>CM046876.1:148746770-150028380 GCA_025667525.1 Glebionis coronaria
GTGTCAATATTAATCAAAATTTCTAAGGCCGTAAATATTATCGTACCAAAAGACATGCCTTTGAAAAATAAAGTAAAAATATTTTTGGATTTTTCTGAATTTTTCAATTTTTATAGTTTTTATATGGTTTTATATTTTTGTATTTTGCTTTTGTGGATAAAAATATAAACAATATATACAGATGATCACCAAGGATACGGAGAATAGTTTACCACCACTATTCTTTCGCTTCATCTGCCAATTCCTTTAGAGTCTCGGGCGAGAATGTTCTCAAACCTAGCTTGTGGGCCCAAAATTCAATTCGAGCGCGATCTAAAGCCTTCGTGAAGATATCTGTCAATTGATACTCAGATCTGACAAAGTAAAGCTCGATCACTCCATTTTCCACTTGCTCCTTGATGAAGTGGTAGCGAATGTCAATATGCCTCGACTGGGAGAATTGAAAATTGTTGCAGCATAAGACAATTGCACTCTTGTTGTCGCAGTACATCAGAATTTTTTTGAAACCTAGACCATAGTCAGTTAATTGCGATCTCATCCAAAGAATTTGAGCATAGCAACCGGACATAGCTATGTATTCTGCTTCCATACTGGAAATTGCAGCGCTTTTCTGCCTTTTAGATGCCCAACTGATTAGTCGATCTCCTAGTAGTTTCAAAGTTCCACTCGTGCTACGCCTTGTATCTTGACAACCTGCATGATCCGCATCTGCATATGCCATTAGTGCAGTCGAAGAGTCCTTCGAATACCAAAGTCCCCGATTAATGGTTCCTTTAAGATATCGAAAGATCCGTTTCACAGTAGCCAAGTGTACCTCAGTAGGTCGAGTTTGATACCGAGCACACATACATATAGCAAATTGAAGATTAGGTGACTAGCTGTGATATGCAGAAGGGCACCGATCATTCCACGATAATGTGTTGGATAACGGAAACTCCAATTGGTTCTGCATCAAGCTTAGTTCGTTCCACCATTGGAGGATCCACGGGGTGGCAAGATTCCATCTTATATTTCTTAAGAGATTCAAGGGCATACTTGGATTGATTGATAAAGATGCCTCTGCGACTCTGAGATATCTGAAGTCCTAAGAAAAATGATACCTTGTCCATCATTGACATCTTAAACTTTGAAGACATGAGTGTCCCATACTCATCGGATAAGGTTTGGTTCGAGGCAGGAAATATAATATCATCAAAATATATTTGTACCACAATCATATCTTTACCTTGTTTCTGAATGAACAGCGTGGGATCCACCTTGCCTTTAGCGAAGCCTTGCGTAATGAGGAATTGTGACAATAGATCATA
The DNA here is from genome assembly GCA_025667525.1 of Glebionis coronaria. Taxonomy (NCBI): domain Eukaryota; kingdom Viridiplantae; phylum Streptophyta; class Magnoliopsida; order Asterales; family Asteraceae; genus Glebionis; species Glebionis coronaria. The sequence continues at coordinate 148,748,078 of CM046876.1, forward strand.
CCACACGCGTGGAGCTTGCTTCAACCCATAGAGAGCCTTCTTAAGCTTGTACACATGATTAGGATATTTAGAATTCACAAAACCATCCGGCTGTTGAACATAGACCTCTTCCTTGATTTCACCATTAAGAAATGCCGTCTTCACATCCATCTGATAGACGATCATATTCATGTGGGCTGCATAAGCAAGGAATAGTCTAATAGCTTCCAAACGGGCAACGGGTGCAAAGGATTCCATAAAATCGATGCCCAATAATTGCTTGTATCCACGAGCTACTAGTCGATCTTTGTTCTTCAATATTCCGCCTAACTCATCGAGTTTCACCTTGTAAACCCATTTCAATGTGAGTAACTGCACTTGATACGGGCATGAGACAAGTTCCCATAGATCAAGACGTATAAATTCATTAAGTTCTTCTTGCATAGCTTCTATCCAACAAGATTGGGTAAATGCTTGTTGCCACGTCTTAGGTTCAACTTCATTGAGAAATATCAAAATGACAAAACATTGCACTTTCTTGTAACTGACTTCGTGTGGATACCGGGCGATTAGGGTCACCAATAATAGAATCTATAGGATGATCCTTTGTCCACTTGCTGTCATGTTCACGAATCCGTGGATTGGATTAGACCGTAGTAGGAGCTTCCTCTGAGGTGGACGACCTGGCTTGATTAGAGTCGGGAATTGGTACACCAAAGAATGGAAGTTCATGCATTTGAGCAAATTCTAAATCGTGACAATCATCATCCTCTTCATCATCAATAGGCATGACATGGGTAGTTGATTCAGGTGTTGGTTGAGAATTACTCGCTGAAGGAATATCTTGACCAATTGTTGGTGTAGACGTATCTGATTGTGCTTCGGTTGCTGGAGCGACAACTTCGGTAACCGGAGCTATTACTTCAGGTTCTGGAGCAACAATACTTGGAGGAGTAAAGAATTCATCAAAGAACAGTTGAAACAACGTATCCCATTCATTCCTAGAATGTGGTGTAAATGATGATGAAGTGAGGTTGTTTGGGACAAGACCAGAGCTAATGTTACTGGGTCCCATTTCATGAAGTGCGGGTTCAGAGCTGCTTAGCTCAGAAGCCATTGCTGTCAGCTCATCAAAATCAACATTCACAGTTTCGAGGATCTTTCGATAATTACGATTGTAGATTTGGTATGCCTTCTTTGTGGGTGCATAACCGATGAAAATACCAATATCAGCCTTGGGTTGAAGTTTTCCCAAATTGTCACCATCATTATTTGGATAGCAGAGAGAGCCAAATACATGAAGATATGATAAATCTGGTACTTTTCCATGTAGAAGCTCATAAGGTATTTTACCATGGCGTTTACGAATTAGTGATCGGTTTTGGGTGAAAACTGCTGTAGATACTGCTTCTGCCTATAAAAATAATGGAGCCTTTGCGTAAATTAACATCGTTCGAGCAGCTTCCATAAGTGTGCGATTTCGCCTTTCAACGACACCGTTTTGTTGTGGAGTGCGATCAACGGATGTTTCATGAGATATGCCAACTTCTTCATAGTAATCACGCAAGATTTGATTCACAAATTCGGTTCTATTATCTGTACGAATGCGTCGGACAGTAGTGTTGAGACGCACTTGAATCATCTTGAGAAATCCGATGATGAATTTAGGTGCCTCATTTTTTGTTGTAAGAAATTTTACCCATGTAAACCGAGAGTAATCATCGACAATTACGAGGATGTACTTTTTGCCACTAAGACTTTCAACACGCATTGGCCCACAAAGATCCATATGCAACAAATAGAGTTTCTCTTGGTTGGTGTCTTCAGTCTTGGGTTTGTATGATTTCTTAGTTCTTTCCGATTGTACACTGGAACACAAATGGTCCTTGTGAAATGTAAGTTTAGGAAGACCACAAACAAGTTCGTTTTTCGCCAAATGATTAATAGCGTCAAAGTTAAGATAAGATAACCGTCAATGCCATAAACATGACTTAGTCTTCGATGCTTTGGAGAGAAGACATACGGGTGGAGCGGCCATCATATCTTGTAGAGAAAATGTGTACAAATTATTCCCTCGAGTACCTTTCAATAAATCAACCCCTTCCAAATTACGAATGAAGCATGTATGCTCTCGAAAAGCAACTTCTAGGTTTGCATCACAAAATTGTCCCACAGAAACGAAATTGTGACCGAGACCTTCCACATAATATCTTGAAATTATAACATTACTAATATGATATTCACCGTAACCCATTATCTTTGGAATATGATCATTTCCAAATCGAACGGTACCAAGAAACTTGCTGATGAAATTTCTGAGCTGAGAGCGATCTCCGGTCATATGTTTAGAGCAACCAGAGTCCAAATACCAGAGAACAATTTGGACCACATGTTTTTAACAACAATAGTAGACAATGCATTGGAAACTATTGGTTCCGGAGTGTTAGCAGATACAGATATAATATTATCAGAATTGCTAACATTTGTTTGACCCTTAGATTTCCTGCATTTTCTAATGTCAGTTTTACCACTAACAGGTTTTATTGTTCCAACTTTCTAAGGTTTTGAATTATTAGCGGGCACTACAATGGGAGTAGACCTATTTAAATGGCACTTGGTGCCTACAGTAGTGTCGGTGTTCCTAGTTAAAGGACACACTTGTGTTTTGGTAGCCTTGGTACTCCTAGTTAAAGGGCACACTTTCTTCGCTTTAGTGGGAGTGATCCTAGTTTAAGGGCACGCATTTCCTACTATAGTGAAGGTTCTACCAGTAGGGCATCACATCCAACCAACTTGGGTTAACACTTTCCCAGTCAGTTTCCATTCTAATCCATTTTTCTGGGCATTCATCTCATTCACATGGTCAATAAGGCAAGAATCATGTCGACTAGAAAACATACATTCATTGCAATTCCAACATTTCAAATTAGAATTCACAGTAGGATTAGAACGCTACACAACCGCAGAGCCTTTAGGTTTAGCTACATGATTCTTTTTATTCAAAACAGAAATAACATTCCTAGGGTGGGCTTCTACTTTCTTCTTCACTGGACTATTAGATGGAGGCAAGATCCTATCATTCTTCTTGTTTCTTTTAAGCTTAGATATTTGAGCCTTATTAGTGGTGGTTACTCTTGTAAAAGGAAACACGGGAATATTAGAAGCTGGTTTTGATTTTGCCTAATCTTTAGTGACCAATGTTTGAGATGGTTTAGTCCTAGGGCCCTTGTTAAGTGGTGTGACGGCAATGAGGTTCCTTTTGATTGCACTAGAGGACGATGATGATACAGTGGATGCGTTATCCACAACATTCTTACCTTTTAAGGTACGAAGTGTTTCCTTTAACTCAGTTAAAGCCAAATTTTATCATAAATTTGTTCCCTTAAATCAGATATTTCCACCGACTTTCGATTCAATCGTTCAATCAATGATTGATTGTGTGCAGTGGTATTAGCACATGCGGGCTTTACTGAATCGAAGAGTTGTGTATTTTTCTGTTTTAAGTTATCAACTTTGGACAAAATCTTGGAAACTCGATTATCTAGATCAAGTTTAAAATTCTCAGCGGCCTCAAGTACGTTCACAAAGTTAATCTCCTTAGATTTCTCTATGTCTATCAGCAATGATTTAGCAACCTTGTCACTTGGCTGACGCTGTTTTGATTGTAAATTCAATCGAAACTTCTTTTGAAAATTTGCATCATCGATATTAACACCTTCGAATGATGTTTCAAAGATTTCTTAAATAAATTGTTGCTTGCATTCCAGCGAAATACAATGTGTTTGAATCTCATCAAAAAATTTTGAAAGCGAAGAATACGAATCTTGAAGCTTTAAAATTCAGCGTCAGATTTGTGACAATTACTATCTACCACATTATCTACAGATTCAACATTATGCACAATAGAATCATTATCCACACTTTTATTCACACAAACGGAAACAATATCACGCGACATCACTTGCTTCAGATTCTGATCATTTTAACGTGAATTTCGTTCTATTTCAATTAAACCGTTTTCATAAGCATCATCCATTTCATTGAAAACACGTTTAACTTCATCTATTTTCAAAACCAAATCTTGATCAATTTTCTTAAACAAGCTTTAATATTGTTTACAAACGGAAAAATTTCGTCTCAAAACGCAGCTCTAATGTGCTCAAAATTCCATTCACCTTCCGTTATGGCCGAAGCCGTCGTACGTTCCTTAATGACCTTGTCAAAATCGGCAAAGTGTTGGTGCAACGCATTTAAGCTGTCTGACACCTTACTTGTTGGTGGAATTAACGTTGTTAAATCCTTTTTGAAAAGTGTAGGAGACGTACTAGGAAGGTTATCATTTGACAAACTTTGGGGCACAACAACTAATAATTGAGCTAATTCCGTTTGTAATAGAATACGTGTCTTTTTATTAAATTGATCTTTATTATGTTGAACATAATCAAGCTTATGGAATTTTGAAAGCATTTTAGAATGAGTTTCTTACGCAAGTGACTGTGTCTCCTCGGTACTACGAACATAAGGTGCTTCTTTCGATTTGCCAATTAGGGTCACATCATAAAGACAAGGAATATATTCCTGAGCTTGTTTTGCATAACCGGGATTAGGTGGTAAATCTTGAAGACGCTTAAGTTCGAGTTCTTTAAACGATTTAGTTAAAAGATGAACCTTTTCTGTGGAAGCGTATTGTTTTAAAAGTTGTTGTTCCTTGAATTTAAGAAGTTTGGTAGCATTAACTTCTGATTCAAACTTTTTAGACTCGAGAGTATCGAAATCCATTTTAAGTTTCTGAAAATCATTTACAACCGACTCTTTTTCTTTTAATTCATTGGAAAGATTGGCTTTTAATGATTCTATTTCTTTTAAGTGTTCAATATTTTCAAAGTGAAATTGGTCAAATTCAAAATAAGTTATTTTCTCTGCTTGAGGAACCATTTCAAAAGTTTCGACCTTTTCCTTATACAGCGCAAGCTCAACGGTTAGGTTGGCATTCATATCTATGGTTTGTCGAACAGCGACATTCATGTTATCAATAATATGTTTAGGCACCATTACCAGATCACGTTGATCATAAGATTCCATACCCGTCGTAGCATTTGGTGGAGGTTCACTCAAATGTGTTGGATTGGATACCACATCATTTCCCGAATGCTGTTCGAGGTTGTTACTCTCATGCTCAACTTGTTGTGGATTATCACGAATATTATTAGATGTGGTTAATACCTTACTGATGACATCAGAACCGTAGTGAGAGAGATTAGCAACGAGAGCAGCTTGGGCTGAGTGAATGTCATCACAATCCGAATCATATACGTCAAGATCATCTGCTTGATATGCTGCATTAGAAGTAGAGACGACTGCAATGCCTTCATTATCTGCTGCCCCTGGGTCTGCAAGAAATGCTAACTCCCCTGAATCCAAAATCTTTCCCTTAGACTGAGCATCGACCAAATACATCTTCTCACGAAACCACGTTGCATCCCTTCTCCTTTTCGGCTAAGTGCATTCCCTAGCCATATGACCTTGTCATCGGCAATTGTAGCAAGTCACAACCTTTTAAGGACCAATAGTGCTTCCATTTCCATTAGCTTGAGAAGTCAAAGCTTGAGCGTTCACGGTCCTTGTAGGAGGTCCATATGAATTTTGCCTTCCCTTTTAATGGTTTGCACCGTCACTTGACCATCTTGAATAGTGGCTTGTTGTCGAGGATTTGAAGAAGTGCGGAGCTGATTGTTCGTTGGTGGATAACCTCTAGTTGCAAAAAGTTTTGACAAGTAGGCAGTGAGATGGTTTAAGACATCAGTAGGGGTATCATTTGGAGTAAAGACCGGTGCTTGAATTGGTGGAAGTTCATTGGAGTAGAAGGCTTGTGCTTATGGTGCTTCAATTGGAAAATATCCTTGCTGAGGATTATAGCCCATTGGAGAAGAGATAACTTGTGATTGATGACTGACGTGTTGGTTACTGTGGATAAGGCTGTTGAAGAACACTTTGTTGAAATGCTTGTTGTGGCATCATTAGTGGTTGATAAGATGGTTGTTGTGGTTGCTGATAGGTGTGTGGTGATGACTGCTGCAAGTATGATGGTTGTTGATAAGTGTAAGCCATGTTTTGTTGGGGAGTCATTTGTTGAGAAGCATACATGGCAAGTGGATCACGAACTTGTATTGTAGACAACCGAGCCTCGATCATATGGCATTCATGTTGTTGAAGAAAAGCTTGAAGTTGATCCACGTTGGTTTGATGCAAATTCTTAGCCAATTTAACAGCCGTCACGTACTTGCTCCATTTAGAAGGAAGAGTGTTCAAATACTTGGTGTTTAATTGAAACGTAGGAATTGCCAGGCCATAGATGTTAAGCTCATTCATCAAAAGAGTGAATATCAAGTAGTAATCATTGAGAATCTCCCCGGGGACATAGGCAAACTTATCAAACGTATCATATAGCTTACACTCTCGTTCTTGTTTAGTTAACGAGGTACCTTGCATCAAAACACGAATTCTATCCCATAACTCTTTGGCAACTTTATGTTTACTCAAAGTTTGTAGACATCTGGAGGAAGGGATTGAAGAATGATGTTAGTTGCTTTTTTTATCAAACTTGTCTTGAATCTTGGCATCTCCAGTTGATTCACCCGTTATATGAGGACGAGTAACAGCACCTTCCGTCACAGTACCATATACCAATGGTCCATTGAGCACCGATGCCCAAATGAGATGTCCGTTTTCTTTGTTCAACATGTAAAGTTCCATTCGGGAAGCCCAATCCTCGTACATAGTCTTCACCAACATTGGTGGACGATTATCCGTACCCGAGAGGATGGACTTATCCGTAAGAGATGTGTACTCCATTTCGATAAGTTAAGATTTACAAACATTGATCGAACAATGAGAGAAAGTAAATGTGTTTGTTGTTGTGTGTTGAATTCGAGAAATAATGTTGAAATCCCCTAAATATTGTTCTCGATAAACCAAAAATTCCAAGACAAAATTACACACGATTGTTAAAAATTTTCAAAAACACGTTTTTGAAAAATCTTGGAATACTTGTCACTCTATCAGAATGCAATAGCAATGTTCAGATCGCAATAATCAGATCGCAATGTTCAGATCGCAATAATGAGATCACAACTTTAGATCGCAACTTTAGATCGCAAGTTCAGATCGTAACTTTAGATCGCAACTTTAGATCGCAAGTTCAGATCGTAACTTTAGATCGCAACTTTATATCGCAAGTTCGGATCGTAACTTCAGATCGCAACTTCAGATCGCAAGCTAAGATCGCAAGTTCAGATCGTAATTCTAGATCGCAACTTTAGATCGCAAGTTTAGATCGCAAGTTCATATCGTAACTTTAGATCGCAACTTTAGATCGTAAGTTCAGATCGTAACTTTAGATCGCAAGTTTAGATCGCAATGAGCTATCTGAATATTCGATCGCAATGTGGAAACCCTAGTGTTAAACATAATTAAGCTGTTAGATAGTCCCTTGCCTGTGCCTAGGAGGCAGGCAAGTATCGCAAGACTTATAGAGATCCAAGTCTCTGTGAGCAACCTCAGAGTAGTCCATGTCAGAGACATTGTCAAGGAAGTCAAAGATTACTTGAAGACATATTCATTGGCTGTGATGGATAACACCCAAGATGTATCAGGGACTCTAAGGGGTTGAGGGTTAACAGGGGTGGCAATACCCTGTTAACACTCAGCACACTTTGGACATGCCATTTATGTGCTCGAGAATATGAAGAAAAAGGAAACTGTTTTGACAACTGTTTCCTTAAAGCATAATGGAAGACTACCAAGAATAGAAGAGCATCATGTGACTGATGTCTGAAAAGTGAAAGCTTGTGTAGTCACCATCAAGTACTATTTAGGTCAACCTCGTATCACTATAAATAGGATGTGTATCCATGCATTAATGTTTTAACACTTTGAGTATATTCATAACATTATTTCTTAGAACTTATAGAATCAAACAGCTGCGACTGTATTCATAAGTTAGGGTTTATAGTTGTTCAAAGTGTGCACAACACATTGTCATCAAACGGTGTTATCCATAACACTTGTAATTCTTTATTATACAATAATAAGATTACGTTTGAAAAGTAATACCTTGTGTTGATTAGCTAAGTTTAGGGTTTCTAGCATTGATTAGGGACTCTCAATTGGTATCAGAGCCGTGTTTGATATTAAAACCTTCAAGAAACATCGTTCTCAGTTTTATAATCAAGATCCACCATGCCAGAAACTTCTAACCCACCACATTCACCCTCTACAACACCATCTTCACCAAGACTCAACCCTCCTACCAATGATGATGATCTACCCCAACTTCTTGACTCAAGAGGTGGATCACATGTCACAAGTGTACCAGTCTTTGATGAAAAAGATTTTGCTAGTTGGAAGAGTCAATTTCTTGTGTATCTCGATGGACTTGAACCTTTTCTTCTAGAAATTTTAGAAAATGGTCCTTATATTCCCATGGCGCTTACCTCCACTGAAGAAAACCCTCTTCCCAAACTTCTCAAACAATGGACTCCAGCTGATAGAAAATTGGCAAACCAAGATAAACGTCTCAAAAGCATCATCACATCCTGTCTTCCCAAACATATCATGACTTCTGTCATTCAGTGTCCTACAGCCAAGCAAATGTGGACATACCTCATCCTTGGCCATGAAGGACCCTCTGAAACAAGAGAGACAAAGATTCAGGCACTCAGACTTCAGTTCAATGCCTTCAAGTCACTTGAAGGTGAAAAGGTTCAACAAACCTATACAAGGCTGAAGATTCTTCTCAATGACCTATCAATGAATGATGTCACCATTGGTCAAGCTGAGAATAATGCCACATTTGTCAACAGCCTTCCAAGAAAGTGGCTGAGTATGAATCAGACTCAGAGAGCTAATAACTCAATCAAGAATGACACCTTAGCTCAACTTTATGGAAAGTATAATTATGAAGAAGGGCTGATCGATACTATTTACAAGTCAGAGACTGAAAGATTTATAGTTCAAGGAGCATCTTTCAAAGCCTTGATCTCTGCACCACATCCTCATGACAGTGACTCTGATGTTGAAGAAGACACCCGCATCAGCCAAGAGTTCTTGACAGACCTTAATGCAGAGTTTCATGAAAGAGCCTTACTAGCCAACCAAAGAAGATTCTTCAAAAGATCAGGGAGAATAGGATCAACTAGTAAACCAACTGACAGGTCAAAAGAAACTTGCTTTGCCTGTGGAAAGCTTGGACACTTCCAAAAAGACTGTCCTTCCACCAAGACATCCTCACCCTCCTATCCATCATCTTCATCCAAACCTTACAAGTTCAAACAACACAACAACTCATCTCACCAATCCAATTCATCAGACACTGAGAAGAAGGATTACAAAAACAAGTACAAGGCACTTAAAGCTGAGTTAGAACAAATGAATTTGAAGCTTGAAGCTCTGTCTAAGAAGAAGGGTGGTGATAAAAAGACAGAGAAAGGGTTGGTAGCTGAAGCGTATGATTGGAATGATGAGCCACTGACTTCAGATGAGGAAGATACTACTAGAGTCAGGGCTTTCATGGCTATAGCTGAGGATGAACCAGCTGTTGGAAAAGGTGATGCAAGATCAGGACAATGGGTTGACATCACAATGAAAAAGGTACACAAGCTTTTATCTATGTCTGATAGTGATGAACGCAAGCATGTCCTTGATTACACCATTGTTGATTTACACTTTGTTGAGGAACAAAGAAAGAACCTACTTGATAATTTTCACTCTGTTAAAACTGAATTGCTAAATGCTAAATCTGAATGTGAAACTCTCAGACGGGTTAATTTAGAGAAAATATCCCTACAAAATGAAGTCACTAGGTTAACCTTGAAAAACATTGCTTTAAATGATCAAGTTTCTGAATTAAACAAGGTTATTGAAAAATGGCTGTGTGCTAGGTTCACAATAGATCAATTGCTTAATGATGAAGTGCCTGCTGACATTAAAATGGATATATCTGCTAAGAAAAATAAGCTGAGAATTCTTACCAAACCCAAAGACATTGTCTTCAAATCTACAGAGACTATTCATATGTCAGATACCACTTTGACTAATGACCCTGTCTTTGAAGATGTGGCTGAGTTACCACCTTTGCCCAAACTCTCTGGAGTTGAACCTAGCAGTTCCTCACGAGCTGCTAAGGGTGAACTTAGAACAGATATTGAGAAACCTCCAGCTAAAGTTTTTCATGTGCCTGCTAAACAAACTGGTAAACAAGTTGCTTTTAAGACTGTCTCTACTAAAGCTGTGAATAATGTTGACCCTACCACTGAAGAACGCCTGTTGTCTCTAATGAAAGAAGTAGAACTCTTAAAACAACACATTAAGCCTTCCGCTGAATGCTCTACTTCTCATGAACCTAAGTCAGTCCTAGGTGAACCCAAAGGGGAAAGGTTAATCAAACCTTATTGCAATGTATGTAAAAACTCTCACCACATAACCTTAGATCATGACAGACATATGGCAGCTAAGAGAGCTCAGACACCCTCTAGGGATAGACCACAGGGTTCCAAAAGACAACAGGGAAACTACAGACCTTATCCTCCCTGTAAATTCTGTGGATTCACAGACCATCACTCAGACGAGTGTGGTGACTTCCTTGGGTGTGATATCTGTGGAAGTTATACCCATGAAATAGTGAATTGTCCCTCCCAACGCCGAAAGTTCTTCAGGAACACAAGAGTTGCTAATCAGCAATTCAGGGAACCCACTGGAAAGTGGGTTCACCATAGGAACTAACCTGTTTCTATGTATCTGTGCAGAAATATCTCAAGGAATAATGTATGGTATCTAGACAGTGGCTGTTCTAGACACATGACAGGGATTCAACAATACCTGCACAGATACTCAAAGGAGCTAGGTCCTAAAGTGGTGTTTGGAGATAACTCTTCAGGTGACACAGAAGGATATGGCTCAGTGAACTGTAATGGAATTACGTTTACCAGGGTTGCATATGTGAATGGTCTTAAACACAATCTTATTAGCATCAACCAATTGTGTGATGCTGACTATAAGGTTTTGTTTACTAAGACTCAGGGACCCATATTCAACAAAAACAATGATGTTGTTCTTATTGCACCTAGAAGAAGAGATGTTTATGTCATCAACATGGCGGTTTGCTCTGAAGACAGCTCAAATTGTTTTCTTGCTAAAGCCTCTGAAAGTGTCAATTGGCTGTGGCACAAATGACTGTCTCATCTTAACTTCAAGAACATCAACAAGATAGCCACACAAAACCTGGTTGCTGGTCTACTTTCAGTGATGTTTTCTAAAGACAAGACTTGTTCTGCCTGTGTCAAAGGAAAGCATCACATGTCTTCATTCAAGACTAGGCAATCATTCTCTATTGACAAGTGCTTACATCTCCTTTACATGGATTTGTTTGGGCCTGTCAAAACTCAGACCATTAATCACAACAAATACACCTTGGTCATAGTTGATGAATTTTCAAGATACACATGGGTGTTCTTCCTCAGAAGGAAAAGTGATGCAGCTGATACCATCATGTCCTTCATCAGACAGGTTGAAAATATGAATGATGTTAGAGTCAAAGCTCTAAGAAGTGATAATGGTACTGAATTCAAGAATCATCAACTTGAATATTTTTGTGATGAAAAAGGGATTTCATAGAACTTCTCTTCAGCTGGCACCCCTGAACAAAATGGTGTGGCTGAAAGAAGAAACAGGACTTTGATTGAAGCAGCCAGAACTATGTTGAATGGTGCAGCCTTACCAAAGCAATTTTAGGGAGAAGCTGTTCGCACTGCCTGCTACACACAAGACAGACCAATCATTGTCAAAAGACATGGTAAAACTTCCTATGAAGTTTTCAGAAAAAGATCTCCAGATGTCAGCTATTTTCATGTGTTTGGATGCCCTGTGTTCATTTACAAATACAAGGATAAAGTTGGAAAGTTTGATGAAAAAGCTGATGATGGTTTCTTTTTGGGATACTCTCCAACAACCAAAGCCTTCAGAGTATTTAACATCAGAAGATAAGAAGTAGAAGAAACCTTTCATGTCAGATTCAATGAAGATGATGAAGTCATACAGAGAACAGGAACAGAGGGTGATGAAATTGATTTTAATGAAAATATGTCTTTCCCAAGTGATGAGTTCTCAGAACCAAGACCTACCAGTCATCACCTTCATCACTCCAACACTCTCACTCCTTATGTTCCTGCCTTTGACCCTCTGTCTACTCACAACATAGAAGTTCCTACCTCTCAGGAACTTGATGAAGAAGAACTACAAACCTCTGGTAGTCCTTCTTCTTCTACTGCTATTGATGACTCACCAATTCTTCAAATCCCTGAAGAATTTCCTGCTAATAATGAAGTTGTACCTCTTGATATGGATGAAGAAGACTCTGACACTGAAATAGTCTTTGAAGAAAGCCCTCCTAGTCAGCAGGATGAAACTCAAATTGTACCAGCTGTTCCCATAAGTGTTCCTTTCCTTGAGTCCCCAGCTCCTCAAAATAAGTGGTCAAGAGATCAACACATTCTTCTTGTCAACATTATTGGGGAACCTAATGCAGGGGTTACAACTAGACAGCGAATTCATGACTCAGAGTCTGCCTCAGCCAATGAATGTCTCTTTGCTAAATTTCTCTCACAAATTGAACCTAAAAGAGTAGCTGAGGCTCTGGTAGAAGAAGGATGGGTAGCTGCTATGCAAGAAGAAATCAATCAGTTCAAAAGGAACAAAGTATGGACACTAGTGCCAGCTCCACCTAGAAAGAATATCACAGGCACTAGATGGATCTATAGAAATAAGATGGATGAAATTGGGAACATCATCAGAAACAAGCCAGGCTGGTGGCACAGGGGTATACTCAGACTGAAGGAATTGATTATGATGAAACATTTGCTCCAGTTGCAAGACTTGAAGCCATCAGAATCTTCCTGGCTTATGCTGCCTATATGAACTTCACTGTGTATCAGATGGATGTAACACGTGCATTCCTTAATGGTGATTTGGCTGAAGAAGTGTATGTTGCACAACCTGAAGGATTTGAGAACAGCGAGTTTCCCAACCATGTGTACAGACTACACAAAGCCATGTATGGGCTGAAACAAGCTCCAAGAGCATGGTATGCAACTCTTTCTAATTTCTTAACTGAAAATAAATTTGTCAGGGGTTCTATTGATAAAACACTCTTTACCTTCAAGGATAAGAGTGATTTCATCATTGTGCAGATTTATGTGGATGATATCATCTTTGGGTCAACAAATGTCAATATTAGTAAACATTTTGCTAAATTAATGACCAAGAAATATGAGATGAGTATGATGGGTGAATTAACTTACTTTTTGGGTTCTCAAATTAAACAATGTCCTAAGGGAATTTCAATTTGTCAAGAAAAGTATGTTAAGGATTTACTTAAAAAATATGACTTAGCTGATTGTGCATCAGTGAAATGCCCTATGCTTCCACCCAACAACTTGGGCCCTGATGAGTCAGGGGTCTCTGTTAATGAGACTTTATATAGAGGCATGATTGGGTCACTCATGTATCTGACAGCTAGTCGTCCTGATATCCAATTCTCCACATGTCTCTGTGCAAGGTACCAAGCTAACCCAAAATAATCCCATCTAGTGGCTGTTAAGAAAATTTTCAGGTATCTCAAAGGAACACCATCCCTAGGTCTATGGTATCCAAGGAATCAGGCTTTGATCTCAAGGCCTACTCAGATTCAGACTATGCTGGATGCTGTATTGACAGGAAAAGCACTTCAGGCAGCTGTCAAATCCTAGGAGGAAAATTGGTTGGATGGAGTGCTAAGAAGCAAAACTCTATGGCTATGTCTTCAGCGGAAGCAGAATATGTCGCTACAGCCAGCTGTTGTGCTCAGGTGCTCTGGATGAAAAGTCAATTGGCTGACTATGAAATTTTATATGACAAAGTGCCAATCTTTTGTGACAACACCAGCGCCATTTCCATATCCAACAACCCTGTGCTTCACTCTCGTACCAAACACATTGATATCAGGTATCATTTTATCAAGGATCATATAATGAAGGGAGATATTGAGCTGCACTTTGTTCCCACAAAGCTGCAACTAGCTGATATCTTCACAAAGCCTTTGGCTGAACCTTCGTTCAAGATGCTAGTTGCTGAGCTAGGGATGCTCAATATCTCAAAGCCTGTGGCTTGATATTAAATGTGTTCATTAAATGATTGATTCTATATTAAATGTTTTTCACATGAAACTAGGTAGTTACTTTCCAAATAAATGCAAAAAACATTCTCAAATATTTAATCATTTATTTTTCGAATAACGAGGAGACAAATAAGTTTTGAAAGGTCAAGGGACCCACATGAGCAGTCATTTTCTCACTTTGCATTAAATGCGGTTGAATAACTGTTTACTTATTTTGAATTTATATATTGTCTCTCGTCTCTTCTCACCTACCACCATTCTCATTTCACAAATCTATTTCTCTCTCTAAATTCTTATCTCTCTTAAACCATCCTCCATTTTCTTTCACCTTCGATCTTGAATCCATGGCGTTTTCCGTTCCCAAAGCAGCAAACGTTAACTTCGAGATCAACGAAAGCATCCTCGCCTCCAACAACTCCATTGGATGGATCAAGGCTCCTAATGACACCTACTCAGATCTGGTAAACTTCATGCAAAATTGTGACTTAAGTGAAGCCTTCACCAAATCCTCAACCACCTTCTACCATGAATACCTTAGGGAATTCTGGTACTCTGCTGAAGTGGTAGATGACACAATAACCTTTAGCCTTTCATGCAATGAACACCCATTTGCTTTCTCCCTTAAAGATTTCTCGAGTGTGGCCGGATTGAAACATGGTGATGAATGCCTTAAGGTTGTTGATAAAAAGGCTGTTAAAGATGCCCTGGCCACACTCAAACCCTTCCATGATGTAAACCCTGCCCTTACACCCGCTGAGGTCCTCTCAAAATCTCATTTGAAGATTAAGTACTTTACACCCATGTGGCGTGTCCTCTTCACCCACATTGTTAAATCCCTGGGAGGAATGCAGGGATCCCAAGATCAGATTTCCTTTAACCATCAATCTATAGCTTATGGGCTGATCTGGGGAGCTGATGTTGATGTTGGAAGCATTCTCTTCTCCAACCTTGTAGAACAGCTGATGGGAAGAAATCAAGTCAGGGAAAAGAATATCTGCTATGTTCGCTTCTTGTCGCTGATCTTTGAAAGCCTGTTGGGAGACAACTACCATAACTCTGTGTTGACTGCTCTGAAGCCCTACCGCATCACAGGTGCCATCTACAAAGAAATAGGAGCTGAAGATGTCCCTGTCACCTCTCATATGATGAACGTTGCCAACAAACAACCAACAGCTGAGAAGTCCTTGCTCCCTTCTTCTAAGAAGGTGAATACCTCTAGTGTGTCTGGCAAGTCTAAGTCTTTGACCTCTGGGCAGCACACTACGACGTCCAAGGCTTCTTCTGGCCAACAGCCTAAGAAGAAGAAAATCCCCTCTTCTTCCCACACCAAATCTGTTGCTAAGGGCAAGGGAAAGAAGACTGACACCTCCTCTGTTCCAAATACTCATGTGGAATCAGATACTTCTGCTGACCAACAACAAGGGTCTAGTGTCTTAAAGTCAGCTGAGACAACAGGAAACCAGCCTAATCCAGCTGATATCTCACAGGTAATCAGTGTACATTTTTAGAGGTTCACATGCAGCCACTCTCAATTGTCTGTAGGAGAGAGTGGTGAAGTTAGGGTAATCCTCGACCCATAGAAGTCTGTCTATGCACTTAGAACTCTTTAAGACTTCTGTACACCCTGTCTTTGCACCAAGAAATGATTCATTTGTGTTTATAAAGCACCCCGATGACCCTGCACCCTCTAGACAGTATTCAGGCTAACAACAACCTTGATACACATATGTCTCAACCTTGATCAGTTGTACTTCACACAGCCTCTTGGTTCCCTCAGAAAAAGAATCCCAAAAGTGTTACTTTTAGGGGAGCTGAATCATCATCCTCAGCTCTTCTAGGGACATCGTAATAAGACGATGTTAACCCTTAACTTTTTCACCTTAAAAGAATCCCAAAGGATTTATCCTTTTCAAGGGGAGCTGAATCATCACCCTCAGCTTTCCTAGGGGCAGCGTAACAGGCGACCTTAACCCACATATGTTTCACTCTTAAAAGAGTCCCAAAGGTTTTTTAACCTTTTGGGGGGGCTGAATAATCACACGCAGCTTTCCTAGGGGCAGCGAATGGCGATCATTAACCATATATTTTTCACACTTAAAAGAATCCCAAGGATTTATCCTTTGGAGTGGTTGAGTAATCACCCTCAGCCTCTCTGGGACAGCGAAATGGCGACCATTCCCCTTACTTTTTTCCCTGTTACTAATTATAACAATTTGCAGGCTGAAATTGTACAACCAGTCACTGAATCCCAGGTACAACAGGAGAAAGAGGCTGATACAATGACTCAAGACCAATCTAATGACGATGAGCCTCTGCTGAATATTGATGAAGAAATGCTGTCAATAGTGGATGATGTCTCTGATCTTGAGTCAATGCCTGAAGATGAAATCCCTGTAGGGATGTTTAAGGAGGAGGATGAAGAAGATGAGGAAGATCAACAATCTGTCTCTCCTCCCAAGGAAATAGTTGTGTCCACCCCAGCTGGAAATAATACTCCTCCTCCCAAGGACGCTGTTGTTACTCCAAACTCTGCTACCTCTACAACAACAGTCTTCCAACGCCCAGCCTATGATCCAACAGCTGAATTTCTAATGTTTGATCATCCTGCCCAAACCAACTTTGATCTTTTACCAAGGGGGGATGATTATGCTCAACAAAGCCTCAACATACATAATCTTCAGCCTGTTCATCATCAATCCGACATTGAACGCTTATCAAGGAAGCTGGATGTGATCAAGTCTAAAATGCATAACTTCACTGTCACTTTTCCAGGGATCATACAAAAGGCTGTTGCTGAGGCGGTTACTGAACCTATCAAGGATGGTGCACGAATAGGTGTATCACAAGGTCTTAGTCACCTATCCATAAGAATGAAGGATGTAATTGACTCAGAGGTCCCTGCCTTATTCCATGAACATGAGCTAACTATGCACAGACAATTTGAAGCTATTCGCAACAGGAAATACCGTCATGCAAACTTCATTGTAAATCGAGTTCAGGCCAATACGAATGGAAATAGAAACCTTCTGCTGAAGATTGCCAGGGCTTTAAGGAAAAGGCAACGTGCTATGGCTGCCTCTGTTGAACAGATTGCAAGGCATTTTCAAACACGTTCATCCAAACGTCTGCGTAAGAAGGATGAACGTGAGGGGGAGAAGGAACCAACACTTAACCTTGAATCTGCTAAACAAGGCTCATCATCAGCTGACAACACCA
This sequence comes from Glebionis coronaria, assembly GCA_025667525.1. Taxonomy (NCBI): domain Eukaryota; kingdom Viridiplantae; phylum Streptophyta; class Magnoliopsida; order Asterales; family Asteraceae; genus Glebionis; species Glebionis coronaria. Next base: position 148,765,479 of record CM046876.1, read on the forward strand.
TTACACCTGTCCCCCTCCAAGTCATCACACCTATTAACATATCTGATGATGAGGATAACACTCAGGGGGAGCAACAGAATCAAGAGGGAGCTGATTCATCAAAGTCCCTGGCTTTGGTTAACACCAGCGAGTCTGGGGATGATGGTGAACCAGCTGCCAAGAAACTAAAGTTAACTGTTAGCTCCCTTCCCAAAGCAATACAAACTCAGGCTCAGACAGCATTTATCCGAAGAGTTGAAGTTTTGAAAAACATGAGTGCGGAATCCTCTGTCTCGAAGAAAGGAAAGGAGATAGTTTTGGTTGACACAGACACCAAACTAAAGAAGATAGCTGCGATGCTAAAGACAGGAGGATCCACCACAGACCTTTCCCAATTTTTAACCTTTACACCTTCCAATGAGATTCCTTTAACTCCTGAAGAAATAGAGAAATAGGCTGAGGAATTCAAGAGATTAAATGAACTCAAGACAACCAAAGAATTGAATGAAGCTACTCAAAGGAAGATGACTCCACCTAAAAGAGAAAAGCAAAAACAAAGGTTGAGGGAAATGGAAGTTAAACGCGCTGAGGCACTTAGAAAAGTCAAAGCTGATTATGATGCCCGCGTTAACAACAGGTATGCACATGGCAAGATAACCAAGTTCAAATACACCATTCACAAATCCACCAACACCCCACAGATGATCTTGTGGAGAGATAACCAACAGGGAAACATGAATGTGTTTGACAGCTTCAGGCTAAAGACACTTGGGTTATCTGAATGGTTCGAACTTGAAGCCTTAGCTGCCAAAAGAACTGGACAGGCTAATTTTCTTCTCCTTAAGACTATTAAGGCCAAGTTTACCTGGATCAAAGAAACGGTTGCCAAACTCAAGATAGATCCCCCACCACAGCTATTTGAACAAGAACCACCAAAAATTGGTAACAAAAGAAGAAGAGTTTCTCAACTTGTTAAGGAAACTTTTGTCATAGATGATGTTCAAGTGGATGGTATGCACAGGGATTTGATCCTACCTAATGGTATAGTTGGCCCTGTTGATGGTCAGACATACACAGAGCCTGAAAGAGGAATGGCATTCATGAATAGAGCTTGCCAGTATGCATTTCAAAGAGAAGATGAGCTGTGCTTGGCATCAACAATTCAGCGGCTTTGTCACAAGAAGTCACTCAAGATCAACACAGAGTATTCCAAAAGGTTTGCAAAAACTTTGCAGGAAGAGTTGGAAAACAGATTAGACTTAGCTGAAGCTAAAGAAAAGATTAAAAATGATGACTATTGAAGAAATTCACAGCCCAATTTTACCCTCACATTTTATTTCACTTTTGTAATGTACTTGTAATTATCTTTAAGTATTAATAAAATCATGAGGTATGTTTGTTTAGATCTGTTATGAGTAAGAAGAAGCTGTTAACTCACTTACCTTAACTTAGATAGATCTAGCAATATTTATGTTTAAATAGGGGGAGATTGTTGGGAATCTAAACTTGTTAGATTCCCTGATCATAGATTTAAACATAATTAAGCTGTTAGATAGTCCCTTGCCTGTGCCTAGGAGGCAGGCAAGTATCGCAAGACTTACAGAGATCCAAGTCTCTGTGAGCAACCTCTGAGGAGTCCATGTCAGAGACATTGTCAAGGAAGTCAAAGATTACTTGAAGACATACTCATTGGCTGTGATGGATAACAACCAAGATGTATCAGGGACTCTGAGGGGTTGAGGGTTAACAGGGGTGGCAATACCCTGTTAACACTCAACACACTTTGGACATGCCATTTGTGTGTTCGAGACTATGAAGAAAAAGGAAACTGTTTTGACAACTGTTTCCTTAAAGCATAATGGAAGACTACTAAGAATAGAAGAGCATCATGTGACTGATGTCTGATAAGTGAAAGCTTGTGTAGTCACCATCAAGTACTATTTAGGTCAACCTCGTATCACTATAAATAGGATGTGTATCCATGCATTAATGTTTTAACACTTTGAGTATATTCATAACATTATTGCTTAGAACTTATAGAATCAAACAGCTGCGACTGTATTCATAAGTTAGGGTTTATAGTTGTTCAAAGTGTGCACAAGACATTGTCATCAAACGGTGTTATCCATAACACTTGTAATTCTTTATTATACAATAATAAGATTACGTTTGAAAAGTAATACCTTGTGTTGATTAGCTAAGTTTAGGGTTTCTAGCATTGATTAGGGACTCTCACCTAGGGTTTTTGCGATCGCAATATATGGATCGGAATATTAAACCCTTCAAACTTGTGATGGAGAAAAATTACCACAGTTCTCGGATAGTACACAACAAATTCGAGATTTTTGGCCAACAAATGAATCAAACACCCAAAATTTTTGTGTTTTTAACCAAAGTAACAATACCAAATCACTACCTCAAGTATGTAGATGATGTATATCAAGATTAAACCATAGAAACAAAAAAAAATTGGTCCGAATGTATTTGGATCAAAATAGGCGTATGAATCAAGAACACAAATGAAGGTCTACGCGATCTTTGGCCTATCCTACATGATTAATTAGATGGATTAGATAGAGGGATTGATTAAATAATTATAAAAGAGATGAGAAGGAGATGATGGAGTAGAGAGAGAAAGGAGAGAAAAGAGAAGAGTAGAGAGAGAAAGTAAAGATTGAATTTGTGTATTATGAAAATGACCAACCCCTCCTAACATGCTAGGAGGGGATATATATAGCCCACCTACATGTGGGCTATATGGACTATACATTTACTAAGTAGATCACGAGCCCATTACATAATTATCGTTGGAGCGACCGATCCTTCATAAATACGTAAAACGTATTTCCAACAATCTCCCCCTAAGGGAGGTAGCTCCAAGAAACAAAGTTCTAAATAGTCTATATCTCGTGATCTATGCTAACTAAGATGTGACCGAGACTTTATTGGGAAAAACGTGTTTCCAACAATCTCCCCCTAAGGGAGGTCACATATTTTTACAAAATCTTAAATCTAGCATCTATGCTTGAGTCTTCGATCTTGTTCTTGTGAATATGCTTGATGTGATCTTTGACTTTAGTCTTGAGCATGTTTCCTTGCCTTGACCTTGTGCATTCTTCACTTGTGATATTTGCCTCTTCGTGACTTCATGTTCCACATACTTATACTTTTAAATTCTTGAAAGCTTCAGAGTTTGATACAGCGGAAGACTTGACCTTCAGACTTTCTTGAATTCGTTGAAGTACTAAGTGTATGTAGTATAAGCATGTGGTGACGACTTCTTCTGGATTGTACACCGCAATGCCACCTTCTTGTTAGGCTGCATAAGACAGTTAGCAACAAACAATATACACGGATGAAATGGCCTTGAACATTTCATTCTAATTCGGTAGCATTTTACCTCCGGTCGGTGAAGACCGTTGGACGATATTAAATATCGTACTTGTGGCAGGTAGTTTCAATAAAGAACCTCCTTGACAAGATTTCGCGGGTAAACCCGTTCTCTTTACTCGACCGTCCAAAGCTGACTGCGAACATAAAGAGTGGATCATTTGGATAATATTATCCGCATGATTTGAAGCCGTCAATTCATGTTCCTGGAACAAGTGAAGTTCAATTAAGAACCGCACCATCGTTGCTTTCCAGTTGTCACTAGCTTGATTCATATAGAATCTTGCAAGTTACCTACCAAGTGCTGTTTGATGTTAACACTAGAAGGATTTCCATTCGTCACTATAAATACTTAATAGTATTACTCTGAATGTTCTGGCAAGATCACTAAGATATTGCGTAGAGGCCTGGAACGTGTTTAAATTCATTTAAGAATTAAACCACTGTTGCTTTCCAGTTATCACAAGTTTGATTCATAAAGAATCGCACAAGTCACCTACCATGAGCTTTTTGATATTCGCTCAAGAAGGATTTCCATCTTCATTGTAAATACTTTCGTATTACTCGGATGTTCAGGCAAGGTCATGAAGATTTTGCGTAGGACTCTTAAGATCTTTCTTACTTTTCACAGTGTATGAAGAAGCAAGGAATTATGAAAGTGTGTCCTAATGAGATATATGATGATCTCAAATGGCTCTAGACTCGATCGTGCATTTTGGATTTTAGTGATCGGAGGCTGGAGAGGAGTGCCACCTTTTCAATACCAATTTATTCGGAGTGAATAAATCAATAGATAATGCGTTGTCTCCGTGTGATTAAAACAAATATCTTTTGAGAGATATCTGAGTTTGCTGGGATGGGTTGTGCATTGCATCACTGGGTCCATGATGTCTATCTTCAATATCAAGAATCATTAAAAATGATCTCAATAGCATATGTATTGACCTGGTTTCTGCCTAAGTTGTAAGGAGGGCTTCTTTCTTTACACCCTTTATCTTTACAATTCTTTTTCATTCTTCAACCCCTTCAATGCTTACCAATACGTCATCACTAGCACCTTGTTGTGATTGTTCCAGTGCTAACATAAATGCTTGGTCGGCATTCAGCTACGTTCACAATCTTTCTCCATCTTTCCTAAGGACTACTATTTCTAGCTATGGAATGTCCTTGGGAAGATTCCTCCGGTTCTAGAGAAATCATTGGACTTTAACCTATCCTACCATCCTTATGTCACCACAATCTTCACCGTCGTGAATATAGATGTTTTGGGTAAGTGTATGTCACCATGAAATCCATTTTAAAGTGCAAATCCATTTTGCTCCCCCTTAACATATGCCACGATATCCGAAAACATTTCGCACATGTCGGGATGAGCTAGCACGTTAATTCAAACCATTTGTGATTAATCATTTCCCATATTAAATCACATTTTCTCCCCCATATTAAAAATATTAACCCAATCGATGTTGTAGGATTGTAAATCTTGCTTATGTTTCTAGAGAGAGAAAGAGATAGAGAGCTGGTGGATTTCACACAAAGCTAGAGAGAGAAAGTAATGTTTACTATGTGAAAAATAATGAAACCACACCCCTCTCCATCAACGGAGAGGGTTTATATACCCAAGCCTTGTAATGGGCTTGGGCTTACACTTTTGGGCCGACCTACACAAGTTGTAGGCTAGGCTTGGACTTGTTTGTTAATTAAAGAAAGTTAACTAAACTACGAGCTATTACATGGACTATCGTTGGAGTGACCGATCCTTCTTAATACGTAAAATGTATTTCCAACAATCTCCCCCTAAGGGAGGTCACTCCAAACAAGGGCGTTACCCGAGTTACAATAATGAAATAAACCTAGCATACTATGCTTGTCTTGAGCTCGTAGTCTCCGTCTTTCTTTTCTTTTTCTTTTTCTGGTGAACATGCTGATGTGATCTTTGATATCAATCTTGAGCATTAATCTCTTGCCTTGATCTTGTGCATCCATCACTTGTGATCTTCGCCTCTTCGTGACACCATGTCCCACATACTTATACCTTTTGTAATTCTTGAAAGCTTCAGAGTTCGATACAGCGGAAGACTTAACTTTTAGGCTTTCTTGAATTGGATGAGATATTAAGTGCATAAAGTATAAGCATGCGGGGACTTCTTCTTCTTGGATTCCGCAACGCCACCGTCTTCAAATGCCGCAACATAAGTAGACACGAACGAAATGGCTTTGAACATTTCATTCTAAATCGGTAGCATTTTACCTCCGGTCGTTGAAGACCGTTGGACGATATTAGATATCGTACCCGTGACAGATAGTTTCAATTAAGTAACTTCCTGACAGGATTTCGCGGGTAAACCCGTTCTCTTTATTCGACCGTCCAAAGCTGACTGCGAACATAAAGAGTGAATCATTTGGATAATAATATCCGCATGATTTGAAGCCGTCAATTCATGTTCCTGGAACAAGTGAAATTCAATTAAGAACCGCACCATCGTTTCTTTCCAGTTGTCACGAGCTTGACTCGTATAGAATCTTGCAAGTTACCTACCAAGTGCTGTTTGAGGTTAACACTAGAAGGATTTCCACTCATCACTGTGAACACTAAGGTATCACTCTGAGTGTTCTGGCAAGATCAGTAAGATATTGCGTAGAGGCCTGGAACGTGTTTAAATTCAGTTAAGAATTAAACAGCTGTTGCTTTCCAGTTATCACAAGTTTGATTCATAAAGAATCGCACAAGTCACCTACCATGAGCTTTTTGATATTCGCTCAAGAAGGATTTCCATCTTCATTGTAAATACTTTCGTATTACTCGGATGTTCAGGCAAGATCATGAAGATTTTGCGTAGGACTCTTAAAATCTTTCTTACTTTTCACAGTGTGTGAAGAAGCAAGGAAACATGGAAGTGTGTCCTAATGAGATATTTGATGATCTCAAATGGCTCTAGACTCGATCGTGCATTTTGGATTTTAGTGATCGGAGGCTGGAGAGGAGTGCCACCTTTTCAATACCAATTTATTCGGAGTGAATAAACCAATAGATAACGTGTTGATCTCCGTGTGATTAAAACAAATACCTTTTGAGAGATATTTGAGTTAGCTGGGAAGGGTTATGCATTGCATCACTGGGTCCATGACGTCTTTCTTCAATATCGAGAATCATTAACAAAAATGATCTCAATAGCATATGTATTGACCCGGTTTCTGCCTAAAGTTGTAAGGAGGGCTTCTTTCTTTACACCCTTTATCTTTACAATTCTTTTTCATTCTTCAACCCCTTCAATGCTTACCAATACGTCATAACTAGCACCTTGTTGTGATTGTTCCAGTGCTAACTTAAGTACTTGGTCGGCATTCAGCTACGTTCACAATCTTTCTCCATCTTTCCTAAGGACTACTATTTCTAGCTATGGAATGTCCTTGGGAAGATTCCTCCGGTTCTGGAAGAATCGTTGGACTTAACCTATCCTACCATCCTTATGTCACCACAATCTTTATCGTCGTGAATTAAATGAGGTTTGGGTAAGTATATGTCACCATGAAAATCCATTTTGATATAGCAAATCCATTTTGCTCCCCCTTAACATATGCCACGATATTCGAAAACATTTTGCATATGTCGGGATGAGCCAGCACATTAAGTCAAACCATTTGTGATAATATCCCATATTAAATCACATTTTCTCCCCCATATTAAAAATATTAACCCAATCGATGTTTTTAATATCAATTGATTTAATGAAGTTTTAACAAAGGTTTTGGGAAGAAAAATGCAAGTCCATTTTAGCTTCATGATATCAAATGTATGAGATATGATATCGATTTGTAACATGATCACATATTCACCATATTAGAAAAGAATTGACAAGGTTGGACCTGATAGATGAGAACATCATATGATAAGATCAAATGGTTCTTGTCAGCATATGTTGGTCGCCTCGTCACGTCTGAAGTCATCTCTTGACACCACATGTACGATTGGTATTGTTGTCTTGACACCAACTTGTGAACTTGGCACGTTCGGCATCGAAGATACTGAATGCTTGACAATTGCTCCCCCTCAATTGTTGACCCGTGTTCTATTGAAAGAGCTGTAGTCGTCGGTTGAGTAGTCGCATCGTCGAGTATGTAGATACCAATTGTAGATAGCATGGTTGTAGAGATGATAGCTTCATAAAACCAAGACTTCTCTTGTTTTAACAAATAAATGCACTGAAACGTACATATATTTGTGTTAGACCAAGTTATAAAGTAAACTTGATCCCTTACAAGGTTTTAAAGTAAACCTTGCCCGAGAAAATTAATTCCCGTTGTTAGCCAAAGCTTTCATAAGAAATACCTGACTTTAATGTGAAAACCGGGTTGCAGTCAGAAATAACTACAAGACATTTAGGCATGTTTTATGAAATATTTACAACTTTTGTACGAACTCTATTTATGGCGCCGTGTCGATATTAATCAACATTTCTAAGGCCGTAAATATTATCGTACCAAAAGACATGCCTTTGAAAAATAAAGTAAAAATATTTTTGGATTTTTCTGAATTTTTCAATTTTTTATGGTTTTTATATGGTTTTATATTTTTGTATTTTGCTTTTGTGGATAAAAATATAAACAATATATACAGATGATCATCAAGGATATGGAGAATAGTTTTACCAAGACTATTCTGTCGCTTCATCTGCTAGTTCCTTTAGAGTCTCAGGCGAGAAGGTTCTCATTCCTAGCTTGTCGGCCAAAAATTCAATTCGAGCGCGATCTAAAGCCTTCGTGAAAATATCCGCCAATTGATACTCAGATCGGACAAAGTAAAGCTCTATTACTCCATTTTCCACTTTCTCCTTGATGAAATGGTAGCGAATGTCAATATGCTTCGACCGGGAGAATTGAACATTGTTGCAGCATAAGGCAATTGCACTTTTGTTGTCGCAGTACATCGGAATCTTGTTGAACCCTAGACCATAGTCGGTTAATTGCGATCTCATCCAAAGAATTTGAGCACAGCAACCGGACATAGCTATGTATTCTGCTTCCGTACTTGAAATTGCAGCGCTTTTCTGCCTTTTCGATGCCCAACTGATTAATCGATCTCCTAGTAGTTGCAAAGTTCCACTCGTGCTACGCCTTGTATCTTGACAACCCGCGTGATCCGCATCTGCATATGCCATTAGTGCAATAGAAGAGTCCTTCGAATACCAAAGTCCCCGATTAATGGTTCCTTTAAGATATCGAAAGATCCTTTTAACAGTAGCTAAGTGTAACTCAGTAGGCCTAGTTTGATACCTGGCACACATACATATAGCAAACTGAAGATCAGGTCGACTGGCTGTGATATACAGAAGAGTACCGATCATTCCACGATAAAGTGTCGGATCAACAGCAACTCCATGAGGATCTGCATCAAGCTTAGTTCGTTCCACCATTGGAGTATCCACGGGGTCGCAAGATTCCATCTTGTATTTCTTAAGTGATTCAAGGGCTTACTTGGATTGATTGATAAAGATGCCTCTGGGACTCTGAGATATCTGAAGACCTAAGAAGAATGATACCTTGCCCATCATTGACATCTTAAACTTGGAAGACATGAGTGTCCCAAATTCGTCGGATAAAGTTTGGGTTGAGGCTGCAAATATAATATCATCAACATATATTTGTACCATAATCATATCTTTACCTCGTTTCTGAATGAACAGCGTGGGATCCACCTTGCCTTTAGCGAAGCCTTGCGTAATGAGGAATTGTGACAAAAGATCGTACCATGCGCGAGGAGCTTGCTTCAACCCATATAGAGCCTTCTTAAGCTTATACACATGATTAGGATAATTAGGATTCACAAAACCTTCCGGCTGTTGAACATAGACCTCTTCCTTGAGTTCACCATTAAGAAATGCCGTCTTCACATCCATCTGATAGACGATCATATTCATATGGGCTGCATAAGCGAGGAATAGTCTAATAGCTTCCAAACGGGCAACAGGTGCAAAGGATTCCATAAAGTCGATGCCCAATAATTGCTTGTATCCACGAGCTACTAGACGAGCTTTGTTCTTCAATATTCCGCCTAACTCATCGAGTTTCACCTTGTAAACCCATTTCAAAGTGAGTAACTGCACTTGATCCGGGCATGGGACAAGTTCCCAAACATCAAGACGTATGAATTCGTTAAGTTCTTCTTGCATAGCTTCTATCCAACAGGATTGAGTAAAAGCTTGTTGCCATGTCTTAGGTTCAACTTCAGTGAGAAAACCATCAAAGTGACAAAACAGTGCACTTTCTTGTAACTGACTTCGTGTGGATACTGGACGATTAGGGTCACCAATAATAGAATCTATAGGATGATCCTTTGTCCACTTGCTGTCATGTTCACGAATCCGTGGATTGGAGTAAACTGTAGAAGGAGCTTCCTCTGAGGTGGACGACCCGGCTTGATTAGGGTCGGGAATAGATACACCAAAGAATGGAAGTTCACGCATTTGAGCGAATTCCAAATCGTGATCATCATCATCCTCTTCATCATCAATAGGCATGACATGGGTAGTTGAAGCATGTGTTGGTTGAGAATTACTTGTTGAAGGTATATCTTGACCAATTGTTGGTGCAGATGTATCTGATTGTGCAACGGTTGCTGGAGCGACAACTTCGGTTACCGGAGCTATTACTTCAGGTTCTGGAGCAACAATACTTGGAGGAGTAAAGAACTCATCAAAGAACGGTTGAAACAACGTATCCCATTCCTTCCTAGTAGGTGGTGTAAATGATGATGAAGTAGGGTTGTTTGGGACAAGACCAGAACTAATATTACTGGGTCCCATTTCATGAAGTGCGGGTTCAGAGCTGCTTTGCTCAGAAGCCATTGCTGTCAGCTCATCAAAATCAACATTCATAGTTTCGATGATCTTGCGAGAGTTACGGTTGTAGATTCGGTATGCCTTCTTTGCGGGTGCATAACCAATGAAGATACCAATATCAGCCTTTGGTTGAAGTTTTCCCAAATTGTCACCATCATTATTTGGATAGCAAAGAGAACCAAATACATGAAGATATGATAAATATGGTACTCTTCCATGGAGAAGCTCATAAGGTATTTTACCATGCCGTTTACGAATTAGTGACCGGTTTTGGGTGTACACTGCTGTAGATACTGCTTCTGCCCATAAAAACAATGGAGCCTTTGCGTAAATTAACATCGTTCGAGCAGCTTCCATAAGTGTGCGATTTCGCCTTTCAACGACACCGTTTTGTTGTGGAGTGCGTGCAACGGATGTTTCATGAGAGATGCCAACTTCTTCATAATAATCACGCAAGATTTGATTCACAAATTCGGTTCCATTATCTGTACGAATGCGTCGGACAGTAGTGTTGAGACGCACTTGAATCATCTTGAGAAATCCGATGATGAATTTAGGTGCCTCATTCTTTGCTTTAAGAAATTTCACCCATGTAAACCGAGAGTAATCATCGACAATGACGAGGATGTACTTTTTGCCACTAAGACTTTCAACACGCATTGGCCCACAAAGATCCATATGCAAAAGATAAATTTTCTCTTGGTTGGTGTCTTCCGTCTTGGGTTTGTAAGATTTCTTAGTGCTTTTCCCCATTGTACACGCGGAATACAAATGATCCTTGTGAAATGAAAGTTTAGGAAGACCACGAACAAGTTCGTTTTTCGCCAAGTGATTAATAGCGTCAAAGTTAAGATGAGATAACCGTCGATGCCATAACCAAGACTTAGTCTTCGATGCTTTGGAGAGAAGACATACGGGAGAAGCGGCCATCATGTCTTGTAGAGACAAAGTATACAAATTATTCCCTCGAGTACCTTTCAATAAATCAACCCCTTCCAAATTACGAATGAAGCAGGTATGCTCTCGAAAAGCAACTTCTAGGTTTGCATCACAAAATTGTCCCACAGAAAATAAGTTGTGACCGAGACCTTCCACATAATACACTCTCGAAATTATAACATTCCCAATATGATATTCACCATAACCCATTATCTTTGCAATATGATCATTTCCAAATCGAACCGTACCAAGAAACTTGCTGACGAAATTTCTGAGCTGAGAGCGATCTCCGGTCATATGCTTGGAGCAACCAGAGTCCAAATACCAGAGAACAATTTGGACCACCTGTTTTCAACAACAACAGTAGACAATGCATTGGAAACTATTGGTTCCGGAGTGTTAGCAGATACAGATATAGAATTATCAGAATTGCTAACATTTTGAGATCCTTAGATTTCCTGCATTTTCTAATGTGAGTCTTAGCACTAACAGGTTTTACTGTTCCAATTTTCTTAGGTTTTGGATTATCCGCGAGCACTACATTGGGAGTAGACCTAGTTAAAGGGCACTTTGTTCCTACAGTAGTGTTGGTGTTCCTAGTTAAAGGACACGCTTGTGTTTTGGTAGCCTTGGTACTCCTAGTTAAAGGGCACGCTTTCTTCGCTTTAGTGGGAGTGATCCTAGTCAAAGGGCACATATTTCCTACTATAGTGAAAGTCCTACCAGTGGGGCGCCACATCCAACCAACTTGGGTTAACACTTTCCCAGTCGGTTTCCATTCTAATCCATTTTTCCGGGCATGCATCTCATTCACATGGTCAATAAGGCAAGAATCATGACGACTAGAAAACATACATTCATTGCAATTCCAACATTTTAAATTAGAATTCACAGTAGGCTTAGAACGCTGCACAACCGCAGAGCCTTTAGGTTTAGCTACATGATTCTTTTTATTCAAAACAGAAATAACATTCCTAGGATGGGCTTCTACTTTCTTCTTCACTTGACTACTAGTTGGGGGCAAGATCCTATCATTCTTCTTGTTTCTTTTAAGCTTAGATCTTTGAGCCTTAGTAGTGGTGCTTACTCCTGTAGAAGGCAACACGGGAATATTAGAAGCTGGTTTTGATTCCGCCTTATCTTTAGTGACCAAAGTTTGAGATGATTTAGTCTTAGGGCCCTTGTTAAGTGGTGTGACGGCTATAAGGTTCCTTTTGATGGCACTAGAGGACGGTGCAGAGATAGTGGCTGCGTTATCCACAACATTCTTACCTTTTAGAGTACGAAGTGTTTCCTTTAACTCAGCCAAGACCAGATTTTTATCACAAATTTGTTCTCTCAAATCAGATATTTCCACCGACTTTCGATTCAATTGTTCAATCAATGATTGATTCTGTGCAGTGGTATCAACACATGCGGGCTGTACTGAATCGAAGAGTCGTGTATTTTTCTGTTTTAAGTTATCAACTTTGGACAAAATCTTGGAAACTCGATTATCTAGATCAAGTTTAAGATTCTCTGCAGCCTCAAGTACGTTCACACAGTTAAGCTCCTTAGATTTCTCTATTTCTATCGGCAAAGAGTTAGCAACTTTGTCACTTGGCTGACGCTGTTTTGGTTGTAAATTCAATCGAAAATTCTTTTCAAAATTTGCATCATCGATATTAACACCTTCGAATGACGTTTCAAAGATTTCTTGAATAAATTGTTGCTTGCATTCAAGCGAAATACAATGCGTTTGAATCTCATCAAAACATTTTGAAAGCGAAGAATATGAATCTTGAAGCTTTAAAAATTCAGCGTCAGATTCGTGACAAGTACTATCTACCACAGTATCCACATATTCAACATTATGCACAATAGAATCATTATCAACACTTGTATTCACACAGACAGAAACTATATCATGAGACATCACTTGATTCAGAAGCAGATCATTATGGCGTGAAACTCGTTCTATTTCAAGTAAACTGTTTTCATAAGCATCTTCCATTTCATTAAAAACACGTTTAACTTCTTCTATTTCCAAAAACAAATCTTGATCAATATTACGAAGACAAGCTTTAACATTGTTTACAAACGGAACGATTTCATCTCGAAACGCAGCTCTAGTGTGCTCAAAGTTCCATTCACCTTCCGTTATGGCCGTGGCCGTCGTACGTTCCAAAATGACCTTGTCAAAATCGGCTAAGTGTTGGTGAACCGTATTTAAGTTAACGGACGCCTTACTTACCGGTGGAATTAACTTCGTTAAATCCTTTTTGACGAGTGTAGGAGACGTACTAGGAAGGTTTTCTTTTGACAAACTTTGGGGCACAAGAACTGTTAATTCTGCTAATTCCTTTTGTAAGCGAATGCCTGTCTTTTTCGAAAATTGATCTTTGTTATGTTGATCATAATCAATTGTATGAAATTTTGAAAGCATTTTAGAATGAGTTTCATCCCCAAGTGATTGTGTCTCCTCAGTACTACGAACAAAAGGTGCTTCTTTCGATTTTCCAATTATGGTCATGTCATAAAGACCGGGAATATATTCCTGAGCTTGTTTTGCATAACCGGGATTGGGTGGTAAATCTTGAAGACGCTTAAGTTCGAATTCTTTAAATGATTTAGTTAAAAGATGAACCTTTTCTGTGGAAGCGTATTGTTTTAAAAGCTGTTGTTCTTTGAATTTAAGAAGTTTGGTAGCATTAATTTCTGATTCAACCTTTTTAGACTCGAGAGTTTCGAAATCTATTTTAAGTTTCTGAAAATCATTGACAACCGACTCTTTTTCTTTTAATTCATTGGAAAGATTAGCTTTTAATGATTCTATTTCTTTCAAGTGTTCAATCTTTTCAAAACGAAATTGGTCAAATTCAGAACATGTTATTTTCTCTTCTTGAGGGACCATTTCAAAAGTTTTGACCTTTTCTTTATGCAACGCAAGCTCAGCAGTTAGGGTGGAATTCGTATCTACGGATTGTCTGAGGGCCATATGCATTTGATCAATAATATGTTTAGGCACCATTACCAAATCATGTTGAGCATAAGATTCCATACCTGTCGTAGCATTTGGTTGAGGTTCACTCAAATGTGTTGGATTGGGTACCACTTTATTTGAGTTACTAGTTCCCGAATGCTGTTCGAGGTTGTCATTTTCATGCCCAACTTGATGTTGGTTTTCATCAATATTATTAGATATGGTTGGTACCTCACTGATGACATCAGAACCGTAGTGAGAGAGATTAGCAACAAGAGCAGCTTGGGCAGAGTGAATGTCATCACAATCCGAATCGTATGCATCAAGATCATCCGCTTGATAAGCTGCATTAGAAGTGGAAACAACTGCAATGCCTTCAGTATCTGCTGCCCCTGGGTCTGCAAGAAATGCCAACTCCTCTGAATCCAATATCTTCCCCTTAGACTGAGCATCAACCAAATACATCTTCTCACGAAACCATGCATCATCCCTTCTCCTTTTCGGCTGAGTGCATTCCCTAGCCATATGACCTTGTCCTCGGCAATTGTAGCAAGTCACAACCTTCTTAGGACCAATAGGACTCCCATTTCCACTAGCTTGAGAATTCACAGCTTGATTGTTCCCAGTCCTTGTAGGAGGTCCATATGAATTTTGCCTTCCCTGAATAGGTTGCACCGTCACTTGACCATCTTGAACAGTGGCTTGTTGTCGAGGATTTGATGAGGTGCGGAGCTGATTGTTTGTTGGTTGAAATCCTCTAGTTGCAACAAGTTTTGACAAGTAAGCAGTGAGATGGTTTAGAACATCAGCTGGCGTATCATTTGGAGTAAAGACCGGTGCTTGGATTGGTGGAAGTTCATTAGAGTAGAAAGCTTGTGCTGATTGTGCTTCTATTGGAAAATATCCTTGCTGAGGAGTATAGCCCAATGGAGAAGTGTTGGCTTGTGATGGTGATGTTTGATATGGTGGTTGCTGTTGAAAAGATTGTTGATGAACACTTTGTTGATATTCTTGCTGTGGCATCATTGGTGGTTGATAAGATGGTTGTTGTGGTTGCTGATAGATGTGTGGTGGTGGCTGCTGCAAGTATGATGGTTGTTGATAAGTATAAGCCATGTTTTGTTGAGAAGCATACATTGCAAGTGGATCATGAACTTGAGGTGTAGACAACCGAGCCTCGATCACATGGCATTCGTGTTGTTGAAGAAAGGCTTGAAGTTGATCCACATTGGTGTTATGCAAGTCCTTAGCCAATTTAACATCCGTCACATATTTTTTCCATTCTGAAGGAAGAGTGTTCAAATACTTGGTGTTCAATTGAAAGGTAGGAATTGTCATGCCATAGATATTGAGCTCATTCAACAATAGGGTAAATCTCATATAGTAATCATTGAGAGTCTCCCCTGGCACATAGGCAAACTTATCAAAAGTATCATAAAGCTTACACTCTCGTTCTTGTTTAGTTAACGAGGTGCCTTGCATTAGAACCCGAATTCTATCCCATAACTCTTTGGCAACTTTGTGTTTGCTGACGAGTTTGTAGACATCTGGAGGAAGGGCTTGGAGAATGATGTTTGTAGCATACTTATCACATTTATCTTGAATCTTCATATCTCCAGTCAACTCACCCGTTGTGCGAGGACGAGTAGTCGTACCTTCCGTCACTGTACCATAATCTAATGGTCCATTGAGCACCGATGCCCAAATTAGATGTCCATTCTCCTTGTTCAACATATAAAGTTCCATTCGGGAAGCCCATTCCTCATACATAGTCTTCACCAACATTGGTGGACGATTATCTGTACCCGAGAGGATGGACTTATCCGTAAGAGATGTGTACTCCATTTTAATAAGTTAAGATTTACAAACTTTGATCGATCAATGAAAGAAAGTAAATGTGTTTGTTGTTGTGAGTTGAAGTCGAGAAACAATGTTAAAATCCCCTAAAATATGTTCTCGAAATTTTTTAAGGAATAATTTTGTTATCGGAATAGTGATCTGAATAGTGATCGGAATGATGATCGGAAAACCTAATCGGAATACTTAATTATCGGAAACCTGTCGGAATACTTACCAATCTGAAACCCGGTCAGAATACTAACCAATCGGAATGTTAAACTAATCCTACGATCGGAATACTTGCCAATCGGAAAGCCCTGTCGGAATCCTTACCAATCGGAATACTTGCCAATCGGAATACTTTACCAATCGGAATACCTTACCAATCGGAATATTTTACCAATCGGAATCCTTACCAATCGGAATACTTTACCAATCGGAATACTTTACCAATCGGAATCCTTTACCAATCGGAATACTTTACCAATCGGAATACTTACCAATCGGAATACAGATTGGAATATATAAACCCTTTTCCGATTTGACCAGATCGGAATAATTTCCACTTTTCTCGGACAAAACTCAACCAATTCGTGATTTTAAGCCAGAAAATGATCAAAACACCCAAAAATTTTGTGTTTTTAGCCAAAGTAACTATACCAAATCCCTACCACAGCTATGTAGAAGATTTGTATCAAGAAAAAACCATCAAAAACACAAAAAAAATTTTGGACGTATGTAATAAGGATCAAAATAGGCGTGTAAATCAAGAACACAAACATAAAAACCAAGCAATCATCCCATGGCTCTTGATACCATTTGTAGGATTGTAAATCTTGCTTATGTTTCTAGAGAGAGAAAGAGATAGAGAGATGGTGGATTTCACACAAAGCTAGAGAGAGAAAGTAATGTTTACTATGTGAAAAATAATGAAACCACACCCCTCTCCATCAAAGGAGAGGGTTTATATACCCAAGCCTTGTAATGGGCTTGGGCTTACACTTTTGGGCCGACCTACACAAGTTATAGGCTAGGATTGGACTTGTTTGTTAATTAAAGAAAGTTAACTAAACTACGAGCTATTACATGGACTATCGTTGGAGTGACCGATCCTTCTTAATACGTAAAATGTATTTCCAACAGATGTTTTTAATATCAATTGATTTAATAGCATTTTAAGAAAATTTGGGAAGAAAGATGCAAAGCCAATTATCTTCATGAGTTACACAAGCTCCCCCTCAAATTAATGAGGGTCTACTTGAAACGTAAATTAAATACCTTTTAAACACAAGTGTAAGGTATTTATCACGTGCAAAGATCATATATGATAATGAATTCACAATATTAGCAATTTACGAGGTTGGACCTGAATGATGGAGAACATCATATGAAAGAAGCACATGGTTCTTGTTCACGAATGTTGGTCTTCCTCGTAACTTCTGAAGTTATCTCTTGACTCCATGTGTATGATTGATATTGTTGTCTTAACACCAATATGTGAACTTGGCACTCTCGGCATCAAGGATTCTGAATGCTGGACAATTGCTCCCCCTCAATTGTTGACCCGTGTTCTATTGAAAGAGCTGTAGTCACCGTTTGAGTAGTCGCATCGTCGAGTATGTAGATATCAATTGTAAGTTGCTACAGTTGGTGGAGATGATAACTTCGGATTCTGAAGTCAAAGCTTTCCGGTGAAATGCTTGACTTCAAAGTGAAAAGCGGGTTACTATCGGAAATAATAGCAAACCATTTTGAGCATGTTTTAAAAGTTTGAACTTCTGCTCGAACTTTATTTACAACCCCGTGTCATTATTGAATGACATTTCTAGTATCGTAAGTATTATTGATTCCAGAAGACATGCTCTTTTTATCAAAACATTTTTGAACACACAATTTTAAAAGATTTAGAAAAACCTTTTGAGAAATTCTCGAAAAATTGTGTTCAAAGTTTTGAAAACCAATTACTTGAGCTTAAGATGTTGAATATCTTACAAAACGAGCTCAAGTCCGAGAAGTTGTAAACTTCCCGTTGTTAAGGATAAGTTTATCATCGGCGATAAACTTTCCTTTTATCTGAAGAACGAGTCCTAAGCTGACATTTACTTAGAAGTCGTTTTCATGAGCTTGAAAACTTTGACTGTTTTAACGGAAAGCTCATGACTGAGAAAGGTTAATTTCTCGTTATGAGGAAAAGTTATCTTATTTAAAAGATACACTTTCCTTTCTGAGCTTAAAACTTCGAATGTTTTAATACATGCTCATGACCGAGAAAGGTGAATTTCTCGTTAAGAGGATAAGTTATCATAAAAGATAATCTTTCCTTTATTTTAAGTTCGAGTTACAGTCTGACATTTAACTGTAAGTCATTGTGCATGAGCTTAAAAACTTGGAATGTTTTTGATATAAGCTCATGCCCGAGAAAAATTAATTTCTCGTTGTTAGGATAAGTTTACCATCGGCGATAAACTTTCCTTTCTTTGAAGAGCGAGTTATAGTCTGTGATGTGACTATAAGTCCTCTGTAAGCTTTAACCATGAATCCCCTGAGATACTAGTTTCTCCGATATTTGCTTCTTCAGCAACCAAACTCTAAGAGTGTCCTTAGTTGAACGGTATACAACGATTGGACCGCTTCGTTCTTTTGGAACATCAACTTTGGGACCTGCATTCTCATTAGGAATTTGCATGCTTTGACATGGGTTAGCGATATCAATTATAGAAGCACGTGGGGGTTCACAGTTGGCTTTACTTGTGTCAGAGGTGACCTGAGTAGATGATTCACTTATCTTAGTTGGCAAACGTTTCCTTTTATAGAAAACTTTAAGTTCAGGCTTAAGTGATGTATCATCCTTTTCAATTTCCTCCCTAGCAGTCTTAGTAGAGTCGGAGATTATCCTAGTTAAAGGGCACTCGTTTCCTACAAGAGTGAAAGATCTACCAGTGGGGCGCCACATTTTACCAATGGGTTTGATTTTAGCAACCCACTGGGATTTAAGTCTAGCACGGGAGTTCACCTCATTAAGCAATTTTTTGATACAAAAGTCATGATTTGCCGTAAAGACACATTTTCTACATGTTTTACAAGTAGCATATTTAATGTCCGAGTAATTCCTAGATGATTGATCGATGCTCCTAGGAGACGTCATGCTACGGTTAGCAGTGTTGGGTAATCTAGAAGGCATCTGACTAGGTTGGACATTGCTATCTCTTACATGTGTCTTTTGAATAGCTTCCCTTTGACCAAAATCATGGCGCACATCAGTTGAACTAGTTCTAGACGTGTTCATTGAACTATTCTTAGAGAAACTAGGGGCAATCATGTGATGAGGTCTTGCTAAAACTGATTTAGTCACATTAGGCCTAGTTGGTGGAGTGACTGTTCTAGAAATATAACCCAAATCAACTTGGGAGGCAAACCGCTGTCTCGAGGATTGTGGTCGCTCAGATCTAAATGCAGTAGGTTGTCTGACAATCGGTTATCTGACGAACTGATTTGTAGGCGGTTTCCCCAAGATTGATGGTTTTTCAAGCTTAGTGTCCACACTAGGTCCTCTATTTTTCCTTAACTCGTTTTTCAACGCAGCTATAGCAAACACCTTTTCCTGAACTTGGGCTTTTAACGTTTCATTTTCTTTGAGCAATCTATCTTGGGATGCCAATTTAGACTCTAGTAACTGAATTTGTTTCAAAAGATTATCCTTTTCAGCTTTCGAATCTAAAACTTTTTGATCCAATTTTCTTTCAAGAACAACGTTTGACTTTTCAAGTTTTTCAAAGTATGTTTCAAATTTGTCCGTTTTCTTAGAAAATTCAAGTTTGGCATCCTCAAGATCTTTTGATTGTTGAGCTACAATCGTTTCGAGCTCTCTAATCTTGGAATCAGAAGCAGTAAATGAAGCAGTTATAGAACAATTATCATGATGTTTAGCATTCTGAACAGTCTCTCCCCCATTATGACTTACATCGGATGAATCAGAAGTGGTATTGCTATCACTCTTTTCCATCCCATGTTTGTCATAATTAGGTTCAGAATGCTCAATATGCGGCATATCATCAGCATATACATCATAAACAACATTACATTGTACCATGTTTGCAGGCTCTTCGTCAAAAACGGGTAAGGCGTCATCAAGAAGGATCTCGTGAACATTCCCTGACGTGCCACTGGTATCATGTTGTCCTTCTGATTCCGTGCTCTTGCCATCGTTATGCTCCAAGTTGTCAACCGTATGACCATTCTCCTCTTGCATCTGCGTCATTGATTCTTGCACTCCATTATCATACACTTGCTGAAGTTATGATCTTTGATAAATCGAAGACGAGACCGAGTCATGAGTTTCAATATTGTATCACGGAAAACTCGAAGCTCGGTATGTGTATCTCGAAGAAAAGATTGGCAAATCATTGAACTTTCAGACGTGATGATATTGTATTGGAGGAAAGGCGTGAGTTGTGTCACAAGAGTCTTATATCCAAGTGCCGATGCAGAGTGATTAAAGTTTTCATGGTTGAGTTGCTCGGCGAGTTGGGTCAATGTGGTGAATATTGAGTCGATGAATATATGACGATCTTGTCCAAAGATGGTCACAAATTCGCTCCCTCCTTGAAGCCGTGAAAGAGTAACTAGATGATATTGAAGCATTTGAAATGAATTTATGCCACTTTCTCTAGCTTTGTCTTGCATTCGATGCAAGTCTCCCTCTTTAAGTGTCGAATTTAACGAATCCATTGAAAATCAAGGAAAGATAAAAAATGATGTGGATGTTGTTGTTGTCGGGATTTTACAATTCGTGAAGAAACGTAGAAACAGAAAGTCACAGAATATGACAAAACCAACGAAACGATCCGAAAATAAATCTGAAAAATCCTCGATGGATGATAAAATTCGTCTTCACTGACAAGTACCCGATCAACAATCCGTCGGCAAAATAATCCTTGTCACTGTATCACGTCACTTTTGTCACGTAGTCACGTCACTTTGTCCCGACTAGAACGGAATATCACAAAATTTTTCCAAAATAAAGATTTAACTAAAGATAAAAATAAAAATAGAAATAAGAATAGATTAGCAAAATAGAATTAATATCCAAAATAAGATTTTTCAAAATAAAAAACGAAAATTAACTTAAGAGAAAAGCAAAAATAAAAATAAAACGTTAGTATAAAATAAAACGTTACTAAAAATATCTGTTTAAAACAGAGAACACACACGTGGCCTTAAAACAAACTTTGTAAACACCGTCGAAAATCTCTCTCACACGTGGCCACAACATTAACTTGTATTACTTTGTAACCTCCGTCCCCTTTTATCTCAAAAAAACTGAGTCAACACGAGCCATTTAATTCATTCCTTGTTTACTCCGCCCCCCACCATGTCTCTCTCTCTCTCAATTTTTTCTCAGCCACCCAATCTCCACATCTCAAATCTCTGCCAAATAACCACCCATTTCAGTCCTCAATCTATATCGCAATCAGATGTATCCAAATCTCCCAAACCAATCTACCTTTTTGTTTACTATAACTAAACAGAAACGAGGTTCGTCTTCAAGATCTTTTAAGGTAAAGGTCTCGGGTAGGTATTACATCATTGCATGTTGGTTAATCTTGATATCTATCGAGTCTTCCTCTCATCTGTAGAGTCTTTCTGTCGATTGTTGATGTCGAGTGGGTTTCGGGGATGTTGATGTCGAGTCTGTGTGAGGGTCAGGGTTTTGGTTTGTCGAGAGTTCGATTGTGAGTGAGGGAGCTAATTTGTTGAGTGAGACGAGAGGTTGTGAGTGAGGGAGTGTTGTGGGTTATGTTTCGAGGTTGTGGTCTGAGTCGGTTGTGAGTGAGGGAGTGGTATGGGTGGTGAGGGGGAGTCTGTGAGTCGAGGGTGTTGGTTTGTTGAGTGTGTTTCGAGGGTGTTTGTGGTGACCGAGAGTGTTAGAGTCGAGACTGTTTTTAGATGATGGTCGAGAGTGTTGTGAGGGTGTCGGTGTTGGTTTGAGTGAAGTGTTGGTTGAGACTAGTGTTTATGGTGTGAGTCAGGGTTTAGAATGATGAAGGAGTCGAATCTGTTGATGGTGTGGGAGTCGAGAGAGAGTGGAATGTGGGTTAAGTCGAGTGATGTTGGTTGGAGTCCGAGTGTGAGGGTGTTGTGTTTGTGTCAAGTCAGTTCTGTTAGTTTGTGTGGTCTGGGGCTGGATGTATTTGTGAGTCGAGCGTGTAGTCGAGAGTGTCTGTGGTGTGTGTGGTGTGTTTGTGTACAGTCCTTGAAGGCCGTTGTCTTTGAATCAAAGATGCTTCGTTCGGAACTTTGTTCGGAACTTCGTTCGGAACTTCGGTCGGAACTTCGTTCGGAACTTCATTCGGAAGTTCGTTCGGAAGTTCGTTCGGAACTTCGTTCGGAAGTCCGTTCGGAAGTTCGTTCGGAAGTTCGTTCGGAAGTTCGTTCGGAAGTTCGTTCGGAAGTTCGTTCGGAAGTTCGTTCGGAAGAATTCTTGATTCTGAACTTTGTTGATCCGGAACTTTTGGATCGGTAGAAACTGGTTCGGAACTTGATGAGACTGAGATTCGATGAAAGATAATTGGACAAAAAGATGATGAATATAGAAAACTAAGAAAACTGAGAAACTTATAAAAACAGAAAACTGAAAACTGATACTTGACAATTGGATAACCAAGATACTTGACAGTTTTGACCAAAAAAAAAGGAAAAACAGAAAACTGAGATTGAGAAACTGATTATATAAAAGAAATTTATAAAAACTGATTATAAAAACTTAAAAATAAAAACTTAAAAAAAAATGAAAATAAAAATAAAACTTAGACGTTACTTTCCACTTAATGAATGATAAGAAATAGTAAAAAAAAAATTCAATAAAAAAATCAAACAAAAAAATTTCAAACAAAAATTCAATCAATACATAGAATAAAAAGGGTTTTATCAATAAAGATACAAAATTAAAAAGAGAAAAACACAAATTTTTTATAAAAACACAAACTTTTTAAGATTTGATAATAAAAGTTTTTAATTTTTGTATAAAAATTTGTGATTTTTATCTAAAAAGTAAGTAAATCTAAAGATTTGACTATGATTTAAAGCATAAAAATACAAACTTTTTAAGATAAAAGCTTGATTAAATCAAAACCCACCAAAATCAATAAAAATAAAAGCAAGAATAAACCAATCTAACCTTGGCTCTGATACCAATTGAAGGTCTACGCGATCTTTGGCCTATCCTATATGATTAATTAGATGGATTTGATAGAGGGATTGATTAAATAATTATAAAAGAGATGAGAAGGAGATGATGGAGTAGAGAGAGAAAGGAGAGAAAAGAGAAGAGTAGAGAGAGAAAGTAAAGATTGAATTTGTGTATTATGAAAATGACCAACCCCTCCTAACATGCTAGGAGGGGATATATATAGCCCACCCTACATGTGGGCTATATGGACTATACATTTACTAAGTAGATCACGAGCCCATTACATAATTATCGTTGGAGCGACCGATCCTTCATAAATACGTAAAACGTATTTCTAACAACAAACACATAAACCAAGAAATCATCCCATGGCTCTTAATACCATTTGTAGGATATTGTAAATCTTGCTTATGTTTAGAGAGAGAAAGAGATAGAAATATGGTAAGAACACACACACCTTGAGAGAGAAAGTGTATAAAACACACTTATAACTATGTGAAAATATGTGAACCAACCACCCTCTCCAACTAAGGAGAGGGTTTATATACCCAAGCCTTGTGATGGGCTTGGGATTACATATTGGGCCGTCCATACATTTCATGGACTGGGCATTTTCATGTTTACTTAATGTAAAGTAACTAAACTACGAGCTACTACTTAATATATTGTCGGAGTGATCGAATCTTCCTAAATACATAAAACGTATTTCCTACACTTATCAAGCCAATTCCTAGCATTTCCCTCCAAAGAGAAAGGGAATAAGATCATCTTAACCTCATCGGGAGGTACCCCATTATACTTTATGGTATTACAAAGGGACATGAATCTCTTGATATGGTCATGAGGGTCATCCATAGGTCTCCCTAGGAAGGGGATAGAAGAAAACATTGTAATCATGCATGTCTTAAGCTAAAAATTGTTAGCGGTTATCTCGGGAATGACTATGGCATCCGCATTCCCATCAACGTTGGATTGAAGAATCTCAACCAATGGGCGTTTGTCCATGGTTTTGTTTAAATTGTCGAAAGCACGATGCTCGTGATCGGCTTGATGGACGGTTTTGTTCTTGTTTCTCTTCCTTTTGGGAGGAAGTGGTACACCAATAGGTATATGTGCACGAGCTCGAGTGCGCATGCAACTCAACACGAGGAATGAGAGAGGAGCTCACGGTCGACTTTGGAAAAGAATAGATTATCTCTTCCGAGGTTCAATAGTGAAAACCATAAGAAAGTATAATATAAATGTAGTACTAATTGGGCGGCAAAACCCCCCAACAAGCCTTCCTTCTTGAAATACTTACTAGTGAACGGGGGGAATGAGGTGACGCTAAGCTCTTAAGTACCTGTTTCCCTTAGGCTTGCATTTTATAGCAAAGCCGCCTTTCTGTTCACTTAATAGTTCGTATTCCTCGAATTCTTGCTTATTGAAAGTGTTTATCTATTTTTACCTTTATTATAGTTTGATTGATACACGTAAGTGGGACCGGAACACCCCTAAGTACGGTGTATTGCCAAGGCAATACTTATGGAAATAGGTAAATTGGTTATTCGTATCTACGTATATGTATTTACATATAATAATATATAAAAAATATTTTTGTATTTATTTGATTTTTATGAAAATATAGTATGTATGTAAAAACGAGTGAAACCAATATATAAAATATATTTTTGGTGTAATCTTTTAGGAAAAAGATTACTTTTGTATTTTTTATTTTTTTGGTTCAATTCTTAGGGAAGAATTGATTTTTGTGGTTTTTTATTTTTTATATTTTTATCTTTTTGTTTTTTTTATTTATAATACGTAAAAGGAACGTTCATAAGTGAACGGATCCCAAAATCCAATATGCAACCGCTAATCAATCGTCAATCTCCACGTAAAGAACCGGCATCGGCACATTTATTATTTGTCTTTTTAGTTCATTTATTTTTCTGGTATCTTCACGAATTGATTAATCGAAAGAAATCAAGTTAACTAATTGTTTTTGGTATTTGATTATTTATATTTTGGCAATCTAGGTCTAATTATCACAAACCACGTAAAAAGGTAAAAATAATATCTCTACGTATCCATACTAATCTAAAAACATAGTGCACATACCAACTACAAAGCTCAAAGCACAACTATGTAATGCACAACAAGTAACCAACTAACAACTATTCTAACAAAATAACAAGAATGTAACTACTAACAATCTAACAAATTTAACCAACTAAAAAATGTAACAAATGTTTAAAAAAATTACAACTAACTAATTTTTATAAAATTTCAACTAACTCTTTACAAAATTCTAACTAACTTTTTATAAAATCTCTAATTAATTTTTTTACAACTAATTTTTATAAAAATCAACACTAAAAATTATATTTCTAATACGTTTTTAAAGTGCACAATTATCCTAAAATGGTACACGAGCCCAACTACTCAGAAACTAGCCCACTTGAACTAATCGAAGAATGACAATTGGTGTAACAGTTTTAACAAAATACTTAACCAAAGGACTTATATCTCTGACTTTAGACTAACGAATTGAACAAACTTAACGGATAAGAAGCGTGACTGTAATAACAGAATACCAAGTCAAGGACTAATCATGTATTATTTCTAAAACTTTCTGCTAGTTGTACAGGGAGAACAATTCTACGTTACCGAATCTCCTTATATCACGTCCACCAATTTCTTCTTAACTAAGGCTACTCAAACAGAATAAAAATTACTATTTTAACAGTAAATGCAGAAAATATACAACTCATTACCATTCGCATTGAAACTTGCACCTAACATAAACTAATCAGCATGAAACAAGAGCATTTAAGCAACATGCAAACTAGATTTTTTATTCTAAGAAAGATTATTAGAAAGTTCAAACTAAGAGTGTGCAATAAGAGTATAAGATCTTGACCAAAACATAAAATGGATCTGTTGATGCCGAAGTGCAGCGTTGAGCTGGCTTAATCAATCTATCACTACGAACTAACTCAACAGTTACAAATGATCACCATCATCTAAAATCTCTCGTTCGGCTTCTACTAGATATCACGAACAGTAAGATGAACTCTACAAAATCAAGGACCACGTCACAAACAGGCAGATCACGTGCAGCTTGTTGATTATATCAACAAGTCAAATAGAGAATACTCAAAATAGCATCAAATCATCTTCAACTTGATGAATATTATCATCATTAATGGAGAACTAAGAATGGCAGAATAGTTAAGAATCACAAGGTAAATGTGAAGGATCAATGGATGTTATTATTGCAGTGAAGAAATTCTGTTACAAAAGTGGTTATACAATCTATTGTTTTAACTACTTGAAGGAAGAATGGTGTGTGAATCTGTGTGTGAAAACACACACAGTAATATGAGAGGCAAAAGTGAAAGTATCCATCTAATTTCTATTCTACCGTGTGAAAAATTTCACACTAAACTACACGTACAAAATGAGAGAAAGGAGGGATATATATAGGCTGAGGGGATGCAGGGGTGAGGGGGTGTGAGGTGTTCCATCCAATAAGGTGTTGCCACGTGGCAAGGAGTAATTGGGAGTAAGCATGTGTTGATCCGGATGAAAGAAATAGTGAAACATGATTGGCTGGGAGGGGGTAGTGGGTATCCGGTTTAAATGATTTAATTGCTGTGTGCTCCATAAATCTTGGACCATAAATGCATGATGATCAAATCTCAGTTTAATGGCTGGCTATTAATGCTGCTGTGATGAATTAATGAAGCTCGGCCATAAATGCACATGATTGCTGATACATTAACTGTGAATGATTGATAAATTGTTGATGATTGCTGTGTAAAAGACTCGGCTTACTAAAGGCTATGATTGCTGCTTTAATTAGGCCCGGATATAAACATGCTTGTTGTTTATGATTGGATCATTAACGCTTCAGCCATCAATGCAACACTTTCTTCTTTAGAAAAACTAGTCCCTCAAATTGGCAGTCTTTGGCAATCTTATTAGAACTTTGATCTCTTTATCATATTTAGCCCTTCAATCTTGGAAATCAGCAACTTAAGTCCCTCATCTTCTACTCTTTGAACACTTATAGTCCTTCTTTTGTCTTTTTTTTCAAATAAAACCCGTGAAAGCTTGTGTTTGCTTAAAACGTATCTTTTTACCTACACATTCAAAAACAAAAAAGAACAACCCATAATTCCGTTTTATCACATTAAAACATGGTATTTTCCTTGTGTTTTAGGGTTTGATATATTATAATTAATATGAGATTTCAATCATATCATGTTCACACGAGTGAAGGTTTTTCATTTTGCAATTCTTTCATTATGTGTTCACACGGATATAAGACTTTTCTTGTTTTTGCAATTCATTGGAATATACGAGCATTGGTGGAGATATTATTTCAGCCGCAGAAAAAAATAGGCGATGAATAGTGAACAGCGGGTTGGGCACATCGTGGTGTCCAGCTTATTTAAATTGACTTAATAAGGTTAGGCTTATTTAATATTGACTTATTAAATTTTTTAGCTTATTTAATATTAGACTATTAAGTTTGGGTTTATTTATTGTGGCTTATTTGATTCGGGCTTATATAATAATTAACTTATTAAATTATTGGTAAAATTATTCACGGCTTAATTAATTTTACTTATTGAGAAATGGCTTATTTAATATGCTTATGAGATTTAGGCTTATTTAATTTAGCTTATTAGTATATTAGCTTTTTGAAATGGACTTATTCTTTTAACAAGATAAATTACCTACGTATATTAAACGAGCTTATTACTATTTTTGAGAAGATACTATTTATGGAAACCTACTATTTTTGAGAGATTACTATTTATAGTAATATCGTAAATATTAGAATACTTATCATACAGTAATCAGAAGTACAGGATATACAATAATCAGTAAATATTTAAAGATTGTCAGAGTTATCAGATTACACACAAACAATACAGCAATACAAGAACATAATAAAGCAAGTTAAGAACAGTAAGTATCTGTAAAAGTAAACAGATGCCAGACAACTCATTCACGTCCTTTATTCATGTTGTTATTGTGAAGTCAGAATAAGAGTTTCGTCTGCTTTACTTTCAATCAGTTACTGGACTCGAGGTACGGATTTCCCGTCCTTTAGTATGGACTTCCTTTCCTATGCATGATTAGAATTTCCCGTCTGCAGCCAAATGTTTTCTCTAGTATATGTTATAAACTTTACATTAATTACATTGATAACTATATTAAATTGCCTGAGCTTTATCTACATGCATGACCAGTTATAACTAGTTACGGAGGTACCGTAACCATGACACTTGAGGCACCAGTGCCATGACTCCTCTGCGGGGAAGTGATTTCTCACAACATCCCTTTTATTTTAGCTTGGCTATTTATCAGTATTATCAGCGGGGCGTATGGATGCATCCTAGGTTATCAGTTTATAGCTTATCAGGTAAATGTGGTGTGTGCTCTACATCCTTTACATTGGAGTTGATCCCTCCACCCAGCTTATCAGTTAGAGGTCACCCCTCTACAACATGATGAGGTCACCCCTCTATGTATTCATGCATACGTTGTTACAGTACATGACCTATATAAGCTCTTGGCACTTAAAATACAGTAATTAATTTTTTTCAAATTAAACAGTTATTAGTTCAGCTTTACCAGTTATAAACCAGGTTTTCAGGACATACATAGTTTTCCGCTGCATTTTACTTTTTAGTCTTTCAGTTTCAGTACTGTTATCTGTTCAGTTTAGTATTCCAGATCTTTCATATATATTCCAGTTATTCTTATCATGTTTTATATTCGTTCAGTGGGCGTTATGCTCAGCCGTAGTTTCTTTTCATGTTACAAACGGCAGGCACACAAGGACGCTCTTAGGATTCTGAGAGAGTATGTGCGTTGGATAGAAGCTATCCGGACTTCTTTACTTTATGCACTTCATACATTAATTTGCCTGTTTGTACATTGTTTAGTCCTTCATTTTAGTACTTACTTTTACATGTTTGAGCTTATGTTTGGACTACCGATGTTTGATTCCGGTATTTCCTTTATGGTCAGTTAATGTTTTAAGACCTTTACCTTGTATGCTTTGATGACACGCCATAAGTACTCGTAACGGTCCACAAATCCAAGTGGGGTGTTACAAATATATACTTAATAAATACATACAACATACGATACGTAAATGAAACCTTATAAAAACGATACCCAAACTTTCCCGCAGTTCATTTCTGAACTCATTTCATTTCATTTCATTTTATTTCCAACTTGTACCATGATTTACACATCATGTAACTCATTCCATCCATTCTCATTCCCAAAATCACACCTATAAACACATAAATCACATAGAACACATAATCTAACACATAACTAGAAATCAACGGGTGACAACGAACTCGTCAAAAAACCAAGTTGTCACATGACATGTTTGGGATAATCCACTAGCTCCCAGACATCCTGTATTGCAAATTGGTGAAGCTCATCCTGCATTGCTTCAACCCAACTTTCATCTTTAAGAGCATCAAAGATCTTTTTAGGTTCTGGTTGTGATAGGAAACAAGCAAACAAACACTCTTGAATCCATGCATGGTCATCTTTCTTGTGAATATTGGCAATAGAACCACCTTGCTTGTTCATTTGACATTTGTTTTATCATGGAGTATGAATGGACCCAACTATTTGGGAAGGAGGATGATTTTTGGTCACCTTTAAAGTTGATCCTTCCCCAAACAATTGATCAAATTGAATTGTAGACTCCAAGTTGCCAATATCCTCTCCTTCTTGTGTACCATACCCACTGTCATCAATTAGTTCATTGTCAACGGCTAGAGTCGAGCCATTGTCACCATCACCAGGTACAACATTAAATTTCACAATTGGTACAACAATGGGTAGAGGAGAGTTATCAGTGGATGGATTCTTGCCAATGACACCATCATCTTGAACAACAGAGGGTAGAACTGAATCATTAGTGGCTGAATTCTTGCCACTGCTATCTTTTACTACATCACCCTGTGGACTCTTTTGTTCCTTATTCTCCTTTCTTTTCTCAGCAGCAGATGCCTTCACACAATCCAAATAGGCACATCCAAGAACCTCAATAAGGTGAGATGTGCTTTGTGTCTTGTGATCCTGAAACATTATTAGCTTGTGTACCTGCATGGTTAGAACTTGTAGCTTCCACATCTGCATGGTTAGGTATCAATATACAATTCATAGACCTAGATAATGGTTCCAAATTAAATAAATAATTTGTACTTGTTTCAGGATCACTAGGCTTATTCTCTAAGAAGTCTACATGAATATATTCAGTAACTAGCTTTATCTCCTTGTTGTAAACCCTATACCCCTTGTTGTTCATCGAATATTCCACAAAAAAAACCCTCATCACCCTTAGAATTAAACTTACCTAGATTTTCCATGGTGTTTAGAATTAGAACATGATGATACATGGCTTTTGACACCCCGTATAAAAATTAAAGTTCGAAGTAGTGGTCTAATCGAATTGATTATTGGCTTAAAGTACGACTCACTTGATTTTGGTGAAACAAAAGTGTGTCGTTGTAGTATAATTAAAATGTGCAAGACTTCAAAATGTAAATGACGTTAAAGTAAAATGGCGTTGAAATAAAAGGCGTTAACATAAATCTAAGTCTAATTAAACGAAATGGTGCAATATTTAAAAACTTTGAAAAGTAAATAACGAGAAATTAAGTAACTTAAAGTTAAAGCATGACGAGAATTAAAATTAGACAAAGTATAAAGACATAAACCTAAAAATTGAACAAGACAAAATAGTAAAATAAATCCAATCGGAATGTATTCCGATCAATACAATCGGAATGAACTCAATCCCCCTGATCGGAATATATACACCTGCCTGATCGGAATATCAATCTTACCTTTGTTCGGAATAAAGAATGACCCCTGGTCGGAATGCTGATCGGAACCCTATGATCGGAATAGTCACTATACCTAATCGGAATAACCAGTCGAACACCTCGATCGGAATATGGAATAGCCTCAGATCGGAATGCTGTCACTCAACCCAGATCGGAATACCTAAACCAATCCTCAATCGGAATACCAATAGGAATATTCAAAACCCTTTTTCGACCAAGCAAGGAACGCTGGTCGGAATATGAAAACCCTTTTCCGATCTACCCAATCGGAATACAGTAAAGAAGAATTAAAATAAGCTAGATAAATAAGCTCCTAGACAAATAAGCACAGACCAAAAATCTAAGGCAAACCGTATAAAAATAAGCTACTAAACTGAAATCTACAGACTTTTAAAACACAAAATGAATAAGCTTTACGAAAAACAACTTTTATATAAAAATAACTTTTATAAAAACTTTATAAACTTAAAAATAAACACAATAAGCAATACAAATCAATGATCTAAAACAATCAAAAGTATAAAAACACAATCTTTAATCAAATAAGCAAGATAATAAGCACATAAACATAGAGATCAAACAAGAAAGAAAGGTAGAATGAGAGATTTAAAACAAGATAATTAAAGAACACTTACTTGGAAATTAAATGTATTAAAAGTGCAAGACAAGTATTTAAATGTGCAATAAAGTAAATGTGCAAGTAATTAAAAGGTGGAAGACTAATTGTCACCTTAGCCAACAAAAGCTAATGAAATGAAAATGAGAAGTATTTATAGGAGATTAGGAAGGTGTTTAGAGGAAGCTTCCTCCTCTCCTTCCTTTCTTCTTAATTGCACCATTAAGTCCTTCCCTTCTTAATCTTTTGTTAATCTTGGACTTTAATGACTTATGGCACGGGATTTCTTTAAACTCGTCTTTTAATTCTTCAATAAATAATACTCGAGTTCTTCGGCTTTTGATAAACTTCCGTCTTTTGACTTTTTCTTCGATAAATCTTCAGAATTGGTCTTGGACTTCCGTTCTTTTTGCACTCTTGACTTCTTGACTTCATCTTTCATCTTTTTCTTCAATAAAAGCCCGTAATTGCCGTGTTTTCTCCACTTTTCACCTTTTCGTCCTAAATCACAACAAAAACACAAACCACGCATAATTCCGACATAAAAGACATAAAATACACGTTTTGGCTCGGTTATTATTGTAGTAAAATGGTAAAAAGGATGGGTGTTTACACACCTATCAAATCCCCTACACTTAACCATTGCAATGTCCTCATGCAATGCATTAGTTACAAAGCACGTTTACATTTTTCATCATAATAATCCACGTTGGCCTTTATTAAAGAGATAGAAAATTATAAACATTAAAAGTAAAGAAATCAAAAGCATACCTTGGGTTTTAGAAATGTCATGAATGATCATCATCCTCAAGTTTTCACTTTCTCCAAATCAAGCTTAAAAACGAGATCATTGTTATTATAAGTTAGTAAACTAACACGAACTCATGTGGGCCAATTATTCACTTAGACTCCCTTATTCCTAGGTGTATCTCTTATATTTTATTGTTGTCTTGAATGATCACGAGGATGCATTTTTGACTTATTTCGATAGTTATTTAGTCCGAAAATAAAGTGAACGATTAAATCAATAGTTAGCTAAAGGAAAAAATCTTTTAAAACTGCTTCTCGGGACCTCATAAAGTTCATATCTTGGCATAACTCGCTTCGCGATTTGAGACCTTTCTCGGACCGATATTTGGCAGCGACTTCATACTTCAAACCTTGAGAGACGTTCATGAAATAATGGTCTTCTCTTCATAATAGGAATTTCTTCACTTGACGTTTTGAGAGATTCTTCATATTTGGACCACGACTTCTTTATTTTTCTCCAATCTTTATTTTGGACTTTGATATACAACGACCCGCCTCCTTTTATGACTTGGATCTATTTATCCTCATACCTTGCTAGGGTCTTTTCGGATACACTTCTCCATGACTTTTGGGGAGTTTTTGCATTTCGTCGTGTGTCTCGATCCTTCATATTAATTTTCGATAAATGATTCTTCACATCACTTTGGATGTTTAGCAACAAAATTTAGCCCTCATGTCTTGTTAGGACCTTTTTAGACTCGCCATTCTTCGCATCCCGCTTCAATAAGTTATGCCTTGGCTATGAACTCTAATCCATACCGAGCAACTTTTATACGATCTTGGGCTAGAAGCTAAGTAACTTTTCAAATCGTACACCCTTATTTATTGCAGATAAATTTATTAACAAGCGATGGGAGAATAGGCTCATAATTAACTCACATAAATTCACGAAAGAATACTGAACTTATAATTGACTCTATCATCTCTCGTTCTCCACAGTTTAAAATCTCAAGTAATGAGACTCGTGGATGCTTAGCCTATTAAACCAAAGTTTTGGGTTTTAGAGTCGCCTATAGGATCTTGCAAACTCTTAGACTTTTTCAAGGTTAGAAATCACGTTTTAAAGTTCCCTTGATAAACGACTCTCTAGGATCAATTATAGGAACTTACGAAAAGTTCTTGTTCTTAACCCGTGAGAGTTAAGACTTTCGCGTTTTATAGCTCCCTATATAAAAGCCTAGCAAAACTTGAATTAAACACGTTAAGGATACTAGCTAGAGTAACTTAGATAAGTAAACTCGGGTTGAGTCAAAAGATTCACAACGTTTGAAAATTAAAACCACTTTATTAAAAATTTATTCTGATAAGGAAAGAAAATAACTATACAAAAGGAAAAACCAATGGGCCAAAATAGATCAAAATTTTGAAAAATGTCAAAAAGTGATTTTCCGGTTAAAATGAGGACAAATACAAGGAAAAGGCCACTTAACTTCGATAGAAGTCCCCCTACACTTAAGATAAACATTGTCCTCAATGTTTAAGCATGTGGGAGTAAACTCTCCTACACTTAGGACATTGTGCACTTTGTTTAAATCTCGCTAAGGAAAAGACTGCTAAAGAGATTCCTATTTTAATATTCAGAAAATATAAAATAGTGAATCGAAAAGAGTTTAGGATAGAACCGGGAAGAAGTGAACACGGAATCACGGGTCTTCAAGAATCATCAAGAGTGGATCATTGAGCGCTTTTAAGAGAGGAGAGGAAAGCAAACCAACGGGTCTCCCCCTACACTTATGATAAAGAAAGAGAAAAGATAGATGCATGGGTTGCCTCCCAAGAAGCGCTTGATTTTTGTTAACCGAGTCGTGAGCCTGACTCGACCTTGATCATCATAGGAAGAAGCATGGAACATATCCACCAGGATCAAAGACATAGTTTTCGTCCATCAAATAGCAGAGGCTTAAGGCGAACAAGGCAAACCAAAGAAGAAAAGGCAAGGTTCCCTTAAGCAGCGATGGAGCACGGTGGAAGCAAGGGTGAAGTGGTGCAAGCATGTCTTCGATATTTCCAAAGATATTTCCTTTTATTTCATCAGGTGGATACTGAGATGGATTAAAGATTGCAATACCGGGGTCGAAAACCTTTTCCTTTAAGGGAAAATAGCACTCAGGCTCAGCAGAGTGGGAAGAAGATCCGTGAAGAAGCACAACCTCTTCCTCAGAAGAGGGACAAAGAGGTGTTAAATCATATGTGCTGCGGATATGGGTGTCGACCGGTTTCTTCTCCTTTGAAAGAATGTTCTTCAAATACAAAGTAGGATCAAGACGATAATCTTCAAAATCATAAGGAGGAGCATCACTCTCATGAGGGAAGTAAGTGTTGAGAAACGTAGAGAAGTCTTCCTCAAATGAGTAATCGTCCAAAGTAGGATCGAGTGATGGCGGAGGATCTTCATCATGTGAAGAATCGCTCGAAGGAGTATCAGCCTCATCGAAATCATCATATGTGGGCAGATCGGGATACTCAGAAGTAAGGT
This sequence comes from Glebionis coronaria, assembly GCA_025667525.1. NCBI lineage: Eukaryota > Viridiplantae > Streptophyta > Magnoliopsida > Asterales > Asteraceae > Glebionis > Glebionis coronaria. Next base: position 148,800,395 of record CM046876.1, read on the forward strand.
CATCATAATCATCCGAATCTGAGCTAGACTCATCATCATAAGCATCAAAGACCGGTGGAGAATCATAAATGGGAGAAGCGTCCAAATTGGGTAGAGAATCATCCACATCATTGTGAAAAAGTGGATTATCATTGCAAGACTCGAATAGAGGATTGTTGTAGACAACAAAGTCATCATGCACATTAATCATATTCACTGATTCTCGGCCGCCAAAGGTTGTACTTGTAAGTTTCCCCATTTTGAAAACTTGTGCATCATCCCCGACTCTTAAGATTAACTCACCTTCGGCCACATCCACTAAAGCTCGTCCGGTTCTCAAGAATGGCCGACCAAGTATTAAAGGAATACGAGGGTCCATTTCATAATCAACAACGACAAAATCGACCGGAAAAGTAAATGTGCCAACTTTAATGAACACGTCTTCGGCTATCCCAACGGGGTAAGCGAGAGTGCGATTTGCAAGTTCAAGAGTGATCTTTGTTGGAGTGAGGTCGGGCAATGATAGTGTTTTCCAAACACTCAAAGGTATTAGATTAATACTAGCCCCGAGATCAGCAAGGGCAGTAAATTATTCAGTTTTGTAGAAAACGCAAGGCAACACAAAACGACCGGGATCTCCAAGTTTTTCCGGAAGTTCTTTAAGAATAACTGCAGAGCAGTTTTCATTTAAGCGTGTGTTGGCGAGTTCAATCAGCTTCTCCTTCTTGTTAAGCAATTCCTTAAATGCTTTAACAAATTTCGGCATGTGGACAAGTGCTTCAAGAAAGCTAATGTTGAAGTTCATTTGGGAGATCATCTTCACATAGCGTGCCACTTCAGAGTCATCCTTGGTTAGCATTTTGGTCTTGCCTAAACGAGAGGGATAAGGGATATTGGGTTTAGATGGTGAAGGTGCAGGTGTAGTAGGTAAAGGTTGAGATGTTGAAGGGTCCTTCCCAGGTACATCGTCATGACGAGGCGGAGACGGTATTGGTGCACTAATACTAGGTGTAGGAGGAGTAGGGATAAATGGTGATGGAGGAGGTGTAAATGATGGGGGTGGGATTGGTGGATCGACAATGGTAATTCCACTACGAGTAGTAATAGCACTCATATTAGCTCGCGGATTGGTGACGGTGTTTGAAGGTAGAGAACTCGAAGAAGAAGGTTGAGCTGCAAGCAAGAAACTAGCAAGCATATTCTTCAAATCATTTGTTTGATTGCTGAAGGAGGATTGAATGTTATCTCGAAGCTCGGATCTAATCTCATTTCCTTGCTTTGTGATATCTCCTTTCAGATTGATAATTGACTCTGTAGATTCTTGATTTGCTCACCGTGGGTTCTCATGATGGCTTCAACATCGGGGTTAATGGTTGGGTTTTGTTGAGCGGGTGGGTGATAAGGATTAGAAGATCTTGGTGAGATTTGGTTGCTTCTAGTGTAGTTGTTGGCGGGGTTTTGGTTTTGAGGAGAAAAACCGGGTGAAAGGTAGTTGTTTGATCGGTAACTCAGCAAATTTCTATCCCCTTGTTGTCGAGCTTGGTAATTCTCCGGTGAATAATTACCATAAGCTGCATACACATTTTCCGGATTTCCTTGTGTAGAAGGACAATTGGTGTATGAGTAAGGACCACCGCATGTTTCACAAGGATTAGCAACCGCTTTAACTTGTTGTTGTTGTTGGTTTGAAGCGAGAAGCGTGATACTTTTGCTCATTTCAGTCATCATGCGTGTGAGTTCGGTCATATCAAGGTTTGCTAAGGTGGAAGAAACATTGACTCTCGGGTTGTTCCTTGAAGAAGCAGAGGAATCCCAGTTTTTGTGGTGAGTAGTCATGTTCTCAATAAGCTCTCTACACTCCTCGGGTCTCCTTTTCATGAATGTGCCACCGGCGGCTGCATTAATCGTATCACGATCACGAAAAGTCAAACCGTTATAGAAAGTATCAATCAATGTGACTGGAAGCATGTTGTGGTTTGGACAACAATCAATCAAGACATTATATCTCTCCCAAGCATCAAAAAGAGATTCATCAGGATCTTGCATGAAACCGCTGATTTGATTGCGAAGGCTCGTGACCATGGATGGTGGAAAGTAGCGCGACAAAAAGCGTTGAGTCATGTCATCCCAAGTGTGAATAGAATTCTTCGGGAGACGATCAAACCATTTCTCGGCATGATGCGATAAAGTATGTGGGAAGAGTTGTAGGCGAAGAACATCCATTGTGGCACCAGGCAACTTCATGCTTTGGGTGATTGTAATGAACTTGTCGAGGTGTTTCTTGGCATCATCATCAGGCATTCCGGCGAATGGATTAGTTTGCACTTGCTGAATCATGTGGTGCTTCAACAAAAACTCCGGAGCCGTGATTTGCATCGGCGCAATCGGTCCTCCTCGTCCAAACATGATAGGTTGACAAAGTTCCTCCATTGTCCGAAGATCGGGCTGTGGAAGAACATTGTTGTTATTGTTGAGGTGCGGTGGATTATTGTTGTTAACACCTGACATAGCTAAATCTTCTTGAGTCTCGGGCTCTTGATAATTAGAAGATCTAGTACGCATACACCTGAAAATGCAAAAGAAAAAGAAACCAAACACAAAGAAAATATATATACACAATAAAGATTAAATCTTTTTGGATTTTTGAAATTTTTAATTTTTATGGATTTTTATCAAATTTTTTTTTTGATTTTTTGAATTTTTTATGCAAGAAAAATAACGCTCACAAGTGAACGGATCCCAAAAAGCAACGCGTCTTTCACAGAAAACCGTTAATCTTTACGAAAAGAGCCGGCAGCGGCGCCATTTGATACATGGCTTTTGACACCCCGTATAAAAATTAAAGTTCGAAGTAGTGGTCTAATCGAATTGATTATTGGCTTAAAGTACGACTCAGTTGATTTTGGTGAAACAAAAGTGTGTCATTGTAGTATAATTAAAATGTGCAAGACTTTAAAATGTAAATGACGTTAAAGTAAAATGGCGTTGAAATAAAAGGCGTTAACATAAATCTAAGTCTAATTAAACGAAGTGGTGCAATATTTAAAAACTTTGAAAAGTAAATAACGAGAAATTAAGTAACTTAAAGTTAAAGCGTGACGAGAATTAAAATTAGACAAAGTATAAAGACATAAACTTAAAAATTGAACAAGACAAAATAGTAAAATAAATCCAATCGGAATGTATTCCGATCAATACAATCGGAATGAACTCAATCCCCCTGATCGGAATATATAGACCTGCCTGATCGGAATATCAATCTTACCTTTGTTCGGAATAAAGAATGACCCCTGGTCGGAATGCTGATCGGAACCCTATGATCGGAATAGTCACTATACCTAATCGGAATAACCAGTCGAACACCTCAATCGGAATATGGAATAGCCTCAGATCGGAATGCTGTCACTCAACCCAGATCGGAATACCTAAACCAATCCTCAATCGGAATACCAATAGGAATATTCAAAACCCTTTTCCGACCAAGCAAGGAACGCTGGTCGGAATATGAAAACCCTTTTCCGATCTGCCCAATCGGAATACAGTAAAGAAGAATGAAAATAAGCTAGATAAATAAGCTCCTAGACAAATAAGCACAAGACCAAAATCCTAAGGCAAACCGTATAAAAATAAGCTACTAAACTGAAATCTACAGACTTTTAAAACACGAAATGAATAAGCTTTACGAAAAACAACTTTTATATAAAAATAACTTTTATAAAAACTTTATAAACTTAAAAATAAACACAATAAGCTATAAAAATCAATGATCTAAAACAATCAAAAGTATAAAAACACAATCTTTAATCAAATAAGCAAGATAATAAGCACATAAACATAGAGATCAAACAAGAAAGAAAGGTAGAATGAGAGTTTTAAAACAAGAGAATTAAAGAACACTTACTTGGAAATTAAATGTATTAAAAGTGCAAGACAAGTATTTAAATGTGCAATAAAGTAAATGTGCAAGTAATTAAAAGGTGGAAGACTAATTGTCACCTTAGCCAACAAAAGCTAATGAAATGAAAATGAGAAGTATTTATAGGAGATTAGGAAGGTGTTTAGAGGAAGCTTCCTCCTCTCCTTCTTTTCTTCTTAATTGCACCATTAAGTCCTTCCCTTCTTAATCTTTTGTTAATCTTGGACTTTAATGACTTATGGCACGGGATTTCTTTAAACTCGTCTTTTAATTCTTCAATAAATAAGACTCGAGTTCTTTGGCTTTTGATAAACTTCCGTCTTTTGACTTTTTCTTCGATAAATCTTCAGAATTGGTCTTGGACTTCCGTTCTTTTTGCACTCTTGACTTCTTGACTTCATCTTTCATCTTTTTCTTCAATAAAAGCCTGTAATTGCCGTGTTTTCTCCACTTTTCACCTTTTCGTCCTAAATCACAACAAAAACACAAACCACGCATAATTCCGACATAAAAGACATAAAATACACGTTTTGGCTCGGTTATTAATGTAGTTAAGTGGTAAAAAGGATGGGTGTTTACACACCTATCACATGACAACTAAATGGTTTAAGGAAATGTATCAAGGGTTTCTTTCCCAAAACAGTTCATAAGGGGTTTTGTTGTGAGACTTGTTGATTAGTGCCCTATTCTGAACATAACAAGCTGTGCTGACTGCCTCAACCCAAAAAGTAATGGGTAACTTAGCGTATGCTAACATGGTCCTAGATGCTTCAATTAAAGTCCTATTTCTTCTCTTAGCTACACCATTTTGTTGTAGAGTTCTAGCTGTGCTAAACTCTCTAGTAATACCTTTCTTGACACAGAAGGCATCTAAAACTTTGTTTCTAAATTCACTACCATTATCACTTCTAATGATTTTCACTTCATGTCCAGTTTTTTTCTATTTGGGTGATAAATTTCATTAGTGTTTAGCAGTCTCACTCTTTTCACCTACAAAAGAAAGTACATGTAAACCTAGAGAGATCATCAGTGACTACAAGACAATACCATTTATGACTAATGGTAGCCACTAATGTAGGTCTAAATAAATCCATATGAAGCAAAGTTAGTGGTTTAGAACTGGTGTGAACAGACTTAGTATTAAAAGATGCCTTGTGATGGTTGCCTTTTAAGCATGCAACACAAGTATGGTCATTCTTAAATGCCGTAGAGGGCAATCCTCTGACAAGATTATGCCTAACAAGCTTATTCATGTTCTTAAAGTTCAAATGTCCTAGACTCCTATGCCACAAATTACTTTCATCCACTGAATCCTTAACAAATAGACATGTTTCATTGTTTTGAGTTTAATACCATTAAGATTTACATCATACATGTCCTTATGTCTATGTGTCCTATACTCAACATACTTATCACTAGGCATCTCAAAATCTTTACTCAAAACAAGGAATTCAATGTCGGTGGAAAGAACTTTATTTTTTTGCCACACACTTGTGACACACTGAATAAATTATACTTAAGTTCTTTTACTAGAAAAACATTCTCAAATTTAAAGCTATCAGTGATAATGGTACCTTTACCCGTTATAGTACCCTTACTTCCTCCAAAGTACACAGTGTCACAATCAAGAATAGGTGTGAAATCAGACAAGTACATCTCCTCTCATATCATGTGCCTTGAGCATCTACTATCCCAAAATCCTTTATCATTAACCTGTTGTGGGATACCTTACACATAAAGAAAACAAATTAGTTTCCTTTTGATATCCAAGCCTCGTCAGACTTGGATCTGCTTAGTTGTTCAACTAGACTAGCTTTGTTCCTCAAAACAAAGCCTTGCTCATCCCTTAGATCCCTAAACATCCAATTCATTCCAATGAGTTTAGTGATGACCTTCTCAAGATATTTAAATCTATTGCAAGTCATTGAAACACCATTAGACGTAGAGTCCTGTTCTTGTTTAGGTTTCTAAGTTAAGTGAGATGAAGTCCAATCAACTTGTCCCTTATTGCCCAAGATTGTGTTGGCATTTGGTCTAACAAAGGCAAACTTTGGCCTGACAACGGCTAGTTTAGGCATGGTAGTGCCAAACCTAGGTCTATCAGTGGGTAGATTTTCCCTAACAGTGGGTAGCCTAGGGTTAACAAAGGGAACCCATTGCTTGTTAGAAAATGTTATGGTATTTTGAAAGGGTATTCGACCATAAGAATTAGCTGCTTTGATAAAGTAAGGTGCAGTTCTAGCTGCTTGTGGCCTTGATTGGACAAAATGTCTATGATCAACAGTAGGAGTAGTCTTGTTAGTGGCAAGGGTATAGCCGTTGTGACAGTTAAAGGCTAAGTGATTAAAGCTCCTACATGTATAACAAGCCTTCTTACTAGACATAAAACTAGGTCTAGAATGATTATATCCTATCCCATTTACACTTCCTTGGCTTCCTCTAGGTGATCTAGGTTTTCTATACATTTATGCATATTTAACACTAGTTTTGCTTTGGGTGGGAGAACCAAGGTCAACGGGCTTACCATCAAAAGGGTTGGTAATCACTATAGTCTTAGACTCACTAGATTCATCATACAAAAGTCCTCCTTTAACAAAAAGGAATAGATTTGCAGCTTTCCATCGCTCTAAGTCTATTTTTTTCCTTTCAAACTCTTTTATCTCCATGGGGTCAACCAAAGATGATTCATGGGAGAAAGTCTTGTCTTGAAACTCTAGAATACCAGTCCATGACAAGTCTTTACCCTTAGGAACCCCATAAAAATCACCAGGAGGAGGTGGGACAACAACATATTCCTTAGCATCCATACCAATCCTAGATCTGTCTTTAGTGTTTCATTGTTCACTAACACATTTTTTAGGGTTTGTCTAGCCTTTTCAAACTTTTCAATTTTAAAACCCATGTCCTCCTTAGACTTAATGGCCTCATATAGCTTGATTTTTAATTTTTGCATTGAACTAACCTTGGACTCGTTACAACTTCTTAGGTCTCTTTCTAGGATTTTAATTTTATTCTTAAGATTAACTTCCATTTGCTTGTACTCAGTTAACCTACCATCAGATTGTGAAATCCCTCTTTTATAATTTCGTAGGCCAGACTCAGTTTGTTTTGTTGATCCCAAACTTAGATCGATTAGCTTTGTATTAAACGAGACTGAATCAAGATTAATACTTAGAGAAACTTTGTTGTATTTAACAATCCAAGTGTCATGCGGAATTAACACTTAGAATAAATAACAAACAAACAAGTAAACCAAACTTTCACTTTAGATTGATAAACGAATTTTCTTACAATGAAAGTTGTAAAAGTGAATAATGTATATAAACTACAAACCCTATGACCTCCTTTTATAACACAAGGAGTCGTGTACAAAGGTTTACCTATCAACTATTCTAGATAAAGATAAATATAGAAAATACAATATTGATCATATCTTTACTTCAAATATAAAACGTGTTAACTAAGTATAAGTGGTTGGACTTCTTCTTGTCAGCACTTGAATATTTCTTGTCAGTGCTTGATCTGTCAGCGCTTTATTTACTCTTGTCAGCGTCCAATTTACTCTTGTCAGCGTCTTAGTGACTTAGCTCATTTTATTCCCAAAAATCCTCCCCTAATCTTGATATCTACTATAGTAATCAAGTTTCTAAATAAAAACTAAGTACAAGGAGGATTCTTACAAATACAAACTACTTGTTAATTAGAAAATAAACAAATCTAATTAAATCCTTGCTAACATCACTAGTATAATCAACTTCTAGCTGTGTAGACACCAACTTCTTCAAAACATCCTTAGACATAGGATATTGAGCATCAACCAAAAGATACTCTAAAAACTTTGAGGTGCTTAAATGGTATACACCAGCAGCTGAATGAAGACGCACATTAAACCACTGATATCATCCAGATCCAACCATATTGGATCAGCTTCATCTGGTGCAATCATTCTCTTGAATGCTGTCCAAATCTTTATTCCATTTGCTGAAGTAGGATCTTCAGCATCATACTTAGTCTTCATCAGATTCCACAGATCTACCAAGTCTTCTCTATCCATGCTTGCAAACAATAAGATCAAGGAAGTAAAAGTATGTACCTTTTTACCATATCTTGTGATTACCTAGAAACCACTTGCATCTTCTTCATAGTTGATTATTAGGTTTCTAAAATACAAGGACAATACCTCTGTAACATCTGAAGCCTCCAAAGGTGAAAGCTTTATACTCTTTCTGATCACTGCTCCACTAGGATTAAATTTATCAAGGACTGGAAATTCAATGGGAATTCCCTTCTTCACTGGCCTTGGTACAATAGAATCCCTCTTGATTTGCATATTTTCCTCAATTTCTTCTTTCCTTTAATCTGAAAGAAGCCTCATAGAGTTTGCCTTACAAACTCTTTCCCAAATAGGATAAGCATGGAACTCCAACTCTTCAAAGAATAGCCTCCTCAATCTCTCATAGGTCCATCCACCTTGATGACACCTAAGCAGCATATAATAGAGCTCTTTCCTATCCCTTTTGAGCTTAGAAAGCACCTTACTAGTCTTGTGCTTCAAGATCACCTTGCAATCTTCTTGGACTCTTAGCAGAATCTCCAAACCCCAAGTTTGCCCAGTAATTGACATGTTTGGATTCTCTTCAATTGTAGATTCCCATGCAAAATACATCTCTATAACTTCAGGCATATCAAAATCTACCTTTATTTTCATCTCTCTCAGCTTCTCCCTAGCTAACTCATCCTCTCTATACTCCAACCTTTCTGGTTCTTCCATAATCATGACACTTGAACCAAAACTCTCATCTTCATCACTACCACCCTTAACCTTTTCTATGGTAGTCTCCATCCTATCCTGTTCCTCTAATTGTGCAGCCAAAACAGAATCAAAATGTACCTTTGCTGCATTCTTTGGTACCTGAACCTCTTCTAAAATCCCTTTACCCTTATCCTTAGCTGCAATAGTTGGTAAAGTAATGGCTGGTACCTGTGTAGAAACATCCCTGATGATAACTGGAGGTTGAGATACACCAATCATAACCTTAAGCCTGTCAGCATCTGATTTGCTCTTGTCAGCGCTCGAACTCTGAATGTCAGCGGCTCACTTTATGGCTTGTTGCATCATCTCCACAAAACTCAGCTTCTTGGGAGTAATCAAAGAAGCATCCATAGCTCGCTTCTCCTTCAAGCTTGTCAATGCCTCAACTATTTCCACATTCCCATACGAACCACTTCTTGTGAGTCTTTGTCACTCATAAGTACCTGTTCATCCCCCCCCCTTTGGAAGAATCCTCTTGCCTTCTATTAGCATTGGCAGCTTCCAAAACAACTATCCTCTCCCTCAATGACTTGAGTTCGAGGCCTTGACCAGTGACAACTTGTACAAGGTCTGAATTTTGCTTTTGCAAGCTAATGCAAACCGCCGTCAATTCTAAAAGTGATAAAGGTTCCAACCTGCCCTCCTCCATGATGGGGATTTGACCTCCCAAAAGAGATTCATCGCGTATGGATGAGGTCTTAATGATGTTAGGACTGCCTTGACCTACTTCTAAGCCAGAGTCAATAGTCCCAGCCCCACACATTTCACCAGCCACACTTATGGAGGTGGTTCTCTCTGCTACATGGCTAGTAACACTAGAAGAGAACACTCTAGTAGTCCTTTGGCGTTTCCCAAACCTATAATCATGAGGTTCTTAAGAGGAAGTGGATTAGGGGTCTGTTTGGGTGTGAGGGTCTGTTTGGGTGTGGGGAAGAATGGTGTCAGCGTTTGGGGTTGATGTGTCAGCGCCCATATTTTGAGTGTCAACACCTGATGGTTGAGGGTCAAGTTCCATGTGTTGGGGTGATGGAGGTTGTTCTGGTAGTGGGTCTGGTTGTAGTTGAGGTTGTGCAGCTGCCTCAATGACAACTAGCATGGATGGGGTAAGTGAAAGGTCTCTATAGGGGGTGAATTCATATTGCCAAACACAGTTTTCTTTTGAGTAGGTACCTCATAAAAGTTTTCATGGTCCCTACTACAATATCCTTGCATATCAAAAACCATTTGTAAAAACCTAGGGTAAGAAAGAGTCATCTTGCTACCCTTGTTGTGACACATGCCATCAAAAATTAGTTTTTAAAAATTATATCTTTGCCCAGTTGCAATACAAACAATGGCACTCCCGATTGAACGGTTGATTTCATTGAAAGAAGAACATTTAGGACTCAAACATTATAGGATGACATGTATAAGGAACTTCTAGGCTGCAGGAAATTGTTGTTTGGTATATTTGTTTAAATGGCCCACTAGGGGCAAAGCATACCCCAAGCCTTGGAGTCCTAACTCTAGCTCTGCTAAGGGAAGGGTAGTTATACCATCAGCATCATCAAGATGCAAAGTTTGGCAAAACAAAGCTTCAGTAACCACCCATTGAACCCCATGAACAGTAGCAGTCAATGTAATCACTCCATCAATTGTTCTGGAACTCACAGTGTTCCAAAACTGCTTGATGTGTGTGATAGGGACGAGAGGAGTATGAGAAAGTGCATACCTTAAAGGAGACGCCTTCAAATACTCAATCATCTGAGTGTATTCGGGATGCAAAGTATTATCCTCTTCTAAGTAAGCCACCATGTTGTGTTGGCTTCTGAACCGCAATTCCACATTAGCAGGTTTAAACTTTGGTGCCATTTAAGATTGATATGAGAAAACTGTGATATGATAACAATGGAGGTATGACAGTTTGAGAGAAATTTAGCAGAAAAGAAGTAGTAGTTACCCTGTTTGAAAGAAAAGAGCCAAACTTATAGGAGAAGTATAAACACACGATTGGTTGAAATATGAGGCAGTTATATTCAAAAATTAATCATCACAATCTTGAAAAATATATAACTTATCTCATAATTAATTAAAAGTTACTAACACGCTAAAATTACGGCCCATATTTTTGTCAAAAATAACAACTGGGTGGGACCCAATGTTTTTCAACGGTCAAAAAGTAAACATCAGCGTGTAACGGCTATATTCTGGTCAGCGTAGAAATTTTGCCATGTCAGCGTTTAAATTGGTCTTATCAGCATTTGGAAGGAAATCATGTCAGTGGCCAAAAATAAAAATAATTAAAAATAAAAAGACCTTAACAAAGAAGTTTACCCTAGTGAAGATAACTATTAGATTGAAAATGACTATAGGGTGGCAAGCACTGTCCAATCATGCACACTTGCATAAGCAAGATAGATATAATTGTCCTCAAGTGTCCATTGCTAACCAAAGTTCTTAACAATGAAGTTACCTCATATAAACCCTTTGTAACTTCCCAGGTAAGCCTAATTAAAACGTTCACCAAGTCTCCCAACCGACCAATCCCAATTCTAGGCCAAAATGTCTTGGCAGCGTGCACAATATATCAACTTTGCATGCTACAGTGCGTCATGAATTAGATAATCTAAATCCTACTCACCAGTGGACACAATCTAAAATTGTGATAAGAGTATTCTAAGAATAACCAACAGCCTAAAGGTTTCCTAAACCTCCCCTTTAACTAAGATATACATAGTTGCAAAATATAAAGTATATGACAAAAATTTATTTCAAGATAGGAATGTAAACATTCCAACCATCATAAATAAACATTGACACATTCCTTGTAAGATCCAAAGATCCATAAGCAACTTTGTATCCATTGGTACAATGCTCATAATGCCTGCATGATTAGATCAAAAACCACAAAACTAACATATTGCTGTCAGCGACCATTTTTACACTTGTCAGCGTTCAAATAACCTTTGTCAGCGTCAGAAAAATAATGTGGAAAACCTAATTCTTTACAAAGACAAATAACAGTACACATCCTGTACAAACTATACAATGATTTCAAAAACACATTTAGGTGAGATTGATCATTCCAATACTTGTTACCAAGTATTGGAACCTCCCAACATCAAAGGTTTTTTTTAAAAGATCAGCCACATTTTCTTCTGTGTCTACCCTATCGGGATGTATTAAACTTTTTTCAAAACAATCTCTTATAAAATGATGTCTAATTTCTATGTGTTTTGTTTTAGAATGATGTACAGGATTCTTGTTGGAAATACGTTTTACGTATTTATGAAGGATCGGTCGCTCCAATGATAATTATGTAATGGGCTCGTGATCTATTTACTTTATGTATGGTCCATATAGCCCACATGTAGGGTGGGCTATATATAACCCCTCCTAGCATGTTAGGAGGGGGTTGTTGATTACATTTTCACTTAATCATTTTATTCATCTTACTTTCTCTCTCTACAATTCTCTCCCTTCTCTCCTTTCTCTCTCTAATCCCTCATCTAATTCCTTCATTTCTTCATTTATTAATCAATCAATCAACCAACCTAATCCACCAAATCCATGATCTAGAATAGGCCATTAATCTCGTAGACCTTCAATTGGTATCAAGAGCCTTGGTTAGTTTGGTTTATTCTTCTTTTATTTTGTTTGATTTTGGTGGGTTTTGATTTAATCATGCTTAAATCATAAAAAGTTTGTATTTTTTTTAAAAAGTTTGTATTTTTTATATGTTAAATCATATCAAATCTTCAAATTAACTTACTTTTTAGATAAAAAATCACAAATTTTTATATAAAAATCAAAATTTTCTTATATAAAACCTTAAAAAGTTGTGTTTTTTTATAAAAAGTTAGTGTTTTTTTTTTTTATAAAAGTTTTTTGTTTTTCTCTTTTTAATTTTGTGTTTTTATAAAAAGTTTGTATTTTTTTATTTGTTTTTTATCACAAATTTAATAATCAATTTATATAAAAAAGTTGGTATGTTTTCTAAATTTTATCAATTTATATAAATTTTTAACAATTTTTATCCTTTTTTCTATTTTGTATTTTTTTAATCAGTTTTTATTTTAATTTTTTAAAATTGTTTTTTATTTTTTTTAATCCGTTGTCTATTCTCAGTTAACAGTCTTTTTCTATCAATTTTATCAATTTTATAAATCTCTAAATTTTTATCAAGTTTATCAATTTCTAAATTTTTTTAGTTAGTTTAGTTTTATCAATTTTATTTTTTATTATTTTTTTTAGTTTATTTTTTTAATCAGTTTTTTTTTATAAATTTTTTAATCAGTCCTTTACAAATTTTTTTAGTTTTATCAATTTTATTTTTTTATTATTTTTTTTAGTTTATTTTTTAATCAGTTTTTTATAAATTTTTTAATCAGTCCTTCTGTCCTACTGTCCAGTTTTTGGTCCATTGTTTCTGTCCATCTGTCCAACCTTGTCCCAACAAATCTGAGCTAAATGTTCCGAATCAGTAATTAAGTTCCGAATCAAGCAAGATAACTTCCGAACCACAAACTTCCGAATCAATTTTTTAAGACAAAACTTCCGAATCAATTTTTTGTTTTGAAAATCTTCCGAACCAAACACTTCCGATTCGGAAGTCTTCCGAATCAAAATCTTCCGAATCAAAATCTTCCGATTCGGAACTGTTCCGAACGAAACAAAGTTCCGAACGAAACAAAGTTCCGAACGAAACAAAGTTCCGAACGAAACAAAGTTCCGAACGAAACAAAGTTCGGATTCGGAACTCTTCCGAATGAAGCTATTTCAAACTTAACGGGCAAATCCTCGTCTTTTGAATAGACTCATTCCCTCTAAATAAACATACACCCAAGACTCAAAACCTTAAACAACACAAGATTAAAAACCTTTAACTGACTCATTCCCTCTCTCGACTCACCCTCGACACCAGAACCCCTCACTCTCGTCTCACAACAACTCATTCGACTCAGACCCATCTCACAACACCAATCAACTCTCGACTCAACACACCCACCCTCCACCCTCGTCTAAACACAAACTCAACCCAACACCCTCGAACCGTCACACCCTCTCGTCACGTCCCCTAACAGTCCCATACCCATTCTCTCACAACTCTCGACACCACTCGACTGACAACACCACTCACCCACCAACAAACACACCCTCACCCTCTCGACACTCACTCGACCATCACCTTTACCCTCACCCAAGACTCTCGTCCCCTTACACCCTACAAACCCTCCCACAAACCAAATACTCCCTCACCAGACTCGACACCCCATCACAATCTCTCGACACTGAAACCCAACTCATTTACCCAAACCGACTCTAAACCCAAAAACCCTCACAACACAACAGAAAGACTCAACAGTAGAAGAGAGAGACTCGAAAACATTAAAATTAAAAGAAAACCTTACCCGAGACCCATACAGGATCTTGAAGTCGCCTTCTTCTTATCATCGTGTGCTTCGATTCAGATAGGTTAAAATTGTGTGAGATTGGGCTGCAAATCTGGTTATTTTGAGAGAGAGATTAGGTCGTGTGTGTGTTTTTTAGTTTAGGAGAGAGAGATAGATTTAGGTTAAGATATTTGAGGGGGCGGAGATAACTAGAAAAGCAAGTGGGGGCGGTGGGATTTTTTTTGTTTTTGGGGCCACGTGTTGTGGTTAGGCGGACAAAACAAGAAGAATTTTTTTTATTATTATTTTAAGTAATTTTTTTTAAGTTGACGAAATTTTTTAAAAATAATTCATTCAATATATCCGATTTTTTCAAGAAAACGTTTTTTTTTTATATATAATTATCCGATTTTTTTTCAAATCAACAATATCAGTTTTTTTTTTTTAAATATTAGTATTTTTTCACAAATCAGTTTTTCTTTTCTTATTTTTTTATATATTTTAGAAACTTTTCAAGTTGAGTAAATTTTCGTTATTTTATTTTTTATTTTGGAAAAAGTTTTATTTTAGCTATTAATTGTTATTTTAGATATTAAATTTGATAATCTTGATAATTAGATTTAGACAAGTTTGGGTCGGTTATGTTCGGTTAAAATTTAGACTAGTTTCAGTTTGGTTGAAATTTCGGATATATTTTGATTAAGATTTCTCTTAAACGATACGTGTCATCGGTCGTGTTGTCGAGTTCTAAACGTGGCATAGTGATAAAAGTGGTGAGACAAAAAGACGTGACAAGATTTATTTGACGAGATCAAGAATTTTTCCTTCAATTTTCATCAAATCTACAATGGATTCGTTGCATTCGAGATTTCACAAGGGAGAGTTGTATTTAAGGCAAAACGAAGTTACGAAAAGTGGCATCACCTCCTTTCAACTACTCCAGTCTCATCTTGTCACTCTTTCGGGGATTCAAGGAGGGAGCGAATTTGTGACAATCTTTGGACAAGATCGTCATGTATTCATCGACTCAATGTTCACCACTTTGACCGAACTCGCCGAGCAACTCAACCGTGACAACTTTACTCAATCTGCATCGTCACTTGCTTATAAGGCTCTTGTGACACAACTCACGCCTTTCCTCCAATTCAATATCATCAAGCCTGAAAGCTCAGTGATTTGCCAATCATTTCTTCGAGATACACATACCGAGCTTCGAGTTTTCCGTGATACGATTTTGAAACTCATGTCATCGGTCTCGTCTTCAATTTATGAAAGATCTCGACTTCAGCAAGGGTATGATAATGGAGTGCAAGACTCTTCGATGCAAGAGGAAACTGGTCATACGGTTGACAACTTGGAGCCTAACGATGGCAAGAGCACAGAATCAGGAGAACAACATGATACCAGTGGTACGTCAGGGAATGTTCACGAGATCTCTCTTGATGACACCTTACCCGTTTATGACGAAGAGCCTGCAAATATGGTACAATCTAATGTTGTTTATGATGTATATGCTGATGACATGCCGCATATTGAGCATTCTGAACCTATTTATGACAAACATGGGATGGACAAGAGTGATAGAAATACCACTTATGATTCATCCGATGTGAGTCATAATGGGGGAGAAAGTGTTCACAATGCTATAGTTCATAATGATAAATGCTTTATCACTGCCTCGTTAACTGATTCTGACTGCAAGATTAAAGAGCTCGAAACGATCGTAGCTCGACAATCAAAAGATCTTGAGGATGCCAAACTTGAATTTTCTAAGAAAACGGATAAATTTGAAACATACTTTGAAAAACTTGAAAAGTCAAACGTTGTTCTTGAAAGAAAATTGGATCAAACTGTTCTAGATTCTAAAGCTGAAAAGGATAATCTTTTGAAACAAATTCAACTGCTTGAATCTAAGTTGGCATCCCAAGATAACGTGCTCAAAGAGAATGAGAATTTAAAAGCCCAAGTACAGGAAAAGGTCTTTGCTATAGCCGCGTTGAAAAACGAGTTAAGGAAAAATAGAGGACCTAGTGTGGACACTAAGCTTGAAAAACCATCAATCTTGGGGAAACCGCCTACAAATCAGTTCGTCAGACAACCGATTGTCAGACAACCTACTGCATTTAGATCCGAGCGACCACAATCCTCGAGACCGCGGTTTGCCTCCCAAGTTGATTTGGTTCATCTTATTAGACCAGTCACTCCAGCAACTAGGCCCAATGTGATCACTCCAGCTTTAGCAAGACCAAATCATATGATTGCCTCTAGTTTCCCTAAAAATACCAAGACCACGTCTAGAACTAGTTCAAATGACGTTTGCCATGAATCCGATCTTAGGGAAGCTAAGCAAAAGACACATGTAAGAGATAGGAATTCCAAACCTAGTCAGATGCCTTCTAGTTTACCCAACACTGCTAACCGTAGCATGTCCAATCCTAGGAGCATCAATCAATCGTCTAGGGATTCTAGATCTTACTCGGACATTAAATATGCTACTTGTAAAACATGTAGAAAATGTGTCTTTACGGCAAATCATGATACTTGTATCAAAAAATTGCTTAATGAGGTGAACTCCCGTGCTAGACTTAAATCCCAGTGGGTCGCTAAAATCAAACCCATTGGTAAAGATTGGCGCCCCACTGGTAGAACTTTCACTATTGTAGGAAACGAGTGCCCTTTAACTAGGATAGTCTCCGATTCTACAAAGACTACTAGGGAGGAAATTGCAAAGGATGATACATCACTTAAGCCTGAACTTAAGATTTTCTATAAAAGGAAACGATTGCCAACTAAGACAAGTGAATCATCCCCTCAGGCCACCTCTGACACAAGTAAAGCCAACTGTGAACCCCCACGTGCTTCAAAAATAGATATCTCTAACCCATGCAAAAGTATACAAACTCCTAATGAGAATGCAGGTACCAAAGTTGATGTTCCAAAAGAACGAAGCGGTCCAATCGTTGTGTACCGTTCAACTAAGGACACTCTTAGAGTTTGGTTGCTGAAGAAGCAGATATCAGAGAATCAAATGTCTCAGGGGATTCATGGTTAAGCTGCACACAAGGACTTACAGTCACATAACAGACTGTAACTCGATCTCCAAAGAAAGGAAAGTTCATCCCGATGATGACTTATCCTAAAAACGAGAAATTCAGTTTTCTCGGGCATGAGCTTATATCAAAAAACATTCCATGTTTTTAAGCTCATGCACAATGGTTTATCATTAAATATCAGATGGTAACCCGTTCTTCAAATAAAGGAAAGTTTATCGCCGATGATAAACTTATCCTTACAACGAGAAATTAATTTTTCTCGGACACGAGCTTACATTAAAACCATTCAAAGGTTTTAAGCTCGTGTATATGACTTACAGTTAAATGTCAGACTGTAACTCGAACTTCAAATACAGGAAAGTTTATCATTAATGATAAACTTATCCTCATAACGAGAAATTCAATTTTCTCGGTCATGAGCTTGTCTTAAAACATTCGAAGTTTTAAGCTCAGAAAGGAAAGTGTATCTTTTAAATAAGAGAACTTTTCCTCTTAACGAGAAATTAACCTTTCTCGGTCATGAGCTTTCCGTTAAAACAGTCAAAGTTTTCAAGCTCATGAAAACGACTTCTAAGTAAATGTCAGCTTAGGACTCGTTCTTTAGATAAAAGGAAAGTTTATCGCCGATGATAAACTTATCCTTAACAACGAGAAGTTTACAACTTCTCGGACTTGAGCTCGTTCCTAAGATATTCCACATCTTAAGCTCAAGTAATTGTTTTTCAAAACTTTGGACACAATTTTTCGAGAATTTCTCAAAAGGTTTTTCTAAATCTTTCAAAATTGTGTGTTCAAAAACGTTTTGATAAAACGAGCATGTCTTCTGGAATCGATAATATTTACGAACCTAGAAATGTCATTCAATAATGACACGGGGTTGTAAATAAAGTTCGAGCAGAAGTTTAAAAGATTTAAAACATGCTCTAAATGGTTTGCTATTATTTCAGATAGCAACCCGCTTTTCATAATCAAGTCAAGCATTTCACCGGAAAGCTTTGACTCAACAACGGGAATTAATTTTCCCGGGAACGTGACGAGGAGACCAACATTCGTGCACAAGAACCATGTGAATCTCTCATATGCTGTTCTCCATCATTCAGGTCCAACCTCGTACATTGCTAATCTTGTGAATTCATTATTATATATGATCTTTGCACGTAATAAATACCTTACACTTGTGTTTAAAAGGTATTTAATTTACGTTTCAAGTACACCCTCATTAATTTGAGGGGGAGCTTGTTAAAATTCATGAAGATAATTGGATTTGCATTTTTCTTCCCAAATTTTTTAAAATGCTATTAAATCAATTGATATTAAAAACATCGATTGGGTTAATATTTTTAATATGGGGGAGAAAATGTGATTTAATATGGGATATGATCAATCATAAATGGTTTGACTTAACGTGCTAGCTTCATCCCGACATGTGCGAAATGTTTTCGAATATCGTAGCATATGTTAAGGGGGAGCAAAATGGATTTGCACTTCAAAATGGATTTCATGGTGACATACACTTACCCAAAACATCTCTATTCACGACGGTGAAGATTGTGGTGACATAAGGATGGTAGGATAGGTTAAAGTCCAATGATTTCTCTAGAACCGGAGGAATCTTCCCAAGGACATTCCATAGCTAGAAATAGTAGTCCTTAGGAAAGATGGAGAAAGATTGTGAACGTAGCTGAATGCCGACCAAGTACTTAAGTTAGCACTGGAACAATCACAACAAGGTGCTAGTGATGACGTATTGGTAAGCATTGAAGGGGTTGAAGAATGAAAAAGAATTGTAAAGATAAAGGGTGTAAAGAAAGAAGCCCTCCTTACAACCTTAGGCAGAAACCGGGTCAATTCATATGCTATTGAGATCATTTTTAATGATTCTTAATATTGAAGACTGACATCATGGACCCAGTGATGCAATGCACAACCCTTTCCAGCCAACTCAAATATCTCTCAAAAGGTATTTGTTTTAATCACACGGAGACCAACACATTATCTACTGGTTTATTCACTCCGAATAAATTGGTATTGAAAAGGTGGCACTCCTCTCCAGCCTCCGATCACTAAAAATCCAAAATGCACGATCGAGTCTAGAGCCATTTGAGATCATCATATATCTCATTAGGACACACTTTCATATTCCTTGCTTCTTCACACACTGTGAAAAGTAAGAAAGATTTTAAGAGTCCTACGCAAAATCTTCATGATCTTGCCTGAACATCCGAGTAATACGAAAGTATCTACAATGAAGATGGAAATCCTTCTTGAGCGAACATCAAAAAGCTCATGGTAGGTGACTTGTGCGATTCTTTATGAATCAAACTTGTGATAACTGGAAAGCAACAGTGGTTTAATTCTTAAATGAATTTAAACACGTTCCAGGCCTCTTCGCATTATCATATGATCTTGCCAGAACACTCAGAGTGACTCTTTATTGATCACAGTGACGAGTGGAAATCCTTCTAGTGTTAACATCAAACAGCACTTGGTAGGTAACTTGCAAGATTCTATATGAATCAAGCTAGTGACAACTGGAAAGCAACGATGGTGCGGTTCTTAATTAAACTTCACTTGTTCCAGGAACATGAATTGACGGCTTCAAATCATGCAGATAATATTATCCAAATGATTCACTCTTTACGTTCGCAGTCAGCTTTGGACGGTCGAGTAAAGAGAACGGGTTTACCCGCGAAATCTTGTCAAGGAGGTTCTTTATTGAAACTACCTGCCACAAGTACGATATTTAATATCGTCCAACGGTCTTCACCGACCGGAGGTAAATTGCTACCGAATTAGAATGAAATGTTCAAGGCCATTTCATCCGTGTATATTGTTTTGTTGCTAACTGTCTTATGCAGCGTAACAAGAAGGTGGCATTGCGGTGTACAATCCAGAAGAAGTCGTCACCACATGCTTATACTACATACAATTAGTACTTCAACAAATTCAAGAAAGCCTGAAGGTCAAGTCTTCCGCTGTATCAAACTCTGAAGCTTTCAAGAATTTAAAAGTATAAGTATGTGGAACATGAAGTCACAAAGAGGCAAATATCACAAGTGAAGAATGCACAAGGTCAAGGCAAGGAAACATGCTCAAGACTAAAGTCAAAGATCACATCAAGCATATTCACAAGAACAAGATCGAAGACTCAAGCATAGATGCTAGGTTTAAGATTTTGTAAAAAGATGTGACCTCCCTTAGGGGGAGATTGTTGGAAATACGTTTTTCCAATAAAGTCTCGGTCACATCTTAGTTAGCATTGATCACGAGTTATAGACTATTTAGAACTTTGTAACTTGGAGCGACCTCCCTTAGGGGGAGATTGTTGGAAATACGTTTTACGTATTTATGAAGGATCGGTCGCTCCAATGATAATTATGTAATGGGCTCGTGATCTATTTACTTTATGTATGGTCCATATAGCCCACATGTAGGGTGGGCTATATATAACCCCTCCTAGCATGTTAGGAGGGGGTTGTTGATTACATTTTCACTTAATCATTTTATTCATCTTACTTTCTCTCTCTACAATTCTCTCCCTTCTCTCCTTTCTCTCTCTAATCCCTCATCTAATTCCTTCATTTCTTCATTTATTAATCAATCAATCAACCAACCTAATCCACCAAATCCATGATCTAGAATAGGCCATTAATCTCGTAGACCTTCAATTCTTAATAATGCATAATGTACTGTTATTATCTACAAATATCTTGGTATGCATAAAATTATACCCATAATCCAATAGCTGGTTTTGTACCCATAGAACTTGTCCACAACAAGCAGCTGCAGCTCCATATTCTGCTTCAGTTGTAGAGTTTTCCACCACCGTTTGTTTCTTGCATTGCCAAGATATGATTCTGCTCCCAAGAAATTGGTATCCATCAGTTGTGGATTTTCTATCAAACTTATCACCTCCATAATCACTATCTGAATAGCCAATAAGCTCCAATGGATAATCTTTAGGATACCATAATCCCAAGTTGGGATAGCACCTAAGGTATCTAAAGATCCTTTTGACAACATGAAGATGACACTCTTTAGGAGTCACTTGATGGCGTGCACATGCACACGCAGCAAACATGATGTCAGGTCTAGAGGCTGTAAGATACATCAATGAACCAACCATTGATCTATAATGCCTGAAATCCACATATTTTCCATCTCCAGTCTTTCCCCAAGGGTTTTCCCTATTAATAGGTGTGCTAGCCCGTTTTTCATGAGGAGAAAAACCAAACTTCTTCAAGATCTCAGCCACGTACTTGTCTTGAGAGATAAAGATACCATCTTCTTTCTGTTGGACTTGTAAACCTAGAAATAAGTTCATCTCTCCCATTGCACTCATCTTGAATTTGTTTGTCATGAGCTTGTAATAGTCTTCACTCATCTTTGGATTAGATGAACCAAAGATAATATCATCCACATAGACTTGGACAAGAAGAAAATCTTTACCAACCTTCTTGGGAAATAGTGTCTGATCTATGGTGCCCCTCTTAAACCTATTTTCCACCAGATAGGTGGATAATGTACCATACCATGCTCTTGGGGCTTGATGAAGTCCATACATTGCTTTCTTGACTCTATACACCTTGTTTGGATGTTCTGAATCTTCAAAACCTCGAGGTTGCATCACATACACTTCCTCCTCAATTGTGCCATATAAGAAAGCACTCTTCACATCCATTTGATAAAATGTGAAACCCATGCAAAAAGCATAGGCTAGGAAAATCCTTATTGCTTTAATCCTTGCAACATGTGCAAAAACCTCTTCATAGTCTATCCCTTCTTCTTGTGTATAGCCCTGAGCAACTAAACGTGCCTTGTTTCTGACCACAATCCCTCTTTCATCCTTTTTGTTCCTTAGAACCCAACGTGTCCCAATAGGTCTAACATACCTTGGACAATCCACTAGCTCCCACACATATTGAATTGCAAACTGGTGAAGCTCATCCTGCATTGCTTCAACCCAGCTTGATTCTTTAAGAGCATCAAAAATCTTCTTGGGTTCCTTTTGTGACAGAAAACACACAAACAAACATGCTTGCACAAGAGGGGTATCTTCCGTCTTGTGTATATTGGCAATGAAACTACCTTGAGTCTGATGAGTTCTCCTTGTTTGAACAGGAGTCTGAATATCACCAATTATTTGGGAGGGAGGATGATCTTTGGCCAACTTTGTACGTATTTCTCCCCCAACTAGTGAATTATCTTCTATAACAGATTCCATGTTGCTAATATCATCTTCATTGCCACTCCCATCCTCATTTGAATTAACCTCTTGATTGAGTATAGGTGCTTCAACATGTTCAACAACATTTCTATGTGAGGAAGAGAATAAATTGCCAAACAGGTTGTCAGCGTTTGAATGTAATGTGTCAGCATCTGAATTCAACGTGTCGGCGTTTGAATTGGCTTTGGCAGCGCTTAAAGATGAATGCATGAATTCATCAACTGGTTTTTCTTGTGGCCCTTCTTCCTCCTTTCCAGCAGCAGCAGAGGCTTGCATAAACCCATCAGTAACATAATCAAATATGGGGGTTGGCTCAACTGCATGTGATCCTACTTCCTTAGCAACCTGTTTACCTGAAATTTCAACAATAGATTCTTCCATAACATTTGAATCCCTCTTCACAATGTCTGGATTAGTGACAGACATATAATTCAAGGTCTTAGATAATGGTTCTAAATCAAATAACCAAGCTGGTCCATTATCGGGATCACTGGGCTTACTTTCTAAAAACTTAACATGCACCTTTTCAAGGATGCTTTTTCCCTTATTGTTGTAAACCCTATACCCTCTGCTATTCATAGAATAACCCACAAAATATCCTTCATCACCTTTTGCATTAATCTTGCCTAGGGCATCACTAGTATCCAGAATCACTACATGACATCCAAAGGGTTTAAGAAAGTCTATATTAGGCTTCCTGTTCTAAAATAGCTCATAAGGTGTCTTATTGTGGATTTTGTTGACCAAGGCTCTATTTTGAACATAGCAAGCCGTGTTCACAGCCTCAGCCAAAAAGGCAATGGGAAACTTAGTATCTGCTAACATTGTCCTAGCTGCTTCTATTAGGGTTCTATTCTTTCTTTCAGCTACTCCATTCTGCTGTGGAGTTCTAGCTATGCTAAACTCCCTAGAAATCCCTTTTTCAGCACAAAAGGTATCTAACAATGTATTTCTAAACTCACCACCATTATCACTTCTAAGAATTTAACCTCATTACCTGTTTTCTTTTCTATTTGGGTAACAAAGTTAATCAAAACCTTGGCAGTATCACTTTAAGGCCAAAAAGAAAGTTCAAGTAAACCTAGAAAAATCATCAGTTATAGCAAAACAGTAAGATTTACCATTTAGACTTTCTATATAAGTTGGGCCAAATAAGTCCATATGTTGCAAGTGAAGTGGTTTAGAACTGGAATGCACACTTTTAGACCTAAAGGAGACCTTATGTTGTTTGCCTTTAAGGCATGCAACACAAGAGTGATCATTGTGGAAAGCCTTTAAAGGCAAACCATCAACAAGATCATATCTTACAAGTCTATTAATGTTCTTAAAGTTTATGTGGCCTAACCTTCTGTGTCATAAATTACTTTCATCAACTGATGCTTTAGCATAAAGACATGACATATTTTTGTTCATTTTAATCAGTTTTAGATGAACATTATAGATGTTTGATGCCTAGGTGGTCTATATTAATTAAATTCTCATCAGGAATCTTAAAATCCTTACTCAACACCAAGCATTCAGTACCAGTAAAAAGAACTTTATTTTTGTTGTCACAAACATGTAACACACTAAACAAGTTATAATCAAGTTCCTTTACCAGAAAAAAGTTCTCAAAACGTAAATTGTTGGTGATAAGAGTGCCTTTGCCGGATATAGTTCCATGTCCTCCTCCAAAGTACACTTTGTCACCATCTTTAATGGGGGTAAAAATTTTCAAATAATCTTACTTCCCTTTCATGTGCCTAGAGCATCCACTGTCCCAATATCCATGATCATTGACCTGCTTTTGAATGCCCTGCGCATAAAGAAAACAAATTAGTTTTCTTTCGGAACCCAATCCTGAGCAGACTTGGATTCGTGTGGTTTTTCAAAAAGAACAGAATTAGTCCTTTTAACAACCCCTTGTTCATCCCTTTGTGGCCTGAACACCCAATTTACCCCAATTGGTTTAGTAATGACCTTTGAAAGATAATTAAATCTGTTGCAGATCATATAAATTCCATCAGAATTAGGGTTTTGGTCTTGTTTAGGTCTCCATGTCAAACTAGATGAAGCTTTACACCCCTTTCGCTTAGGTTGTAAATACCTATTGTTACTTGGTTTAACACAAGATCTAACAGCAGCTTGTTGTGGCATTTTCATACCAAACTTACAGCTGTCAGCGTTGAAATTGTTCCTGTCAACGTTGAATTTGTTACTGTCAGTGCTGAATTTGTTCTTGTCAGCGCCCAAATTAGGGTTTGCTACAAGAACCCATTGTTGGTTAGACCAAGTGTTGGTCTTTTGAAAGGGCCTTTGTCCATGAGTATTTGTCCCTTTAGAGAATAAGGGAGCATATCTAATGACTTGTGGGCTTGGTTAGACCAAAGGTATGGGTTTGACCATGATTGACCTATCATCGATGGTGAATTTAGAGCGACTGACACACCTATAGGCCAAATGAGAAAAACTCCCACATGTGTATCAAGCTTTTATAGACATAACCTTAGGTCTAGATTGAAAGAAACCTGTCCCATTAACAATAGCTTGGCTTTGGGGTGACCTAGGTTTTCTATGCATTTCAGCATATTTAACACTAGGTTTTCTCTTAATTGGTGAGCCAAGGTCAATGGGTTTTCCAGTAGTGGGGTTGGTCACAGTAATAGGTGTAGGCACAAATGGACTCTCACTAAGCATTCCACCCTTAACAAAAAGAAAAGGGTTGGTTGCTTTCCATTGTTCAAGATCAGTCACCTTTTGTTGATATTCCTCAACTGGGGTAAGCACTCTAGGTGGAGGAATAAATTCCTCTTCTTGGAGTTCTAGAATACCAGTCCAAGAGAGATCTTTTCT
Source organism: Glebionis coronaria (assembly GCA_025667525.1). NCBI lineage: Eukaryota > Viridiplantae > Streptophyta > Magnoliopsida > Asterales > Asteraceae > Glebionis > Glebionis coronaria. Next base: position 148,825,587 of record CM046876.1, read on the forward strand.
CTAAACACCATATAAGTTCCCAGCAGGTGTTGGAACATCAACATATTCATTCATCCCAATCCCAGACTTATCCCTAGGGTCTCTTTGTTCACTGACACACTTTTCTAGGGTTTGACTAGCTTTATCAAACTTTTCAATCTTAAGCCCTACATTTTCTTTATCTCTAATGGCTTCATCTAACTTAAGTTGCACATCTGCTCTAGATCTCATTAAAGTATCCCTAAGTTCAACACTAACATTAAGATCCCTAGTCAAAACATTAATTTGATCTTTTAGGTCAAATTCCATTTTCTTATATTCCTCTATATTCCCTTCATATTGTGCAAGTGCCATTTTATAATTTGCTAGCCTGCATTCTACATCAAACACATCTGATTTTAATTTTAAATTTTCTTTGTTAAGCTTTTCAGTGTTTAATCGACACCCTTTACTACAGAAAGCATCATCATACCTCATTATCTGATGAAGATGAGGAGTTGGCCATAAGAGCAAAGTGAACATGCTCTTCTTCTTCCTTCTCAGCAATCAAAGCCTGATTCTCTACCACATCCTTTGCCATAAAGCTCTAGTCCCATCCAACACCATCAATATCTTGCATGGCGACCATAGCTTTTGGCTTAGCATCTTCCACCTTGATGATTTGGCTTGAAGTCTTTCCAGCATCAGATATTCTTGGAGATCTGCACTCCTTCATGAAGTGTCCCATCTTATGGTAGTTATAACACTCAACCTTGGATTTATTAAATCCAACTGTGTCCTTAGCATTAAAGGTCATCTTTCTTCTAAACCTCTTGTTCCATCTGTTGGCCCTTATGCTTGCAAGTGTCATATTCCACTTGATATCCATCTCTTCCAAGTTCTCATCACTGATTTGCTCAAGATCCTCATAGGTAATTAAGGAACCATTGAGCAATAGCAATGTATGCACATATTGTATCCAAATCAATACGAGCAGGTTTAAGACTTGGTGAGTCAACATTGTATGTGTCAACATCAAAATTTGAGTTTCGGACAAAGGTTGATCCACCGCTGACATAAGTTGATCCAGTAACAGGATGTACATATGAATCTCTTTCACTGGTTTGAGCTTTACTATGTGAGATGAAAGCCATGTTTCCAGATGTTGACTTGCTTCCATGATAAAGTAAGATCTCACTCTCCACAATCATTAACTTATTGTAGACGTCATCAAAGGAAGAACTCTTATGAGCATTGGTAGCAATGATTGACCTAGCTTCAATTTTCCATGTATCACCAAGACTGTTAATGCAAGTGATGCCTAAAAACATTATTAGTGTTAACTAATCTTTCTTAGTTTTGATCACAACAAACTATACAACACATTAAGTGTAAAACACAAAACGGATTATTTAACTAACAATATCATCAAGGTAATAATCATATCACTAACTTTTCTTAATCATACTTAGTGATCATCAAAGTGATTATCCTTAAAACTCACTTTTGTTAATATGACAAAAGATTTTTTAATAAACTTTCTTTTTAAGAAAATGTTTTATTAAAATGGAAAATGTAAATTTGAAAATGGCATATTCCATATGCCATAAGAATATCCTTTGAAGGTTTAAAAAACCTCAGATATTCCTACCCCACTAAAAGACAAAATCAGAGCGTAGTCTACTGGGCAGTCCTCTAAATAGCTAGGCGGTTCTCTAGCGATAAGGAACCGCCGAGCTAGATAAGGAACCGCGCCCAGGTAGCCGTTGCACTTTGTCTCCTATAAATAGTGGATCAAATCTCATTTTCCTATAACCCTTTTTGGACATTTTTCTCATCCCCTTTTCTCCTTTCTATAGCATAATCATTAGTAAATGATCACTTAATGTGTTAAGTATGTTTACATATGATTATCCTCTTGATCCCCTCCTTTACCTTGTCCAAAGAGAAGATCACGCACTCACTAGTGTTGTGATAAGATGAATCCATGAATTAGTCATGTTCATCATGTTAGCCTTTTTGTTATATGTTAATCTATTGTATTTATGAATACTTGGACTAGTTTTGTTTATCCAAGCTATTTGTGAATACTTGTATTTGTTGTATACATCCATTGCATATGTGTTTGCTTGGATTTATGTTGTGTAGATCCAAGCTACATGTGTGTACTTGGATATGTCTAGTTGAGTTGTAATAGATTGTGTAGTAGTTCTCACTAAACTATAAAGTGATGTGTTTGTGTCTTGTGAGTTCTCACTAAACTTGAAAGTGATTAGTAGTTGTGTTGTGTGAAGTTCTCACTTAGCTTCAAAGTGAAGAGTCGTGAAGATTGGTTCTAGCTTTGGATTAGAACTCGACATCTAGCCTTGTGTCACAAAATGGTGAAGTAGGCAACGTCGTGAAGATTGGTTCTACCTTGAGATTAGAACTCGACATCTAGCCTTGTGTCGTTAAATTGTGAAGTAGGCAACGTTGTGTAGATTAGTCCTAGCTAAAGATTAGGTCTCGACATTTAGCTTAGTGTCGGAAAATAATGTAAGCGAAGATGTAAGGTTTTCTCCGCCAAGAAGGGAGCTTGTGGATATAGTGGAAATCTCGAGTAGGTGTACTCGAGGAGTGGAATAGAAACGAGGATAGAGCCTCATTGTCGAACCACTATAAATCTTGGTGTCTTCTCATTAGGTTGTCTCTTTCCTTACTCTTTAATTATTTCATTATCATTACACTTACCTATTACCATTGCTAATGCATTCGAATTGAACCTAATCATTATGCAACTTAGCTTCAAGTAAAAGATAGTTTTGATACAAACCTAATTGAAAGTAATTTTAATTAGGTGACTAATCGAAGAGAAACTATTCCACCCCCTCCTTCTAGTTTCTACAATTGGTATCAGAGCGATGGTCACTCAAGATCTTTGAAGTATATTGTATTTTAAAACTTGTATCGATCCATTGTCTCCTCAAATTAGAAGGTCAAGTTGTACTAAAGTTTATCTATGGTCAAAACTATTTTTTCTTGGAAAATAGGTCTTTTAATTGGTAATATTGCATCCCTCTTAGATTAGTAGCTTTTATGCATTTTAGATCTACTCTTGAAATGTATCTACTAGTTTGTATCTTGCTTTGTGTAGGTACTCATGAAGATCAATCATTTAATTGGTTGTGGATTGAGTTATTTGCACTTGTAGAAGACTTGTCTTCATTGATCTTCAACATCTTTGAATGATGATATCAAGATGATTGGGAATGATAATAGTCCTTAAAGACTTAGTACTCATCATAGTCATTGTTGGGCTTTCCATTGATTCCTTGATGGATTGGAATGCTCTTTGTGGCCAAGGTACGCTTTCGTTCTTCCGCACGCCCTTTGATCATTCTTTTGATCATTACTTGACTATGTGCTTGTTCTTGGCATCCTTGCCTTGACATTTGTTTGTGGTTTGTGATTCTTTTCTTTTATCCTCTCAAACCTTCATTGCTTGGATACTTGACTCACTATGGTGATGTAGAATGAGTTAGTATTAGCTTAAAGTATCAAGCATGATATCCATGGTTTGCACCCATACGGTTAGTAGGCCCTTTGTGGGAGTGAAAGTGAATTAATACCATGCTCATATTTTGGTTTAGACTAAGACAATTATATGCATCAATATTTGCTTTGTGTTTATTCATTACCAAAGCCGTTTAACACTTCGCCGAAAAGGCACGTCTTAAACCACTATATATGACAGAAGCTCTTCGTCTCCATGATTTGAAGATTGTCATTAATCCCTTGAGCATTGGTTTTAGTCTTGATTAACTTCCCTTTAATTCTCTCCACTTTGCTTTTTCGCTACGAGTAGTCGTTTGTCCGTTTCGGTTCTTTTCGATCTCGATTCAACTCGTAATCCTTCATTAAGGCATATTTCTTAGTGTTATGATGATCCAATGATATTCTAAAAGGTTTAAGATATATTTTTAAGTATTTCGGGAAAACTTGGTTTTGAAAAATTTGGCGTATTTCATTGATAAAAACCTGCCTCTGTAGGCGGTTCTTTATCTTTGGCGGTTCAAACCCGCGGTTCTCTATCGATAAGGAACCACTAGCAGTAAAACTTGTCAGAGCGCCAGTTTTATTAATTTAATCTTTTTCAAACAAAACTCTCTCTCTCTAAAAAACACACAGCCGTCAGGTTCCCCTTTTTCCACCATTTTTGAAGCTTCAAAAACCTTCATTCACTCAAATTAATTGATTCCAAGTTGTGGGTTTCACTCATCCTTCATCAAACATCAATTAATTGTAAGTATTTTCTTTCAATTTCATCTATTTTGTTCTAGGGTTCATCCTTTCATAATTGGGGATTTTTAAAATTGAAATTGAATTAGAACGTTAATAGGAATATGGGTTGACATGGTTATTTTACTATGATTCCTTAGGTTCATATTCATTGAGATTTCACTAAAACCCACTTGTAGAACAAATCCGAACTTTGGCTACATGATTTTGGTTAAAAGATGAAATTGAGATGAACCCATGAACAAATAGGTGTTTGCATTGTTAATGCTTACCTAAAAACCTTGTTTTGAAAAACCAATGTTCTAGTCCATTGTTGATCCAACATAGTTCATATGTTCTTGGTTAATAATGGAATAGATACATTGTGAACATGAGAATGATATGGATTCAATCCTTTGTTTGTCAAGAAATTGATATAACACATTCTCATATTTTGATTTATGATTTTATTTTTCATATGAGTGATTGGAAATATATTTTATTGTGTTTATTTAGGTACTAATCATGCCTTCACAATACCAAAAGGATCATCAACTCACTAAACAATATATGCCTAACCTTTCTGACTTTTGTCACTCAACACATCTCGCCCATACTTATTCCTCCCTTCAATCCCCTTGTTTTCATGAGGGTAGAGTTGTCCAAAAGGATATTAGGGATTATGTATACATCAAATCTATGTTTGAAAACATTGGGTTTGATTGTTTGTTGCACATTAAGGAAGACATCTATCCCCGATTCCTATTGGAGTTCTTTAGCACATATTCCGTCATTGAAAACAATGATGGAATATTTTTTAGGTTCATCTTGAATGGTCAACTCATACAATACTCTCTCGAAGTCTTTGGTCAAATTCTTGATGTCCCATTTGTAGGCACTTGTCGCTTCACGGATAAATGGAAACTTAGTGCTCTCCTTGAATCCAAGAATTATCCTCCAAATGATCATTCGGAAATTGATCTTGACTACATTGTTGACATTGTCTCCAAAAAGCGTAATCGACCCGTTGTAAGAAGCCTTCATACTAAGGTACGTTCGGTGAAATGTCATGAGGTTCTCTTAAGCGACCTTAATGATAATATGGTCCAATGGACCAATTTCCTTAGGGAAAATGTGTTTTGTCTTGGTGGAAACCGGGATCATGTTCCAGCGTGTTTAGTGCATATGTTATTTTGCATCTTTTCCAACACCAATTACAATTTGGCATATTTTATCGCTAAACGGATCAATTATGCTATTTACAAGCCTAAAACAAACCTCCCTTACACAATGCTTCTCACTTGCCTTTTTAAAAGGGTTGGCCGTGATTTTACCAATCCTGATCTTTCTCGTTTTCAACTGGTCAAACGGGTTATGCTACCTATTCAAGAGGTATATGAGAGAAAGAAAAGATGTGATCATAGACCTAGAAAATCCGACCAACAAGAGTCCAATGATGAGGACATTGACATGCCAACAAGTGATGGTGATGACATTGGCACAAGTGCTCCCATTGGCTCTTCGAGTACTTCTCACCACTCCACAAACTCATTCGTGGACGGTTTAGATGACATTGTTTCCCCTCCTCATCATTCCACAAGTGAAGTTCCGGATAATCTCAATATGGAGGAACTTTACCGTCAAAGTCTTCGAACCCGAGGTGAGTTACATGAACATCGGGTTGAGTCAAGGAAGGGATTCAAGTACTTGGGAAACATGATCAAGGGATTGGGCAAGAAAAGAAGATGAAGACTTTGAATTGTTTCAAAGTATACATGTTGCTAAACATGTAATGTGATGTTGAACATTTGCTTCTTTTTACTTTATTATGGTTGTGTATTAACTAATACTACTTGTTTGGATTACTTATTATCTTAATCCTAATGTTGTCTATGCCATCGTGTTTATGATTTGCATAGCTTTGTGCATCCTATGTGTTAGTTAGCTTCCTAGATTTTGGTCAGTAGTTAACTTTGGCTTGTTAATCCTTTGGTAAAATCTGGGCTAACCAAAGTTTGAGGAAGTGCCTTTTTTGAACACCTCTGGTCGCGGTTCCATATCGACCAACGGTTCCTTATCGATAAGGAACCGCCCATCCTAGATAGGGAAACGCCTGCTACTGTGTCCGACAGAATCTTTGCTTTACACTATTTTCCTTAATCTGTGTAAACTTGGCTTGATTCTTTGCAAAAACCTGCACATTTCCTAAACTAGGTTACCTAAATTCATTATTTACATAAAATGTTCTTAACTCATTACTAGTTTGGATCATCCCCTCACACTTTTTAAACCCACCTTGTTAGCCATGTTCTTCACACATCAAACCATTCATCCTTAACCCTTAAACCACTCATTACTGTGACAATCCGTCAATTTATGGTTGATATTTTAATCTCAAGTATTATTTAAAAACATTATTTTTAATGTCATATTATGAGCTCACTTATTTTGGGGAGAAAATTGGATTTACATCTTGAAGTAGCATCGACTACGTCTAAATCGGAGGACTCTACGTTATGTGCTTGCGGGAAATAAATTTGGGGAGAAAATTGGATTTACATCTTGAAGTAGAAAATTGGATTTACATCTTTGTGACAGTCCGACACACCAGGAAATAAATTTATCCGTGGATATTATTTTATAATTTTTAAATTGTGTTGGTTCATAAACTCACTAATTTACGAGAAGAGATTAGGACTTACGTGAATAATTTAACGTCCTTTACGACTAAACCGGAAACCCTAGGTTTACGTATTTACGTTTTTGAACTCCGTTATTGATGAGACAATTTTTATTAGATTCGTTTTGTGCCGTTGATTCATAATTTATAAAAACGTTTTTCGTAAAATGACTCGAGGACACGCAAAACGAGGAAACTAGAATCGAGGAGTACCCGTAAAATAGTGGGATGGGACAAGTTTTACACTTGCCCACCCTACTATATGGGACGGCCAAGAAGGCTCCAACACACACCATAGGTGTCAAAACCTCCTAAACAAGCTAACACTTGTTAACTTGAAGCTTAACATGTAAGCTATCAAACCACAAAACCACTAAACCAAACCATTTACACACATTCACTCATGCAAACCACTCTCCAAAAACACACAACTCTCTCCTTCCTCTCATTCTTGCCGTCCACCATAGCTCCCCCACCACCATGATTCATCGAATTTAAACATAAATCTTATGTTATTTCTACATATGATGATGTCCTTTTGAAGATATGAAGATTGGAGGTGATCTTAACCTATGAAAAGGAGTTTTCATGAGGTTAAATATCTGATTTCATGGAGGTGTTCCTCCATCCAAAGGACCCAAGAAGTTGCTTTGCTAAAGTTGAAGATTTGATAACAAGAACCAAGTCTTGTTCATAAAAAACCTCATCTTTTCATCACTGTTGGTGGTATAGAGATTGTTCTTCCTATCCTTTTGTTATTTTGATTATGTAATCTTGTATTTTCTTTATTTATGTATATGTATATGATGTGAATGATGATTAAAAATATTATGTGGGGATTTGGTGTTGATAAACATGGGTAAAAAGATGGAAAACCATATGTAAAATGGTTAAATCTTGATTAATAAGTTGGTTGTATAAAAACAGTAACTAACCAAATGATAAACTGATAAAATGTCAAAGTGGAATCAACATAAAGTAAGTATTAGGTCTTGTACACATGTGAGAGTTGGCCATGCAATGGAATTATTATAATGAGTGAGATATGATCAAAACAAAATTAGTGTATCAATCTGAATAGTCTGTTTTGTGAGGACTGTTAGGGATACTAAGACTTGGATTGAGCAGTAGCTAAAACTAAGTTATTTGTAACACATAATAGGAAGTTTATGTCATATAAAAATGAGCTTCTATCTTCTTGTAAAACTCAAGATATGATAAAAATGGTGAAAGTGAAACTAAAAATCAGATTTTGTGAAATTAAAGTTTAATAGTATTATAATAGCACTCAACTAAATATAGTATAAAATGTAAATTAAAAGCCCACTAACTTATATATTACATTTATATAAGTATGTACAATAATAAATAAATGGGACATTTTATAAAAATGGTAATTTGATAAGTTTTATAAGTTATAAAACTATAAACATGATTTTTACGTCTTTTCGGCTAAAACCGTAAAATTAACGTTTTTGTCAATTAAAACTTAGACGGTCGGACCCGTCTAATGTAAACTTTTTATAACTCATATACTGATATATAAGTACATATTACAAGTAAAAACCGATAAAACCCGAGCTTTATAACATATGGACATTAACGGGCCAAAATAGCCTTATTGGACTATTAACCCGACAAGTTTGGCTAAACACTTATAAACTTACTCATTGTGCTTAACCCACTTGGGCCCAACATTTAAAGTATAATACTGATATTAAAAGTGTAAAATGTATTAATATAAGGTAATGGGCTTATAATAGGCTTATTGGGCCTAAAACATGTAAATAAGTAAAACTAGTAACTAGTATAAAAGTTACCAACACATAACACTAAAATGAGTAAATAAAGATGTATAAACCCACTTGATCATCATCATATTTATAAAGTCATCATATGTATACATAATTTTTATTTTTATAAAGTCATTGGACAAGAGTCTAAGACGAGTATTATTTGTCTAGGTTTCCGTGATTGAAGCACATACCGTACATCCAACTCGCCGATAACCGCCTTTCCTAATCAACGTGAGTTCATAGCCTCGCACTCTTTTAAATGTTTTTATGAAATGTTTTATAAACCCGCGAGGGAGATAACATGTTAGTTTTGATAAAATAGGACACAAGTTGTCCCGATTGTTTGTTTATTGATTTGGACCCGAATGATTGTATGACCCGATGAATGATCATATGACCTGATGTATGAAATAAAATAGATTATTAAAGTTAGGTTATGTCACTAAAAGTCCCATTAGCATTAATTGTGAACTACCAGGATTCGGTAGACGCTTGTGCATATAATAGTACTATTTGGGGACGATCACCCCAATTCACGCCTTGACGGTTGATCCCTGTCGTGCCACATTGATTGGTAAGCGAATTTATGTATGAGAAGATTTCCATAGCGTGATCTTTGTGACGACATGCTAACTTAGATGAGCAAATTGAGTTTCGGGTTAGCTACCCGTTGTTTGTTGTAGTAAGGTAACAATGTCATGCGGCTTATAATAATCCAAATAACGAAATACTTCTATACGCACTGAATTACGATATATTGCCGGACTAGCAATACGGGGTCTTATTATTGATATTATATTCGTGTTTTGGTTTTACATAACCATATTCATCTAACGGTTTTTATTTAACTCTATACAACGTTATAAAACGTATTGTATGATGTTTTTACGACAATGATTCATATAATGATTTTGAAGGCAAAAGCCTATATTATGATTTTTGATAAGGATTTGTATAAAATGACTTTGGCTATTTTATGGCCTATTACAAAGATTTGTACAAAATGATTTTCGGTAATAATTATATACCGATGATATATTAATGGTTTATTTAAACTCCATGAATTCACTCGGCGTTATCGTTGACCTTTTCTTTTAACATGTTTTGTCTCAGGTACTTGAAGGTAATTCTCGGGAAGAAAACAAGAATTCATGGCCCGCACTTAAATAATAATTTCATTCAAATGATTTATAAAACTTGTATGAAATACTATGACTTGGGACCTATGTAAATTTGATATTTATGAATGGAAATGCTTTATTATTAAACGACATGATTTTTAAGCGTTGTCTATGATGTGAGTAATGTGCTATCACGTAACACCAATGACTCTTCCGCTGTATTGAATTGTGTATATTTGGGGGTGTTACAGTTTGGTACCAGAGCTCTCGTTATAGAGAAAGAAAGATTTTTAAAACCAATGTTTTGAATAAAACATTTCAAAATCTTTTAACTATAAACATTTTTCTCAAAATGTCTAAGAATATTTTGACTATAACCGTGCCGAAGAATTCCCGAGTTACCGACAAGGCCAGACTAAGAAGTGTTATTTTAATATATATATATAACTTGGATTATATATATATATATATATATATATATATATATATATATATATATATATATATATATATATATGTTGTAATTTGATTACATGATTGTTTGATGATTATTTTAATATTTATACGAGGTATTTATACGACGTAGATTGTCACAAGAAACCCTAACTCCCCTAGCAAATCAATCGAAGCTATTCCCATAGGAATTCTAGCTATTCTAGTTCTAAACCAAGTTGTGGATATTTATGATCCCAACACAATGGTTGATATTCGTAGAAATGTAGATATTAGTTAATTTGGATATTGAAGAAGAATTGGTGAGATTAAACATGGTATCGATGTCATGACGATCTTTCCTTATAGAGTGGAGTTTGACAAAACGTTACCACCTAGAAAGGTGTCATCTGATTCGTTGTCACCCAATTCTTAAATTTGAAATCGAAAGGGTGAATGTTGCACTTGACACTGTCATTGGAACCATTACCTAAAAGCCTCAGGCCACTAGTACCTTTCCGAGAAGTCTAATTGAATGTGTGAGTCATTTCATACTAGTGACTCATTTGGTAACTATTGTTGTAAGAGCTATAGGATTGGAAATTAAGTATTGTTCATATCGAGCTTTTATTGCACTTTGAAGGTCTAAGAATAAGGTTGATAGTATTAGAGAATGAGGTAGGATGTAGCATTGAGTATAAGTTGGTTGAAAACTTGAATGAAAAAAAATTTAACCTGTATGGAATATAAGATTGTTAAGAGGAAGTCGTTAAGTTTAGTGATTGAATTATAAGGTTTTAATTGATTGTTGTTTCGTGTTAAGGATTGTTCCTAGACCATTGTCCAATGACGAGGATGCTCAGTGTCCAAGAAATAAATTGAAGAAATCTTCTTCTGGATTGGGACCAATGGATCTTCTGGGACAGGTGGAACACCTAATGACTCTTGTAGATTAGTATTCATTGTGGTATCTTTTAAAAATCCCTAACTTAACTGAGACATCAGTTGGTAGGATGAGTTCTTGGAATTGTATGACATAGTGACACGTAATGTGTTATGGTACAATTTGACTTGTTTGTGATTAATGAAAAGACTACCTTTGATTGCTAAATCCTACATGTATCGATGTTATCTATATGTTCTTGCTTTTTCCTAATGTCCGCATTAGTGATGCAACCATTGAACAAGTACTCATCTCGATTTGAGTTACGTTGTGGATTAATATTTTGAGTGCCATCGAGGTCATGAACCTCATGATTAATTGGCTAAGCTCATTTCCTATTCTATTGTAGTTAGTTCTTGGTGAACAACTTTTCATCACTCTTTTGCAGATCGCTCATTGTTTTTATAAAGATAAAATAGTATCCCTTTAGAAAAATTGAATTTCCATCACCATATGGATTATTTAAAGTGAGATTTATAAGTAATCGTTATCGAAATAAAGTTGTTTATGAAACACCTTGGAAAACTTAATTTTTTTCATAACAAAGAACATATCTGTAAACTCATTTGATTTTTATTTCATGATTAAGCATGAATATAAATTATAAACATGATGACAAAATTTTGACGAACTGAGTATTGCATCGTTAATCCTAAAATTGTATATAGTTGCGCGCCTACATACAATTTGGAAGGAACCATGCAAGGCTGATTAGTAGTCACCATGAAATTATTAATAAACACTAAATTTTCTTTGAAAATTTTGAAAGATTAAATTTTATGAGATCTGCAAGAAGTGAAAAATAGGGACATATTGTTTGGACACCTACATATGTGCCCGTACCATCTATTCTTTTGAGTCGAATTTGCTCATCTGTGCATATTGTCTTATTTGACAATTGACAACCCTTTCTTGTCCTATTCCTTCATGGCAAGATTCTTTGGAAAAGTATCTGATTACCGAGTGTTGATACCCGACTGGATGTATCGACGTTCCTATCATTTCTTTTGATTAGATTTCATTTGAATGACCTGGGTAACGATCCGAGGAGCTTTCGAATGCGTACTCAAATCATGAAAATAGGGGATATATTCATATTCGTTAATGTTTTCGTTTGTATCTGATTTGAAATTCTCTCGCGTAGATTATGCGTTGACCTTAATCTTTTAAGGTTAGTTATGTCTCCATATATCCTTGAATCTGTGAAGGGTTATGAGTTATTATTAGTCTTTTGAGAAGTTCACATCTTATCAACAGCAATAAAACAGAAAAGTTGATAGTGTCAGTAGAATGGATTGATTGATTATGACATGACGACATTGTCTTAATTGATGGGAACTCGAGTAGAATTCCCCTAAAAGGTAAGATGTTGATTATCAAAAGTGATCTAAATAATTCTTGATGGATGACCATATCCTGCATTTAGACTTGAAATTATACCGTGAATGGTTGTGAATTAGTCATAGATATTATTATCTAGAAAGAACTTAAAGTAAATTATTAAAAGATGTTTCTGTTATCTGAAACTTTAGGAGGTATTTGTTAGTGAATTACCTAGACTTTAGCCATTAAGGCAAGTTGAATATGGTATTGATTATATTCCCGGTGCTTTACCTGTGGCGTGTGCGCTGTACGTTAGCACCATCTGAATTAAAAGAATTACCGTACAACTGTGAGAGTTGTCGTAGAAGGCTTTTATTCTACCGAGCTCGTCATCATGAAGAGCTATGGTGTTATCATTCCTTATATTTATTGATTACCGTGAACTGAATAAATTGATGATCAAAATCTATATCCACTACCCAAGATGATAGATTTGTTCGATCATTTATAAGGTTCGAGCGTATGTTCTAAAAATTTGATCCACGACATGGTTATCATCAACTTCGCGTCCGCGAAAAATATTATCTATTCCATTCACTACATCTAGAACTTGTAATGAGCATTATGAGTTTCACGTGATTTCGTTTGGATTGACCAATGCACATGTAGCATTCATAAATTTGGTGAATCATGTGTGTAGGCTGTAATTTGATAATTTCATGCTTGTGATCATTAAGGACCATTTTTTTGTTTGTAAAAATAGGAAGGAGTTAATAATCATTTATAAAATGCCCTGAGTGGCCGAGTAATGAAAACCTGTATCTTGAGTATTTAACATGTAATTTAAGGTTTGATCATTTACATTATTTGACCATGTGATTAATAGATAATGAAATCTATACTGACTCTTTAAATATTAGAGCCATTTAAAACTTTGAGTTATACCAAAAGGAAAAGGGAAATATGTTTTGACAAATAATTTATCAAAGAAATTTCTAAGAAATCATTCCCTTATACCGAAATCATTTAACTAAACTCCTGTTTAGGGGTAAATGTTGGTACATACCTCAAGACAGCTTAAGAAGGATTGAGGAAAACCATTTAAACCATGACTTGAAATTTGAAACGACAATTTTTGCTTTCAAATAAGAAAATTTTGACCAAAGTATAAACAAAGATTTTTCGAACATTTACGGATCTTATTAATTATTTTTAATTATTTTCGATAAATCAACAAAAATCTTGTTAATTATATTCGACTTTATTTTGAACATTTTTATATAATTGGTCGAACTAAGAAGTTTAAAATTTATACGTTTACGTTTCATAAAAATTAAATATTTATTATTTAATTACTTGTAATAATCATCGACGCTTTAGACGTCGGATTGAGCAAAACTGATAAAAATGATTGATGAGACGAAACTAAAATTTAGAAAATATGAAGAAACAAATTCTGAGTAAATTGAGGACATGATAATTATTTCATCAGGAAAGATGAATGTAGATACTGACACATAATATAGAAAGGATAAAGAATCAATTAGGATGTGCTCCTTAATAATGACTATGCAAAATAATTTGCCGGAACAATTTAAAATATAGTCGATGTTTGTAAAAAGAGATAATATAGATAATAAGAGGGGTTTGCGGCTAATGTGAACCATTAGAGTTGAGAAGCCGATGGCGTTAAATGTTTTAAAGGCCACTTGTGGTTGCCTAAATATGGAAATTTTGAGATTTAGTTATGTTGAAATCTCATAAGATTAAGTATTCTATTCATGTCATTTCTGATTTAATGTATCTTTATTTGAAGAAGTTGTACTGATGGCAAACTATGAAGGCAGACATCGCCTCATACATTAGTAAACGTCTAACTATTGCAAAGGTCATCATCTGAATTTGATTCAATTTGGGTCATCGTCGACAGACTGACAAAATCTACTAATATGATTCCCGTTAATGATAGATTCTCGATGAAGAAATTGACTCTTTGTATTTAAAGGAGTTATGTAAGCATGGTGTGCATGTATCGATCATCTCTATCAAGATCCTCGCTTCGCATCGAATTTCTAGAGATTTGCTCAGAAGTCATTGAAAACGAATCTTGATGAGAGTACTGTTTACCACCCGAATCGAAGGGACGAGGTAAAGTAACGATACAAAACACTAGAAGTGTTATTTTATGCTTGAATAATTAACCTTTAGTAATAGACCGTATAATCATTTTCCTTTGGAGAGATTATCATTGATAATTATCTCATTAGGATCGAGATTGAATCTTGTGAGAATCTATATATGAGAGCATCTATAAGCAGGAGTTGGGATGAAGACACCCGACATACACCCATTGTGAGTTGGACATGTCTTTTAGGTTTAAGGTTTCCTATGATGTCAAACCTAACCTTACAAAATAGCCGACCCGTGAAACCTGAAATGATTGTTGAAATTAGGATCTGATTATTGATTGCCGGTAGTGGGCAGGAGGTTATGTGAATATGAAATGTGGACCTTGAAGTGCAGGATGGGTAGCAAAGTTATGCCTAAAATTTTCACCTTCGAAACGTGAATTGATGATCTAAAATAACATGAGAAATAAGTCCTTGTTTTATGTATATATACTAGTTTCGTAACCCGCCCAACGGGCGGGTTCGGTTCGCAAACGTTTTATAAAATAACATTTTTTGATCGGTCATATTGGTTGGCAGTGATACGTATTGCGACTTAACACCGCTAAATGAGAGGGTTTGTATCGTATATATTTTTAATTTGTTCTAAACTTTTAAGGTCTGAGTTTTGGGACAAGTAGCTACAGCCACAACCATTAAGAAAATTGACATCTTCTAATACCTTTAAATCATGTAATATTTTATCATCTCAAGCTCGTGTAGATTTATATAAAATAACTATCTATTAAAAGACTTTGAGTAGATAGTTTCAAAGTCTCAAAAACTAAAACTTCATTTTTTAACTTCCAAACACTTTTGGTTTTTGGATAATTTAATTTAGTTAACGGTTTTCTTGAGATCCAAATAACAATGTGTCCGTGAAGGGTCAAAAGCTATAACTTTAAGCTTGTTAATCGACATCTTCCTTATCGACATAATCAGGTCCTCATTAGTAAAATTCAAAGCTACAAATTTCCTTGACAAATCTCAATATTAACACACACCTCACTGACCTTACCTACCCGAGACCCTCTTTTATTAGGATCTTGAAGATTCATGCTTCATGGCAATCGGCGGACATATCATGTAAAGATCAAAAACAGCTTATTTTGATTGAGTATTGGGTTGACTTATTGAAGATTGAGTATTAGTTTCATTTTAGAAGAAGAGAGACTTTTGAGGTGATATTGAGAGAAACAGGCAGATGAGTTGAAGAGAGAGAGAGTAGGTTACGTTTTTGAGTTTTGGTTTTGTCTAAGAAGAGAGATATTTGGGAATTGATATGTGATTTGTGTTTCTGTGTGTTTTAGAGAGAGACAAGATAGGGGGGCGGAGTAAACAAAGGGTGGGAGAATAAGATACATATTATATTGGGCGGAGTAAACAAAGGGTGGTGCTAGCCAGCCACGTTTTCTTTTGATAACCAGCCACGTATTTGGCAATTTTCAAACTTGAATATCAGTTTTTCCAACTTAAATTTTTTAGTTAAGTTTATTTTTTTTTTAATTTCTTTTTAAGTCAAGTTAATTTTTTATTTTTATTTTTATTTTTATTTTAAAGTTTATTTGTCACTTTTGTATTTTAGTTTAGTAAATTTTGCTTATTAATTTTTGGTACATCGTGGTGAGGCGGGTATTTCGAAACAACCAAAGTCGTAAAATATTTGACGGGTCAACAATTTGTGCGGCCGAATTTGAAAACAAAAGTGACGAGTCAAAGTGACGGGCTTTATTTTTCGTGGCTACGGATTTTTAATCAAGATATTCTAATTTGTACGTGAAGAAGGTTTTTATCTACAATCGAGGATTTTTCAAATTTATTTACGGATCGTTTCGTTGGTTTTGTCATATTCCGTGACTTTCTGTTTCTAAGTTTCTTCACGTATTATAAAATCCCGAAAACAACAACATCCACGTCATTTTTAATCGATATTCAATGGATTCGTTCGATTCGACATGTCAAAAGGGAGAATCGCATTCAATGCAAAACAAAGTTAGGAAAAGTGGCATCACTTCATTTCAAATGCTTCAGTCTCATCTTGTCACTCTTTCGAGGATTCAAGGAGGGAGCGAATTTGTGACAATTTTTGGTCAAGATCGTCATATATTCATCGACTCAATATTCACCACTTTGACCCAACTCGCCGAGCAACTCAACCATGCAAACTTTAATCACTCTGCATCCGCACTTGCATATAAGACTCTTGTGACACAACTCACGCCTTTCCTCCAATTCAATATCATCAAGTCTGAAAGTTCAGTGATTTGCCAATCATTTCTTCGAGATACACATACCGAGCTTCGAGTTTTCCGTGGTACAATATTGAAACTCATGACATCGGTCTCGTATTCGATTTATGAAAGATCTCGACTTCAGCAAGCGTATGATAATGGAGTGCAAAACTCTATGATGCAGATGCAGATGCAAGATGAGAATGGTCATACGGTTGACAACTTGGAGCCTAACGATGGCAAGAGCACGGAATCAGGAGGACAACATGATACCAGTGGCACGTCGGGGAACGTTCACGAGATTTCTCTTGATGACACCTTACCCATTTATGACGCAGAACCTGCAAACATGGTACAATGTAATGTTGTTTATGATGTATATGCTGATGACATGCAGCATATTGAGCATTCTGAACCTAATTATGACAAACATGGGATGGAAAAGAGTGATAGAAATACCACTTCTGATTCATCCGATGTGAGTCATAATGGGGGAGAAAGTGTTCAAAATGCTAAACATCATGATAATTGTTTAATAACTGCCTTATTGACTGCTTCTGATTCCAAGATTAGAGAGCTCGAAACGATTGTAGCTCAACAATCAAACGATCTTGAGGATGCCCAACTTGAATTTTCTAAGAAAACGGACAAATTTGAAGCATACTTTGAAAAAATTGAAAAGTCTAACGTTGTTCTTGAAAGAAAATTGGATCAAAAAGTTTTAGATTCTAAAGCTGAAAAGGATAATCTTTTGAAACAAATTCAGTTACTAGAGTCTAAATTGGCATCTCAAGATGAATTGCTCAAAGAAAATGAGACCTTAAAGGCTCAAGTCCAGGAAAAGGTTTTTTGCTGTAGCTGCGTTGAAAAACGAATTAAGGAAAAATAGAGGACCTAGTGTGGACACTAAGCTTGAAAAACCATCAATCTTAGGGAAACCGCCTACAAATCAGTTCGTCAGACAACCTACTGCAATTAGATCCGAGCGACCACAATCCTCGAGACTGCGGTTTGCCTACCAAGTTGATTTGGGTCATATCTCTAGAACAGTCACTCCACCAACTAGGCCTAATGTGACTAAATCAGTTTTAGCAAGACCTCATCACATGATTGCCTCTAGTTTCTCTAAGAATAGTTCAATGAACACGTCTAGAACTAGTTCAACTGATGTGCGCCATGATTTTGGTCAAAGGGAAGCTATTCAAAAGACACATGTAAGAGATAGCAATGTCCAACCTAGTCAGATGCCTTCTAGATTACCCAACACTACTAACCGTATCATGACGTCTCCTAGGAGCATCAATCAATCGTCTAGAAATTACTCGGACATTAAATATGCTACTTGTAAAACATGTAGAAAATGTTTCTTTACGGCAAATCATGACTCTTGTGTCAAGAAATTACTTGATGAGGTGAACTCCCGTGCTAGAATTAAGTCCCAGTGGATAGCTAAAATCAAACCCATTGGTAAAGTTTGGCGCCCTACTGGTAGAACTTTCACTCTTGTAGGAAACGAGTGCCCTTTAACTAGGATAGTCTCCGATTCTACTAAGACTACTAGGGAGGAAATTGATAAAGATGATACTTCACTTAAGCCTAAACTAAAGGTTTTCTATAAAAGGAAACGTTTGCCAGCTAAGATAAGTGAATCATCTACTCAGGTCGCCTCTGACACAAGTAAAGCCAACTGTGAACCCCCACGTGCTTCTATAATTGATATCGCTAACCCATGTCAAAGCATGCAAATTCCTAATGAGAATGCAGGTCCCAAAGTTGATGTTCCAAAAGAACGAAGCGGTCCAATCGTTGTATACCGTTCAACAAAGGATACTCTCAGAGTTTGGTTGCTGAAGAAGCAGATATCAGAGAAACAAGTGTCTTAGGGGATTCATGGTTTAGCTTAACTGTATAAGGCTCACATTCAAATCACAGTCTGTGCCCCGTGCTTCAAAGAAAGGGAAGTTTATCGCCGATGATAAACTTATCCTAAAAACGAGAAATTCATTTTTCTCGGGCATGAGCTTGTATAAAAGACATTCCAAGTTTTTAAGCTCATGCATAATGGCTCTTCGTTAAATGACAGACGATGACCCGGACTTCAGAGACATGGAAGTTTATCTACGCAACGATAACTTACCCTTTGATGAGACTGCTTTTATACATAGTCTCATCGTCCAAAACGGGCTTAAAATGTATTAAACATCATGAAAAATGCCAAATATATGCTTGTGTTTGTTGCTTGTGTATTTTAGGTACGGATATTGAGAAAATGACAAAAGATCACAAGAATCATGCAAAAACGAACACGGGAAACGAAGCCGCACAATGAACCATGCCCTAATGAAGAATTTTCCAAAGAAAACCCTTGAAGATTTGAAGAATTATGAAGAATGGTCCTCTAATATAGAAGAATTGACACTTTATACCCTTAACTTTGAAGAGTTGGCAAATTTAGTCCCTCAACTAAACTAAATTGTCAATATCGGTCATCCAAGAAGTCAACAAACAAGTCAAAACCTTGAAGAATGAAGACATGACAAGAACAACCCTTGAAGATTCATGAAAGTACAAATCTTACCCTTGGAATGACATTTCAAAAGTCTTTGTGGCCAAAATAGAAAAATCAAAACTTATATATAAAGGGAAATTGGATATATTGCCAGCCAAAACTTAATTTGCAAGTTTAAGGGAAATATGGGGATTGTTTCTGCCATAAACCAAACCCCCCCCTCCCAGTCATCAGTCCACCTCACTCCCTCACACCAATCACACCACGCCACCTCATTTTACCCACCCAAACCCGGTTTTGACCCATGTTCACAACCCACGTTTATTATTAAACATGTTTTCCCCTTTTAACACTTCTAATCCTAACTTAAACAGATCAAAATACCCAAACTTTTCCCATAAACCCTAATTTCCTCCCCAAATTAATTCACATGGATTATGATATGATCTATTCTAGATCAGTAATTAACCATGTTTAAACCCAAACCCCACTTTCAGATTCCCATCACACTCACTCCCTGGTCCCCAAAATCCCACCTATTGACAAGAAGACAAAGGGATGGCAAAAGATCAATGGCTTGGAGGATTTGCTTAATGCCCACACCAAATCCAACGTTCAAGATCAACTCATCACAGCCTGTCCATCACAAAACTCCAAACAAAGATCACATGATTTTTGGATGAATTCAAAAAGAAGAATCAAGACCAGCATATTCGATTTATGAACGAATCTTCAAAGGGTATTTCTGGACTTTCAAACGATTAGGGTTAGCTTTATTTTCACTTTCTAGAATCATCTTGTAAACCCTATATAAAGGGTGTTAGGCCTAGTTGTATTCTCTGTTCTCGTTTTCCTGTTTCACAACCTTGTAAAGCCTTTTTCTAATGAATGAGAAAATGAGTTAAGTGTTTGGTGAAGAAAACGAGTTCCATCTTTCAATTTCAGTTCTAGTTATCATTATTCTTTTATGTTTGAAGTGGGTTCGCGTATTGGTTTATTATTTTAAGTTCTGATTTACCTTTTTAATTTGTGGAAAGATTAAGTGTATTCATAGCACCTTCTAGCTAGTAAGGTGGATTGAGCACTTGGTTTGGCTAAGTTTTTGTACTTACGGTTTAACCTAAAAATTTTTGTGAAAAGAAAGAAACCTAAACTAGTTTTTCTGCTAAGAGTTTGGTTTAAAACACCTTTCTGTCCAAGTTTCTTCTAGTGGTCATGGCTTCTTGATTTCTAAATATCATGGAGTTATGATTGACTAAAGGAGGTAGTAAGGTTGTGGGATCCATCTTGTCGCATTAAGCTACATAATTTTGTCACCAAGGAAAAAGATTCGGTCGAGTTACTCTTGTACTGTTCATGTTTGTTCTATCTTAGCAGAGACACTCTCATTCCCCTGTGGTGTTCGGTTCAGCTGTTGAACCCCAACGAACACCCTCGCCTTACTTTCCTGTCCAAGACACCCCTGCCTAGAACCTAGTAGTTGGTCGAGTTCAGGGGAGCATAGCTGACCCCTGTTGGATGTAAGCAAGGGTAGGTATAACATTCTCCTTTTTTTCTTTTATTTTTCTTATTCATTCTGCTTATTGTTTAAATGTTTTAGAAGTGTTTGCTGCCTGTTGAATTTTGACTGATTTTATTCGATCTTGCTTAGTGTTCTTGTTTAAAATCTGTTACTGCATTTCTTTTCTGAGACTGGTATGTTTTTTGTGCATTTGGCGGTATTGTGTGAATTCTTCAAGATAGCTAATATTGCCTTCAACTGCCATCGAACTTGCTTGTTTGGATTTATTGGTGTGTTTTTGTATTGAGAGTTTGTTAAATTTAGGACTGCTTGTTAATCTTGCAGCAGGATAGGGTATATTGAGTTTTTCTTTGGTTGGTGTACGCAATCGAGGTGTTTGTGGTGCAAGGAATCTATAGGTGAACACTGTTTAGCCATAGTACACAACTTGCTATCTTAAATTACAAAATAGCACCATATTGTGCAACATAGACTTTGGGGGTTGACTGATTTGCAAGACTTTAGTGGGTGCTCTGGTGTAGCCTTTGTTTTGCTCTAAGTATTCATAAGCTTTCACTCTCATTTATATGCTTTTCTTTCACAAATTGGTGGAGTATTTGTTTCTTATATCCTGCAGTAATTAAGAGATAAGTTGGTTAACTGCTATAGCCTATTGAAGTTTTAACTGTCGCGAAAAAGTTCATACGCATCCACTGATATGATAGGTCATTAGGTTTTAGGAGATTGAACATTAAGGGGATAAATTTTTCTTTAAGAACTTGGATAAGTATTTCGAGTTTTAGAAGACCTTTAGGCTCATTGTTGCTTACTGCCTATGTATATGTTTACTAAATTGCCTCATTTCAGTCGTTCTCTGTCCATGGCCTAAGAAGTTTCTTGTATGCTTTATTGTTACAAAGTTTGTGTTCCTGTTTTCTACTTGAGGCTCGTGTATTACTGATCATCACTCCTTCAAACCTGAGTGATTTAAATCTGTGCATCTTTGGTTTATTTTTGACTGATCTGAAATATAGCATGCCCTAGAAACCCCAAGTAAACTAAGTGGATATTTGAGTTTCTGTTACTTTGTTCTTTTGCTGAAATCATGGCCTATGTGTAAATACATGGTTTTATGATTGCTGGATTTGAGATTTGTGCTTGGCTGCGTGTTCATAATTTCAGTTTGACTCCTCACTTGCAAAACGCAAGTGAGGGTGCCCCCCCTTTGTTCCATAATACTTCTGTCAACAGGAAGCAAAGAAACAGAAAGAAAGTGAAATCTAGGTTTTTGAATCGAAATTGAGGTTTAAATTGAGTGTAATTCAGTTGGTGTCTTGTGTTTAGGGGTTGTCAGTTACTGTGCACACAAGTGGGTAAAAAGAAATTAAAAAAACAATCAAAAACTAAATAACCACTAGCCTGGCTTCGAACCCTTGACCTCTCGTTGGAGGGTTCAGGGCCCTTACCAATGTGCTAGCCTTAATCTTGTGTAAAGATAGGCAAGGTCCATTACTTATAGAGTTTGAAGAAGTGCTTAATATTAAGAAACCGTAGCTTTTTAGCTTATTTCCAGCTTATTAAAAGTAGCTTTTTCATATTTATTATTTTTCTACGTTTAGAATTAAGTTTTTAAGTTTCCTGCCAAATTTCATATTTTTCTCGTTATTATTTTATTTATTACACATTTTTCTTATTAAATTCGTTTTTATGGCTTTTAAATATAGAAAAAGGTTTAGAAAAAGTCTCAAAAAATAGTTTTTATATTTTAATCAACATAATTTAGGTTTACATTTATCAAAATTTTCATTTTGACTTTTTATCAATTCTGTTTATTTTTAAGTTTTTTTTAAACTTTAAAAATTAATATAAATTAATTAAAAAGGTTTTGCAAATTTTGGTTTTCATTTTTGATCTAGTTACATTTTTCTTAGCCTAAGTTATAATTTTGGTGATTTTTAGAGTGCTTTCGATTTTCGTCAAGTTTTACGTTTTTACGTTTTTTACGTCTTAGGGTTATTTTTAGTGTAATTCGTTTTATCTTTCCCTCTCTTCTCATCAATACAATCACAAATCTTAATCAAATTAAACACACACATTAAGCCTCCTCGAGAACGATCCCACACAAAGGGTCATAAGTGTTTACGTTTTCCTAAACGTACGCTTAATACTTACCGCTTTTACCTCGTTTTCCTAAACGAGTGTAATCTTACCACAATCATTTTGGCGCCGCTGCCGGGGAGGCGTGTTGTGTTTTGATTTGGAAATTGTTGTTTTTATATAGCCATAATAGTATTTGTATTAGTAGCACTCTACTAATAGGTATTATCGGTTTTTGTTTTTTTTGTGTGAATACTATTACTATATTGTATACGTAGAACAATAAATTCACAAGTACTCCAAATATGTGAGAAATCACAACCTTGACTTGGGAGGTCATTACCCAATCATTGTATTCGAATCTCAAACCAAAGAAAAAGGCAAAAATAGATAAATACTTTCGTGAAGCTCGATTTTGAAAAATACAAACTATAAGGTGGGTATAAGGCGGATATTATAAAATATATCCTAAGGAAAAAGGCTCTTAAGTGCTTCGCGCCGCCTCGTTTCCCCGCTTGCTTGTGAGTATTTGATTTTGAGAGCTAATCGAGGGTTTTGCCGCCCAAAGTATTACTAAGTATCATATATATTTTCTTGGTTTCATTTGATTAAACCCTCTTGAACGTTTTGGTGTTCCACCAACGTTCTAAAGTCATCGAAGGCGTTGACTTCACGTGATCGTTTTCATTCCTTGAGGCTTCTTTAATCAAGAGATTTGATTAAGGAGGAGATTTGTAGATTTTGGTCTACTTAATACAATCACAAAATCCAAAAAAGTAAAAACAATCAAAAACCACAAAAAAATTGAAAAAGTAAAAATACCAAAAAGAATCTTCTTTGCTCACCCTCTCGTTTTACGTGACGTTTATGCAAACTCGCTCCAAAGCAAGTCGTGCACGTAAACATCGTCAAAAGGAAGGAAACCAAACATCTTCTAGTGAAGAATCTCCCATTGTCGAACCCATCGTAGAGAAAGAAGCAACCATGGCTAATCGAACTATGATGGAGTTGCTTCAAGCACCCACCGAGGGTTATGGAGAAGCGATTGTGATTCCCGCTATCCTTGCGTAGAATTTTGAGGTTAAGACGGGTTTGTTGTCCATGATTCAAAACAACAAGTTTCGTGGTGACGAAAAGGACAACCCTCATAACCACATTCGCCAATTTAATCGTCTTACCGCCACTTGCAAGTTTAAGGACGTCTCTAACGACTCGATTAAGATGATGCTTTTTCCGTATTCCTTAGCGGGGCCCGCAAAAATTTGGTTAGAGAAAGAGCCACCCAATTCTATATTGACGTGGAAGGATCTCGTTTCAAAATTCGTGAACCAATTTTTTCCGCCCTCTAAGACTACGCATTTGAAAAACGAGATTTCAAAATTTTCACAAGAGTATAATGAGAGTTTTTCGACGGCTTGGAATAGGTTTAAGGAAATGTTGCACGAATGTCCTCATCATGGTTTTTCCGACTTGCATCAAATTTACACGTTTTACAATGGCTTGAACGATCATGAGCGTGATTATCTTAATGCCGCTGCGGGTGGTAATTTTTTGTGTAAAACGGTCGAGGAAGCATTGTTAATCATTGAGAATAGGTCTAAGGTCTATAGTCCTCGTAGCACGTCGAGTGCTCGTAAGACTTCGTCTTCACCTTCGCCTTCATTGTCACATACCGTTGATGCTTGCCAAATCGAGGCTAATTTGGAGAACAAGATTTTTGATAAGCTTAAAGGATTGTTAATTGAGTTTAAAGTTGGTGAACAACCCACTCCCGCTACGGCTAAAGTGATTGAGGTTTCTTGTATGTATTGTGGTGGAGCTCACGATTACTCCGAGTGCATTACCAACGGTGGTAACACTTCGAGTGCCTACGCGGCCGCGGGAACTTATAACCAAAATGGTCAAGTTACCCGCACTAATCAATTGACTCCACCGGGTTTTCCACCAAATCAAAATGCTAACAATTATCGAGACAATCAAGTTGGTTACCAAAACAATCAAAGAAACAATTACAAGGGTAATAACAACTATGGGAATCAAGGAAGTAGTACCCAATTGCAAAATCAAAACCAAAAACGTAATTTTCAAAACACAAGTCAAGGTCTTCAAAATGTTTACACTAAAGAACTTCCAATGGACTTTTTGAATTACGCTACGGCAAATGATAAGATTTTGGAAAACATTCAAGAGCAATTGGCTAGTCAAGCTAGGGAAACGGCTAAAAACACAAAGGAGTTAGCTAATTTTGTTAAGGAAAATGTTAACATGAGAAATGAGTTGAAAAATGATTTTGCTAATCAAATTAGAGGTCAAAACAATAAAATCGAGCAAAGTCATGCTAGGCTTGAACAAAGGATTAACCAAAAAGCCGCTAGTCAAGATGTTAAGCTTAATGCTATTTTAGAAGCGGTCATGGGAAACAAAGCCTCTACTTCAGGTAGTTTACCTAGTAACACCATATCAAACCCGAAGGGAGAGATGAAAGTGATTACCACACGAAGTGGTAAGACACTTAAAGAACCGACTCCTCAACCAATTACTCCAACGGTGGAGGAAATTGAGGAAGAACCCGAGGTGGTGGTCGAAAAGGAGCATATCTCAAGCCCACAAAGTACCGCTCATGCCACAACTACGGTTGACCGTTTACCAACATTGGAACCCGAGATTCCAAAGGCTATGCCTATGCCCCAACCCACACCACCCTTACCTTACCCATCGAGACTTAGGAAGGAGAAACGACAAGAGCGCGACAATTATCAATTTGAGGTTTTTATGAAAATATTTCGTGATTTGCACCTCAATGTGAGTTTCGCCGATGCTTTGGTCATGATGCCTCGATTTGCCGCTAACTTTAAGAGTATGTTTAACAACAAGGAGAAATTGCATCAATTGTCTAGTTGTTCGTCGGTTTATCTTAATCGCATACCTCAAAAAGTCGATGATCCTGGTAAATTTTTGATCCCTTGTGCAATCCAAGATATGGAAGAATGCTATGCCTTGTCCGATCTTGGTGCTAGCATTAACTTGATGCCACTTGCAATCTTCGAGTCGCTCAATCTTCCTAATCTTACTCCTTCACTAATGTCTATCGAGATGGCCGACCATTCCACGATTCGCGCATGTGGATTGGCGGAAGACGTTTTTGTAAAAGTGGGGAAGTTCTACTATCCCGTAGACTTTATCGTCGTTGATATTCCCTTGGATCCTCAAGTTCCTCTCATTTTAGGTCGTTCGTTTTTAGATACGTCTATGGCTTTAATTAATGTTCATGCTATAAAGATCACCTTACGTTTCAAGGACGAGGAACTTGTTATAAACGCAACTCAAAATTCTCAACTTTCTCATGTTTATTCCGTTGCAACCATAAACCTCGTTGATATGATCGACGTGGTTTGCGAGGAATTTTCACAAGAAGTTCTAGGTTTTGGTGATGAAGAAACTAGTGGCAATCCCACTATGTTAGATCCAATCCTTGATAATTCGACACCAACCTTCACTCCATTTGAAGGTGGTGGTTTTACGTTGGAAGAATTCGATGTTCCACGTACTTGTAACGAAGACCTCGACAACGATGAGGACTTCTCGATTATCAAGGATTTTCTTAACGATTTCCCATTTCCTCCACCCGAGGAGGTTATGAGTATCGAGCCCAAATCTTCACTCGAGGAACCACCTATCCTCAAGTTGAAAGATTTAACTCCTCACCTCGAATATGTCTATTTGGAGGAGGACGACAAGTTGCCGGTTATTATTGCGAAGGAACTTTCGAATGATGAAAAAACCGCACTTGTCGATGTTCTAAAGGATCACAAAGGGGCAATTGCGTGGAAGTTATCCGACATTAAGGGAATCGATCCCAAGTTTTGTACCCACAAAATCTTAATGGAGGAGGATTACAAGCCCGCAATCCAATTTCAAAGAAGGGTGAACCCCAAAAATCACGACGTCATCAAAAAGGAAGTCCTTAAACTCCTGACGCGGGAATGATTTACCTTATTTCCGATAGCCCTTGGGTGAGTCCTATTCATTGTGTCCCTAAGAAGGGAGGGATGACCGTTGTGCCAAACGATGCCAACGAGTTAAATCCCACTAGACTCGTGACCGGATGGAGAGTGTGCATTGACTATCGTAAGTTGAATGAAGCCACTCGAAAAGACCATTTTCCCTTGCCCTTCATGGACCAAATGTTGGAGCGTCTTGCGGGAAACGATTTCTATTGCTTTTTAGATGGTTTTTCCGGTTACTTCCAAATTCCCATCGATCCTCGTGATCAAGAAAAAACTACGTTTACGTGTCCATATGGAACGTTTGCCTATCGTAGAATGCCATTCGGACTTTGCAATGCACCGCGAACCTTTCAACGGTGCATGATGGCTATTTTTCATGACATGATCGAGAAGACGATGTAAGTCTTCATGGATGACTTTTCCGTGTTTGGTAATTCGTTCACTTCGTGTTTGTCGAACCTTGAGAGAATGTTGAAACGTTGTGAGGAAACCAACCTTGTGCTCAATTGGGAAAAGTGTCATTTTATGGTTAAGAGTGGAATCGTCTTAGGGCACAAGGTCTCGAAAGCGAGAATTGAGGTAGATCAAGCTAAGGTAGACGTCATCGCCAAATTACCTCATCCCAAAACCGTCAAGGGAGTTAGGAGTTTCCTAGGCCACGCGGGCTTTTATCGTCGATTCATCAAGGATTTTTCAAAGATTTCTCGACCCATTACACATCTTCTTGAAAAAGAGGCACGTTTTGTCTTTGACGAAGATTGTGTACGAGCCTTTGAAATCCTTAAGAGGAAACTTACCGAAGCTCCCATTCTTGTTGCTCCCATTTGGAACCTCCCCTTTGAGCTCATGTGTGATGCTAGTGATTACGCCATTGGGGCCGTTTTGGGGCAACGTCATGATAAGCACTTCTTGCCCATTCACTATGCTAGCAAGACGATGACCGGGGCTCAACTAAAATACACTACAACGGAGAAGGAGTTCCTTGCCGTGGTGTATGCATTTGAGAAATTTCGACCTTATCTCGTCTTGACGAAATGCATAGTGTATACGGACCATTCGGCTATCAAGTATCTCATGGCTAAACAAGATGCAAAGCCGAGATTACTTCGTTGGATTCTCCTCCTTCAAGAATTTGATCACAAAATCGTTGACAAAAAAGGAGCCGAGAATCTAGCGGCCGATCATCTTTCTCGCTTGGAAGATCCTCACCAAAGTGTTTACGAGCCCAAGGAAATCACCGAAACATTTTCGCTAGAGACACTTGGTGTAGTGAATTCTAAGCTTGATTCTTCCACCCCATGGTTTGCGGATTTTGCAAATTACCATGTGGGTAACTTCAACATTAAGGGTATGACGACTCAAGAAAAACGAAAATTCTTTCGTGACGTCAAGTTCTACTTTTGGAACGACCCTTACTTGTTTCGAACTTGTGCGGATCAAATCATCCGACGTTGTGTATTTGGCACCGAAGCTTCTAACATCCTTAGAGCTTGCCATGAGGGACCCACGGGTGGTCACCACAGTGCTAATCTCATGGCTAAGAAGGTGTTTGATGCCGGCTTCTTTTGGCCTACTATTTACCGAGATGCACAAGATCTTGTGAAGTCGTGTGATGCATGTCAACGACAAGGAAAAGCCTCACAAAAAGATGAAATGCCACAAAATATCATCCAAGTGTGTGAGATCTTTGACGTTTGGGGTATAGACTTTATGGGGCCGTTCCCATCAACTCGTGGTAATAAGTACATTCTCGTTGCGGTTGACTACCTATCTAAGTGGGTGGAGGCCAAAGCCTTGCCCACCAATGATGCTCGTGTGGTAGTTAAGTTCTTGAAAAGCTTGTTTTCTCGGTTTGGAACCCCTCGTGTGATCATAAGCGATCGTGGAACCCATTTTTGTAACGACCAATTCGAAAGGGTCCTAAGGAAATATGGGGTTACACATCGGCTTTCTACAGCTTATCACCCACAAACGAGTGGGCAAGTCGAGGTTTCAAACCGAGCTTTAAAGAGGATCTTGGAGAGATCCGTTGGGGAAAACCGACAAACTTGGTCGGATAAGTTGGACGATGCTTTATGGGCCTTTAGGACCGCTCATAAGACGCCCATTGGGTGCACTCCCTATAAGCTTGTGTATGGAAAGAATTGTCATTTGCCTATCGAATTAGAACAAAAGGCTTATTGGGCCCTAAAGCATTCTAATGAGGATATGGAGACCGCGGGAAAACACTAGAAAATGCAATTAAATGAATTGGATGAATTGAGAGACATTGCTTATGAAAATTCATTGATTTATAAGGAAAAAACTAAAAAGTTGCATGATTCTAAAATTAAAAACCGGGTTTTTAACATTGGGGATCAAGTTTTGCTTTTTAATTCAAGATTAAAAATCTTTTCCGGTAAGTTGAAATCCCGTTGATCCGGTCCATTCACCATGACTCAAGTGTTTCCGTATGGGACCATCGAGCTAGCTCAAGATGATGGTCCTAACTTCAAGGTGAATGGACATAGGTTGAAGCACTACTTTGGCGGGGAAGTTCCATCCTTGAACTACCTCGACCAAGTCACCTTCCCCAATGATAATTAGTATTGAGGGGATCAAGTCGAGCTCATGACTCGGTAATCAAAAACGAGGAGCCTCGTGGGGGAGTCCCATGCTTATCCTATGTACATATTATCGCTTTCTAATGTAGTTAACGTGTGGGGATTTGTGCCCTTCCAACCTTTGTTCCGTGGTTGTTTGTGAATTGTGGACTTTAGATGATCATGATCTTCATGATTGGAGCCTCTCGTGTTCGTTTTATGGGAGCACTCGATCGTTTGCTTTGAAGACTTTCTCAATATCCATGATATATCCTTTTGATGTTCTAACCTTAGGTTTATAGCACACTTCATAAACGGCTTTAAATTTAACGGTTACACCCTTTCAATGCTAGATTAGGCATTCGACTACGTCTCTAGTATGGGGGTGTTTGCACCCCTAGACTCGAAACATTGAGGACAATGTTTAACTTTAGTATGGGGGTTAATAGATACTTGCCTTGCCAAACCTTCACGCTTTCCAAAGTTTATCTTTTTGTTTATCATTTTTGTTGCAAAATAAGGCTAAAAATGGCCAAATTTTAAAATTTTCTCATGTTTTATAAGTGTTTGAAGAAACGAATGTAGGTTTTCCGATGGCGAGAATAAGAGTAATTTTTGACTCGACCGTGCGTGTTGAGCACTTAGCTTTGATTCCTTAACTTCACATTAGGCTAAGTCTCTTAAATAAGGACGAGAAATGATAGAGTTAGTTATAAGTTACTATGCTAAACGTAGAAGTCGCTCTTCTTTCAAAAACTCATGTGTTCTCGTTGTTTGCTTATTCTCCCTTCGCTTGTAAATATTTTTTTCTTAATAAATATTGACTTAGCGGTTTAGTTAAGATTGTTGGGTTTCTAGTCTTTTCTAGTAGCTTCCGTGTAATTAAATCAGGAAGACATTAAGGTATCGCCAGCGTCACGGTTTTGAAGTATTGGCAACCCGAATAATCAAAAGCTTCACCCAATAATAAGATTTCAAGTGCTCACCTAAATCAAGCAAACAATTTGAAGCCCCACAAGGCCAAAAAATCTATGCAAAATTGAAAGTGAATCAAGCCTTAATCTTCGAAGCTTTAAAGATCCAAAATTCGCCTTAGCGTGAGGATATACGTCTTTGGCTAATAAAACCACCGATGAGGCGGATAATAAAAGGCAAGGCAAGACCGAAGTCATAATAAAAGCTTCATGGCGAAGTTGAATAAAAGATGGAGGTAAACCAAAGATAATAAGGCCCTTCCGTTAGGGGGCGTATAAAAGTCTTGGTAATAAGTCTCATGTTCAAAACCGTTATGAAACCGTGTTTATCGATTCTTCTTGTCAACTTAATTTTTTGACATCGTTGTCTATTAGGAGGGGTTATTGATTTGATGGTCTTGATTACACCGTTAGGACTCTATTTTTAGACCTAAATCTCTATTATCGCATAAGTCAAAAAATGTATCCTCGTGAAACATTCAAGACAATATAAAATATAAGAGATACAACTTAAGAATAATGGGAGGATAAGTACGTGATTAGGGCATATGAGTAGTGTTAGCATTACTAACTTATAATGACAATGATCTCGTTGCACGCTTGGCATGGAATTGAGGTGAAAATGGAGGACGATGAAATTATTTCTAACGAAGCATTCACGTGTTCTTATTCTATGAACCTAAACGTCCCATTTTGCGATGAAAATCATACATTATGTCTAAAACGCAAGTAGTAGCAATAGTAGTAGTGTAGCTAGTTTATCGTTCAATAAAATGAATAAAAATGAATTTTGGAGATGCTACGATACTTTATTCTAGCATTGCGTGAGGGCACGGCAATGGTTTAGTATAGGGGAGTGATGAGACTGCTTTTATACATAGTCTCATCGTCCAAAACGGGCTTAAAATGTATTAAACATCATGAAAAATGCCAAATATATGCTTGTGTTTGTTGCTTGTGTATTTTAGGTACGGATATTGAGAAAATGATAAAAGATCACAAGAATCATGCAAAAATGAACACGGGAAACGAAGCCGCACAATGAACCAAGCCCTAATGAAGAATTTTCCAAAGAAAACCCTTGAAGATTTGAAGAATTATGAAGAAGGGTCCTCTAATATAGAAGAATTGACACTTTATACCCTTGTATCTTCATAATTACAAGTTTGGTCCCTAAAGTTTGTCAAAATTACAAAAAGGACCCTTAACTTTGAAGAGTTGGCAAATTTAGTCCCTCAACTAAACTAAATTGTCAATATTGGTCCTCCAAGAAGTCAACAAACAAGTCAAAACCTTGAAGAATGAAGACATGACAAGAACAGCCCTTGAAGATTCATGAAAGTACAAATCTTACCCTTGGAATGACATTTCAAAAGTCTTTGTGGCCAAAATAGAAAAATCAAAACTTATATATAAAGGGAAATTGGATATATTGCCAGCCAAAACTTAATTTGCAAGTTTAAGGGAAATATGGGGATTGTTTCTGCCATAAACCAAAACCCCCCCTCCCAGTCATCAGTCCACCTCACTCCCTCACACCAATCACACCACGCCACCTCATTTTACCCACCCAAACCCGGTTTTGACCCATGTTCACAACCCACGTTTATTATTAAACGTGTTTTCCTCTTTTAACACTTCTAATCCTAACTTAAAAAGATCAAAATACCCAAACTTTTCCCATAAACCCTAATTTCCTCCCCAAATTAATTCACATGGATTATGATATGATCTATTCTAGATCAGTAATTAACCATGTTTAAACCCAAACCCCACTTTCAGATTCCCATCACACTCACTCCCTGGTCCCCAAAATCCCACCTATTGGCAAGAAGACAAAGGGATGGCAGAAGATCAATGGCTTGGAGGATTTGCTTAATGCCCACACCAAATCCAACGTTCAAGATCAACTCATCACAGCCTGTCCATCACAAAACTCCAAACAAAGATCACATGATTTTTGGACGAATTCAAAAAGAAGAATCAAGACCAGCATATACGATTTATGAACGAATCTTCAAAGGGTATTTCTTGACTTTCAAACGATTAGGGTTAGCTTTATTTTCACTTTCTAGAATCATCTTGTAAACCCTATATAAAGGATGTTAGGCCTAGTTGTATTCTCTGTTCTTGTTTTCCTGTTTCACAACCTTGTAAAGCCTTTTTCTAATGAATGAGAAAATGAGTTAAGTGTTTGGTGAAGAAAACGAGTTCCATCTTTCAATTTCAGTTCTAGTTATCATTATTCTTTTATGTTTGAAGTGGGTTCGCGTGTTGGTTTATTATTTTAAGTTCTGATTTACCTTTTTAATTTGTGGAAAGCTTAAGTGTATTCATAGCACCTTCTAGCTAATAAGGTGGATTGAGCACTTGGTTTGGCTAAGTTTTTGTACTTACGGTTTAACCTAAAAATTTTTGTGAAAAGAAAGAAACCTAAACTAGTTTTTCTGCTAAGAGTTTGGTTTAAAACACCTTGCTGTCCAAGTTTCTTCTAGTGGTCATGGCTTCTTGATTTCTGAATATCATGGAGTTATGGTTGACTAAAGGAGGTAGTAAGGTTGTGGGATCCATCTTGTCGCATTAAGCTACATAATTTTGTCACCAAGGAAAAAAGATTTGGTCGAGTTACTCTTGTACTGTTCACGTTTGTTCTATCTTAGCAGAGACACTCTCGTTCCCCCGTGGTGTTCGGTTCAGCTGTTGAACCCTAACGAACACCCTCGCCTTATTTCCTGTCCTAGACACCCCTGCCTCGAACCTAGTAGTTGGTCGATTTCAGGGGAGCATAGCTGACCCCTGTTGGATGTAAGCAGGGGTAGGTATAACACTCTCCTTTTTTCTTTTATTTTTCTTATTCATTCTGCTTATTGTTTAAATGTTTTAGAAGTGTTTGCTGCCTGTTGAATTTTGACTGATTTTATTCGATCTTGCTTAGTGTTCTTGTTTAAAATCTATTACTGCATTTCTTTTCTGAGACTGATATGTTTTTTGTGCATTTGGTGTTATTGTGTGAATTCTTCAAGATAGCTAATATTGCCTTCAACTGCCATCGAACTTGCTTGTTTGGATTTATTGGTGTGTTTTTGTATTGAGTGTTTGTTAAATTTAGGACTGCTTGTTAATCTTGCTGCAGGATAGGGTATATTGAGTTTTTCTTTGGTTGGTGTACGCAATCGAGGTGTTTGTGGTGCAAGGAATCTATAGGTGAACACTGTTTAGCCATAGTACACAACTTGCTATCTTAAATTACAAAATAGCACCATATTGTGCAGCATAGACTTTGGGGGTTGACTGATTTGCAAGACTTTAGTGGGTGCTCTGGTGTAGCCTTTGTTTGGCTCTAAGTATTCATAAGCTTTCACTCTCATTTATATGCTTTTCTTTCACAAATTGGTGGAGTATTTGTTTCTTATATCCTGCAGTAATTAAGAGATAAGCTGGTTAACTGCAATAGCCTATTGAAGTTTTAACTGTCGCGAAAAAGTTCATACGCATCCACTGATATGATAGGTCATTAGGTTTTAGGAGATTGAACATTAAGGGGATAAATTTTTCTTTCAGAACTTGGATAAGTATTTCGAGTTTTAGAAGACCTTTAGGCTCATTGTTGCTTACTGCCTATGTATATGTTTACTAAATTGCATCATTTCATTCGTTCTCTGTCCATGGCCTAAGAAGTTTCTTGTATGCTTTATTGTTACAAAGTTTGTGTTCCTGTTTGCTACTTGAGGCTCGTGTATTACTGATCATCACTCCTTCAAACCTGAGTGATTTAAATCTGTGCATCTTTGGTTTATTTTTGACTGATCTGAAATATAGCATGCCCTAGAAACCCCATGTAAACTAAGTGGATATTTGAGTTTCTGTTACTTTGTTCTTTTGCTGAAATCATGGCCTATGTGTAAATACATGGTTTTGTGATTGCTGGATTTGAGATTTGTGCTTGGCTGCGTGTTCATAATTTCAGTTTGACTCCTCACTTGCAAAACGCAAGTGAGGGTGCCCCCCCCCTTTGTTCCATAATACTTCAGTCAACAGGAAGCAAAGAAACAGAAAGAAAGTGAAATCTGGGTTTTTGAATCGAAATTGAGGTTTAAATTGAGTGTAATTCAGTTGGTGTCTTGTGTTTAGGGGTTGTCAGTTACTGTGCACACAAGTGGGTAAAAAGAAATTAAAAAAAATCAAAAACTAAAAAACCACTAGCCTGGCTTCGAACCCCTGACCTCTCGTATGAGGGTTCAGGGCCCTTACTAGTGTGCTAGCCTTAATCTTGTGTAAAGATAGGCAAGGCCCATTACTTATAGAGTTTGAAGAAGTGCTTAATATTAAGAAACCGTAGCTTTTTAGCTTATTTCCAGCTTATTAAAAGTAGCTTTTTCATATTTATTATTTTTCCTACGTTTAGAATTAAGTTTTTAAGTTTCCTGCCAAATTTCATATTTTTCTCGTTATTATTTTATTTATTACGCATTTTTTTTATTAAATTCGTTTTTAAGGCTTTTAAAAATAGAAAAAGGTTTAGAAAAAGTCTCAAAAAATAGTTTTTAGATTTTAATCAACATAATTTAGGTTTACATTTATCAAAATTTTCATTTTGACTTTTTATCAATTTTGTTTACTTTTTAAGTTTTTTTTTTAAATTTTAAAAATTAATATAAATTAATTAAAAAGGTTTTGCAAATTTTGGTTTTCATTTTTGATAGAGTTACATTTTTCTTAGCCTAAGTTAAAATTTTGGTGATTTTTAGAGTGCTTTCGATTTTTGTCAAGTTTTACGTTTTTACGTTTTTTACGTCTTAGGGTTATTTTTAGTGTAATTCGTTTTTTCTTTCCCTATCTTCTCATCAATACAATCACAAATCTTAATCAAATTAAACACACACATTAAGCCTCCTCGATAACGATCCCACACAAAGGGTCATAAGTGTTTACGTTTTCCTAAACGTACACTTAATACTTACCGCTTTTACCTCGTTTTCCTAAACGAGTGTAATATTACCACAATCACCCTCTTAACAAGAAATTAAGTTTTCTTGGACACGAGCTTATCCTAAAACCATTCAAAGGTTTTTAGCTCGTGTATAAGGCTTATAGATAAATGACAGTCTGTAACCCGTTCTTCAAAGGCAGGAAAGTTTATCGCCGATGATAAACTTATCCTTACAACGAGAAATTAATTTTTCTCGGGCATGAGCTAATAATAAAAACATTCGAAGTTTTTAAGCTCATGCACAATGACTTACAGTTAAATGTCAAACTGTAACTCGAACTTAAAATAAAGGAAAGTTTATCATTAATGATAACTTATCCTCATAACGAGAAATTCAATTTTCTCGGTCATGAGCTTGTCTTAAAACATTCGAAGTTTTACGCTCAGAAAGGAAAGTGTATCTTTTAAATAAGAGAACTTTTCCTCATAACGAGAAATTAACCTTTCTCGGTCATTAGCTTTCCGTTAAAACAGTCAAAGTTTTCAAGCTCATGGAAACGACTTCTAAGTAAATGTCAGCTTAGGACTCGTCCATCAGATAAAAGGAAAGTTTATCGCCGATGGTAACTTATCCTTAACAACGGGAAGTTTACAACTTCTCGGATTTGAGCTCGCTTTTAAGATATTCAACATCTTAAGCTCAAGTAATTGTTTTTCAAAACTTTGAACACAATTTTTCAAGAATTTTTCAAAAGGTTTTTTCTAAATCTTTCAAAATTGTGTGTTCAAATATGTTTTGATAAAAAGAGCATGTCTTCTGGAATCGATAATATTTACGATCCTAGAAATGTCGTTCAATAATGACACGGGGTTGTAAATAAAGTTTGAGCAGAAGTTTAAATGATTTAAAACATGCTCAAATGGTTTGCTATTATTTCTGATAGTAACCCGCTTTTCACATTGAAGTGAAGCATTTCACCGGAAAGCTTTGACTTCAGAATCCGAAGTTAGCATCTCCACCAACCGTAGCAATTTACAATTGATATCTACATACTCGACGAGGCGACTACTCAAGCGGTGACTACAACTCTTTCAATAGAATACGGGTCAACAATTGAGTGGGAGCAATTGTCCAGCATTCAGAATCCTTGACGCCGAAAGTGCCAAGTTCACATGTTGGTGTCAAGACAACGATATCAATCAAATGGAGTCAAGAGATAACTTCAGACGTGATGAGGCGACCAACATTCATGAACAAGAACCATGTGCTTTTTTCATATGATGTTCTCCATCATTCAGGTCCAACCTCATAAATCGCTAATCTTGTGAATACATTATCATATATGATCTTTGCACATGATAAATACCTTACACTTATGTTTAAAAGGTATTTAATTTACGTTTCAAGTAGACCCTCATTAATTTGAATACATTATCATATATGATCTTTGCACGTGATAAATACCTTACACTTTGTGAATACATTATCATATATGATCTTTGCACGTGATAAATACCTTACACACATGTTGGGATGAGCCAGCACATTAAGTCAAACCATTTGTGTAACTCATGAAGATACTTGGCTTTGCATTTTTCTTCCCAAATTTTCTTAAAATGCTATTAAATCAATTGATATTAAAAACATCGATTGGGTTAATATTTTTAATATGGGGGAGAAAATGTGATTTAATATGGGAAATGATTAATCACAAATGGTTTGACTTAATGTGCTGGCTCATCCCAACATGTGCGAAATGTTTTGGAATATCGAGGCATATGTTAAGGGGGAGCAAAATGGATTTGCACTTCAAAATGGATTTCATGGTGACATACACTTACCCAAAACATCTCTATTCATGACGGTCAAGATTGTGGTGACATAAGGATGGTAGGATAGGTTAAAGTCCAATGATTCCTCTAGAACCGGAGGAATCTTCCCAAGGACATTCCATAGCTAGAAATAGTAGTCCTTAGGAAAGATGGAGAAAGATTGTGAATGTAGCTGAATGCCGACCAAGTACTTAAGTTAGCACTGGAACAATCACAACAAGGTGCTAGTGATGACGCATTGGTAAGCATTGAAGGGGTTGAAGAATGAAAAAGAATTGTAAA
The DNA here is from genome assembly GCA_025667525.1 of Glebionis coronaria. Lineage (NCBI taxonomy): Eukaryota > Viridiplantae > Streptophyta > Magnoliopsida > Asterales > Asteraceae > Glebionis > Glebionis coronaria. Next base: position 148,863,211 of record CM046876.1, read on the forward strand.
GATAAAGGGTGTAAAGAAAGAAGCCCTCCTTACAACTTAGGCAGAAACCGGGTCAATACATATGCTATTAAGATCATTGTTTAATGATTCTTAATATTGAAGACAGACATCATGGACCCAGTGATGCAAGGCACAACCCATCCCAGCTAACTCAGATATCTCTCAAAAGATATTTGTTTAATCACACAGAGACAACGCATTATCTATTGATTTATTCACTCTGAATAAATTGGTATTGAAAAGGTGGCACTCCTCTGCAGCCTCTGATCACTAAAATCCAAAATGCACGATCGAGTCTAGAGCCAGTTGAGATCATCAAATATCTCATTAGGACACTTTCATTATTCCTTGCTTGTTCACACAATGTGAAAAGTAAGAAAGATATTAAGAGTCCTACGCAAAATCTTCATGATCTTGCCTGAACATCCGAGTAATACGAAAGTATTTACAATGAAGATGGAAATCCTTCTTGAGCGAACATCAAAAAGCTCATGGTAGGTGCTTGTGCGATTCTTTATGAATCAAACTTGTGATAACTGGAAAGAAACTGTGGTTTAAACTCTTAAATGAATTTAAACACGTTCCAGGCCTCTACGCAATATCTTAGTGATCTTGCTAGAACACTCAGAGTGATACCTTAGTGTTCACAGTGATGAGCGGAAATCCTTCTAGTGTTAACCTCAAACGGCACTTGGTAGGTAACTTGCAAGATTCTATATGAATCAAGCTCGTGACAACTGGAAAGCAACGATGGTGTGGTTCTTAATTGAACTTCACTTGTTCCAGGAACATGAATTGACGGCTTCAAATCATGCGGATAATATTATCCAAATGATTCACTCTTTACGTTCGCAGTCAGCTTTGGACGGTCGAGTAAAGAGAACGGGTTTACCCACGAAATCTTGTCAAGGAGGTTCTTTATTGAAACTACCTGCCACAAGTACGATATTTAATATCGTCCAACGGTCTTCACCGACCGGAGGTAAAATGCTACAGAATTAGAATGAAATGTTCAAGGCCATTTCATCTGTGTATATGGTTTGTTGCTAACTGTCTTATGCAGCGTAACAAGAAGGTGGCATTGCGGTGTTTAATCCAGAAGAAGTCGTCACCACATGCTTATACTACATACACTTAGTACTTCAACAAATTCAAGAAAGTCTGAAGGTCAAGTCTTCCGCTGTATCAAACTCTGAAGCTTTCAAGAATTTAAAGATATAAGTATGTGGAACATGAAGTCACGAAGAGGCGAATATCACACGTGACGAATGCACAAGGTCAAGGCAAGAAAACATGCTCAAGACTTAAGTCAAAGATCACATCAAGCATATTCACAAGAACAAGATCGAAGACTCAAGCATAGTATGCTAGGTTTAAGATTTTGTAAAATGGTGTGACCTCCCTTAGGAGGATATTGTTGGAAATACGTTTTTCCAAAGAAAGTCTCGGTCACATCATTGTTAGCATAGATCACGAGCTATAGACTATTTAGGACATTGTAACTTGGAGTGACCTCCCTTAGGGGGAGATTTTTAGAAATACGTTTTTACGTATTTAGAAAGGATCGGTCACTCCAATAATATATTCAAGTAATAGGCTCGTGATCCAGTTTGTAAACAATATAGTCCATATAGCCCACATGTTGGGTGGGCTATATATACCCCCTCCTAGCATGTTAGGAGGGGGGCTCATTTCATTTTCTCACTTTCATTTAATTAAATCACTTTCTCTCTCTATCTCTCTTTCTCTCTCCTCTTTCTCTCTCTAGTTAATCATCTTCTTCACCCTTCATCTCCATCTTATCAATAGATTATTCATAGTTTAACAAATCCTAAAAAAGAGTAGACCTACATGAAATAATAAAAGAATGATAACTTTTATTAAATGGGTGTCTAATATTACTAAAAGACTCATCATATTTATTTTACAAAAAAGTAATGGCCTAATTCTTCCCTCATACATGTTGACCTTTAAGGTTTAAGGTTCCATGCAACAACGATTTAGTGTGACTTATATTTTTTCTCAACATCAACTATTTCTTTCTGGCGACTTAGAGACGATTTAATTTTCACAACAAAGCGACGTAGTTCAATTTTTTTAATTTAATAAATAAAACTATTACATTAAATAAAAAAACATTGCATTAAATAAAAAACATTACAAAACATAATAATAATAATAATAATAAATGAAATAATAATAATAATAAAATAAAATAATAATAATAATAATAATAATAATAAAGGAGTGGGAGGCCAGATAGTATCTCGGCTTCCCACATATGGAAGTCTCAAATGGAGGACCATACTTCTGACTGACTGAGGGTTGTTCCCATACCTGGTTTGGGACAGACTATGAATGGTAGGACTTACCGGTGTGTTTGATGCTATCGATTGGGCGTCCCTTATTCTCTGTTCTAAAGCCGTGCTCAGCTTGCTCTAGGGTCTTTGTGGGGGATATTTATGGAGACCATGCTGTGTCATGTGCGGGTATTGTTGGTATCAAACATCAGCATAACATTGTGCGTGATACACTTGTCGACATTTGTTTCCGATCTGGGATTTCAGCTGGTAAAGAAGTTGATATTGGGCTTAGTAGAGTGCGGGATAAACCTTTGCGCCCAGCTGATATGTTGCTCTACTCGTGGGACCGAGGGCTTGACGTATGTGTGGATTTGACAGGTTCATCTCCTTTGACACAAACTGGGATGATTGATTTTGTACCGGGACGTGTGGTGATTGAGGCAGCACAACGTAAACTCGTCAAATATGAGGCTAAATGTGCAGATATTGGATATGGATTTTTGCCATTCTCATTCTCTTCTTTTGGGGAACTTGAGAAGGATGCAGTTGCCTTAATGAAGCGGATTCGACAGTTCTCAATGACTCAAGACATTGGAGCTTATGCCGCTGCTCATATTTTAATAGGATTTGTTTTGTAATTGCTAAAGGAGTGGGGGCGCAGATTGTATCTCGGCTTCCCACTTAGTTTTAATAAATCCTATTATTTTAATAAAGTAATATTAATAAATAAAATAATAATAATAATAATAATAATAATAATAATAATAAAGGGAGTTGCTATAGCTAAAGGAGTGGGTGCCCAGATAGTATCTCGGCTTTCCACTAATTTTTTGTAAGTCCTATTATTCTAATGAAGTGGTGTTTATAAAAAAATAAAAATAATAATAATAATAATAATAAAATAATAATAATGAAGTGAAGTTAAAATAATAATAATAATAATAATAATAATAATAATAATAATAATGATAATAAAACTTAAAGACCAAAACGCTTACGCTTGTTGACTTTTCTTTGGTAGGTATGTCTCCGAAACGTGTACCCAAGCTTTACACAAAGCTAACTCCTCATCGAGAGTCCATGATTCGTTTGAACCTATTTTTTAGATGGTATAAAAATAGTTTGATGTAAAATAAAGTTTGGTAAGTGTGAGAGAAATAATTTAAAGGTTAAGGTATTTATAGGGATAAAATGTTTAAATTTAAAATAAAAAAGAGTATTTTTTTTAGTTTTTTTAATTTTTCTATTTTCTGAGAAGGTCGTGGGTTTGATCTAGTTCGTGAGTTCATAGCTATGTGGATATTAGATTCCTCCCCTTTTGCTTGAACACGCGACACTGAAAGTAGCATGGATAATTTTTTAATATATATCCATGAAAAAGGTAATATTCTCGACCCATCATGGGTCGATTTGAGATCTAACTTATCTAAAACAGGTGAGAGTGATTATTCACACAATAATTCCAGTAATTATTCACAGAAGTTTTAAGTATGCCCTGCCAACACAGTACATGTAGAAGATGATTGTTCTACACAATAATATAAATCACCACCTATTTTAATGGTAAAAAAATAATAAAATTCTACTTAGAAAACTTTGATGAAAAATGTATCTCACATTTGAAAAACATATCAGAACCCAAGATTTTGCAGCCTTAAAGGAAGTTGGAGGTGCAAAACCACGTGTTGTTTACATGTATATAACAGATAGTCGGTTATAAAAAAATTCTTTAAGTTATAGGTGAAAAAAGATGTTGATATTATACTGATGTGACCCTCACAGCCCAACAAACACTTTGAAATAACCAAAAATTACTCATTGAGGACAATATTATCAGATTTACCTACTCTTGAGCATAGTATTATCTCTTGAATTACCAGCTTCGTCAAAAAAAGTTAAACATAAACATCTATTAACTCCTGATATCAAACGTACCCTTTCAACAAATATAAAATAGGATCTGCAAATGACTATGGCATCACTTTTAAGGACTTGAAGACTTACACATACATGTTCAAGCTCTTATCATTTGAATCAAATAAAGCTACTGGTGTATCAATAAATATTATTGCTGGTGCATCTTGCAGGCCAACACATGCCTTACAACATACATCAAATTGATGTAGACATAGAAAATTTCTATTATGAAGTGCATACATTTTGCTTGACAATATGGACTCATATAGCTTCGATAGCATTAAGCTTCTCTTGATTTCCATCATATAAATAGGTATACCAGAACTTGTTCAAGCACCAACAGAAGAAAACATTAGTTTACTTAGTAATTTGAGTTTCCTTAAGAACACCATCATTATTCAAAAGAGAAGAAAATATAAAAAAATAAGAGATAAAAAGTAAACAGCTTACACACTGGATGAAGGATTATCAAGTTTTGATTGTTGATACTTTAGCATAACTCTGACCACTAAATGTTATTAGTGAGTTAAAAGAGATCATTGGCTGACTGATCATACCAGGCCATTGAGATGTGCAAGTCAAACTTAAGGACTGATTTAATACTGAAGAAGCCCCTTCAAATTTTGTTCTCAATCAACATACCATTTAACACCAAATTGATCTTCAAATAAAACACATAAATCAAACTATAGAGGTAGGTAAAAACACATAAACACTCAATTAAGTTTAAAGTTTATAACACTTTGAGTAAATACTTGATCTATATGAATATCAAATAAACCCTATCTAATATGTATTAACCGTAACCTGAGCAATAGTACGTTAATAAAGATTCATACCTTCCAATACACGGTAGGATAGCAATCGTGTTTACACGCATATTAGGTTTTATGATGAATCTTCTTTAAGATGAATCAAATCAGATACATCAGCTTAATGATCATATACTATTAAAGTATATAGAAAAAAGAGTCGGATGTGCGTTTATTACGGTTTGTAAATTTGAAGTTATTTTCATGTCTTTAGGGGATAAAATATACTGTCGATACAATAGATTGATCTTTTTTAGGTAAATAAACAAAATCTATACGCAAATATCAATCCATATTAGGGTTTTGAATACAGACCTGATGCAATGATGATTAGGGTTTTGAAAAAGAGTTATTACCTGTAGAACCAAAGTCCCGAGAGCCAAAACCAAAACATGAAAAAGGAGTCGTCGTTTATTTTTTTTGTTTGCGAAGATAGATTAACGAATTAGGGTTTACAACAAAAAAATATATGTCGAATGATTTCTTATTATTGGATGTCGGGTTTTTAAAAATATCTTGTTTCTTAAAAGAATATATAGTTTCCAAAATAAATAAATAAAAACCACAACAAGTTTTTAATATCAAAACTTCAATCGGATTTTGTTTCTAAAAAATGTAGCCAATAATAAAATGCCACATAGGATATGACATTGCGCCATCTTATTATCCTATGTCAAACTTAGCCCCATATATATATATATTATATATTATATATATATATATATATATATATATATATATATATATATATATATATATATATATATATATATATATATATATATATATATATATATATATATATATATATATATATATATATATATATATATATATATATATATATATATATACTTTTGCGTATCTAGAATTTCCTAGTTTTTACATGTCAAAAGTTTGCTAACACCAGATGGTCTTAGACTATTCCAATGACTTAGCCCTTATTAGGGACTTCTATTTAACATCTAAAAAAACCCTCATATCCATAGGAGAACCATACCCCATCCTTAAGTACCTTAACCATCTCAAAACATTATTTGCGAATAGGCTGATCCAAAATCAGTTTTGACCACGACTGTTGTAACCCCCTTTTGCCTCACTGTCCGACCTCCAATTGAGTTCTCGTTTCTTTCATTCAAAAGCTTATTATTACCTTTTTTGGATACTAAATTTGACTTCTATATGTTTTCCAAACTCGATTTATGATCAAACCAAGTGATCTAAAATTCTGTCCTAATTTCAAAAAACCATTTTCCTTTATTTAGTCTAATTAATCACCTATTCCATGTGTAGTATTTACCCCTAATCATTCCTAGCATGTTTAATTAGATATATTACAGATTCATGATTAACCCTAACCCTAAATCCATCATTAATTGATTATAATTAATTACATGATGATTAAAGCTTAAAAATAAACAAAGGTTTTGAAAGTTTTACCTTAGAAATCAATGGCGACAACATTTTTGAGGAAACCCTAAATCCACCATGGATGAAATTCGGCTAGAAGGAGTTATGGAATGTAAAAATCTGATTTTTAGAGTATATGGGCTTTTTTATGGGTTTTAATTAAAAGGATCTCATAGTTGGACTCAAATTGTGCTCCCCTTCCCTTCCTTAGGCTTAAGTCGGCCCAAATGCATACCCAACACCCTTATGCCGACTTTTATTCTAATAATACTGTTATTAAATCTTAACTAATCTTAGTGGTACCCTCGAGTTACTTCCGGGCCAAAACCAGAAAGCCTTACGTTATTTTTTTTTGACTTTTTACGAGACTTTCGAACTAACCTTCATTTCCAAAACTTTCTGAATATAGAAAATAACTCTAAAACTTATCCTAACCATATAATATTGTAAAACCCGCTATTAAAATCCTTGAACATTAAATACACACATTCAAAGTTACCTAAAACATTATATAAGTTATTATTTATTAATCAATGAATATTAATTATACGCAGTCTCAGCTTTATCTAAAACGTTACGAAATTGATTATTCAGAAAAATAATTTATTTTAGCTATTCAAGTATTACGTAAGTATTATCATTCAGAAAAAATGAATAATAAATTTCAGAGTTTCAGCACGAGAATTAAAAACAAGAACACGAACACACGCAAGTATTTAGATTAAACACGAAAACTTAAGTACAAGGGGTGTTTGTGGTCGGTTAGAAAGAAAGAAAGAAAGAGCCCAAGGCCCGACCCGTTAACCAATTAACTAGACAAAACCAACTCCAGGTTATTCATTTATCAAGTTTACAAAATGTTTTAAAGAAACCCTAAGTTGCTTTGGTGTGGTGAACGCCGGCCGCAAGAACAAAAAGAAAAAATAATGATTCGCCTCAAAAGGAAAGAAAACGAGATTGGTGGTTTGTGTTCACACGAGTTGAATACTTATTTTTGCAATTCGTCCTATTCACACGAGTAGTAGTCCATTTTTTGTTCACAGGAGATTGTTGTGTTCACACGATTGAAGGTTTTCTTTTTACAATTCATTCATTTATGTATTCACACGAGTGAAGGTTTTTAAATTTGCAATTCTTTCATTATGTGTTCACACGGATATAAGACTTTTCTTGTTTTTGCAATTCGTTGGAATATACGGAGCATTGGTGGAGATATTATTCCAGCAGCAGAAAAAAGGGTGATGAACAGTGAACAACGAGTCGGGTACATCGCGGTGTCCAACTTATTTAGAGAGGGAGAATTGTAAAACCGTAACACTATCGCATCTCTAATTCAAGGACGAATTATTTTTTTAGAGGGGAAGAGTTGTAAAACCCGCTCTTAAAATCCTTGAACATTAAATACACGCAGTCAAAGTTACCTAAAACATTATATAACTTATTATTTATTAATACATGAATATTAATTATACGCAGTCTCAGCTTTATCTAAAACGTTACAAAATTGATTATTCAGAAAAAATAATTAATTTTAGCTATTCAGGTATTACATAAGTATTATTATTCAAAAAAAATGAATAATAAATTTCAGAGTTTCAGGGAGAGAATTAAAAACAAGAACACAAACACACGCAAGTATTTAGATTAAAACACGAAAACTTAAGTACAAGGGGTGTTTGTGGTCGGTTAGAAAGAAAGAAAGAAAGGGCCCAAGGCCCGACCCGTTAACCAATTAACTAGACAAAACTAACTCCAGGTTATTCATTTATCAAGTATACAAAATGTTTTAAAGAAACCCTAAGTTGCTTTGGTGTGGTGAACGCCGGCCGCAAGAACAAAAAGAAAAAAATAAAGATTCGCCTCAAAAGAAAAGAAATCGAGATTGGTGGTTTGTGTTCACACGAGTTGAAGACTTCTTTTTGCAATTCGTCCTGTTCACACGAGTAGTAGTAGTCCATTTTGTGTTCACACGAGATTATTGTGTTCACACGATTGAAGGTTTTCTTTTTACAATTCATTCATTTATGTGTTCTAATATTTGGCTTTTTAGTTCGTTTATTTCTTGGTATCTTCACGAATTGATTAATCAAAAGAAATCAAGTTAACTAATTGTTTTTGATATTTAATTGTTTATATTTTGGAAATCTAGGTCTAATTATCACAAACCATGTAAAAAGGCAAAATAATATCTCTACATATCCATACTAATCTAAAAACATAGTGCACATACCAACTACAAGCTCAAAGCACAACTATGTAATGCACAACAAGTAACCAACTAACAACTATTCTAACAAAATAACAAGAATGTAACTACTAACAATCTGACAAATTTAACAACAAATTTAACCAACTAAAATGATGTAACAATTTTTTAACAAAATTACAACTAACTAATTTTTATAAAATTCCAACTAACTCTTTACAAAATTCTAACTAACTTTTTATAAAATCTCTAAAAAAATTTTACAACTAATTTTTATAAAAATCAACACTAAAACTTATATTTATAATACGTTTTTAAATGCACAATTATCCTAAAATGATACACGAGCCTAACTACTCAGAAACTAGCCCACTTGAACTAATCGAAGAATGACAGTTGGTGTAACAGTTTTAACAAAATACTTAACCAAAGGACTTACAGCTCTGACTTTAGACTAACGAATTGAACAAACTTAACGGATAAGTACTGTGACTGTAATAACATAATACCAAATCAAGGACTAATCTTATATTATTTCTAAAACTTTTTGCTAGTTGTACAGGGAGAACAATTCTACGTTACTGAATCTCCTTATATCACGTCCACCAATTTCTTCTTAACTAAGGCTACTCAAACAGACTACAAATAACTATTTTAACAGTAAATGCAGAAAATCTACAACTCATTACAATTCGCATTGTAACTTGCACTTAAAATAGACTGATCAGCAGGAAACACGAGCATTTAAGCAGCATGAAAACTAGATTTTTTATTCTAACAAAGCTTATTAGAAAGTTCAAACTAAGAGTGTGCAATAAGAGTATAAGAGCTTGACCAAAACGTAAAATGGATCCGTTGATGCCGAAGCGTAGCGTTGAGCTGGCTTAATCAATCTATCACTACGAACTAACTCAACAGTTACCAATGATCATGTTGTCCCATGTATTTGTGATGATTAAGCAATGAATAAAGAAAGAAAATAGATGAAGAAGAGATGAATTCCTAGAGAGAGAAAGTAGTGAGAGAAAGTAGAGAGGAGATGATTAACTTGGTGAGATTAGATTAAGAAAAGAAGTTACAAATGACCATCCACCCTCCTAACATGCTAGGAGAGTAGTATATATAGTCCACCCACATGCGGGCTTTAATGGACTATATATTGGGCCGGGCTTGTCTTTTGGACTTTAATTAGTTTAAATCCAAGCCCGTGAACCACGACTAAAATAACTACCTATTACTATGTTCTAATAAATATTATAATAGAAACCTATGACCGAACATTCTTGTTTGACTCAATATTTTGAGGCTAACAATCTCCCCCAATGTGAGGTCATTCCTCTTTGATATTTGGATTCCAATGGAGATTTATGAATTTCGTCATAAATGAGTCTTGAACGTGTAACAGTAGTTTTGTTCCTTCATGCTATGATCTTTGAGCCTTTGTCGTTGTCTTTCGACTTTGTCTTTAAGTCTTGAGATCTTCAAATCATTCTTGACTTGTCTTTGCCATCTTGTGATCTTGTGTCTTTATCCACATGCTCACACTATCAATTGTTGGATAAGTCTTTGGGCATGAATATGTGGTTGTGAATCTTTGACTTTGTTGAGTACACCGTGACGCCACCTTCTCGAGACAAAACATAGACACGGACTGAATGGCTTTGACATTCGTCCTAAATCGGTAGCGTTTTACCTCCGGTCGGTGAAGACCGTTATACGATATTAAATATCGTACCTGTGATAAGGTAGATTCAATTAAGAATCTCCTTGACAGGGTTTCGCGGCAGTACTAGCCGTTCTCTTTACTCAACCGTCTCAAAGCAAGACTGTGAACATAAAGAGTGAATCAATTGGATAAATATCCGCTTGATTAAAGTCGTCAATTCAAATTCCTGGAACAAGTTTGATTCATTAAGAATCTTACCATTGTTGCTTTCCAGTTGACACAAGTTTGATTCATAAGAATCTCACAAGTCACCTACCGTAGCGCTGTTTGATGTTGACGCTAGAAGGATTTCCATTCATCACTGTGAATATTAATAAATATCACTCTGAATGTTATGGCAAGACCATAAAGATATTGCGTAGAAACCTGAAACGAGTTTGAATTAATTCAGAATCAAACCACTGTTGCTTTTCAGTTTTACATATGTTCAATTCATAAAGAATCTTGCATATGACCTACCGCAGTGCTGTTTGATGTTAACACTGGAAGGATTTCCACTCATCATCGTGAATACTAAGTAGTATCACTCTGAGTGTTCTAGCAATATCACAAGGATATAGCGTAGGACTCTCTTGATCTTCATCCGTGTGTCCTAACGAGATTTGATTGATCTCTTGGCTCTAGACTCGATTTGTGCACTTTTAGTGGTCGTAGGCTGGAGCAGATGCCACCTATTCAATATCAACAATCTCGGAGTGAGAAAGTCAATAGAAGTCGTGTTGATCTCCGTGACAATAAAACAAACTTCTTTTGAGAGAAGCCTGAGTAGCTAGGAAAGGGTTGTGCTTCACATCACTGGGTCCATGATGAGTTTGTCTTCATGATGGGTTGACCCGGTTTCTGCCTAAGTTGTATGGAGGGCTTCTTTCTTTAGACCCTTTATCCTTACATTTCTTTTTCATTCTTCAACCCCTTCAATTCTTACCAAGACATCATTAAAATCACCTTGTTGTGATTGTTCCAGTGCTATCATCAGTACTTAGTCGGCATTCAGCTACGTTCACATTCTACTCCATCTTTCCTAAGGACTTCTAATAATCTATTGGATTATCCCTGGGAAGATCCCTCCGGTTCTGGTTGGATCATAGGACTTAAACCTAACCACCCTTTTGACACCAATAACGTCGTGAATTAAAGATGTTGTGGGTATTTGATCGTAACCATGAAAACCACTTTAAATTCTAACAAAGTGTTTGAAAAACATTTAACACCTTGCTAGTTTTGTCGTTTCAGAAAAAGCTCCCCCTTCACATGTGCATCGATAATCGAAAGTGTTTCGCACATGTGGGTAAGAGTTAAAGTGCTTGAGTCTTATAGATCACATTTTAATCACATTTTCTCCCCCTATCTCTAATATATAAAATCTTTTGATATTAGAGATACCATATTTGATTAAAATATATTTTGAAAAATAGTCTTGAAAATCTTCGGGAGAAAGATGTGTTAATCTTTTGCATGAAGTTGAATTGCTCCCCCTCAAAAATTTATCCAATGGAATTGTCATTACGAGGATTTGATCCACATTAAACTTTTGAGGATAGGAGTTGTTGAACACACAATTTTTGAAAGATTTTGAATATCATTGAGAAATTCTTGAAAGAATTGTGTTCAACGCTTTTTGAAAAATCAATTCTTTTTGACGAAAAGGTTTTTCTAAAGCATAAACTTGAGTTCATAGACTTTGAATGTCTTGACGAATCCACTCAAGTGTAAGAAGATTTAACTTCTTTTGCTAAGGGTAAGAGTACAAAAGCATACACTACCCCGTGAATTTAGATCCGGGTTGCAATCTGAAAGTGATTACAAGCCATTGTGTTGAGCTCAAAACGTTGAATGTTTTTTGACAAGCTCAACCCAAGATAGATTGCTCTACCCGTTGTTGGAAATATTGTCCAAAATAGACAATTTCCTTTTGAAAAGATAGAAATGACATGTTTTGAAAAATATTTACAACTTTCATTCGAGCTTTATGTACACACCCGTGTCGTTGTTGAGCGACATTTCTAGGTACGTCCATATTATCGATACTGAAAGACATGTCGAGAAGAATATTTTAGGATTTTCAAAGATTTTTTAATTTTGTATTTTCCTTTTTCATTAATATTTACAGATAGATGTTTGATAGATAAATCAAGCAGGCTTCTTTGCTAGAACCTCCAGTTCTGCTGGAGTCAAACATCTCATACCAATTTGCCTAACTAGATACGTAAACCTCTCTTTCGAAAGAGCTTTTGTAAACAAGTCAGCTAATTGGTAATCAGTTCCGACAAAGTATAATTCAACAATACCTCTTTCAACTTGTTCCTTAATGAAGTGATATCGGACATCGATGTGCTTCGTGCGAGAATGCTGAACCGGATTGCAGGAGATGGCTATGGCTGACTTTGAGTCACAGTACATAGGTACTTTATCAAAATGGAAGCCATAATCCGTGAGTTGTGTTCTCATCCAAAGAACTTGAGCACAACACGCAGATAGAGACACATACTCCGCTTCGACTGATGAAAGTGACGTGCAATCCTGCTTCTTGGAAGACCATCCCACAAGCTTGTCTTGACCTAGAAATTGTGCACCACCAGAAGTACTTTTACGTGTATCAAGACACCCTGCATGATCAGAATCTGAATAGGCCGTTAGAAAGAAACCGGTTTCCCTCGGATACCAGAGTCCCATGTGAATGGTATTCTTAAGGTACCGAAAGATCCGTTTAACCTCCTTGAGGTGCTTTTCAGTGGGTCGTGCTTGATATCGTGAACAATAGCATGTAGCATGATGAATATCTGGTCTGCTTGCTGTCAAGTACATGAGGGACCCGATCATGGAACGATATCTCGTTTGATCTATGGGTAATCCCTCCAAGTCAGCATCTAGGGATGTGGTTGATAATGGTGTCCCAACGGGGTCACATGAAGTCATACCATGCTTTTTGATTATCTCTTGACAATACTTTGCTTGGTTTATAAAGATACCACTTGGGGATTGTTGAACTTGAATTCCTAGAAAGAATTTTAGTTCGCCCATCATAGACATTTCAAATCTGCTGTGCATTACTTTTTCAAACCATTTTGAAAGTTTTGGGTTTGTAGACCCGAAAATAATGTCATCAACATAAATTTGCACAAGCAGAATGTAATCCCCATATTTATAAGTGAACAAAGTTAAATCAATGGAACCTTTTGAGAAACCTTTGGAGACCAGAAATTTCGAGAGCTCGTCGTACCACGCCCTTGGAGCTTGCTTGAGTCCGTAAAGTGCTTTGTGGAGACGATACACCTTTTCAGGAGAATGAGGATCGACGAATCCTTCCGGCTGCGTGACATAGACTTCTTCCTTCAAAGGACCGTTAAGAAACGCCGTCTTTACGTCCATTTGATATACAATGAATCCCTTATGTGCAGCATAGGCAAGGAAAATCCTGACCGCTTCCATTCGAGCTACTGGTGAAAATGATTCTTCAAAATCAATACCCTCTTTCTGTCCATACCCTTTAGCCACTAGCCTAGATTTATTCTTGATGATCGTGTTCTCTTCATCCATCTTGTTTTTCCAGATCCATCGAAGATTTAATGGTGTTACATCGTATGGTCTGTCAACAAGTTCCCAGACTTTAAGTCTTTCAAATTGTTGAAGTTCATCCGTCATCGATTCAATCCAAGCATGATTAGCTAATGCTTCTTTGATGTTTTTCGGTTCAGCTGAACTCACGGCGAGTGCGAACATACACACATCGGCATCGGTGTTAAGCTGTCGTCTTGTGCGAACGGGCTGTGAAGGGTTTCCAATGACATGAACCAAAGGATGATCTCGGGTCCAATGATGTGTTGAAGGATGTCGTTGGTAAAACGTATGCATATTTGACGGATCAACATGGCGAGTAGAAGACTCTCCAGTTTCGTGTACCGGTGTACCGAATGGGTTGATAAATTCGTCTTCGTCAGATAATGCATTGTCTGCTTGATTTGTGTTCTCTAGAACAATGACAGTAGTTGTGGATGTTGTAGGATCGATTGTTGAAGTGATATTCTGAGGAGGTAAATCTGCAGCAACCCGTGTTGAAGTAGATGAGGTTGTATCCATTTGTTGACGATGATCGGTATAATCATTCATATCATGAGTGACAGCGGAAGACTTCGATACAACTTGTTTCTCCCCTGTTAAATATTCATCATACATTGGTCCATATAACATTTCCAACTCTTCAATAGTCGTGTCAACTGTCATGTCAGCTCTAGAAACATTTTCTGGAACCGGCGTTGAACTTGACGGTTCATTGCTGTGGTCTTGAGCTTCGAGTTCCGTGCGGTTGTGAACGGAAGTCGTTTGTCGTTGTGGATCGGGACTTAAACTTTTTTGTTCAAGTGCCATATCTTGAGATTCATCAAATCGGATGTGAATTGTCTCGACAATCAATTTTGTTCTTTTGTTGAACACTCTATATCCCTTAGACTGAGTTGCATATCCCACAAGAATACATGCATCACCTTTTTCTTTCATCTTATCCAAATTTTCACCATCTCGTATAATGTAACAAGTACATCCAAAAACATGAAGGTGTTTGAGTGAAGGTTTTCGATCATGAATTATGTGATATGGTGTCTTTTCGTGTCTTGGGATAATTATGGAGCGGTTTTGTGTGTAGCATGCGGTTGACACGGCTTCGGCCCAAAAGTATAGTGGAAGTTTTGAAGCGGATAATAATGTTCGAGTAGCTTCAACCAAAGTACGGTTTCGTCTTTCAACAACGCCGTTTTGTTCGGGTGTTCGAGCAATAGATGTTTCATGTTCAATCCCTTCGGCTTCAAAATACTTTCTCAGATTAGAATTCAAAAATTCTGTACCTCTGTCAGTACGAACCACTTTAACTTGAGCTTGAAGACCACGTTGTATCAATTTAAGGAAGCTGATGAGAACTTCAGGTGTTTCATCCTTGGACCTCAAGAAGTGAGTCCATGTGTACCTTGAGTAATCATCGACAATTACCAGAATATATTTCTTTCCATTGATACTCTGAACACGCATTGGACCACACAGATCCATGTGAAGAAGATCTAACCGTCCTTTAGAGCTTGGTGTGGTCTTTGTTTTGAAGCTACTTCGTTTAGCTTTACAAAGTTCACAAGAAGAACAAAGATGATCTTTGATGAATTTCAAGCTTGGAAGGCCTCTCACAATATCTTTCTTGGAAAGCAAGTTAATGGTATCAAAGTTGAGATGAGAAAGACGTTGATGCCATAACCATGCCTGAGTCGTTGAAGATTTAGCCATGAAGCAAATTGGAGTTGATGAAGTTGTGTCTTGAAGTGAAATTGTGTAAAGATCAGTACCCCGTGTACCGGTAAGTAAGTCATTCCCATCATAATCACGAACAAAACATGTCTTCTTTCTGAAAGCAACTTCCAAATCCGCATCACAGAATTGACCAACCGAGAAAAGATTGTGATTGAGCCCTTCGACGTAGTATACCCTTTTAATCGTGATATTCCCCTGAACCAAATCTCCATATCCTAGGATCGGTGCAAATTGATCATTTCCGAATCGGACCGTACCCAGGAACTTCTCCACGAAGTTAATTAGAAGCTTGAGATTCCCCGTCATGTGCTTCGTGCATCCGGAGTCCATTATGAAGAGAATTAATTGTATCACCTGCAGAAGAGTTAGAACACGATGGAGCATTTGCTAAATTGGATACCACAGTAGTTGTGATAGTAGAATCATTAGTGTCCTTATCAACATTTAAAGGCAAACTAACACTCGTTTTCACATTTTCTGTCCTAACTTTAGGCATCCATTTATATCCGGGAGGACATTGATTAGCAAACCACCATTTCCAAGACTTACTGGCAGACTCATATAATTCCTTAATTTTGCTTCTAGGATTCTTAGTGGTAGAGTCTGATGCATTACTTTTCTTAGTGGGGGTTGCACCAGAATGGTTCACTTTGCGTTTGGGTTTACTAGCTCTAAGAGGCATTACAACTTGCTTCTTAGTTCTAGTATCTACGCCTTTGACTTTATTTATAGCACACATAGAATGATTAGCATTAGCACACTTGCCACATTTGACACAAGCAAATTTCACATTCATAGCATTCAAATCGTCATTACATGCGATAACAGA
The DNA here is from genome assembly GCA_025667525.1 of Glebionis coronaria. Lineage (NCBI taxonomy): Eukaryota > Viridiplantae > Streptophyta > Magnoliopsida > Asterales > Asteraceae > Glebionis > Glebionis coronaria. The sequence goes on from CM046876.1 coordinate 148,879,703, forward strand.
CTTTTTATTCTTAAAAACATTCAAATTCCTAGGGTGTTCTTCTACTTGCTTCATCTTCCCTTGATTCTTGTGTTTCCAGACCTTATCATTCTCTTGAGTGCTCTTAAGCTGAGGTCGGCTAACACTAGTAGTGGAGACTATTCCTGTAGTAGAAGACACATGAATATTAGTGTTTCTAGAAGTCTGAGGCGAGTGAGTATCTTTGTTTGTGGGGTTCGTAGACATTCTATACATCCCTGGTTTAATCACATTATTGTGCTTAACGCTTGGTGCTATAGGATTCCTTATGGGTTGAGCTTGTGGTAACCTTTCCTTTCCATCCATCTTGGGGGCAAACACAGGTTTTGCAAACGAGGAATTAGATAAAGCAGATGGTTTTCCCAAGATAGAGGATCTATTCTCTTTAGAGGCATTGGGTTGTCTAACAACATTTTTCTTAATGCTAGGTTCCACAATTTTCCCACCCATTTTAGCAATGAGTTTCTGCAACTCTGCTATCGCTCTGTCCCTGTCTTGTAATTGAGCTTTCAACCCTTTAATTTCCAAATTCTGTTCATTCATTTCTCGAAATGTTTGAGAAAGTTTTTCTTGTAATTTATTATCATGTGGAAAACGACCAACGTCTTTTTGCAAAGCAAGTTCAAGTGAATGACAATGTTTTTGAAGGAAATCAGTTTTGTGTTGAAGTAACTCAAAAGCCTTTTTGTCAACATTTTCTTTATGTTTCGAAAGCTCAATTTCAAGACGTTCACATTCTTTGCTTTTATCAAGATATTGGCATGCAACTTCAGAATATTCATCAATATCAGCACAAGATGTAAAATAAGCACACATAACATCTTTAGAAACGCATTCTTGCAAGAGTAAATCATATTCATCTGAGAAATCAGACTTCTCCATTTGAAGATCATCAATGTGTTTCTCAATAGATTCAACATATTTTAAATCATCAAACATTTCAGTCCGAATGAACTCCTCAAGTTGAAGAACAGTTTCTTTAATCAATGTCGTGTTTGGAATTAAGAGTTCTTTGACAAGCAAGGTAATATCGTGAGGAATCGGACGTGTCCACTCAGCATTTTCACGTTTTGCCCAGTCTCTTTCAACAATAGATTTAACATTATCTATGTGGTGTTTAAGAATACCTAATGTTTTCCTACTCTTGCTTTTAGATTCATCTAGAGGGAGGTAGTTTATGTATTTGTAAACATTAGATTTCTTAGGGGCAAATGCTTTCTTCCATTGAATTCTCTTTTGTTTGCATTCTAGGAACACTTCCTCACGAGTTTTCTGAGTTTGTTTGTTGAACAGGCCATAAAGACTATTCTCATAAGCATAATTATATGGTTTCACAAACTCCTTATTAACAAGTGGTTGACTATCAGCATTCCAAAGGGCAGTCTCTTCAGTATTGGCACTAAGAGGCATGCAATCAAGATCTGTCCTTTCAGTCTCATCAAGATAAAGATGTGGGTTCGCAGCTTGAGCTTTGGCAAGGTACTTAGGACTTGCAAAGCTAGCTTGACCCTTAAACATCGAAGGAGGTGCCAGCATTCTCACAGATTGAATAGAATCATGCGTTTTATAAACAACGTTCTTCAAAAATTCGACTTGTTCTTCTAGTTTTGTTACTTTTTCGGTTTCTTTATCATATCTACTTTTGAAGTCTTGTTTTAACGCATCTACCTCTTGTTTCTTATCCTCAAGAATTTTAGCAGAATCTGTAGTGGTCATAGAGAGCTTTTGTTCAAGTTCATTAACTTTGGTATTGGCAAGGTACGTTTTTTGACGTTCATCCATTAAGAAAACATTATATTGACGCTTCTCTTTAGCTAATAACTCAAGAGTTGTATTATATTTGTTTTCAAAATCGTCCTTTTGACTTTTTAACGCACTTCCCTTGTACCCCTCAAGCGCTTTGGTTTTCTGAAGGAGCTCATCTCTATAGGTTTCAGTCATCTCAGTAGATTTGATAAGAGCAGCTTTGCATTCTTCAAAGCTTTGAGTGAGCGTAGCGTTTGCCTTCTTTAATTGCTTTTGACTCTTTTTATTTTCAGTGACATCTTTTTGTAAAGTAGCAATTAAATTAGCAAGCGCAATACGTTCCTCTTCATCATATGCATTTGCATGTTGATCATCCTCAGACTCATTATTGCACATGTCTGATGAATCAGGTGTGGTATTGCTGTCAACCGTTTCCATCATACACGTGTCATTAATGGCATTGGGTAGATCACTATGCTCAGGAATATCACCAAACACATTATATTCATCAGTAGTGTGTACCTTATCGATTGGCTCAGTGTCAAAGATAGGGCCATTGTCATCTTCAGTGAATTTGAGAACTTCTTCAACCTTTGCCATGTACGAGTAATGTGCATCAAGCTCTTGATCAGAATCTTCATCATCAGTATCATCAAGCATGGCTCCTTCCTCAGCTGACAATTTAATCCCTGCTTCCATCTTTTTGCATAGCAACATCTTTTCCTTGTGATAGCTGGAGTCTCTAACCCTTTTCGGCTTCCTGCATTCCTTTGCCATATGCCCAAAACCTTGGCAATTAAAACATTGAATCCCACTCTGCTGAACCACTTGACTTCCAACCGTTTCCTTATTCCCAGTAGCAGCAGCAATCCTCTGAGTATCATACTTTGCAGTTTGTTGATCATATCTTGCAGAACCCTCAACGTGCGTTGGATTATGTCGATCATACCTAGAAGGACTTTCACCACGTCGACGTGTGTCATACCTTGGAGGACTCTCAACATATCGGTTCTTTGTGTTAGATGATGTGCGAAGATTGTTGTTGGTGGGTTTGTAGATTTTCTTGTAAGTCTTCATTATGTAAGCAATTTGTTGTTTCATCTCTCGGTTCTTTTGAGCTTGGTCTTCATCACTATCTTCTTCAGATGAGGACTCAGATGGTGGTGATGGTGCTCTTGGCGCTTTACCTCGAGATTTTGTTGAAGATGAAGACTTAGATGATGTGGAATATCGTGGTGAAGATGATGTATTGGAGTATGGCTTAGGAGCACGAGAGTGAGGATCTTGAACATGTTGAGTGGTAGTCACTAAAGCAAGTGGATTAGCCGTCTTGGCAACACGTTCAGTTCGAATCTCATTTGCTTCATTCTGAAATTGCTTCAAGATGTCAAAGAGTCGATGATATGAGACCTCGTCTAACTTTTCTTTTTGTTTCACCAAAGTGACGAATCGTGTCCACTCGGGTTGAAGTTGTTGAAGAAATTGAACATTGACTTGCATGGTGGAGACTTGCAGGTTATTTCTTGTCATGTCATTCATCATCTTATAAAACCTGGAGTAGTAATAGTCAATTGATTCTCCATCCCTTGAAGTAAACTTGCCAAAATTCCAAAACAAGTTTGTTTTGACATCTTGTTTGTTGAGTGATTCTCCTTGTTGCAAGCGTTCAATAGCAGTCCACATTTCATGTGCTGTAGGGCATGCATCAACCGTGGAATAAATGTCATCTCCAATCCCACTTAGAACCATATAGATGGCTTCCTTCTCCGCATCATGCCAAGCACAATTTTCAGGTGTGAGATCAGCTCTTGTTTCATCACGTTCACTTGCAGGTATTGGATCAGTAGTATCTGTGGCTGCTCTTGGAGGAACTGAGATCTTCTTAAATATATATGGTCCATGAGTAATACATTTCCTCAAGGCATCACCATTAGGTCTTGTATCAAGATATCGTATGAAACGTTATTGCCATTGAGCATACCTACCAGATACAAGCATTGGTGGTCTCTCTTTGTTACCCGCCACCATTATGTTGTTGTTCGTCACACGATATTCGGCAGTAGAATCCATCTCAATATTCTCTGAAATGATGAAGTGAATATGGATCTTAAGTAGATTTGTTGTGATTGTTGTTGTGGTTTAAATTCCGAAAATTGCAATTTTTCTCCAGGCCGACAATAAATTCTCCAGTCCGACAAAATGGTAGACCAAAAAATTTTGTAATCGCCAAAATTTGAAATCGAGCTAGAAATGTCCTAAAACTAGTATGGAAAAAATTTGAATTTACTTGACGAAAAAATTTTAACTCTTTTTTTTTTATTTTTATTTTTTTAATCTTCGTGGAAACGATATTCCGAAACTAGTCTAGATGGTGGCTAAGTCTAAAAAATACTCAAACAAAATTTAGCAAAACACATCATCGGAATGTCCCCAAATCGGAATGTCTAATCGGAATCACAATCGGAATGTTTAATCGGAATCCCAATCGGAATGTCTAATCGGAATCCCAATCGGAATGTCTAATCGGAATATCTTCGTCGGAATACCCAATCGGAATGATGATCAGAAAGACTGGTCGGAATACCAAATCGGAATGTCTGATCGGAAAGGCTGGTCGGAATACCAAATCGAAATGTATGATCGGAAAGGTTGGTCGGGATACCAAATCGGAATGTATGATCGGAATGATGAAACCCTTTTCCGATTGCACTGATCAGAATATATCCCCCTTTTCTCGGACAAAACTCAACCAATACGTGATTTTAAGCCAAAAAATGATCAAAACACCCAAAAATTTTGTGTTTTTAGCCAAAGTAAATATACCAAATCACTACGACAACTATGTAGAAGATGTAGATGAAGAAGTAGAGCACGAAAAACACAAAAAGAATTTGAATCCGAGATAATTTATGGATTAAATCATTCGAATCAAATATAATCACAACAATGAATCATAAATCTACCCCATGGCGATTGATACCAAATGTTGTCCCATGTATTTGTGATGATTAAGCAATGAATAAAGAAAGAAAATAGATGAAGAAGAGATGAATTCCTAGAGAGAGAAAGTAGTGAGAGAAAGTAGAGAGGAGATGATTAACTTGGTGAGATTAGATTAAGAAAAGAAGTTACAAATGACCATCCACCCTCCTAACATGCTAGGAGGGTAGTATATATAGTCCACCCACATGCGGGCTTTAATGGACTATATATTGGGCCGGGCTTGTCTTTTGGACTTTAATTAGTTTAAATCCAAGCCCGTGAACCACGACTAAAATAACTACCTATTACTACGTTCTAATAAATATTATAATAGAAACCTATGACCGAACATTCTTTTTTGACTCAATATTTTGAGGCTAACAGATCACCATCATCTAAAATCTCTCGTTCTGCTACTACGAGATATCACGAACAGTAAGATGAACTCTACAAAATCAAGGACCACGTCACAAAAAGGCAGATCACGTGCAGCTTGTTGATTATATCAACAAGTCAAATAGAGAATACTCAAAACAGCATCAAATCATCTTCAACTTGATGAATATTATCATTATTAATGGAGAACTAAGAATGGGAAAATAGTTAAGAATCACAAGGTAAATGTGAAGGATCAATGGATGTTATTATTGCAATGAAGAAATTCTGTTACAAACGTGGTTGTACAATCTATTGTTTGAACTACTTGAAGGAAAAATGGTGTGTGAATCTGTGTGTGAAAACCCATACAGTAATATGAGAGGTAAAAGTAAAAGTATCTATATGATTTCTATTCTACTGTGTGAAAAATTTCACACTAAACTACATGTAGAAAATGAGAGAAAGGAGGGATATATATAGGGTGAGGAGATGCAGGGGTGAGGGGGTGTGAGGTGTTCCATCCAATAAGGTGTTGCCACGTGGCAAGGAGTGATTGGGAGTAATCATGTGTTGATCCGGATGAAAGAAATAGTGAAACGTGATTGGCTGGGAGGGGTAGTGGGGATTCGGTTTAAATGATTTAATTGTTGTGTGCTCCATAAATCTTGGACCATAAATACATTGTAAAACCCACATGCTTTTACCATGAATAGTACCCTTATGATCGTACGTACATGATTAGAACTTTCCTTTTATAGCACGTTATGTTTCACGAATAGGAATTACAAGTATTACGTATGTGTTATTACACGATAAGTATTTAATACATATTAAGACACGATAATTATTATCAACAATAATTATAATCACGAACATGAAAACATGAACGTAATTAATCATGAACATATTATTATGTATTTACGTAGTTATGATTACTGTTACGTATAAATATATATTTACGACACGAACGATTAATAAATAAATCACGTAAACACGACACGAGAACACGTAATAAATAGAACACGGAAAAACAACGGGTTTCCCCTTGTGGGCCCCTCATAGCCGCGGCATAGAACAAAAGGATGGGGGCCAAGCCCACTTAAAATTTAACTAAAAAGAAAAGAAGGAAAATAGATTTTTCATAATACAGAATATTAGAAAAATCACAAAACCCTTCCTCCTCCTTTTTCTCCATTGGCCGCCGGGTATACACACACCAAGAGGGGTGTTCATTGATTTTTGGAGATCCAATTCTTGCAAGATCGTTCGTGTTATTATCTTCTTTGTTTCACGTATTCGGTAAACCTTAAACCTTTTTATTTTTAATTGTTTATTAGAAATAGAACACATAAAATCATGAGTTTATTAAAAACTAATTAATAAACAAGTAGATCTAATCATGAGGTATTGAAAACATGGGTTTAAGGGGTGTTTGGTTTGGCCGGTGCACACAAACCGAGAGCCTAAGCTATTGATGTGGCTCGTGTGACCACAACTGAGACCAAGTGGTCTCGGTGTGGGCTTTGTGGCTCGGCAGCAAGCAAGACAAGGGACCCCGACGCATGTCGGGGTTTTCCTTGTGGTCATGGGGGGGTCTCGGCTGAAAAACCACACACGCACCACCGGCTTAAGCCGGTGGCGGTTTGACTAAACCGTGGCAACCGGTTAACCCGGTTCGCCACAATTAAGGGTTGTTTGGTCCGGTTCGAGGGGTTTCACGGACTGGTTCATGACATGTTTAGATTTAAATCACGGGTTTGGTTCTTGGCTTATTTTTTTACAAGTTAATTATTTTTACAAGTTAAATAATTACAAGGTTTAATTAAATTAATATAACATTCTTTATAATTAATTTAATTTAGACATGACTTAGGTTAATTATTATTAGAAATAATACATGATTTTAACCTAAGTATTTCATGATTTAATTTTAGATTAAAGTAATTAGTTAATTATTAAAACATTGCATAATTAATTAATTTTCATGACTTAGGTTATATTAATAATAAATATTAATACATGTTTTAGCCTAAGTATTATTTACCCTTTTTTTAATTAAATCATGATATATTTAATTAAATCTTATAACCTATAGTTTAATTAATTTACATGTAATAATTAATAAACTATACTATAAATCACGTGACTTAGAATATTAATCAGTAAAACTTAAGCTTATATTATTAGCTTAATAATCCAGCTTATTTCTAAATATGGAAACTTTCTATTTTTAGAAACTTATCTATTTTAAGCAGCTAATCTATTTATGGAAACTTTCTATTTTTAGAAACTTATTTATTTTAGGCAGCTATTCTATTTTGGAAACTTTCTATTTTTGGAAACTTTCTATATCTGGAAACCTGCTATTTTTAGAAAGTTACTTATTATTACACAACAAGTATAATTATACAAGAAATACAAGAAATACTTAATCAGAATAGACAAATACATGATAAACACAGCATAACATTAAAATCAGTAAAACAGGACATGAACATATAAAACAAGCTAAGACATGATATAAAACTAGTTACGTATACAATAATCAGGATACTTATACACGTATATTATTTATGTAGCATTAGTGATATCGAAGTAGGAATCTCTTCCGTTCATCTTCTTCGTTCACTGGACACAAGGTACGGATTCTCCGTCCTTTCAGTATGGACATTCTTTCTTTATTAGGATTTCCCCGTATGCAGCCAACTGTTTTCCCAGTATATGTTTTATATGTTTTTGAATCTCTTATGTTTAAGTAGATGCCTAAATCCATATACATTCATGACCAGTTTCACCTAGTTATGGAGGTACCATAACCATAACACTAGAGGCACCAGTGTTATGACTTCACCATGGCGGAGTGATAGCTCGTGGCGTCCCTTCAGCTTTTGGCCATATTATTATTATTATCATGTGGGGCATATGGGTGCTTCCTAGGTTACATGTTTTACAGATTATTCAGGTGAATTTGGTGTGTGCCTTGCATCCTTCACAAGGAGCTGATCCCTCCTACCCAAAAACTTATATTAATTAGAGGCAGCCCCTCTAATTGCATGATGAGGTCACCCCTCCAAGTATTCATGCATGTTGATATTTTATGACCTATATTGGCTAATGGTAAACATGTTAAACAGTTTTTATAAGATAAACATAAGGCTTTTCAAACTATAAAACCAGTTTTACTAAGTTATATCAGGTTTTTCAGGACTTAGACATTTCCGCTGCTATTTGTTGTTTATGCTTATGTTATTCATTCTATGCTTGTATATCCGTGCACTGAGCGTTATGCTCAGCCGTTTTGCCTTCATGTTCCCAAAACGGCAGGTACTCAGGGACGCTCATAGACTTTATGCGTACGTGCATATGGATTGGAAGCTTTCTAGCCTTCATTACTTTATGCATTTCTTCATACTTTTGATACTCATTTCTATGGACATTGTTTAGTCCTTTTCATTTACAGTACTTATGTTTGTGTGTGATGAGCTTTACTTTGGGGTACCGATGCTTGTTTGCGGTATTTCCTTTTATGGTCATGTAATGTTTAATACATTTATCCTTGTATGCTTTGATGACACGTCATAATCACGCGTGACATTCCATTTACCAAAATGGGGTGTTACAATTATGGTATCAGAGCCAAGGTTTCGACCTGTAGGCTCTCAAAACACGACCTGTGATTAGTGGGTAGTCACTATGGTCTTCCTAGAACTGACAGTCGGTTTTCATGCATTCATCATTTTCATGCATACATATATATGTCATTGTCGTAGGTTTATGACTAAGTAATGGCTGGTACAGGACTGGCCCTATTTAGTCGCATGTGTTTATCGAAACTATTAACTTTGGGACCGACCCATTGGCGTCCCCTCGCCATGTATTTTGTTTTGAGTGAACAGACCATAGGCGTTCACTCTCGCTCATATAAAAGTTTTCATAAAACTCATCATGCATTCATGTACTAGTTTTCCTTCATAAAATTTTTCTCATGATTTATTGGTATAAATTTTTTTTATGTATATATTTTATGTTTTGATCAGTTTAATCATGTATTTTTATGTTATACTGCCAGATGGTTCTCACACGCGAGCAGGAACAACTCAATGCAGCAGTCCAAGCTGCAATGCAAGCTATGCTTCCTCAACTGAGGAACGAAATCAGGGCTGAGGTGCAGGCTGCCAACAATCAGCAACAGCACCCAGTACCTCCTCCTCCTCCTCCAGCAACATTGTTCACATGGCTGGAGAGATTCAATAAGCTACGCCCTCGATCCTTCGAGAAAACAGATAGCCCCAGTGAAGCTAAAAGCTGGTTGGCTCACATTGAGAAGATCTTCGATGCCATGGACTGTGACCCCGTCTTTAAGTCGAGGTTGGCCTGTTACTGGTTCCATTGAGATAATGTAAAAGTTGGTTTGAAAGGCATATAAGATGGATCTACCCTAGGACTTCAAGGGCTGCATAAATTATGATTCGTATATCTAACTTGTTAAAATGTTTATCAAGTGAAAATCTGAATTCTTCTTGATACAGTTTAGATCGGCGAAAAGTTGTATTCATCAAAAACCCGTGAACATCATGGATAGAGAAAGTAATTCAACATTAAGCCTGATCTTATTCCCGTAGTTATGTTTGATGAAACTCGCGTATTGTAATGGATTACACTTGTGAGAAAAGACCGAATGTGGAGGAAATACCCACATGGCTTTAACTCTATAAGAAGCGAGTAGTAAGATAAATTGATCCTTGAGGACAAAGATCCTGTTTAGGGGTAAATGCTGTGACAATCTGTCAATTTATGGTTGATATTTTATTCTCAAGTATTATTTAAAAACATTATTTTTAATGTTATATTATGAACTCACTTATTTTGGGGAGAAAATTTGATTTACATCTTGAAGTAGCATCGACTACGTCTAAACCGGAGGACTCTACGTTACGTGCTTACATTTACATACACCGTTTTTGGTGACAGTCCGACACACCAGGAAATAAATTTATCCGTGGATATTATTTTAATATTTTTAAATTGTGTTGGTTCATAAACTCACTAATTTACGAGAAGAGATTAGGACTTACGTGAATAATTTAACGTCCTTTACGACTAAACCGGAAACCCTAGGTTTACGTATTTACGTTTTTGAACTCCGTTTTTGATGAGACAATTTTTATTAGATTCTTTTTGTGTCGTTGATTCATAATTTATAAAAACGTTTTTCGTACAACGACTCGAGGACACGCAAATCGAGGAAACTAGAATCAAGGAGTACCCGTAAATTAGTGGGATGCTACTAGTTTTACACTTGCTCACACCACTATATGGGACAACCAAGAAGGCTTCAACACACACCATGCGGTGTCAAAACTTCCTAAACAAGCTAACACTTGTCAACTTGAAGCTTAACATGTAAGCTATCAAACCACAAAACCACTAAACCAAACCATTTACACACATTCACTCATGCAAACCACTCTCCAAAAGCACAAAAGTCTCTCCTTCCTCTTATTCTTGTCGTCCACCATAGCTCCCCCACCACCATGATTCATCAAATTTAAACATAAATCTTATGTTATTTCTACATATGATGATGTCCTTTGAAGATATGAAGATTGGAGGTGATCTTAACCTATGAAAAGGAGTTTTCGTGAGGGTAAAGGGCTGATTTCATGGAGGTGTTCATCCATCCAAAGGACCCAAGAAGTTTCCTTGCTAAAGTTGAAGATTTGATAACAAGAACCAAGTCTTGTTCATAAAAAACCTCATCTTTTCATCACTATTGGTGGTATAGAGATTGTTCTTCCTATCCTTTTGTTATTTTGATTATGAAATCTTGTATTTTCTTTATTTATGTATATATATATGATGATGAATGATGATTAAAAATATTATGTGGGGATTTGGTGTTGATAAACATAGGTAAAAAGATGGAAAACCATATGTAAAATGGTTAAATCTTGCTTAATAAGTTGGCTGTATAAAAACAGTAACTAACCAAATGATAAATTGATAAAATGGCAAAGTGGAATCAATATACATTAAGTATTAGGTCTTGTACACATGTGAGAGTTGGCCATGTAATGGAATCATTATAATGAGTGAGATATGATCAAAACAAAATTAGTGTATCAATCTGAATAGTCTGTTTTGTGAGGACTGTTAGGGATATTTAGACTTGGATTGAGCAGTAGCTAAAACTAAGTTATTTGTAAAAAATAATATGAAGTTTATGTCATCCAAAAACGCGCTTCTATCTCCTTGTAGAGCTCAAGATATGATAAAAATGGTGAAAGTGAAACTAAAAATCAAATTTTGTGAAATTAAAGTTTAATAGTATTATAATAGCACTCAAATAAATATAGTATAAAATGTAAATTAAAATCCCACTAACTTATATATTACATTTATATAAGTATGTACAATAATAAATAAATGGGACATTTTATAAAAATGGTAATTTGATAAGTTTTATAAGTTATAAAACTATAAACATGATTTTTACGTCTTTTCGGCTAAAACCGTAAAATTAACGTTTTCGTCAATTAAAACTTAGACGGTCGGACCCGTCTAATGTAAACTTTTTATAACTCATATACTGATATATAAGTACATATTACAAGTAAAAACCGACAAAACCCGAGATTTATAACATATGGACATTAACGGGCCAAAATAGCCTTATTGGACTATTAACCCGACAAGTTTGGCTAAACACTTATAAACTTACTCATTGGGCTTAACCCACTTGGGCCCAACATGTAAAGTATAATAATAATATTAAAAGTGTAAAATGGATTAATATAAGGTAATGGGCTTATAATAGGCTTATTGGGCCTAGAACATGTAAATAAGTAAAACTAGTAACTAGTATAAAAGTTACCAACACATAACACTAAAATGAGTAAATAAAGATGTATAAACCCACTTGATCATCATCATATTTATAAAGTCATCATATGTATACGTAATTGTTATTTTTATAAATTCATTGGACAAGAGTCTAAGACGAGTATTATTTGTCTAGGTTTCCGTGATTGAAGCACATACCGTACATCCAAATCGCCGATAACCGCCTTTCCCAATCAACGTGAGTTCATAGCCTCGCACTCTTTTAAATGTTTTTATGAAATGTTTTATAAAACCGCGAGGGATATAATATGTTAGTTTTGATAAAATAGGACACAAGTTGTCCCGATTGTTTGTTTATTGATTTGGACCCGAATGATTGTATGACCCGATGAATGATTATATGACCCGATGTATGAAATAAAATGGATTATTAGAGTTAGGTTATGTCACTAAAAGTCCCATTAGCATGAATTTTGAACTACCGGGATTTTGTAGACGCTTGTGCATATAATAGTACTATTTGGGGACGATCACCCCAGTTCGCGCCTTGACGGTTGATCCCCGTCGTGCCACATTGATTGGTAAGCGAATTTATGTATGAGAAGATTTCCATAGCGTGATCTTTGTAACGACACGCTAACTTAGATGGGAAATTGAGTTTCGGGTTAGATACCCGTTGTTTGTTGTAGTAAGGTAACAATGTCACGCGGCTTATAATAATCCAAATAACGAAATACTGCTATACGCACTGAATTGCAATATATTGCCTAACTAGCAATACGGGGTCTTATTATTGATATTATAATCGTGTTTTGGTTTTACATAACCGTATTCATCTAACGGTTTTTATTTAACTCTATACAACGTTATAAAACGTATTGTATGATGTTTTTACGATAATGGTTCGTATAATGATTTTGAAGGCAAAAGCCTATATTATGATTTTTGATAAGGATTTGTATAAAATAACTTTGGCTATTTTATGGCCTATTACAAAGATTTGTACAAAATGATTTTCGGTAATAATTATATACCGATGATATATTAATGGTTTTATTAAACTCTATGAATTCACTCGGCGTTATCGCTGACCTTTTCTTTTAACATGTTTTGTCTCAGGTAATTGAAGGTAATTCTCGGGAAGACAACAAGAATTCATGGCCCGCACTTAAATAATAATTTCCATTCAAATGATTTGTAAAACTTGTATGAAATACTATGACTTGGGACCTATGTAAATTTGATATTTATGAATGTAAATTCTTTATTATTAAACGACACGATTTTTAAGTGTTGTCTATGATGTGAGTAATGTGCTATCCCGTAACACCAATGACTCTTCCGCTGTATTGAATTGTGTATATTTGGGGGTGTTACAATTACAACGATGGTTTCTACAAGAACCTCAAACTCATCCAAAACCTCCACTTCAAAGAAAAACCTTAAGATTAAGATTAAGTTGCCCAAACTTAACTCTTCACCCTTTCACACACCCAAGAATGAGATTGTTCCAATTCTCATCTCTTCATCACCCTCACCACCTCTTGCTCCATGCAAGACTACCTCAACCCATGGTACCAACCATTCACATGGTTCTACCTCCTCTTCATTTCAATCTAGAATGAATGAGCTAACATCACCCTTCACTCCAAGTACTCTCTTGGATGTGACTACCCAACCTCAACCCATCCAAAGCATTCCCATTGTGAATGACTTTGTTGATACCTTAGTGACTTCACCTTTTACCCCTCCAAACTCACCCACATCACCCATTTCGCCCTTAGAGAACATAACTCCACACTAACCCACATCACCCTTGAAGAACATACCTCCTCCACCTCCACCTCCCTCAAACACTCCAAACTTGGGTGATCCTCGCTTTTATGAGTATTTCATGCACAATGGCACTAATTGCCCTTGTTGCCTCAACAACTACTATCTCATTGATATCCTTAGATTGGAGATGATTGGGGCTCATATAAAGTTGCAAAGCCTTTTGTTGAATCTCTTTGCCAATCATCCTCCTAGGAGATAAATGATTATTTTCTTTAATAAGTGTTTTTCAAGAAAAACTAAGCCAAAGAAGACTACTCATCAAGAACTAGTTTTAAGCTAACTCTGTTTTAGTTACTTGTTTTCATTTCCTTATTGTATTTCCTTCCCTCCATGAGTTTTCATGAGGATGATTTATGGATTTAGCTTTATGTGTTTCTATCTTTATGTGCACATTAATCAACTTTAATTTTAAATTAAAATTGAACCTAAATCTATCACAACCTCTAAAACTTGACTAAAATTGGTTCAAAATGTTATCTAAATATGTTGTCACCTTTGTCAAGACATTCTTTGTGAATGTGTTGCTTTTATGCACCCCTAGCACAATTTAGTGCTAATAGAGGTAAAATTCCAAGATTTGCAATTTTTTGAAAAAGTCTTAGTTTTTCTCAAAACCCTAGAAAATCATGGTTTTACGTCCACTGTACGTGGCTCATTAAGTCGCGCGGTCCCTTAAGTGCTAAGGAACCGCGGACTGATAGCCAATTTTTGGCTCGTTTTTGGTCTTTCTTCATCACCCTATCCCCTGTCAAGATTCCATGTTTACTCAATTTGGCTAAACATTCCTTGACACTTCACATTTTATTTTCAAATCTTTGCCTTGTCTACTTTCTTCTTATACCCCCACCTTGAGATTTCATTCTTACACCTCAACAATGCCTAACTCCTCCCTTCATAACCTTGACATTTCATTGTCACAAACCTCCTCACCCAAAGATTCCTCATCCAAGCTTTCCAAGAAACCGAAGATCTCGGTTCGACCTATTTGGATCAAGAAAAATGAACCCTCTTCTTCCAAACCACCAAAGAACCCCACCTTCTCTCCAATAAAGTATTGGATTGAGACCTACTCCATTAACCCCGTCATCGGAGAAAAGGAAAATGTTCCCCCACCACCAAAACCTTTCGACACCACTCAACATAATGACCTTTCAACCTTCCCAAACCTCACAAGGCATTGTGAAAACATTTCCTACCCACTCTCCTCACCACCACCAAACCCTAGGTTTGATGGCCTTCCCCCATCAACCGAATTTGTTTTGCATCATGGATCCTCGTGTGCTTGTTGTCCATTTCAACAAATTGAACTTGCTCATGTGTATGAGAAGTTAAATTTTCTTGAATTCCTCCTCACTCGACCTCCTCTCAAAGTTTTCGTTCCCGTGGACAAAACTTCGAATGATGCCTCGTTGTCTTATTTTTCCAACTAAAGGACTAAGCACTCTTGGAGTCAATAATACTTTAGTGGTTTTGGATTCAATAACATTTTAAGCAATCTTGGAAAATTATCACTATTAGAATAGCTTATGCTTTGTGGTTTATTTTCCATATTTTTTGCTTTAGATACTCATATTGTGTGTATGACTATCTACCTTGCTTGTCTCTTTCATATTTTTGTAATATGAAACCTTTGTGTTGTTTGTGTTTTCTTTCTTTGATCATTCTCTCTTTTTCTTTTGAGTTCATCGTGGTTAATCTTTACAATTGATTATGGGTGATTCCATCAATTCTAAACTTTAACCCCTTGACAAATTTATCATCTTTATTGGTTGGATGTTTCTTTTCTACCTCCATTCCACCAATTGAACTTTGATTTTGTCATTTACCTCTTTGGACATACTTAGCAATACTTGCTTCTAATTTGAGATGTCTTGTACTTCTCCCTCTTAAGTTACTTAGTAGGTAGTGATCATATATACATTGGTGTTTCTTTTCTTTCTACTAACCTTTGTGTAGCATGTCACCTTAGCTCATACACTTGGTGTCCCAAGCAAAGGGGAGCAACCACCAAGGTGGAGCTACTAGCAAAGTCCGGTTTTCTTCAAAGACTTGTGCTAACCTTTTTGCTACGACAAAGGGGGAGAAATGATAGTGATAAACTCGTTAATAATTTGATATTTTGTGTTTCTACGTAAATGAGTTTATAGTTTGTCATAATCAAAAAGGGGGAGATTGTTAATGCAAGTGATGCCTAAAAACATTATTAGTGTTAACTAATCTTTCTTAGTTTTGATCACAACAAACTATACAACACATTTAGTGTAAAACACAAAACGAATTATTTAACTAACACTATCATCAAGGTAATAATCATATTACTAACTTTTCTTAATCATACTTAGTGATCATCAAAGTGATTATCCTTAAAACTCACTTTTGTTAATATGACAAAAGATTTTTTAATAAACTTTCTTTTTAAGAAAATGTTTTATTAAAATGGAAAATGTAAATTTGAAAATGGCATATTCCATATGCCATAAGAATATCCTTTGAAGGTATAAAAAACCTCAGATATTCCTACCCCACTAAAAGATAAAATCAGAGCGTCTACTGGGCGGTCCTTTAAATAGCTAGGCGGTTCTCTAGCGATAAGGAACCGCGGGGCTAGATAAGGAACTGCGCCCAGCTAGCCGTTGCACTTTGTCTCCTATAAATAGTGGATTAAATCTCATTTTCCAATAACCCTTTTTGGACGTTTTTCTCAACCCCCTTTCTCTTTTCTATAGCATAATCATTAGTAAATGATGACTTAATGTGTTAAGTATGTTTACATATGATTATCCTCTTGATCCCCTCCTTTACCTTATCCAAATAGAAGATCACTCACTCACTAGTGTTGTGATAAAGATGAATCCATGAATTAGTCATGTTCATCATGTTAGCTTTTTTGTTTTATGTTAATCCATTGTATTTATGAATACTTAGACTAGTTGTGTTTATCCAAGCTATTTGTGAATACTTGGATTTGTTGTGTACATCCATTGCATATGTGTTTGCTAGGATTTATGTTGTGTAGATCCAAGCTACATGTGTGTACTTGGATATGTCTAGTTGAGTTGTAATAGATTGTGTAGTAGTTCTCACTAAACTATAAAGTGATGTGGTTGTGTCTTGTGAGTTCTCACTAAACTTGAAAGTGATTAGTAGTTGTGTTGTGTGAAGTTCTCACTTAGCTTCAAAGTGAAGAGTCGTGAAGATTGGTTCTAGCTTTGGATTAGAACTCGACATCTTGCCTTGTCACGTAAAATGGTGAAGTAGGCAACGTCGTGAAGATTGGTTCTACCTTGAGATTAGAACTCGACATCTAGCCTTGTGTCGTTAAATTGTGAAGTAGGCAACGTTGTGTAGATTGGTCCTAGCTAAAGATTAGGTCTCGACATTTAGCTTAGTGTCAGAAAATAATGTAAGCGACAATGTAAGGTTTTCTCCGCCAAGAAGGGAGCTTGTGGATATAGTGGAAATCTCGAGTAGGTGTCTCGAAGAGTGGAGTAGAAACGAGGATAGAGCCTCGTTGTCGAACCACTATAAATCTTGGTGTCTTCTCATTAGGTTGTCTCTTTCCTTACTCTTTACTTATTTCATTATCATTACACTTACCTATTACCATTGCTAATGCATTTGAATTGAACCTAATCATTATGCAACTTAGCTTCAAGTAAAAGATAGTTTTGATACAAACCTAATTTAAAGTAATTTTAATTGGGTGACTAATCGAAGAGAAACTATTCAACCCCCCCCCCCCCCCCCCTTCTAGTTTCTACAAAGACCTCTAAAGAAAGTAGCAATGATATCAACATCATCATGTTCTGTTCCCATAAAAGACAACTTGCTAGTGATGTCTAGAAGCCTACTTCTCACCTCACTTAGTTTCTCATTTGGATGAGCCTTAAACACAGCATATTCATGCAAAAGTTGCTTCTTCCTTTCTTTGGCAGTATCTTCATTACCACCATAGGTGACTTGAAGAGCTGCCCAAAGATTTTTAGCAGAATCAAAACTTCTTGTGTTGATTCTTTGGACTCAAAGAAAGTTTAAGAATGTTCAAAGTCTTCATGTCATTCCTTCTTGAGGCTATATCACCAATTGAGATAGCTCTTCCATCTTCAGGTCTTTCAACATGTTCAACAGTAGTAGAACCAGCTGTGGTTCTTCCTGCAATAGCAACAACAATCCTAGCTGCTTTATCAAATTGATTGCCAAATTCAGTGATTTCCCAAAGAGTATGGTCATGAATTTGAAGGTATTGTTCAAAATTAAACTTCCATTGTTCAAAGTTGTCAGGGTCGAGCATAAGGATTTTTAGGTTGTGATTGATGATGATGAAGATTCTGTGGCAGACAACTTGTTTGGTTTTAGGGTTTCTGGTGATTTTAGGGTTTACTGTTCTTTTGGATCAAAGTTTCTCAACAAGCTCTGATACCACTTGTTGATCCCAAACTTAGATCGATTAGCTTTGTATTAAACGAGATTGAATCAAGATTAATACTTAGAGAAACTTTGTTGTATTTAACAATCCAAGTGTTACACGAAATTAACACTTAGAATAAAGAACAAACAAACAAGTAAACCAAACTTTCACTTTAGATTGATAAACGAACTTGCTTACAATGAAAGTTGTAAAACTGAATAATGTATATAAACTACAAACACTATGACCTCCTTTTATAACACAAGGAGTCGTGTACAAAGGTTTACCTATCAACTATTTTAGGTAAAGATAAATATAGAAAATACAATATTTATCATATCTTTACTTCAAATATAAAACGTGTTGACTAAGTATTCCTATAAGTGGTTGGACTTCTTCTTGTTAGCGCTTGAATATTTCTTGTCGGTGCTTGATTTGTTAGCGCTTCATTTACTCTTGTCAGCGTCCAAATTACTCTTGTCAGCGTCTCAGTGACTTAGCTCATTTTATTCCCAACATGTTTAAGTTTTTCACTTAATGATTGAACATTAGTTTGAAGGGACTTAGGGTGTGCTTGGTTAAGGGTATTAGGGGGTAAGGAATGGGAAATGGAATGATTGATAGTGCTTGGTTAATGAAAATATAGGTAATCATTACCCACTAATGGGTAATGAACCATTCCCCTGTAAATTGGGGGTAATGGATTCAAGGTAATAGATTAACGTATGTATATGTGTGTCTTCACCTACCACAACCACCATCACTGACCACCACCACCATCACTGACCACCACCACCATCACTCACCACCACCATTGTCGCTACCACCACTCTCCAACGCCACCACCACCATCACTGACCACCACCACCACCACAACCCTCATGACGCCACCACACTCTCCGACACCACCATTCTCTAACGACACCACTCTTCGACGCCACCACCACCACCACTGACCACCACCACCACCACTGACCACCACCCTCATGACGCCACCACCACTCTCTGACACCATCACTCTCTGACGCCACCACTCTCCGACGCCACCACCACCACCATTGACCACCATCATTTTCGCTACCACCACCCTCCTAACGCCACCACCACTCTCCGACACCACCATCACACTCCGACACCACCACTTTCTGATGCCGCCACCACCACTGACCATCACCATTATCGCTACCACCACCCTCCTAACGCCACCACCACTTTCTGACACCACCACTCTCTATGTCACCACCACCAGTGACCACCACTATTGTCGCTACCACCACCATCCTAACGTCACCACCACTCTCCCACACCACCACCACTCTCCGACACCACTCTCCGACGTCACCACCACCATTGTCGCTACCGCCACCCTCCTAACGCCACCACCACTCTCTGACACATTCACTCTCTGGTGCCACCACCACCACTGACCACCACCATTCTCACTACCACCACCCTCCTAACGTCACCACCACCACTCTCCGACACCACCACTATTCGACGCCACCACCACCACTAACCACCATCATTGTCGCTACCACAACCCTCCTAACGCCACCGCCACTCTCTAACGCCACCACCAACCACTAACCACCACCATTGTTGCTATTACCACCCTCTTAACACCACCACCACTCTCCGACACCACCACTTTCTGACGCCACCACCACCACTGACCACCACCATTGTCGCTACCACCACCCTCCTGACGCCACCACCATTTTCCGACACCTCCACTCTCTGATGCCACCACCACCAGTGACCACCACTATTGTCGCTACCACCATCCTCCTGACGTCACCGTGACGCTCGTCATCGTCACAACCATTGACTATCACCCTAACAGTTGTTGCCACCATCTCCAATCACCACCACGTCTTATATTTACCAAGCACAAACAATGGTAATGATAATACTAAGGAATGTTCATTGCATTCCTTTGTATTCCCTTACCCTTACCCATTTCCATTCCCCTCAGATTAACAAAGCGCCCCCTTAGTGTTTTGCCTACAAACCTTACTACAAAAAGCATCATCATATACCTCATTGTCTGATGAAGAAGTTGAAAAAGATTTGACCATGAGAGCAAATTGAGCATGTTTGTTGTCCCATATTTGTGATGATTAAGCAAGGAATAAAGAAAGAAAATAGATGAAGTAGATGAATTCTAGAGAGAGAAAGTAGTGAGAGAAAGTAGAGAGAAGTGTGTGAAAATTTTGGAAGATTAGATTAAGAAATAATGACACTCAACACCCTTCCTAACATGCTAGGAAAGGTATTTATAGCCTATCCTACATGTGGCTTAATGGGCTATATGTTTGATTGGGACGGGCTTGAATAAAATTCTTAGTACCTTGAAAGAGGCCTTTTAAGCTAGCCATCAAGCCCGTAATGTCACGACTATTTTAACTAACTATTACAACGTTCTAATAAATGTTACAATATAAATCTATGACCGAACATTCTTGTTTGACTCAATAATTTGAGGCTCAATCTCCCCCAATGTGAGGCCATTCTTCTTAGATATTTGGAGATCAATGGAGATTACGAATTTCGTCATAAATGAGTCTTGAACGTGTAATAGTAGTCTTGTTCCTTCATGCTGTGATCTTTGAGCCTTTGTCATTGTCTTTCGACTTTGTGTTTTATCTTGAGATCTTCCAATTATTCTTGAATTGTCTTTGCCATCTTGTGATCTTGTGTCTTCATCCACATGCTCATACTTTGCATTATCTTGAAAGCTTGCTAACAATCTCCTTTGAATAGAGGTCATTCCTCAACATTAATTGTTAAGGAAGATTTTGATCATCAGAGTTGCAGAAGTCTTTAGCTTTCTTGATTGTTGAATGTCTTTGGGAATTAGTATGTGGTTTTAAATCTTTGACTTTACTGAGTACACCGTAACGCCACCTTCTTGAGACAAAACATAGACACGGACTGAATGGCTTTGACATTCGTCCTAAATCGGTAGCGTTTTACCTCCGGTCGGTGAAGACCGTTACACGATATTAAATATCGTACCTGTGATTAGGTAGATTCAATTAAGAACCTCCTTGACAGGGTTTCGCGGTTGTAATAGCCGTTCTCTTTACTCGACCGTCTCAAAGCAAGACTGCGAACGTAAAGAGTGAATCAATTGGATAAATATCCGCTTGATTAAAGTCGTCAATTCAAAATCCTGGAACAAGTTTGATTCATTAAGAATCTTACCATTGTTGCTTTCCAGTTGACACAAGCTTGATTCATAAGAATCTCGCAAGTTACCTACCGTAGCGCTGTTTTATGTTGACGCTAGAAGGATTTCCATTCATCACTGTGAATATTAATAAATATCACTCTGAAGGTTCTGACAAGACCATAAAGATATTGCGTAGAAACCTAAAACGAGTTTGAATCAATTCAGAATCAAACCACTGTTGCTTTTCAGTTTTACACATGTTCAATTCATAAAGAATCTTGCATATGACCTACTGCAGTGCTGTTTGATGTTAACACTGGAAGGATTTCCACTCATCATTGTGAATTCTAAGTAGTATCACTCTAAGTGTTCTAGCAATATCACAAGGATATAGTGTAGGACTCTATTGATCTTCATCCGTGTGTCCTAACGAGTTTTGATTGATCTCTTGGCTCTAGACTCGATTTGTGCACTTTTAGTGGTCGGAGGCTGGAGTAGATGCCACCTATTCAATATCAACTATCTCGAAGTGAGAAAGTCAATAGAATTCATGTTGTTCTCCGTGACAATAAAACAAACTTCTTTTGAAAGAAGCATGAGTAGCTAGGAAAGGGTTGTGCATACATCACTGGGTGCATGATGAGTTGTCT
This sequence comes from Glebionis coronaria, assembly GCA_025667525.1. Classification (NCBI taxonomy): domain Eukaryota; kingdom Viridiplantae; phylum Streptophyta; class Magnoliopsida; order Asterales; family Asteraceae; genus Glebionis; species Glebionis coronaria. The sequence goes on from CM046876.1 coordinate 148,901,739, forward strand.
TCATGATGTGTTGACCCGGTTTCTGCCTAAGTTGTATGGAGGGCTTCTTTGTTTACACCCTTTATCCTTACATTTATTTTTTATTCTTCAACCCCTTCAATGCTTACCAAGACATCATTACTAGCACCTTGTTGTGATTGTTCCATTGCTAGCATCGGTACTTAGTCTGCATTCAACTACGTTCACATTCTACTCCATCTTTCCTAAGGACTTCTAATAATATATTGGATTATCCCTGGGAAGATCCCTCCAGTTCTGGTTGGACCATAGGACTTAAACCTAACCACCCTTTTGACACCAATAACGTCGTGGATTAAAGATGTTGTGGGTATTTGATCGTAACCATGAGTGCTTGAGTCTTTAGAGATACCAAATTTGATTAAAATATATTTTTAAAAAATAGTCTTGAAAATCTCTGGGAGAAAGATGTGGCAATCTTTGCATGAAGTTGAAATGCTCCCCCTCAAAAATTGATCCAATTGAATTGTTATTACGTGGATATGATCCACATTAAACTTTTGAGGATAGGAGTTGTTGAACACACAATTTTTGATGATTTTGAATATCTGTGAGAAATTCTTGAAAAAATTGTGTTCAACGCTTTTTGAAACATCAATTCTTTTTGGCGAAAAGATTTTTCTAAAGCATAAACTTGAGTTCATAGACTTCGAATGTCTTGACGAATCCACTCAAGTGTAAGAAGATTTCTCTTCTTTGGCTGAGGGTAAGGGCACTAAAACGTACACTCCCCCATGAATAGAGATCGGGGTTGCAATCTGAAAGTGATTACAAGCCATTGTGTTGAGCTTAAAACGTTGAATGTTTTGTGACAAGCTCAACCCGTGATAGATTGCTCTACTCGTTGTTGGAAATATTGTCCAAAAGAGACAATTTCCTTTATAAAAGATAGATATGACATGTTTTGAAAAATATTTACAACTTTCATTCGAGCTTTATGTACACACCCGTGTCGTTATTGAGCGACATTTCTAGGTACGTCCATATTATCGATACTGAAAGACATGTCGAGAAGAATATTTTTGGTTTTTCAAAGATTTTTAAATTTTGTATTGTTCTTTTTCATTAATATTTACATGTAGATGTTTGATAGATGAATCAAGCAGGATTCTTTGCCAGAATCTCCAGTTCTGCTGGAGTCAAACATCTCATACCAACTTGCCTAACTAGATACGCAAACCTCTCTTTCGAAAGAGCTTTTGTAAACAAGTCAGCTAATTGGTAATCAGTTCCAACAAAGTATAGTTCAACAATACCCCTTTCAACTTGTTCCTTAATGAAGTGATTTCTGACATCAATGTGCTTCGTGCGGCAATGCTGTACCAGATTGCAGGAGATGGCTATGGCGGACTTTGAGTCACAGTACATAGGTACTTAATCAAAGTGGAAGCCATAATCCGTGAGTTGTGTTCTCATCCAAAGAACTTGAGCACAACACGCAGATAGACACATACTCCGCTTCGGCTGATGACAGTGACGTGTAATCCTGCTTCTTGGAAGACCATCTTACAAACGTATCTTGACCTAGAAATTGTGCACCACCATAAGTACTTTTTTGTGTATCAAGACACCCTGCATGATCAGAATCTGAATAGGCCGTTAGAAAGAAACCGGTTTCCCTCGGATACCAGAGTCCCAAATGAATGGTATTCTTTAGGTACCGAAAGATCTGTTTAACCTCTTTGAGGCGATTTTCAGTGGGTCGTGCTTGATATCGTGTACAATAACACGTAGCATGTGATATATCTGGTCGACTTGCTGTTAAGTACACGAGGGAGCCGATCATGGAACGATATTTTGTTTGATCTATGACATCTCCATCCAAATCAGCATCTAGGGATGTGGTTGATAATGGTGTCCCAACGGGGTCACATGAGGTCATACCATGCTTTTTTATTATCTCTTGACAATACTTAGCTTGGTTGATAAAGATACCTCTTGGGGATTGGTGAACTTGAATTCCTAGAAAGAATTTTAGTTCGCCCATCATTGACATTTCAAATTTGTTGTGCATGACTTTTTCAACCCATTTTGAAAGTTTTGGGTTTGCAGACCCGAAAATAATGTCATCAACATAAATCTGCACAAGTAAAATGTCATCCCCATATTTATAAGTGAACAGAGTTAGATCAATGGAACCTTTTGAGAAACCTTTGGATACCAGAAATTTCGAGAGCTTGTCGTACCACGCCCTTGGATCTTGCTTGAGTCCATAAAGTGCTTTGTGGAGACGATACACCTTGTCAGGATAATGAGGATTGACGAATCCTTTCGGGTGTGTAACATAGACTTCTTCCTTCAAAGGACCGTTAAGAAATGCCGTCTTTACGTCCATTTGATAAACAATGAATCCCTTATGTGCAGCATAAGCAAGGAAAATCCTGACCTCTTCCAAACGAGCTACTGGTGCAAATGATTCTTCAAAATCAATACCCTCTTTCTGGCCATACCCTTTAGCCACTAGCCTAGATTTATTCTTGATGATCGTGTTCTCTTCATCCAACTTGTTTTTCTAGATCCATCGAAGATTTAATGGTATTACATCGTATGGTCTGTCAACAAGTTCCCAGACATTAAGTCTTTCAAATTGTTGAAGTTCATTCATCATCGATTCAATCCAAGCATGATCAGCCATGGCTTCTTTGATATTTGTTGGTTCAGCTATACTCACGGCGAGCGCGAACATACAAACATCGCCATCGGTTTCAAGCTGTCGTCTTGTACGAACGGCCTGTGAAGGGTTTCCAATTACTTGAACCAAAGGATGATCTCGGGTCCAATGATGTGTTGAAGGATGTCGTTGGTAGAACGTATGCATATTAGACGGATCAACGTGGCGAGTAGAAGACTCTCTAGTTTCGTGTACTGGTGTACCAAATGGGTTGATAAATTTGTCTTCGTCAGATAATGCATTGTCTGCTTGATGTGTGTTCTCTGGAGCAATGACAGTAGTTGTTGATGTTGTAGGAGCGATTGTTGATGTGATATTCGGAGGAGGTAAATCTGCAGCAACCCGTGTTGAAGTAGATGAAGTTGTATCCTTTTGTTGACGACGATCAGTATCATCATTCTTATCATGAGTGACAGCGGAAGACTTCGATACAACATTTTTCTCCCCCGTGAAATATTCATCATACATTGGTCCATATAACATTTCCAACTCTTCAATTGTCGTGTTGACTGTCATATCTGCTCTTGGAACATTTCTCTGAACCAGCGTTGAACTTGACGGTTCATTGTTGTGGTCTTGAGTTCCGAGGTCTGTGCGGTTGTAAACGGAAGTCATTTGTCGTTGTGTTTCGGGACTTAAACTATTTTGTTCAAATTCCATCTCTTGTAATTCATCAAATCGGATGTGAATAGTCTCGACTATCAATTTTGTTCTCTTGTTGTAAACTCTATATCCCTTAGACTGAGTTGCATATCCCACAAGAATACATGCATCACCTTTCTCTTTCATCTTGTCCAGATTTTCACCATCGCGAATAATGTAACATGTACATCCAAAAACATGAAGGTGTTTGAGTGAAGGTTTTCGATCATGAATTATGTGATATGGTGTCTTTTCGTGTCTTGGGATAATTAAGGAACAGATTTATGTGTAGCATGCAGTAGACACGGCTTCGGCCCGAAAGTATAGTGCAAGTTTTGAAGCGGATAATAATGTTCGAGCAGACTCAACTAAAGTACGGTTTCGTCTTTCAACAACGCCGTTTTGTTCGGTTGTTCGAGCAATATATATTTCATATTCAATTCCTTCAGCTTCAAAATAATTTCTCAGGGTTGAATTCAAAAATTTTGTGCCTCTGTCAGTACGAACCATTTTACTTGAGCTTGAAGACCACGTTGTATCAGTTTAAGGAAGCTGATGAGAACTTCGGGTGTTTCATCCTTGGACCTCAAGAAGTGAGTCCATGTGTACCTTGAGTAATCATCGACAATTACCATAACATATTTCTTCCCATTGATACTATGAACACGCATGGGACCACACAAATCTATATGAAGAAGATTTAACCGTCCTTTAGAGCTTGGTGTAGTTTTTGTCTTGAAATTACTTCGTTTAGCTTTACAAAGCTCACAAGAAGAACAAAGATGATCTTTGATGAATTTCAAGCTTGGAAGGCCTCTCACAATATCTTTCTTAGAAAGCAAGTTGATGGTATCAAAGTTGAGATGAGAAAGACGTTGATGCCATAACCATGCCTGAGTCGTTGAAGCTTTAGCCATGAAGCAAATTGGAGTTGATGAAGTCGTGTCTTGAAGGGAAATAGTGTAGAGATCAGTACCCCGTGCATCGGTAAGTAAGTCATCTCCATCATAATCACGAACAAAACGTGTCTTCTTTCTGAAAGCAACCTCCAAATCCGCATCACAGAATTGACCAACCGAGAAAAGATTATGATTGAGCCCTTCGACGTAGTATACCCTTTTGATCGTGATATTCCCTTGAACCAAATCTCCATATCCTACGATCGGTGCAAATTGATCATTTCCGAATCGGACCGTACCCAAGAACTTCTCCACGAAGTAAATTAGAAGCTTGAGATTCCCCGTCATGTGCTTCGTGCATCCAGAGTCCAGTATGAAGAGAATTATTTGTATCACCTGCAGAAGAGTTAGAACATGATGGAGCATTTGCTAAATTGGATACAACAGTAGTTGTGATTGTAGAATCATTAGTGTCCTTAGCAACAATTAAAGGCATACTAACACTCGTTGTCACATTTTCTGTTCTGACTTTAGGCATCCATGTATATCCCGGAGGACATTGATTTGCAAACCGCCATTTCCAAGGCTTGTTAGTAGACTCATATAATTCCCTAATTCTGCTTCTAGGGTTCTTAGTGGTGGAGTCTGATGCATTACTTTTCTTAGTGGGAGTAGCACCAGAATGGTTCACTTTGCGTTTGGGTTTACTAGCACTAATAGGCATCACAACTTGCTTCTTAGTTCTAGTATCTACGCCTTTGACATTATTCATAGCACACATAGAATGATTAGCATCAACACATTTTCCACATTTAACATAAACAAATTTAACATTCAAAGCATTCAAATCATTCAAAGCATTCAAATCGTCATTACACGCGATTACAGACTTTTTATTCTTAAAAACATTCAAATTCCTAGGGTGTTCTTCTACTTCCTTCATCTTCCCTTGACTCTTGTGTTTCCAGACCTTATCATTCACTTGAGTGCTCTTAAGCTGAGGCCGGCTAACACTAGTAGTGAGACTACTCCTGTAGTAGAAGACACACGAGTATTAGTGTTTCTAGAAGTCTGGGGCGATTGACTGACTTTGATTGTGGGATTAGTGGTCATTCTATACATCCCTGGTTTAATCAGATTATTGTGCTTAACGCTTGGTGCTACAGTATTCCTTATGGGTTGAGTATGTGGTAACCTTTCCTTTCCATCCATCTTAGGGGCAAACACAGGTTTAGCAAACGAAGAATTTGAGAAAGCAGATGGTTTTCCCAAGATGGAGGATCTATTCACTTTAGAGGCATTGGGTTGTCTAACAACAGGTTGCTTAACGCTAGGTTCCACAACTTTCCCACCCATCTTAGCAACGAGTTTCTTCAACTCTGCTATTGCTATGTCTTTTTCTTGTAACTGAGCTTTCAAATCCGATATATCAAGACTTTTTTCATTTAGAAATCGACATGACTCAGATCCAAAGGTGTATCATTTAAAAAGATGCCAACTTTCTTTTGCAAAGCAAGTTCAAGTGAGTGACAATGTTTTTGAAGATAATCATATCTATGTTGAAGTAACAAAAACTCTTTTTGGTCAACTTTATTCGAAAGCTCAGTTTCAAGACGTTCACATTCTTTAACTTGATCAAGATATTTGCATGCAACATAAGAATATTCATCAATATCAGCACAAGATGTAACATAAACACACATAATATCTTTTGAGAGACATTCATGTAAGAGTAGATCATATGTAGTAGAAAACTCGTCTCTTTCAAGTTGATGGTCGTTCACTTCTTGTTCAAGAGATTCCACATATTTCAAATCATCAAACATTTCTTGCTTTATTTGTGTTTTAAATTCCAAAATATGTTTTTGCGTTCTTTCTGCTAGCGGAATCAAAATACTTTTCACAACCACAGTTATATCGTGAGGAATTTCTTTGTCTCCTTTCGAAAGTTCACGTTTTTTCAAGTCATCATCAACAACCTTTTTGAAATTTTCAATGTTACTCTTGAGAATACTAAGTGCTTGCTTACTCTTGCTTACAGAAGCTTTAAATGGCAAGTATTCAATAAATTTTGAAACAATAGTTTTCTTAGTAGCAAAAGCTTGTCTCCATTTAATTCTTATTTGTTCATTCGAAAAATATTTGCTCACGAGTTTTCTGTGTTTGCGGTGTGAAGAGACCATAAAGACTGTTTTCATAAGCATAATTATATGATTTATCGAATTCTTTATATACTTTTGGTCTACTCGCTTCTTCCAATTTATTTGTCTCTTCACTATCGGGCCTAACAACAAGACAATTAAGATCGGTCCATTGGGACTCATCAAGATATAAGTGCTGATTCGCAGACTGAGCTTGCTCAAGGTACTTAGGATTTGCAAAACTAGGTCTATCCTTGAAAAACGAACGAGGTTCTAACATTCTCATGGTTTCAATAGATTGATTAGTTTTGTAAACAATTTTCTTGTAAACATCAAGTTGAGTTTCAAGTTCAACCATTTTGTTGATGTCATTCGCTTGTTTAGTTTTGAAATCCTTTTCCATCTTTTCAACCACAGATTTCTTTTCATAAACAAGTTTAGTTTTATCCTCTTGAAGAAAACCATTTACCTGAGTTAGCTCATTGACTTTAGTGGTAGCAATATACGTTTTGTGACGTTCAGTACTTAAAGAGGTGTTATAATTACGTTTCTCTTGTTCTAGAAGCTTAAGAGTTTCGTTATATTTCTGTTGAAAATCGTCCTTCTTAACATTAATTAAACACCCTTGTACCCCTCAATCTCATTAGTCTTTTGAAGAAGCTGAGCTCTATAGCTATCAATGGTCTCACTAGATTTAATTAGAGCAGCTTTGCATTCTTCAAAGTTTTGAGTGAGCGTAGCGTTTGCCTTCTTTAATTGCTTTTGACTCTTTCTAGTTTCTTTGACATCTTTTTGTAAAGAAGAAATTAAGTTAGCAAGCGCAATACGCTCCTCGTCATCATCATACTCATTTGCATGTTGATCTTCCTCAGACTCATTATTGCACATGTCTGATGAATCGGGTGTGGTATTGCTATCAACCGTTTCCATCATACATGTGTCATTAATGGCTTTGGGTAGCTCAGAATGCGCATGAATATTACCAAACATATTATATTCCTCTTCGGTATGTACCTTATCGATTGGCTCAGTATCAAAGATAGGACCATTGTTATCTTCAGTGACGTTGAGAACTTCTTCAATGTTTGCCATGTACGAGTAATGTGCTTCAAGTTCTTGGTCAGAGGCTTCATCATCAGTATCATCAAGCATTGCTCCTCCTCAGCCGACAATTTAACCCCAGCTTCCATATTCTTGCAAAGCAGCATCTTTTCCTTATGATAACCAGAGTCCCTAACTCGTTTCGGCTTTCTACATTCCTTTGCCATATGCCCATAACCTTGAAAATAAAAGCATTGAAACCCACTTTGTTGAACCACTTGAGTACCAACAGTGTCCCTATTCCCAACAGCAGTAGCAATCCTCTGAGCATCATACTTAGCAGTTAGTCGATCATATCATGTAGAACCATCAACATGTGTGGAATTACGTCGATCATACCTTGGAGGACTTTCATCACGTTAACGTGTTTCATACCTTTGAGGAGTCTCGACATATTGATTCCTTGTATTTTATGATGTTCGAAGATTGTTGTTGGTGGGTTTGAAGATTTTCTTGTAGGTCTTCATAATGAAAGCAATTTGTTGCTTCATCTCCCTATCCTTCTGAGCTAGTTCTTCATCACTGTCCTCTTCAGATGATGGCTCAGGTGATGGTGATGTTGCTCTTGGTTCTTTGTCTCGTGACCTTGTGGGAGCTGAATACTTAGATGAAGTGGAGTATCTTGGTGAGGAGGATGTAGTGGAGTATCTTGGTGAGGAGGATGTAGTGGAGTATGACTTTGGAGCACGAGAGCGATGATCTTGAACGTGTTGAGTGGTAGACACCAAAGCAAGTGGATTAGCAGTCTTTGCTATCCTTTCAGCTCGAAGTTCATTCGCCTCATTTTGAAATTGTTTCAAAATGTCAAAGAGCGTGTGATAGTTGACCTCGTCTAACTTACTCTGTTGTTTCACCAAAGTTACGAACCGTGTCCACTCTTGTTGAAGTTGCTGTAGAAATTGTACATTGACTTGCATAGTGGAGACTTGCAAATTGTTTCTTGCCATGTCATTCATCATCTTGTAGAACCTTGAGTAGTATGATTCAAATGATTCCCCATCCAATGAAGTAAACTTGCCAAAGTTCCAAAACAAGTTAGTTTTGACATCTTGCTTGTTAAGTGATTCTCCTTGTTGCAAGCGTTCAATGGCAAACCACATTTCTTTTGCAGTGGATTATGCATCAACCGTTGAGTAAATATCATCACCAATCACACTGAGAATCAAATAGATTGCTTCATTCTCTGCATCAATCCAAGCACGTTTCTCTTTCTTAGTGTTCTCATATGTTTCCTCAGTAGTTTGCTCATCAGAACCGGTCGTCGAGTCGGTTGCTTGAATTGCAGGAATGGTTATGGTAGTGAGAGTATAGGGTCCTTCTTTGATGCACCGTCGGAGAAGATCACCATTTGGTTTAGTATCAAGATATCGAATAAACCGTGATTGCCATTGTGCATATCGACCGGTCACAAGCATTGGTGGTCTCTCTTTATTTTCCGCCACCATGATGTTGTTGTTCGTCACACGATACTCTGCAGTAGAATCCATCTTGATAAGCTTTAATATGTTGAAGTGAAAAAGGATCTTAAGTAGATGTGTTATGATTGTTGTTGTGGTTTAAATTCTGAAAATTGCAAATTTTCTTCAGTCCGACAATAAATTCTCCAGTCCGACAAAACGGTAGACCAAAAAATTTTGTAATCGCCAAATTTTGAAATCGAGCTAGAAATGTCCTAAAACTAGTATGGAAAAAATACTCGAACAAAATTTAGCTAAACATCTCATCGGAATGTATTATCGGAATGCCCATCGGAATGTTGTCGAAATGTAGTATCAGAACGTCTGACGAAATGTGTGTCGGAATGTTGTATCGGAATGCCTATCGGAATCACTGTCGGAATATGGCTGTCGAAATATGGCTGTCGGAATATGGCTGTCGGAATCCCTGTCGGAATCAGTGTCGGAATAACCTATCGGAATACACAATCGGAATAACAGTCGGAATACTAAAACCCTTTTCCGATGGAGTGCTATCGGAATAACTGTCGGAAAATAAACCCTTTTCCGACGGAGTGCTATCGGAATGCTTGTACTTTTCTGAAACTTTAGGTAAAAAATGAGATTTTTAACAAGAAATCCGTGATTTTAACCAACCAAAAGCAACCAAATCCCTACCACAACTATGTAGGAGATGTAAATCAAGATGTAGAGCACGAAAAACACAAAAAAATTTGAATTCGAGATGATGTACGGATTAAATCATACGAATCAAATGATATAACAACAGTCAATCACAAAACTACCCCATGGCGATTGATACCAATTGTTGTCCCATATTTGTGATGATTAAGCAAGGAAGAAAGAAAGAAAATAGATGAAGTAGATGAATTCTAGAGAGAGAAAATAGTGAGAGAAAGTAGAGAGAAGTGTGTGAAACTTTTGGAAGATTAGATTAAGAAATAATGACAATCAACACCCTTCCTAACATGCTAGGAAGGGTATTTATATCCTAGCCTACATGTGGCTTAATGGATTGGGCCGGGCTGGAATAAAATGCTTAGTACCTTGAAAGAGGCCTTTTAAGCTAGCCATCAAGCCCGTAATGTCACGACTATTTTAACTAACTATTACAGCGTTCTAATAAATGTTACAATATAAACCTATGATCGAACATTCTTGTTTGACTCAATAATTTGAGGCTAACAATGTTCCTCTTCCTTAGCTATCAAGGCTTGATTCTCCTCAGCTTCTTCTCCCATATAGCTTCATTCTCATCCTACTCCATCAATACCTTACATGGAAACCATTGCTTTTGAATCAGCATCCTCCACCTTAATAAATCTTTTGGAATCCTTTCCTTTATCATTCCTTAATGGTGACCTTCATTCTCTTGCAAAATGCCCCATTCTATGGCAGTTATAGCACTCAACTTTGGACTTGCCAAATCCAGTATATTCTTTGTTACTAAAAGTGATCTTTTTACCATATCTCTTTTGAAACCTAATGGATCAAATACTGGTAAGTGTCATGTTCTACTTAATATCCATCTCCTCTAGAGCTGTATCACATATTTGCTCAAGATTCTCATACATTACTTGAGAACCTTGTGGTAAAGAATCAATGTATGCACATACAATATCTAGATCAATTCCCACAGGCCTATCACTTGAAGAATGTTTTTGAGAAGTGACAGTGGATACAAAATTCTTCCCACTATGAGATTTGATCCCACTATCATGAGATACGTACCTACGGTCAAAGGGATTGTACCCACAGTTGGAAAAAAAAGCCATGTTTCTTGAGTTTGATCCAAATGCACCACCATTCCTTTTTAAGACATCAGCCTCCATAGTCTTTAATTGATTGTAGATGTCATCAAGACTTTTATCTTTATGACTAATTGAAATCAACCATGCATTAGCTTGTGCATACCAAGCTTCTCCAAGACTACTTAGAAACATAGATTTTATTTCTTCACCGTCACGCTCCACATCCATGAACTCTAGTTTGATAGTAAGATCATGCAAACGACTTCTGACCTCACTAAGCTTCTCACCAAGGAAAGCTTTGAAAGACGTGAACTCCTTAACCAGCTTCTTTCTTCTTGTCTTAAAAGTGGTTTCATTACCACCAAAGGTTTTATTAATTGCTTCTCATAAGTCTTTAGCGGACGTATGCTTCCTGAACTTGAATTGTTCTTTTTTACCAAAAACCAATAGAAGACAGCTGAGTGCCTGATAAGTGTGAAAACACTCATCAATAATGATCCAAAAACCACTAAAAACACAGTCAAATACATAATATTTAACTTTAAAATATCAGAATTATGCGTGTATTTGCGTTTCATGTGTTTTCAGGTAAGAAGATACATTTTTGAGCAAAGACGCGTTTTCAAGGACTTATTTGATGAAAAGACGAAGAAAAGGACGAAAGAGCTTCTAAGGACTTTATTTGCCAATATATCAAGAAGAAGGGCTGAAATTGCAACTTATACAAGATAAAGGATGAAAAACAAATTACTTAAAAGTTTTTTTATCACATTTGATAAAAGAATGAAACTAAAGGATCAAAAAGGCAAATAAAGGGAAATTTTAATATACTTGGTCAATTGACCAAAGTCTTGGTCAAACACACAGATACAAAGACGCGTCTTCTTCAACTTTTAAGAGAGAGTAAGAAGCAAATAAACATACAGCCGACTTATAACTCTTTCCACCATCGCACCTGCAATCGAATATCAAGCACAATCCAAGGGGTTTCAGCCAAAGCTTTCAACTACAAAGATGCTCATCTCCATCTCCTCTACAAGAAGATGTCACTTAATTAGATCAAGACTCAAGGACGAAGAAACGCCCAAATTCGGGTTTAGCATGAAGAACTCTAATCATCGTATTTTCCACGTGTCGAAACCTGATTGGACAGAACACGTCATCTCTCCTCTCTCGACGCCTATAAAAGGAAGACGAAGACCCTCACTTCAATCGGTTAGCTTAGGTGTAGATTACACACAGTAATTAGATTAGGAGTAGCTAGTAGTTAGTTACACTTTTCCTTTACAAAATTCAGTTCAAGATTAGTTAAAGTCATAGTTGTAATCAGTTACTTTCTGTTAACTATGTAACAACTTCTGCCATTAATGAAAGCATCTAGTTTCTTTTCATTCTTCTTTCTCTTTTATCAAGCTTAATCTCTTTCTTTCTCAAAAATTCTGTTAGAGTATTGTTCACATAATAAAGTAATTGTAGCTTAACAGTTAAGATCAGCTTATGTAATAAGCTGATAGAGCTTATTTGATTGAGAAATTTGTGAATTGAAGATGTTTCATTTAGCTTCTTATCATAGTATTCTAAGTACTTAGCTTTAGTTTCAATATTCAGGTTTTGATATGTTACTGTTCTGATTTAAGAGGTTCAATCGGTTGTGTTGATTTCAAGATTTTGAGCTTATTCCAGTTTACACAGTCATAATCTGAGATTATTAAGCATTTTTTTTAGTTGAATGAGTTTATAAGTGAATTAGAATAAGTCTTGTTTAAATCTTGTTATGCTACAATCAGTGAAAAAGAAATAGAAATTGAGATAATTTTTCGTTTAAAGCATTTGAATCAGAAGCTATCACAAAGATCAGTGTGATTGGATTTATCGTCTTCGAGAACTATTTGTTTGGATATTCAAATTTGCAGGTTTACTTATTGCTATTCGTTCTGTTTGATTCAAATTTTCTGTTGGTGACGTGTAGCTGTTGTAGTATAATCTTTTCAACAGACTAGTCTGGAGGACAGCAGATCAGCTGGTGAATCGTTGGTGGTTTTAGTTCGATAGCGAGTAAAGCATATCGACATCAACGGTTAAGGCCTGGAGGAAATAGATTGTGGAAGTTTAGATCAGGTGGTGGTTTTTAGCTTTGCTGATATAAATAGCAGATCTACTGGAGTTTTGGATTTGATTTTCAGTTCAGATAGTGGTGTTAGGATCAGCTTATTACGAAAAGCTGAAACAAAAGCTTTTGGTTGAAGCTTTTGTTTCTGTGATAGAGTTGGCATTTTTATTTGCTCGTTTAGTTTGATTTTGCAGGATAACTGAATTTATGCAGGTTTCAAATTCAAGAGTTCTTTTTGATTTGCTGAAACTTTGTAGATCTCAGTTTCATAAGACTGTTTGGAGTAGCTGAATACGTAAGTCAACGAAGCTAGCGGTCCAGTCCAATCTTAGCTAAGCGAGCTCAGCGCTCCGCTTCACCATCAAAGGGCAGGCCTGGATGTTTTGGTTTAGCACTTATTTCATTTTCAGTATTTGCTAATCTTTTCCAAGATTGATCGTTTTTAGTGTGATTTTAGATTGCAAGTTACTCATTACCTGTTTCCTAGTGGCATTTGATTAGTTCATCTAGTTAAATGCTACTCATTTGATTTTCTGTGATATTTTCATAGCTAGAATTTGTTAAGTTCAGCTAAGTGGACATCTGATTTGTTTCCCTGCATGAAACATATAGTCTGCTAATATCTTATTTTTGCTTGGTTTTTGCTAGTTATTAGTTTCTTAGCTTATTTTGTCAATTTGCATAAGTTTTGTTAATTGTCAGTTTTAGTCCTTCAGTTTGAATGCTCTAGTTACGCTTACAGTCCAGAGTTAGCCACAGTTAGTTGCAATTTGACCCTCAGTTAGAATATTAGTTGCGATTTATGTCCTTGTTAGTTACCCAGTTATCCTTCTTGGTTAGATTAGTTGCAAGTTAAGTCCAATTCGTTAGTTTTAGATATACAGTAACTAGATTGTCATTTGGGCCATATAGTTGGGCTTTTTAAAAGTCTTTTATTTGGGCCAGTTAAATTTGTAAATGAGATTTGTGAACTTTTAGTTTTGTAGATTTTAAATAAACTTGCATTTGGTATTTTTAAAATGTAAATTTAGTTTAATATTTTGTATTTTGTAATTGTAGTATAAAATTGTATTTTTACATTTTACTTGTGCATTTGAATGTAGTACTTGCAATGTGTTTTGTAGAATAGTACGTATTAGTAGGTAATATAGACATTTTTACATTTTTACTTGTTTTGTGCCAATTAGACATAAATTCCAAGAAAAATCTTACAACCAAAAACAATCAAGTCAAGCTTAAAATTGTTAGATCAATTCAAATCGAGCTGAGAAGACAACTACACTAAAAAACAAAATATTAAATGGCGCCGCTGCCGGTTCTTTTCGTGAAGATTAACGATTTCGAGTGAGACGATTGGATTTTGGGATCCGTTCACTTTGTGAACGTTATTTTTACGTATTATAAATGAAAAAGATAAAAAAATCAAAAAGATAAAAATACAAAAAAAAATAAAAAAACCACAAATCAATTCTTTTCCTAAAGAATTGAACCAAAAAAATAAAAAATCAAAAAAGTAATCTTTTTCCTAAAAGATTACACCCAAAAATATATATTATATCGGTTTTCATCGTTTTTACGTACATATAGTATTTTTCTTAAAAAAACAAAAATATTTTCTATATATTATTATATGTAAATACGTATACGTATAAGAACAACCAACATACATATTCTCCATAAGTATTGCCGAGGCAATACACCGTGTTGAGGGGCGTTCCGGTCCTTGACACGTGTATCGATCGAATTTAATTAAGCAAGAATAGATAAATACTTCCAATAGGCAATAATTCGAAGAATACAAACTACTAAAGTGAATAGATAGGCGACGTGCTATAAAATGCCGTCTAAGGGTTAATAGGTACTTAAGTGCTTCGCGCCACCTAACCCCCCGTTCACTAGTGCGTATTCTAAGAAGGAAGGTTTTATTGGGGGTCTTGCACCCAAGTAGTAATTATATATATACTTTCTTGTGGATATTTCATATCCAACCTCGAAGAGGATAATCCTTTTCTCTTCAAAGTCGACCGAGGGATACTCCCTCATTCCTCGTGTTTACTTACACGTGTACTCGCACACGTGTAAACATACCACCTTTGGTGTATTACTTCCTTCCCCGAGGAAGCTTTTAGACGTCATTTCACTTGTATATACATTCGACCATTTTGTAGCCATGGATCAACGTCCTATTATGGATATTCTCCAATCGAAAGTGGAGGGAAATGCCGACGCCATCGTTATACCCGAAATAAACGCACACACTTTTGAGCTTAATACACACATGATCACTTTGGTTTCTTCTAGCCCCTTCTTAGGGAGACCCATAGATGACCCCCACGACCATATTAAGAGGTTCTTGTTACTTTGCAATACACTTAAGTATAATGGGGTCCCTCCTGATGCCATTAAGATGATCCTATTCCCATTCTCCTTAGAGGGTCTTGCTAGAAATTGGTATGATAGGCAACCATCTATGAGCATCTTCACTTGGGAGGATTTAAGGAAGAAGTTTTTGAACCAGTTCTTTCCTCTATCAAGAACTACGGCTTTGAGAAAATTAATTATTGGTTTTCAACAAAGGAATGATCAAACATTTAGTGAGGCTTGGGAAAATTTCAAGGAGTTATTGAGGAAATGTCCAAATCATGGATTCAATGAGGATCACCAAATCAACACTTTCTATAATAGATTAAGACCATACCACCAAGATTCACTCAACTCTTCCGCGGGTGGAAATATTTTCTCTAAATCCGTTCAAGAAGCTTGGGACATTATTGAGAACAAATTGATGGTGCAAGCTAACACACAATTTGATGAGAGAGTCCATGTGGTGCAAGAGAGTGTTACTCCTTAAATAGAAAAAATGATCTCTCAAAAGCTTGATACTATAACCAACACACTCATGAAATTTTGTGAACTCTTTTTGAACAAGAATTCCACCAATGATGTGAATACTATTGCTCTTTCATGTGAGACTTGTGGAGGTCCCCATTCCTACCAACAATGTGATAAAGTTCAAGGCTATCAAAGGGAGTGTTATGCTTACCAAGGGAACAATTACAAAGCACCCAACACCTTTCAAGATCAAGGAAATAATTTTCATCCACCCAATCAAGGATTTCAACCACCACCTTTCCAACCCCAAGGTTTTCAAGGAAATGTTCCAAAAGATTATAACACAATTGAGCTTTTTCACAAAATGAATCAAGAGAATGAAAGGAGGTTCCAACTTAATGAGAAGAGATTAAGAGAAATGAATGAAGCTCATGAGAGAAGAATGAGAGAAATGCATGAAGACACAAATAAGAAGGTTATGATGCTTTATAATCAAATACCACAAGGGGCTTTACCTTCTAACACACAAACAAATCCAAGGGCAAATGTCAATGCTATTACAACAAGAAGTGGAAAGACAACAAAGGATCCTTCACCTCCTAAACCTCCTATTGTTCCACCCACTTTTGTTCCTACTTGTGACAAACCTTCTACCTCTATTTCACCACCTAAAAATGCTCCTATTCAATCAAACACACCATCTCAACCTATTCCTACTTCTCCTCTACCTTCCACACCTCCTAATGAAGAAGCTAACAAAGACAAATCTTCCACTACAACACCTATTCCACCTACACCAAAACCAAACCTTCCTTACCCTTCAAGATTGAGAAAGGATAAATTGAAAAACAAGGATGATATCCAAGTCTCAAATTTCTTAAGGATGTTCAAGCAACTCAACATCAACATATCCTTTGCGGAAGCTCTTGCTTATATGCCAAAGTTTGCTATTCAAGGATTTACTCTCAAACAAGGAAAAATTGGTTGATTTTCCCAACACATCCCTTAATGAAAATTGTTCCGCCGTGTTGCTCAAAACCTTACCTACAAAACTAGGAGATCCGGGGCGATTCTTGATACCTTGTAATTTTCCTGGGGTGGAAAATTGCATGGCATTGGCGGATCTTGGGGCAAGTATCAATCTCATGCCATTATCGCTTTGGAAAAGACTTTCACTTCCCGAGCTCACACCTACTAGGATGACACTTGAGTTAGCTAACCGTACCATAGCTTATCCGGTAGGCATAGCGGAGGATGTGTTTGTAGGGGTTGATAAGTTTACCTTTCCCACGGATTTTGTAGTGGTTGATTATGATATGGAGCCGAGAGTTCCTCTTATTGTTGGTAGACCCTTTTTAAGGACGGGTCGTACTCTTATTGATGTGGCGGAAGGGTAACTTATTATGAGGGTGGAAGATCAAAAGATTGTGTTTAACATGGGAAAATTGTCTAATAAATCCAATGAGCCCGAGACGGTTAAGCATGTTGATATTCTTGATAAAGTGGTGAATCACGTTGATATTCTTGATGAAGTGTGTAATGAATACTTTCATGAAGCTTGTAAGAGTGGTGAATATGATCTTCCTTATGTTGAGACAATAGCTTCCATTACTTCCTCATTGAATATTCATGAACCCCAACAACTTCATTTTGGAGATTTTAATCATATTTTCAACACAAATGAGGAAGCAAATGAGGATTCTAGTTATGATGAACCACCTCTTTTTGATACACCAATTTACGATGAATATAGTGATGATGAGTTCTCCATTTTTGAGCCTCCATTATTTGATGATCATACTACCTTGAGTTTTGAGGACATACCTTTTGAAACACCAAGCCTTGACCTAACAATCTATGATGACTATCATGATGAGGAGGGTTCTATCATTGATGAGAGTGATAAGGTTTTTGAGATTGAAAAATTGCTTAGTGAGGATGAATTGATAGATAAACAAACTGAAGATTATCTTAAGAGAGATGATATTGAGATTGATTACTCTAGTTCAAATTGGGAAGAGGATGTTCTAGAGATTGAAAGATTGCTTAGTGAGGATGAATTGATAGATAAACAAATTAAAGATTATCTTAAGAGGGATGATATTATGGTTGATACGTTTTCTTCTAATTGGGATGAGGATATTCGTGAAATAGAAAGATTGCTTTATGGAGATTCCATTCCTACTCAACCTTCTCATGAACCTTCACTTATTACTCCTTCTTACATACCTTGTGAAACACCTCAAAACCAAAATGCTTCACTTATTTCACCACTTTTCTTACAAACCAATTCAAACTATCTCTTTGAGCCTTCACTTGATGAACCAATATTTGAGAAGTTTCAAGATGATAGTGACTTGTATCATTTGGATGTTGAAATGGAGAGATTCTTTATGTCACCATATGAGGATGTTTTTGATGAGGAGTTTTCTAAGAACAAGAAAGAAATGGTGGTTTCCTCTACAAGTGTGATGACACTTACTACTCCACACCCTTTCTCTCATGATGTGAAGTATCAAGGAGAATTTTTAAAGGCTCCCATCACTTGTTATTTTCCCATGAAGCAAAAGATTTTTGATCCTGGTATAGAGAATGTTGAGCCAACTCAGTATCCGCTTGATGCATTAAAAGGAAAACTTGTGGGAAACTTTAAAGTATCACCTTATCATCTTATGGGACACTTAAGGGAAAGAATCATAAACAAAGAAACCTCACCCACCTCACCATTGATTAAGAAGTCCACTTTTTGGATGTGCTATTCTTGGGAGGGCAATTATGTATTTGATCCTGGTGGATATTTATGGGGTTTTGTGTACTTAAGAACTTGTTTTACCTTATCATGGAGAGTTTTTCCTAAGAGGGTAAATCTTTTACTCTCCATGATGGTTTCCCCAAGGACAATCTAATTCGGGGCCGAGTCGAGCTAGCGACTTAGGGTTAAAAAAAACTCAAGCATTGAATAACTAGGTTAGAAAATGTAGAGTAGATTTTCAATAGGTTAGGTTTAATTAAAAGGATGTTATAGTAGAGTTGAAGTGGAGGGGTGCCTTTCTTCGTCTTTTCGTGTTTGTTTCAAGGGTTGCTCTCTCACATTTCATGCTTGGAGCTTATGGAGGAGGCCCGTGTATCTGGTTCACTTTGATTAGTTTTTGCTATTGTGATATTAAACACTTGTGCTTAAAATGAATACCCTTTAGTTGTCTCTTCCTTAACTTGGGTTAAGCAAAGTAATCAATGTAATAAGTGTAGGGGAGTTCACTCCAATACTCTTAAACATTGAGGACAATGTTTATCTTAAGTGTAGGGGAGACTTCTATCGAAGTGACCTTACCTAGACCATTGCCTTAACTTCATGATAATTGAGAAAATTAATTTTTCAAACATTTTTCAAATTTTTGATCTACTTTGGCCACCAAAAATATGCATTCATAATTTTTGCATCAATCAATTTTCATTTGCATAACACATTTGCATTGTATATATTTCTTCTTTATTTTTCATCAAAAATATATAAAAGGAAAAAAATATAATAAAACATGGTTTTAACAAATTTAGACTTCTTTGACATATTAGGCCCGCCATGGATATTTTGACTCAACCCGAGTTTTCTTATCTTAGCATTCTCTAGCTAGTATCCTTAACCATGTAGTCCTTCATTGGTCTATTAGGCTAAGCGTCCACCAATCTCATTATTTGAGATTTTAAATTTGTGGAGAATGGGAAATGATAGAGTTGAAGCAAGTATAAAAGGGCTAGATAAACTTCATGATAATTACTTGTGGCTAAATCCTTCTCTTCTTTACCTCTAATTTCTTCGCAGGTATATAATTGTTAATAAATAATCAAGAACGGTTTTAATTGGTTTGTAATTCTTATGCATTTTTGTCTAATCATTCATGGTTGATATAAGTACGTCTTAAGATTCTAAGTTAGAACGTTTTATGTGTACTAGACTTATGTCATGCTCAATATTTAGCGGGTGTTTTTCCTTTTATTCTTTTAAACTTTCTTTGTGAGGAATAAAGAAAAATAAGAGCGGCTTACACAAAAAATGAGTGGCTAGAAAAAAGAGAAAAAGAAAAAAATATATATATATATACAAGACTCCCAAGAGGGGCAGTGTGGTGTTAATTATAGTGACTATTGAGTTCCAATATTACCTTGACGGGTTGCGGGGATTCAATAGATTGCTCCAATCCAATATTACCTTGACGGGTTGCGGGGTTGAAGATCCAAAGTCTCAAAAAGATGGTGGATGTAAATTATTGCGTGAGTTTTATTTTTCTTTCCTTAGCGAGTGTGTAGCTACTTATGAAAGCATGACATGAGGATTTTACACATAAGGCGAATGACTTATTACTCTTGAAACGGACTTGTATTAATTGTGAGCGGTTTTTCAAGTAATGGATGAGAGGATTACTTAGGATTAAAACCGTGCTTCCTTATTTTTGGATTTTACATTTCTTATACTTCACACTTGAAATAATGACAAATTTGCCTTCAAGCAATTTGCTCAAATAATAACCGGTTCCACATTTAATTGTCATGAATAAGTTGATGCACTTTTTACTTGTGAATACAATGATCCCATTTTTAAGCTTGGTATGGGGAAAGTAAAACTTGAGGGTGATAAATGTCCATGGTACCCAAGCCCTAATCTAAGTCATTGATTTCTTTATGAGTTATTTCCATCAAAACCATTTATGAAAAATCCAAAAAGATATAAATAGAATTGATTCTTTTGCATTGCATTGTAAATATTCAAAATCATTCATCATGTAGTATAGTTTAGTTTGTTAAATAATAAAATGGCCAAGGTTGGTTAATTATGAGAAAAGTGCACTTTAGAGCTTTGAAATGCTGCATTGCATGAGGTCATGGCAATGGTCAAGTGGAGGGGAGTTGATAAGTGTGAAAACACTCATCAATAATGATCCAAAAACCACTAAAAACACAGTCAAATACATAATATTTAACTTTAAAATATCAGAATTATGCGTGTATTTGCGTTTCATGTGTTTTCAGGTAAGAAGATACATTTTTGAGCAAAGACGCGTTTTCAAGGACTTATTTGATGAAAAGACGAAGAAAAGGACGAAAGAGCTTCTAAGGACTTTATTTGCCAATATTATCAAGAAGAAGGGCTGAACTTGCAACTTATACAAGATAAAGGATGAAAAACAAATTACTTAAAAGTTTTTTATCACATTTGATAAAAGAATGAAACTAAAGGATCAAAAAGGCAAATAAAGGGAAATTTTAATATACTTGTTCAATTGACCAAAGTCTTGGTCAAACACACAGATACAAAGACGCGTCTTCTTCGACTTTTAAGAGAGAGAAAGAAGCAAATAAACATACAGCCGACTTATAACTCTTTCCACCATCGCACCTGCAATCGAATATCAAGCACAATCCAAGGGGTTTCAGCCAAAGCTTTCAACTACAAAGATGCTCATCTCCATCTCCTCTACAAGAAGATGTCACTTAATTAGATCAAGACTCAAGGACAAAGAAACGCCCAAATTCGGGTTTAGCATGAAGAACTCTAATCATCGTATTTTCCACGTGTCGAAACCTGATTGGACAGAACACGTCATCTCTCCTCTCTCGACGCCTATAAAAGGAAGACGAAGACCCTCACTTCAATCGGTTAGCTTAGGTGTAGATTACACACAATAATTAGTTTAGGAGTAGCTAGTAGTTAGTTACACTTTTCCTTTACAAAATTCAGTTCAAGATTAGTTAAAGTCATAGTTGTAATCAGTTACTTTCTGTTAACTATGTAACAACTTCTGCCATTAATGAAAGCATCTAGTTTCTTTTCATTCTTCTTTCTCTTTTATCAAGCTTAATCTCTTTCTTTCTCAAAAATTCTGTTAGAGTATTGTTCACATAATAAAGTAATTGTAGCTTAACAGTTAAGATCAGCTTATGTAATAAGATGATAGAGCTTATTTGATTGAGAAATTTGTAAATTGAAGATGTTTCATTTAGCTTCTTAGCATATTATTCTAAGTACTTAGCTTTAGTTTCAATATTCAGGTTTTGATATGTTACTGTTCTGATTTATGAGGTTCAATCGGTTGTGTTGATTTCAAGATTTTGAGCTTATTCCAGTTTACACAGTCATAATCTGAGATTATTAAGCATTTTTTTAGTTGAATGAGTTTATAAGCGAATTAGAATAAGTCTTGTTTAAATCTTGTTATGCTACAATCAGTGAAAAAGAAATAGAAATTGAGATAATTTTTCGTTTAAAGCATTTGAATCAGAAGCTATCCCAAAGATCAGTGTGACTGGATTTATCGTCTTCGAGAACTATTTGTTTGGATATTCAAATTTGCAGGTTTACTTATTGCTATTCGTTTTGTTTGATTCACATTTTTGTTGGTGACGTGTAGCTGTTGTAGTATAATATTTTCAACAGACTAGTCTGGAGGACAGCAGGTCAGCTGGTGAATCGTTGGTGGTTTTAGTTCGATAGCGAGTAAAGCATATCGACATCAACGGTTAAGGCCTGGAGGAAATAGATTGTGGAAGTTTAGATCAGGTGGTGGTTTTTAGCTTTGCTGATATAAATAGCAGATCTACTGGAGTTTTGGATTTGATTTTCAGTTCAAATAGTGGTGTTAGGATCAGCTTATTACGAAAAGCTGAAACAAAAGCTTTTGGTTGAAGCTTTTGTTTCTGTGATAGAGTTGGCATTTTTATTTGCTCGTTTAGTTTGATTTTGTAGGAGAACTGAATTTATGCAGGTTTCAAATTCAAGAGTTCTTTTGGATTTGCTGAAACTTTGTAGATCTCAGTTTCGTAAGACTGTTTGGAGTAGTTGAATACGTAAGTCAACGAAGCTAGCGGTCCAGTCCAATCTTAGCTAAGCGAGCTCAGCGCTCCGCTTCACCATCAAAGGGCAGGCCTGGATGTTTTGGTTTAGCACTTATTTCATTTTCAGTATTTGCTAATCTTTTCCAAGATTGATCGTTTGTAGTGTGAATTTAGATTGCAAGTTATTCATTACCTATTTCCTAGTGGCATTTGATTAGTTCATCTAGTTAAATGCTACTCATTTGATTTTCTGTGATATTTTCATAGCTAGAATTTGTTAAGTTCAGCTAAGTGGACATCTGATTTGTTTCCCTGCATGAAACATATAGTCTGCTAATATCTGATTTTTGCTTGGTTTTTGCTAGTTATTAGTTTCTTAGCTTATTTTGTCAATTTGCATAAGTTTTGTTAATTGTCAATTTTAGTCCTTCACTTTGAATGCTCTAGTTACACTTACAGTCCAGAGTTAGCCACAGTTAGTTTCAATTTGACCCTCAGTTAGAATATTAGTTGCGATTTATGTCCTTGTTAGTTACCCAGTTATCCTTCTTGGTTAGATTAGTTGCAAGTTAAGTCCAATTCGTTAGTTTTAGATATACAATAACTAGATTGTCATTTGGGCCATACAGTTGGGCTTTTTAAAAGTCTTTTATTTGGGCCAGTTAAATTTGTAAATGAGATTTGTGAACTTTTAGTTTTGTAGATTTTAAATAAACTTGCATTTGGTATTTTTAAAATGTAAATTTAGTTTAATATTTTGTATTTTGTAATTGTAGTATAAAATTGTATTTTTACATTTTACTTGTGCATTTGAATGTAGTACTTGCAATGTGTTTTGTAGAATAGTACGTATTAGTAGGTAATATAGATATTTTTACATTTTTACTTGTTTTGTGCCAATTAGACATAAATTCCAAGAACAATCTTACAACCAAAAACAATCAAGTCAAGCTTAAAATTGTTAGATCAATTCGAATCGAGCTGAGAAGACAACTACACTAAAAAACGAAATATTAGTGCCTTTATGTCATTCTTCCTTTGAGCAGTTTCTTTAGTAGATGTAGCCCTATCTAAGGAACTCTCAGTTTCCTCTTCACCTTCCTTACCATCAACCTTAGCCTTATTCTTCGTTTCAATTTCCCTTTTCTTTTCCTCGGGATCGAAGGAGTTCCCAAATTGAATGACCTCCCAAAGAATGTAGTGATCCACTTGGAGATATTGCTTGATTCTATACTCCCACATCTTAAAGTTTTTAGGGTCAAGAATTGGAAGTTTGATGTTACTAGTAGGGTGAGTAGGGTTTGGTGAATTTTTCATTAGGTTAGACATCGTGAAGGGTTGAGAATTTGCAATTAGGGTTTTGTTCTTTAGATCAAAGTTCCTCAACAAGCTCTGATACCACTTGTTGATCCTAAACTTAGATCGATTTAGCTTTGTATTATCGAGATAATATCAAGAGTAATACATAGAGAAACTTTGTGTAGTTGACAATCTAAAAATTATGTGAAATCTAATACTTAGAACAAAGAACATAAACGCAAACGATTACCAAACTTTCAATCGATTAATAATAGCAAAGTGAACAATGTATGAAAGCACTATTCGACATCTAACCCTAAGGTCGCCTTTTATTGATTAAGGAGCCTTGTACATTAAGCTAAGATCAACTTATAATTGGAAGTTCTACAAATATAATTAAAGTAAATAACTTATAGGAGAATATCTTCCATAAACTAATAAACGTGTTGATCCATGCAATCCCATCAGTGGTTGGGAGTCTTTATAATAACCTAAACTTAACTTCATTATTTTACCCTAACTATGTACTTGATTTTGACATTCTAAGTGATGGTAAGTATTGTAATGTTTGACGGTTTACGTTGAAACCGGTAATGTGTAGCTATAATTAATCGTTGTGAAGATTGAAGAGTACTAATAGTGACCGCGATGCCAATGGATGCCCAAATATTATATTTTAGTATCGATTATTTCGATATTTAAGATTTTGAAATTTTTATTTCATTACGTATTAAGTCGAGTCGGAACTTCACTATTTCGTTTTGTGTGCGTTTAATTACTAAAACGATCAATTTAACAAACGAGATTTATATTTTTATGTAGCCGGGACGAAACCTGACTCTCGTAAATATTTTTAAAATTTACAATTAGTCATTTCCCGCTTTTAAACTAATATTTACATTTTAGTCCAAAACTATCAAAAATTTACAAAAACAACCCTCACCTACCATATATAAGTTAAAATTTTACACACACAAACACTTTATAAAAAAATCACATAGTTTTCTCCTCCCTCCACTCTTTGTCTTGACCTTCATCAACAAACACCCCTTGATCATTGATTCTAGCTTGATTCAACCTAATCTAAACAAAGTCCCATGTAGAACAATGATAATCTTTGTATTTTAATAAGTGTGAAAACACTTATCCTTTTACCACTTATTTCCAATAATAACTAGACCAAAACGTGTATTTTATGTCGTAAAAGTCAGAATTATGCGTGGTTTGTGTTTTTATTGTGTTTTAGGACCAAAAGATGAAAAAGGAAGAAAACACGAGTTTTCACGGGCTTTTATCGAAGAAAACGAGAAAAGACGAAGTCAAAAGATCAAGAGTGCAAAAAGAACGGAAGTCCAAGGCCTATTCTGAAGATTTATCGAAGAAAAAGTCTAAAGACGGAGGTTTAATAAAGTCGAAGAACTTAAAAGACGAAGAGCCGAGAAGAAAGAAAGAGGAGGCAACACATGCACCTCCCTATTTTTCCCTATAAATACCCTCCTAAACACATTAGGAGGGTGGTTAGCTAGTTTCATTTTCATTTTTCCTTTCTAGTTTTTAGAGAGAGAAAGTTTTAAGCTTTCTCTCACTAAGTTTTCATCTTTTCTTTATTTTTATCTTTTAAGTTTAAGCTTTTGATCATCCTTGTATTTGGATTTCATTAATCACAAGTTCAAGTTAAGCTTTTTATTCTTTAATCTTTCTCTACATTTCTCGATTTTGGTTTACTTTGATCCGAAATATTAAAGACTTGTGTTTGATCTTGATGTTTTCGTGATTAAAAAGTTAATCTTTTTATTCCTACATAAGCTTTCATACGGTTTAAGTTTTAAGCTCTTTGTGCTTATTGGCTTATTTGTATGTTTATCTTGTTCACTTTTAAGCTTTCTTAAAAGTTTTATTGTTTTAAAGTTCGTCTTATTGAGTTCCCATGTTCTAGATTCCAAAAGTTGTCAAATTTGTGCTTAATTACTCTTGTCTAAGTTGGTAAGTGCTTATTGTGTTAACTGCTTATTCATTTCTGCTTAAGTTGCTCTTTGTGTTTCTTTACGATCTTAGAAGGGTTTTCCTTGTTACGTTCCTTGGCTTAGATCGCATTGATTGCGATCCCATTCTACTTTCCCTGGCTACGATCCACACCACGATCACATATTGCGATCTGTGGGTGCGATCGTGTCACATTTCTTTGTTACGATCGCATTGACTGCGATCCTTGTGGTTACGATCAAAGACCACGATCCACTTGTTGTGATCGTGGTTGCGATCCGTGAGTGTGATCACCCTTTCCCATCGCATTGAGTGCGATCTGACCCCAGGCTACGATCGTGAGTGCGATCGGTGGTCACGATCGTATTGTGATCTGAGTACGATCGCATTGCGATCTTACTTTGGTTTTTGTTTTATTGTCCTTATTTTTCAAATTTAACTTTTCCCGCCATCTTAACTTAGAATTATTTTAAACAAGTTTCGTCTTAGTTTATTTTTACCAAGTTTGCAAGTTTTTAATCATTTACGTTTTAATTTCCAAAGATTGCACGCTTTTATCTTTAGTTTAAATTTTATAAAGTTTTTATTTTACTTAACGACATTTTAGTTTAAAAATAGATAATCAACCAACCATTTTATTTTCCACCGAGAACAATTGAGTCGCACTAATTAACGGTAATCAATTCGAAAAGACTTGGAACAACGAACTTTGATACTTAGTAAATCTATGTATTAAATGGCGCCGCTGCCGGCTCTTTTCGTTAAGATTAACGGTTTTTTGTGAGAGACGCGTTGGATTTTGGGATCCGTTCATCTTTGAACGTTATTTTCCTTGCTTTAACATTTTCAAAAATCCATAAAAATTAAAAATTTTCAAAAATACAAAAAAATAGAAAAACATAAAAAAACCAAAAATATTTCTTGTCTATTTTGCTTTTCCTTTTGTAGCTGTGTATGCGTACTCGTGCTCGTAAGAAGAAAGTAGCTCAAGCCGAAGTCATTACTCCACCTATTGTCACCATGGACAATCAACCAATGATCGAGCTTTTGCAATCGCACGTAGAGGGCAACACTGATGCTATTGTCATACCCGATGTTGGAGCCAACAACTTTGAGCTTAAATCCGGCTTCATTCAAATGGTCTCTGCTCAACCTTTCTTGGGGCGTTCGCTTGATGATCCTCATGACCATATAAAAAGGTTTCTTCAACTCACTAATACGGTCAAGTATAATGGGGTTTCATAAGAAGTGATTCGCTTGCAACTTTTTCCTTTGTCCTTAGAGGGACAAGCCCGGAATTGGCTTGATAAGGAACCGCCACAAAGTATTCTTACGTGGACGGATTTAGAGACCAAATTCATTAATTACTTTTTCCCACCCTCACGTACTACCGCTTTGCGGAATGAAATCATTACATTCGAACAAAAGTACGGTGAGACATTTAGTGAATCTTGGGACCGTTTTAAGGAACTTTTAAGAAAGTGTCCTCAACATGGTTTCACAAAAGTACATCAAATTAATACTTTTTACAATGGTTTAAGCATGAATGACCAAGATTCACTAAATAGTGCTTCGGGGGGTAATATTATTGAGAACAAGTCTAGAGTGCAAACCAAGAGTGTTCGGACTAATGTGGCTAGTGCTAGCACTAATGAGAGCGACAAGAGAATTGATAAGCTTACTTCGCTTGTTGAATCACTTGCTCTCTAAACCGCCAACAATGCCAAACAAATCACTGCCCAAGCTAATGCTTTGACTCAATCATGTGAAATATGCGGGGGATCTCACTCATACACCGATTGTCCTTCGACTCATGATAATCCGGAAAATGTGTATGCCGCCAACGGTAACTATTCCACGGGAGGCTATCAGGCACGTCCTCAAGGTGACCGCAATTTGCTCATCTATCGCTCAAACAACTTTCTTTCACCACCCGGTTTTCCCCCACAAAACCCAAACAACCTCAATCGCAACAATCAAAACCAACCTCGTGCTCCAAATCAATATCAAACCCAAAGAACCCCATATCCACCTCAAAGAAACAACCAAGTTTACCAACAACCCGCTTATCAACCACCTGCCTACCATACTCCTCCTCCCAACCAACCCACCGTATTTAATCACGAGGTTGAAACTTACATGAGGACTAATGATGCGATAGTGCAGAATCTTCAGCGGGAAATGGCCAACATGAAAGCAGATATGGTGAAACAAAGGAATGATCTTCAAGCCGATATGCGAAACTCTTTTGCAAGTCAAACGAATGACTTAAGGAACATGATGGCTAGTTTCTTCCCAAGTAATCAAGCCTCTGGTTCGGGTTCTCTTCCGAGTAACACCGTTGCGAATCCAAGAGGGGAGATTAAAGCAATCACCACTCGAAGTGGAAAAGGTTTAAAGGAACCCGAGCTTCCTACACCTACACCGGTGATTGTGACAAAGGAAAACGAGTCTACTTCTCCAATTCCTCCAACTTCTACTTCTCCAATTCCTCCAACTTCTACTTCTCCAATTCCACCGCCTTCTACTTCCACCCCTCCACCACCCAAGGATGTGCGTGAGAATTCCATCCCATAGCCTTCATCTCAACCCAATATACCTTATCCTTCGAGGTTGAGGAAAGAGAAATTGAAGAACAAGGATGATATTCAGGTTTCTAACTTTCTTAAAATATTTAAACAACTGAATTTCAATATCTCCTTTGCTGAGGCTCTCGCTCAGATGCCAAAGTATGCCAAACTATTTAAAGATCTTCTCAGTGATAAGGAGAAACTCCTTGATATCGCTCAGACCCAACTTAATGAGAATTGCTCTGTAGTCCTCTTAAGGAAATTACCAACAAAACTTGGTGATCCGGGTCGTTTCTTGATTCCTTGCAACTTCCCCGGGGTAGAGAATTGTATGGCCCTAGCCGATCTAGGTGCTAGTATAAACTTAATGCCATTAAGTGTCTGGAAACAATTATCTCTACCCGAGCTAGTCCCCACACGAATGACTTTGGAATTAGCTAACCGTATGGCTGCTTATCCAGTGGGGATAGCCGAAGACGTCTTCGTTGGTGTCGACAAATTCACCTTTCCAGCGGATTTTGTTGTCGTTGACTACGAGATGGACCCCCCGTGTTCCATTAATCGTTGGACGTCCATTCCTGAGGATCGGTCGCACTCTCATTGATGTAGCCGCGGGCGAATTAATCATGAGAGTTGGTGACGATAAAATCGTCTTCAACATGGGTAAACTTTCTAAGCAGCCTTCTGAAAACGAGAGCATTAAGTTCATTGATGTTCTTGATGAGGCTTGTGAAGAACATTTCAAAGACGCTTGTAAAAGTGGTTCTTCTTCTCTTCCCATTGTTGAGACTGTTGCCTCTATTGCTCCATCACTAACTCCATTCGGAGAAAGTGATTTCATCTTGAAAGAATTTGAAGCAACTTTGGGAGATGTGGACTTGCAATATGACGATTCTCCCTCCAATTGGGATGAAGACATTCGCACCATTGAGAAACTTCTCAATGAGGACCATATTTCTCCACCATCTCCTAAGGATATCTCTATCGATGAACCGAATTTGACTACGCCTTCCATCGAAAATCCTCCGGATTTAGAGCTTAAGGACCTACCGTCTCATCTCGAGTACGTTTTCCTTGAAGACAACAAGAAGTCACCCGTCATTATCGCAAAGGACTTGAAAGAGGAAGAAAAATCTCGACTTATCGTCGTGCTGAAAAAATCACAAGAAAGTGATTGCTTGGAAAATCTCTGATATTCGTGGAACTGATCCTCACTTTTGCACACATAAAGTTCTCATGGAGGACGACTTTAAACCCACTATTCAAAGCCAAAGAAGGGTGAATCCTAAGATCCATGACGTTATCAAAAAAGAGGTTATCAAACTTCTTGATGCGGGAATGATCTACCTTATCTCGGATTCACCATGGGTTAGTCCCGTCCATTGTGTGCCTAAGAAAGGCGGAATCACCGTTGTGCCCAATGAAAACAAGGAGTTGATTCCTACTCGTCACGTTACAGGGTGGAGAGTTTGTATAGACTATCGCAAACTCAATGATGCTACGAGAAAGGATCATTTTCCTCTTCCTTTCATGGACCAAATGCTTGAACGTCTAAGCGGGTAATGACTATTACTACTTTTAGACGGTTTCTCCATGTATTTTCAAATTCCCATCGATCCCAAAGACCAAGAGAAAACCACATTCACTTGTCCTTATGGAACATTTGCTTACAAAAGAATGCCTTTCGGCTTATGCAATGCTCCCGGGACTTTCCAAAGGTGTATGATGGCTATCTTCCATGACATGGTTGAAGAAACTATGGAAGTCTTCATGGATGATTTCTCGGTCTATGGTGATTCTTTCTCTCATTGCCTCGCCAATTTATAATGCATGCTTAAGCGGTGTGAAGACACTCATCTTGTTCTAAATTAGGAAAAATGCCATTTCATGGTAAAATAAGGCATTGTGCATGGACATAAAATCTCAAAAGCCGGTCTTGAAGTGGCCGTGCTAAAGTGGATGTCATAGCCAAATTACCTCCACCTTCAACCGTGAAGGGTGTGAGAAGTTTCCTTGGTCATGCGGGCTTCTATCGTCGATTCATTCAAGATTTTTCTAAAATCGCTCGCCCGATGACCCACCTCTTGGAAAAATATACTCCTTTTATCTTTTCTAAAGAGTGTCTCGAATCATTCAATCTTCTTAAGGATAATCTAACTAAGGCACCGGTCTTGGTTACCCCTAATTGGGAGCTACCTTTTGAATTGATGTGTGATGCTAGCTACTTTGCTATTGGAGCGGTTTTGGGCCAAAGAGTGAACAAACACTTCCAACCAATCCATTACGCTAGCAAGACAATGACGGGGGCTCAATTGCATTATACCACTACCGAAAAAGATATTTTAGCTGTAGTGTATGCTTTTGAGAAGTTCCTCCCCTACCTTGTCCTTTCTACCACCATCGTGTATACCGATCATTCCGCGTTGAAGTACTTGTTGACTAAGCAAGATTCTAAGCCAAGACTTCTTCGTTGGGTTTTGCTCCT
The DNA here is from genome assembly GCA_025667525.1 of Glebionis coronaria. Lineage (NCBI taxonomy): Eukaryota > Viridiplantae > Streptophyta > Magnoliopsida > Asterales > Asteraceae > Glebionis > Glebionis coronaria. The sequence goes on from CM046876.1 coordinate 148,932,526, forward strand.
TCAAGAATTTAAAATTGAAATTCGTGACAAGAAGGGTGCCGAAAACCTAGCCGCGGATCATCTAAGTAGACTTGAGGATCCTTATCAAGAGGATCATCCGAATCAAGAGATCAATAACTCTTTTCCCCTTGAAGCCTTAATGTCTATCAATACAAATCTTGATGACACCCCGTGGTTTGCGGAAATTGCAAACTACTTAGCAGGTGGAATTCTCAAGGACGGGCTAACATCCCAACAAAAGAAAAAGTTCTGTAAAGATATTGAACATTATTTCTGGGACGACCCTTACCTTTTCAAACAATGTGCGGATCTTGTCATTCGTCGATGTGTTGATGGGCCGGCAGCGGTACAAATTCTTGAAGCTTGCCATAAAGGACCCACCGGTGGTCACTTTGGTCCCAATTACACCGCGAAGAAAGTATTCGACTCTGGATTTTATTGGCCCTCCATTTATCATGACGCTCATGAAATGGTTAAACATTGTGATACTTGCCAAAGACAAGGCAAGATCACACATAAAGATAAGATGCCTCAAAATTTCATACAAGAATGTGAAATCTTTGACGTATGGGGCATCGACTTTATGGGGCCATTTCCATCATCTAAAGGGAACAAGTACATCCTCGTAGCCGTTGACTACATTTCCAAATGGGTTGAAGCTAAGGCTCTCCCCACGAACGATGCGAGGGTGGTTGTGAACTTTTTGAAGCAACTTTTTGCTCGATTCAGTGTTCCTCGTGCTATAATCAGTGACCGCGGGACTCATTTTTGCAATGATCAATTCGCAAGATTCATGGCTAAGTACGGTGTTAATCAACGTCTTTCCACCGCTTATCATCCCAAAACTAATGGGCAAGCCGAGATATCTAACCGCGGATTGAATCGAATTCTGGAGCGTACTGTGGGAGAGCATCGTGCCTCGTGGGCCGATAAGTTAGATGATGCTTTGTGGGCTTTCCGTACCGCTTATAAGATCCTGATTGGTTGTACACCTTATCGTCTTGTGTACGGGAAAGCATGCCACCTCCCTATCGAGCTGGAACATAAGGCATACTAGGCCTTGAAGTGGGCTAACTTCGACATCAACAAAGCCGGCGATCTTCGAAAGATTCAACTCAACGAGCTAAATGAATTGAGGAATGAAGCTTATGAGAACTCGTTGATCTACAAGGAGAAGACCAAGATCATCCATGATGCTAGGTTTAAGAACCGAGAGTTCCACGTTGGTGATCAAGTCTTACTCTTTAACTCTTGGTTGAAGATCTTCTCGGGCAATTTGAAGAGCCGCTGGTCTGGTCCATTCACCGTCGCCAAAATCTTCCCCTATGGCACCATTGAGCTTTCTCAGCCAAATGGGCCCAACTTTAAGGTGAATGGCCAACGCGTGAAGTTGTACTTTGGTGAGGAAATCTCTCATGAGATGATTCCATCCCTCACCACATTTCCCTTGAATTAGTTTTGGGTCCAGTCAGGCTCGTGACTCGGTTAACAAAAACAAGCGCTTCTCGGGAGGCAACCCGTGATCTGTCCTTTACCGTTTTCATAATAAGTGTAGGGGGAGCCCCGTATGTGTTTGTTGTCTTGTTTCTTTTCATGTGCAGGGATTAAAAGCCTCAAAGATCCATTCTCGATGACTTTTGACGAACCGTGATCCCGTGTACCCGTCTTCCCGGTTCTATCCTAAAGTGTCGTGATTCAATATTTTATATCTTATATGTTCACATTGAAATCACTATAGTTGTCCTTTCCTTAGCAAGATTTAAACAAAGTGCACAATGTCATAAGTGTAGGGGAGTTTACTCCCACATGCTTAAACATTGAGGACAATGTTTATATCAAGTGTAGGGGGACTTCTATCAAAGTAAGTGGTCTTTTCCATGAATTTACCCTCATTTTAACCGGAAAATTTGATTTTTCTACATTTTTCAAAATTTTTAATCTATTTTGGCCTTGTAGTTTTCCTTTGTTGTCGTTATTTACTTTCTTTGCTAGAATAAATTTTCAATAAAGTGGTTTTAAATGTTTTTCAAAGTCGTGAATATTTTGACTCAACCCCGAGTTTACTTATCTAAGTTTACTCTAGCTAGTATCCTTAACGTGTTTAAGTCAAGTTTTTCTAGGCTTTTATATAGGGAACTTTAAAACGCGAAAGTCTTAACTCTCACAGGTTAAGAACGAGGACTTTTCGCAAGTTCCTATAATTGATCCTAGAGAGTTGTTTATCAAGTGAACTTTAAAATGCGATTTCTAAACTTGAAAAAGTCTAAGAATTTTCAAGATCTTATAGATGACTCGAAAACCCAAAACTTTGATTTAATTGGCTAAGCATCCACGAGTCTCATTCCTTGAGATTTTAAATTGTGGAGGACGAGAGATGATAGAGTCAATTATAAGTTTGGTATTCTTTTGTGAATTTATCTGAATTGATTATAAGCCTATTCTCCCATCGCTTGCTAATAAATTTATCTGCAATAAATAAGGTTGTACGATTTGAAAAGTTACTTAGCTTCTAGCCCAAGATCGTTTAAAAGTTGCTCAGTATTAATTAGAGTTCATAGCCAAGGCATAACTTATTGAAGTGGGATGCGAAGATTGGCGAGTCCGAAAAGGCCCTAACAAGGCATGAGGGCTACATTTTTGCTAAAGATCCAAAAGTGATGTGAAGAATCATTTATCAAAAATCAATATGAAGGATCGAGACACACGAAGAAAAGCAAAAACTCCCCAAAAGATCATGGAGAAGTATATCCAAAAAGGCCCTAACAAGGTATCAGGATAAATAGATCCAAGTCCTAAAAGGAGGCGGATCGTTGTATATCAAAGTCCAAAATTAAGATTGGATAAAAATGAAGAAGTCGTGGTCCAAAGATGAAGAATCTCTCAAAAAGTTCAAGAAAAGAAATTCCTATAATGAAGAGAAGACCATTATTTCATGAACGTCTCTCAAGATTCGAAGTATGAAGTCGCTGCCAAATATCGGTCCAAGAAAGGTCTCAAATCGTGAAGCGAGTTATGCCAAGATATGAACTTTAAGAGGTCCCGAGAAGCAGTTTTAAAAGATTTTGTCCTTTAGCTAACTATGGATTAAATCGTCCTACTTTATTTTCGGCCTAAATAAACTATCGAAATAAGTCAAACAATGCATCCTCGTGATCATTCAAGACAATAATAAAATATAAGAGATACACCTAGGAATAAGGGAGTCTAAGTGAATAATTGGCCCACATGAATTCGTGTTAGTTTGCTAACTTATAATAACAATGATCTCGTTTTTAAGCTTGGTATGGGGAATGTGAAACTTGAGGATGATAAACGTTCATGGCAGCTAAAACCCCAATGTAAGTCTTTGATTTCATTACTTGTTTCTATCTTTTTATTTCCTTAATGTTTAGTATTTAATAAAGGCCAAGGTGGGTTATTTATGATGGAAAATGTAAACCGTGCTTTAAAATTAATGCATTGCATGAGGGCATTGCAATGGTCAAGTGTAGGGGATTTAATAAGTGTGAAAACACTATCCTTTTACCACTTATTTCCAATAATAACTAGACCAAAACGTGTATTTTATGTCGTAAAAGTCAGAATTATGCGTGGTTTGTGTTTTTATTGTGTTTTAGGACCAATAGATGAAAAAGGAAGAAAACACGAGCTTTCACGGGCTTTTATCGAAGAAAACGAGAAAAGACGAAGTCGAAAGATCAAGAGTGCAAAAAGAACGGAAGTCCAAGGCCTATTCTGAAGATTTATCGAAGAAAAAGTCTAAGGACGGAAGTTTAATAAAGTCGAAGAACTTAAAAGACGAAGAGCCGAGAAGAAAGAAAGAGGAGGCAACACATGCACCTCCCTATTTTTCCCTATAAATACCCTCCTAAACACATTAGGAGGGTGGTTAGCTAGTTTCATTTTCATTTTTCCTTTCTAGTTTTTTGAGAGAGAAAGTTTTAAGCTTTCTCTCACTAAGTTTTCATCTTTTCTTTATTTTTATCTTTCAAGTTTAAGCTTTTGATCATCCTTGTATTTGGATTTCATTAATCACATGTTCAAGTTAAGCTTTTTGTTCTTTAATCTTTCTCTACATTTCTCGATTTTGCTTTACTTTGATCCGAAATATTAAAGACTTATGTTTGATCTTGATGTTTTCGTGATTAAAAAGTTAATCTTTTTATTTCTACATAAGCTTTCATACGGTTTAAGTTTTAAGCTCTTTGTGCTTATTGGCTTATTTGTATGTTTAGCTTGTTCACTTTTAAGCTTTCTTAAAAGTTTTATTGTTTTAAAGTTCGTTTTACTGAGTTCCCATGTTCTAGATTCCAAAAGTTGTCAAATTTGTGCTTAATTACTCTTGTCTAAGTTGGTAAGTGCTTATTGTGTTAACTGCTTATTCATTTCTGCTTAAGTTGCTCTTTGTGTTTCTTTACGATCTTAGAAGTGTTTTCCTTGTTACGATCCTTGGCTTTGATCGCATTGATTGCGATCCCATTCTACTTTCCCTGGCTACGATCCACACCACGACACATATTGCGATCTGTGGGTGCGATCGTGTCATATTTCTTTGTTATGATCGCATTGACTGCGATCCTTGTGGTTACGATCAAAGACCACGATCCACTTGTTGTGATCGTGGTTGCGATCTGTGAGTGTGATCACCCTTTCCCATCGCATTGAGTGCGATCTGACCCCAGGATACGATCGTGAGTGCGATCGATGGTCACGATCATATTGCGATCTGAGTACGATCGCATTGCGATCTTACTTTGGTTTTTGTTTTATTGTCCTTAGTTTTCAAATTTAACTTTTCCCGCCATATTAACTTAGAATTATTTTAAACAAGTTTCGTCTTAGTTTATTTTTACCAAGTTTGCAAGTTTTTAATCATTTACGTTTTAATTTCCAAAGATTGCACGCTTTTATCTTTAGTTTAAATTTTATAAAGTTTTTAATTTACTCAACGACATTTTAGTTTAAAAATAGATAATCAACCAACCATTTTATTTTCCACCGAGAACAATTGAGTCGCACTAATTAACGGTAATCAATTCGAAAATACTTGGAACAACGAACTTTGATACTTAGTAAATCTATGTATTATATTTCAAGAGGGTTGATGTATTTCTAGAGAGAGAAACTTAGAGAGGGAAATGAAAGAAACTATGTGTATTAAAGTGAGAAATGAAACAACCAACACCTCTTTCCATGGTGGAAAGAGGTTTATATGCCCAAGTCCTTAATGGAATTGGGCCTCCGGCCCATGAACATGCTCATGGGTCGGGCTTAACATAAATGTAACTTAAACACTACTATGAGCCTATAACTATATTGTTGGAGTTACCGAGACTTTCTTTATACGTAAAAACGTATTTCCAACAATCTCCCCCAAAAGGAGGTCACTCCAAATTTACAAAGTCCTAATCTAGCATGTTAGATCTTGTTCTTGAGCTCGTAGTCCACTTTCTCTTTCTTTCTTTAACTTTTCTTTTTTTTGTGAATATGTGTTGAATAATATCAGCCTTTTGCTTGGAACACGTTCTTTTGGCCTTTCACGTGTAGTCTTTATCTTCTTGTGATGTTCGCCTCTTCGTGACTTCATGTCCCACACACTTATCCTTTGTTGAATTCTTGAAAGTTTCAGAGTCGATACAGCGCAAGACTTTTAGGTCATACTTTCTTGAATTTGCAGAAGTATTTGATGCAGAAGGAATAAGTATGTGAGGACGTCTTCAACAGGTACAACGCAACGCCACCGTCTTCGAATGCAGCAACATAATAAGACACGAATAAAATGGCTTTGACATTTTATTCTAATTCGGTAGCATTTTACCTCCGGTCGGTGAAGACCGTTGGACGATATTAGATATCGTACCCGTGACAGATAGTTTCAATTAAGTAACTTCCTGATAGGATTTCGCGGGTAAACCCGTTCTCTTTATTCGACCGTCCAAAGCTGACTGCGAACATAAAGAGTGAATCATTTGGATTAGAAATCCTTATGATTAAAGCCGTCAATTCATGAAACCTGGAACAAGTGAATTTCAATTAATATTTTCACCATCATTGCTTTCCAGTTGTCACAAACTTAATTCAAATAGAATCTTACTTGTCACCTACCAATTGCTGTTTGATGTTAACACTAGAAGGATTTCCACTCGTCACTATGAACACTAAAGAGTGTCACTCTGAGTGTTCTGGCAAGATCATACGATAATGTGTAGAGCCCTGGAACGAGTTTAAGTTCAATTAAGAATTAAACTACTGTTTCTTTCCAGTTTTCACAAGATTGGTTCTTAAAGAACCGCACGTATCACCTACCATGAGCTTGTTTGATGTTGTCTCAAGCAGGATTTCCATATTCATTGTAATACTTGCGTATTACTCGGATGTTCTGGCAATATTACAAGAATACTGTGTAGGACTCATAAAGATCTCTTACTTTTCACAGTGTGTGAAGAAGCAAGGAATGGAAAGTGTCCTAATGAGACTTTTGATGATCTCGTGGCTCTAGACTCGATAGTGCGTTTCGATTTAGTGAGCGATGGCTGGAGAGGAGTGCCACCTATTCAATATCAGTCTATACGGAGTGAATAAACCAATAGATAACGTGTTGATCTCCGTGTGATTAAAACAAATATCTTTTGAGAGATATTTGAGTTAGCTAGGAAGGGTTGTGCATTGCATCACTGGGTCCATGATGTCTATCTTCAATATCGAGAATCATTGAAAAATGATCTCAATAGCATATGTATTGACCCGGTTTCTGCCTAAAGTTGTAAGGAGGGCTTCTTTCTTTACACTCTTTATCTTTACAATTCTTTTTCATTCTTCAACCCCTTCAATGCTTACCAATACGTCATCACTAGCACCTTGTTGTGATTGTTCCAGTGCTAGGTTAAGTACTTGGTCGGCATTCAGCTACGTTCACAATCTTTCTCCATCTTTCCTAGGACTTCTAATTCTATCTAGGGAATTGTCCTTGGGAAGATTCCATCGGTTCTGATGAATTATTGGACTAATACCTAATCCTACCACCCTTTTGTCACCATGTTCGTCGTGAATTAAGTGTGTTTTGGGTAAGTATTGTCACCATGAAAAATCCTTGAAAATTACTTAAGGCACTTGTGATATTATAATCAAAGTTTTTGTGCCTTAAGTGTTTTGTTCATAAAAAATGCTCCCCCTTAACTTGTGCATTACACATGTTAAGTTGGTTTATCTTTTAAACCGTTTTCATTGTTTAGCCAAGAATCATTAAGTCTCCTTAATCCCATTTTCTCCCCTTTCCAAAATGTTAACCATCAATATTTTGGATATTAATGGATTAACCGGTCTTTGGGTAATAAAATGAAATTAGATGTTGGCCAAAGAACATATTAATGCTCCCCCTCAAAATAATGAGGGTTAGTTGTAGTGCTTGAGTACGATATGTTTGAAAGATTTAGAATCTTGAGAGAAATTCTTGAAAAATATCATACTTTTACACTACAACATGCACAAAAGCTGATTATACAAATTAACATATTCACAATAATAGACATATGGAGTTGACCTGTTATAAGACGAACAATAATTAAATGGCTCGTTCCGTGAACCTATGATGAGCTCCATATGGTCGTCCACCGAGAATCGTTCCACACTTCGTAGCAACCGACGCTTCCTTAGAAGTTCCTCAATCTTCTTGATTGCGTACTTAGCTCCTCTTTTACATTGGCTTGTCCAGGTGTACTTGACTGCTGGAAGCGGTAGGTCGGCATTGAGAACCTTCAAGTCATCTCAAACATGCTTGAGCGTACCATCGCTGAATTTGTGCAGTTCGGAGAATCGCATATACTGCATGACGCTAGTCTCATTTGGATAAAAAAATCCCTTCATCCGGCGTTGTAGTCCCCATGTAAATCTTCTTGTTCTTATGGAAATTACTGAGTGGAGTTGTATGGGGACGTTCCAAGTTTAGCTGCTTCTGATAGCTCTCCACTCCAAGTTGAAAATCTTCCACCCGGTTTTGGATGATGATTTTCCTAGCATATTGACGAAAGTTGGAGCTCAATGCAATGACTATCTCAGGTGGTAAATGGTCGACTTTTTCCTGAGCCAATAACAACAGAAGATCTTCGATGTCTTCAAGTTGAAGGTACTAGAGATCACTTTCGTCAATTCGATATTCTTTCTCATCAGTACGTTTGAACACGATTACATTCAAGTAATCATAGCCGAATACAGTCTGAGTGGTTGCTCCTTGAATGCTTTTGATTCTGTGAGCTGAGACAATAGAAGAACCTCTCTTTGGACGATGGAAGTGATTGTAAGCTAACCTTTTCTTTGCATTCCAGTGAGAGATGCCAAGTGATGCGAAAGTATCATAAAACTTGAGCAGTTTCCTCCTCCATAACGCATCAGGTACCTTATCTTCGATCCATGGAACATTCTCCAGATTAACAACCTTGAGCATAGTAAGTGATGTGGCATATTTCTTCGCGCCTTTTTCAAGATACTCAAGATCATGAGAAACAAAGTGCTCTATTGGGATCGTTGCAGAACCGGTGATGACTGTGGGTGTAAGAGGTCGTAACACTAGAGTCTGAATTCCTGTAGTCGTCGCTCTCATTGGCTTTGTAAGCTCATTTAAGTGATATTCTGCTTCATTATGGCTGATCTTCAAAGTATCAAAGAAGTCCACATTTGCGGCTGCCATTTTGGTGAGATTCGGAGTCATTGTCGGTTTCCCATAAGAATACCTTAGGAAGGCCGAGAAATCGATAGGATTGTTTAGGAATTGATTCAGCTCCATTTCAGTTGTTGTGTCGAAAGGATGCTGTGGTGTTGCATTTGTAAGCCAGAGTTGCTCCTGTACCGTGTCATCGATGATAAGAGATTCAGCCATGTTTGAAATACAAAGGTGATTCTTTTGGTACCAATTTTACACACATGCAAGAACTTTCATTTTTACAAATGATTTCATGATGATCATCTTGTTTTGATCCAATTTTATGGTTATGATATCGTGTTATTATTGTTATATTTGAAATTTTAAAGATTACATGTATGAAATGTGATATGAATTTTGTTAAGAAGTGACATGAAATTGAAAGGGGTAATAGGATTCGAAAGGGATGATTGGTATAGCTTATTTGAGGGGTTGATGATGTTAAAAATAGGTCAAAAAGGGTTTTGGTGTGATTTTTAAATGGGTATTTTACATCAGTGGGTTTAAGGCATATTTTCGTGGGTATAAGTTTAAGAAAGTGTTGGTATGATGTGATATTATGGTAGTGGTCGTCGAGACGCTCATTTCGATAAAAGATAGAGCTTCTAACTCATAACGAGGATGAAGTTACACTAGTTTGAATTAGGGGTGTAATCAAGCCAAGCTTTCATCAAGCAACTCGAGCTCGAGCTTGAGCTTGACTCGATCAAGCCAAGCTTTAATCAAGCTCAAGCCCAAAAAATAGCTCGAAACTATATCAAGCTCAAGCTCAAGCTTTTCATAGTTTGGCTCAAGTTATTATCAAGCTTTTTCAAACTCTATCAAAAACATGTTTTTATGATGAATTTATAAAAGCAACTAATTGTTAATTTGAGTATTAACCTAATTTTAAGGGCTAATTTCATAAATAAATAATATATTTTAGAAGTACTTTAAACTCTGATTACATTCATATTTTAATACTTTTAAAGAATCTTTATTTTTGTAAATTTAATTATTGTATTTACTCGGTACTTGGTGGAATACAATATGTGTTTAAATATTTTTTGTACTCTTTTTAATACTAAACACAACGTGTCTAAATTGTGCTCGGCTTTACATCATGCAATGGCTTTTGGGACTTTTAATCGTATTGGAGTGCAAAACATATTTTGAAACCAAGATTGTACGATGATTTTGTTATTGGTATGAATGTTAAATAAATCAAATTTGTTTTAACTAATGATTTTTGTTTTTTTATTTTATACATATGTTTATTGATGAGTTATATTATAAAAATTAAATTTATACACATTCAAGCTTTCAAGCCAAGCTCAAGCTTTTATCAAGCCAAGCTCAAGCCCGAATTAGTAAAGCTTGACAAGCTATCAAGCCAAGATCAAGCCTAAAATTTTAGTATCAAGCCAAGCTCAAGCCCTACTAAGCTTGAGCTCAGCTCGACTCGATTACACCCCTAGTTTGAATATTCGTGTACCGGGAGATGCGTATCGACACAATACGAAATTGTTGTCGATATTGGTCAAATCTCTGGGACTATAAGTTGAGTTTTATAAATTTCAAGGGCTATTCTCAGGTTCTAAACCTAGGGTATTGAGTCTATTTTCAAAGTCAAGTGTCGATTTTATAAATGGGAATGTTTAACGAAGTCAAAATGATTTTACGAGGCAAGTGTGCAAAACAGTCCGGTTTTTAAGGTCTAAAGATGTGTCGAGCAGGTGATTCTAAAATGTAAATCATTTGATGAAATTTAAACTGAGTATTTTACAGATTATAAGTGAGTTTGTCACCAAGTTTCGTCGAAAACGGAGTTGTTTAAGTAGGGGAAATCAGCGTGTACTTTTGGTAGGGACCGGCTGAGTGCTTTTTGGGAGGTACTTAACCTCGCGTCATAGTTTGAGGCGAGAGGCTAATCTAATAGCTTCTAAAATTTCTAAAAGATATAAGTATTAGGCTTGAGTGTATATTATGAGATTGAAGACCCGTGTTGGGTACTTGAACCGTGTTGATTTGGCATCTTGAGATGGATCAATATCGGAGGTACTAGTTTTGGAAAGCTAGTATATGTTGTGGGGTTTAGAAGGAAATCACTTGCATTGATTGGTCATGTCTATGTATGTACCATTTTGAGTCGTTGATTTTATTATATTAAGTATGTTTTGAGATACTTAAATATGTTGCTAAGTACGCACCTTATTTGTTAGGTGGCGGCTTTTGACGTGTATATTTGGGAGGCATCTTCACTTCGGCGATCACTACTACTACTAGCTTCGCGTATTATCTAAGGTGAGTCTATAGCCTCGCTTTATACTATCTTGTGAATGATTTTTAACCCGCGGGGAGGAATACATGTTGTTTTATAAAATGAACACAAGTTGTTTTCGGTATGCTGGACCCGAATATGATGATAAATACCTAAGTACCATTGTCTTATGAAGTCCCTGAATTTCATGAACTGTTAATTACCTTGCGAGGTTATTGCTAATACATATGATAGATCTATTTGGTTTGATAGCCTTTCCTAGGGTATGCATCCTTGTGAACACCTGAAAGGGATGTTATGTATAAGAGGTCGTTGGTATATGACAATATTACCGGTTGTAGGGGCGCCATAAGTGACTCGGTTTGACGTGTTGGTTAACGTTCAGTTGCATAAGCTTAAGGCATTTATCGACATATATATATATATATATATATATATATATATATATATATATATATATATATATATATATATATATATATATATATATATATATATATATATATATATATATATATATATATATATATATATATATATATATATATATATATATATATATATATATATGACTTGTTTGTGTGACAAGCTTGAGATGATTAAAATTCTTGTATTCAAATGATGATTTGCAAAACCTATAGACTTGCTCAACCGTTGTATTGATGATTTTAAGCATGTATTTTAGGTAATCAAGATGGATAGCAGCACAACATGAGGAGGGAGTTGGTGCTTACTTTTATAAATTTTATATTATTTGTCCATCCTTTGATATGAACTAAATGACTTTTAAGTATTTGATGAATGTGATGTGTTGATAACGGTTTTTGGGACTAAACGCTACTCAGATTTTATATATATTGGGATGGGAAACTTTTAGACAATGTTTGTATTTATTTTAACGTCTCTTTTTGAGTTCGTTGTCTATGATTGTGTGCGATGTGCTATGAGTAGCACCCCAATGTGGTATTCCATTGCGTGGTAATTTGGGGGTGTTACAGTCTTCATAACAGTGGCTTGCATCAGTGGCTACACAAAAACTTGACATTGGCTAGAATATATTCATTAGTGGCTAGTAACCATCTGTCAGCGGCTAAGACTTGAACGTTTTATTCCCAAAAAAAAAATCTACATAAATCAAAACTGCCAAAGTGTAAAAACTATTAAGCCTAGCCCATTAACAATAACAAGTCCAAAACTAACTCATATACCTAGCCCTTTTGAGTTGTTTCACCCCTTAAAGTCAAACATTATATAAACCAATGGTTTTCTTTAACAGCGAGTTAGGACAGTTACTAAGTTAGTTATTCGATTTCATAGTACTTACTCAGAAGGTAGTCCCTGCCAGCCTCGAATAATAATTAGTGATTTGATTCCATAGTACTTACCTAGAAGGTAGTCACTTTCAGCCTCGAATCGACACATCTATGGGGTAGAACCCCATTAATTCCCACCTTGAGGGAAAACCCCCACGGAGTGACTCGAACTTGAGACCTCTCACATGTGATAACAACCTCCCTAAGGACACCCTTGGTGGAACCAATGGTTTGAATTGTTATTATTTACCCGTCTCGCCCATTATACTTTTCACCATCACTTGAGACGTCAAATCAAAGGGTTAATGTAAATTGGTTCGTTAAACCCTAATTGAACCTCCCACAAAAAAATCCTATATGAGTATTCGGCCACATCATCACAAAAGAAAAAACCCCAAAGCTAACAAAGGAAGTAGATCGCATGTGACATTTTGATCAATGGCTCAAATTCTTTCCCTTTGGGACCAATCAAGTTCAACATCTATAAACGAAGGTTCAAGATTAAAGTGTTGACATTTGCAAGCCTAAGAAGGTCCTAGAATATGAATCAAAGGATATTCTTTTGAAGACAAAGAAGGAGATGTCAACATGAAGAAATTAGGTTTTGCTCCCTTTGAATAGATTGAGATCTTGTTAAGGATTGTAAGATAACTTGCAAACAAACTAGAGCACGTGAGATACTCTTACTCAACCTAAATAAGTTATGCGGAATCTAACTTATATAAGCAAACAAGAACAGAGAATTCTACTAATGATTCGATTCTTATTAATCGACAAACTTGTGTTGAGGAACAATAAACTCATCGTACCTATGTTCCTTTTATAGTACAAGAAACTCTTAGAATATTCTATTAGGATATATATATCACACACGATATACTCTCATTATAACTTAGAACATATCTTTACTAAATATATAACAGTCCTTATCTATCTAGCAGTATTTAACATTAAGCCTAACGATACTTGACATGTACCGTGCATACACTAACAATACTTGCTAACACTAATGGTACTTAGTAACATACTAACGATACTTGGTACTTATACAATTATTCCCAACAATCCTCCCCTAAACTTGAATGATAACTGGTTATCTTCTTGTTTCTCTGTGTGTTAAATTTATAAGAATACATGTCTTCAAACTTCACTTAAAAAGTCTGGGTAGAACTTGCAGTCTTGGTCTTTGTACCAACAGAATGCATTCAAACACATTTTTATAAATCTTCTTCTGGTATAATGAACTTCAATTCTTCATGAACTTTGTCTTTTGTCTTCAAAGTCTGACCTTCTTGTGTATTGAATCAGAAACTTTCTTTCTTTCTTTCTGTAACATTCTTGACTTCAAAGTTTGTATCAGAGTATAGAACTCTTGATATCTAGACATTAATATATAGCTTGTCTTGGTTGCATCATCACCTTGTATCTTTTTTAAGAGGACAAAACTTTCTTTGAAGTCCATATCTCCTTAAATCTACTCACCTAAAATAAAATAGTTAACAACAAACCAATCTTTATTGGCATCATGCTTTTGACAAATCATCAGCCAAACGGATTTAATTTATTCTTTACCAGTTAACCGTTTGCTCTATAATAGCCAATACTTTATTTCTTAGAATAAGGTGTATTGATTACCCTACAACTTTTGGTAAACTGTCAACCATATAACAGATTTGAGATGTCTTACCTAGAGCCATTTGCTCTTGGACTAGCCAAATCTTTGCAATTAAGCATGGTGAGTTAGTGACCATGTAGTTTTTAGAAGTCTTTACCATAAATAGTTTGCCTATGGACTAGCTAGTTCTTATGTGTATAAGACATGATGAACTGATTACCATTTATGATGTATGGCTGAAAGCCAAACACTTAAAGTTCTTTCTCAGCTTTTTCTTCTTTTTCCAAATCCTTGATTGCTGCTTGATCACCATCCTTATCAACTCCAAAGCTCCATCCGATTCTTCTGATACTTCCAATTGAAGATCTAATGTGACAATCCGTCAATTTATGGTTGATATTTTGTTCTCAATATTTATTTGAAAATATTATTTTAATGTTATGTTATGAACTCACTTATTTTTGGGAAGTAATTTGGATTTACGTCTTGAAGTAGCATCGACTACGTCAAAACTGGAGGATTCAACGTTACGTGTTTACGTTTACATACACCATTTTGGTGACAGTTCGACATTTCAGAAAATAAATTTATCCGTGAATATTATTTTGGAATTTTAAATTTGTGTTTGTTCATAAACTCACAAATTTACGAGAAGAGATTAGGACTTACGATTATAATTTAACGTCCTTTACGACTAAACCGGAAACCCTAGGATTACGTATTTACGTTTTCGAACTCCGTTTTTGATGAGACAATTTTTATTAGATTCGTTTTGTGCCGTTGATTCAAAATTTATAAAAACGTTTTTCGTAAAACGACCCGAGGGCACGCAAATCGAGGAAACTAGAATCGAGGAGTACCCGTAAACTAATAGGGATGGGACAAGTTTACACTTGCCCACCCCTATATAAATGGGAGGCTAAGGCTTCTCCAACACAACAACTATGTGTCAAAGCTAACATAACACTAAGGACACATGTCCCTAGTGCATGCATAAACCACCAAGACAATCAAAAACCACTAGCATAAACTATTCTCTCATTCTTACATGCAAAACAACCAAACAATCTCTCTCTCTAGCTCCATTTTCGTCTAACCTACACCATAAACACCCCATTTGATCTAGATTTATCCATGAAATCCTATGTTATTCTTGCACAAGATGATGCCCTCTTGAAGCCTTGAAGATTGGAGGTGATTATAACATCCAAAAAGAAGTTTCATTGGTGTCTTGGGGCTGATTTTCCACAAGGAGTTCTTGAAGAATGGTGGTCTTGAAGATGGTCTTGGTATATCACAAGTCTTGCCATCCAAATCCAAGCCTTGTTCATCAACCTCACATTTTCATCACTATGGTGGTATAAAGATTGTTCTTCCCGTCCTCTTGTTATTTTGATTGTGTAATCATGTATTTTCTTTCCTATTGTATATGTATATGATGAATATATGATTTTAAAAATATTATGTGGGGATTTGATGTTGATAGATTTGATGAACATGGGTAAAAAGATGGACAAACTACATGTAAAAATGGTTAAATCTTGCTTAAATGGTAGGCTGTATAAAAACAGTAACAAACCACATGTTAGACTGATAAAATGGCAAAGTGGAATCAATATACAGTAAGTATTAGGTCTTGTACACATGTGAGAGTTGGTCATGCAATGGACTCATAAAAATGAGTGAGATATAATCAAAACAAGTTTAGAGTGCAAATCTGAGCACATATTATGTAGTTTATGCCATAAACATTTGGGCTTCTATCTCCATATAGAACTCTAGATATGGCTGTTTTGGTGAACATGAAAGTAAAAATCAGATTTTGGGAAATTAATGTATAATAGTATTATATAAGCACTCAAATAAAAATAGTATAAAATGTGAATTAAAACCCACTAACTTATATAAAACATTTATATAAATATGTATAAGGATAAATAAATGGACATTTTATAAAAATGGTGGTTTTGATAAGTTTTATAAGTTATAAACTATAAACATGATTTTTACGACTTTTTCGGCTATTACCGTAAAATTAACGTTTTTCGATAATTAAAACTTAGACGATACAACCCGTCTAATGTAAAGATTTTAAAATTCATATACTGATATATAAGTACCTAATACAAGTAAAAACCGATAAAACCCGAACTATAGGACATACGGACATTAACGAGCTAAGTTAGCATATTGGACTAATAATTTAACTAAATAAGTTAAACACTTATAAAAATTACTTATTGGGCTTAACCCATTTGGGCCCAACATGTAAAGTATAAATACTTATAATACAAGTATAAAGTGGATTAATACAAGTTAATGAACTCATAATAGGCTTATTGGACCTAAAATACGTAAATAGGTAAAACTAGTAAAATAATATAAAAGTTGTCAACACATAACACAAAAATGAGTGAATGAGAATATATAAACCCACTTGATCATCATCATATGTATAAAGTCATCATATATATACTAATTGTTATTTTTATAAAGTCATTGGACAAGAGTCTAAGACGAGTATTATTTGTCTAGGTTTCCGTGACTGAAGCACGTACCGTACATCCGAATTGCCGATAACCCGCTTTCCCACCTCAACGTGAGTTCATAGCCTCGCACTCTTTTAAATGTTTTTATGAAATGTTTTATAAACCCGCGAGGGAGATAACATGTTAGTTTTTATAAAATAGGACACCATTTGTCCCGATTGTTTGTTTATTGATTTGGACCCGAATGATTGTATGACCCGATGAATGATTATATGACTCGATAAATGAAATGAAATGGATTATTAAAGTTAGGTTATGTCACTAGAAGTCCCATTAGCATGAACTGTGAACTACCGGGATTTGGTAGACGCTTATGCATATAATAGTACTATTTGGGGACGATCACCTCAGTTCGCGTCTTGACGGTTGATCCCTGTCGTGCCACATTGATTGGTAAGCGAATTTATGTATGAGAAGATTTACACAAGCGTGATTATTGTGACGACACGCTAATTTAGATGGGCAAATTGAGTTTCGGGCTAGCTACCCGTTGTTTGTTGTAGTAAGGTAACAATGTCATGCGACTTATAATAATCCAATTAACGAAATACTGCTATATGCACTGAATTACGATATATTGCCTGACTAGCAATGCGGGGTCTTATTATTGATTTTATGTTCGTGTTTTGGTTTCACAACCATATTCATATAACGGTTTTTATTTAACTTTATAAAACGTTATAAAACGTATTGTATGATGTTTTTACGACATTGGCTCGTATAATGATTTTTAAGGCAAAAACCTATATTATGATTTTTGATAAGGATTTATATAAAATGACTTTGGCTATTTTATGGCCTATTACAAAGATTTGTACAAACTGATTTTTGGTAATAATTTTATACCGTTGTTATATTGATGGATTTCATTAAACTCTATGAATTCACTCGGCGTTTTCGCTGACCTTTTCTTTTAACATGTTTTATCTCAGGTACTTGAAGGTAATTCTCGGGAAGACAACAAGAATTCATGGCCAGCACCTAAACAATAATTTTCATTCAAATGCTTTGTAAAACTTGTATGAATTACTATGACTTGGGACCTATGTAAACTTGATATTTATAAATGGAAATGCTTTATTATTAAACGACGCGATTTTTAAGTGTTGTCTATGATGTGAGTAATGTGCTATCCCGTAACACCAACGAGTCTTCCGCTGTATTGAATTGTGTAAATTTGGGAGTGTTACAGTTTGGTACCAGAGCTCTCGTTATAGAGAACGAAAGATTTTTAAAACCAGGGTTTTGAATAAAACATTTCAAAATCTTTTAACTATAAATATTTTTCTCAAAATGTCTAAAAATCTTTTGACTATAACGGTGCCGAAGAATTCCCGAGTTACCGACAAGGCCAGACTGAGAAGTGTTATTTTAATATATATATATAACTTGGATTATATATATATATATATATATATATATATATATATATATATATATATATATATATATATATATATATATATATATATATATATATATATATATATATATATATATATATATATATATATATATATATATATATATATATATATATATATATATATATATATATATATGATGTAATTTGATTACATGATTGTTTGATGATTATTTTGATATTTATACGAGGTATTTATACGACGTAGATTGTCACAAGGAACCCTAACTCCCCTAGCAAATCAATCGAAGCTATTCCCCTAGGAATTCTAGCTATTCTAGATCTAAACCAAGTTGCGGATATTTATGATCCCAACAAATGGTTGATATTCGTAGAAATGTTGATATTAGTTGTTTGTGATATTAAAGAAGAATTGGCGAGATTAAATCTGATATCGATGTCATGACGATCTTTCCTTATAGAGTGGAGTTTGACAAAACGTTACCACCTGGAAAGGTGTCATCTGATTCGTTGTCACCCAATTCTTAAATTTGAGAATCGAAAGGGTGAATGTTGCACTTGAGGCTGTCAATGGAACCATTACCCAAAAGCCTCATGCCACTAGTACCTTTCCGAGAAGTCTAATTGAATGTGTGATTCATTTCATACTAGTGACTCATTTGATAACTATTAATGAAAGAGCTATATGATTGGAAATTAAGTGTTGTTCATATCGAGCTTTTATTGCCCTATTAAGGTCTAAGAATAAGGTTGAAAGTATTGGAGAATGAGGTAGGATATCGAATTGAGTATAAGTTGATTGAAACTTGAATGAAATAAAATTTAACCCATATGAAATATGAGATTGTTAAGAGGAAGTTGTTAAGTTCTGTGATTGAATTATAAGGTTTTAATTGATTGTTGATTCGTGTTAAGTATTGTTCCTAGGCCATTGTCCACTAACGAGGATGCCCAGTGTCCAAGAAATAAATTGAAGAAATCTTCATCTGAATTGGGACTGTTGGATCTTCCAGGACAGGTGGGATACCTAATGACTCCTGTAGATTAGTATTCATTGTGGTATCTTTTAAAAATCCCTAACTTAACTGAGACATCAGTAGGTAGGATGAGTTCTTGAAATTGTATGACATAGTGACACGTAATGTGTTACGATACAATTTTGACTTGTTTGTGATTAACGAAAAGACTACCTTTGATTGCTAAATTCTACATGTGTCGATGATATCTATCTTTTCTTGCTTCTTCCTAATGCTCGCATTAGTGATGCAACCATTGAACAAGTACTCATCTCGAATTGAGTTACGTTGTGGATTATTCTTTTTGAGTGCCATCGAGGTCATGAACCTCATGATTATTTGGCTAAGCTCATTTCCTGATATATTGTAGTTAGTTCTTGGTGAACAACTTTTCATCACTCTTTTGCAGATCACTCATTGTTTTTATAAAGATAAAACAGTATTCTTTGAGAATAATTGAATTTTCATCACTATAAGGATTATTCAAAGTGAGATTTATGAATAATCGTTATCGAAATGAAACTGTTTATAAAACACTTTGGAAAACTTAATTGTTTTCATAACAAAGAAGATCTTTGTAAATTTATTTTTTATTGTTATTTAAGAATTAAGCATGAAAATGTCTTTATTATAAACATGAACATAAAATTTTGACGAACTGAGTATTGCATCGTTAATCTTGAAATTGTATATAGTTGCGCGCCTACATACAATTTGGAAGGGACCATGCAAGGCTGATTAGTAGTCACCATAAAATTATTAATAAACATTACATTTTCTTTGAAGATTGTGAAAGAATAAATTTTATGAGATCTGCAAGAAGTGAAAAATAAGGACATAGTGTTAGGGACACCTACATATGTGCCTGTAGCATCTATTCTTCTGAGTCGAATTTACTCATCTGTGGAACTTGTATTATTTGACAATTCTTTCTTATCCAATTCTCCCGTAGTGAGATTCTTAGGAAAAGTATCTGATTATCGAGTGTTGATACCCGACTGGATGTATCGACATTCCTATCATTTCTTTTGATTTGATTTCATTTGAATGACCTGGGTAACGATCCGAGGAGCTTTCGAATGCGTACTCAAATTATGAAAACATGGGATATATTCATATTCGTTAAATGTTTTCGTCCTTATCTGATTTTAAATTCTCTCGCGTAGATTATGCGTTGACCTTACTCAGTAAGGTTAGTTATGTCTCCTAATATCCTTGAATTTGTGAAGGATTATGAGTTATTATCAGTCTTTTGAGAAGTTCACATCTTATCGACAGCAATAAAACTGAAAAGTTGATAGTGCCAGTAGAATGGATTGATTGATTATGACATGACGACATTATCTTAATTGATGGGAACTCGAATAGAATTCCCCTAAATGATAAGATGTTGATTATCAAAAGTGATCTAAATAATTCTTGATGGATGACCATATCCTGCATTTAGACTTGAAATTATACCATGAATGGTTGTGAATTAGTCATAGATATTATAATCTAGAAAGAACTTAAAGTAAATTTATTAAAAGATGTTTCCGTTATCTGAAACTTTAGGAGGTATTTATTGGTGAATTACCTAGACTTTTGCCATTAAGGCAAGTTGAAATTGGTATTGATTATATTCCTGGTGCTGCACCCGTGGCGTGTGCACTGTACGTCAGCACCATCTGAATTAAAAGAATTACCGTACAACTGAGAGAGTTGTCGGAGAAAGCTTTTATTCTACCAAGCTCGTCATCATGAAGAGCTATGGTGTTACTATTTCTTATATTTATTGATTACCGTGAACTAGGTAAACTGACGATTAAAAATCTATATCCACTACCCAAGATGATAGATTGTTCGATCATTTACAAAGTTCTAGCGTATGTTCTAAAGATTTGATCTATGGCATGGTTATCATCAACTTCGCATATGCGAAAAATATTATCTATTCCAATCACTACATCCAAAACTTGTAATAAACATTATAAGTTTCACGTGATGTCGTTTGGATTGACTAATGCACATGTAGCATCCATAAATTTGGTGAATCATGTGTGTAGACTGTAATTTGATAAATTCATGCTTGTGATCATTAAGGACTATTGGTTTGTTTCTAAGAATGAGAATGAGTTAATAAATATTTGTAAATTACCCTGAATTGGCCGAACAATGAAAACTTGTACCTTGAATATTTAACATGTGATTTAAGACTTAATCTTTTACATTATTTGACCGTGTGATTAAAAGATAATGGAATATATTTTGACTCTTCAAAAATTAAGAGCCCTTTTAAGACTTTGGGTTTTACCAAAAAGAAAATGCAAATATGTTTTGACAAATATTTTAACAAAGGATTTTTTTAAGGGATTATTCCCTTATACACAAATCATTTAACTAAACTCCTGTTTATGGGTAAATGTTTGTGTATACCTCAAGACAACCTAAGAGGGATTGAGGAAACCATTTAAACCATGACTTGAAATTAGAAATAACAATTTTAGCTTTTCAACTAAGAAAATTTTGACCAAAGTATAATCAAAGATTTTTCAAACATTTACGAATCTTATTAATTATTTTCGATAAATCAACAAAAATCGTGTTAATTAAATTCAAATTTGTTTTGAACATTTTATTATAATTGGTCGAACTTAGAATTTAAACTTTTAACGTTTACGTTTCATAAAAACTTAATATTTATTGTTAATTTACTTGTAGTAATTATCGACGCTTTAAACGTCGGATTGAGCAAAACTGATAAAAATAATAGTTGAGATAGAACTAAAACTTAGAAAATATGAAGATAGAATTTCTGAATAAATTGTAGACATGGTAATTATTTCATCAGGAAAGATGAATGTAAATACTAACGCATTATGTAGAAAGGATAAAGAACCAATTAGGATGTGTTCCTTAGTAATGATGGTACAAAATAAAATTGCCGAACAATTTAAAAATAGCTGATGTTTGTAAGAAGGATAATATAAATAGTGAAAGGTTTCACGGCTAATGTGAACCATTAAAATTGAGGAGCCGATGGCGTTAAATGTATAAAAGGCCACTTGTGATTGTCTAAATATGGAGGATTATGAGATATAGTCATGTTGAAATCTCATAAGTATAAGTATTCTATTCCTGTCATTTCTGATTAAATGTATCATTATCAGAAGAAGTTGTACTGATGGAAAATTATGAAGGCAGAAGTCGCCTCATACATTAGTAAACGTTTAACTATTACAAAGGTCATCATCTGAATTTGATTCGGTTTGGGTCATCGTCGACAGACTGACCAAATCTGCTAATATCATTCCTGTTAATGATAGATTCTTGATGAAGAAATTGACTCTTTGTATTTAAAGGAGTTGTGTAAACATAGTGTGCATGTATCGATCATCTCTATCAAGATCCTCGCTTCGCATCGAATTTGTAGAGATTTTCTCAGAAATCATTGAGAATGAATCTTGATGAGAGTACTATGTACCACCCCAATCGAATGGACTAAGTAAAGTAGCGATACGAAATACTAGAAGCACTGTTTTATGCTTGAATGATTGACCTTTGGTAATAAACCATATAATCATTTTCCTTTGGAGAGATTATCATTGAAAACTATCGTATTAGGATCGAGATCGAACCTTGTTAAGATTTAAAAATTAGAGCATCTGTAAGCAGGAGTTGAGATGAAGACACCCGACATACACCTATTGTGAGTTGGACATGTCTTTTAGGTTTAAGGTTTTCTATGATGGTGAACCTAACCTTAAAAAATACTCGACCCGCGAGACCTGAAATGATTATTGAAATTAGGATCTGATTATTGATTGCCGGTAGTAGGCAGGAGGTTATGTAAATATGAAATGTAGATCTTGAAGTGCCAGATGGGTAGCGAAGTTATGCCAAAAATTTTAACCATAAAAAAATGAATTGATGATCTGGAAGATCATGGGATATAAGTCCCCGTTATATGGGACCATTTAGATGATGTAAAAGATTGGTTTGAAAGGCATATAAGCTGGATCTATCCTAGGACTTCAAGAGCTGCGTGAAATATGTTTCGTATATCGAACTTGATAAATATCTATCAAGTGAAAATCTGAATTCTTCTTGATAAAGTTTAGATCGGCGAAAAGTTGCATTCATCAAAAACCCATGAACATCATGGATAGAGAAAGTAAGTCGACATTAAGCCTGATCTTATTCCCGTAGTTATGTTTGATGAAACTCGGTATTGTAATGAATTACACTTGTGAGAAAAGACCGAATGTGGAGGAAATACCCACATGGCTTTTAACTCTATAAGAAGCGAGTAGTAAGGTAAGATGATCTTTGAGGACAAAGATCCTGTTTAGGGGTAAATGCTGTGACAATCCGTCAATTTATGGTTGATATTTTGTTCTCAATATTTATTTGAAAATTTTATTTTAATGTTATGTTATGAACTCACTTATTTTTGGGAAGTAATTTGGATTTACGTCTTGAAGTAGCATCGACTACGTCTAAACCGGAGGATTCAACGTTACGTGCTTACGTTTACATACACCGTTTTGGTGACAGTTTGACATTTCAGAAAATAAATTTATCCGTGAATATTATTTTGGAATTTTAAATTTGTGTTGGTTCATAAATTCACAAATTTACGAGAAGAGATTAGGACTTACGGTTATAATTTAACGTCCTTTACGACTAAACCGGAAACCCTAGGATTACGTATTTACGTTTTCGAGCTCCGCTTTTGATGAGACAATTTTTATTAGATTTGTTTTGTGTCGTTGATTCAAAATTTATAAAAACGTTTTTCGTAAAACGACCCGAGGGCACGCAAATCGAGGAAACTAGAATCGAGGAGTACCCGTAAACTAATAGGGATGGGACAAGTTTACACTTGCCCACCCCTATACAAATGGGAGGCTAAGGCTTCTCCAACACAACAACTATGTGTCAAAGCTAACATAACACTAAGGACACATGTCCCTAGTGCATGCATAAACCACCAAGACATTCAAAAACCACTAGCACAAAATATTGTCTCATTCTTACATGCAAAATAACCAAACAATCTCTCTCTCTAGCTCCATTTTCGTCTAACCTACACCATAAACACCCCATTTGATCTAAATTTATCCATGAAATCCTATGTTATTCTTGCACAAGATGATGCCCTCTTGAAGCCTTGAAGATTGGAGGTGATTATAACATCCAAAAAGAAGTTTCCTTGGTGTCTTGGGGCTGATTTTCCACAAGGAGTTCTTGAATAATGGTGGTCTTGAAGATGGTCTTGGTATATCACAAGTCTTGCCATCCAAATCCAAGCCTTGTTCATCAACCTCACATTTTCATCATTATGGTGGTATAAAGATTATTCTTCCCATCCTCTTGTTATTTTGATTATGTAATCATGTATTTTCTTTCCTATTGTATATGTATATGATGAATATATGATGATAAAAATATTATGTGGGGATTTGGTGTTGATAGATTTGATAAACATGGGTAAAAAGATGGACAAACTACATGTAAAAATGGTTAAATCTTGCTTAAATGGTAGGCTGTAAAAAACAGTAACTAACCACATGTTAGACTGATAAAATGGCAAAGTGGAATCAATATACAGTAAGTATTAGGTCTTGTACACATGTGAGAGTTGGACATGCAATAGAATCATAAAAATGAGTGAGATATGATCAAAACAAGTTTAGAGTGCAAATCTGAGTACACTGTTTTGGACGAATTTTTTAAAATACTTAGAGGCTGATTCAACAGTAGCCATAGAAGAGTTAAATGGAACACATATTATATAGTTTATGCCATAAAAGTTTGGGCTTCTATCCCCATATATAACTCTAGATATGGCTGTTTTGGTGAACATGAAAGTAAAAATCAGATTTTGGGAAATTAAAGTATAATAGTATTATATAAGCACTCAAATAAAAATAGTATAAAATGTGAATTAAAACCCACTAACTTATATAATACATTTATATAAATATGTATAAGGATAAATAAATGGAAATTTTATAAAAATGGTAGTTTTGATAAGTTTTATAAGTTATAAAACTATAAACATGATTTTTACGACTTTTTCGGCTATTACCGTAAAATTAACGTTTTTCGCCAATTAAAACTTAGACGATCCAACCCGTCAAATGTAAAGTTTTTAAAAGTCATATACTGATATATAAGTACCTAATACAAGTAAAAACCGATAAAACCCGAACTATAGGACATACGGACATTAACGAGCTAAGTTAGCATATTGGACTAATAATTTAACTAAATAAGTTAAACACTTATAAAAATTACTTATTGGGCTTAACCCATTTGGGCCCAACATGTAAAGTATAAATACTGATAATACAAGTATAAAGTGGATTAATACAAGTTAATGAACTCATAATAGGCTTATTGGACCTAAAACACGTAAATAGGTAAAACTAGTAAACTAATATAAAAGTTGTCAACACATAACACAAAAATGAGTGAATGAGAATATATAAACCCACTTGATCATCATCATATTTATAAAGTCATCATATATATACATAATTGTTATTTTTATAAAGTCATTGGACAAGAGTCTAAGACGAGTATTATTTGTTTGTTTCCATGATTGAAGCACGTACCGTACATTCGAATTGCCGATAACCCGCTTTCCCACCTCAACGTGAGTTCATAGCCTCGCACTCTTTTAAATGTTTTTATGAAATGTTTTATAAACCCGCGAGGGAGATAACATGTTAGTTTTTATAAAATAGGACACCATTTGTCCCGATTGTTTGTTTATTGATTGGGACCCGAATGATTGTATGACCCGATGAATGATTATATGACCCGATAAATGAAATGAAATGGATTATTAAAGTTAGGTTATGTCACTAAAAGTCCCATTAGCATGAATTGTGAACTACCGGGATTTGGTAGACGCTTATGCATATAATAGTACTATTTGGGGACGATCACCCCAGTTCGCGCCTTAACGGTTGATCCCCGTCGTGCCACATTGATTGGTAAGCGAATTTATGTATGAGAAGATTTACACAAGTGTGATTATTGTGACGACACGCTAATTTAGATGGGCAAATTGAGTTTCGGGCTAGCTACCCGTTGTTTGTTGTAGTAAGGTTACAATGTCATGCGGCTTATAATAATCCAATTAACGAAATACTGCTATATGCACTGAATTACGATGTATTGCCTGACTAGCAATACGGGATCTTATTATTGATTTTATGTTCGTGTTTTGGTTTCACATAACCATATTCATATAACGGTTTTTATTTAACTTTATAAAACGTTATAAAACGTATTGTATGATGTTTTTACGACATTGGCTCGTATAATGATTTTTAAGGCAAAAGCCTATATTATGATTTTTGATAAGGATTTATATAAAATGACTTTGGCTATTTTATGGCCTATTACAAAGATTTGTACAAACTGATTTTTGGTAATAATTTTAGACCGTTGTTATATTGATGGATTTCATTAAACTCTATGAATTCACTCGGCGTTTTCGCTGACCTTTTCTTTTAACATGTTTTATCTCAGGTACTTGAAGGTAATTCTCGGGAAGACAACAAGAATTCATGGCCCGCACCTAAATAATAATTTCCATTCAAATGCTTTGTAAAACTTGTATGAATTACTATGACTTGGGACCTATGTAAACTTGATATTTATGAATGGAAATGCTTTATTATTAAATGACGCGATTTTTAAGCGTTGTCTATGATGTGAGTAATGTACTATCCCGTAACACCAACGAGTCTTCCGCTGTATTGAATTGTGTAAATTTGGGGGTGTTACATCTAACATCCTTTCTAGTACTCTTCTCTCAAATATCTTCTTTCTTGTAACAGACAGAAAGTTACTAACAACATACACACCACAAGATCTAAAATATCTCCAGTACGTAGGAAACCAATCTTCTTGCCCTTTCCAAAAATCTTTGGTAGTCTGGCCTGTGATGCTGGATGTGCTCTTATAAGTCATAGTTCTGGTGGGCCAATCAAAAGTATAAGGAAAGGTCATGTCTTTGGCCTTTCTCTGAACAGGCGCATGTACTGCTTTTGTATTAGCAGTACATCTAACAAAACTTGGTTTTTGCCCTTTTGGCACCCACATTTGAACTGATCTTGGTTTCCGTGCATAGAACTTTCCTTTGTACATCCTAGTGATGTCAAATAATTTCTTCAAAGGAGTGTGGGACTTGGGATTTCCTTATTTTAGACTGGCGGTACTAGATTTTGGTCTAGCGGTACGTGTAGACATTTGTCTATCGGTACTTGCAGAGGTTGAACTTAAAGGTACTAGAACTGATGTCATAAGTACTTCTCTTGGAACAAAGTTCCTATTGGCATGAGGGTGGCTATATTTATTGGTTTCATTCTGTTTGTTTACCCTTTGGGCATATCCCCACTTTAGTTTGACGTCCTTTTGTCCCTTTTTACCATTACCTTGTGCACCCTTTTTATTGTTTTCTATATTAACTCTTTTAGCAGCTTGTTGTTTAGAAATTCTGTCCTCATACAGAGTATAGTCCTTAATGAAGTGACTTAAGCTACCATATACAAAACATCCCCTTCTTTTCATAACAGATCCAAAAGGTAAGTCTGTTCTTCATCTTCTTAGAATTGTCGTTTCCTCCCAATCTAACTTTGATGGTATTCCACATAACTTTAGCATGTAACGATGAAAGCTAGGTAGAATATCTTCTAAAAGTTCCATAACTATAGTAGTTCGAGCCTTTATTTCTCTAATATCTGCTTGGATCTCAGCTATAGTAATAGCAGGCTAAACTTGAACAGTACCATCTGCTAGGAAAGTAACCTGTTTTGGTATATTCCCGTTCTTAATGACATCCCATAGAGTGTAGTCTGTGTGATTCAAGAAGTGCTCCATCTGCATAGCCTAGGTTTCATAGTTGTCGTTTTTGAGGATTGGGAGCTTGGCAGCAGATATGGTATGGGGACAAGATGTAGTAGTTTGTGTTGCTGCTTCAGCTGGTATAGCTGGTGCAGCTAGAATAGCTGGTGCTCCTGGCTGAAGAGGATCACCATTCTTGATGACATCTTCTAGATTAGGATTTTGATCACCCTGTTGAGACATTAGGTGATATGTGAGAGTAGGGTTATAGGTTTGGGTTTGTTCTTCTTATTCAGAGTTTCTCAACAAGGTCTAATACCACTTGTTGATCCCATTGAATAGATCGAGATCCTGTTAAGGATTGTACAATAGCTTTCAAACAAACTAGAGCACTTGAGATACTCTTAATCAACCTAAATAAGTTATGCGGAGTCTAAATTATATAAGCAAAGAAGAACAGAGAATTCTACTAACTATTTGATTTTTATTAATCGACAAACTTGTGTTGAGGTACAATAAACTCATCGTGCCTATGGTCCTTTTATAGTACAAGGAACTCCTAGAATATTCTATTAGGATATGTAATCACACATGATATACTCTCATTATGACTTAGAACATATCTTTACTAAAGATATAACAGTCCTTATCTATCTAGCAGTACTTAACGTTAAGCCTAACGGTACTTGACATGTACCACACATACACTAACAGTAATTGCTAACACTAACGGTACTTAGTAACATACTAACGGTACTTGGTACTTATACAATAATTCCCAACATTAGGGTTTATCTATAAAGGGGGACATTCGTAGCAAAGAAAGCACCTAGGCTTAGTCTAATTTTAGTTTAAAACTCGTTTTATTGTAATTTTATTTTCCAAGTCATTGATAAGTGTGTAAACACTTATCTTTTATAACCGAAAAACCACTACAACAAAGTCAAAAATACTTAATTATGCTTTATAAAAGTCAGAATTATGCGGGTTTTGTGTTTTTGCACTTTTGTAGGCAAAATAGGAGGAAAGGACACAACAAGCTTCCAAGGACCATTCTTTCCAAAGACTTAAAGATTCAAGGGCTGAAGATGTTCATTTCCATAGTTGGGGGGATGATATTGCTTAAAGATCAAAGATACAAGTACAAGACTTAAACTGCCAAAAGAAGAAAAGTTTGAAGCTATGGACAAGTGGACCAATAAGATCTCAGGATATCACCTCACATGAATCACACTTTATTTAACCAATCATAAATTACTTTAAGGATAATAATTTGTGTTACACTCTCTCCACCAACCACAACATGCCACGTCACACTATCCTTCTACATCAAATCAAGCACGAATAAGAAGGATTCAGAAGAAGCTTAAAGAAGAAAGGATAATCGATGAGGCATTGCGAACATAGCTTTTGTAACACTCTCAAAATTTATATCGGTACAACGGAAGAGTTTTTAGAGTGTTACGGGATAGCACAATAACTCCAATCATAGACAACACATAAAAATGGTTGTACAAGGTTTAACATACATTCATTCGAAATAAAAGTTTCAGTGTATAACAGGTCCCAAATTATACAGGTCATTAAGTTTACAAAACATAGATCGAATGAACAGTTTTATTATTATGTGGGCCATCAGAGTCGGTCTCTATCCGAATTACCTTCAAGCACCTGAGATAAAAACATGCAAAACTCATATCAGCGAATGTCGAGTGAATTCATAAAGTTTAATAAAAACCTTTATATAAAACAATCATTAAAATCAGAACACAAGTATAATATCAGAAGTAAGTCCTTGTATTGCTAGTCAGGCAATATATAAATCAAAGCATACATCTTAAACCGTCCATGAGACCGTAACCTCAATATTACCATTATATGTAATATTATTATCGTTATTTGCATCATTATTGAGTTGTATTGGATTCATTGGATTATTATTAGCCGCATGACATTGTTATCTTACTATTACAAACAATGGGCCGCGAACCTGACAAACAATTTGCCCATCTAAGTTAGTGTGTCGTCACAAAAATCACGCTATGTAAATCTTCTCATACATAAATTCGCTTACCAATCAATGTGGTACGACGGGGATCAACCGTCAAGGCGCGAACTGGGGTGATCGTCCCCAAATAGTACTATCATATTCATAAGTGTCTACCAAATCCCGGTAGTTCACAATTCATGCTAATGGGACTTTAAGTGACATAACCTAACTACTAATAATCCTTTTTATCTCGTTTATTGGGTCATATCATCATTCGGGTCCATATCATTAAGCATACCATCAGGACTACTTGTGTTCTATTTTTATCAAAAACTAGCATGTTATCTCCCTCGCGGGTTTACAAATCATTTTATAAAACATTTAAAAGAGTGCAAGGCTATGAACTCACGTTGATAATGAAAGGCGGATTATCGGCTACGGGCGTGCTTCGATCACGGAAACCTATATAAATAATAATTGGTCTTAGACTTTTGTCCAATGACTTTATTAAAATAACAATTATGTATACATATGATGATTTTATAAATATGATGATGATCAAGTGGGATTGTACATTCTCATTTACTCGTTTTAGTGTTATGTGTTGGTAACTTTTTATACTAGTTTATCTTGTTTACATGTTCAGGCCCAATAAGCCCATTATAGGCCCATTACCTTATATTAGTCCATTTTATACTTTTAATATCAGTATTATACTTACATGTTAGGCCCAAGTGGGTTAAGCCCAATAATTAAGTTCATAAGTGTTTAGCCAAATTAGTTGGATTAATAGTCCAATAAGGCTAACTTGGTCCGTTAATGTCCATATGTTATAAAGCTCGGGTTTTATCGGTTTTTACTTGTAATATGTACTTATATATCAGTATATGAGTTATAAAAGTTTACATTAGACGGGTCCGACCGTCTAAGTTTTAATTGACGAAAACGTTAATTTTATGGTTTTAGCCGAAAAGACGTAAAAATCATGTTTATAGTTTTATAACTTATAAAACTAATCAAATTACCATTTTTATAAAATGTCCCATTTATTTATTGTTGTACATACTTATATAAATGTAATATATAAGTTAGTGGGTTTTAATTTACATTTTATACTATATTTATTTGAGTGCTATTATAATACTATTATACTTTAATTTCACAAAATCTGATTTTTAGTTTCACTTTAACCATTTTTATCATATCTTGAGTTCTACAGGGATATAGAAGCTCATTTTTGCATGAATTAAACTTCATATTATGTGCTACAAATAACTTAGTTTTAGCTACTGCTCAATCCAAGTCTAAGTATCCCTAACAGTCCTTACAAAACAGACTATTCAGATTGATACATCAATTTTGTTTTGATCATATCTCACTCGTTATAATGATTCTATTGCATGGCCAACTCTCACATGTGTACAAGACTTAATAATTACTGTATGTTGATTCCACTATGACATTTTATCAGTTTAACATATGGTTGTTTACTGTTTTTATACAGCCAACTTATTAAGCAAGATTTTAACATTTTTACATATGGTTTTCCATCTTTTTAACCATGTTTATCAACACTTGATCCCCACACAACATTTTTATCATCATATATCATCATATACATATATATTAGGAATGAAAATACATTTTACATTTATAAAAATAACAATGAAAATGGAAAGAATGATCTTGTTTACCAACCAAGACTATAACTTGTCTTTTGATGACAACACCTTGAGGTACACCAAGTTTATCTTCAAGATAACCTTTCACCAAGAATACTTGTTGAGAAATCAGCCCTAGGACACAAGCAAATCACCTCCTTTGATGTTATAATGATCACCAATCAACAAGGCTTCAAAGGTACTTCATCATATGTGTAGATAACACAAGATTTGTGGTTAAAATTGATCAAAATGGGGTGTTTGTTCTTCAAGTTGGACGGCAAGGGTGAGAGAGTTTGAGGGTGGTTTGCATGTAAGGATTGTGAGAAATGGTTTAGATGAAAGTGGTTTGATGGTTTTGTAGCTAACTTGGTTAAGTTAGCCTAACAAGTGTAACTTGTAAGCTACAAGTTTGACACCTCATGGTGTGGTGTCCATGTTTAGCCGTCCCATATAGTGGGGTGGGACAAGTGTATACTTGTCTCATCCCACTAATTTACGGGTATTCCTTGATTCTAGTTTCCTCGATTTGCGTACCCTCGGGTCTTTTTACGAAAAATGTTTTATAAATTATGAATCAACGTCACAAAACGAATCTATAAAAATTGTCTCATCAAAAACGGAGTTCAAAAATGTAAATATGTAATCCTAAGATTTCCGGTTTAGTCGTAAAGGACGTTAAATTATGCACGTAAGCCCAAATTTAAATCCGTAAATTGTGAGTTCATCAACCAACACAAAAATAAGTTTCAAAATATTATACGAGAAAATAATTTACTACCTGAAAATGTTAGATTGTCACAGCTTTTCCTCCTAAAAAGGATCAACGTCCTCGTGATCCATTTCATTTTGATGTCCGTTTCTTATTGAAATCAAAGAGGTGCGAATATTTCTTCCACATTTCATCCTCTCGTTCCCAAGTAAATTCCGGTCCATGCTTTGAATTCCATCGGATCTTGACGATAGGTATCCGACTTTGTTTCAGTTGCTTTACCTCACGATCCATAACCTCTACGGGTTCTTCAAAAAAATGCAACTTCTCATCTATTCGAACTGTTAATGCAATAATTCCTAAAAACGTTACTTGCATTTTTCGGTCTCGCTATATGTAAAAACAAGCATTTACGAAAACAATGAAAAACGAATTCTTGAGTTCAAGTATTTTTCATTTTACCCATTTTCACTTAAGGTATCAATAAACAAGTACTAACCTTAATCAAGTGATCAAGTGATTTAATCTTTTCTTAAAACTCACCTTTTATTAAGTGTGACAAGTTTTTAATTAAACTTTCTTTTTAAGAAAATGTTTTATTAAATTAAATATTTGAAAATTTGAAAATGGCATATTCCTTTTTGATTTGGAATATTCTTTCAGGATATTTTATAATCAGATAAGACCTCCACCACTAAAGGACAAAAAGGGAGCGGAATCTAGTCTGGCGGTTCCCTAGCGCCTAGGCAGTTCCTTATCGATAAGGTACCGCCGGCTGAGATAAGGAACCGCGGGCAGATATAGTCGTTGGCCCTTTGTCCTATAAATAGAGGACCTTTCTTAGATTTTCAATTCACCTCTTTTGCACATAAATTTCCAGATTCAAACATAATTCTTAAATCACTCAAATCCTTGATCATTTGATTGATTACTACTTGTTTAGAAGTGAATCTTTCTCATCCATCCTTTCCTCTTCAAGTGCAAAGAGAAGAACACTATCATTGTGAAGTGTTGAGTCCACCACCAAAGATCCTTTGAAGATCAAATCTTATACATTTGTTGTTGTGTCATAGTTGTGAAGATCCAAGTAGTTGTGTCTATTTGGAAGTTGTGTATGTACTAAGTATAGTTGTGTAGATTGGTCCTAGCTACGATTAGGGCTCGACTTTTAGCTTAGAGTCGGAAATTGGTTAAGCGACGTGTACGGTTTTCTCCACCATAAGGAGCTTGTTGTGTAGTGAACTCTCGAGTAAGGAGTACTCGAGGAGTGCAGTAGGAACGAGGAGTGAGCTTCGTTGTCGAACCACTATAAATCCTTGGTGTTTGGTTTCATCTTTCTTTACCCTTAACTCTTTACATTCTTTATTCTTTGTGCATATATATTAGTTAGTATTAGTTTAGTTACACTATCATTGTTCATATTGTGCATAAGAAGATTTCACATATTTCCTTAAGTCTAAGTTTTTTGAGAAAAAAGATTTTTTGAAAACCATCATTTAACAAGTAAATATAAGAAACTATTCAAACCCCCCCCCCCCCCTTCTAGTTTCTACAATTGGTATCAGAGCAGGTTGCTCAAGTATTTTTAAAGTATATTGTATTTTAAAACTTGAATCGATCTATGGATTCCAACAAGTACCTACAAGGGCAATCTATGCAAAGACCACCACTCATTGAAACCGATAGTTTTATTTATTGGAAAATAGATTTGAGACTTATGTGAAATCAAAAGATTTAGATCTTTGGCATGTTATTACCAATGGTGATTTTTTACCTTATCAATTTAATGAAGTTTCTAAAACAAAGGAATTGGTCACTTTTGACAAAGCTAATGACGATACTAAAAAGAAACTTTCGAAAAATAATGAGGCTAAAATGGTGATTTATAATGCTTTACCTAAGAAAGAGTATGAAAGGATTTTTATGTGTGAAATCGCTAAAGATATTTGGAACACTCTTTTAGTAACCCACCAAGGTAATAGCCAAGTCAAAGAAAGCAATATCGATCTTCTTGTCCAACAATATGAACAATTTGTCATCTTAGAAGATGAAGCTATTGATAGTGCTTTTGCTAGATTTAACACTATTATTACTAGTCTAAAAGCACTTGATGAAGGTTTTTCTAGCAAGAACAATGTTAGGAAGTTTCTAAGGGCCTTACTGTAACACCAGTGAAAGTGCCGTATGATGCTAAGTTATTGTCTCAAGAGCTGTTCAGTATGAGCATCTCTCTTAAGTTGTGGCTCACTTGTGGATGTGATATCCCGAGCCCAACATTATTTATTTAATCCTATTTTACGTATATTTTTGAAATTTTTAAGAATTTTTATCGTGGAATTATTTGACGGGTTAAGTTGAAACCGACGTTTACGGTCGTAATTTAACGATTGACGATTTAAGAAGAACCGATAACGACTACGATACCGAGGGATGCCCAAATATCTATAATTATTGACGATTTATCGATAATGTAATTTTTTGAGAATTTTACTTACGGTTCGTGTTAAGTTGAGTCGGGTGAGTTTTATAGCCTTCCAAGTACATTTAAAGTATCCCAAAAATATTTTGGAGTGTACGGGATGATTTCCGACTCCCGTAAAATTTTCAAAATTGACTAATGAGTCGATCCCGCAAAGTTTTAATGGCGTTTTTACTTAAGGCCAAAAGAAACCTTTAATTGCATTTTGGTCCCTCCCAATACCACAAAAAGGACACAAACATAAACACACACAAACATTTCACAAAAATAAATCAAACTCTCTCCCTCTCTTGTCCTTAGGCCGACGGCTACACCCACACCACCACCACAATCCACCATTTTTTTGAGTTTTAACAAAAACTAACCTTAGACCACCTCTTAAAATTCATTGGTGAGTGTTAATCCATGGTTTAATTAAACATGCATTAACAAAAATTTCCCAAAAATTTCCAAGAATCATTCAAATTCGTTTTTGAGGCTAATTGTGTGGATGCATGTTAAATTCATGTATAGTGTGAGTATAATCACCAATAAAACCCACCAAAATTAATTTGGTTGTGGTGATTTGGTCACCCAAACCCCACGGCACAAGGGGGTGTTTGGGGAGCCATGGTGGTTGATGATTTTGAGCATTGTTGTTATGTTTGGTATTGTGTTTATTGATGTATCAAATGGGTATTAGTGATTGCATGTTTGTTTTTAGATGTTAGGATTATGAGGTTGATTGATCAATAGGGGTAGGGACTGAAATTTGTGTTTGGATATGATTGGGAATGCTTAGGATGAAGCCTAGTAGTGGTTAATAGGTTTGGAATCGAGCTTAAGTATGATTTTGGTATGGATGAATTTAGGCAGAAAGTTTGAGGCCTTTTTATAAAAATTATTTTTCCTACAGGTCTAGATAACTAAATTTAGTTATAGAGGGTCTCCTTATCTTTAATTTGGTATAAGGTAGAGCCCGTGACTCAAAACGAGCTAAAAGTTATGAGGTTTTAAAGATCGAGTACCGGGAGACGAGAACTTTCATAATCCGAATTTATGTATAGTTTTAGTCAAATCCCGAGGACCACAAGTATGAATTGGTAAATGGGCAAGGGTCAAATTTTGGTCACAAACCTGTGTAATTGAGTCTATAAGTTGACTTAGGAGTCAAAGAAGTCAAAGGTGCATTTCATATAGGTCAAAGAAGTCCAAGTTGGTCGAAGTACAATTTCAGCCCGGAAAATGTAGTTTTGGAAAAGCGTCGAGTAACGGGTCGTAGAAAGAAAAACTTTTATTGGGATTAAAAATGTGTTATCTACAGGTCTTATAGGATTTTTGAGAATTTTGTCAAATTTTATAAGAATGGTTAAGTAGAGTGAAACAGCCCGTACTTTCGGTAAGTACCGGCGAAAATGGATAAAAATGGATAGCGTAAATAATAAGAACGAATGGTGTAAAAATGAGTGATGCTTGTTGTTTTGTTTTGGCGTGAGTTATAATTTTCCTAAGTGACTAGTATCTATGTATTTTATACAGTACCGTAAGGTATTTAAAATGAGATTACTCATTACGCGTTATTTGTTGATAGGTGTTGATTTATCCGGGCATCCGTATCGTCGTCAGTGATCATCTCTCGAACTACCGACTACTTAATATATAAGGTGTGAATTTATAGCCTCGCTTATATTTATTTCAAACTGTTTTACCCGCGAGGGAAATGCATGCTAGTTTTTAAAAGGAACGTATATCATGAATGATTGTTAGACCCGAATGTTGCCTTAGAAATTGTGTTGAGTACCAAGTTGCAAAAGACCCTAAATTCATGAACTATTAACTATTGTCCTGCCCTCGAGTTAGGGGAAATAGCCGCTTATACAATTTGTAGTACTACGGGGCTAACGACCCAATGCTAGCCGAGAAGCTGTACGTTGAGTAAGTTCTGCGGTAGATTATCTTGTATGAGAGATAAGGTATAATTGCAACTGATGCCTTTAGAAGGGGCACTGGTTTCATCTGAATCACGCCGGTAATTATTACGCGGGTGATTGAGTTAACGGATTAGTGTCATGAGCTTAAACACAATTGTCAGTATCCTGAATATAGATTGTTTGATCGACAAGTCTATGAATGATCACGAATGGTTTTTATTTTATATACGTTCAAAATGGATTGTAAAACCTATGAATTCCACTCAACGTTTTCGTTGACCAAATTTTGGCATGTGTTTCAGGTAACCGCTGAAGTGTAGCATGGAGCGTGCATGGGATGGATGTTGTGTGTATGGCTTGGAGTCTGCTTGTTTTTCCTCCCTTTTCTACTTAAACATTTTTAAATTTTAATGTAATGTTGTTGTGAAACTGAAATTCTTGGGTTGAGATTCATGGGGACCGAAAACGCTAAACTCTGTTGTACCAAGTGGGGTTGGAAAAACCGTGGACATGTATTATCTAACAATTTTTAATTCAAGTTTTAAGTTGACGTCTTTTTAGCGTCGTTTGATATATCTTGTGTGCAATAAATACTGTGTAGCACCCAATGTTGTAGTTCCGCTGCGCATAGCATTTGTGGGGGTGTTAAAGATTGGTATCAGAGCCATGAGTTATAGAGAACTAGGTCGTTTTTGAAAATCCTAAACTATAACTTTTGGTGTCGTAAGAAATGATCCAAGCACACACAACTATCCTGCACGGCTCCGGTAAGAATTCTTTAGCATTGCTTTATATTTTAGATGCATCCCTCGAAATTGATATGAATTCCCTAGTATTTAGTAAGTAAATACTTTGATATATATTGAGATATATTGTTTTGTACGTTGAGTACTTATCATCGTAATTTACAAATTCTTGTAAGATTTTCTTATATGTTGCATGTAATTGGCATAACGGGCTACATTGCATTACATGGCAACACCGCGTTGTAATCCTACGTGTATGTAGGAATGATTGTATGTATAAGTATGTATATATACTATGGTATTTAAAGGCATTGCACGTGAAGCAATGGTCCTTGAGTGATTATCATACATGTTATAATGCGGTTTTGTTGAGAATTCGGCCTTACCGCTAATTATCAATCTTGATAATTAATTTATTGTTCGAATAACCGAATATGAACCTCGTTTGATATCCTAGATACGTAAATGATGCTTCGTAACATATTTTATATCGACTAGGTCGATCTCGATTGTCGTTATCGCACCGTGATGTGTCATTTTGGACATTTTCTTTTGAAACGTAATTTACTTACGTATTACTTTATTTCCTTTATTCCTAATGGGTTTGATATGTTAGTTCACGTAACTATAACATAGACGAAGTATAATCGACGATGCGTACATTGGGGCGGCGAATCATGTGTGTATATTATGAAACGTGGTTGAGGCGTGTTGCCATTTAATCGTTGTTTACTATTCTACTTGGATTTAAGTATGCGTTTTAAAAATAGACTAGCGTTGTGATCAAGCGTGATAACTTGGAATTTGGTTGGTTTTGTGTTAATTTTGTGGAGTACGATTTCGAGGCTCATCCGAGGCCGATAACAACATTTAGTTGACATACGTATTCTCGTTCCATTCATTTCATTTTGTTTTGTTGATTCATTATTTTGAAGTTAATATTTTAAATGACGAGGTCCGGCATTTGTGCAAGTTAAGTAAGCATCGAACTTTGTTGATTGAATGATTTAAACATAAAGTGTTTTATATATTTAATATTTGGTAAATGAAACTTTCGGATAAAAATGACGTATGATGTGTTTTGTAACAAGTAAAATTCGTGTAGAGAATAAACGGACATTGTGAAATTATTTTCCTTCAACCTTGGTTGGTAAATCGTAATAAGTAATTATTATTACTCGTAAAATCCTTGTTTTCATATAGTAAAATTTGATACTAAAAGATTGTGATGGACTTGTTAAGAATTTGTTTAAATTAGTTCGAGAAAGGAGTTATAATAAAATTTGCGAGATGACTATTGAGTATATGTAGCTTCGGATTTAGTATGAATTAATTTTCGGGTCAATGTAGCAAACCTTTGGCATAATTTGTAATATAGAGTAGAAAAATTGGTCATATATTTTGGAGGTAGAAACTTTGTAAAAATTGGTTTATTTTAAACATAAGGTTATGTTTACGTATGCATTGGTGTAAACTAGAACTCGTCACTCGTTGTAGTAAATAAACTGGGATAAAAATCGGAATATACACTTTAAGTATGAAATTATAATGCTTGAAATAAAATTTTAAACATTGATGGAACGTCATTGGAAATCATTTGTTTGTTTAATTGTCGTTATAGAGAATCAATATGTGTAATTTGATGATGCTTGTTTAAAATCGTTTGAAAAATCTTTTGTTTTATTCCGCGACGAGATGTGTTAATTTTAAAATCATTTGATAATGGGCTAAGGATTAAAAGTTGAATTTTATATATTTTAAAATTATTGAGATAAGCATTTTGATTGTTTATTATATTATTATTATTGAGATTTAAGTCTCGACTAAAATCAGTAAGTATCCGAGATAATACCACGTGAAACCTCTTTATCATTTGAGTCGAATTACGCGAATATGATTTAACAAAACAGTTTTGGGGAAAACATGTGTGTAAAAAAAAAGTCAAAGGTTGATTTTAAGAGTTAATTGGACTAGTTTGAGTCATGTTGGATACGTGTATATTTGTGATAATATAAGTCGTAATAATAAAAACGTAAAACTTGGAAAATTCTTACTACGTATGTTTTTGGTACTTAAGATATGAACATTAATGAGGTTTTGACACAAGTATGGAGATTTTCAAACCTAATGATTTGTCAATTATGATAACCGAGTCACCGCATCTACTAATGTTAATAATTTCCGAGAGATTGAAATTTTTCCAGAAATGAAAGCGTTGTAAAGATTGGAAAATGAAAGGTATAAATTCTTTAATGGTGTAACACAAATTAAAAATGTGTAAATGTTCGGTTTTACAATGTACAAGGTAACACTAATTATTATACGCAACTGGATTACACAACACACGCCTACTTGTATATTATTTAATAAAGATGTATATATAATGTTTTGAGTCACGATGGTTCGATCGTCCGACATCCCTTCTTTGATTTTGTGAGTCCGTATCTAAACATGAGTCGTCATGTGATTGTTCATTTTAATATTGTCTATGGTATGAAACCAATATTATTATATTTATTTTTGTGTCGCTACTTCGCTAGTACTTGATGATGAGGGTATGTCACCCGGTGTATTTTTGTCCCCTTCATGGACCCCGCAATTTTTTTTCTCCTTTCGGTTAATGGAACCAAAAAATTATGTATTTACTTGAATGATGCTATTCTTCATTAAATTGGCTATTTATTTATATTGAACAAAAGCGAGGAGGCGTAGCCGCTTTACCAAATTGTAGAGGTGAAAGAACTCGATCTTCCTGGTGAAAATTGTTTATAGTTAACCAAGTGATTATTCTTCTCTTCCCGTATACACTTCGTGGAATGTGTGTGCAACTCGAGACGATGGGAATTATGATCGTTGTTTTATTTTTATTTTTATGTTTGACGCTTGTATTGATATTCAACTTTCACTCCATGTATTCGTAGATCGCTGTTATTATCCTGAGACTTTTGTCATACATTTGAAGTATTTTCATTTCTAATGTAGTTAATTTCCGTTGGCAAATATATTGCTCGTTTACCTCGTTCGATCTCATTGATCTTAATTTTATTACTTGTTGTGCTTGCAATGATCTTTAATCATGAACCACCTTACCGTTATTTTGTGAATAGTCAATTGTGAAAATAGGTATGAGTGTGTCAAATGTTTTGGTGAACTAAATGCAAATGGTGTCGATTTCTTTATTTAATTATTTATTTATTTTCCTCACTAAAAGGCAAAGTAAAAGTATGTTTCCAAAGTGGACGAAAAATGTTTGATGTGTTTCTTAAAACGATGGTAACAATATTTTCCCATTTCAAATTTCATTTCAAATGGGTTAATTATTTTGAAGGTTAGGTCGAAAACTTCCATAGTCGTGTTTGGTATGTAATAATAATGTTTGTGTTGTCACTCGATCCTCAATTATGCACAGCTTAGCTAACTATGCATAATTCGGGAAGAGTCCTGTTTTGTTGGTTGTTGTTGCTTGATCCTCAAGTATGCATGAACTAGCTAATCATGCATAGTTTAGGAAGGGCACTATCGTGTCAAACAAATTGGTCATCTTGAAACTGGTAGTGTTTTGATAAATGTTTGGATGAGAACGTTTTTAAAAATGGTGGATCCTTATGCAAGTAATCGCATTTTCTTTGATTCCTAAAGGCAATTTTTGAATTTTTCTTGTATTCCTTGAAATCTTTTCTTTCGTTTGGTGTTGACTTGGTAAGTCACTGTGACCGAGTAGTTTTTGGAAAATGTTTTTATGAGTTGTGTGTAACGTGCAAATTTCATCGGAATCACGAGGGTGTTGATGAAATACCAAAGGGGCTCGTATCGTCACCGGGGGAAGAGTTTTTAATAAAGATGGAAAAATGCCGAAGTAGAGAAAATCAGAGTTCGAATAACTCTAAGGGAAATAACGAAGGCTTCTCCTACAGCGAATGTATCGTACTTTATTTATTATTCTTTTCTTGTTCTTTTGATATGACAACGACACGCGATAAATTGTTGAAGTTTACCAACTGTGCATCGGTAATTGGAAGACCATTCCAATTGTCGTCTTCGTTTATTTAAGTGAGGAATCCTCTTTGCTTGGCTCAACCATCCTTGATTATCGATGGTTAAATGATAGATATCCCTAGTTGATGTTTTTGTGGTAAACCCTTGCCTTTTATGTATTTGTGTGGTAAGTAATCTGGTCGAGTGATCGTAAGTTGTGAGAACTTGAGACGACATTGCCCAATGAAGTCCGATCATGGAGAACACGTGCCATGTAATGTATTTTTTTTTAACGGTGAACGATGATATTTATTAAGATTTTGACCACGTTTGGGACGGAAGTAAGATGGTGTTCTTGTAGTATCTTTTGGGTATGGATCCGTGTGTGAGCACCCCACGATGACACATGTAAGTATTTTATTTCTTTTTGGATATGCATCCATAGCTAGCAAGCTCTTGAACCTTCTTTAACTTGCAATTTTCTTTTGACTGAACTCATCCGAGAATTATGTAAATATTCTTGTTTTATCTTGGCTTGGCTGATTAGCAAGCGTGGGTTAACTTGATTGAGCGGATTGACTTGGCATGGTTTGGCTATGTTGCAAACATGTCGTAATGTGATTGTATGTGTTCATAATGGCTTTTGTGTTTGTTTGGATTATGATGTCTTCGAGAGAGTTATGTACACGCCGAATGATTTCCGTATCGATGAAATCGTTTTTGACGACTAGGTTTGTATGTACATAATATTGCGAATAAGGCGATTTCATACGACTAGTAATAATTACTTCGTCTTTTATATTTTGAACGTTTTCCGATGGGGTTATGTGCGACCCGTGTGATTTTCTTTATGATTAATTGTTTTTATGAGGCGATGAACCAAGTGAAAGGACGATTCAAAAGTTGGAAGACGTGCTCCGAGCGCATGTGTTTGATTTTGGTGGAAGTTGAGATCGTGGAAGGGCGTGATTTGTTTTGAAGAATAAGAAAGGTGGGTCCAAAGGTATGCTGGACCAGTTGCCTACTAGTTGGAACTGCTGGATGAACTCCGTGGGAATGACAATACTCTTCATGTGTCGAATTTGAAGGATTATGGGATGAAAAGGTAGATCACCAGTTGGATAGAATGAAGCAGGAAAAAGACAGTTGAATGGACTTGAAATGATTCGAGAGGCTACGGAAGAGATGGTGTAGATTAAGAATCACTTGCTAACCGCGAGAAGCTGTGAGAAGAGACATGTTAATAACCGAAGGAAGGGTTTGAGAAATTGAAGTGGAGATCAAGGATCGAGATGTTAAGAGATTGAAGCAAGGTATAATACTCATGGTGAAGGTGTGATGGAACACCAGACGTGAACCGAAGTCCAGAACAGAACATGGAGACCTCTTTAGGAAGAAGTACCTTTATCTTACTAGTAGTACCTAATGCGAGCATAAGAAGAGACGAGCGCCGGGACGTCGCTCCCTTAAGGGGGGAAGGATGTAACACCAGTGAAAGTGTCGTATGATGCTAAGTTATTGTCTCAAGAGCTGTTCAGTATGAGCATCTCTCTTAAGTTGTGGCTCACTTGTGGATGTGATATCCCGAGCCCAACATTATTTATTTAATCCTATTTTACGTATATTTTTGAAATTTTTAAGAATTTTTATCGTGGAATTATTTGACGGGTTAAGTTGAAACCGACGTTTACGGTCGTAATTTAACGATTGACGATTTAAGAAGAACCGATAACGACTACGATACCGAGGGATGCCCAAATATCTATAATTATTGACGATTTATCGATAATGTAATTTTTCGAGAATTTTACTTACGGTTCGTGTTAAGTTGAGTCGGGTGAGTTTTATAGCCTTCCAAGTACATTTAAAGTATCCCAAAAATATTTTGGAGTGTACGGGATGATTTCCGACTCCCGTAAAATTTTCAAAATTGACTAATGAGTCGATCCCGCAAAGTTTTAATGGCGTTTTTACTTAAGGCCAAAAGAAACCTTTAATTGCATTTTGGTCCCTCCCAATACCACAAAAAGGACACAAACATAAACACACACAAACATTTCACAAAAATAAATCAAACTCTCTCCCTCTCTTGTCCTTAGGCCGACGGCTACACCCACACCACCACCACAATCCACCATTTTTTTGAGTTTTAACAAAAACTAACCTTAGACCACCTCTTAAAATTCATTGGTGAGTGTTAATCCATGGTTTAATTAAACATGCATTAACAAAAATTTCCCAAAAATTTTCAAGAATCATTCAAATTCGTTTTTGAGGCTAATTGTGTGGATGCATGTTAAATTCATGTATAGTGTGAGTATAATCACCAATAAAACCCACCAAAATTAATTTGGTTGTGGTTATTTGGTCACCCAAACCCCACGGCACAAGGGGGTGTTTGGGGAGCCATGGTGGTTGATGATTTTGAGCATTGTTGTTATGTTTGGTATTGTGTTTATTGATGTATCAAATGGGTATTAGTGATTGCATGTTTGTTTTTAGATGTTAGGATTATGAGGTTGATTGATCAATAGGGGTAGGGACTGAAATTTGTGTTTGGATATGATTGGGAATGCTTAGGATGAAGCCTAGTAGTGGTTAATAGGTTTGGAATCGAGCTTAAGTATGATTTTGGTATGGATGAATTTAGGCAGAAAGTTTGAGGCCTTTTTATAAAAATTATTTTTCCTACAGGTCTAGATAACTAAATGTAGTTATAGAGGGTCTTCTTATCTTTAATTTGGTATAAGGTAGAGCCCGTGACTCAAAACGAGCTAAAAGTTATGAGGTTTTAAAGATCGAGTACCGGGAGACGAGAACTTTCATAATCCGAATTTATGTATAGTTTTAGTCAAATCCCGAGGACCACAAGTATGAATTGGTAAATGGGCAAGGGTCAAATTTTGGTCACAAACCTGTGTAATTGAGTCTATAAGTTGACTTAGGAGTCAAAGAAGTCAAAGGTGCATTTCATATAGGTCAAAGAAGTCCAAGTTGGTCGAAGTACAATTTCAGCCCGGAAAATGTAGTTTTGGAAAAGCGTCGAGTAACGGGTCGTAGAAGTAAAAACTTTTATTGGGATTAAAAATGTGTTATCTACAGGTCTTATAGGATTTTTGAGAATTTTGTCAAATTTTATAAGAATGGTTAAGTAGAGTGAAACAGCCCGTACTTTCGGTAAGTACCGGCGAAAATGGATAAAAATGGATAGCGTAAATAATAAGAACGAATGGTGTAAAAATGAGTGATGCTTGTTGTTTTGTTTTGGCGTGAGTTATAATTGTCCTAAGTGACTAGTATCTATGTATTTTATACAGTACCGTAAGGTATTTAAAATGA
The DNA here is from genome assembly GCA_025667525.1 of Glebionis coronaria. Taxonomy (NCBI): domain Eukaryota; kingdom Viridiplantae; phylum Streptophyta; class Magnoliopsida; order Asterales; family Asteraceae; genus Glebionis; species Glebionis coronaria. Next base: position 148,977,014 of record CM046876.1, read on the forward strand.
GATTACTCATTACGCGTTATTTGTTGATAGGTGTTGATTTATCCGGGCATCCGTATCGTCGTCAGTGATCATCTCTCGAACTACCGACTACTTAATATATAAGGTGTGAATTTATAGCCTCGCTTATATTTATTTCAAACTGTTTTACCCGCGAGGGAAATGCATGCTAGTTTTTAAAAGGAACGTATATCATGAATGATTGTTAGACCCGAATGTTGCCTTAGAAATTGTGTTGAGTACCAAGTTGCAAAAGACCCTAAATTCATGAACTATTAACTATTGTCCTGCCCTCGAGTAGGGGGAAATAGCCGCTTATACAATTTGTAGTACTACGGGGCTAACGACCCAATGCTAGCCGAGAAGCTGTACGTTGAGTAAGTTCTGCGGTAGATTATCTTGTATGAGAGATAAGGTATAATTGCAACTGATGCCTTTAGAAAGGGCACTGGTTTCATCTGAATCACGCCGGTAATTATTACGCGGGTGATTAAGTTAACGGATTAGTGTCATGAGCTTAAACACAATTGTCAGTATCCTGAATATAGATTGTTGGATCGACAAGTCTATGAATGATCACGAATGGTTTTTATTTTATATACGTTCAAAATGGATTGTAAAACCTATGAATTCCGCTCAACGTTTTCGTTGACCAAATTTTGGCATGTGTTTCAGGTAACCGCTGAAGTGTAGCATGGAGCGTGCATGGGATGGATGTTGTGTGTATGGCTTGGAGTCTGCTTGTTTTTCCTCCCTTTTCTACTTAAACATTTTTAAATTTTAATGTAATGTTGTTGTGAAACTGAAATTCTTGGGTTGAGATTCATGGGGACCGAAAACGCTAAACTCTGTTGTACCAAGTGGGGTTGGAAAAACCGTGGACATGTATTATCTAACAATTTTTAATTCAAGTTTTAAGTTGACGTCTTTTTAGCGTCGTTTGATATATCTTGTGTGCAATGAATACTGTGTAGCACCCAATGTTGTAGTTCCGCTGCGCATAGCATTTGTGGGGGTGTTACACTTACATCCGAAGTGGAGAGTAAAAGTCACGGCGATCGAAGAATCGAAAGATCTCTCAACTTTATCACTCGATGAACTCATAGGCAACTTGAAGGTTCATGAGATGATAATTTTGAAGGACTCGAAATTGGTGAAAACCAAGAGTGAAAGGAAGTCTCTCGTACTAAAAGCCAAGAAGGCACAAAGCGATCATGATAGTTCCTCAGATAGCGATGACGAGGAGTATGCATTGGCGGTGAGAGATTTCAAGAGGTTCTTCAAAAGACGAGGTTAACACGTGAGGCAACCCAACAATGACAAGAAACCATTCTCAAAGAATCGGTTTGCCAAGAACGAAAAAGGTGATAGGAATTGCTTTAGATGTGGTGATCCAAATCACTTCATTAGTGAGTGTCCAAAGCCTTTATGCGATAAGAATCACACGGCATTCGTTAGTGGTTCTTGGAGCGATAGCGGTGAAGATGTTGATGACAACCCCAAAGAGGAGAAATGTCTCATGGCTCACACTTCTAAAGAGGTACATTCCGAAACCGAATATTATAGCAATGATAGCTCCACCTTAGATGATATTAAATTAGAAGGCCAATATGATAATTTACACAAACTTAGTCTTAAATTCATAGAAAATAACAAAACCTTAAAATCAACTAAAACTAATCTTGAAAATGAGATTAATGAACTTAGGAAAAAATTAGCCAAGCTTGAGAAAAATAAAGAATTTGATGTAGGTTGCGTAAGTTGTGAGAAATTTAGATTAGAGAATAAAGATCTCAAGAGCACCTCCATTAAACTGGAAAAGTTCATGAAAGGTACTAGTGCTCTTGATGATATGTTAAACAAACAAATTCATTCTAAGGAAATACTTGGTGTAGGTTTTAACTCAAATGAAGCATCAACTAGTGAACCTACAAGTTAGATTTTCAGAAAAACTGTCTGATGTACGCGGTCCCAGAATGTATGGGGCGGTTCCTTATCAATATGGAACCGTCGCCATAGATAAGGAACCGCGGCCAGAAACTGTTTTTGATGAAAATCTTGAACTTTCTTAAAAGTCAAATTTAGGTGAACATCCTAAGCATCTTATTGTTAACAAGGTCAAATTACCCATACTTGACGAAAATGTCGTTGATAAGTTCTATAAGCCTTTGAGTAAACCTCTAATGGGAAATAGAAATTTATCAAGACCATCTTCTACTCCACCAAGAGTACGAAATGAGTCTAAGCCTAGAAGTAGAACGACAACACATAGAAGAGATAGTCAAAACAATTCACGACCTAGAAGTAAAAATCCAACACCTAGAAGGAATGACCACAACTCTAATCCAAGATCAAATACACCTAGGAGAAATAATGAACAACAAAATGGTTATATGAATTATTATCCTCCTCCCTTTTGTTCCCCATGGGGAATCCCTCCTCCATTCATGCATCCCAACCAAATACAAGGGATGTTTGGAACTAACAATTTTGGACCCATGAGATATTGGGGACCAAATGTTTGATCATGTGTGTTGTTACCTAGATATGCTTGGGAATTGATTTGGAGCCCGACGAGTGGATTAAGGATAGTGGTTGTTCTAAACACATGACGGGTAATCGAAGTTTGTTCTCGCGCTACAAAGCATATGATTGAGGTAACGTCACATTCGCTAGTAGTCTAGGTGGTAATATCATTGGCAAAGGTACGGTCTCTCTTGACTCCATGACTATTGAAAATGTTGAGCACGTAGATAAATTAAGGTTTAACCTTTTAAGCATAGGTCAAATTTGTGACAATAAGTGTAAGGTTATCTTTTCAGAAAATGACAGTGAAATCGTAAAAGATGGAAAGGTCATTGGAAAAGGTGTTAGAAAGCATGGGCTTTATGTCATTAAGGTCAATAAGAAGTCAAAAGACAACATATGTCTTGCGACTATAGATGATAGTTCTACTCTTTGGCATAGGAGATTAGGTCACGCCAATATGCGTCTAATTCAATCTTTAGTCTCTAAGGAGTTGGTAAGACACCTCCCCAAGATAAAGTTTGATAGTCACTTTTGTGATGCTTGCAAAGTTGGAAAGCAAGTTCACTCAAGTCACAAAACCAATAATTTGGTTTCAACCTCTCGGTGCTTAGAACTCCTACATATGGATCTCTTTGGACCTTCCGCCATACGGAGTTATGAAGGTAACCTTTATACCCTAGTTATAGTTGACGACTACTCTAGATTCACTTGGACTAGATTTTTGGCATCTAAGAATGAAGCTTTCGATCATTTCGAAATCTTTAGTCGAAGAATTCAAAATCAACTAGGATGTCCAATTGTCTCTATTAGGACGGATCATGGTAGGGAATTTGATAATGAAGTGCAATTTGGTGCCTTTTGTGAAGCTCATGGTATTACCCATAACTTCTCGGCTCCTCGCACTCCACAATCAAATGGGTAGTTGAAAGGAAGAATAGGACCATCCAAGAGATGAGTAGGACGATGTTAAACGAGCAATCTTTGCCTCAAAAGTTTTGGTGCAATGCCGTGGACACATCGACTTATATTCTAAACCGAATTCTTATTCGACCTTTCCTAGGAAAGACCCCCTATGAGATTCTTAAAGGTAAGAAACCCACATTGGAATACTTTAGGGTGTTTGGAAGCAAGTTCTTTATCCTCAACACCAAAGACTACCTTACCAAGTTCGACCCAAAGTCTTACGAAGGTATCTTTTTAGGTTATTCCCAAACTAGCAAAGCCTACATAGTCCTCAATAGAACCTCGGGCGTAATTGAAGAATCACTTATCGTAACTTTTGATGAAACCCCTCCTTTAACCAAGACACCACCATTGGTTGATGATGACTTGGATGAAGTAGAAGTAGTTAGAGCCAAAGAGGTTAGAAAAATAGGAGTTGAAGACCTTAGTGTTGAAAAGGAAGTAAACATTAAGGAGTCTAAGGATCATACTCTCAATAATATCATTGGTGACTTAAATCAAAGGACCCTAAGATCTCAAGTCCAAAACCAAAGTAACTTCTTTTGTTTCGTCTCCTTGATTGAACCAAAGAATGTTAAAGAAGCTTTGACGGATGAGAGTTGGGTCATTGCGATGCAAGAAGAATTGAATCAATTCGTTGCTAATGATGTTTGGGAACTTGTTCCTCCACCTAGAAGTTCTACGATTATAGGAACCAAATGGGTATATAGGAATAAGCTAGATGAGAATGGTGTTGTGTCTCGTAACAAAGCTAGACTTGTAGCTCAAGGCTATAATCAACAAGAAGGGATTGATTATGACGAGACATATGCACCGGTAGCTAGATTAGAATCCATTAGAATTCTTTTAGCCTACGCTTGTGCCTTAGATTTTAAGCTTCAACAAATGGATGTAAAGAGTGTGTTTCTTAACGGTTTGATCAATGAGGAGGTATATGTGGCTTAACCTCCCGGCTTCATTGATTTTGAGAAACCGGATCATGTTTACAAGCTTAAGAAGGCACTTTATGGTCTTAAACAAGCACCCAAAGCTTGGTATGATAGACTTAAAGCGTTTCTTGTTAAACATGAGTATACCATGGGGATGGTAGACAACACGCTCTTTACAAAGAAGAAAGGTTCTCACCTCATAATCGTGGAAATATATGTTGATGACATTATATTTGGCTCAACTTGTCAAGAATTGTGTGATGACTTTGCCAAAATCATGCATGATGAGTTTGAAATGAGTATGATGGGAGAACTTAACTTATTTTTAGGACTCCAAATTAAACAAATGGACGATGGTATTTTCTTTAGTCAATCTAAGTATGCTAAAGAAATGCTAAAGAAATTTGGATTAGAAGAGTCTAGACCAATGAAGACCCCAATAGCCTCGGATACTAAACACACCGTAGATGATGATTGTGAGTCGGTAGACAACACCAGATGTAGAGGTATGATTGGTAGTTTGTTGTACCTAACGGCAAGTCGACCGGATATCACGTTTAGTGTTTGCCTTTGTGCTCGCTTCCAAGAGGCTCCCAAAACCTCTCACCTTGAAGCGGTTAAGCGTATCTTCCGATACATTAACAGCACTATACATTTAGGATTATGGTATCCTAAAGGGACCGGCGTAGAAACCATTGTCTACGTGGACTCGGATCATGCGGGAGACTATGTGGACCGGAAAAGCACTAGTGGTGTTTGTACCTTCATGGGTTGTAGTTTAACTTCTTGGTTCTCCAAGAAACCAAGCGCTCTTGCGATATCCACCACGGAAGCCGAGTATGTGAGTGCCGGAAAAGCATGCCAACAAGCTCTATGGATGAAGCAAGCGCTTGTTGATTACGTGATTTCTCTTGATGATGTTCCCATCATGTGCGATAATAAAGGTGCTATAGACCTTAGCAAGAATCCCGTGCAACATTCGCGAACCAAGCACATAGAAATTCACCACCATTTTCTTAGGGATAATGTTCAAAATGGGAACATTTCAATTGAGAAGGTACCCTCCGAGGATAACTTAGCCGACATCTTCACTAAGCCACTTAAGAGGGAACCCTTTAATTACTTGCGTCTAGGTCTAGGATTAATGGAACATATTCCTTAATTGCTTTCCCTTTATTGAGTCTCTTATTTTCTTTTGAGTCTTTTATCACTTTGAGTCATTGAGTCTCCTAAACTCTTCTTGAAAATATTCTCTTCTCCTTTTCAAAATCCTCAAAATCTCTTTCGAAAATGGTCAAGAAATGTTTTGACATTGTTAATTCAATCTAAAAACGTTTTTCATAGATTCTTGCTATTAATCTCGAGCTTACATAATTCATATGTATGATTATCTCAAACATAGCAAGAACAAGATAGAATCATGGAGGATCATTGTGTCGTGACTTAAGGTCTTGTGTTACACACCTCCTACATCGATTTTTATTTTAAAATCCATATATTTTGGTCAAATCCGTATTTGATGAGTTAGTATGTGTTCTCTTTGTCTATCTTTGCTTTTAAGCATATCCCTATGATAAGTTAGACTAGAAAAATAAGATTTGCTGAAACATCTTCCCTCACCACCAAAACATAGCCACTGTAGGCGGTTCCATATATGAACCGCAGTCCCTTATCAATAAGGAACCGCCAGAAGCAATAAGGAACCGCGTATAGTGCTTCCTTTTTCGGGTATTCCTGAAATTCCAAATTTGTTCCAACACTTTTGGGAATCTTTGCTTCAACCCTTTGACCACCCCAAAAATACCTTGAGCCTTCCCTATTTAACCATAAGCATTTTTCCATACTTCACATCCCAAAATGTCTTATTCTCCAAATGAAAGCCTTGATTCTCCTCCATTTTCTCCAATTGTTTTCAATCCCAACTCACCCAAGAACACTTTCAATCCAAATTCACCCAAGAACTCTCTTAATCACATTTCTCCTACCAAGAATGTTGATTATGGAACATCTTTTCATCCACCACCACCCTTTAGTGTTCTTCCTCCTTCTCATGATAATGTCATGCACCATGGGAAATATTTTCATTGTTGTCAATATCAACATCTTGCTATGGCACACATCTATGAGGAGTTGAGCTACATCAAGAATCTCTTAATCAAGCCTCCTCTTCACTTTGATTATGAGATCTCCACCAAGCCACCACCACCACCTTCTGCCACTACCTTGTCTTTCATATATGCATTGGTTGCTTATCCAAATGACACCATATTCAAGCAAATCTTAGAATTCTAGATTAACTAGGATTAGATTTATGCTTTTGGCTTGTTTCCTCTTTCATACATCTTTGTATGACTCTTTTTTATTTTATATCACTTCACGTGGATCTTAGTCTTTGTGTTTTCTTCTCTTCTTATTTTTGTGACCTATAGCTATCTCTTGTTAGTTGTTTCTTTTGTTCAACTAACCCTTTATGTAGCTTGTCACCATATCTCGATTCCTCGGTGCCCCAAGCAAGGGAGAGTAAGCACCAAGGGGGAGTCTTTGCAAAGTCCGTCTCTTCAAACACCGACTTGTGCAACCTTTTTGCTTCGACAAAGGGGGAGAAATGAATAAACTCGTCTTCGAAAATCTTGTTTTTGTATGATTGAGTTTATGTATTGTCGGAATCAAAAAGGAGGAGATTGTTAATGCAATAATGCCTAAAAACGCTACTTGCATTTTTCGGTCTCGCTTAGTTTTGATTACGACAATATGTAAAAACAAGCATTTACGAAAACAATGAAAAACGAGTTCTTGAGTTCAAGTATTTTTAATTTTACCCATTTTCACTTAAGGTATGAATAAACAAGTACTAACCTTAATCAAGTGATCAAGTGATTTAATCTTTTCTTAAAACTCACCTTTTATTAAGTGTGACAAGTTTTTAATTAGAATTTCTTTTTAAGAAAATTTTTTATTAAATTAAATATTTGAAAATTTGAAAATGGCATATTCCTTTTTGATTTGGAATATTCTTTTAGGATATTTTGTAATCAGATAAGACCTACACCACTAAAGGAAAAAAAGGGAGCGGAGTCTAGTTCGGCGGTTCCCTAGCGCCTAGGCGGTTCCTTATCGATAAGGTACCGCCGACTGAGATAAGGAACCACGGGCAGATATAGCCGTTGGCCCTTTGTCCTTTAAATAGTGGACCTTTCTCAGATTTTCAATTCACCTCTTTTGCACATAAATTTCCAGATGTAAACATACTTCTTAAATCACTCAAATCCTTGATCATTTGATTGATTACTACTTGTTTAGAAGTGAATCTTTCTCATCCATCCTTTCCTCTTCAAGTGCAAAGAGAAGAACACTATCATTCTGAAGTGTTGAGTCCACGACCAAAGATCCTTTGAAGATCAAATCTTATACATTTGTTGTTGTGTCATAGTTGTGAAGATCTAAGTAGTTGTGTCTATTTGGAAGTTGTGTATGTACTAAGTATAGTTGTGTAGATTGGTCCTAGCTACGATTAGGGCTCGACTTTTAGCTTAGAGTCGGAAATTGGTTAAGCGACGTGTACGATTTTCTCCACCATAAGGAGCTTGTTGTGTAGTGAACTCTCGAGTAAGGAGTACTCGAGGAGTGGAGTAAGAACGAGGAGTGAGCTTCGTTGCCAAACCACTATAAATCCTTGGTGTTTGGTTTGATCTTTCTTTACCCTTAACTCTTTACATTCTTTGTTCTTTATGCATATATATTAGTTAGTATTAGTTTAGTTACACTATCATTGTTCATATTGTGCATAAGAAGATTTCACATATTTCCTTAAGTCTAAGTTTTTTGAGAAAAAGGATTTTTTGAAAACCATCATTTAACAAGTAAATATAAGATACTATTCAACCCCCCCCCCCCCCTTCTAGTTTCTACACGAACCTTATCCAACGAAATTTTATCATCACTCACTGCTAAACATTTCTTCAGATTAGATACATGGAATGTGTTGTGAACACCATGAAGTTCTGGGGGTAACTCTAGTTTATAAGCCACCGGATCTACTCTAGATAAAATCTTAAAGGGTCCAATATAGCGGGGATTCAATTTCCCTCGCTTTCCAAATCTTATAACGCCTTTCCATGGCGATACTTTCAACATTACTCGGTCACCACTTCAAACTCCATCGGTTTCCGCCGCACATCCGCGTAACGTTTCTGTCTACTACGGGCAGTCAACAGCCTATTCTTAATCTGAACTATCATCTCCGTAGTCTCCCGGATCAATTCCGGTCCCGTGAGCTGGGTATCCCCAACTTCACTCCAACATACAGGAGATCTACACTTCCTACCATACAAAACTTCAAACGGTGCAGCCTTAATACTAGCATGGTAACTATTGTTATATGAAAACTCTGCTAACGGCAAATGTTTATCCCAATTCTTACCAAAATCTATCACACAAGCTCTCAACATATCTTCCAGTGTTTGTATCGTTCTTTCACTCTGCCCATCAGTTTGGGGGTGATAAGCAGTGCTCATGTCGAGATTCGCTCCCAAAGATCTTTGGAGAGATTTCCAAAAATTCGATGCGAATCTAGGATCTCGATCTGAAATGATCGATACAGGCACTCTATGCTTGCATACAACATTCTCAAGATAAATACGAGTCAGCTTCTCCAGTGAGAACTGCTCTTTAACCGGATTGAAGTGTGCTGATTTGGTCAGTCTGTCGACAATGACGCAAATCGAGTTATTTCCAGATGATGTTCTAGGAAGCTTGGTGATAAAGTCCATCGTAATTTGCTCCCACTTCCATTCAGGAATCTTTGGTTGTTGAAGTAATCCTGATGGCTTTTGATGTTCAGCTTTGACTCTAGCACAAGTCAAGCATTGAAGAACATACATAGCAATATCAGCTTTCATATTCGGCCACCAGTACAACTTCTTCAAATCATGATACATTTTATCAGATCCAGGATGAATGGAATACTTAGATTTATGGGATTCTAACATAATCAAATCTCTTAAGCCTCCAAACTTAGGTATCCACAAACGACCTCTTAAGCATTTCACTCCATCAGCTCTAACCTCTAAAGGATCTCCTTCTCCTCGAAACCCTTCATTAACGAAATTTTCTTTCTTACGGGCTTCTATTTGCGCATTTCTAATTTGCTCAGGCAAATTATTGTGCATGGTCAAGACTAGAGAACGTACCCTGATAGGCTCTCTATCTTTTCTGCTTAACGCATCGGTAACAACATTGGCTTTTCCTGGGTGATATTTTATATCACAATCATAATCACTTAACATCTCTATCCATCTTCGTTGCCTCATGTTCAATTCCTTTTGATCGAGAATACACTGTAGGCTTTTGTGATCGGTGAATACCTTTAACACCCCTAAATTTACACGCAGCGGAATACATCTTTGGGTGCTAAACAATGATACAACAACACATAAATTATAAAGAACGACTCGAAAAGAGACGTTTTAGATTTATCGTTCCTAAAACATTTGTCAGAGTGGCGTAGTCCCAAGTAATCGTTACCAAAAGATAAGTTAAAACAACATATTGGTTTGTTTTAAAAATGGAACGATAAATAAATCAAAGAGTTTGAACAACAAAAGCAGTGCACAACTTCATTCCCCGTGACCTCCAAGCTTCCACTTCTTGATTACCTGAAATACATGTGAGTAAAACAATCAACAAAAATGCCGAGTGAATCTATAGGTTTATGAAATCAATTTGAACACAAGCAAAGATTATAAGTTTGTGGCATGCTTATAAGCATCAAATAATAATTTGCATCAACAATGATAATTGTATATAACATAAATTGCAATAAGCTCATGGAACCGAGCCCTTAGACACTCCCATATCATTCTAATAAGACGAGAGATTTATTAATTGTCGGTTACCTCCAGATTATTGGTACATTGCCGTATACCTGACTTCTCAATACAATATGCTCAAATAGTGTGGAGGTCGGGCCTAAGCTTCTATGACAAGTCCACAAAAAATGAACCGGGGCGGCTTCCCCCATAGATCTATTATTTGTACTAGCGGTTAACCCATCATAGTTTAATTAACGGTCCATAATTGAGGCTTTAACTAAGGCAATCACTTAATGCAATTTAAAGGCAACCACGGGTCCATTCATAGAGGGACAAAGCATACCATAAAAATCTTGTGTTCTAAGTTTATAAAAACATGTATTCCCCCTCGCGGGTTTAAAATCATTTAATAACTAGTATAAAGCGAGGCTATAGACTCACGTTGATAATGAAAGGCGGATTATCGGCTACGGGCGTGCTTCTGTCACGGAAACCTATATAAATAATAATCGGTCTTAGACTCTTGTCTAATGACTTTTATCAAAATAACAATATACATATGATGATTTTGTACATATGATGATGATCAAGTGAGTTTATATATCCTTGTTTACTCATTTTAGTGTTTACGTATTGGTAACTTTTTACTAGTTTACTAGTTTTACCTACTTACCTATTTTAAGTCCAATAAGCTTAGTATAAGTTCTTTAACTTGTTTTAATCCATTTTATACCTATATTATCAGTATCTATACTTTCCATGTTGGGCCCAAATGGGTTAAGCCCAATAAGTCCTTTTTATAAGTGTTTAACTTATTTAGTCCAATTATTAGTCCAATATGCTTAGTTAGCTCGTTAATGTCCGTATGTCCTATAGTTCGGGTTTTATCGGTTTTTACTTGTATTAGTTACTTATATATTAGTATATGACTTTTAAAAATTTTACATTAGACGGGTTTGATCGTCTAAGTTTTATTTGGCGAAAAACGTTAATTTTACGGTAATAGCCGAAAAAGTCGTAAAAATCAAGTTTATAGTTTTTATTACTTATAAGTACTATTACACTACCATTTATATAATTTATCCATTTAATTAACCTTTTACATATTTATATAAATAAGTTTAATAAGTTAGTGGGTTTTTTATTTTACATTTTATACAATAAGATTTGAGTGCTTATATAATAATAATAAACATTAATTCTCAAAATCTGATTTTTATCTTCATGTTCACCATTTTTATCATATCTAGAGTTCTATAATGAATTAGAAGCTCATTTTTGGGTGGCATGATCTTCATATTATGTGCTACATTTAACTTAGTTATAGATACTGCTAACTTTAAGTTTATCTTGCCTTAACAGTCCCTACAAAACTGCTTATTCAGATTAGAACACCCAACTTGTTTTGATCATATCTCACTCATTATATTGATTCCATTGCATGGCCAACTCTCACATGTGTATAACATCTTGTACTTACTGTAAATGGATTATACCATGCAAGTTTATCAGTTCAAGTTTTAGTTATATACTGTTTTTATACAGCCAACTAAATAATCATGATTTTAGCCTTATTTCTCATGGTTATTAACATTTTTAAGCATATTTATCAACACTTGGAAAACAAGAACTTGATGAACACCACAAGTAACTCCAAGATCATCAAACACCAAGAACAATAGTTGAGAAATCAGCCCTAGGACACAAGCAAATCACCTCCAATGTTGTTAAAATGGCCACCAAATGATCAAGGCTTCAAGATAACTCCATGATAGAGCTAGTAAACATGTATTTCATGGCTAGAAAAGATCAAAAGGGGTGTTTGTAGCTTGAATATGGATGGCAATGGTGAAGGTTTTTGAGAGGATTTATGTTGGTTTGCATGTAAGTAAATGGAATGTGTGAAGTTAGTTGATGGTTTTGTGTTAGATAGTGGAAAAGAGTAGCTTAAGGTGTAAGCTTTGCTTACACTTGTAGCTAGTTAGTTAACATGATGCCACATACTTAGATGTGGTGTCATGTGTTCCATCCCATGTTAGCTAGTGGGGTGGGATAATGTATTTTGTCCCACCTCACTAATTTACGGGTATTCCTCGATTCTAGTTTTCTCGATTTGCGTGCCCTCGGGTCGCTTTACGAAAAACGTTTTTATAAATTATGAATCAACGACACAAAACGAATCCAACAAAAATTGTCTCATCAAAAACGGAGTTCAAAAACGTAAATACGTAATCCTAAGGTTTCCGGTTTAGTCGTAAGGGACGCTAAGTTATGCACGTAAGCCCAAATTTAAATCCGTAAATTGTGAGTTCGTCAACCAACAAAAAAATAAGTTTCAAAATATTATACGAGAAAATATTTCACTACCTGAAAATGTTAGATTGTACTTTTTAAAAGTTTAATCGCACAAGAAAAATAATAATATAACGACTCGATACGTAATTGAAACGATATCATCGAAAGTATTAAATATCGAAACTATCGATAATAAAATATAAAATTTTTGGCATCCGTCGGTATCGCAATCACTAGTAGTCCTCGTTGCTCGTCAAAATATTAAAATATAATATTTAATATCGGTTTCAACTTAAACCGTTAAACATAATAATATTTAACGTTATAAATACTTCAAAATAATTGAAAATAGAATTAAATTATGACCTTATTTTTACGGTTTTTACATCCTCACCACCTTAAGGGAGCGACGTCCCGGCGCTCAACTCGCCTCACTTTCGCCAACGCGCATTAAAGTCTCAATAAACATCATCGTTGAAAGTCATAAAGATATTACATAATATGTGTTCTACATGATCGGACGTCATCGGATGATGCCGTCTCAAGTTCTCACAACTTACGATCATTTGACTAGATCACATACCACATAAGTACATAAAAAGAAAAGGTCGAACAATAACATCAAGTATAGATTTCCATCGTTAATCATCGAGAAAACCTTGAACGAACCCTTGATAATAACCACTTGATCTCCAGAGTCTTTCCACTTGCGGTGTCGGTTTCAACATACTCCTCGAGGTTGTAACGAATTTATTAACTCCATTCATTAAGAGATTCGGTCCTCCATCATTCCACAAGTACACGCATAAATCCTGGTGACACTTATCGTTTCTTCTTATACACTGCTTCCCGAGATTCATTTTAAACTCAGAATAAAATAGTGATCTTCAATACGAGGAACAGAACGAGATAAAAATGACTTCAATAAACGCATAAACGAACAAGATGTGGTAAAATGATTTAAGATTAACGATCGACGAGGGATCTCGACTCACGTAACCGTAAAACATAATTATTCACAATACTAAAAAAATGAGAGCGAAGAATGAATTAAATATTAACATTAAAATAATGTTTGTCACAATTATCCGTCCCGGATTTGGTATTACCTTAAGACTCATTTGAGGTACTTTCTTGATAAAGATGATATATTAAAAATAGAAGTTAAATAGCTTCATAATTTATTTTGGTTGTCTTAAGAAACTTTGAAAGAATGACATGAATTTTATAAATTAAACTCATATTGTTGGTTACAATTAGAAGATATAATTTCCAAATTAAATCATTATTAGGAATATAAATTAAACCGGTAATTTCGTTATATTAAAAGTAAAGTATGATAAGTCAATTAGTTCAAAAGGTAGAACATAATTTTATTTTTAAACATTAGTTTTAGTTATACAAAATATGATGTATAAATTTGACCTTTTACTTGTAATGGTTATTTCGATAATTGAAAATCATTGTAAAATGTATAAAAGTTCCATAAAAATTTTATAATACTTTGTAGAAATACATACAGGTGTTTATTATTTCAAAATAACATGGGATATATTCGGGTTTCGAAATGTGACAAGATAACAAACGAATACGAATGAAAATAATAGTCAACAATTAATACGAAATCAATGGTACAAAAGAGAACGAAGCAAATGTCGTGTGAATTCTTAAAGAGAATAATAAAATAAAGGCGTTGATGGTAAGACGATAAGAAATAGTAAGATTAAACAAGTTTTCAATTTTGTTAGTGCGGTCAGTGGTTCACCAACATCAGCTCGTTAACTTAGCGGTGGTCGATACATGATCGGAAATAAGATCCATACAAAAATTTTAATAAAAGGAAATTCCTAATAATCACTTGTAAGTAAAACAAATCAAACGAACAATGTTAGTGTTTAAAGGGAGAAGTCAAAGCATGGTTCACAAGGGTGGATTTCGAGACAAACGAGAGTGACGGACGTCATCCCGGATATACGGAAATCACTCTAGTGATAATTCATTATTCACGTGCGGAGACATTCCAAAGATCTACCCAGTCGCATAAAAGAAGATTGGACGAGAAGGAAGGATAAAACATTGAGACTTTCAAGTCATTTATCAACAGTCAGTAATTAGACGAACGGTCAAAAGAAATCAGTTATAAGACAAAATGAAGAAACAAGTGAAAAAGCGATCGTCGAGTAAAAACATATTCGTAAGCGCGTAATTTGTTTAAGAAAAGGTAAGAAAACGTATGCGGATGCATAGAAATTGCGCTACTTGCATAAAATATAAAGGTTTTTAAAACTACTTTTCATTTTATTTCATTTTATTTATCTTTATCATAAATACAAGTAAAAAGTTGATTATTATCAAGATTTTTAAGGTGACTACTATTCAGCCTAGCATGGCTCCATCTAAATTAGACATAGGTGATCAGGCCATGTATAATTTAGGAATAGCAATGCAGTGCTCAGTTTCGTCGAAAAGTATTACGTTTCTTATGTTTATATATAAATCATGCCATTTGAAAAAATGGAATTTAAAATAGTTTATAAATTTATAGAATACAAGTAATTTGCGAGATTCTCAATAAGCAACTTTTAATGTTACGAAAAGTATTTTATAAGACCAAAGTAAAAATAATTGGTGAAAATAATCGTAAAACAATATCAGATTCATTTATAATATGACATTATGACAACGTATAAAGTAGTCAAAGTTTTGCAAAAAGTGGCAAGTAGTAGCTCATAAAACAACCAATGAAATGGTTACAAGTTGTTAAGGTTTCAAAAGGTTATAAGGTTTAGACGGAAACGCCATGAGACACGCGATAAAATATCGACGAAGAATGTGAAGACAAAACTTCAAAACTCAACCCAAGTCAGTGGAAGGTTAAAAGAAAAATAAAAATAATATCGAATGACAAAGAGTCATATATATGAAAAGAATAAAACAATCCACATGTGTATTCTATGTAAGATACTCGACACAACATGCTTTTAAGAAAGTATATTATTCGTTTTCAAATTACCCCATTATTCCGGTAATTGCTAATCCTGTACTGTTTCTATTTTTAAACATATTCACATGCAACTAGTATTTGTTAGTTGTAAAATAATATTTGTTAAAATTTTACGATCTCAAATGAAATCAAAACAGCTTAGAAACATTTAAAACTCATGTTCTGAATTTTCTATCAGATTTAACTTTTAAATATGAGCCGATTAATTGACCCGATAAACGACTTCTCCAAGACTCGGAGTTTAAAGCATTTTGATGCAAAACGACGTTTCAGACGACTTTCTAGTTTTACCCGAGACCTGGAAACCAATGTAAAATGACCAAAATACCCCTGCAAGTTCTGTGCAGGTTTGACTATTTTATTTTAAAAACGCAGGTTTTACTTTTAAGTTTTGCCCTGTTTATACTGCCCCTACAGTTTCTGCATAGAGTGTATTTTTCGACACTTCTTAACGGCTCAAAATATATACATATATACACACATGTCTTGTGGATTTTATAACAACGAAAAATAAATCTCGTAATGAGCATCAAATAAAATATAGCATGATGAATGACAGAAAATGCTTCAAGGTATTCAACACGAAATTTAGGAAGCAAGACGGTGAAAGACGTTCATAATTTAGATTCCAAAATGCAATGTAGGCAAATCTCCTTGGTGCCACGATTGTCAAAAACACAAAACATAACAAGAAAAGAATGAAACATTAACATGCTACACTCCGGGAGCGAGAAGGTTAATGAAAAACAAATGATACAATTTTATATAAGTAAAATCGTATTCCAATTCTAGCGCCATAATCTAGACGATGATTTATAAAATGACGATGACGTTACCGAGATATAAGTGAACAATACACTTCGGAGTCGATACATATAAATGTCAATAAATATTGGTTAGTCTATTCCAAGGACACATTGAGCTACACAATGGTCTAGAAATTACGTTTAAAAGACGTCCAAGCACAAATAGCCGGAAGACGATTTGAATATCTATATAGATTTCACAAAGGGTTAAACAGTGAAAGTAGCGCGCGTAGATGAAGGTATGTAAGGTCATAATATAAAAATTTTGCAATAAAAGCAATTTAAATACTTCAAAAATAAATACAGAAAGATCTTAAAAATTCATTGTATTTATTTAAGTTAATCATTAATAAATGATAAACTTTTATCGAAAAGTTTAACGACATAAATATATATCGATAAAGGGATCCTAGATATAAATATATATCAATAAAGGGATCATAGTGTTTATTTATAAATACTTGGCAATAAAAGGATACGTAATAACGTATACTAAAGTTGTAATCCCAGAAGTAGCTTGAACCTGAAGTCACGCGAAATCATGTGCACCAACTCTTTGAAAAATAAAACCGACAGTTATAGTTTAGGTTTTTAGAAAAATACCTAGTTCTCTATAACTCATGGCTCTGGTACCAATCTTTAACACCCCCAAATTTACACGCAGCGGAATACATCTTTGGGTGCTAAACAATGATACAACAACACATAATTTATAAAGAACGACTCGAAAAGAGACGTTTTAGATTTATCGTTCCTAAAACATTTGTCAGAGTGGCGTAGTCCCAAGTAATCGTTACCAAAAGATAAGTTAAAACAACATATTGGTTTGTTTTAAAAATGGAACGATAAATAAATCAAAGAGTTTGAACAACAAAAGCAGTGCACAACTTCATTCCCCGTGACCTCCAAGCTTCCACTTCTTGATTACCTGAAATACATGTGAGTAAAACAATAAGCAAAAATGCCGAGTGAATCTATAGGTTTATGAAATCAATTTGAACACAAGCAAAGATTATAAGTTTGTGGCATGCTTATAAGCATCAAATAATAATTTGCATCAACAATGATAATTGTATATAGCATAAATTGCAATAAGCTCATGGAACCGAGCCCTTAGACACTCCCATATCAGTCTAATAAGACGAGAGATTTATTAATTGTCGGTTACCTCCAGATTATTGGTACATTGCCGTATACCTGACTTCTCAATACAATATGCTCAAACAGTGTGGAGGTCGGGCCTAAGCTTCTATGACAAGTCCACAAAAACTGAACCGGGGCGACTTCCCCCATAGATCTATTAATTGTACTAGCGGTTAACCCATCATAGGTTAATTAACGGTCCATAATTGAGGCTTTAACTAAGGCAATCACTTAATGCAATTTAAAGGCAACCACGGGTCCATTCATAGAGGGACAAAGCATACCATAAAAATCTTGTGTTCTAAGTTTATAAAAACATGTATTCCCCCTCGCGGGTTTAAAATCATTTAATAACTAGTATAAAGCGAGGCTATAGACTCACATTGATAATGAAAGGCGGATTATCGGCTACGGGCGTGCTTCGGTCACGGAAACCTATATAAATAATAATCGGTCTTAGACTCTTGTCTAATGACTTTTATCAAAATAACAATATACATATGATGATTTTGTACATATGATGATGATCAAGTGATTTTATATATCCTTGTTTACTCATTTTAGTGTTTACGTATTGGTAACTTTTTACTAGTTTACTAGTTTTACCTACTTACCTATTTTAAGTCCAATAAGCTTAGCATAAGTTCTTTAACTTGTTTTAATCCATTTTATACCTATATTATCAGTATCTATACTTTCCATTTGGGCCCAAATGGGTTAAGCCCAATAAGTCCTTTTTATAAGTGTTTAACTTATTTAGTCCAATTATTAGTCCAATATGCTTAGTTAGCTCGTTAATGTCCGTATGTCCTATATTTCGGGTTTTATCGGTTTTTACTTGTATTAGTTACTTATATATCAGTATATGACTTTTAAAAACTTTACATTAGACGGGTTTGATCGTCTAAGTTTTATTTGGCGAAAAACGTTAATTTTACGGTAATAGCCGAAAAAGTCGTAAAAATCAAGTTTATAGTTTTTATTACTTATAAGTATTATTCCACTACCATTTATATAAATTATCCATTTAATTAACCTTTTACATATTTATATAAATAAGTTTCATAAGTTAGTGGGTTTTTTATTTTACATTTTATACAATAAAATTTGAGTGCTTATATAATAATAATAAACATTAATTCTCAAAATCTGATTTTTATCTTCATGTTCACCATTTTTATCATATCTAGAGTTATATAATGATTTAGAAGCTCATTGTTTGGTGGCATGATCTTCATATTATGTGCTACATTTAACTTAGTTATAGCTACTGCTCATTTTAAGTTTATCTTGCCTTAACAGTCCCTACAAAACTGCTTATTCAGATTAGAACACCCAACTTGTTTTGATCATATCTCACTCATTATATTGATTCCATTGCATGGCCAACTCTCACATGTGTATAACATCTTGTAATTACTGTAAATGGATTATACCATGCAAGTTTATCAGTTCAAGTTTTAGTTATATACTGTTTTTATACAGCCAACTAAATAATCATGATTTTAGCCTTATTTCTCATGGTTATTAACATTTTTAAGCACATTTATCAACACTTGATCCCCACACAACATTTTTATCATCATATATACATCATATACATATAAAAAATAAAGAAAATACATTTGTTCTTTACAAAAATAACAAGAGAAAATGGAGAGGATGATCTTCTTTACCAACCAAGTGTATTTCTTGTTTTTGGAAGACAAGAACTTGATGAACACCACAAGTAACTCCAAGATCATCAAACACCAAGAACAATAGTTGAGAAATCAGTCCTAGGACACAAGCAAATCACCTCCAATGTTGTTAAAATGGCCACCAAATGATCAAGGCTTCAAGATAACTCCATGATAGAGCTAGTAAACATGTATTTCATGGCTAGAAAAGATCAAAAGGGGTGTTTGTAGCTTGAATATGGATGGAAATGGTGAAGGTTTTTGAGAGGATTTATGTTGGTTTGTATGTAAGTAAATGGAATGTGTGAAGTTAGTTGATGGTTTTGTGTTAGATAGTGGAAAAGAGTAGCTTAAGGTGTAAGCTTTGCTTACACTTGTAGCTAGTTAGTTAACATGATGCCACATCCTTAGATGTGGTGTCATGTGTGCCATTCCCATGTTAGCTAGTGGGGTGGGATAATGTATTTTGTCCCACCTCACTAATTTACGGGTATTCCTCGATTCTAGTTTTCTCGATTTGCGTGCCCTCGGGTCGTTTTACAAAAAACGTTTTTATAAATTATGAATCAACGACACAAAACGAATCCAATAAAAATTGTCTCATCAAAAACGGAGTTCAAAAACGTAAATACGTAATCCTAAGGTTTCCGGTTTAGTCGTAAGGGACGCTAAATTATGCACGTAAGCCCAAATTTAAATCCGTAAATTGTGAGTTCGTCAACCAACACAAAAATAAGTTTCAAAATATTATACGAGAAAATATTTCACTACCTGAAAATGTTAGATTGTACTTTTTAAAATTTTAATCGCACACGAAAAATAATAATATAACGACTCGATACGTAATTGAAACGATATCGTCGAAAGTATTAAATATCGAAACTATCGATAATAAAATATAAAATTTTTGGCATCCGTCGGTATCGCAATCACTAGTAGTCCTCGTTGCTCGTCAAAATATTAAAATATAATATTTAATATCGGTTTCAACTTAAACCGTTAAACATAATAATATTTAACCTTATAAAATACTTCAAAATAATTGAAAATAGAATTAAATTATGACCTTATTTTTACGGGTTTTACAATACCGTACACTTGGTTCCATACAGATAATGTCTCCATAACCTAAGAGCAAAAACTACAGCTCCTAACTCGAGATCATGAGTAGTGTAATTCTCCTCATTCTTCCTTAATTGCATAGAAGCATAAGCTATTACTTTTTCTCGATGCATCAAAACAGCTCCATAACCTCTAAGAGATGCATCACAATATACTACAAAATCTTCACTTCCGTCGGGTAATGATAGAATTGGCGCACTACATAATTTTTGCTTCAATATCTGAAATGCTCCATCTTCTTCACTTCCCCAAACGTAAGGTTTATTCTTCTGGGTAAGCTTAGTCAAGGGTTTAGCTATTAAAGAAAATTCTTTAATGAATCGCCTATAATAGCCAGTCAATCCTAAGAATTGTCACACTTCCGTTGGCGTTGTCGGTGCAGACCAATTCTTAATGGCTTCAACCTTTGCAGGATCAACATGAATTCCATCCTTGTTAATCACATGACCAAGAAATTGCACATAATTTAACCAAAAATCACATTTCGTAAACTTAGCATAGAACCTTTCATCCTTTAACAAACTCAAGATAATCCTTAAATGTTCTCCATGTTCCTCTTTATTCTTAGAGTAGATTAGAATGTCGTCAATAAACACAATCACAAATTTGTCCAAGTAGGGTTTGCACACTCGGTTCATTAGATCCATGAAAACCGCAGGCTCGTTAGTTAACCCAAATGGCATTACTTGAAATTCATAGTGTCCATAACGAGTTCTAAATGCAGCTATAGGAATATCTTCTTCACGGACGCGAAGTTGATGATATCCAGACCGTAAATCTATCTTAGAATACACACTAGATCCTTGTAGTTGATCAAACAAATCATCAATCCTTGGTAAAGGATATCGATTTTTAATCGTCAACTTATCCAGTTCCCTATAATCAATGCACATACAGAGAGATCCATCCTTCTTCTTAACGAACAAGACTGGAGCTCCCCAAGGCGACGAGCTTGGTCGAATAAAACCTTTATCAGACAACTCCTTAAGTTGTTCAGATAACTCCTTAATTTCAGAAGGTGCTAATCGGTAAGGCGCACGTGCCACCAGTGCAGCACCAGGAATTATCGATTCGAAACTCAACTTGCCTTATCGGTGGAAGTCCGGTTAAATCTTTAGGAAATACCTCAGGAAATTCACAGATAATAGGTACATCTTCTAATCGTTTATCCTTAGACTCATTCCCGGTCACTTGAGCTAAGAATAACTCGCAACCGTTCCTGATGTACTTTTGGAATTTAATACATGAAACGATTTTCAAATGGGATTCACCTCGATTAACATCAATTACTAACGTCCTATTCCTAAGAGGAATCTTAACCTTCTTTTCTCCACATAAAATAGTAGCATTATTCAACGACAACCAATCCATACCAATAATAATATCAAAACTACCTAATTCTATCAACATCAAATCAATCAGAAAGGAATAGTTTAAGAGATTTAGAGAGCACCCTTCTAATAGCTTATTAGTTTTCACTAATTTACCATCAGCCAATTCTACCTCGTAACTGGTATTTATCTCAACAGGTTCAATGTCAATAAGGGCACTAAATTTAGTGGATACAAAGCTCCTATCAGCACCCAAGTCAAATAAAGCAACATCATAATGATTGTTGAGTAAAAACGTACCAGTAACAACATTCGGATCCTCTTTCTTCACTTTGACTGTTCCAAGTTGATAAGCACCACCCTGGGGGTTTCTTCAAGGTACAATCGCTTTCAATTTAGGGTAATCCGATTTCTTATGACACTCTTCGTTACAGTTGAAGCAAACCTTCTTACACCTTTCAACTTTGTGTCCAAGCTTTCCGTAGTTTCGGCACTTCCAGCAGTCGCCAGCATGCCTCTTGTTGCCACACTTAGGACACTTTTCATCATTGCGCGGTGTGTTGTTGGTAAGAGCATTTGCATTCCCCTTTCTCTGGTTCTGACGGCGATTGAAATTCTTCCTATTATCACCTCTATCTACACGATCGCCATCACCCTTTCTTTTCTCACCAGTACGTGCTTTATCTTCCCTATCCTGAATTATTTGCCCAATGAGTTGGTAACCCATTCGAACAGCATCATCAATGGTCAGTGGTTTTGATGACGTCACGTCCCCTCAGATGTTCTTGGTCAACCCTTTAATATATTGCTCAATTCGGATCTCTTCGGGTTCCACCAATCGAGGACACAACAAGGCTAACTCATGGAATCGATTTGTGTAGCTATCAATGTCCACACCTTTCATTCTCAGATGAATCAACTCTTGTTCTAACCTAATGATCACACTACGGGGAGAGAATTCCAAAGTCATCCATTTCTTAATTTCAGCCCAAGGAGTAGCATTAGCAACATCAATACCCATGAAAGCAATTCTCCCGTTCCACCAAGTCAACGCACGACCTTTAAGAGTAGCCATAGCAAAAGTCACCTTATCTTCCTCCTTACACTTACTAATCCTAAACACTGACTCAATCTTCTCAATCCACTGGCTTAATCCTACAGCACCTTCAGTTCCAATAAAAGCTAGAGGTTCACACTTCATGAACGTCACATAAGTACAACCACCAACTTCAGGTGCATTAGTTCCAAGTCCTCCTATATTTCCTCCAACATTATCTTTCACATTATTAGCATTCACATTCACATTAGTACCACAATTCCACTACCGCCAGCTCCACTATCGCCAACTCCACTACCGCCAGCTCCACTACCGCCAGCTCCACTACCGCCAGCTCCACTACCGCCAGCTCCACTACCGCCAGCTCCACTACCGCCAGCTCCACTATCGCCAGCTCCACTACTTCCAGCTCCATTTCTAGCATTTTCCATAGATGTAGTCATAGATGCGGTAACTTGCTCCGCAATAATCCTACGTACATCATCCTCAGTCACAGCTTTCTTGAGCGGCATGGTTCTATAATTTTACAATTTCAAAGTATTAAACATTCACCCAACAAGGGATTCATATAGAATGGATTGAATTCATAATCAAAATACAAATAAGGCACATTATGGAATTCAAGACAAGATACATATTTCATTGGATTTGAAACAAAAGCATTGTCTTAATTTACATCTCATATCAAAGATTCTAGCACTATACAAGCCCAAAGTTCGCGCTAGATCCACTAACTAGTAAGTTGGTTCAGTCAAAGTTACAAAAGATACAAAAGATACAAAGGTCACTACTAAAGATAGACTGGTCTACTGAGAACCGCTAGATGGTCCATCATCCACCGTCTTATGTATTTTCGTCGGACGATCACAAGACACATCTTTAGCTGGGCGCTTACGGATCACTCTTCTTTCAATCATCTCATTATAAAACCTACTGTTCCAACCAACAGATATGTTCAACTCTTTCTCACGCATCGCACGAGCTACACTCAACTGAATCTCCATAGTATTCACCTTTTTCTTCATTTCAGCATACTCACCACTTTCTAACACAGATAACCTCCTAAAAGCCTCATTCAAACCACGCTCTACATCAGTCAAATCCAAATTAAGCAATTCCCGCTCTTTCTCACCAACCTTAGTCTTCGACTCCAAATAAGCAACATGAGTCTGAACAACACCTAATCCAACCTCTGTCATACTACTCTAAACACGGGAAGCATCTAAATCACGTCTCAAGGCCCAAGGTGCAAGACCATCAATATGAGTAGCCTCTCGAACACTAGACGACTCTCCTATCACATGTCTACGAGTAGCAATACCATCAGTATCATCAGGTGCATCATCATCCTCATCATCCTCATCATCCTCTGATTCAGAATTAGATTCAGACAATTCATCTCTAAGTAGCTCAATCTCATAATCAGACCAATAAACTGGAGGGGGTAAAGGCTCACCCTCCGGTACATCATGAGGGTAAATAAGCTCAGCCTCATCATCATCATCAACCTTATCCTCTATACCTATCTCCTCCTCGAAATCCTTGTCGTCATCCTCATTATCTATATTATCTATCCCAATCTCATCATCATTCTCAATACCAACATTATCATTCTCATTTTCTACCATATCAACCTGAGGGGCAATCTGATCTCCTAGTCCTATCTCGGGCTCGGGATCCTTAAATGGTTCCTCCTCATCATCATCCATATCATAATCCACTAAGTCTAAATAAGGGTTATCATCTATATTAGGTTCGGGAATAGCAAGGTTCTTTACAGGAATATTAGGGTCAGCCATGACAATCTGTATTTATATATATCTCGTATTAGCATAAAATAATTATCAAACAGTTACATATTGAAACCACGATATATACATATATATAAACTAAATTATATATATCAAAATATATATCTTCTCAATAAGGCTTGTTGGTAATGTCGGAGATCTTTGGCACCGTTATAGTCAAAAGATTTTTCAAATATTTTCTCAAATGTTTATAGTTAAAATATTTTGAAAAGTTTTGTTCAAAACCTTGGTTTTTAAAAGCTTTCATTCTCTATAACGAGAGCTCTAGTACCAAACTGTAACACTCTCAAATTTCATATCGGTACAGCGGAAGAGTCTTTAGAGTGTTACGGGATAGCACAATAACTCCAATCATAGACAACACATAAAAATGGTTGTACAAGATTTAACATACATTCATTCGAAATAAAAGTTTCAAGTGTACAACAGGTCCCAAATTATACAGGTCATTAAGTTTACAAAACATAGATCGAATGAACAGTTTTATTATTATGTGGGCCATCAGAGTCGATCTCCATCCGAATTACCTTCAAGCACCTGAGATAAAAACATGCAAAAATCATATCAGCGAATGCCGAGTAAATTCATAGAGTTTAATAAAACCGTTATATAAAACAATCTTTGAAATTAGAACACAAGTATAATATCAGAAGTAAGTCCTCGTATTGCTAGTCAGGCAATATATAAATCAAAGCATACATCTCAAATCGTCCATGAGACCGTAGCCTCAATATTACCATTATAGGTAATATTATTATCGTTATTTGCATCATTATTGAATTGTATTGGATTCATTTAGATTATTATTAGCCGCATGACATTGTTACCTTACTATCACAAACAACGGGCCGCGAACCCGACAAACAATTTTCCCATCTAAGTGAGCGTGTCGTCACAAAAATCACGCTATGTAAATCTTCTCATACATAAATTCGCTTACCAATCAATGTGGTACGACGGGGATCAACCGTCAAGGCACGAACTGGGGTGATCGTCCCCAAATAGTACTATCATATGCATAAGCGTCTACCAAATCCCGTTAGTTCACAATTCATGCTAATGAGACTGTTAATGCAATAATGACTAAAAACGTTACTTGCATTTTTCGGTCTCGCTTAGTTTTGATTACGACAATATGTAAAAACAAGCATTTATGAAAACAACGAAAAACGAATTCTTGAGTTCAAGTATTTTTCATTTTACCCATTTTCACTTAAGGTATGGATAAACAAGTACTAACCTTAATCAAGTGATCAAGTGATTTAATCTTTTCTTAAAACTCACTTTTTATTAAATGTGACAAGTTTTTATTAAACTTTATTTTTAAGAAAATGTTTTATTAAATTAATTATCTGAAATTTGAAAATGGCATATTCTTATTCTGTTAAGAATATCCTTTCAGGATATTTTTTATACCCAGATAAGACCTCCACCACTAAAAGACAAAAAGGAGCGGAGTCTAGTCCGGCGGTACCTTAGCGCCTAGGCGGTACCTTATCGATAAGGTACCGCGGTCTGTGATAAGGTACCGCGGGCAGATATAGCCGTTGGCTCCTTTATCCTTTAAATAGTGGACCATTCTCAGCTTTTCACCTCACCTCTTTTGCACATTCATTTCCAGATTCAAACCCCTTCTTTAATCACTCAAATCTTTGATCATTTGTTTGATTATTACTTGTTTAAGAAGTGAATCTTGTTCTTCCATCCCTTCCTCTCCAAGTGCAAAGAGAAGAACACTATCCTAGTGAAGTGTTGAGTCCACCACCAAAGATCCACTGAAGATCAAATTTTATATACTTGTAGTTGTGTCATAGTTGTGAAGATCCAAGTAATTGTGTTTATTTGGAAGTTGTGTATGTACTAAGTATAGTTGTGTAGATTGGTCCTAGCTACGATTAGGTCTCGACTTTTAGCTTAGAGTCGGAAATTGGTTAAGCGACGTGTACGGTTTTCTCCACCATAAGGAGCTTGTTGTGTAGTGAACTCTCGAGTAAGGAGTACTCGAGGAGTGGAGTAGGAACGAGGAGTGAGCTTCGTTGCCGAACCACTATAAATCCTTGGTGTTCAGTTTGATCTTTCTTTACCCTTAACTCTTTACATTCTTTATTCTTTTTGCATATACATGTGTTAATATTAGATTAGCTACACTATCATTCTTTATTCTTTGTGGATATATTTTTGTTAGTATTAGTCTAGCTACACTATCATTATTCATATTGTGCATAAGAAGATTTCACATATTTCCTCAAGCCTAAGTTTTTTTTTGAAAAAGGATTTTTGGAAACCATATTTTAACAAGTAAATATAAGAAACTATTCAACCCCCCCCCCCCCCCCCCTTCTAGTTTCTACAATTGGTATCAGAGCGGGTTGCTCAAGATTTTTTAAAGTATATTGTATTTTAAAACTTGAATCGATCTATGGATTCCAACAAGTACCTAGAAGGGCAATCTATGCAAAGACCACCACTTTTTGAAACCGATAGTTTTATTTATTGGAAAAATAGATTTGAAACTTATGTGAAATCAAAAGATTTAGATCTTTGTCATGTTATTACCAATGGTGATTTTTTACCCTTTCAATTTAATGAAGTTTCTAAATCAAAAGAATTAGTCACTTTTGACAAAGCTAATGATGATACTAAAAAGAAACTTTCAAAAAATAATGAGGCTAAAATGGTGATTTATAATGCTTTGCCTAAGAAAGAGTATGAAAGAATTTTTATGTGTGAAACCGCTAAAGATATTTGGAACACTCTTTTAGTAACCCACCAAGGTAATAGCCAAGTCAAAGAAAGTAAAATCGATCTTCTTGTCTAACAATATGAACAATTTGTCATCTTAGAAGATGAAACTATTGATAGTGCATTTGCTAGGTTTAACACCATTATTACTAGTCTAAAAGCACTTGATGAAGGTTTTTCTAGCAAGAACAATGTTAGGAAGTTTCTAAGGGCCTTACATCCAAAGTGGAGAGCAAAAGTCACGGCTATTGAAGAGTCGAAAGATCTCTCAACTTTATCACTCGATGAACTCATAGGAAACTTGAAGGTTCATGAGATGATAATTTTGAAGGACTCGGAATTAGTTAAAACCAAGAGTGAAAGGAAATCTCTTGCACTTAAAGCCAAGAAGGCACAAAGTGACCATGATAGTTCCTCGGAAAGTGATGACGAGGAGTATGCATTGGCGGTGAGAGATTTCAAGAAGTTCTTCAAGAGACGAGGTCAACACGTTAGGCAACCAAACTATGACAAGAAACCATTGTCAAAGAATCGGTTTGTCAAGAACGAAAAAGGTGATAGGAGTTGCTTTAGATGTGGTGATCCAAATCACTTCATTGGTGATTGTCCAAAGCCCGCTCGTGATAAGAACCACACGGAATTCGTTAGTGTCGCTTGGAGCGATAGCGGTTAAGATGATGATGACAACCCCAAAGAGGAGAAATGTCTTATGGCTCACACTTCTAAAGAGGTACATTCCGAAACCGAATATTATAGCAATGATAGTTCCACTTTAGATGATATTGAATTTGAAGGCAAATATGATAGCTTACACAAACTTAGTCTTAATTTCATAGAAAAGAATAAAACTCTAAAATCAACCAAAACTAAGCTTGAAAATGAGATCAACGAACTTAGGGAGAAATTGGCTAAACTTGAGAAAAACAAAGAGGTTGATTTAGGTTGCTTAAGCTGTGAGAAACTTAGATTAGAGAATGATGATCTCAAGAGCACCTCCATTAAATTGGAAAAGTTCATGAAAGGTACTAGTGCTCTTGATGATATGTTAAACAAACAAGTTCATTCTAAGGAAAAACTCTGTCTAGGTTTTAACTCAAAAGAAGCCTCAACTAGTGAACCAAAACAAGTCAGGTTTTCACAGAAAACACCTTCTGGACGCGGTTCCACATCGTATGGCGCGGTTCCTTATCACTATGGAACCGCGGCCATAGATAAGGTACCGCGGCCAGAAGTTGAGTTTTGTGAAAATTCTGAACTTTCTGAAAAATCTAAGTTAAATGAAAAACCAAAGCATCTTACTGTTAATAAGGTTCAATTACCCATACTTGACGACAATGCTATTGGTAAGTTCTATAAGCCGTTAAGTAAACCTCTCATGGGGAATAGAAGTTTATCTAGACTATCTTCTACTCCACCTAGAGCACGGAATGATGCTAAGCCTAGAAGTAGAACGACAACGCCTACAAGAGATAATCAAAACAACTCACGACCTAGAAGTAAAACTCCAACACCTAGAAGGAATAATAATAACTCTAAACCTAGATCAAACACACCTAGGAGAAGTAATGAACAACAAAATGGTTACATGAATTACTACCCTCCTCCATTTTGTTCTCCATGGGGAATCCCCTCCTCATTCATGCATCCCAACCAAATGCAAGGGATGTATGGAACTAACAATTTTGGACCCATGAGATATTGGGGACCAAATGTTTGATCTTGTGTGTTGTTACCTAGATATGCTTGGGAATTGATTTGGAGCCCGATGAGTGGATTAAGGATAGTGGATGTTCTAAACACATGACGGGTAATCGAAGTTTGTTCTCGCATTACAAAGCATATGATGGAGGTAACGTCACATTCGCTAGTAGTCTACGTGGTAATATCATTGGCAAAGGTACGGTTTCTCTTGACTCCATGACCATTGAAAATGTTGAGCACGTAGATAACTTAGGTTTTAACCTTTTAAGTATAGGTCAAATTTGTGATAATAAGTGTAAGGTCATCTTTTCGGAACATGACAGTGAAATCGTAAAAGATGGAAAAGTCATTGGAAAAGGTGTTAGAAAGCATGGGCTTTATGTCATGAAGGTTAATAATAAGTCAAAAGACAACATATGTCTTGCTACTATAAATGATAGTTCTACTCTTTGGCATAGGAGATTAGGTCACGCTAATATGCGTTTAATTCAATCTTTAGTGTCTAAGGAGTTGGTAAGACACCTCCCCAATATTAAGTTTGATAGTCACTTTTGTGATGCTTGCAAAGTTGGAAAGCAAGTTCACTCAAGTCACAAAGCCAAGAATTTGGTTTCGACCTCTCGGTGCTTAGAGCTCCTACATATGGATCTCTTTGGACCTTCCGCCATACGGAGTTATGGAGGTAACCTTTATACCCTAGTTATAGTTGATGACTATTCTAGATTCACTTGGACTAGATTTTTGGCATCTAAGAATGAAGCTTTCGATCACTTCGAAATCTTTAGTCGAAGAATTCAAAATCAACTAGGATGTTCAATTGTTTCTATTAGGACGGATCATGGTAGGGTATTTGATAATGAAGTGCAATTTGGTGCCTTTTGTGAAGCTCATGGTATTACCCATAACTTCTCAGCTCCTCGCACTCCACAATCAAATGGGGTAGTTGAAAGGAAGAATAGGACTCTCCAAGAGATGAGTAGGACGATGTTAAACGAGTAATATTTGCCTCAAAAGTTTTGGTGCAATGCCGTGGATACATCGACTTATATTCTCAACCGAATTCTTATTCGACCTTTCCTAGGAAAGACCCCCTATGAGATTCTTAAAGGTAAGAAACCCTCATTAGAATACTTTAGGATGTTTGGAAACAAGTGCTTTATCCTCAACACCAAAGACTACCTTACCAAGTTTGACCCAAAGTCTTACGAAGATATCCTTTTAGGTTATTCCCAAACTAGTAAGGCCTACATAGTCCTAAATAGAACCTCAGGGGTTATTGAAGAATCACTCAACGTAACCTTTGATGAAACCCCTCCTTCACCCAAGACACCACCATTGGTTGATGATGACTTGGATGAATTAGAAGTAGTTAAAGCCAAAGAGGTTAGAAAAATAGGAGTTGAAGACCTTAGTGTTGAAAAGGAAGTAAACATTAAGGAGTCTACTGATCATACTCTCAATAATGTCATTGGTGACTTAAATCAAAGGACCCTAAGATCTCAAGTCCAAAACCAAAGCAACTTCTTTTGTTTTGTCTCCTTGATTGAACCAAAGAATGTTAAAGAAGCTTTGACGGATGAGAGTTGGGTTATTGCGATGCAAGAAGAATTGAATCAATTCGTCGCCAATGATGTTTGGGAACTTGTTCCTCCACCTAGAAGTTCTACCATTATAGGAACCAAATGGGTATTTAGGAATAAGCTAGATGAGAATGGTGTTGTGTCTCGTAACAAGGCTAGACTTGTAGCTCAAGGCTATAATCAACAAGAAGGGATTGATTATGACGAGACATATGCACCGGTAGCTAGATTAGAATCAATTAGAATCCTTTTAGCCTATGCTTGTGCCTTAGATATTAAGCTTCAACAAATGGATGTAAAGAGTGCATTTCTTAACGGTTTGATCAATAAGGAGGTATATGTGGCTCAACCTCCCGGCTTCATTGATTTTGAGAAACCGGACCATGTTTACAAGCTTAAGAAAGCACTTTATGGACTCAAACAAGCACCCAAAGCTTGGTATGATAGACTTAAAGAGTTTCTGGTTAAACATGAGTATACCATGGGAATGGTAGACAATACACTCTTTACAAAGAAGAAAGGTCCTCACCTCATAATCGTACAAATATATGTTGATGACATAATATTTGGCTCAACTTGTCAAGAATTATGTGATGACTTTGCCAAAATCATGCATGATGAGTTTGAAATGAGTATGATGGGAGAACTTAACTTCTTTTTAGGACTCCAAATTAAACAAATGGACGATGGTATTTTCTTTAGTCAATCTAAGTACGCTAAAGAAATGCTAAAGAAATTTGAATTAGAAGAATCTAGACAAATGAAGACCCCTATGGCCTCGGATACTAAACTCACCGTAGATGATGATTGTGAGTCGGTAGACAACACCAAATATAGAGGTATGATTGGTAGTTTGTTGTACCTAACGGCAAGTAGACCGGATATCATGTTTAGTGTTTTCCTTTGTGCTCGCTTCCAAGAGGCTCCCAAAACCTCTCACCTTGAAGCGGTTAAGCGTATCTTCCGATACATTAAAGGCACTATACATTTAGGATTATGGTATCCTAAAGGGACCGGCGTAGAAACCATTGTCTACGCGGACTCGGATCATGCGGGAGACTATGTGGACCGGAAAAGCACTAGTGGAGTTTGTACCTTCATGGGTTGTTGTTTAACTTCTTGGTTCTCCAAGAAACAAACCGCTCTTGCGATATCCACCACGGAAGCCGAGTATGTGAGTGCCGGTAAAGCATGCCAACAAGCTCTATGGATGAAGCAAGCGCTTGTTGATTACGGGATTTCTCTTGATGATGTTCCCATCATGTGCGATAATAAAGGCGCTATAGACCTAAGCAAGAATCCCGTGCAACATTCGCGAACCAAACACATAGAAATTAGACACCATTTCCTTAGGGATAATGTTCAAAAGGGGAACATTACTATTGAAAAGGTGCCCTCCGAGGACAACTTAGCCGATATCTTCACTAAGCCACTTAAGAGGGAACCTTTTAATTACTTGCGTCTAGGTATAGGATTAATGGAACATCTTCCTTAAATTCTTTTCTTATTGTGTGTTTTCTATTACCACTTTGAGTCCTTGAGTCATTTAAAATTCCTTTGAAAAATCTTCTCATCTCCTTTTCAAAACTCTCAAAGTCTCTTTCGAAAATGGTTGAGAAATTCGTTTGACATTGTTAATTCAATCTAAAAACGATTTTTCATAGATTCTCGCTATTAATATAGAGCTTACATAATTCATATGTATGATTCTCTCAAACATAGCAAGAACAAGATTGAATCATGGAGGATCATTGTGTCATGACTTAAGGTCTTGTCTTACACACCTCCTACATTGATTTTTTAATCCATGTATTTTGGTCAAATCTCTATTTGGTAAGTTTGCATATATTTTCTTTGTCTATCTTTGCTTTTAAGCACATCCCTATGATAAGTTAGACTAGAAAAATAAGATTTGCTGAAAAATCTTTCTCCAAACACCAAACCCTGCTTCTGCAGGCGGTTCCATAAGTGAGCCGCGGTACCTTATTGATAAGGTACCGCCACCATAGATAAGGAACCGCCTACAGTGGCCTTCCTTTTCGGGGTTTTGTCTGAAACTCCAGATTTGCTCTAACCTTTTTGAGAATCTTTGTTTCAAACCCTTTGACCACCCCAAAAATACCCTAAGCCTTTCCTATTTAAACCATAAGCATTTTGCATTACTTCACATCCAAAATGTCTTATTCTCCAAATGAAAGCCTTGAATCTCCTCCATTTTCTCCAATTGCTTTCAATCCAAACCCTCCCAAGAACACTCTTAATCACATTTCTCCTACCAAGAATGTTGATTGTGGAACTTCCTTTCTTCCACCACCACCCTTTAGTTTTCTTCCTCCTTCTCATGATAATGTCATGAACCATGGAACATATTGTCATTGTTGTCAATATCAACATCTTGCTATGGCACACATCTATGAGGAGTTGAGCTACATCAAGAGTCTCTTAATAAAGCCTCCCCTTCACTTTGATTATGAGATCTCCAACAAGCCACCACCACCACCCTCCGCTATTACCTTGTCTTTCATATAAGCATTGATTGCTTATCCTCAAGACACCAAATTCAAGCAAATCTTAGAATTCTAGAATAACTAGGATTAGATTTATGCTTTTGGCTTGTTTCTTTTTCCATACTTCTTTGTATGATGTTTCTTTCGTAACCTATCTTGGATCTTTGTCCTTATGTTTTCTTCTCTTTTTATTTTCTTTTTGTGACCTATTGCTATATATTGTTGGTTGTTTCTTTTGTTCAACTAACCCTTCTATGTAGCTAGTCACCATATCTCGATTCCTCGTGCCCCAAGCTAGGGGGAGTAAGCACCAAGGGGGAGTCTTTGCAAAGTTCGTTTCTTCAACACCGGCTTACGCAACCTTTTTGCTTCGACAAAGGGGGAGAAATGAATAAACTCGTCTTCTAAAATCTTGTTTTTTGTGTGATTGAGTTTATGTATTGTCGGAATCAAAAAGGGGGATATTGTTAATGCAATAATGACTAAAAACGTTACTTGCATTTTTCGGTCTCGCTTAGTTTTGATTACGACAATATGTAAAAACAAGCATTTACGAAAATAACGAAAAAGGAATTCTTGAGTTCAAGTATTTTTAATTTTACCTATTTTCACTTAAGGTATGGATAAACAAGTACTAACCTTAATCAAGTGATCAAGTGATTTAATCTTTTCTTAAAACTCACTTTTTATTAAATGTGACAAGTTTTTATTAAACTTTATTTTTAAGAAAACGTTTTATTAAATTAATTATTTGAAATTTGAAAATGGCATATTCTTATTCTGTTAAGAATATCCTTTCAGGATATTTTTTATACCCAGATAAGACCTCCACCACTAAAGGACAAAAAGGAGCGGAGTCTAGTCTGGCGGTACCTTAGCGCCTAGGCGGTACCTTATCGATAAGGTACCGCGGGCTGTGATAAGGTACCGCGGGCAGATATAGCCGTTGGCTCCTTTATCCTTTAAATAGTGGACCATTCTCAGCTTTTCACCTCACCTCTTTTGCACATTCATTTCCAGATTCAAACCCCTTCTTTAATCACTCAAATCTTTGATCATTTGTTTGATTATTACTTGTTTAAGAAGTGAATCTTGTTCTTCCATCCCTTCCTCTCCAAGTGCAAAGAGAAGAACACTATCCTAGTGAAGTGTTGAGTCCACCACCAAAGATCCATTGAAGATCAATTTTTATATACTTGTAGTTGTGTCATAGTTGTGAAGATCCAAGTAATTGTGTTTATTTGGAAGTTGTGTATGTACTAATTATAGTTGTATAGATTGGTCCTAGCTACGATTAGGGCTCGACTTTTAGCTTAGAGTCGGAAATTGGTTAAGCGACGTGTACGGTTTTCTCCACCATAAGGAGCTTGTTGTGTAGTGAACTCTCGAGTAAGGAGTACTCGAGGAGTGGAGTAGGAACGAGGAGTGAGCTTCGTTGCCGAACCACTATAAATCCTTGGTGTTCGGTTTGATCTTTCTTTACCCTTAACTCTTTACATTCTTTATTCTTTTTGCATATACATGTGTTAATATTAGATTAGCTACACTATCATTCTTTATTCTTTGTGGATATATTTTTGTTAGTATTAGTCTAGCTACACTATCATTATTCATATTGTGCATAAGAAGATTTCACATATTTCCTCAAGCCTAAGTTTTTTTTTTGAAAAAGGATTTTTGGAAACCATATTTTAACAAGTAAATATAAGAAACTATTCAACCCCCCCTTCTAGTTTCTACAGAGACTTTAAGTGACATAACCTAACTACTAATAATCCTTTTTATCTCGTTTATTGGGTCATAGCATCATTTGGGTCCATATCATTAAGCATACCATCGGGACTACTTGTGTTCTATTTTTATCAAAAACTAGCATGTTATCTCCCTCGTGGGTTTACAAATCATTTTATAAAACATTTAAAAGAGTGCGAGGTTATGAACTCACGTTGATAATGAAAGGCGGATTATCGGCTACGGGCGTGCTTCGATCACGGAAACCTATATAAATAATAACTGGTCTTAGACTTTTGTCCAATGACTTTATGAAAATAAAAATTATGTATACATATGATGATTTTATAAATATGATGATGATCAAGTGGGATTGTACATTCTCATTTGCTCGTTTTAGTGTTATGTGTTGGTAACCTTTTATACTAGTTTATCTTGTTTACATGTTTAGGCCCAATAAGCCCATTATAGGCCCATTACCTTATATTAGTCCATTTTATACTTTTAATATCAGTATTATACTTACATATTAGGCCCAAGTGGGTTAAGCCCAATAAGTAAGTTCATAAGTGTTTAGCCAAATTAGTTGGATTAATAGTCCAATAAGGCTAACTTGGTCCGTTAATGTCCATATGTTATAAAGCTCGGGTTTTATCGGTTTTTACTTGTAATATGTACTTATATATCAGTATATGAGTTATAAAAAGTTTACATTAGACGGGTCCAACCGTCTAAGTTTTAATTGACGAAAACGTTAATTTTACCGTTTTAGCCGAAAAGACGTAAAAATCATGTTTATAGTTTTATAACTTATAAAACTTTTCAAATTACCATTTTTATAAAATGTCCCATTTATTTATTATTGTACATACTTATATAAATGTAATATATAAGTTAGTGGGTTTTAATTTACATTTTATATTATATTTATTTGAGTGCTATTATAATACTATTATACTTTAATTTCACAAAATCTGATTTTTAGTTTCACTTTCACCATTTTTAACATATCTTGAGTTATACAAGGAGATAGAAGCTCATTTTTTGATGACATAAACTTCATATTATGTGCTACAAATAACTTAGTTTTAGCTATTGCTCAATCCAAGTCTAAGTATCCCTAACAGTCCTCACAAAACAGACTATTCAGATTGATACATCAATTTTGTTTTGATCATATCTCACTCATTATAATGATTCCATTGCATGACCAACTCTCACATGTGTACAAGACTTAATACTTACTGTATATTGATTCCACTATGCATTTTATTAGTTTGACATATGGTTGTTTACTGTTTTTATACAGCTAACTTATTATGCAAGATTTTAACCTTTTTACATATGATTTTCCATCTTTTTAACCATGTTTATCAACACTTGATTCCCACACAACAATTTTATCATCATATATCATCATATAAATATACATTAGGAAAGAAAATACATTTTACATTTACAAAACTAACAATGAAAATGGAAAGAATGATCTTGTTTACCAACCAAGACTATAACTTGTCTTTTGATGACAACACCTTGAGGTACACCAAATTTATCTTCAAGATCACCTTTCACCAAGAATAATTGTTGAGAAATCAGCCGTAGGACACAAGCAAATCACCTCCTTTGATGTTATAATGATCACCAATCAACAAGGCTTCAAAGGTTCTTCATCATATGTGTAGATAACACAAGATTTGTGGTTAAAATTGATCAAAATGGGGTGTTTGTTCTTCAAGTTGGACGGTAAGGGTGAGATGGTGGAAGAGTTTGAGGGTGGTTTGCATGTAAGGATTGTGAGAAATGGTTTAGATAAAAGTGGTTTGATGGTTTTGTAGCTAAGTTGGTTAAGTTAGCTTAACAAGTGTAACTTGTAAGCTACAAGTTTGACACCTCATGGTGTGGTGTCCATGTTTAGCCGTCCCATATAGTGGGGTGGGATAAGTGTATACTTGTCTCATCCCACTAATTTACGGGTATTCCTCGATTCTAGTTTCCTCGATTTGCGTGCCTCGGGTCGTTTTACAAAAAACGTTTTTATAAATTATGAATCAACTGCACAAAACGAATCTAATAAAAATTGTCTCATCAAAAACGGAGTTCAAAAACGTAAATACGTAATCCTAAGGTTTCCGGTTTAGTCGTAAAGGACGTTAAATTATGCACGTAAGCCTAAATTTAAATCCGTAAATTGTGAGTTCATCAACCAACACAAAAATAAGTTTCAAAATATTATACGAGAAAATAATTTACTACCTGAAAATGTTAGATTGTCACAACTTTACTACTTAATTGCATTATAATCTTCAACAACAAAAACCCCTAATCTCTTATATCAAGATGAACATATGTCATTGTGTGATTGGACACAACATATTACTCAGCCTAACTAACTAACCCCAATTTACCCCTCACTCACCCAGTATCTATATAAATACCCTCATATCCCCACTTTTACACATAGTAGCTAATTCCTAATTTTTAGTTAGGATTTGTATCACTCTACTACATTCACATTGTACACTCAGTTTAGTTCATCTCAATAAAATCTCATTTTCAGTCTCAAATCCTTTTTATTATGTAAATCCATGTTCAGTTCTAATCAGAAGTTGATGATTGTGTTACTATGATGATAATAGAGCTGTTGTGATGGTGTTATGTTTATGGTTTGATCTTGTGGGTTTATCATGTTTTGCAAGGTATTCAAAGAGTAGCAGTTGGTAGATTTTGATGTAGATTGGTGTTTAGAGGTTAAGTAGCTGATGATTCATGGAGATTCTATTGTATTGAGGTTGTTAAGGTAGTTATTATGATCCTGCAAGCATCTACATCAAAAGACTAAGGCCTAGATGTAGAGGTCATTTTCTTTTATATTTTCTGTAGTTTATAGCATTTTCTAGTATAAGCTTTAGTTTTTTATGAATTCTACTTGCAAACTACTCTAAAATACTTAATATTTCAAGTTTGATATAGTTGTTTCTTAATTCTCTTTAGTTCATAAAGTAGCTTTATAGATTTTTAATATCAGCTTATATAGAGTGTTTGGATTAGTGTTGTTTTGCTTTGCTTGATTGTTGTAGTTTAGGAGCTTTATTGAGTTCATTTTATGAGCTTAAGTTAAGATAAATCAAGCCATACAAGTCAAGCTTTCAAAAGTCAAAAAGGCCATTGGTATTTAAACAATTTGGGTCATTTTTTAGTTTCAAACAACCACTTTCTTTGGAGTGTAATTTCTTGTTTAGATAGATTTAGATTAAGTGATGTAGTGTTTTAGAAAGCTCAAACAAGTAGCTTTTAAGATTTGAAAACTTCATTTTATGTAGCTTATCAATTTAGGATATAAGCCATTTAATAAGCTGATTTAGTGTAACTTTTGAATAATCAAATCTTGTAATTTTGAGTTAGTTAGTGATTTCAGTTGTAAAGTCAGTTGTAAATTAGTTAGTACTTGTTAAGAATCAGTTAGGTATAAACAAAAAGGAAAAATTTAATATTTTGGTCAAAGTGCTTATTAAATAAGCTGAATTTGGTTTAATAGTTGTAACTACTTATTTCCTTCATAAAATTCCAAGCTTTTGTTCAAAGCTCTTTTATTTAAGACATTAATAAGTCTTGTAAGTTTCATCCTTTAAGATTTACTCAATAAGCTCATTTTAAAGTTTTGTACAAGTCCTAAAATCACGTTTTAGTAGTTCTAGCTTATTTCAGCTAATAAGCTCACTTGTACCGAGCATATTTTCATTAAGAATCATTTTAAAACAAATGTGAGCTTAAACCGTTAAGTAGAAAACGATTTCCACCCTTATTTTTAGCTTATAGCCTATTTTTAGAAGTTTAATGCAGTTTACACTTTTAGTCCTTTTAGTTTGTTGAGGTGGTTAGGTTGTTTTAGTAGTTTTAACAGTTTCAGTTTGGTAGTTATTACCCCTAGAGTTTGTTAGGGTTGTTGTTTCTGTCTTAGTAGTTACATTTTCATGTTATTGCATTTTAGTCCTTGTTGTTTGTAATTAGTTGCAAGCTGTTATTAATTGATTTTACTTGTTATTTTTCGTTATCATTTCATTATGTATTATGTACTAGTATATAGTATTAGTTTAGAACTCCGTTTTGTGTGCCAGTTAATATTCAATACCAATAACGCTCTTTGAACAAAAAATGATTAAGTCTATACGATAAAACTTGATTTCAATTCGATACGTATTGAGGAAATTAACGATACTATAAAACGAATATTAAAATGGTGCCGCTGCTGGGAAATTTGATAAGTGTGTAAACACTTATCTTTTATAATCTAATAACCACTAAACAAAGTAAAAAATACTTAATGATGCTTTATAAAAGTCAAAATTATGCAGGTTTTGTGTTTTTTCACTTTTGTAGGCAAAACCGGTACAAAAGAAGCAAACACGGGTTTAACTCGAAGAAGTGACCGAGGAAAGGACAAAAAAGCTTCCAAGGACCATTCTTGCTAAAGACTTAAAGATTCAAGGGCTGAAGATGTTCATTTCCATAGTTGGTGGGCTGATATTGCTTAAAGATCAAAGATACAAGTACAAGGACTTAAACTGCCAAAAGAAGAAAATTTTGAAGCTGTGAGACAAGTGGACCAATAAGAGCTCAGTATATCACCTCACATGGATCACACTTTGTTCAACCAATCATAAATTACTTTATGGATAATTATCAGTGTGACACTATCTCCACCAACCACAACTTGCCACGTCACACTATCCTTGTACTTCAAATCAAGCACGAATAAGAAAGATTCCGAAGAAGCATAAAGAAGAAAGGATTATCGATGAGACATTGCGAACATAACTATACTACTTAGTTGCATTATATCTTCAACAACAAATCCCCCAATTATATCACATGAACCCTAACTACGTGTCATTATGTGATTGGACACAACACGTCACTCAGCCTAACTAACTAACCCCAATTCACCCCCCACTCATCCAATCTCTCCATAAAAACCTTTTTGTCCCAACTTTGACACATAGTAGCTAATTCCTAATTTTTAGTTAGGAATTATAGCACTCAACTACAATTCTGTTAGTTTTTGATTGTATCTAGTTTAGTCTTTGTAACTACCTTCACATTGTACACTCAATTCAGTTTAATTCAATAAAATCTCAATTTTAGTCTCAAATCCTTTCTATTCTGCAAATTCATGTTCAGTTCTATTCAGAAGTTGATGATTTTGTTTCTGTGATGATAATAGAGCTATTGTGATGGTGTTATGTTTATGGTTTGATCCTGTGGGTTTATCATGTTCTGCAAGGTATTCAAGGAGTAGCAGTTGGTAGATTTTGATGTAGATTGGTGTTTAGAGGTTAAGTAGCTAATGATTCATGGAGATTCTGTTGTATTGAGGTTGTTATGGTAGTTATTGTGATCCTGTAAGCATCCACATCAAAGGACTAAGGCCTGGATGTAGAGGTCACTTCCTTTTATATTTTCTGCAATTTATGGCATTTTCAAGTACTAGACGATTACCCGCGCATAACAGTGGAAATTTCTAGCAATAAAAAAGTTAACGGTATAAAATTAAGCGCAACATTAATTACTATTTAATACATTCGGAAATGTAGACAAAATGATACGTTATCGAGTGAAGCACAATGGCATATATTAATAGGTCATTTAAAAAATATTTCTTACGCCGATATTGAAATTAAAAATATGTGAGTACATCCCATCGCCTTTTTTGTCATGTTCATAACATCAATACATCTTAACGCTAATTACTTTATTAGCACAAAAATATGCTTCATCTTAATAAAAACATATTAACATTTTTTCCCTTTGGTAAAGCATAACCCTCTATCGTTAATGATATTGTGTAATGTTAAAATAAACATTTCACTTTGTAATATCCATAGATAAGGGTGAATGTCTAAATGCGAGGATACACAAACATAGTAATACATTAGGCTTGGGTATTTACAAAGATTTATCAGTTTTTGTGAACAAGTTTAAGAAGTTGGTTACGAAAAAAGGATTTCGTTGTAGATATATACATAACCAGCCAACAACACACAGTTGGATCCAAGTGGAAGTGTCTCTAGTCTATTTTTCCGGCCTTGATTGTTTGTCAGGGCAGCAACTTCTCATTTTTGTAGACAACGTTATGGGAGTGTAAAGTTGTCCTTTAACAAGGTTGATGGTATAGTTTGGTCTTTCCATTTAGGTGGAATGGTGGATTAAGAGGAGTGAAGGTTTCTGGTGGTAGACTTCTAAGAGGTGTGATATGTCTATTTAATGTGTTTGTACCTTTTACTACATTTATGTTAGTCTTTGTATGGCCACAAAATTCAATCTGATAGTGACATATAAGGGTAGCAATTCTTTGAACTCAAACTCATGTAGTAATTGACCAACTAACATCACTACCATGTAATATACCTGTGCAAGTAAATGAGATTTTTCAAGAGGTAATACAATCTAACTAATTAGAACAGTAGACTACAATGCCAATTAGTCGTAACAGTAAAAGGCTGAATCTTTCTAGTGTAAATTTATAGATTTATATCATCACATTATTATTATATTTACAATATATCTATTGCATTGGGATTAAAAGGCACTGTTGCATTTTTTAAGAAATATTCAAAAATTATATATATAAAAAAACCCTAATGAGATAGGTTAGTGTTAATGTGGTCTGGTAAATGAAGTATGACTGAAATAAGTAGAGTTTCATCTCACCAATTGCCTACAACCTGTTTGCGCGTGCTCTGGTGAACTAGACACTATGAGTTTCATCTCACCTCTTCTACAAAATTTAAGAGGACTAAAAATGACTAACCAAGAGGAGTACTATGGGTTAAGTTAGTGATGAGCGTGAAAACACTCATCATTTATAACCTATAAACCACTTAAAACACGGACAAATACATTATATTAAACTGTAAAATATCAGAATTACACGTGTATTTGGTGTTTCGTATGTTTCAAGTAAATAAGATACATTGTGGAGCAAACACGTGCTTAAACGGCTTTTATCTGAAGAAAAGACTGAAGAAATAGACAAAATAAGCTTTAAAGCACTATTATTGCAATATTGACAAAGATTAAAGGGTTAAAGTTATGAAGATTAAAGTTTACAAGGACCAACTTTGCCATTTCTCAAAGTTTATCAGAGTTAATTATTAAGGAAATCAAAGTACACGAAGTTTATAACTTCAAGGATGAAAGCTGCCAATTCTACAAAGGTTTTTAACAGTTAGGCCAATAAGAATGCAAGAATGATATAACTTGGATCACCAAATTCTAACCAATAGGAAATCAAGTTAAAGATAGTGATCTGTGTCTCA
Organism: Glebionis coronaria; assembly: GCA_025667525.1. Classification (NCBI taxonomy): domain Eukaryota; kingdom Viridiplantae; phylum Streptophyta; class Magnoliopsida; order Asterales; family Asteraceae; genus Glebionis; species Glebionis coronaria. The sequence continues at coordinate 149,019,070 of CM046876.1, forward strand.
AGGGAACAGTCACTCTCAAAGCGCCACGTCATCATTCATCTTCTACAACGAATTGAAGACAATCAAGACGGTTTCAAGAAAAAACTTTCAATATGAAAATCATTCTACGGAGCAAGGTGAACATACTCATACACATTAATAGAATTGTTATCCATTATTCAGAAAATCCCCAAATTTCCCAAATAATGAAGAACCCTAATCCAACCACGTGGCATGATTTCAGTGGCTAGAACACGTCGACAAATCACCTCTAACCTTCCAACACTCTCTAGAAATACCAGCATTTTCCCATTTTGTAAACTCATTAGATAGTTAGATATAGATAGCTGTAGGTGTAATTTTTACACATAGTTAGTGAGCTTAATTTTAGGAGTAGTTTACAGTTAGTTAATAGTTAGAAATCAGTTACGTTTCTTATTAAAGCTTGTAACCGAATTCAAGATTTCAGTTGTAACCGATTCCTTTTTTTCCATTAATGAAAGCTCAGGGTTTTGATATTTTTTTCTCCTTCCTCTGTTTTCATAAACCTGTTCTTGCAAGTTCATTCTGTTAAAAAGTTATTCAATGCGGTTACATTTTCAGTTAGCTTCTCTAACCGATTCTGCCATTAACAAAAATTTTAAGTTTTATTTTCAATTCGAGTTCAAGTTCTTCACTTACATTCTGTATTCTTTAGACTTTTGCAATTGATGAAAAGATTCTGGAATTTTTCCCATATGTTATCCTACTTACTTTACATTGAAATCTTTAGATAGTTCACTTGGTTCGGTTTATTAAAGATTTTGAAAGTGTTGCTTTTTCTGATTATAAACGATTTATCACTTATTGTTGATTAGAAACTAGTGGATTGGTTAACGTTTTTTTCTTACAGGAAGCTTTGTCTAGATTAGATGTTGATTCCAGTTCAAGAAACTCATACACAGCGGATTATAGATTCGATTTAGTTCAGATAATTAGATAGCATAGCATCTACATCAACGGACAGGCCGAGATGTAACGGTATTATTTTCTTCTCACTTTTAGCAATTTTACTTTAAATGTAACTGTTGCATTGTAGTATAATGTTGATATTCAGAGTCAGCTAGTTAATTAGTGCAGGTGTTAGGCATAAACTTGTTCTGGTTCAGTTTGTAGTTGTACATCAGTTAGGGATATTTGTAGTTTGACTGCCTGGATTAGAGTAAGAATTGTTCTTGTCATGGTTCTTGTTATCTTTGTTCATTGATAAAGATCAGTAGGTGCATTCTCGGTATATAGTGTTTAGAATAGAAGGTTTTAACTAAGTTTTAAGAGAATCATTAGGTGGTATGATAAAGATCAGTTAGAAATTTTCATTTAGTCAAGTATTCAATATTTTGATAGGAAAATAATTGGACAGTAGATCATTGGTATTTCATTTAGAGTTGAGTAATAATTTTGCATTGATCTTATTAGTTTGAGTCAAACTGTAGATGTTAGATTTGGTTAATTTTTCAAGTGGAGTAATGGTGAATAGTTTATTCAAGTAATTAGAAAAAATCTTAGAAATAATAGTCTGTTGGTTGCAGAATTAATAGACTTAAGAAGTGGAAGGTAGATTCGCACTATTGACCTGTTTTTTACAAACTGTGTATTGTAGGATTTGAGTTTATAAATGGTGTTTGGGATTTCTGAGTTCACTCTATTCTGAGTCGTTTCAATAGGATGATAGATGTATTAGATTGATTTCAGTAAAAAGGATTAAATCATATTAGACTAGGACAGTTCGTAGTAATATTAGAGTTCAGCAAGTTAAGCCATAGGACTCCACATTGTGCTTAGGTACTGATGTTGTAGATTAGTGGTTTTAATTCCAATGAAATTTAGCTAATGTCCCACTTTTAAGTTAGAGAATTTTGTAGGAATAATATCAAATGGTTAACTGTTCGTATACTTAGCCGTAGGTTTGAAGATTTGTGAATTCAAAGTAGAGTTTGGATAAAATAGATAGCTAAAAAAGGAGAAAAATGAGATTCGGACTTGTTACTGATGTTAAATCTTATTTGGTTTAAGTTTGGTAGATTAACAGGTTTGCTCCCTGATTTTGTATTCACTAGTTTCTTTAACAGTCCTTTGTAGTTTCGTTTGTTATTTCCGTTGGTATAGGTACATGGTTAGTCCTATTCATGATTTGTAACTGGAAGGATTTAAGTAACCTCGTTACTTGGTGTTGGGCATTTCTTTGGCCCTGTTTTAAGTTCTTTAAACGTTGGAATTTTAACAAGCCATTTACGAATTAATTAATCTCAAGTTTAATTTCAACTTCAATTTGATATGTTTTAGAATTTATAAAACATATTTTGGATCTTTTAAAAAGGTCTTTTTAGTATAAAATTTGTTTTTACATTTTATAAATAGAACTTTTATTAAACTTGTATTTTTACTTGTATAAAATTTAGATTTGGTTAAAATTGTCATTTTACTTTTATAAAATTAGTTATTTTTTACGTTTTACAACTTTGTGATTTTTCTTGTTAACTCTGTTATAAAATTGTTAGATTGTTAATTGTTCTTGTAACTTGTAATTGCAACGTGTTTGTAATGTAGTACGTATATGTAGAATAGATATTATTTTTACCTTTTACATGCTATTTTCCAAGTAGTTTAAATACCAAATTACGATCTTTAACCAAAAACAATTAATTAAAAATGATAAAATCCGATTTCAATTCGAATCGATACCGAGAGAAACGATATACTAAAAAACGACTTATTAGTTAGCATAAATCTTGTATGATGAAAAAATAACTATAATACTTGATGTGCTAACAGTTGCATCAATTATCTCGAACACAGACATGATGTATTTTATGTTTAAGGGCAAATCAGGTGAGACACAAAAGATAATGAGAATAGTGAGGTAGTGAATTTTAAAAGTAAAAGATTCTCGCTTTATATAAACCTATAGATAATATTGTAATTTAAGAAATGATTTATATATATATCATTGCAATTAAAACGATAACAACTATAGAGGTTTGGTTACAACTGGTTTCTAAATAGCCCATAATTCTTTCCAGCCTATAGTTTCTAAATATTAGTAACATTTCCATGTTCAACCTTTATAACATTCTCCAGCCAATACTTTTCAAATATACTTTCCAAATAACATTGTCTAACCTTTATGTTATTTGTCACACTTACGAAATTTCCATATCTTTATCAAAAATCTCACAACTCCCAGTTGCAACCAAGCCATTCAAAGTTCATTCAGTCTATTTGGATCAGATTGTACCACTCACAACACATAGAATCAGTATATAACATATATGGTATTCTATGTTCCCTTAGCTAGCTTCCAATGTTAAAACTTTTGATTACATGTATGAAAACCCAGTATTTTCATCTATGTATTATGTACATTATTCTTGTAAAATAAATAATACTTTATTTTTATGGTGAAAATTTTTGTTTTTCCTATATGAATTATGTGAGTAGCTTACATAGCAAGGTGCACAAACTCATACAACTCACACTATCAATTCTACATGTGTTTATAAGATATGAAGACCTTATATATATCAAGTCTAAACTCTAAAAGTGATCTTATAAGTACCATAATAATAAGAACATCTCAAATATAACTATGATGCTCTAAATTCCCTTAGAAACCCTATAATCCCTTTAAATGAGTTGTAAACTCAAGAATGGTAAACTATAACTGAAGAATACATATGATAAGTCATTATGGATTATAACAAAGTTGTAAACTATACCTTGAAGATATAATAATACCTAAAAATGGTAAAAACAATCTATACAAAGCTAAGTACAATTAAAAGTACATAATAGTCTAGATCACTACCTAGGAACCCTTGGTAAACAATATTTTAAGAAATATAACTACATAATATCTATGTACAAGTATAAAACATAATATACTAATTATAATCTATCATATAAAGGAAATGTAATTGATCACAAAACACTAATATTCACTAATCCAAAGCTAATTACAAGTTAGGGCCTAATAACCAAGATTAGCATATAAAATCTATTCTATAATGAATTAGAGTATAATATTTTGCAACTAATTATAAAACTCAACTAAGTATTGATAGGTGTGTAAACACCCATCCTTTTTACCACTTAACTACAATAATAACCAAGCCAAAACGCGTATTTTATGTCGTAAATGTCGGAATTATGCGTGGTTTGTGTTTTTGTTGTGATTTAGGACAAAAATGTGAAAAGGGGAGAAGACACGGGCATTCACGGGCTTTTATCGAAGAAAAAGACAAAAGTCGAAGTCAAGAAATCAAGAGTGCAAAAAGAACGGAAGTTCAAGACCAATTCTGAAGATTTATCGAAGAAAAAGTCAAAAGACGGAAGTTTACTAAAAGCCGAAGAACTCAAGTCTAATTTATTGAAGAAATTACAAAGACGAGTTTAAAGAAATCCCGAGACAAAGTCGTTAAAGTCAAAGAATTAAGAAGACAAGGACTAATCAAGCAATTAAAGAAAGAAGAAAGAGGGGAGGAAGCTTCCTCTAAGCACCTCCCTAATCCTCTTATAAATAGGCCTTAGTTCATTTCATTTCATTTTGTTGGCTAAGTGTGACAATTAGCTCTTCCACTTTAATTTTTGCACATTTAAATACATGTCATTTACTTAATTGTCTTGCACCTTAAATACCTTTAATTTCAAGTAAGTTTCCTTTTAATTGTTGTTAATCTTTACTTTTATTGTTCATCTCCTATCTACCTTTCTTGTTTGATCTTAATCTTTATGCTTATTGTTCATGTTTATGTTCTTTAAATTTTATTGATTTAATCAAGTGGGTTTTGATTATTGTGGTTATTATTGTTAGTTTTATTGATTTGGTTTGTTTGATTATCATTAGTTGATCATTTGTGGTTAGTCTTGCTTAATCTTTTGGTTAGATTTGATTAGTTTGGATTAGATTCGTGTTATTTTTGGTTTCCCTTGTTCTTCGCTGTTACTGTTTTCCCAGGTTTATTCCGAGTCAAAGGATTCAGGCAGGTTATTCCGGATCAGTGAACATTCCGAATAAAGGCAGATATTCTGGATAGGTGACATATTCCAGATAAAGCTTTTATTCCGGATCAACTTGTTCATTCGGAACAGTGGATATTCCGAACCAAACCTGTATTCCGAATCAAGGAGTTTATTCGGAATAATATATATTCCGGATCAAGTGACATTCCGAACGAAGGTGGTTACTTTTGAATATTCCGGACCAGGGAACTCATTCGGAACATTCCGGATCAGGGAACTCATTCGGAACATTCCGGATCAAAGGTTCATTCGGAATAACTTGTATATTCTGGATCAAGGGGGTGTTCATTCGGAACATTCCGGATCAAGGCTTTGGTAATTATTCCGAGTGAAGAAGAATTATTCCGAACGAAGGTGACATTCCGGATGAGTGATTATTCCGAACGAAGGATTATTCCGAATGAGCTGTTTTCAGGTTCTTTTTAGTTTCAGTTTTTAAGTTTTAATTTTTAAGCTTTACTTTTTAATATTTCGTTTTTTTAGTGTAGTTGTCTTCTCAGCTCGATTCGAATTGATATAACAATTTTAAACAAAGACTTGATTGTTTCTGGTTAAAAAGACTTGTTTGGTATTTTATTTCTACTTGGCAAAAAGCAATTAAAAATGTAAAAGTATTATCTATCTAATACGTACTATTCTACGACATATTGCACGTACAACACGTAAAACACTAAGTACAAGTAAAGGAAAACAAAATGTAACAAACTAGGTAACAAGATGTAAAAAGAAACTAGTAAATTTAGTAACGTGAATGTAACAAACTTAAAAATGAACAAACTTAACAAAATCAAACAAATTTCTAACAAACATTTTATAAAATTTCTAACTAATTTTTATCAAACTATTTTCCAATTGAAGTGAAAATACAAAAAAAAAACTAATTTTGATTTAGAGAAAACTAATTATCAAATTTTATCAAAACTATTTTATTATAAGAGTAAAAAATGTAACGGTTTAAAATCCAAGTTTGTAAACTTTTGAATTATATTTGAACTAAAAACGAACTTAGCCTAAATTGAAGACAATCTAATAAACTGGGCCGACCCAACAGAAACTACTAAGCCCAACAGATTTGCCATTCAACTGTCAGTTAACCAACTTAACGGAAAGGACTAGATATGTGACAAACATAACAGTATTAAACTAACAAGCTTAACGAATACTAACTAAAGGACTAACGATGCAACAAATCTAACAGGAATCTCTAACGAAAGGACTGTGGCTGTAATAGAAGTATACAAGTACAGGGACCTAACGTGTACAATCACTAAACTTGTATAAAATTGAAGCTAAATCAGTCTGTCTATTACAATATACCTCTAAATCTGACTATACCAAACACACCTTATCAGACTTACTTTAAACAAACGAATACTATAAGTAATGAATACAGGTTGCACGAAATCTCCACACTACAATTACGACTAGCACAACTATCAAAGATTATACTAAACATATACAGAAAATATAAATCTGTGCTTAACCGACACATCCGAAGCCACTCCGTTGTGGAAGAGAAACGCGGCGCTGAGCCGGTTGTTACTATCACACCTCAGACTCTGATCTTTTACCGAATACAACGAAGCACCACTATTCTGCTACCTGCAAAAGAAATCTGAAAGTATTCCTGCAAAACAGATTATCCAAACGAAAGTTCTCGAATACAACAAACCAAATAATCTGATCTTTGGAACAATTACTGAATCGAAACTCTAAGACTGATCACTTATCAATTACAAAATCTCGTTATACTAACCTTCAGCTTAAGAATCATCACTGTTTTTAACTTGATAAGCTAAATCAACAGATAAAACCGATTTACTAACTGATGTTCAGAAAAACGTTTTTTAAACAGATTAACAAAACTTTCTTTAGAACTTCACTGACTGAAATCAAACTGACAAACTAACTAATTGAAAACATTTAAATCCTGAAAATCAAATCACCAGCTTATACTGACTAAAACAAACGAAATCCGCAATTCACAAAACCGAAAATCCTAATCAATACACAAACAAAGAACTCATTTGAACTGATCTCTTGTTTCAACTGCTAAACTGAAAAGCTCATTATAAGTTCTTATAAGCTCAAAAATCTGATAAGCTATTGACTACTCAAATCTTACCGAAAATCTACAAGATCAAATCTTTTTAAAAACTGAATACAAATCACAAACTATTTAGAATAGCAAACATTTAAAATCAAAACTATGACCATACTAAATCTTATCGTGAACAGTACCTTATATCAGACCTTATGAATCTAACAACATAATCAAAACTCAAGTTTGCAAAGCAATGATGATCAATTAATCAAACAGATTGAAACTCAGTGCACAGTAAAGGTAACAGGAGAAAATTAAAGCTTTAAGAAAGATGAAGAGAATAAGAAAGATTGAAGACTTCATTAATGGAGGTAAAAACATGAATCGGTTACAACAAGTTTATCGAAATCTAACTGAATCTAACTGATTACGTAACTGAAATTTATAAAACTTTGAAAGAAAACTAAACTACTCCTAACTACTATGTGTAAACTACACCTAGTCTAACCGCTTGAAGTGATGGCCATCGTCTTCTATTTATAGGCTCGAGAGGAGGTGGGATGACGCGTTTTATCCAATCAGTGGATGCCACGTGTAAAATACGAGGATATACTCGTTCTTCATCTTCAATCCAAATTGGGCGTTTCTTTGTTCTTCAATCTTGATTTAATTAACTTGTATCAGCTTGTAGAGGAGAATGAGAGGATGATTTTTGTAGTTGGAAGTTTCCTTTGATTCTTTGTTGATCGTTCGTGATATGGATTTGCAGGTGTGATGGAGAAAAGAAGAAACTTGTCTGTTTCTTTCTCTCTCTTGAAGCGTGGTGAAGACGAGAATGATGTTTGACCGGTCTTGGTCAAATTGACCAAGATAATAAACTTGTTATCTTTTCATTATTTTGCATTTTGGTCCTTTCACTTTATTTCTTTATCAAATGGTTTTGGAAACTTTTAGCAAATCTATCTTTCATCCTTTATGTATGTAGAAGTTTCAACTTAAACCCTCCATCTTTGGAAATTTGGCAAACAAGGTCCTTGGAGCATCTTTCGTCCTTTTCTTCGTCTTTTATCATGAAAATCCCTTGAAAGCTCGTGTTTGTCTCAAATGTACCTATATTACCTGCAAATACTCAAACACAAAATACACACGTAATTCTGACATTTTAAAGCTAAATATTATGTATTTGACCGTGTTTTGAGTGGTAATTGGATCATTATTGATGAGTGTTTTCACACTTATCAACTCCCCTCCACTTGACCATTGCCATGTCCTCATGCAATGCAGCATTTTAAAGCACCAAGTTACACTTTTCTCATAATTAACCAACCTTGGCCATTTTATGATTTAATAACTATACTATGCGATATGATGAATGGTTTTGAATATTTACAATGCAATGCAAAGAAAACAATTCTATTTATATCTTTTTGGATTTTTCATAAATGGTTTTGATGGAAATAACTCATAAAGAAATCAATGACTTAGATTAGGGCTTTGGTACCATGGACATTTATCACCCTCAAGTTTCACTTTCCCCATACCAAGCTTAAAAATGGGATCATTGCATTCACAAGTAAAAAGTGCATCAACTTATTCATGACAATTAAATGTGGAACCGGTTATTATTTGAGCAAATTGCTTGTGGGCAAATTTGTCATTATTTAAAGCGTGAAGTATAAGAAATGTAAAATCCAAAAATAAGGAAGCACGGTTTTAATCCTAAGTAATCCTCTCATCCATTACTTGAAAAACCGCTCACAATTAATACAAGTCCGTATTAAGAGTAATAAGTCATTCGCCTTATGTGTAAAATCCTCATGTCATGCTTTCATAAGTAGCTACACACTCGCTAAGGAAAGAAAAATAAAACTCACGCAATAATTTACATCCGCCATCTTTTTGAGACTTTGGATCTTCAACCCCGCAACCCGTCAAGGTAATATTGGATTGGAGCAATCTATTGAATCCCCGCAACCCGTCAAGGTAATATTGGAACTCAATAGTCACTATAATTAACACCACACTGCCCCTCTTGGGAGTCTTGCATTATTTTTTTTTTCTTTTTCTTTTTCTTTTTCTTTTTTTTCTAGCCACTCATTTTTTTTCATAAGCCGCTCTTATTTTTCTTTATTCCTCACAAAGAAATTTGAAAAGAAGAAAAGGAAAAACACCCGCTAAATATGGAGCATGACATAAGTCTAGTACACATAAAACGTTCTAACTTAGAATCTTAAGACGTACTTATATCAACCATGAATGATTAGTCAAAAATGCATAAGAGATTACAAACCAATTAAAACCGTACTTGATTATTTATTAACAATTATATACATGCGAAGAAAATAGAGGTCAAGAAGAGAAGGGTTAAGCCACAAGTAATTATCATGAAGTCTATCTAGCCCTTTTACACTTGCTTCAACTCTATCATTTCCCATTCTCCACAATTTAAAATCTCAAATAATGAGATTGGTGGATGCTTAGCCTAATAGACCAATGAAGGACTACATGGTTAAGGATACTAGCTAGAGAGTGCTAAAATAAGCAAACTCGGGTTGAGTCAAAATATCCATGGCGGGCCTAATATGTCAAAGAAGTCTAAACTTGTTAAAACCATGTTTTATTATATTTTTTTCCTTTATATATATTTTTGATGAAAAGCAAAAGAAGAAATATATACAATGCAAATGTGTTATGCAAATGAAAAATGATAGATGCAAAAATTATGAATGCATATTTTTGGTGGCCAAAGTAGATCAAAAATTTGAAAAATGTTTGAAAAATTAATTTTCCATGTTATCATGAAGTTAAGGCAATGGTCTAGGTAAGGTCACTTCGATAGAAGTCTCCCCTACACTTAAGATAAACATTGTCCTCAATGTTTAAGAGTATTGGAGTGAACTCCCCTACACTTATGACATTGATTACTTTGATTAACCCAAGTTAAGGAAGAGACAACTAAAGGGTATTCATTTTAAGCACAAATGTTGAATATCACGATAGCAAAAACTAATCGAAGTGAACCAGATACACGGGCCTCCTCCATAAGCTCCAAGCATGAAATGTGAGAGAGCAACCCTTGAAACAAACACGAAAAAAAAACGAAGAAAGGCACCCCTCCACTTCAACTCTACTATAACATCCTTTTAATTAAACCTAACCTATTGAAAATCTACTCTATGTTTTCTAACCTAGTTATTCAATGCTTGAGTTTTTTTAACCCTAAGTCGCTAGCTCGACTCGGCCCCGAATTAGGTTGTCCTTGGGGAAACCATCATGGAGAGTAAAAAATTTACCCTCTTAGGAAAAACTCTCCATGATAAGGTAAAACAAGTTCTTAAGTACACAAAACCCCATAAATATCCACCAGGATCAAATACATAATTGCCCTCCCAAGAATAGCACATCCCAAAAGTGGACTTCTTAATGAATGGTGAGGTGGGTGAGGTTTCTTTGTTTATGATTCTTTCCCTTAAGTGTCCCATAAGATGATAAGGTGATACTTTAAAGTTTCCCACAAGTTTCCCTTTTAATGCATCAAGCGGATACTGAGTTGGCTCAACATTCTCTATACCAGGATCAAAAATCTTTTGCTTCATGGGAAAATAACAAGTGGTGGGAGCCTTTGAAGTTTCTCCTTGATACTTCACATCATGAGAGAAAGGGTGTGGAGTAGTAAGGGTCATCACACTTGTAGAGGAAACCACCATTTCTTTCTTGTTCTTAGAAAACTCCTCATAAAAAACATCCTCATATGGTGACATAAAGAATCTTTCCATTTCAACATCCAAATGATACAAGTCACTGTCATCTTGAAACTTCTTAAATATTGGTTCATCAAGTGAAGGCTCAAAGAGATTGTGTGAATTGGTTTGTAAGAAATGTGGTGAAATAAGTGAAGCATTTTGGTTTTGAGGTGTTTCACAAGATGTGTAAGAAGGAGTAATAAGTGAAGGTTCATGAGAAGGTTGAGTGGGAATGAAATCTCCATAAAGCAATCTTTCTATTTCACGAATATCCTCATCCCAATTAGAAGAAAATGTATCAACCACAATATCATCCCTCTTAAGATAAGCTTCAATCTCCTCATTAATCAACTCATCTTCACTAAGCATTCTTTCAATCTTTAGAACATCCTCTTCCAAATTTGGACTAGAGTCATCAATCTCAATATCATCTCTCTTAAGACAATCTTCAATTTGTTTATCTATCAATTCAGCCTTACTAAGCAATCTTTCAATCTCTAGAACATCCTCTTCCCAATTTGAACTAGAGTGATCAATCTCAATATCATCTCTCTTAAGATAATCTTCAATTTGTTTATCTATCAATTCATCTTCACTAAGCAATCTTTCAATCTCAAAAACCTTATCACTCTCATCAATGATAGAACCCTCCTCATCATGATAGTCATCATAGATTGGCATATAAAGTATTGGTGTTTCAAAAGGTATCTCCTCAAAACTCAAGGTAGTATGATCATCAAATAATGGAGGCTAAAAAATGGAGAACTCATCATCACTATACTCATCATAAATTGGTGTATCAAAAAGAGGTGGTTCATCATAACTAGAATCCTCATTTGCTTCCTCATTTGTGTTGAAAATATGATTCAAATCTCCAAAATGAAATTGTTGGGGTTCATGAATATCCAATGAGGAAGTAATGGAGGCTATTGTCTCAACATAAGGAAGATCATATTCACCACTCTTACAAGCTTCATGAAAGTATTCATTACACACTTCATCAAGAATATCAACGTGATTCACCTCTTTATCAAGAATATCAACATGCTTAACCGTCTCAGGCTCATCGGATTTCTTAGACAATTTTCCCATGTTAAACACAATCTTTTGATCTTCCACCCTCATAATAAGTTCCCCCTCCGCCACATCAATAAGAGTACGGCCCGTCCTTAAAAAGGGTCTACCAACAATAAGAGGAACTCTCGGGTCCATATCATAATCAACCACTACAAAATCCGCGGGAAAGGTAAACTTGTCAACCCCTACAAACACATCCTCCGCTATGCCTACCGGATAAGCTATGGTACGGTTAGCTAACTCAAGTGTCATCCTAGTAGGTGTGAGCTCGGGAAGTGAAAGTCTTTTCCAAAGCGATAATGGCATGAGATTGATACTTTCCCCAAGATCCGCTAGTGCCATGCAATTTTCCACCCCAGGAAAATTACAAGGTATCAAGAAGCGCCCAGGATCCCCAAGTTTTGTTGGTAAGGTTTTAAGTAACACGGCGGAACAATTTTCATTAAGCGATGTGTTGGGCAAATCAACCAATTTTTCCTTGTTTGAGAGTAAATCCTTGAACATCTTAGCAAACTTTGGCATATATGCAAGAGCTTCCGCAAAGGAGATGTTTATGTTAAGTTGCTTGAACATCCTCAAAAAATTGGAGACTTGTATATCATCCTTGTTTTTCAATTTGTCCTTTCTCAATCTTGAAGGGTAAGGAAGGTTTGGTTTTGGTGTTGTAGTGGAAGATTTGTCTTTGTTAGCTTCTTCATTTGGAGTTGTGGAAGGTAAAGGAGAAGTGGGAATAGGTTGAGAAGGTATGTTTGATTGGATAGGAGCATTTGGAGATGGTGAAGTAGATGTAGAAGGCTTGTCACAAGTAGGAACACAAGTGGGTTGAACAATAGGAGGTTTAGGAGGTGAAGGATCCTTTGTTGTCTTTCCACTTCTTGTTGTAATAGCATTGACATTCGCCCTTGGATTTGTTTGTGTGTTAGAAGGTAAAGCCCCTTGTGGTCTTTGATTTAATGCCATTAAAACCTTATTCATTTGGTCATTCATTTTCTTCTCCATAGCTTGAAACTTCCTTTCATTCTCTTGATTCATTTTTTGCAAGAAATCCATTGTGTGATAATCTTGTGGCACATAACCTTGAAAACATTGAGGTTGGAAAGGTGGAGGTTGAGCATTAAATCCTTGATTTGGTGGATAAAAAGTATTTGCTTGAGGTTGAAATTGATTTGGTGCCTTGTAGTTATTTCCTTGATAAGCATAACACTCCCTTTGATAGCCTTGAACTTTATCACATTGTTGGTAGGAATGGGGACCTCCACAAGTCTCACATGAAAGAGCAATAGCATTCACATCATTGGTGGAATTCTTGTTCAAAAAGAGTTCACAAAATTTCATGAGTGTGTTGGTCATAGTATCAAGCTTTTGAGAGATCATATTTTCTATTTGAGGAGTAACATTCTCTTGCACCACATGGACTCTCTCATCAATTTGTGTGTTAGCTTGCACCATCGATTTGTTCTCAATAATGTCCCAAGCTTCTTGAAAGGATTTAGAGAAAATATTTCCACCCGCGGAAGAGTTGAGTGAATCTTGGTGGTGTGGTCTTAATCCATTATAGAAAGTGTTGAGTTGGTAAACCTCATCGAATCCATGATTTGGACATTTCCTCAATAACTCCTTGAAATTTTCCCAAGCCTCACTAAATGTTTGATCATTCCTTTGTTGAAAACCAATAATTAACTTTCTCAAAGCCGTAGTCCTTGATAGAGGAAAGAACTGGTTCAAAAACTTCTTCCTTAAATCCTCCCAAGTGAAGATGCTCATAGATGGTTGCCTATCATACCAATTTCTAGCAAGACCCTCTAAGGAGAATGGGAATAGGATCATCTTAATAGCATCAGGAGGGACCCCATCATACTTAAGTGTATTGCAAAGTAACAAGAACCTCTTAATATGGTCGTGGGGGTCATCTATGGATCTCCCTAAGAAGGGGCTAGAAGAAACCAAAGTGATCATGTGGGCATTAAGCTCAAAAGTCTGTGCGGTTATTTCAGGTATAACGATGGCGTCGGCATTTCCCTCTACTTTTGATTGGAGAATCTCCATAATAGGACGTTGATCCATGGCTACAAAATGGTCGAATGTATATACAAGTGAAATGACGTCTAAAAGCTTCCTCGGGGAAGGAAGTGATACACCAAAGGTGGTATGTTTACACGTGTGCGAGTACACGTGTAAGTAAACACGAGGAATGAGGGAGTAGCCCTCGGTCGACTTTTGAGAGAGAAGAGATTATCTCCCTCGAGGTTCGATATGAAATATCCACAAGAAAGTATATATATAATTACTACTTGGGTGCAAGACCCCCAATAAAGCCTTCCTTCTTAGAATACGCACTAGTGAACGGGGGGTTAGGTGGCGCGAAGCACTTAAGTACCTATTGACCCTTAGATGGCATTTTATAGCACATCGCCTTTCTATTCACTTTATAGTTTGTATTCTTTGAATTATTGCCTATTGGAAGTATTTATCTATTCTTGCTTTATTAAATTTGATCGATACGCGTGTCAAAGACCGGAACGCCCCTCAACACGGTGTATTGCCTCGGCAATACTTATGGAAGATAGGTAACTTGGTTGTTCTTATACGTATACGTATCTACATATAATAATATATAAAAAATATTTTTGTATTTATTTGTTTTTTACGAAAAATACTATATCTACGTAAAAACCGATAAAAACGAATAATATATATTTTTGGGTGTAATCTTTTAGGAAAAAGATTACTTTTTGGATTTTTTTATTTTTTTGGTTCAATTCTTTAGGAAAAGAATTGACTTTGTGATTTTTTTTTTTTTTTGTATTTTTATCTTTTTGATTTTTTTATCTTTTTGATTATAATACGTAAAAATAACGTTCACAAAGTGAACGGATCCCAAAATCCAATCGTCTCACTCGAAATCGTTAATCTTCACGAAAAGAACCGGCAGCGGCGCCATTTAATATTTCGTTTTTTTAGTGTAGTTGTCTTCTCAGCTCGATTCGAATTGATATAACAATTTTAAGCAAAGACTTGATTGTTTCTGGTTAAAAAGACTTATTTGGTATTTTATTTCTACTTGGCAAAAAGCAATTAAAAATGTAAAAATATTATCTATCTAATACGTACTATTCTACGACATATTGCACGTACAACACGTAAAACACTAAGTACAAGTAAAGGAAAACAAAATGTAACAAACTAGGTAACAAGATGTAAAAAGAAACTAGTAAATTTAGTAACGTGAATGTAACAAACTTAAAAATGAACAAACTTAACAAAATCAAACAAATTTCTAACAAACATTTTATAAAATTTCTAACTAATTTTTATCAAACTATTTTCCAATTGAAGTGAAAATACAAAAAAAACTAATTTTGATTTAGAGAAAACTAATTATCAAATTTTATCAAAACTATTTTATTATAAGAGTAAAAAATGTAACGGTTTAAAATCCAAGTTTGTAAACTTTTGAATTATATTTGAACTAAAAACAAACTTAGCCTAAATTGAAGACAATCTAATAAACTGGGCCGACCCAACAGAAACTACTAAGCCCAACAGATTTGCCATTCAACTGTCAGTTAACCAACTTAACGGAAAGGACTAGATATGTGACAAACATAACAGTATTAAACTAACAAGCTTAACGAATACTAACTAAAGGACTAACGATGCAACAAATCTAACAGGAATCTCTAACGAAAGGACTGTGGCTGTAATAGAAGTATACAAGTACAGGGACCTAACGTGTACAATCACTAAACTTGTATAAAATTGAAGCTAAATCAGTCTGTCTATTACAATATACCTCTAAATCTGACTATACCAAACACACCTTATCAGACTTACTTTAAACAAACGAATACTATAAGTAATGAATACAGGTTGCACGAAATCTCCACACTACAATTACGACTAGCACAACTATCAAAGATTATACTAAACATATACAGAAAATATAAATCTGTGCTTAACCGACACATCCGAAGCCAGTCCGTTGTGGAAGAGAAACGCGGCGCTGAGCCGGTTGTTACTATCACACCTCAGACTCTGATCTTTTACCGAATACAACGAAGCACCACTATTCTGCTACCTGCAAAAGAAATCTGAAAGTATTCCTGCAAAACAGATTATCCAAACGAAAGTTCTCGAATACAACAAACCAAATAATCTGATCTTTGGAACAATTACTGAATCGAAACTCTAAGACTGATCACTTATCAATTACAAAATCTCGTTATTCTAACCTTCAGCTTAAGAATCATCACTGTTTTTAACTTGATAAGCTAAATCAACAGATAAAACCGATTTACTAACTGATGTTCAGAAAAACGTTTTTTAAACAGATTAACAAAACTTTCTTTAGAACTTCACTGACTGAAATCAAACTGACAAACTAACTAATTGAAAACATTTAAATCCTGAAAATCAAATCACCAGCTTATACTGACTAAAACAAACGAAATCCGCAATTCACAAAACCGAAAATCCTAATCAATACACAAACAAAGAACTCATTTGAACTGATCTCTTGTTTCAACTGCTAAACTGAAAAGCTCATTATAAGTTCTTATAAGCTCAAAAATCTGATAAGCTATTGACTACTCAAATCTTACCGAAAATCTACAAGATCAAATCTTTTTAAAAACTAAATACAAATCACAAACTATTTAGAATAGCAAACATTTAAAATCAAAACTATGACCATACTAAACCTTATCGTGAACAGTACCTTATATCAGACCTTATGAATCTAACAACATAATCAAAACTCAAGTTTGCAAAGCAATGATGATCAATTAATCAAACAGATTGAAACTCAGTGCACAGTAAAGGTAACAGGAGAAAATTAAAGCTATAAGAAAGATGAAGAGAATAAGAAAGATTGAAGACTTCATTAATGGAGGTAAAAACATGAATCGGTTACAACAAGTTTATCGAAATCTAACTGAATCTAACTGATTACGTAACTGAAATTTATAAAACTTTGAAAGAAAACTAAACTACTCCTAACTACTATGTGTAAACTACACCTAGTCTAACCGCTTGAAGTGATGGACATCGTCTTCTATTTATAGGCTCGAGAGGAGGTGGGATGACGTGTTTTATCCAATCAGTGGATGCCACGTGTAAAATACGAGGATATACTCGTTCTTCATCTTCAATCCAAATTGGGCGTTTCTTTGTTCTTCAATCTTGATTTAATTAACTTGTATCAGCTTGTAGAGGAGAATGAGAGGATGATTTTTGTAGTTGGAAGTTTCCTTTGATTCTTTGTTGATCGTTCGTGATATGGATTTGCAGGTGTGATGGAGAAAAGAAGAAACTTGTCTGTTTCTTTCTCTCTCTTGAAGCGTGGTGAAGACGAGAATGATGTTTGACCGGTCTTGGTCAAATTGACCAAGATAATAAACTTGTTATCTTTTCATTATTTTGCATTTTGGTCCTTTCACTTTATTTCTTTATCAAATGGTTTTGGAAACTTTTAGCAAATCTATCTTTCATCCTTTATGTATGTAGAAGTTTCAACTTAAACCCTCCATCTTTGGAAATTTGGCAAACAAGGTCCTTGGAGCATCTTTCGTCCTTTTCTTCGTCTTTTATCATGAAAATCCCTTGAAAGCTCGTGTTTGTCTCAAATGTACCTATATTACCTGCAAATACTCAAACACAAAATACACACGTAATTCTGACATTTTAAAGCTAAATATTATGTATTTGACCGTGTTTTGAGTGGTAATTGGATCATTATTGATGAGTGTTTTCACACTTATCACTTTTCCCGCCTTTTTACTTAGTCGCACTTTAAGTTTACTTGCCTTAGATTTATTTTAAGCCTTGCCTTAGTTTAAGTTTTAGTTGCGTTTTAAGTTTGCCTTTAGGATAGTTTTAAGTTTGCGTTATTTACTTTAAGTGCCTTAAAATTTTCGTCACGCTTTTAGTTTCCCCTCATTTATTTTAAATGAGATTTAGATTTAAATTACAGCCATTTATTTTAAAGTCTTTGCATTTTAATTTTACTACAACGACAAAACATTTGTTTCCACCAAAGACAGCTGAGTCGCACTTTGAACCAGTTATCAATTCGATTAGACCACAACAACGAACTTTAATTTTCTTACTAGGTAAAAGCCTTGTATCAAATGGCGCCGCTGCCGGCTCTTTTCGTAAAGATTAACGGTTTTCTGTGAGAGACGCGTTGCTTTTTGGGATCCGTTCATTCGTGAGCGTTATTTTTCTTGCTTAAAAATTTCAAAAAATCCATAAAAATTAAAAATTGTTAAAAAACCAAAAAAAAATTATAAATTTTCAAAAATCCAAAAAGATTTCATTTTCTTTATAGTGTATATATATTCTCTTTGTGTTTGGTATCTTTTCTTTTGCCTTTGCAGGTGTATGCGTACTAGATCTTCAAATTATGAAGAGCCAGAGACTCGTGAAGATTTAGCTATGGCAGGTGTGAACAACAACAATAATCCACCGCACCTCAATAATAACAACAACAATGTTCTTCCACAGTCCGATCTGCGGACAATGGAGGAGCTTTGTCAACCAACAATGTTTGGACGAGGAGGACCGATTGCGCCGATGCAAATCACGGCTCCAGAGTTTTCGTTGAAGCATCACATGATCCAGGAAGTGCAAACTAATCCATTCGCCGGAATGCCTGATGATGATGCCAACAAACACCTCGACAAATTCATTACTATTACCCAAAGCATGAAGTTGCCTGGTGCCACAATGGATGTTCTTCGCCTTCAACTCTTCCCACATACTTTATCACACCACGCCGAGAAATGGTTTGATCGTCTCCCGAAGAATTCAATTCATACTTGGGATGACATGACTCAACGCTTTTTGTCGCGCTACTTTCTACCATCCATGGTCACGAGCCTTCGCAATCAAATCGGTGGTTTCATGCAAGAACCTGATGAATCTCTCTTTGATGCTTGGGAAAGATATAATGTTTTGATCGATCGATGTCCAAACCACAACATGCTCCCTGTGACCCTAATTGATACTTTCTACAACGGTTTGACTTTTCATGATCGTGATACGATTAATGCAGCCGCCGTTGGCACATTTATGAAAAGGAGACCCGAGGTATGTAGAGAGCTTATTGAGAACATGACTACTCATCATAAAAACTGGGATTCCTCCGCTTCTTCAAGGAACAACCCGAGAGTCAATGTTTCTTCTACTTCAGCAAACCCCGATATGACCGACTTCACCCGCATGATGGCCGAAATGAACAAAATATCTTGCTCATCGCTTCAAACCAACAACAAGTTAAAGCGGTATCCAATCCTTGTGAGACATGCGTCGGTCCTCACTCATACACTGATTGTCCTTCTACTCAAGGAAATCCGGAAAACGTGTATGCAGCTTATGGTAATTATTCACCGGAAAATTACCAAGCCCGACCTCAAGGGGATCGAAATTTGCTAAGTTACCGGTCAAACAATTACCTTTCACCCGGTTTTTCTCCTCAAAACCACAACCCCAATAACAATTACAATAGAAGAAACCAAATCCCACCTCGAGCTTCTAATCCTTACAACCCACCCGCTCAACAAGCCCCACCCATTAACCAAGATGTTGAAGCTTTAATGAGAACCCAAGGAGAGAAAATTAAGAATCTGCAAAGCCAAATTATCAATTTGAAAGGGGATATCACCAAGCAAGGGAATGACATTAGATCTAAGCTTCGAAATGATATTCAGTCCTCCTTCAGCAATCAAACGAATGATTTGAAGAATATGCTGGCTAGTTTCTTACCCACCCCTCAACCCTCTACTTCGAGTTCTCTACCTTCAAACGCCGTCACCAATCCGCGAGCGAATGTGAGCGCTATTACTACCCGTAGTGGAGTTACTTTAGTAGGACCACCTATCCCGCTCCCATCATCTACACCTCCTCCACCACCATTTATCCCTACTACTCCCACACCTAGTATTAGTACCCCATTACCGTCTCCTCCTCGTCGTGAAGAAGTACCCAAGACGACTCCTCCACCAACCCCACCTTCCACCTTTAAACCTTCAACATCTCAACCTTTCCCTGCTACACCTACACCTTCCACCTATAAACCCAAAATTCCTTATCCATCTCGCTTAGACAAGGCCAAAATGCACACCAAGGATGACATTCAAGTGTCAAACTATTTGAAGAAAGTTTCGGAAATGACTATCACTTTTAGCCTTGTTGAAGCTCTTGCACAAATGCCTGAATTTGTTAAGATGTTTAAGGAATTGCTTAGCAAGAAGGAGAAGATGGCCGAGTTTGTTAATACTCGATTGAATGAAAATTGTTCTGCCGTCCTTCTTAAAGAACTTCCGGAAAAACTTGGAGATCCCGGTCGTTTTGTGCTTCCTTGTACTTTTAACCAAACCGACAAATTTACTGCTTTAGCCGATCTTGGGGCCAGTATAAACTTGATGCCTTTAAGTGTTTGGAAAAACTTATCATTGCCCGACCTCACACCCACCAAAATGACTCTTGAGCTAGCCAATCTCACTCTCGCTTACCCCGTTGGTATTGCCGAAGATGCGTTCATTAAAGTTGGCACATTCACTTTTCCGGTCGACTTTGTCGTTGTTGATTATGAAATGGACCCTCGTATTCCGTTAATACTTGGACGCCCATTTTTGAGAACCGGTAGAGCTTTAATTGATGTGGATAAATGTGAACTCATCTTAAGAGTCGGGGATGATGCACAAGTTTTTGAAATGAGGAAGCTTACAAGCAAATCCTATGGAAGAGAGTCGGCGAATATGATTAATGTGCTCTTCTTTGCTTAAGGGAACCTTGCCTACTCTTCTTTGGCTTGCCTTGTTTGCCTTAAGCTTGTGCTATTTGATGGACGAAAACTATGTCTTTGATCCCGGTGGATGTATTTCATGTTTCTTCCTATGCTAATCAAGGTCGAGTCAGGCTCACGACTCGGTGAACAAAAATCAAGCGCTTCTTGGGAGGCAACCCATGTATCTATCTTTTAGCTATCTAGATCATAAGTGTAGGGGAGACCCGTTGGTGTTTGCTATTTCCTCTCTTCTCATATTCAGGGATTCGAGCGCTCAATGATCCATTCTTGATGATTTTTGACGACCCGTGATTCCGTGTTTCTGTCTTCCCGGTTCTATCCTTAACTCTTTTCGATTCACTATTTTATATTTTCTCACTATTAAAATAGGAATCTCGTTAGTTGTCTTTTCCTTAGCAAGTTTTAAACAACGTGCACAATGTCCTAAGTGTAGGGGAGTTTACTCCCACATGCTTAAACATTGAGGACAATGTTTATATCAAGTGTAGGGGGGACTTCTATCAAAGTTAAGTGGCCTTTTCCTTGTATCTGTCCTCATTTAACCTGAAAATCAATTTTTCGACATTTTTCAAAATTTTTGATCTATTTTGGCCTATTAGTTTTCCTTTGTTATAGTTATTTTTCTTTCTTTGCTAGAATAAATTTTAATAAAGTGGTTTTAATTTTCAAACGTTGTGAATCTTTTGACTCATCCCGAGTTTACTTATCTAAGTTTACTCTAGCTAGTATCCTTAACGTGTTTAAGTCAAGTTTTGCTAGGCTTTTATATAGGGAGCTATAAAACGCGAAAGTCTTAACTCCCACGGGTTAAGAACAAGAACTTTTCGCAAGTTCCTATAATTGATCCTAGAGAGTCGTTTATCAAGGGAACTTTAAAATGCGATTTCTAAACTTGAAAAAGTCTAAGAGTTTGCAAGATCCTATAGATGACTCGAAAACCCAAAACTTTGATTTAATAGGCTAAGCATCCACGAGTCTCATTCCTTGAGATTTTAAACTGTGGAGAACGAGAGATGATAGAGTCAATTATAAGTTTGGTATCCTTTCGTGAATTTATGTGAGTTAATTATAAGCCTATTCTCCCATCGCTTGCTAATAAATTTATCTGCAATAAATAAGGTTGTACGATTTGAAAAGTTACTTAGCTTCTAGCCCGAGATCGTTTAAAAGTTGCTCGGTATGGATTAGAGTTCATAGCCAAGGCATAACTTATTGAAGCGGGATGCGAAGATTGGCGAGTCCGAAAAGGCCCTAACAAGGCATGAGGGCTACATTTTGTTGCTAAAGATCCAAAGTGATGTGAAGAATCATTTATCAAAGATCAATATGAAGGATCAAGACACACGACGAAAAGCAAAAACTCCCCAAAAGATCATGGAAAAGTCTATCCAAAACGACCCTAACAAGGTATGAGGATAAATAGATCCAAGTCCAAAAAGGAGGCGGATCGTTGTATATCAAAATCCCAAATTAAGATTGGAGAAAAATGAAGAAGTCGTGGTCCAAATATGAAGAATCTCTCAAAACTTCAAGTGAAGAAATTCCTATTATGAAGAGAAGACCATTATTTCATGAATGTCTCTCAAGATTTGAAGTATGAAGTCGCTGCCAAATATCGGTCCGAGAAAGGTCTCAAATCGCGAAGCGAGTTATGCCAAGATATGAACTTTATGAGGTCCCGAGAAGCAGTTTTAAAAGATTTTGTCCTTTAGCTAACTATTGATTAAATCGTCCCACTTTATTTTTAGCCTAAATAACTATCAATTAAGTCAAAAATGCATCCTCGTGATCATTCAAGACAACAATAAAATATAAGAGATACACCAAGAAATAAGGGAGTCTAAGTGAATAATTGGCCCACATGAGTTCGTGTTAGTTTGCTAACTTATAATAACAATGATCTCGTTTTTAAGCTTGGTTTGGAGAAAGTGAAAACTTGAGAATGATGATCATTCATGACATTTCCAAAACCCTAAGGTATGTCTTTGATTTCTTTACTTACTTTCTTCGTTTGAATGTTTATAATTTTCTATCTCTTTAATAAAGGCCAATATGGATTGATTATGATGAAAAATGTAAATCGTTGATAGGTGTGTAAACACCCATCCTTTTTACCACTTAACTACAATAATAACCAAGCCAAAACGTGTATTTTATGTCGTAAATGTCGGAATTATGCGTGGTTTGTGTTTTTGTTGTGATTTAGGACGAAAATGTGAAAAGGGGAGAAAACACGGGCATTCACGGGCTTTTATCGAAGAAAAAGACAAAAGACGAATTCAAGAAATCAAGAGTGCAAAAAGAACGGAAGTCCAAGACCAATTCTGAAGATTTATCGAAGAAAAAGTCAAAAGACGGAAGTTTACTAAAAGCCGAAGAACTCAAGTCTAATTTATTGAAGAAATTACAAAGACGAGTTTAAAGAAATACCGAGACAAAGTCGTTAAAGTCAAAGAATTAAGAAGACAAGGACTAATCAAGCAATTAAAGAAAGAAGAAAGAGGGGGAGGAAGCTTCCTCTAAGCACCTCCCTAATCCTCCTATAAATAGGCCTTAGTTCATTTCATTTCATTTTGTTGGCTAAGTGTGACAATTAGCTCTTCCACTTTAATTTTTGCACATTTAAATACATGTCATTTACTTAATTGTCTTGCACCTTAAATACCTTTAATTTCAAGTAAGTTTCCTTTTAATTGTTGTTAATCTTTACTTTTATTGTTCATCTCCTATCTACCTTTCTTGTTTGATTTTAATCTTTATGCTTATTGTTCATGTTTATGTTCTTTAAATTTTATTGATTTAATCAAGTGGGTTTTGATTATTGTCGTTATTATTGTTAGTTTTATTGATTTAGTTTGTTTGATTATCATTAGTTGATCATTTGTGGTTAGTCTTGCTTAATCTTTTGGTTTGATTTGATTAGTTTGGATTAGATTCGTGTTATTTTTGGTTTCCCTTGTTCTTCGCTGTTACTGTTTTCCCAGGTTTATTCCGAGTCAAAGGATTCAGGCAGGTTATTCCGGATCAGTGAACATTCCGAATAAAGGCAGATATTCTGGATAGGTGACATATTCCGGATAAAGCTTTTATTCTGGATCAACTTGTTCATTCAGAATAGTGGATATTCCGAACCAAACCTGTATTCCGGATCAAGGAGTTTATTCGGAATAATATATATTCTGGATCAAGTGACATTCCGAACGAAGGTGGTTACTTTTGAATATTCTGGATCAGGGAACTCATTCGGAACATTCCGGATCAGGGAACTCGTTCGGAACATTCTGGATCAAAGGTTCATTCGGAATAACTTTTATATTCCGGATCAAGGGGGTGTTCATTCGGAACATTGCGGATCAAGGCTTTGGTAATTATTCCGAGTGAAGAAGAATCATTCCGAACGAAGGTGACATTCCGGATGAGTGATTATTCCGAACGAAGGATTATTCCGAATGAGCTGTTTTCAGGTTCTTTTTAGTTTCAGTTTTTAAGTTTTAATTTTTAAGCTTTACGTTTCCCGCCTTTTTACTTAGTCGCACTTTAAGTTTACTTGCCTTAGATTTATTTTAAGCCTTGCCTTAGTTTAAGTTTTAGTTGCATTTTAAGTTTGCCTTTAGGATAGTTTTAAGTTTGCGTTATTTACTTTAAGTGCCTTAAAATTTTCGTCACGCTTTTAATTTCCCGTCATTTATTTTAAATTAGATTTAGATTTAAATTACAGCCATTTATTTTAAAGTCTTTGCATTTTAATTATACTACAACGACAAAACATTTGTTTCCACCAAAGACAGCTGAGTCGCACTTTGAACCAGTTATCAATTCGATTAGACCACAACAACGAACTTTAATTTTCTTACTAGGTAAAAGCCTTGTATCAAGTATCATAATATGTTAATACATTTATCTTAAACTAATTTACAAATTATTAAAGCATAAAGTACAAGTTTTCGAAGAATAGGACCTTATGCTCACTTAATTATTCCTAAGATATGATTAACCTATATAAACCCTTAAACTAAGAATGTAGAAACCCTAGAAGTCATAAACATACTATATCAGACTTATAATAAGCCTACATTAAGATATAAACCCTAATTAGGCTATGTTTGGCGCGTGAGCTTATCAGAGCTTATCGTAGCTTGAGCTTATTGTTTTTTAAAAAATAAGCTACTATTAAATATAAGTCTCGTTTGGTTGACAGAGCTTGAGGGAGCTTGTTAAAAAAATAAGCTCCTAAATAGCATGCTAGTTAAAGTAGCATGTGAAATAAGCTCAAGCTACATGCTCCAGCATCCAGCTCCAGCAACCCGCTCCAGCAATCCGCTCCAGCTCCTAAGAATGCCAAACACACCCTAAGGGTACATTAAGATATAAACCCTAATTACCCAAGATAGAAAGTCATTAGGCTTAATGACATAGAAACCCTTATACTAAGAAATCTACATGGAATCACTACCTAGTCTTTTAGGACAAGCCTACAAAAATTCATATCACTTCATTAAGGTTATAAGATTATATTAAGACAATGTACAAGTATCCTAATTCACAAGGTACAAGATTTCAATGCATGGCTTGTAAATTAGGTCAAAATGGGTATTTTCACCCTTAAGACATGTTTACTTAGAATAACTTAATAAAACCAATGTACGGACTTCATGAACACAATGAGGACAATGTAGGATGTATAAACTGAGTTTACATAAGTAGCTAATTGAAGGATAATCACTTTTACTAAGACTTAACCATAAATCATTAGAAACCCTAACCCACCTAAGTTTTCTTCTCAATTTCACATCAAACCTTTGTCAAACTTCAAACCAAAGATCCAAACTTCTTAATTACATTTTTTATACCCTAATTAAACCCTAATCCATCACTAATTATATTCCTAAACCCTTAATCACCAAAATCACAAAGTATAAAGTTACAAGCCCTAGTTTAGATCCGGTTTTACTTTTTCCCTCCAAAAATGATTTAAAAACCTTTCCCTCCTAAATTTAATCTTAGGATCGGATATTTAGGATATTTTGAGATATTTTCCATGTAGGTGCATAAGCTACTTGTAGATGAAACATCCTCATTCCTATCTTTAAAATTTGTGGCCTTATATGAACCATAATCTTAGATATTTTTATCCTAGACCTCATGACTCATTCTTAGACTTTCATAGATCTTTTCTAGGCTTCCTTAGTCACTAATCCCTGGTTCTTACACGTTATGGGGCAAAACTTGGAGCTTAAGGGTTAGAAATAGTATAAATAGGAGTCTTTAGCTTCATTTTAGAATCATCCTTCACTTTCAATCTTCTACACCTATACATTCTGTTCTTAAACCTCCATTGAACTTCTAAAAATTCCCTAATATCAGTATCAAGATTTGGAAGAAGTTCTAGGAGTTCTTGACGAATTATAAGGAAGATATAGTCCATATACCCCATTAGGAGCCATTTTGGAGCATCCTAGGTAATCACTTTGTTAGTTATGCTTTGATCTTGTTATAATACTTTCTTAGAGTTGTTATAATGTTAATAAGATGTTATAAAGATAATCTAAAAGAAAATAGAGCTTTTGATCATTTTAAATGAAAGCTATAAGCTAAAGAAGTCTTAAAACCCTAGTTTTGTAATTTACATGAAATAATAAGCAAAACCCCATTTCAAAAGTTATGATTATGTAGAAATGTTTTTATTATGATTGTAAACATGTTTTGAAACTTTTTTTTAAAATCCTAGATCATTTTGGTCCATTTTTTAGGTTGTTATGTGATTTTTACAAGTATATGGACTAAAATTATCATTTCTGAAACTATTTAACATTTTGGGCCAAAAGTGTCATTTTGTGAAAGTTAAATCTATAATAATAAATATTGAAAAGTTTTAGGCCATAAGGTTAAATATTGAGGGTTTAAATTGTAAATAATGAAACTATATACTTTAGGGGTTAAAAGTGTAATTAAGCTAAAGTATTAACTAAAAGGGCTATTTTGCCAATTTTTAAAGTAAAGAAGATTAAATATGAGGATGTAATGAAGGTATCATGTTAGTAGGGAGCTTTGTACAAAGATGTTCCATCTCGATATTACGTTCTAAGTGAGTGGTTAGGTTTACGATTTAAAGTGTCATCGCTCCTTAAACGTTTATAGAATGGCTTCCAAGTATGATGGCCCGAACAATGATGCTAGAATTACAACCAAAAATTAATTAAAGAATACATAACTAATACTTAAAAATATTGAACTAAAGACAAATACTTGATATATATAAATATATATATACATATATGTTGACCCAGGTTTGTGAGACTAAGTTGTTTTCCTGTGACTAATATATATTTGACGTGATTCAAACTCCGTAGGCTAAGGTGAGTTCATAGCCTCATTTTTTAAATGCTTTCTAAATGATTTGAAAACCCGTGAGTGGGATATATGCTAAAACTAGAATACTTGTGTTTTTTAACTATATGAGTTTACTGAAATATGTTATTGTACGATTGCGCAAATTGTAACTTGTTTCCCAAATTTCATGAATCATTAAACACATCCTTGTGCGCTAATATGGTAAAATAGATCTATTGGGTTTTACAAATCCTGTTTGTGTTACCTTTACGCGTGGGTAATCAAGCATACTTATATCTATTTGGGTTTAACCAATCCTGTTTGTGTTACCTGTTCGAGTGGGTAATCGTGTAAAACCCGCATGCTTTTACCATACATAGTACCCTTAGGATCGTACGTACTAGATTAAAACTTTCCTAATATAGCATGATTACGATTACGTGTTAGGAGTTTACGTATTACGTACGTGTTAGAACACGATAAGTATTTACTACGCACGATCATGTAATAATTATTTGACGATAATTAATCACGAACATGCGATCATGAAATCATGAACGTAATTAAAACACGAACTATTATTAATTACGTATATATATTTATTACGAGCGTAATTAAATATATTAGATCACGGTATTTACGTAACGAGAACATTTAAAACACGAACATAAATAATCACAAACGTTTAACTAAATAACGAGACACGGAAAAAGGTACGGGTACCCCAAGTGGGGTCCCTACCCGCGGCCAACAAGGACAAATGGGCCAAACCCATTTGTCAAATTTACTAAAGGGGGTTATTATTTTTTTACTACTCAATTAAACTTTACAAAAGATTTTTAAGAAAACCTAAAAACCTCCTTCCCCCTTGTCTCTTTGTGCCGCCACCCTACAACCACCATAGAAGGTTATTTTGATCTTGGTTCGTCCTTTTGATCCACGAATTCGGTAAAACCTTTTTAAACCTTTTCTTTTGATTTAATCTTCTTATAAATTATGAACATGTGATGTTTTTACAAAAACATAATAATTAAACATGGATCTAACATGATTTGGTGTTAAATAAAATCAAAAGGGTGTTTTTAAGGGGTGTTTGTTTTGGCCGCCGGCTTCACCGAACCCAAAAGGGGTCTCGGCTTGCCAAGCCGACCACCACCAAGACCATATGGTCTTGGTTGGTGCGTGTGGGTCCCACGGCAGTAGTGAAACAAGGGGTACCCCGAGTTGGTTCGGGGTACGGTGTCGATTTCATGTCCGGTTCATGCTTTTTAGTCTAGATCCGGTTCATGGTGTATGTTAGTTTTTTTTATGTTTATGATCTTAGATTAAAATTAAATTAATAAAATGATGTGATTAATTTAATAACATGACTTAGGTTATTTAATTATTAATGATCATGAAATTATTTTAACCTAAGTATTTATATATTTAAGACTTATAATTAATTAATTATTTTAAAACCATGGATATAATTAATTAATTAACATGACTAAGGTTATATTATTAATATAAAATAATACATATTTTAACCTAAGTATTTAACTTATTTTAATTAAAAACATGTTATACTTTAATTAAATATTTTAACCTATAGTTTAATTTAATTACATGAAATAATTATTAAACTATACATTATATCATATGACTTAGAAAATAATCATGTAAACACTTAGGCTTATATACTTAGCTTATTTAACCAGCTTATTTCTAATTATGGAAACTTTCTATTTATGGAAACTTATTTAATTAAGGCAGCTAATCTATTTATGGAAACTTTCTATTTTTAGAAACTTATCTATTTTTAGCAGTAAATCTATTTTTGGAAACTTTCTATTTTTGGAAACTTTTTATTTTTGGTAACTTTCTATTTTTGGAAACTTTCTATTTTTGGAAACTTTCTATTTTAGGAAACCTGCTATTTTTGGAAAGTTACTTATTACTACACAGTAAGTATAATAACACATGAAATACAAGAAATACTTAATCAGATGAAACAGAATATAAGATAAAACCCAGTTTAAGGCTTGAAAACAGTAAAACATGTTAAGAACACATAAAATAAGCTAAGACATGACATAAAACCAGCTATGTATTTAGTAAGCAGATACTTATTCATGTACGTATTTATGTAGCACTAGTGATTCGGAAGTAGGATTCCTCGCAGTTCATCTTTTCGTTCACTGGACATAAGGTACGGATTCCCGTCCTTTCTGTATGGACATTCTTTCCTTATTAGGATTCCCCGTATGCAGCCAACTGTTTTCCCGTAGTATAAGTTATGTGTTTGATTGCTTATGTTTAATTAAGATTACCTATAGCCATATACATGCATGACCAGTTTCACCTAGTTATGGAGGTACCATAACCATAACATTAGAGGCACTGATGTTATGACTTCACCACGGCGGAGTGATTGCTCGTGGCGTCCCTTCAGCTTTTGGCCATTTATTTATATTTATCATGTGGGGCGTATGGGTGCATCCTAGTTACATGTTTTTATTCAGGATTTCATGGTGAATGTGGTGTGTGCCTTGCATCCTTCACAAGGAGCTGATCCCTCCTACCCAAAAACCAGTATATTATATTAGAGGCAGCCCCTCTAATTTGCATGATGAGGTCACCCCTCCAATTATTCATGCACGGTGGATTTTCATGACCTATATTGGCTAATGGTAAAATATAACAAACAGTTTTTATAAGATAAACATAAGACTTTCAAACTATAAACCAGTTTTATCAAGACTTAACCAGGTTACTCGGGACTTAGTTTTCTTCCGCTGTTATTATGTTATATGCTTATCCTATTCATGCTTTATTGTACATCCGTGCACTGAGCGTATTTGCTCAGCCGTTTTCCTTTTCTATGTTCCCAAAACGGCAGGTACTCAGGGACGCTCGTAGACACTAAGAGTACGTGCATATGGACTGGAAGCTGTCTAGCCTTCTTTACATTATGCATTTCCTTTCTTATGATACTTATGCTTTGGACATTGTTTAGTCCTTTCCTTATTATACTATGTTTGTGTGTGATGAGCTTTACTTTTGGACTACCGATGTTTGATTCCGGTATTTTCCTTTTTATGGTCGAGTAATGTTTAAACATTTTTCCTTGTATGCTTTGATGACACGCCATAATTTCTGTGATATTTCCATTTCCAAAATGGGGTGTTACAAATCGAGTATACTTTATTAGAATTAATGGGTAATCTGGATCAATGGGTTACTTGTCATGATCTCCTTTCATGACGTTCACTTCGGTGAATTCCGTTAGTTTTGACTCATGAACTTAGAACAACAAAACATAGCTTTATGTGAACGAATAGTAACGTAGCTCAAATTGGTAGACATGTATTCAAAACTGTTATTAAAAACCTATGAATTCACTCAACCTTTATGTTGACTTGTAAGCATATATTTCAGGAATATATGACTGATAGCATAGAGCAACATAAGGATGGCATGAAGAGGCACAAGATTGAAATTATTGACATAGATTTGGGAACCTCATATTGTAAAACTCTGATTTTTAATGATATATAAAGAAAGTTGATTGAATCACTCTTTTGAGTTGTTTTCTATCATTATGACTTGTGTTCTATGAAGTAATACCACAAATTAGCTTCCGCTGCTATAAGGTAAAAACGAGGGTGTTTCAGATTGGTACTCAGAGCCATGGTTATAGAGAACAAGAATTAAAATCTTGACTATAACTACTTTTCCTAATAATTTTAAGAAAGTCCTTCGTGCCAATGCCAGTGATGCTACAAGAATAAGGTAATATTATGCCAATACCAGTACTGCTACCCTTCAGAACAATGCATAAGTGATACTAATGTTTATGTGTACATAATATTATGGTACTATTATATATATAAGTTATGATATTTATCGACGTCTCTGGAAATATGTATTCCTATCTTCCTCCTATTATCGTCTTATCCGGTTCAAAAGATGAGCTTTCTGCAAATATTCTTGACGACTCCCTGAAGAGTATGTCTAATTTGTCAAAGAATAATCCTTATGATACATATAATGAAGAAGTTCTTCCCGAGTGAAGATATTATGGATAAAGTTAAATGACTTAGGAATGACCGAAGAATCATACAACGAGATTTTAAGAAGTTGGAAGGATATTTTAAAGGAGCCAAGTCCAAGTTGTAGAAAAGACAAGTGATATATGATGAAGGAATTATTCAAGTTCGAATGAAGATTTCCATTCTAGAGTTAGTCATTGAGGACATTCAAATTAGACTCGGCCCAATATACGAAGTCTTTTTGATGCCATCAAGGAACTGAAAAAGAAGAGAGTTAGACACTAGACTATAATTTGTGAATTTTACAAAGCCGAATAGTTGACAAGCTGATTTGTAAATATTCTCAATTTTATGTCTTTCCTTTTATGGATAACAGTGAAGCTTGTCTTGTAAGTTTAAACAATACAAGTTGTTAATAAATAAAAGATGTGTTATCCGTTAAAACCTCGTCATTCTATTTATTCACCTCTAGAAATCTGGGATTTCAAAATTTTTGTCAATAGTATTCGAATTTTTGGATTCGTGTTATGAGCTATTTATGCTTAAATAAGATAACTTATGATTGCCTTATTTTAAATTATTGAACCATAATTTTCTAAATATTGTTCACACGAGTCTGATCAATTCGTAGAAATAATGATTCAAAAAGTTTTGGGCTTAAGTGTATAGCTCATACACAAATGTATTTTCTCAATACATAAGACGTTTTTTGTTGATTTTATGATTTTACGATAGTACCAAAATAGGAACCCTTATGAATGATTTGTCAATTGATTCAATACCCTTATGTATGAAGATTTTAACGAATATATCATTCTTACCCTCTGTTATCTTGTGTGCGTTGATAGAATGGAACCCACGAGAGCATCGACATCTGCAATGGTAACAATGACTCAAGAAGAAATTAGGCAATTGGTAGCTGATAGTGTTGCTGCAGCTTTGCAAGCACAAGCTACTAACATGCCTAATGTTGAAAGGAATAATGTTCAAAGAGAAATTCATGTAGCCAATAGATGTAGCTACAAGGAATTCATGAACTGTCAACCTTTTAACTTAAAAGGATCTGAAGGTGTTGTTAGTCTTATTCGTTGGTTTGAGAGAACTGAATCAATATTTTCTCGAAGTGATTGTACCGAGGACTTCAAAGTGAAATTTGCTACTGGTACACTAACTGATGAAGAATTATCATGGTGTAATTCATTTGCTCAACCCATTGGAATTAAAGAAGCTTATAAGACCATCTGGTCTGAATTTAAGAAGCTATTGATAAAGAAGTATTGCCCTAGAAATGAGATCAGAAAGATGGAAGAAGAATTTTATCAACTTAAGGTGGAAGGAAATGATCTCAAGACTTACATAAGAAGATTCCAAGAACTAGCACTATTATGCCCAACTATGGTGCCAGATTCTGAGAAACGTATGGAAGCATTCATAGGAGGATTGCCTCAAAGCATTGAGGGAAATGTTACTGCTTCAAAGTCCCAAACTTTAGAAGTAATTTCCATAACTCAGAGGCTAATGGATCAAGTTCTAAAGCGCATTCCTGTGCAAGGAAAAGAGGATCATAAGAGGAAGTTCGAAGATAAAAGAGACACCAAATTCAATGAAGACCACTACTACTCCAAAGATCGCGACAACAACAATCGCTACAATAACGATCGTAAGGATAAGAGGCAAGAAAACTTCAAGGATAATACTTCTATCCCAGCCGAGAGAAAGGTGTAAGCTGGAAAACTAGCACTATGTATAAGATGTACTCTGTATCACGAGGGGCCTTGCACTGTTCAGTGCCAGATTTGCCACAATGTGGGTCACCTAACTAGGAACTGCAAGAAGAAAGGACCAACTACTGGAAATAAATAAGCCGTATTTCTATTTTTAGAATAAGACGTCATACTTTGAACTAAATCTCAGGACGAGATTTTCTTTAAGGGGTAGAGACTATGACAACCCAGTATTTTCATCTATGTATTATGTACATTATTCTTGTGAAATAAATAATACTTTGTTTTTATGGTGAAAATTTTTGTTTTCCCTATATGAATTATGTGAGTAGCTTACATAGCAAGGTGCACAAACTCACACAACTCACACTATCAATTATACTTATGTTTATAGGATATGAAGACCTTATATATCAAGTCTAAACTCTAAAAGTGGTCTTATAAGTACCATAATAATAAAAACATCTCAAATATAACTATGATGCCCTAAATTCCCTTAGAAACCCTAGAATCCCTTTAAATGAGTTGTAAACTCAAGAATGGTAAACTATAACTGGAGAATACATATGAATAAGTCATTATGGATTATAAACAAGTTGTAAACTATACTTTGAAGATATAATAATACCTAAGAATGGTAAAAACAACCTATACAAAGCTAAGTACAAGTAAAAGTACATAATAGTCTAGATCACCACGTAGGAACCCTTGGTAAACAATGTTTCAAGAAATATAACTACATAATATCTATGTACAAGTATAAAATACAATATACTAATTATAATCTTTTATATAAAGGAAAGGTAATTGATCACAAAACATTAATATTCACTAATCCAAAGCTAATTACAAGTTAAGACCTAATAACCAAGATTAGCATATAAAATCCATTCTATAATGGATTAGAGTCTAATATTTTGAAACTAATTATAAAACTAAACTAAATATCATAATAAGTAAAATATTTATCTTAAACTAAGTTACAAATTATTAAAGCATAAAGTACAAGCTTTCAAAGCATGGGACCCTAAGCTCACTTAATTATTCCTAAGATATAATTAACCTATATAAACCCTTAAACTTAGAATGTAGAAACCCTAGAAGTAATAAACATACTATAAAAGACTTAGAATAAGCATACATTAAGATATAAACCCTAATTACCCAAGATAGAAATTCATTAGGCTTAATGACATAGAAACCCTTATACTAAGAAATCTACATTGAATCACTACCTAGTCTTTTAGGACAAGTCTACAAACACTCATAGCACTTCATTAAGGTTATAAGATTATATTAAGAGAATGTACAAGTATCCTAATTCACAAGGTACAATATTTTAATGCATGGCTTGTAAATTAGGTCAAAATGGGTATTTTCACCCTTAAGACATGTTTACTTAGAATAACTTAGTAAAACCAATGTTGGGACTTCATTAACATATTGAGGACAATGTAGGATGTATAAATTGAGTTTACATAAGTAGCTAATTGAAGGATAATCACTTTTACTAAGACATGTTTACTTAGAATAACTTAGTAAAACCAAGGTTGGGACTACATTAAACCTTTGTTAAACTTCAAAACAAAGACCCAAACTTCTTAATTACAATGTGTATACCCTAATTAAACACTAATCCATCACTAACTACATTCCTAAACCCTTAATCACCAAAATCACAAAGTATAAAGTTACAAGCCCTAGTTTAGACCCGGATTTACTTTTTCCCTCCAAAAATGATTCAAAAACCTTTCCCTCCTAAATTTAAACTTAGGATAAGATATTTAGGATATTTTGAGATGTTTTCCATGTAGGTTCATAAGCTACTTGTAGATGAAACATCCTCATTCCTATCTTTAAAATTCGTGGCCTTATATGAACCATAAGCTTAGATATTTTTGATCCTAGACCTCATGACTCATTCTTAGACATGCATATATCTTTTCTATGCTTACTTAGTCACTAATCCCTGGTTCTTACACGTTGTGGGAAAAAACTTGGAGCTTAAGGGTTAGAAATAGTATAAATAGGAGTCTTTAGCTTCATTTTAAAATCATCCTTCACTTTCAATATTCTATACATATAAATTTTGTTATTACACCTCCATTGAAGTCCTATGAAGTCCCTAGAGATCATTAGAAAGCTTTGGAAGAAGTTCTAGGAGTTCTTCAAGAGTTATGAGGAATATATTGTCCATATACCCCATTAGGAGCCATTTTGGAGCATCCTAGGTAATCACTTTGTTAGCTATGCTTTGATCTTGTTATAATAATTTCTTAGATTTTTTATAATGTTAATAAGATGTTACAAAGAGAATATAAAAGAAACTAGAACTTTTGATCATTTTAAATGAAAGTTATAAGCTAAAGAAGTCTTCAAACCCTAGTTTTGTAATTTACATAAAATAATAAGCAAAAACCCATTTCAAAAGCTATAATTCTGGATAAATGTTTTCATTATGATTATAAACATGTTATTAAACTTTGTTTTAAAATCCCAGATCATTTGGTCCGTTGTTGATGTTGTTATGTGATTTTTACAAGTATAAGGACTAAAACTGTCATTTCTGAAACTATTTAACATTTTGGGCCAAAAGTGTCATTTCGTGAAAGTTAAATCTCTAAGAACAAATATTTAAAAATTTGAGGCCCTAAGGTTAAATATTGAGGGTTTAAATTGTAAATAATGAAACTAGATACTTTAGGGGTTAAAAGTGTAATTAAGCTACAGTATTAATTAAAAGGGCTATTTTTTACAATTTTGAAAGAAAAGAGGATTGAATATGAGGAAGTAATGAAGGTATCATGTTAGTAGGTATCTTTTTACAAAGATGTTCCATCTCGATATTACGTTCTGATTGAGTGGTTGGGTTTACGATTTAAAGTGCCCTCGCTCCTCAAACGTTTATAGAATGGCTTCCGAGTATGATGGCCCAAACAATGATACTAGAATTACAACCAAATATTAATTAAAGAATACATAACTAATACTTAAAAATATGGAACTAAAGACAAAGACTTTGTTAGCC
This sequence comes from Glebionis coronaria, assembly GCA_025667525.1. Lineage (NCBI taxonomy): Eukaryota > Viridiplantae > Streptophyta > Magnoliopsida > Asterales > Asteraceae > Glebionis > Glebionis coronaria. Next base: position 149,054,896 of record CM046876.1, read on the forward strand.
TCAAAATATTGAGTCAAACAAGAATGTTCGGTCATAGGTTTATATTGTAATATTTATTAGAACGTTGTAATAGATAGTTAAATAGTCGTGGTTCACGGGCTTGGATTTAAAATAATTGAAGTCCAAAAGACAAGCCCGGCCCAATATATATCCCATTAAAGCCCGCATGTGGGTGGACTATATATACTACCCTCCTAGCATGTTAGGAGGGTTGGTTGTTCACTTTATTCATTTCTTAATCTAATATTCACCAAGTTAATCATCTCCTTCTCTCTACTTTCTCTCACTACTTTCTCTCTCTAGGAATCTATCTCTTTTCATCTATTTTCTCTCTATAATCATCTAAATGTATGGGACAACATTTGGTATCAATCGCCATGGGGTAGATACGTGATTGGTTTTGATTTTCCTATTGTGTTCGTGAGTTTTTCTTGATTTTTAAGCTCGAATCATCAAGTTTTTTTGTGTTTTTGTGGTGGTAGTGAGTAGACAAATCATCTACGTAGGAGTGGTAGTGATTTGGGTTACTTTGATCGGTTAAAAACACGAAATTTGGTGGTGTTTGGCTTGATTTTTGGTGTAAAATCACGTTTTTCATAAGAGTTTCATTATTCCTATTTTTTAGGAACTTCTGTCTCAAATTCGCAACATTTGGTCCTAAATTCGCAACTCTGTCTCTCAATTGCGAAATCCCTGCTTAATTGCGAATTTGGTGTACAATTCCGGAATTAGAGTCAATTGCGAAATCTTTCTATAATTCCTGAATTATTCATGTTGCGAAATCTTGCATAATTGCGAAACTAGAGTTAATTGCGAATTCTTTCCATGTTTGCGAAATTATCCCAATTGCGAAATTATATCTGAGAATTGCGGAATTAGTGCTTTTTTGGGTATTGCGGAATCGAACATTTTTGGTTATTGCGAAATCATGGCTTAATTGCGGATTGTGCTTAATTGCGGATTTTGAGCCTATTGCGGAATCATCTTTTAATTGCGGAATTACAACCATTGCGGAATTATTTGCTAACTGAGGAATTGCGGATTTGTATCTTAAAGGGATTGCGAAATTGAATTTGTTGGACAATTGCGGAATCTTGCATTTTTAAAGAATTGCGGAATCTTGAATCTTAGAATCTTAGGGGATTGCGGAATTAATCCACTATTGCGGAATCATTCACATCATTTCGAATTCTTCAATAATTTTCGAAAATTTATGTTTTTGAAAATTCTTAACATCGAGTGATTTTTCGCTTTAGAATTTTTGGTTTATGGTGAAGATAATTTTTAGGGGATTTTAACATCTTTTCTCGACAACGCCAATCACAACACATCTACTTAAGATCCATTTTCACTTCATCAACTGAGAAACCATCATCATGGAAACGAGCAATGCATGTTCAGACAGAGAAGAACGAGAGATGCAACTACAAGAACAAGTCCTTAAACAACGTTGTATGCAAGCTTTCAGTGATCTTAAAACGAATCTAAAACGTATAGAAAGAGAGAACTTCTCGTACAATCCTTTGTATATGCGTGCTTTTCAGTCCTTTTTCGGAAATGATCATCGCACGTTCACTTATGACTTAAGAGACCACTTGAGGAATCTTGAGAATGAACTACTCAACAAAAACCTTCATGAGACAAATTCCAAGAATGCCTTCAAAACACTCAGAACACCGTTTCAACCATTCTTTGCTTCACAACTATTCAAGAATCCTAATTTTGAGTCAGAAGTTCGAGATGCAAATCAACACTTCAAAGACTACACTACAATGGAAGAAAAATCATTCAGAGATTTGATATTTGGAAACATGGAATCAATTGAGAGGCTTTTGGATGAACGCCTACTTCATGCAAAAGACATGATCAAGAAGATGAATGATAAAAGGCTGAAAATGCAAGAGTGCACGGTTGCAAAGATTCATGTAGTGGATACGAGTCCAGTCTCAACTGTAAGTAACGAGACAATATCGAGTAATGCAACTGACAGCTGCAGAACAGGGAAAACAACGCATGGTGAGCAGAATGATCATAACAGCTCTGGGAAAGACTACAACAGCTCTGGCAAACAACACATCGACTCTGAGAATGTCATCAGCAATACACCTTCCTATGATAATGGTCCTGTTTTCGATTCTGAGCCATTGGAAGAGGTAAACTATGATGAATATAATGTGTTTGGAAATGCTAATACGCATGAGCATAGTGATCAAACTCAAACCATTATTCCCACATGTATGACGGAAAAGGTTGATAGCAATACCATACCTGATCCATTAGACACGTGCAATAATTCGTCTGATAATGATCAACATGCAAATGAGTATGATGACGAGGAGCGTGTTGCGCTATCCAATTTAATTGCTAATTTACAAAAAGATGTCAGAGAAAATAAAAAGAGTCAAAAGCAATTAAAGAAGGCAAACGCAACACTCACTCAAAATTTTGAAGAATGCAAAGCTGCTCTAATTAAGTCTAGTGAAACTATAGATAGCTATAGAGTGGAGCTTCTTCAGAAAACCAAAGAGCTTGAGGGGTACAAGGGTAGTACGTTAAAAAGTCAAAAAGACGATTTTGAAAACAAATATAATACAACTCTTGAGTTATTAGCCAAAGAGAAGCGTCAATATAATGTTTTCTTAATGGATGAACGTCAAAAAACATACCTTGCCAATATCAAAGTTAATGAACTTGAACAAAATCTCTCTATGACCACTACCGATTCTGCTAGAATTCTTGAGGTTAAGAACCAAGAGGTAGATGCGTTAAAACAAGACTTCAAAAGTAGATATTATAAAGAAACCGGAAAAGTAACGAAACTAGAAGAAGAAGTCAAATTCTTGAAGAAAGTTGTTTATAAAACACATGATTCTATTCAATCCGTAAGAATGTTAGCACCTCCGTCCATGTTTAAGGGTCAAGCTAGCTTTGCAAGTCCTGAGTACCTTGCCAAAGCTCAAGCTGCGAACCCGTGTCTTTATCTTGATGAGACTGAAAGGACCGATCTTGATTGCATGCCTCTTAGTGCCGATAGTGAAGAGACTGCCCTTTGGGATGATGATAGTCAACCTCTTGTCAATAAAGAGTTTGTAAAACCATATAATTATGCTTATGAGAATAGTATTTATGGTCTTTTCAACAAACAAACTCAAAAAACTCGTGAGGAAGTGTTTCTAGAATGCAAACAAAAGAGAATTCAATGGAAGAAAGCATTTTCCCCTAAGAAATCTAATGTTTACAAATACATAAACTACCTCCCTCTAGATGAATCCAAAAGCAAGAGTAGGAAAACATTAGGTGTTCTTAAACACCACATAGATAATGTTAAATCTATTGTTGAAAGAGATTGGGAAAAACATGAAAATGCTGATTGGCAACGCCCGATTCCTCAAGATATTACCTTGCTTGTGAAAGAACTCTTAATTCCAAACACGACGTTGATTAAAGAAACTGTTCTTCAACTTGAGGAGTTCATTCAGACTGAAATGTATGATGATTTAAAATATGTTGAATCTCTTGAGAAATACATTGATGATCTTCAAATGGAAAAGTCTGTTTTTTCAGATGAATATGATTTACTCTTGCAAGAATGCGTTTCTAAAGATGTAATGTGTTCTTATTTTACATCTTGTGCTGATATTGATGAATCTTCTGATGTTGCATGCAAATATCTTGATAAGATCAATGAATGTGAGCGTCTTGAAATTGAGCACTTGAAACGTAAAGAAAATGTTGATAAAAAGGCTTTTGAGTTACTTCAACACAAAACTGATTTCCTTCAAAAACATTGTCATTCTCTTGAACTTGCTTTGCAAAAAGACGTTGGTAGTTTTCCATATGATAATAACTTGCAAGAAAAAATTTCCACAACGTTTCGAGAAATGAATGAACAGAATTTGGAAATTAAAGGGTTGAAAGCTCAGTTACAAGACAGGAACAGAGCGATAGCAGAGTTGCAGAAACTCGTTGCTAAGATGGATGGGAAAGTTGTGGAACCTAAAGTTGTGAAACCTGTTGTTCGACAACCCAATGCCTACAAGGATCCAAAGCAGTCTATCTTAGGAAAACCGACTCCGCTCTCCAATTCTTCTCATATGAAATCTAGGTTACCCCCTAAGACTGATATGCAACCAAGTGTTCTAAAACCATCCATATCACCCTATGTTCCTCCATTTAGAAAGCACACTGTTGCTAAACCCAACCATGTGAATGCACCTAGCACTTCTAGGACTCCTCCAAAACGTGTGACATTCACGTCCACAAAGGAATCTGTAGGTTCAAATGACCTTGTTCATACACACAACCTAGAGGATGCAAAACAAAAAGGGAAGATTCAGAAAGACAAACCCGTGTATGAAAAATCTAGTTCACCAAATCCCGCTAGAGTTCCACACACTCCTAATGATAGTCAACCAAAACCTAGGATCCATCTTCAGTAATCGAGGAATTGGAAACCATCCATGAATAGTCATGTTTCGAACACTACGCCTAAACGATTTGGACAACCCAGGAATACAAGGACTTTCATGAATCCCAAATTCCCTGTATGTCCCACTTGCAACAAGGGCGTTCACAATGGAAATCATGATCATTGCATATTGCAATACCTCTATGAGGTCAAATCTCGTTCCTTTGAACGGAGATCGAATACAGATCCCATAAGACAACAAGGAGATACAAACCCATCGCAAAGAAAAGCAACCACACCAAATCTGAAACGTGGATTAAAAAAAGACATAGTTTCTCTCCAAAGAAGTCTTCCGTTGTGCAAGAGAAAACTACTCCTAAATCTAGTCTTCAGTGGAAACCAACGGGTTGGATCTTCACGGAAGTTGGTCTTAAGTGGATTCCAATAGAGAAGAGTGATGAAACCTGCGCAAGCACGAATGTGAATGTTATGAATGTCGAAAAGGAATTTGTTACTCCTAACTCTAGTATTTGTGCAAGTTCTTCTTCTGTCATTGTAGGTAAAACAACGAATTCTGAACCCACTTCTTCTTCAAAGGGTTCCAATTCTGTATATTCTATATCACCTTCTTCTGTTGTACAAAAATCTATTTTGGATTATATTCGAAAAACTTGAGAAAACACAAAAAAAATATATATAAATATCATTAGAAAAACAAAATAAAAAAGGAAAAACTTTCAAAACACCAAAAATATTCTTCTCGACATGTCTTTCAGTATCGATAATATGGACGTGCCTAGAAATGTCGCTCAATAACGACACGAGTGTGTACATAAAGCTCGAATGAAAGTTGTAAATATTTTTCAAAACATTTCATTTCTTCTTTTAGTAAAGGAAATTGTCTATTTTGGACAATATCTCCAAACAACGGGTAGAGCAATCTATCACGGGTTGAGCTAGTCACAAAACATTCAACGTTTTGAGCTCAACACAATGGCTTGTAATCACTTTCAGATTGCAACCCGGATCTATATTCACGGGGGAGTGTACGATTTCGTGATCTTACCCTCAGCAAAAGAAGAGAAATCTTCTTACACTTGAGTGGATTCGTCAAGACATTCAAAGTCTATGAACTCAAGTTTATGCTTTAGAAAAACCTTTTCGTCAAAAAGAATTGATTTTTCAAAAAGCGTTGAACACAATTTTTTCAAGAATTTCTCAATGATATTCAAAATCTTTCAAAAAATGTGTGTTCAACAACTCATATCCTCAAAAGTTTAATGTGGATCAAATCCCCGTAATGACAATTCCATTGGATCAATTTTTGAGGGGGAGCTTTCCAAAATTCATGCTAAGTTTGACACATCTTTCACCCGAAGATTTTCAAGACTATTTTTCAAAATATATTTTAATCAAATTTGGTATCTCTAATATTAAAAGATCTTATATATTAGAGATAGGGGAGAAAATGTGATTAAAATGTGATCTAAAAGACTCAGGCACTCATGGTTACGATCAAATACCCACAACATCTTTAATTCACGACGTTATTGGTGTCAAAAGGGTGGTTAGGTTTAAGTCCTATGATCCAACCAGAACCGGAGGGATCTTCCCAGGTACAATCCAATAGATTATTAGAGGTCCTTAGGAAAGATGGAGTAGAATGTGAACGAAGCTGAATGCCGACTAAGTACTGATGATAACACTGGAACAATCACAACAAGGTGCTATTAATGATGTCTTGGTAAGCATTGAAGGGGTTGAAGAATGAAAAAGAAATGTAAGGATAAAGGGTCTAAAGAAAGAAGCCCTCCATACAACTTAGGTAGAAACCGGATCAACACATCATGAAGACAACTCATCATGGACCCAGTGATGTGAAGCACAACCCTTTCCTAGCTACTCAGGCTTCTCTCAAAAGAAGTTTGTTTTATTGTCACGGAGATCAACATGACTTCTATTGACTTTCTCACTCCGAGATAGTTGATATTAAATAGGTGGCATCTGCTCCAGCCTCCGACCACTAAAAGTGCACAAATCGAGTCTAGAGCCAAGAGATCAATCAAATCTCGTTAGGACACACGGATGAAGATCAAGAGAGTCCTACGCTATATCCTTGTGATATTGCTAGAACACTCAGAGTGATACTACTTAGTCTTCACAATGATGAGTGGAAATCCTTCCAGTGTTAACATCAAACAGCACTACGGTAGGTCATATGCAAGATTCTTTATGAATTAAACATATGTAAAACTGAAAAGCAACAGTGGTTTGATTCTGAATTGATTCAAACTTGTTTCAGGTTTATACGCATTATCTTTATGGTCTTGACAGAACATTCAGAGTGATATTTATTAATATTCACAGTGACGAATGGAAATCCTTCTAGCGTCAACATCAAACAGCGCTACGGTATGTGACTTGTGAGATTCTTATGAATCAAACTTGTGTCAACTGGAAAGCAACAATGGTAAGATTCTTATGAATCAAACTTGTTCTAGGAATTTGAATTGACCACTTTAATCAAGCGGATATTTATCCAATTGATTCACTCTTTATGTTCACAGTCTTGCTTTGAGACGGTCGAGTAAAGAGAACGGCTAGTACAGCCGCGAAACCCTGTCAAGGAGATTCTTAACTGCATCTACCTAATCACAGGTACGGTATTTAATATCGTATAACGGTCTTCACCGACCGGAGGTAAAACGCTACCGATTTAGGACGAATGTTAAAGCCATTCAGTCCGTGTCTATGTTTTGTCTCGAGAAGGTGGTGTCACGGTGTACTCAGCAAAGTCAAAGATTCAAAACCACATATTCATGCCCAAAGAGTTATTCAACAATTAGGAGTGTGAGCATGTGGATAAAGACACAAGATCACAAGATGGCAAAGACAAGTCAAGAATGATTTGAAGATCTCAAGATAAAAGACTAAGTCGAAAGACAATGACAAAGGCTCAAAGATCACAACATGAAGGAACAAAACTACTGTTACACGTTCAAGACTCATTTATGACGAAATTCATAAATCTCCATTGGACTCCAAATATCAAAGAGGAATGACCTCACATTGGGGGAGATTGTTAGCCTCAAAATATTGAGTCAAACAAGAATGTTCGGTCATAGGTTTATATTGTAATAGATAGTTAAATAGTCATGGTTCACGGGCTTGGATTTAAACTAATTAAAGTCTAAAAGACAAGCCCGGCCCAATATATAGCCCATTAAATCCCGCATGTGGGTGGACTATATATACTACCCTCCTAGCATGTTAGGAGGGTTGGTTGTTCACTTTATTTATTTCTTAATCTAATATTCACCAAGTTAATCATCTTCTTCTCTCTACTTTCTCTCACTACTTTCTCTCTCTAGGAATCCATCTCTTTTCATTTATTTTCTCTCTATAATCATCTAAATATATGGGACAACAGACTTGATATATATATATATATATATATATATATATATATATATATATATATATATATATATATATATATATATATATATATATATATATATATATATATATATATATATATATATATATATATATATATATATATATATATATATATATATATATATATATATATATATATATATATATATATATATATATATATATATATATATATATATATATATATATATATATATATATATGTGTGTGTGTGTGTGTGTGTGTGTGTGTGTGTGTGTGTGTGTGTGTGTGTGTGTGTGTGTGTGTGTACATATATGTTGACCCAGGTTTGTGAGACTAAGCTGTTTGCCCGTGACTAATATATATTTGACGTGATTCAGAATTCATAGGCCAAGGTGAGTTCATAGCCTCACTTTTTAAATGCTTTCTAAATGATTTAAAAACCTGTGAGGAGGATATATGCTAAAACTAGAATACATGTTTTTTATAACTATATGAATTTACTAAAATATGTTATTGTACGATTATGCAAACTGTTACTTGTTTTCGAAATTTTATGAATCATTAAACACATCCGTGTGCGTTAATATGGTAAAATAGATCTATTGGGTTTTACAAATCATGTTTGTGTTACCTATACGAGTGGGTAATCAAGCATACTTAGATCTATTTGGGTTTAACGAATCCTATTTATGTTACCTGTTCGAGTGGGTAATCAAGTATACTTTATTAGAATTAACGGGTAATCTGGACCAATGAGTTACATGTCATGATCTCCTTTCATGACGGTCACTTCGGTGAATTCTGTTAGTTTTGATGTCATGAACTTAGTACAACAAAACATAGCTTTATGTGAACGACTAGTAACGTACCTCAAATTGGTAGACATGTATTCAAAACTGTTATTAGAAAGTTATGAATTCACTCAATATTTGTGTTGACTTGTAAGCATATATTTTAGGAATTTATGACTGATAGCATGGAGCAGCATAAGGATGGCATGAAGAGGCACAAGATTGAAATTATTGACATAGATTTAGGAACCTCATATTGTAAAACTATGATTTTTGAAGATATATAAAGAAAGTTGATTGAATCACTCTTTTGAGTTGTTTTCTATCATTATGACTTGTGTTCTATGAAGTAATACCCCAAATTAGCTTCCGCTGCTATAAGGTAAAAATGGGGGTGTTACAACATGGTATTCTTAGTTACTACTAAACTTACAACAACAAACTCTTTATTGATTCCAGACCTGTAGCATGATCAATGTGGTGCTAACAATATTTTACGATTTTCAGAAGCTAGCTTACTAATCTTTACTCTTAGAGAACATGGGTATATTTACAATTCGTTACTTCTCTTAAGTAGCGCCAATTTAACAATCTAAAAGCCAATAAGAGACCTTTTATCTATGAAGTAAAAACAAAATTATATTTGATGTTAAATTCTCATTACAGAAGTTTGTGTTTATCCTTTAATAAGGTATGCTAAAATACAATAGTCATATGGTAATATCATGTGGCTGCAGCTACCATATGATTAGTCTAGTGATCTAGTAACTTATTATTTAGGTAAGTGATACATGGACACCAATAAGCTAGAAATACAAGGGATGCTAAACAGAGTAAGAAGAAAAATAAACCTTGATCAAATATCTCATCTCTAGCACCTGTGTGTCCACCCCTCACTTGAAACAACTTAAAAACTATGTCATCTCCAAAACCATCACCACCACTTTCAGCTACCTCTTTCAGCCGCTGCCAGCACCAACACTTCCAGTCGCCCATCCTACCACCACGACACCATAATGACAACTGAAACTTCACCAAAATCTAACTTAACAGCTACTAATTCATCCTTGGTGGTTACGTCTCCGACTTTTGCCAACACAAGGAACACCGTAATCAAATTCTCAGAACAGCTAGATTATCAGACCTATCGAAATACTTGGAACAAATTTCCATTACATTCTTTATCTTCTTGTCGAAAGTCACTTCACTTTACCATGCAGCCAGTGAAAAAAACTCAAAAATTTACTAATTTGTTTCGGCTTATATAGTCGGCTTATTGGTTATTTGGTTTTGGTCTTGTGTTTCATAAGCTCACATTTTCTGGCATCTTTTGAAACTTTTCAATATAAGCCACAAAAAGTGAGCTTATGAGTCATAATCCCAAAACCAAAAAAAAACCATAAACTTGCTATATAAGCCAAAACAAACTAAACAAAGCTAATTTCAGGACCTCTCACATTTCAAGTAATAACAGTCACAATCATTTTATCACACAGTAGTTAAAAAACTCAAATTTGTTTCGGCGTATATAGTCTTCTTATTGCTGATGGTTTTGGGCTTGTGTTTGATAAGCTCACTTTATGTGGCTTATTTTGAAACTTTTGGGATTTCATAAGTTAATTGTGACATAATAAACTTCAATAAGTTTCAAATAAGCCAAAAAATGAGCTTATGAATCATAATCCCAAAACCAAAAAACCATAACCCGGATATATAAACCAAAACAAACTAATCAAATGTATAAAGACCAGATCTTAAAAGATATAAAAATAGAAAAACTTACACCATTAAAGCCACCACCATTCTTTTACATACACAACAAAAACACACAAAACCGCCAAATCAACTAATACCACCGGGACCACCAAAGCAAACCATGTCCACCTAGCCTACATAAAATTAACTACAAATCCATAAGATTGTAATGATCTAGGTAAACAACGGAGACGGTAGCGGTGGTTGTAGGTGTTACATTTATTGAGATGGATTTGGATGTAGGAACAAGTGGTAGAGGATGGCGACAGTTAGGTTAATGACGATGGCAAACGGTAGGTGTGTGTATTAGGTCAGAGAGAGAGAGGAGGTGAGAGTTTTTATATTGTGTGTGTGACGTGTTTATGCAGCAGTAGGGTTTTAAACACGGAAACATAGGAAAAAAGATTTCTATATTTCCTTAGATAAATGTTAAAAAAAGTTGTAAACTCTTTATATTTAGTAGAGATAAGCTTTAGTTTTTTTTATGAATTCTACTTGCAATATGCTCTAAATTGCTTAATGTTTCAAGTTTGATATATGTTGTTGCTTAATTCTCTTTAGTTCATAAAGTAGCTTTATAGATTTTTAATTTCAGATGATATAGATTGTTTGGATTAGTGTTGTTCTACTTTGTTGATTGTTGTAGTTTAGGAGCTTTACTGAGTTCATTTTATGAGCTTAAGTCAAGATAAATCAAGCCATAAAAGTCAATCTTTCAAAAGTTAAAAAGGCAATTGGTATTCAAACAGTTTAGGTTATTTTTTAGTTTCAAACAGCCACTTTCTTTGGAGTGTAACTTCTTGCTTAGCAAGATTTAGATTAAGTGTTGTAGTGTTTTAGAAAGCTCAAACAAGTAGCTTTTAAGATTTGAAAACTTGATTTTCTGTAGCTTATCAGGTCACTAGATATAAGACATTCAACAAGCTGATTTAGTGTAACTTTTGAATAATCAAATCTTGCAACTTTGAGTTAGTTAGCGATTTCAGTTGTAAAGTTAGTTGTAAATTAGTTAGTACTTGTTAAGAATCAGTCTGGTATAATAAAAAAGGAAAAAGTTAATATTTTGGTTAAAGTGCTTATTAAATAAGCTGAATTTGGTTTAATAGTTGTAACTGCTTATTTCCTTTATAAAATTCCAAGCTTTTGTTCAGAGATTATTTTTTTCAGGTCATTATAAGTCTTGTAAGTTTCAACCTTTGATATTTACTCAATATGCTCATTTTAAAATTTTGTACCAGTCTCAAAATCGTGTTTTAGTAGTTCTAGCTTATTTCAGTTAATAAGCTCAACTGTGCCTAGCCTTATTTTCATTAAGATCATTTTAAAACAAATTGAGCTTAAATGGTTAAGTTGAAAACCATTTTCAATTTATTTTTAGCTTATAGCTCGTTTTTAGAAGTTTAATGGAGTTTACACTTTTGGTCCTTTTACTTTGTTGAGGTAGTTAGGTTGTTTTAGTAGTTTTAACAGTTTCAGTTTAGCAGTTATTACCTCTAGAGTTTGTTAGAGTTGTTGTTTCAGTTTTAGTAGTTACATTTTCCTGTTATTGCATTATAGTCCTTCTTGTTTATAATTAGTTGCAAGGTGTTATTAATTGTTTTTACTTGTTATTTTTCGTAATCATTTTGTAATGAAAAGATTTTGCTAGTTGAAAAGTTCGTTGTTCCAGTCTTAACGAATTGATTTCTGGTTCAAAATGCGACTCAGTTGTTTCTGGTGAAAAAGAATATTTTTGGTTGTTTTTAAATAAAGGTGCAAAACAATTAAAGTAAAAGGCAGGTAATTTAAATCTAAGTCTAATTAAAAGTAAGTGCAAATATATAAAAGCGAGGCTAAAATTAAAAGGCACTAAAAGTAAATCACGCAAACTTAAATCTAACTAAGGCAAACTTAAAACACAACTAAAACTAAAACTTAAACTAAGGCAAGGCTAAAATAAATCTAAGGCAAATAAACGTAAAGTGCGAGTAAGGAAAAAGGCGGGAAAAATAAAGCTCGAAACTAAAAGCAGAAAATTAAAAACTGGAATTAAAGAAACTGAAAATAACTGCTATTCGGAATTTATTCCTATACGGAATAAATGCCTCTATGCGGAATATGATGCCTACTCAAAATATTGGGCCCTATTCGGAATCTTCCCTTATGCGGAATAATCGGTCTTACCCGGAATACAAGCCTATGCGGAATAATGCCCTCTACTCGGAATAATACACCTATTTGGAATAATACCTCTATCCGGAATATCTGTCCCTATTCAGAATAAAGTCTTATGCGGAATAGATAGGCCTATTCGGAATATCGAACCTTACTCAGAATAATCACCTTATGCGGAATATCAAATATTCCGCATAGACCAGCTTTGCAAAAACCAAGATACGGAATAAAGAATATTCCAAATAGAGCACTCTTAAAACCCTTTACTCGGAATAATGAAGATCAGCACCTGGGAAAGATCAGAAACAAATGGAACCGAAGAACAAGGGAATAAAATATGCTCGAATTTAACCAAAACAAATCTAAATCAACCACAAGATTAAATCAAACAAACAAATAAACAACTATTAATGATAAACAATCAATCATAAACAATCAAACTCACAAAACTAATCAAAATAATCAAAACTCACTTGATCAAAATAAGAAAAATAAGAACATGAACATGAACATGAACATAAACAATAAGAATCAAAGATCAAGAAAGGTAGAATGAGATTAACAAGATAAAGATAAAGATTAACAAGAATTAAAAAGAAAAACTTACTTGAAATTAAATGGTAATTAAGGTGCAAGACAAGAATTTAAATTTGACAAGTATTTAAATGACAAGGTAATTAAAAGTGGAAGAACTAATTGTCACGATTAGCCAACAAAATGAAAGTAATTAAGATCTAATCTATATATAGGGGAGGATTAGGAAGCTTCCTCCCCTCCTTCATTTCTTCTTAATTGCATCATTAGGTCCTTAAGCCTTTAATCTTCATTAATTGCACCATTAGTCCTTTTTACTTCTAATCTTCTTTAAACTTGGACTCTAATGACTTGTGGCTCGGGATTTCTTTTGAACTCGTCTTTGAATTCTTCAATAAAATAGACTTGAGTTCCTCGGCTTTTGATAAACTTCCGTCTTTTGACTTTTTCTACGATAAATCTTCAGAATTGGTCTTGGACTTCCGTTCTTTTTGCACTCTTGACTTTTTGACTTCGTCTTTTCATCTATTTCTTCAATAAAAACCCGTGAATGCCCGTGTTTTCTCCACTTTTCACCTTTTCGTCCTAAATCACAACAAAAACACAAACCACGCATAATTCCGATATAATAGACATAAAATACACGTTTTGGCTAGGTTATTATTGTAATTAAGTGGTAAAAAGGATGGGTGTTTACACACCTATCAATTCCCCTACAATTGACCATTGCAATGTCCTCATGCAATGCATTAGTTACAAAGCACGTTTACATTTTTCATCAAAATCAATCCACGGTTGGCCTTTATTAAAGAGATAGAAAATTATAAACATTCAAAATAAAGAAATCAAAAGCATACCTTGGGTTTTGGAAATGTCATGAACAATCATCATCCTCAAGTTTTCACTTTCTCCAAACCAAGCTTAAAAACGAGATCATTGTTATTATAAGTTAGCAAACTATCACGAACTCATGTGGGCCAATTATTCACTTAGACTCCCTTATTCCTAGGTGTATCTCTTATATTTTATTGTTGTCTTGAATGATCACGAGGATGCATTGTTTGACTTATTTCGATAGTTATTTAGGCTGAAAATAAAGTGAACGATTTAATCAATAGTTAGCTAAAGGACAAAATCTTTTAAAACTGCTTCTCGGGACCTCATAAAGTTCATATCTTGGCATAACTCGCTTCGCGATTTGAGACCTTTCTCGGACCGATATTTGGCAGTGACTTCATACTTCAAACCTTGAGAGACGTTCATGAAATAATGGTCTTCTCTTCATAATGGAATTTCTTCACTTGAAGTTTTGAGAGATTCATACTTGGACCACGACTTCTTCATTTTTCTCCAATCTTTATTTTGGACTTTGATATACAACGATCCGCCTCCTTTTATGACTTGGATCTATTTATCCTCATACCTTGTTAGGGTGTTTTCGGATACACTTCTCCATGACTTTTGGGGAGTTTTTGCTTTTCGTCGTGTGTCTCGATCCTTCATATTGATTTTCGATAAATGATTCTTCACATCACTTTGGATCTTTAGCAACAAAATGTAGCCCTCATGTCTTGTTAGGGCCTTTTCGTACTCGTCAATCTTCGCATCCCGCTTCAATAAGTTATGCCTTGGCTATGAACTCTAATCCATACCGAGCAACTTTTAAACGATCTTGGGCTAGAAGCTAAGTAACTTTTCAAATCGTACAACCTTATTTATTGCAGATAAATTTATTAGCAAGTGATGGGAGAATAGGCTTATAATTAACTCACATAAATTCCTGAAAGAATACCGGACTTATAATTGACTCTATCATTTCTCCTTCTCCATAGTTTAAAATCTCAAGGAATGAGACTCGTGGATGCTTAGCCTATTAAATCAAAGTTTTGGGTTTTCGAGTCGCCTATGGGACCTTGCAAACTCTTAGACTTTTTCAAGTTTCGAAATCGCATTTTAAAGTTCCCTTGATAAACGACTCTCTAGGATCAATTATAGGAACTTGCGAAAAGTTCTTGTTCTTAACCCGTGAGAGTTAACACTTTCGCATTTTATAGCTCCCTATATAAAAGCCTAGCAAAACTTGACTTAAACACGTTAAGGATACTAGCTAGAGTAAACTTAGATAAGTAAACTCGGATTGAGTCAAAAGATTCACAACGTTTGAAAATTAAAACCACTTTATTAAACATTTATTCTAATAAGGAAAGTAAACAACTATACAAAAGGAAAAACTAATAGGCCAAAATAGATCAAAAATTTTGAAAAATGTCGAAAAATTGATTTTCCAGTTAAAATGAGGACAAATACAAGGAAAAGGCCACTTAACTTCGATAGAAGTCCCCTCTACACTTAAGATAAACATTGTCCTCAATGTTTAAGCATGTGGGAGTAAACTCCCCTACACTTAGGACATTGTGCACTTTGTTTAAATCTTGCTAAGGAAAAGACCACTAAAGAGATTCCTGTTTTAATATTGAGAAAATATAAAATAGTGAATCGAAAAGAGTTTAGGATAGCACCGGGAAGAAGTAGAACACGGAATCACGGGTCGTCAAGAATCATCAAGAGTGGATCATTGAAGCTCGAATCCCTGATTAGAAGAAGAGAGGAGAGAGAAAACACTAACGGGTCTCCCCTACACTTATGATAAAGAAAGCGAAAAGATAGATGCATGGGTTGCCTCCCAAGAAGCGCTTGATTTTTGTTAACCGAGTCATTAGCCCCAGGATCAAAGAAATAGTTTTCTTCCATCAAATAGCACAAGCTTAAGGCGAACAAGGCAAGCCAAATAAGAAGTGGCAAGGTTCCCTTAAGCAAAGATGGAGCACGGTGGAAGCAAGGGTGAAGTGGTGCAAGCAGATTTCCATAAGTTCCAAAGATATTTCCTTTTATTTCATCAGGTGGATACTGAGATGGCTGCAGAATGTCGATACCAGGGTCGAACACCTTTTCCTTTAGGGGAAAATAGCACTCAGGCTCAGCAGAGTGTGAAGAAGATCCGCGAAGAAGCACAACCTCGTCCTCCGAAGGGGGACAAAGAGGTGTTAACTCATACGTACTGCGGATTTCGGTGTCGACCGGTTTCTTCTCCTTAGAAAGAATGTGCTTTAAATCCAAAGTAGGATCAAGACGATAATCTTCAAAATCATAAGGAGGAGCATCACTCTCATGAGGGAAGTAAGTGTTGAGAAATTCAGAGAAGTCTTCCTCAAATGAGTAATCGTCCAAAGTAGGATCGAGTGATGGCGGAGGATCTTCATCATGTGAAGAATCGCTCGAAAGAGTATCGGCCTCATCAAAATCATCAAAGGTGGGCATGTCCGGATACTCATAAGTAAGGTCATCAAAATCATCCGAATCTGAGCTAGAATCATCATCATCATAAGCATCAAAGAGCGGTGGAGAATCATAAACGGGAGAAGCTTCCAAAGTAGGGAGAGAATGATCCACATCATCTTCAAAAAGTGGATTATCAATGGAAGAATCGAATAGAGGATTGTTGTAGAGAACAAAGTCATCAAGCACATTAATCATATTCACTGATTCTCGGCCTCCAAAGGATTTGCCTGTAAGCTTCCCCATTTTAAAAATTTGTGAATCATCCCCGACTCTTAAGATTAACTCACCTTCGGCCACATCCACTAAAGCTCGTCCGGTTCTCAAGAATGGCCGACCAAGTATTAAAGGAATACGAGGGTCCATTTCATAATCAACAACCACAAAGTCAACCGGGAAAGTAAATGTGCCAACTTTAATAAACACGTCTTCGGCTATACCAACGGGGTAAGCGAGAGTGCGATTTGCAAGTTCAAGAGTCATCTTTGTTGGAGTGAGGTCGGGCAATGATAGTGTTTTCCAAACACTCAATGGCATCAAATTAATACTAGCCCCGAGATCAGCAAGGGCAGTAAATTCTTTAGTTTTGTTGAACACGCAAGGAAACACAAAACGACCGGGATCTCCAAGTTTTTCCGGAAGTTCTTTAAGAATAACTGCAGAGCAGTTTTCATTTAAGCGTGTGTTGGCGAGTTCAATCAGCTTCTCCTTCTTGCTAAGCAATTCCTTGAATGCTTTGACAAATTTCGGCATGTGGACAAGTGCTTCAACAAGGCTAATGTTGATGTTCATTTGAGAAAGCATCTTCACATATTTCGACACTTGGCAGTCATTCTTGGTTAGCTCGTTGGTCTTGCCTAAGCGAGAAGGGTATGGGATGTTGGGTTTATAGGTGGAAGGTGTAGCAGGAGAAGGTTGAGATGTTGAAGGGTCCTTCCTAGAGACATCGTCATGACGAGGCGGAGACGGTAATGGTGCACTAATACTAGGTGTAGGAGGAGTAGGGATAAATGGTGGTGGAGGAGGTGTAGATGATGGGGGTGGGATTGGTGGTCCGACGATGGTAACTCCACTACGAGTAGTAATAGCACTCACATTAGCTCGCGGATTAGTGACGGTGGTTGAAGGTAGAGAACTTGAAGGAGAAGGTTGAGTGGAGGGCAAGAAACTAGCCAACATATTCTTTAATTCATTCGTTTGAGTGCTGAAGGAGGATTGAATATTATCGCGAACCTCGGATCTTATCTCATTTCCTTGCTTCGTGATATCTCCTTTCAAATTGATTATTTGGCTCTGTAGATTCTTGATTTGCTCACCTTGGGTTCTCATAATGGCTTCAACATCGGGGTTAATGGGTGGGTTTTGTTAGGCGGGTGGGTTATAAGGATTAGAAGCTCTTGGTGGGATTTGGTTGCTTCTATTGTAGTTGTTGGCGAGGTTTTGGTTTTGAGGAGAAAAACCGGGGGAAAGGTAGTTGTTTGATCGGTAACTCAGCAGATTTCTATCCCCTTGAGGTCGAGCTTGGTAATTTTCCGGTGAATAATTACCACAAGCTGCATACACATTTTCCGGATTTCCTTGTGTCAAAGGACAATCGGTGTATGAGTGAGGACCGCCGCATGTTTCACAAGGAGTAGCAACAGCTTTAACTTGTTGTTGTTGTTGTTGGTTTGAAGCCAAAAGTTGCATACTTCTGTTCATTTCAGTCAGCACACGGGTGAGTTTGGTCATATCAGGGTTTGCTGAGGTGGAGGAAACATTGACTCTCGGGTTGTTCCTTGAAGAAGCAGAGGAATCCCAGTTTTTGTGGTGAGTAGTCATGTTCTCAATTAGCTCTCTACACTCCTCGGGTCTCCTTTTCATAAATGTGCCACCGGCGGCTGCATTAATCGTATCACGATCTCGAAAAGTTAATCCGTTGTAGAAAGTATCTATTAAGGTTACAGGGAGCATGTTGTGGTTTGGACATCTATCGATCAAGACATTATATCTCTCCCAAGCATCAAAAAGAGATTCATCAGGGTCTTGCATGAAACCGATGGTTTGATTGCGAAGGCTCGTGACCATGGATGGTGGAAAGTAGCGCGACAAAAAGCGTTGAGTCATGTCATCCCAAGTGTGAATAGAATTCTTTGGAAGACGATCAAACCATTTCTCGGCATGATGCGATAAAGTATGTGGGAAGAGTTGTAGGCGAAGAACATCCATTGTGGCACCAGGAAACTTCATGCTTTGGGTGATTGTAATGAACTTGTCGAGGTGTTTGTTGGCATCATCATCAGGCAATCCACGGAATGGGTTAGTTTGCACTTGCTGAATCATGTGGTGCTTCAACGAAAACTCAGGAGCGTTGATTTGCATCGGCGCAATCGGTCCTCCTCGTCCAAACATGGTAGGTTGACAAAGCTCCTCCATTGTCCGAAGATCGGGCTGTGGAAGAACATTGTTGTTATTGTTGAGGTGCGGTGGAATGTTGTTGTTGACACCTGACATACTTAAATCTTCTTGAGTCTCGGGCTCCTGATAATTAGAAGATCTAGTACGCATACACCTGAAAATGCAAAAGAAACCAAACACAAAGACAATATATATACACAATAAAGATAAAATCTTTTTGGATTTTTGAAAATTTTATTTTTTTTGGATTTTTAGCAATTTTTAATTTTTATGATTTTTCTGAATTTTTTATGCAAGAAAAATAACGCTCACAAGTGAACGGATCCCAAAAAGCAACGCGTCTCTCACAGAAAACCGTTAATCTTTACGAAAAGAGCCGGCAGCGGCGCCATTTTAATGAAAAGATTTTGCTAGTTGAAAAGTTCGTTGTTCCAGTCTTAACGAATTGATTTCTGGTTCAAAATGCGACTCAGTTGTTTCTGGTGAAAAAGAATATTTTTGGTTGTTTTTAAATAAAGGTGCAAAACAATTAAAGTAAAAGGCAGGTAATTTAAATCTAAGTCTAATTAAAAGTAAGTGCAAATATATAAAAGCGAGGCTAAAATTAAAAGGCACTAAAAGTAAATCACGCAAACTTAAATCTAACTAAGGCAAACTTAAAACGCAACTAAAACTAAAACTTAAACTAAGGCAAGGCTAAAATAAATCTAAGGCAAATAAACGTAAAGTGCGAGTAAGGAAAAGGCGGGAAAAATAAAGCTCGAAATTAAAAGCAGAAAATTAAAAACTAGAATTAAAGAAACTGAAAATAACTCCTGTTCGGAATTTATTCCTATTCGGAATAAATGCCTCTATGCGGAATATGATGCCTACTCGGAATATTGGGCCCTATTCGGAATCTTCCCTTATGCGGAATAACCGGTCTTACCCGGAATACAAGCCTATGCGGAATAATGCCCTCTACTCGGAATAATACACCTATTCGGAATAATACCTCTATCCGGAATATCTGTCCCTATTCGGAATAAAGTCTTATGCGGAATAGATAGGCCTATTCGGAATATCGAACCTTACTCAGAATAATCACCTTATGCGGAATATCAAATATTCCGCATAGACCAGCTTTGCAAAAACCAAGATACGGAATAAAGAATATTCCGAATAGAGCACTCTTAAAACCCTTTACTCGGAATAATGAAGATCAGTACCTGGGAAAGATCAGAAACAAATGGAACCGAAGAACAAGGGAATAAAATATGCTCGAATTTAACCAAAACAAATCTAAATCAACCACAAGATTAAATCAAACAAACAAATAAACAACTATTAATGATAAACAATCAATCATAAACAATCAAACTCACAAAACTAATCAAAATAATCAAAACTCACTTGATCAAAATAAGAAAAATAAGAACATGAACATGAACATAAACAATAAGAATCAAAGATCAAGAAAGGTAGAATGAGATTAACAAGATAAAGATAAAGATTAACAAGAATTAAAAAGAAAAACTTACTTGAAATTAAATGGTAATTAAGGTGCAAGACAAGAATTTAAATTTGACAAGTATTTAAATGACAAGGTAATTAAAAGTGGAAGAACTAATTGTCACGATTAGCCAACACAATGAAAGTAATTAAGATCTAATCTATATATAGGGGAGGATTAGGAAGCTTTCTCCCCTCCTTCATTTCTTCTTAATTGCGTCATTAGGTCCTTAAGCCTTTAATCTTCATTAATTGCACCATTAGTCCTTTTTCCTTCTAATCTTCTTTAAACTTGGACTCTAATGACTTGTGGCTCGGGATTTCTTTTGAACTCGTCTTTTAATTCTTCAATAAAATAGACTTGAGTTCCTCGGCTTTTGATAAACTTCCGTATTTTGACTTTTTCTTCGATAAATCTTCAGAATTGGTCTTGGACTTCCGTTCTTTTTGCACTCTTGACTTTTTGACTTCGTCTTTTCATCTATTTCTTCAATAAAAGCCCGTGAATGACCGTGTTTTCTCCACTTTTCACCTTTTCGTCCTAAATCACAACAAAAACACAAACCACGCATAATTCCGACATAATAGACATAAAATACACGTTTTGGCTCGGTTATTATTGTAATTAAGTGGTAAAAAGGATGGGTGTTTACACACCTATCATTTTGTTACGTATTATGTACTAGTATATAGTATTAGTTTAGAATTCCGTTTTGTGTGCCAATTAGTATTCTATACCAAATAACGCTCTTTGAACCAAAAACGATTAAGTCTATACGATAAATTGATTTCAATTCGACAAGTATTGAGGAAGTTAACGATACTATAAAAAGAATATTAGTCTTTTAATTTTCAAGCAATGTACTTTGATTTTGATGAATGAAAAGTGGAGTTTAAGTTCAATTCAGTATTATCATTTACCTTTCTTGCAATTTACTTAAGTATTCTTTACTTTATACAATCTATGCTAAATCCTTAGAAAAGCTTGAATAAGCTATAAGCTCCTTCATAGCTTATAGCCTCAATTTTTCTACTTTATCACTCATTTTAAGCTTATCACAAGTATTATTAAGGTTATTCATTATTTGTAAGAAAATTAAAAAGAAACTCAGACTATACTCTCTTTTTAAGCTTAAAACTTTACTGAGCTTATTCAATAAGTTGAGAGCACTAAGCTTACTTTATAAGTCCCATGTTGTTATTTCACAAGTCTCACAAGTCCCTCTTGTATGCTTTGGCCTTAAATCATGTATGCTATCTTGAAGAGTCATTTATCTTTGAAAAATTGCAAACCAATTTTAGGAAGAATAAGCTCATAGGCAAGAGCTTATTATGGTTTGGGCTGATTGGCTTAAGCCAAAGCTAGTAGAGGTAAGCTTTAAGGCAAGCATATGCTTTTCGTAAGCTTCTTTTAAGATTCCTCTAAAAATTCCATTTTATTGCTTGTTTAGTGTAGCTTATTGCATATTTCTTATGTGTTCTTTGTCCTTGCTTATTTGTCTTTAGTTATATCTTATTGATCATCTTTCACTTTTATTGTATAACTTATATCATTGCTTTTAATTTTTTTGTCTAAAAAACCTAAAAGGAATAAAAAAGATAACATAATCTATTCAGCGTATAGTATGCTTATTCAGTGTTTAAACTTTTTCATCCAGGTTAGTTATAGCTTATTAGTCACTTTTGTTTCATATTCATATCATAAAAATAAAAAGTATTAGGTTTTTCAATTTCTATCACATAGACTAATTTTAGGCTTCTAATCTTAAATTTTCCTAGTAACATGATGTTTTTCTTGTCGATTTTATGTGTATTTATGTTTTTAAGCAAGTTTGAACTATAAAGCTTATTGGAATTTGGATAAAATCATAGTTTCTTTGAAAATCTTAGGTGTGTAGGACACTTTTTCTCAAATTTTAAGTGGTGTTTGGATTTGATTGTTCTTGAAGATTTAGCGTTAGTTTAAGCTTGAATCCACTTTAGATAGTTAAAAATAGCTTAGATTTAGGTAATTCAGTAGGTGATTAAGTTTGGGAATCAGAAAGTAAAAAAGTTATTAGTTTATGAATTTCTAAGTATTTCCTATTATTTTAGATTTTCCCATTGTTAATGATCATTAGGTGTTTGGGGTACTTGAATTTGTGGTTACATTAGCTGCATTAGGTGTTTTTAAGAGTTACAAGTAGATAGCCATAGGTAGAAAACATTTTTGGATGATTTAGAGTTGAAAGTTCTCACTTGCGTTGATCACTTAGGCCAAAACTTGCAGACTAAATCTATAATTCATCTAAGTGTTTCAAGCTTAGAAATTTGGAGATTCAATAGATATTTAGATAAGTTTAATCTGTTTTTGGTTATCTTTGCATTTTGAGCTTATTAGAAAAAGTTAGGAGCATTTGAATTTGGAAAAAGTTAAGCTTATGTCCACATTGCTGTTCATATTTGGCCATTTGCATTTTTCTTGTTTTTGATCATTGATTTTGTCTAAACTGTGTTATTTATTTGTTGATTGATGCTTGTTTGAGCTTACTTGATCTCTAAAACTGAATTGATTCCCTTAGCTTATTCCATAAGCTATCAAAAAAGTATTAAAAAGTTATGGTGGGACTTGAACCCACCACCAACACACACTAAGCATACTTAAGACACGATCTCATAACCATTTGCCTCTGAGGAAGTGTTCTATAATCCTTTGAATTGCATATTTACTTATCATCATTTGCCAAATATGTTGTCCTCGGCTTATAGATTAATTTCAGCTTATTAAAACGTGCAACAACTTGAAATTGGTATCAAAATTTATTTTCTTAACTTATTATCAAGTCCTCATAGTTTCATCAAATTTGGTTAAGGTTTACCTAGGATACGACTATTTTTTTCTTTTTCTATATGTGCTTATCGCGTTATTCAGCTTATTGAGTGAGCTTATTATAAAAATCTTTTCACTAATGTTCTTAGAATCTTATTTCATTAAGTTGTGTCAAATTTGAGTGCATTTGGTTGAGTTTTAAGAAAACATGACTATTTTGTCATGTAGTGGATTTTGCTTTTTGCTTATTGTAAGCTTATTTCAATATATTTTTGCAATCTGTTTTCTTATCAAAAGTTATGATTCCCCTTTGTCTAAAATTGGGCTTATTCAGTGGCTTAATAAAGATTTTGACTTTTCTTAATAGCTTATTCTAGGTAATTGAGCGCTTACTGGCCAAAACATTTTTTATTAGAGTTACTTTTAAATTGATTTTATTGAGTTTGGTGTAATAATTTTCACAATAAGCTGTAATTTGCTTATTTGGCCTTAAAAGCTAATTAATAGAGCTTATTGCTTATTATGGCTAATTAGAGCTTATTCAGTGAAAAGTCCAAGTTTTAAAATTGTTTAAAATCATATTCTTAATCAATTTGACTTTCTTTTTACCATTTTTACCATTTTCACTTTTTAGACCTAAAAGCCTAATAAGCTTTTTTGTAGTTTTCATTTTGAGACATTTTAGTCCATTAAGGTTTTCATAATTTATTTTTATTTTCATTTTTAGTTAATTCAAGTCATTTTATATTAGCTTTGATTTTTTGAATATTTTGTTAATTTTAAGATTTTTGTCATTTACGTGATTTACGTTTTTGAAATTTGTTTTAATCCTCATTTTCTTTTATGATTTTTATGATTTGGCTATATTTTCTTCTTTAATCTCAGTTCATAATTTCTCCATCAAACAATGACCTTGGGTTTTAAATTGTGCACGTTTTATTCGCGTCATTTACGTATTTTATTATTTACTTACCCCTATACTTTACCTCGATCATTATCCTTTTTTAATTAATTATTTGTAACTGATATGAGTATATGTTGGAGTTTTAATTTGGCCATGTTTTACATATCCAACTTAAAATATTTTTTAATAAGTGGTGGGAGAGTTAATTTATCATCCAATGAGTCCAAAAACAAAAAGTATGTAAAGTGTAAGTTTCATATTATGTTCTAATATTGCCTCACAAAGGTCCCGAATCATAATATTAACTTTTGATCCAATATTTTTCTCACAAGGGTAAAACATTTTAAAAGAATGTATTAGAGACCAAGGTATAATTATTGTGTGAGCTAATTATTGCGTGCGTAAGCACTTATTAAGCAAAATCTAAATTTGATATGTAAAAGGCAATCACTTGAAGTTCTAATGTGGGCTTGTATTGATTATGAGTGGTCCTTTAATGATGGATGATTAGCTAACTATCGTTAAAAACCGTGCTTCCTTATTTTTTAACTTAAATAATATCGTAATAAATCTAAATTTACTCAAAAGCAATTTTCATTAATAAAAAGGTCTATATACAAATAAGTATAGGAGTATGTAGTAATACACAAATAACTATTATGGATAAGTTTAATCACTTTTACTTGTGAATGACAATGATCTCATTTTTAAGGTTGGTATGGGAAAAGTAAAACTTGAGGGTCATAAATATTCACGATAAAAAAAGCCCTAATCTAAGTAATTGATTTCTTATAAGTCTCTTACATCAAACAAATTTGATGTGTAAATAAATAATAGAATATATTCATGAAAAAGAAAAGAGAAAAAAATGATAGTGTAGAATAAAGTAGAAAATCAGAAAATGATAAAGATGGATTAATTATGAGAAAATATAAATTAGAGCTTTAAAATATATGACTGAATAAGGACATTCCAATGGTCAAGTGTAGGGGAATTTGATAAGTTTGTAAACACTCATCTGTAATAACCCTTAAACACATAAAACGCAGCCAAATATACCATATTATGCTTTAAAATGTCAGAATTATGCTTAGTTTGTATATTTGTGATTCTATAGGCAAATCAGATACATATGAAGCAAATACAGACTTTTACAGATCAAATCAGTATAAATCTGAATAAATCAAGACACAAGATTGAAGAAGGCACCATATCAAAGATGAGGGGTCATTATTATACAAAGATCAAAGTCATGTGCTTTAAATTGTCAAGTTTGGAAAGTCCAAGGACTAAATGTGCACATTTTAAAATGAAAAAGTTCAAGGACTTCTTTTGACGAAGTGAAAAAATGAAGGACTTAAGATGCCAAGGATTAAAACTATAAACATGTAGGACTTATGATAGGTGTGAAAACACCCATCCTTTTACCACTTAATTACAATAATAACCAAGCCAAAACGTGTATTTTATGTCGCAAGTGTCAGAATTATGCGTGGTTTGTGTTTTTGTTGTGATTTAGGACCAAAACGTGAAAAGGGAGGAAAACACGGGCTTTCACGGGCTTTTATCGAAGAAAAAGACAAAAGACGAAGTCAAAAGATCAAGAGTGCAAAAAGAACGGAAGTCCAAGGTCTATTCTGAAGATTTATCGAAGAACAAGTCTAAAGACGGAAGTTTAATTAAGCCGAAGAACTCAAGTCTAATAAATGAAGAAATTATAAGACGAGTTTAAATTAATCCCGAGACAAAGTCGAAAAAGTCGAAGAACTTAAAAGACGAAAAGACGTGAAGAAAGAAAGAAAGAAAAGATCAACACAAGCATCCCCTCCTTTCCAATAAATACCCTTCATTTCACCACATGAAAGGGTGTTAGTCATTTAGGAGTAGATTAGTTTTAGGAGTAGGAGTAGATTACTTTCTCTCTCTAGATTTCTTTCATGTTCTTAAGCTTTTCTTTCAAGTTTTCTTAATCTTAATCTTTAATCTTGTACTTTTGAATTTTTAATCATAATCTTATTTCAAGCTTTTTACAATCATTCTCATTCTACCTTTCTTGATTTTATTTACCTTTGATTCGATATAATCTTTGATCTTTTTTAGTTTTGATGTTTGATTGACTAAAAAGTTTATCTTTTTATTCATCTATAAGTTTTAATACAAATGAGTTTGAGCTTGACATGCTTATTGGCTTATTTTGTGTTTAGCTTATTTGTTTTTTTCTAGTTTTTCTTAAAAGTTTATCTTTTTAAAGTTTATTTTGTAAAGTTGTTTATTTTGTGTTTTTAAAAAGTCTTTAAATTCTAGCTTATTAGCTTTTCTTAAACGTGTTTTGATTAGGTTTTTAGGCGTGTGCTTATTTGATTAATATCTTATTAGATTTAGCTTATTTTATACATTCCTTTTACATCCCGGTCATCTTGATTGGAAAATGGTTTTACATTCCTTTTATACATTCCATTTAGATTCCGATCATCTTGATTGGAAAAGGGTTTTATATTCCTTTTAGCATTCCTTTTAGCATTCCTTTCAGCATTCCTTTTAGCATTCCTTTTAGCATTCCTTTTACATTCCTTTCAGCATTCCTTTTACATTCCTTTCAGCATTCCTTTTAGCATTCATTTCAGCATTCCTTTTACATTCCTTTCAGCATTCCTTTTAGCATTCCTTTTAGCATTCCTTTCAGTATTCCTTTTAGCATTCCTTTCAGCATTCCTTTTACATTCCTTTCAGCATTCCTTTTACATTCCTTTTAGCATTCCTTTCAACATTCCTTTTACATTCCTTTCAGCATTCCTTTTAGCATTCCTTTTACATTCCTTTTAGCATTCCTTTTAGCATTCCTTTCAGCATTCCTTTTTACATTCCTTTCAGCATTCCTTTTAGCATTCCTTTCAGCATTCCTTTTACATTCCTTTCAGCATTCCTTTCAGCATTCCTTTTAGCATTCCTTTCAGCATTCCTTTTACATTCCTTTCAGCATTCCTTTTAGCATTCCTTTTAGCATTCCTTTCAGCATTCCTTTTAGCATTCCTTTCAGCATTCCTTTTACATTCCTTTCAGCATTCCTTTTACATTCCTTTTAGCATTCCTTTCAGCATGCCTTTTACATTCCTTTCAGCATTCCTTTTAGCATTCCTTTCAGCATTCCTTTTACATTCCTTTTAGCATTCCTCTCAGCATTCCTTTTTACATTCCTTTTGCATTCCTTGTACTTATCGCAATTTATATTTTCATTTTACTTAGTAATAGATAACCAAACCATTTTCATTTCCACCAAGAACAATTGAGTCGCACTTTCTACCAAAAATCAATTCGAAAAGACTGGAACGAATTAATTTCATACGAGGCTAAATCCCAGTTATTAAATGGCGCCGCTGCCGACTCTTTTCGTGAAGATTAACGGTTTATTGTGAGAGACGCGTTGGATTTTGGGATCCGTTCACTTTTGAACGTTATTTTTCTTGTCAAATTTAAAAAAAAATTTATAATAAAAAATTTTCATAAATCCCAAAAACATATTAAAAAACCATAAAATGCATTTCTTTTCTAAGTTTTGCAACCAAAAATATTCCTCTTAACCCTCTATTGTGTTTAATTCTTTTTCTCAACCCCTCTAATTTTAATTCTTCATGGATTCGCCTTGCGTACGGTGTGGGAGACCATGGCATGGTTATCAAACATGTCAATGGTGTACTTGTGAGCGGTGTGGCTCTGATATTGACGATACACAATTTGGATTTTGTCCATTTTGCAATTCAACAAATTCATACTTCTTCTCTTACAATACTTTCTCACCCTCTTCCGTATATGACAATCCTTATCCTAACAATGCATCGGGTTTTTCTCCATACCCGTGGTGCAATATTTGTGGGGGCCCTTGATAGGTGTGTAAACACCCATCCTTCTACCACTTAATTACAATAATAACCGGACCAAAACGTGTATTTTATGTCTTTTATGTCGGAATTATGCGTGGTTTGTGTTTTTGTTGTGATTTAGGACGAAAAGGTGAAAAGTGGAGAAAACACGGGAATTCACGGGCATTTACAGACTTTTATTGAAGAAAAAGATGAAAGACAAAGTCAAGAAGTCAAGAGTGCAAAAAGAACGGAAGTCCAAGACCAATTCTGAAGATTTATCGAAGAAATAGTCAAAAGACGGAAGTTTATCAAAAGCCGAAGAATTCAAGTCTATTTTATTGAAAGATTTAAAGACGAGTTCAAAGAAATCCCGAAGCCAAAAGTCCCTTAAATCCAAGTTTAAAGAAGATTAGAAGAAAAGGACTAAGTATGCAATTAATGAAGATTAAAAGAGGGAGGGCTTAAGAGTGTAATTAAGAGAAAAGGAAAGAGAGGAGGAAGCTTCCTAATCCTCCCCTATATATAGTTAGGACTAGATTAATTATTTTCTTGTTGGCTAATAGTGACAATTAGTCTTCCACCTTTAATTACCTTGTCATTTACTTTTCTTGTCCAATTTAAATACATGTTTTGCACCTTAATTACCATTTAATTCCAAGTAAGTTTTCATTTTAATTATTGTCAATCTTTACTTTATCTTGTCAATCTCTTATCTACCTTTCTTAATCTTTGATTTTTATGTTTATGTTTATGTTCATGTTCATGCTTTTATTTTGATCCAAATGGGTTTTTGATTATTGTGGTTAAATTTGTTTGTTTTATTGATTTAAATTGTTTGATTATGTTTACTGTTGATTCGTTAATAGTTTAATTAAATGTTTGTGTTGATTTTGGTTGAATTAGTGTTAGATCGTGTTTATTTTTGATCCCTTGTTCTTCGGGATAGTTTGTTTCTGTGTTTCTGTATTTCCAGGAAACTTCCGAACCAAGAAGGAGAGAAAGCTTTCATTCGGAACTTCAAAGCTCCGAGTCAAGGGTTTCATCCGGAAGAATTTAGGATTAGCAAAACTTCCGAGTCAAGCTTTGTTCATCCGGAACATTCAAAGTTCCGGACGAAGGAAAAACTTCCGACTCAAGCTTCACTCATTCGGAAGTCTCAAACTTCCGAACGAAGGACAATTTCCGACTCAAGAATCATTCATTCGGAACTCAAAAGTTCCGGATCAAGCAATTCATTCGGAACTCCAAAAGTTACGGATCAGTGAGTGTTCATTCGGAACTCCAAAGTTCCGAACCAAGGGCTGTTCATTCGGAACTTCTCATAAGTTCCGGATCAATTCGAAAGTTCCGAACCAAGGGCAAAAGTTTCGGATCAATATCTTCCGAACGAAGTTCCGGATCAAGGGAAGGAAAAAGTTCCGAATCAGCTAGATCTTCCGAACAAAGTTCCGAATCAAGGGCTAAGTTCCGAATCAAGGTTGTTCATTCGGAAGTTGTGAACTTCCGAATCAAGGGTTCTGTAAGTTTCTTTTTGGCTTTCTTTTTTTTATTTCAGTCTTTTATTTTTAAAGCTTTATTGTTCCTGCCTTTATTTTAATTGCACTTTAAGATTATTTGCCTTATCTTTATTTTAGTTTTGCCTTAGTTTAAGTTTTAGTTGCGTTTTAAGTTTGCCTTAGTTAGATTTAAGTTTGCGTCATTTACTTTAGTGCCCTTTAATTTCAGTCACGTTTTTAAATACTTGCACCTTTACTTTAATTAGACTTAGATTTACTTTAACGCACCTTTACTTTAATTGCTTTGCATTTTTAATTTAAAAAAACTACAACGACACATCTTTGTGTCACCAAAATAAGACTGAGTCACACATTAAACACAAGTTTTTCAATTCGAAGAGACGCACGACAAAGAATTGAATCTTTTTACCTGGCCAAAAGCCTTGTATCAAATGGCACCGCTGCCGGCTCTTTTCGTAAAGATTAATGGTTTTCTGTGAGAGACGCGTTGCTTTTTGGGATCCGTTCACTTGTGAACGTTACTTTTCTTGCATATAAAATTCAAAAAAAAATCATAAAAATTAAAAATTGATAAAAATACATAAAAATTAAAAAATTCAAAAAGCCAAAAAGATTTTATCTTTCTTGTGTATATAAATTGTTTTTGTGTTTGGTTTCTTTTTCTTTTGTCTTTGTAGGTACATGCGTACTAGATCTTCTAATTATAAAGAGCCCGAGCCTCAAGAAGATTTAGCTATGTCTGGTGTCAACAACAATAATCCACCGCACCCTAATAATAACAACAATGCTCTTCCACAGCCCGATCTTCGGACCATGGATGAACTTTGTCAACCAACAATGTTTGGACGAGGAGGACCGATTGCGCCGATGCAAATCAACGCTCCTGAGTTTTCGTTGAAGCACCACATGATTCAGCAAGTGCAAACAAACCCATTCCGTGGATTGCCTGATGATGATGCCAACAAACACCTCGACAAGTTCATTACAATCACCCAAAGCATGAAGTTGGCCGGTGCCACAATGGATGAACTTCGCCTACAACTCTTTCCACACACTTTATTACATCATGCCGAGAAATGGTTTGATCGTCTCCCGAAGAATTCTATTCACACTTGGGATGACATGACTCAACGCTTTTTATCGCGCTACTTTCCACCATCCATGGTCACGAGCCTTGGCAATCAGATCAGCGGTTTCATGCAAGATCCCGATGAATCTCTTTTTGACGCTTGGGAGAGATATAATGTCTTGATCGATAGATGTCCAAACCACAACATGATCCCTGTAACCTTAATCGATACTTTCTACAACGGTTTGACTTTTCGAGATCGTGATACGATTAATGCAGCCGCCGGTGGCACATTCATGAAAAGGAGACCCGAGGAGTGTAGAGAGCTAATTGAGAACATGACTACTCACCACAAAAACTGGGATTCCTCTGCTTCTTCAAGGAACAACCCGAGAGTCAATGTTTCCTCTACCTCAGCAAACCCTGAGATGACCGAACTCACCCGCATGATGACCGAAATGAGCAAAAGTATTACGCTTCTCGCTTCAAACCAACAACAACAACAAGTTAAAGCGGTTGCTAATCCTTGTGAAACATGTGGCGGTCCTCACTCATACACCGATTGTCCTTCGACACAAGGAAATCCGGAAAATGTGTATGCAGCTTATGGTAATTATTCACCGGAAAATTACCAAGCTAGACAACAAGGGGATAGAAATCTGCTGAGCTACCGTTCCAACAATTACCTTTCACCCGGTTTTTCCCCTCAAAACCAAAACTCTGCCAAAAACTACAATAGAAGCAACCAAATCCCACCAAGAGCTTCTAACTATGGAAACCTTGGTTTCCGGATCTCTTAAGCTACTAGGAATGATCATTGTTCATATGATTAAATAATCAAAGCGGAATTAGAACAACAATCATTAACAAGGTGTTTAGGCCACAAGAACATGAATTAAAACAATTGGATTCCCATTATACTAATAACGAACAACCACTAGGTGTGTGTACATTGAATCCCACACCTAGTCGACACACACTTTAGGTTTACATTGTGAATGAATTATATGAATAAAAACCTAAGACCCTTGTTCCTTTTATAGTGGAAGGAACAGAATCTACAAGAGATAAAATCAAATAAACATCTAAATATTCTATTTAGATAAACTATATATTGTGTATATCATAAATAATATACTCAATATATTCCCCAAATAGAATTCTCCATCAAATCCATCAGCGTTGACTTTTGTTGACTGCGTTTGACTTTTGTTGACTTCTGTCAACGCCTACATTGCTCTTGTCAACTCTTGTATTACTCTTGTCAACGCTTGAGTAAATGTTCTTCGATTTTGAGTTTCTGCCACATCAACTTTTTGACCCAACAATCTTCCCCTAGTTGATGGTGGCAAAACTCTATGTGTATCTCTTGTAAGTTGTACATGATCTTCAAATTGCTTCCCCTCAAGTGTAGCACGTGTTTCTTCCCCTTTTTGTCACATCAACAAGGGAGTAATCAATGTTGCAATGTTGAAGATTCTCCAAATGTAGACTCTGTGTAATGATCTTGAAGAACAACTAATATAGTATTTTTGATGTAGAAGTAGAATAACCCAACCTTGTGTTCCATGTCTTGTACTATCCATGTGATGAAAAACTTATACAAATGACTAAATATAAGTAGACCTCGATCCCTTGTCAATATTCTCATCCTTTGTGAGACACTGAGCACGATAATGAAACTCCTTCAAGTGTTTATGACAAGTCTTCATCACCAACCATGTAAAGCACGAACAAGTTATCTTCAAACCAATGGTATCCCTCCATGATTTAAAGATATGATAAAACACAAACTCGCGAAAATCTTCTTCAATCATCAAACTTACCATAAGAATTCTTCCCCTTAAGCCAACATCTCTTCATGATGAACCAATATCTTTGTATGTAAAAGTAAACAACGAATAACTCTTTCACAAGGCTATCCCGATTACATACTCTAATAAATTACTTCATGAATCGTTGCTAACTCGCATTAAAATCATTAATTCCTTTTAAAAATATCCGAGCCATAAATATCAACATGATATTCTAAATTAAAACGGAGATCCCATGTACCTTTGTGTGTATAATCCTTCTTTTTGTGTGCTCAAAACGTACCAATTTTCCAAACAGCAGCGATTCCTGTGTTGTCCAATATCCTCTTCTGTCCAATATCTTTGGCAGATGTATTGTCCAATATCGGACAATACCTATCAGCGTTGAAGTTCATATATCGGACGACACTGTCAACTCTATCAGCGTTGACTTATTCTGTCAGCGTCAAAATTCCAAACATCAGCGCCAACCATAAACCTTGTCGGCGTCAATTCTTATCAGCGTCAAACCATACTCTGTCAGCGTCAAATTCATTACTGAATATCATGTGTCTATATCCAATGAATACTTGTATGCATACTTCACATCTAAAGCAGATCCCATGTTTTAAAACCAATATCACGCATGAATATATTTTCCAAAAATATTTCCATAAGTTACGTAACAATCTTTGACCAGATCCACATGAAAGCTTGGGCCACGTCTTTTTCTTCTGAAATAGTTATATCAATACATTCTATCCAAACATATATATAGCCAATCACAGTTCTTTAACCGTGTGAACACATGAACTCTCCACCAATGAGAACGAGTGGCTTACGGTAATACCATGGAATAGCATGTAGAGGATTCAAAGCTTTAGATAACAATTATTAGGATTTTCTCCTTTGGCCGTGTGAATGCAGGAACATTCTTTGCGTTAACCTTCACGTGATATCCTTTTTCAAACATCCAGCAGCACATGTTTATTTATGTAAGCATCAATCGATTAAAATATCTATTGCTGCTACTCCATGAAGCGCAAGATCAAAACATGTATACTTTAAACCCGACAGTTTGACCACTGTCTTCTAATGATCAATGTAATACAGCAAGTAAATCATCACAAGAATATTACCTGCTTGTAGTTTAAGTAAGATGAATTTAGGGTTTAAGAACCCCTAATAATCTGCTGCTAATGGCTTCAAGATCATAACAGCCCTTTCTGTTCTTCTTCCAAACAGCACATAACACTAGTCGATCTAGGGTTTATAACTTTGTTTATCAAAACCCTAACTTAGGGTTTATAGATTAACCTTAGATCATGTAATAACTTGAATCACCACAGCCACAATCCTTATAACATCCTGCTTTTTATGTAGATCTAGGGTTTGAGAAACCCTAGTTCATGATTTCATGTGAAAGCAAAAACATTAATACCTTTAAACAGTGAACTTCGATCTTGAATAACGTCTTCATTAGAGCTTAGATTGAAAATCCCTTCGGTGAGATCCTAGACACAAGTGACAATAATCTATAGTTCAAAAATCACAAAGATCCAACGGTTAACGAAGGAGAGATCGTGTTTTGAACATGGCTGTCCATAGAAAACTGCATTCACTCACTGCTGACTTTGACGCTTAATAACTTTTGCCTGGGGATAAAACTCGACAATCCCTCCAGTGGATGTTTAGATATATGTATGTAGAACACACATATAAAATTTCGTGACGATCCAACGGTTCAATCAAAAGTTATGACCTTCTGAATACTGCTGCGCACACAAAAACGTCCAGAAAAACCCTAGACGGATTTTTCTTTTCTTCTCGATATACGAAAACCTTGTTGGTCCTAGCATCACGAGCCACGAGGCTCTGATACCAATTGTGGAAACCTTGGTTTCTGGATCTTTTAAGCTACTAGGAATGATCATTGTTCATATGATTAAATAATCAAAGCGGAATTAGAACAACAATCATTAACAAGGTGTTTAGCGCATAAGAACATGAATTAAAACAATTGGATTGCCCATTATATTAATAACAAACAACCACTAGGTGTGTGTACATTGAATCCCACACCTAGTCGACACACACTTTAGGTTTACATTGTGAATGAATTATATGAATAAAAACCTAAGACCCTTGTTCCTTTTATAGTGGAAGGAACAGAATCTACAAGAGATAAAATCAAATAAACATCTAAATATTCTATTTAGATAAACTATATATTGTGTATATCATAAATAATATACTCAATATATTCCCCAAATAGAATTCTCCATCAAATCCATCATCGTTGACTTTTGTTGACTGCGTTTTACTTTTGTTGACTTCTGTCAACGCCTACATTGCTCTTGTCAACTCTTGTATTACTCTTGTCAACGCTTGAGTAAATGTTCTTCGATTTTGAGTTTCTGCCACATCAACTTTTTGACCCAACACTAACCCTTATCAACCACCCACCCAACAAACCCCACCCATAAACACCGATGTTAAAGCCACAATGAGAACTCAAGGTGAGCAAATCAAGAATCTACAGAGCCAAATAATCAATTTGAAAGGAGATATCCTGAAGCAAGGAAATGACATTAGAACCGAGGTTCGTGATAATATTCAATCCTCCTTCAGCACTCAAACGACTGAATTAAAGAATCTGTTGGCTAGTTTCTTGCCCACAACTCAACCTTCTACTTCAAGTTCTCTACCTTCAAACACCGTCACCAATCCGCGAGCTAATGTGAGTGCTATTACTACCCGTAGTGGAGTTATCATCATAGGACCACCAATTCCACCCCCATCATCTACACATCCTCCACCACCATGTATCCCTACTCCTCCTACACCTAGTATTAGTGCACCATTACCGTCTCCGCCTCGACGTGATGAAGTTCCCACGAATGACCCTTCAACATCCCAACCTTTACCGACTACACCTTCACCTTCCACCTATAAACCTAGAATCCCATATCCTTCTCGCATAGGCAAGACCAACGAGCTAACCAAGAATGACTGTCAAGTATCGAAATATGTGGATATGCTATCTCAAATGACCATCAACATTAGCCTTGTTGAAGCACTTTGCCACATGCCGAAATTTGTCAAAGCATTCAAGGAATTGCTTAGCAAGAAGGAGAAGCTGATTGAACTCGCCAACACACGCTTAAATGAAAACTGCTCAGCAGTTATTCTTAAAGAATTACCGGAAAAACTTGGAGATCCTGGTCGTTTTGTGTTGCCTTGCATGTTCAGCAAAACTGAAGAATTTACTTCCCTTGCTGATCTCGGGGCTAGTATTAATTTGATGCCACTGAGTGTTTGGAAAACACTATCATTACCCGACCTCATTCCAACAAAGATGACTCTCGAACTTGCAAATCGCACTCTCGCTTACCCCGTTGGTATAGCCGAAGACGTGTTTATCAAAGTTGGCACATTTACTTTCCCGGTTGATTTTGTCGTAGTTGATTATGAAATGGACCCTCGTATTCCTTTAATACTTGGTCGGCCATTCTTGAGAACCGGACGAGCTTTAGTAGATGTGGCCGAAGGTGAGTTAATCTTACGAGTCGGGGATGATTCAAAAGTTTTTAAAATGGGGAAGCTTACAGGAAAATCCTTTGGAGGCCGAGAATCAGTGAATATGATTAATGTGCTCGATGACTTTACCGTCTATGACAATCCTCTATTCGATTCTTCCATCGATAATCCACTCTTTGACGATGATGTGGATGATTCTCGATCCACTTTGGAACCTTCTCCCATTTATGATTCTCCACCGGTCTTTGATGCTTATGATGATGATGATTCTAGCTCAGATTCGGATGATTTTGATGATTGTACTTCTGAGTATCCCGAGCTGCCCACTTTCGATGATTTTGATGAGGCCGATACTCTCTCGAGCGATTCTTCACATTATGAAGATCCTCCAACATCACTCGATCCTACTTTGGACGATTACTCATTTGAGGAAGATTTCTCTGAATTTCTCAACACTTACTTCCCTCATGAGAGTGATGCTCCTCCTTATGACTTTGAAGATTATCGTCTTGATCCTACTTTGGATTCAAAGAACATTCTGTCAAAGGAGAAGAAACCGGTCGACACCAATATCCGTTGCACATATGATTTGACACCTCTTTGTCCCCCTTCTGAGGACGAGGTTGTGCTTCTTTGCGGATCTTCTTCACACTCGGCTGAGCCTGAGTGCTATTTTCCCTTAAAGGAAAAGGTGTTCGACCCCGGTATTGAAGTCTTTAAGCCATCTCAGTATCCACCTGATCAAATAAAAGGAAAAATCTTTGGAACTATTGAAGACATGCTTGCACCTCACCATACTTGCTCCCACCGTGCTCCATCACTGCTTAAGGGAACCTTGCCTACTCTTCTTTGGCTTGCCTTGTTCGCCTTAAGCTTGTGTTATTTGCTCGATGAAAACTATGTCTTTGATCCTGGTGGATATGTTTCATGCTTCTTCCGTTGATGATCAAGGTCGAGTCAGGCTAATGACTCGGTTAACAAAAATCAAGCGCTTCTTGGGAGGCAACCCATGCATCTATCTTTTCGCTTTCTTTATCATAAGTGTAGGGGAGACCCTTTGGTTTGATTTCCCCTCCTCACTCCTTACTTAGGGATTCGAGCTTCAATGATCCACTCTTGATGATTCTTGACGACCCGTGATTCGTGTTCTACATTATCCCGGTTCTATCCTAAACTCTTTTCGATTCACTATTTTATATTTTCTCAATATTAAAATAGGAATCTCTTTAGTTGTCTTTTCCTTAGCGAGATTTAAACAACGTGCACAATGTCCTAAGTGTAGGGGAGTTTACTCCCACATGCTTAAACATTAAGGACAATGTTTATCTTAAGTGTAGGGGGGACTTCTATCGAAGTTAAGTGGTCTTTTCCTTGTATTTGTCCTCATTTTAACCGGAAAATCAATTTTTCGACATTTTTCAAAATTTTTGATCTATTTTGGCCTATTAGTTTTTCCCTTTGTATAGTTATTTTCTTGCCTTATTAGAATAAATGTTTAAATAAGTGGTTTTCATTTCAAACGTTTTGAATCTTTTGACTCAACCCGAGTTTACTTATCTAAGTTACTCTAGATAGTATCCTTAACATGTTTAAGTCAAGTTTTACTAGGCTTTTATATAGGGAGCTATAAAACGCGAAAGTCTTAACTCTCACGGGTTAAGAACAAGAACTTTTCGCAAGTTCCTATAATTGATCCTAGAGAGTCGTTTATCAAGGGAACTTTAAAATGCGATTTCTAAACTTGAAAGAGTCTAAGAATTTGCAAGATCCTATAGGCGACTCGAAAACCCAAAACTTTGATTTAATAGGCTAAGCGTCCACGAGTCTCATTCCTTGAGATTTTAAACTGTGGAGAACGAGAGATGATAGAGCCAATTATAAGTTCGGTATTATTTCGTGAATTTATGTGAGTTAATTATAAGCCTATTCTCCCATCGCTTGCTAATAAATTTATCTGCTAATAAATAAGGTTGTACGATTTGAAAAGTTACTTAGCTTCTAGCTCAAGATCGTTTAAAAGTTGCTCGGTATGGATTAGAGTTCATAGCCAAGGCATAACTTATTGAAGCGGGACGCGAAGATTGGCGAATCCGAAAAGGCCCTAACAAGGCATGAGGGCTATATTTTGTTGCTAAAGATCCAAAAGTGATGTGAAGAATCATTTATCGAAAATCAATATGAAGGATCAAGACACACGACGAAAAGCAAATACTCCCCAAAAGTCATGGAGAAGTGTATCCGAAAAGACCCTAACAAGGTATGAGGATAAATAGATCCAAGTCATAAAAGGAGGCGGATCGTTGTATATCAAAGTCCAAAATAAAGATTGGATAAAAATGAAGAAGTCGTGGTCCAAGTATGAATCTCTCAAAACTTCAAGTGAAGAAATTCCATTATGAAGAGAAGACCATAATTTTATGAACGTCTCTCAAGGTTTGAAGTATGAAGTCGCTGCCAAATATCGGTCCGAGAAAGGTCTCAAATCGCGAAACGAGTTATGCCAAGATATGAACTTTATGAGGTCCCGAGAAGCAGTTTTAAAAGATTTTGTCCTTTAGCTAACTATCGAAATAAGTCAACAATGCATCCTCGTGATCATTTAAGACAAATAATAAAATATAAGAGGTACACCTAGGAATAAGGGAGTCTAAGTGAGTAATTGGCCCACATGAGTTCGTGATAGTTTACTAACTTATAATAACAATGATCTCGTTTTTAAGCTTGGTTTGGAGAAAGTGAAAACTTGAGGATGATGATTATTCATAACATTTCCAAAACCCAAGGGATGCTTTTGATTTATTTACTTTGAATGTTTATAGTTTCTATCTCTTTAATAAAGGCCACTATGGATTGATTATGATGAAAAGTGTAAACGTGCTTTGTAACTAATGCATTGCATGAGGACATTGCAATGGTCAAGTGTAGGGGATTTGATAGGTGTGTAAACACCCATCCTTTCTACCACTTAATTACAATAATAACCGGACCAAAACGTGTATTTTATGTCTTTTATGTCGGAATTATGCGTGGTTTGTGTTTTTGTTGTGATTTAGGACGAAAAGGTGAGAAGTGGAGAAAACACGGGAATTCACGGGCATTTACGGACTTTTATTGAAGAAAAAGATGAAAGACAAAGTCAAGAAGTCAAGAGTGCAAAAAGAACGGAAGTCCAAGACCAATTCTGAAGATTTATCGAAGAAATAGTCAAAAGACGGAAGTTTATCAAAAGCCGAAGAATTCAAGTCTATTTTATTGAAAGATTTAAAGACGAGTTCAAAGAAATCCCGAAGCCAAAAGTCCCTTAAGTCCAAGTTTAAAGAAGATTAGAAGAAAAGGACTAAGTATGCAATTAATGAAGATTAAAAGAGGGAGGGCTTAAGAGTGTAATTAAGAGAAAAGGAAAGAGGGGAGGAAGCTTCCTAATCCTCCCCTATATATAGTTAGGACTAGATTAATTATTTTCTTGTTGGCTAATAGTGACAATTAGTCTTCCACCTTTAATTACCTTGTCATTTACTTTTCTTGTCCAATTTAAATACATGTTTTGCACCTTAATTGCCATTTAATTCCAAGTAAGTTTTCATTTTAATTATTGCCAATCTTTTCTTTATCTTGCCAATCTCTTATCTACCTTTCTTAATCTTTGATTTTTATGTTTATGTTTATGTTCATGTTCATGCTTTTATTTTGATCCAAATGGGTTTTTGATTATTGTGGTTAAATTTGTTTGTTTTATTGATTTAAATTGTTTGATTATGTTTACTGTTGATTCGTTAATAGTTTAATTAAATGTTTGTGTTGATTTTGGTTGAATTAGTGTTAGATCGTGTTTATTTTTGATCCCTTGTTCTTCGGGATAGTTTGTTTCTGTGTTTCTGTATTTCCAGGAAACTTCCGAACCAAGAAGGAGAGAAAGCTTTCATTCGGAACTTCAAAGTTCCGAGTCAAGGGTTTCATCCGGAAGAATTTAGGATCAGCAAAACTTCCGAGTCAAGCTTTGTTCATCCGGAACATTCAAAGTTCCGGACGAAGGAAAAACTTCCGACTCAAGCTTCACTCATTCGGAAGTCTCAAACTTCCGAACGAAGGACAATTTCCGACTCAAGAATCATTCATTCGGAACTCAAAAGTTCCGGATCAAGCAATTCATTCGGAACTCCAAAAGTTCCGGATCAGTGAGTGTTCATTCGGAACTCCAAAGTTCCGAACCAAGGGCTGTTCATTCGGAACTTCTCAAAAGTTCCGGATCAATTCGAAAGTTCCGAACCAAGGGCAAAAGTTCCGGATCAATATCTTCCGAACGAAGTTCCAGATCATGGGAAGGAAAAAGTTCCGAATCAGCTAGATCTTCCGAACAAAGTTCCGAATCAAGGGCTAAGTTCCGAATCAAGGTTGTTCATTCGGAAGTTGTGAACTTCCGAATCAAGGGTTCTGTAAGTTTCTTTTTGGCTTTCTTTTTTTTTATTTCAGTCTTTTATTTTTAAAGCTTTATTGTTCCTGCCTTTATTTTAATTGCACTTTAAGATTATTTGCCTTAGCTTTATTTTAGTTTTGCCTTAGTTTAAGTTTTAGTTGCGTTTTAAGTTTGCCTTAGTTAGATTTAAGTTTGCGTCACTTACTTTAGTGCCCTTTAATTTCAGTCACGTTTTTAAATACTTGCACCTTTACTTTAATTAGACTTAGATTTACTTTAACGCACCTTTACTTTAATTGCTTTGCATTTTTAATTTTAAAAAACTACAACGACACATCTTTGTTTCACCAAAATAAGACTGAGTCACACATTAAACACAAGTTTTTCAATTCGAAGAGACACACGACAAAGAATTTAATTTTCTTACAGGGTAGCAAAATCCTTGTATCAGCCCTCACGATGCTTCTTCTTGTCAACCGATGAATATCTTTGAGCCAATTCCGTGCTATGATTCCGGTTTGTATAACTTTGAGCCCCCACATCACACCCTCAATCCTCAATCCTCTCAGGGAATTAGTCTTGACCAACAACTCACTACTTTGAATGACATTCTAGAAGGTTTAGCTCAAATCCGAGCTGACTTACATCAGGAAAGGCCACCTTTGCTTGATGGTGACCAAATCTTGAAATCCACCTACAACTTTTTGAGCCAATTTAGTCGGTTTCCCTTCTTTTCTACACCAAAATGTTTACTTACAGCGTGGGATAGAATGGGTTTAATTGAACATACTCAGGGAGATGATCAACAGAAATTGCTTCATGAGCTTTTTAAAGATGTGGAGGTTATCAAGGAGGAGTTAGTGGACTATATCACTCCTAACTGGAATGGTCCACTCTATTATGATGATGATGACGAGGATGATATCTACAATCTCAACCCTTCTTCTGAGATTACTACTCCTACTCTTGATATCCCTAATGCGCCTAAGGATTGTGATACATTAAGTGAGATTAGTGATTTTGGTCTTGATAAATTCTTTGATGAGGTTTGTGATGCATCGAATTTTGAGGAGCTTACGGAAGAGGTCGCTCTTAATGATGATGATTTTTCTCCATGCTATGAGAATTTCACTTTTGAAATTTCTCCTTCTCCTTCGGGCGATGAAGGTGATATTGATTTATTCTCTCCTACTTATGAGAAGTTCGCCCCTGAACTTGGTCTTTTAGATGAGGTGGAAGACGTTATTCTTCGCGACAAATTACTGAAAGTTCATCTTCTTATTGCTAAGATTGAAGCGTTGAATTCTGCTCCTATTAAAGAATCTTCACCTCCGTCTATTACTTCAGGTGAGAATAATGATACAGCTATGGAGGAAATCGACATTCACTCAATGCCTCCGGGTACTGATGATGATTACACGGACGAGGAAATTATTTTTGATAATTTGCTGCAGGAAGGTATTGTCCCAAATCCCCCTCCCGAGCACCTTTCATCTACTCCTTTTAACACCATTACGGAGGATGAGTGCTTTGACCCGGGAGGTAACATTGACCATTCCATGATTGACACCTTTACGGCTTTGCCGCATTCTGAGCATCAATTGTCTTTGGGGGATGAAAGTTTGCTTACTTTACCCACCCCACCTCCCGTGGATCATGACCTCACATACTTCTCGTATGTTGAGCGGACTTTTCTCCCATTCAAGACTTATCCTCCTGCCTCTCCTTTATTAATGTCCTCCGGGAACGAGGACAAGGTCTTTGATCCCGGTATTACATTCGAGGCTTCCCCATGGACCATTTAATTCGGGGACGAGTCAGGCTCGTGACTCGGTTAACAAAAACAAGTGCTTCTCGGGAGGCAACCCGATTATCTATCTATCTTTATATGTTTTTATAATAAGTGTAGGGGGAGACCCTTGTATGTGTTTGTTGTCTTCTTTCTTATCATGTGCAGGGATTAGAGCTTTCAAAGATCCATTCTTGATGAATTTTGACGACCCGTGATTCCGTGTACCCGTCTTCCCGGTTCTATCCTAAACTCTTTTGATTCACTATTTTATATTCTTCAATGTTAAAATAGGAATCACTTTAGTTGTCTCTTCCTTAGCAAGATTTAAACAAACGTGCACAATGTCCTAAGTGTAGGGGATTTTACTTCCACATTCTTAAAAATTGAGGACAATGTTTATATTAAGTGTAAATGGGACTTCTATCGAAGTTAAGTGGTCTTTTCCTTGCATTTGTCCTCATTTTAATCGGAAAATTGATTTTTCGACATTTTTCAAAATTTTTGATCTATTTTGGCCTAGTAGTTTTTCCTTTGTTAGCGTTATTTACTTTCTTTGCTAGAATAAATTTTCAATAAAGTGGTTTTAAATTTTTCAAAGTCGTGAATATTTTGACTCAACCCGAGTTTACTTATCTAAGTTTACTCTAGCTAGTATCCTTAACGTGTTTAAGTCAAGTTTTGCTAGGCTTTTATATAGGGAGCTTTAAAACGCGAAAGTCTTAACTCTCACGGGTTAAGAACAAGAACTTTTCGCAAGTGCCTATAATTGATCCTAGAGAGTTGTTTATCAAGGGAACTTTAAAATGCGAATTCTAAACTTGAAAAAGTCTAAGAGTTTGCAAGATCCTATAGATGACTTGAAAACCCAAAACTTGGATTTAATTGGCTAAGCATCCACGAGTCTCATTCTTTAAGATTTTAAACTGTGGAGAACGAGAGATGATAGAGTCAATTATAAGTTTGGTACACTTTCATGAATTTATGTGAGTTGATTATGAGCTTTTTCTCCCATCGCTTGTTAATAAATTTAATTGCAAT
This sequence comes from Glebionis coronaria, assembly GCA_025667525.1. NCBI lineage: Eukaryota > Viridiplantae > Streptophyta > Magnoliopsida > Asterales > Asteraceae > Glebionis > Glebionis coronaria. The sequence goes on from CM046876.1 coordinate 149,097,924, forward strand.
AAATAAGGTTGTACGATTTGAAAAGTTACTTAGCTTCTAGCCCAAGATCGTTTAAAAGTTGCTCGGTATTAATTAGAGTTCATAGCCAAGGCATAACTTATTGAAGCGGGATGCGAAGATTGGCGAGTCCGAAAAGGCCCTAACAAGGCATGAGGGCTACATTTTGTTGCTAAAGATCCAAAAGTGATGTGAAGAATCATTTATCGAAAATCAATATGAAGGATCGAGACACACGACGAAAAGCAAATACTCCCCAAAAGATCATGGAGAAGTCTATCCAAAAAGGCCCTAACAAGGTATGAGGATAAATAGATCCAAGTCCTAAAAGGAGGCGGGTCGTTGTATATCAAAGTCTAAAATAAAGATTGAAGAAAAATGAAGAAGTCGTGGTCCAAATATGAAGAATCTCTCAAAAACTTCAAGTGAAGAAATTCCTATTATGAAGAGAAGACCATAATTTCAAGAACGTCTCTCAAGATTTGAAGTATGAAGTCACTGCCAAATATCGGTCCGAGAGAGGTCTCAAATCGTGAAGCAAGTTATGCCAAGATATGAACTTTATGAGGTCCCGAGAAGCAGTTTTAAAAGATTTTGTCCTTTAGCTAACTATTGATTAAATCGTCCTACTTTATTTTCGGCCTAAATAAACTATCAAAATAAGTCAAACAATGCCTCATCGTGATCATTCAAGACAATAATAAAATATAAGAGATACACCTAGGAATAAGGGAGTCTAAGTGAATAATTGGCCTATATGAGTTCGTGTTAGTTTGCTAACTTATAATAACAATGATCTCGTTTTTAAGCTTGGTTTGGGGAACGTGAAACTTGAGGGTGATAATCATTCATGACATTTCCAAAACCCTAAGGTAAGTTTTTGATCTCTTTACTTTGTTTCTTATTTTTGAAATTTTCTATCTTTTTATTAAAGGCCAATGTGGATTGATTATGATGGAAAATGTAAAACTTGCTTTGTAACTAATGCATTGCATGAGGAAATTGCAATGGTCAATTGTAGGGGATTTGATAGGTGTGAAAACACCCATCCTTTTACCACTTAATTACAATAATAACCAAGCCAAAACGTGTATTTTATGTCGCAAATGTCAGAATTATGCGTGGTTTGTGTTTTCGTTGTGATTTAGGACCAAAACGTGAAAAAGGAGGAAAACACGGGCTTTCACGGGCTTTTATCGAAGAAAAAGACAAAAGACGAAGTCAAAAGATCAAGAGTGCAAAAAGAACGGAAGTCCAAGGTCTATTCTGAAGATTTATCGAAGAACAAGTCTAAAGACGGAAGTTTATTTAAGCCGAAGAACTCAAGTCTAATAAATGAAGAAATTATAAGATGAGTTTAAATTAATCCCGAGACAAAGTCGAAAAAGTCGAAGAACCTAAAAGACGAAAAGACGTGAAGAAAGAAAGAAAGAAAAGATCAACACAAGCATCCCCTCTTTTCCTATAAATACCCTTCATTTCACCACATGAAAAGGTGTTAGTCATTTAGGAGTAGATTAGTTTTAGGAGTAGGAGTAGATTACTTTCTCTATCTAGATTTCTTTCATGTTCTTAAGCTTTTCTTTCAAGTTTTCTTAATCTTAATCTTTAATCTTGTACTTTTGAATCTTTAATCTTAATCTTATTTCAAGCTTTTTACAATCATTCTCATTCTACCTTTCTTGATTTTATTTACCTTTGACTCGATATAATCTTTGATCTTTTTTAGTTTTGATGTTTGATTGATTAAAAAGTTTATCTTTTTATTCATCTATAAGTTTTAATACAAGTGAGTTTTGAGCTTGACATGCTTATTGGCTTATTTTGTGTTTAGCTGATTTGTTTTTTCTAGTTTTTCTTAAAAGTTTATCTTTTTAAAGTTTATTTTATAAAGTTGTTTATTTTGTGTTTTTAAAAAGTCTTTAAATTCTAGCTTATTAGCTTTTCTTAAACGTGTTTTGATTAGGTTTTTAGGCGTGTGCTTATTTGATTAATAGCTTATTAGATTTAGCTTATTTTATACATTCCTTTTACATCCCGGTCATCTTGATTAGAAAAAGGTTTTACATTCCTTTTATACATTCCTTTTAGATTCCGATCATCTTGATTGGAAAAGGGTTTTACATTCCTTTCAGCATTCATTTTAGCATTCCTTTCAGCATTCCTTTTAGCATTCCTTTTAGCATTCCTTTTACATTCCTTTCAGCATTCCTTTTACATTCCTTTTAGCATTCCTTTTAGCATTCCTTTCAGCATTCCTTTTACATTCCTTTCAGCATTCCTTTTAGCATTCCTTTTAGCAATCCTTTCAGCATTCCTTTTAGCATTCCTTTCAGCATTCCTTTTACATTCCTTTCAACATTCCTTTTACATTCCTTTTAGCATTCCTTTCAGCATTCCTTTTACATTCCTTTCAGTATTCCTTTTAGCATTCCTTTCAGCATTCCTTTTACGTTCCTTTTAGCATTCCTTTTTACATTCCTTTCAGCATTCCTTTTAGCATTCCTTTCAGCATTCCTTTTACATTCCTTTTAGCATTCCTTTTACATTCCTTTCAGCATTCCTTTTAGCATTCCTTTCAGCATTCCTTTTACATTTCTTTCAGCATTCCTTTTAGCATTCCTTTTAGCATTCCTTTCAGCATTCCTTTTAGCATTCCTTTCAGCATTCCTTTTACATTCCTTTCAGCATTCCTTTTACATTCCTTTTAGCATTCCTTTCAGCATTCCTTTTGCATTCCTTTCAGCATTCCTTTTAGCATTCCTTTCAGCATTCCTTTTACATTCCTTTTAGCATTCCTTTTAGCATTCCTTTTTACATTCCTTTTGCATTCCTTTTGCATTCCTTTTACTTATCGCAATTGACATTTTCATTTTACTTAGTAATAGATAACCAAACCATTTTCATTTCCACCAAGAACAATTGAGTCGCACTTTCTACCAAAAATCAATTCGAAAAGATTGGAACGAAATTATTTCATACGAGGCTAAATCCCAGTTATTAACTTAACTTGCCATATGTTGTAAATTATAACTACGAGGGTTGATAGTGTCATTTTCCAAAGTTGTTTATAAAAGGAGAAATCTACTAATAAACCACAAGGACTAATCCTACCAAAAGATGAAAGTATATTAAGTGGTATCTAACAAGAAGAATCATAAGGACAGAATAAGAGTGTTTGGATTGCCAAGTCACTTAATCTCAACCATTGATTTTGGATAATAATCTAATGGCTAAAACATTGATCTACAACTCAATATATCCACCAACCAGAGGCTTACACGTCATCTTCTCTTACAATGGACGATTTAAGAAGACTTATCTGGATTCTAAAAAATATTTATACGACAAAAGTGTTCGTCTTAATCTCCTAGACACCCCTACACACTTTAATTGTGCAATTATTCACTCATTCAATTTCCCCCAAATCCTAATTAAGCTAAGAACCCTAATTTTCACGTGTCATTAGTTAGTTTAGATTAGTCTAGGAGTAATATAGTCAATTATTCCACATAGTTATTCAATTCTGTTAGTGTTAGTTTGGTTAGTTACATTTCATATATTTAGTTGTGACTAATCACTTTCACCATTAGTGAATTTCAATTCTTCAAATATTCTCTTTCTCTACTGTGGCATAAGTTGAATTCTTTGCCATAAGCTCTTAAAAGATTATGGTTTGTTTCTTGGACTGATATCATTTCTCTATTAAATAATTGCTTTTAAGAACTAGTGTGGTTTTCTGGATTAACAAGCTTTTCAAGATTAAGACTTTTCAAGTTGATTTTGTGCAATAAGCTCAAGCTCATTAGCTCAATTAATCTTGTGAGAAGCTTTTGTAATATTCTTTGTGAAAAAGAGTTATAGTAGCTTTTATTCAATTGAACTTTTAGTTCTTACACACTCTGCACTAGAATTACTATAATTCAGTCATCAAGAGTTCTTTTAAAGAAGTTGTAAGAATTAGCTGGTATAGCTTATTAGATTGTGAAATTTTTGGATTGTGGATATGGTTCATAATGGCTTATGCTTGGTTTTGGCATTGAATTGGTGTCAATTTCATAATCAAAGCAATACATAGCTATTTTTGGGCGTGGATGAGAGGTGAATTGTTGATGTAATTTCAATGATCTTAGTACTGTAGCATTGGTAGTATGGTTACTTGTAATTCATTTCTAGTTGTAGATTATGGTTTGAAAGATAAAGGAGTGAAATTTTACTTAGACAGTTTGAGATCTATACAAGTACATAGTGTTCATATTGTTGACTAGTGTTTGGCATTGCTGTTTTTTAGTTGATTCTTTTGCCATTAATTGGATTTAATACACTGATATCAGTTTATAATTAGTTAAAATTAGTAGAAAGAGTCGTGTAAGTGTTCCATAAGGTCAGACATAGCTTTTGCGCAAAGATAGAAGTCAAATATGTTCATAATCAAGTAAGTACTTTGGTTCATCAACAAGCTCTTGCAGATCAACTGATCATTACTGTTAGTGATTTAGAAGTTGTGATCACTTGGATTTTGTGCACTAGCTGGTAGTTTAGAATTGATCTTGGTTAATTTGGCTCAAAGATTATTAGTCTATCTTATAGGATCATTTGAAAAATCTCAAAATAAGCTAAGAGAATGATGTTCGTGTTCTTTTGATTTTTATGTTTAAGTGTGTGATTCTATTCATATATTAGAGAACTTAGAGTGTTATTGGTTAAATTTAGTTCTCAAAAGAAATAAGCCTTAGCTCATGGATTAAGTTGTAGTTTGTTTTTACTGTCAATATTAATCGATTAATAAAAAGGTAGTAGCTGGTTTCGAACTCGTGATTGTTATTCAAACCACATTGAATTAGTTTAGTTGATGTACTCTTTTAGTCATCCAGGTTGTAATAATTCATTACAGTCACAGTCCTAGATAGTTGTGTTAATGCAACCAATGCTTAAAACATTGTTTGTAATAGCTAATCTTTCTTAATTTTGATCATGACAAATTGTAAAAACATTTATTGTCAAAAATAACCGTAAGAAGAATTATTTAACAAACACTATCATTAAGGTAATACTACGTAGTCATTTAAGTCTTACACAAACATATCTTATACATGTTTAGTGATCATAGAAAGTGATTAACCTCAGAACTCACATTTATACCAATGTGACAAAATATTTTAATAAACTTTATTTTTAAAAAAATGTTTTATTAAAATAAAAATAGAAATTTGAATTTGACATATTCCAAATGGTCTAAGAATATCCTCTTGAGGTATAAACTTCACCAGATGGAATTTCCCCACTAGAAGACAAAAAAAGAGCGGACTCTAGAGCCTACGGCTCACTATAGGTGTCTGCGACTCAATAGTGATATTGAGCCGCCAACTAATTTACTGAGCCGCGCTTAGAGAGCCGTTGCAATTTGTCTCTAATAAATAGTGAATCATATTTCTATTTTTCAAAAAACACTTTTGGACAATTTTTGTAACACCCCATTTTGATAAATGGAATGTCACGTATGATTATGACGTGTCATCAAAACATACAAGGATAAATGTATAAAACATTACATGACCATAAAGGAAATACCGGAATCAAACATCGGTACCACAAAAGTAGAACTCATCACACACAAACATAAGTACTGTAAATGAAAGGACTAAACAATGTCCATGGAAATGAGTATCAAAGTATAAAGAAATGCATAAAGTAAAGAAGGCTAGGAAGCTTCCAACCCATATGCACGTACGCTTAAAGTCTACGAGCGTCCCCGAGTACCTGCCGTTTTGGGAACATGAAAAGGAAAAACGGCTGAGCATAACGCTCAGTGCACGGATATACAAATAAAGCATGAATAATATAAACATATAAGCATGAAGCAGCGAAAAAGACTAAGTCCTGGATAACCTGGTTATATCTTATTAAAACTGGTTTTATAGTTTGAAAATCCTTATGTTTATCTTGTAAAAACTGTTTAACATATTTACCATTAGCCAATATAGGTCATGAATCATCCATGTGCATGAATACTTGGAGGGGTGACCTCGTCATGAAAATTAGAGGGGCTGCCTCTAATTTAATATGCTGGTTTGGGTAGGAGGTATATGTGATTATCCATATAAACATGATATGAATAAATAATAAACGCAGCGGAAAGATCACCTATTAATGGATCCATAGAGTCATATGATTAATCAATAAAAATAAATAAAAGTATACCTTTGTAGCGTGATTTGGTAGGATCGAACGGAGACCATTACCAACACATGATCTAACCAAGAAACCCAAGTGACCAAAGTAGATCACCTCTATGTAGAAACACACTACACGTCCTTGTATACCAAATAGATGCTAGTCTATAACCCGCAATTCACCAACAAGCCTTAAAATACTTTAATAAAAGGCTTATCAAAAAAAAACATACAACCCTATTTGTGTACCTAAAATGGACGTCTATATTTATTCAAAAAAAAAGGAGAGATGAAAAAAGTGGTAACCTATCTCCATTTATGTTAACTGATTAGTAGTAATGACTAAATCAATTAGCACTAATTACTTTGATAGTTACACTTGACCACCTTGGTCTTTCTAGCGTTTTCTCTTGTGTTTTGTAGGTTATATATATAACGTAAATACAATATATACGTCCTATTAAATGGTACCTCTGTGTACATGTGTGTGACCCCATAGGCTCACATGTGTCTAGCCATATAATTAATTATTATGACACGAGCATACTCCAACAGCTCCCACTTGCGCACGTCATAATACTCAAGTAATTATACAAGCAAAGGTTAGCGTCTAGCAACACGCCAATGCCCATAAATACATATGAGGATAGTTTCTCAAACATCTCATTTAAATGGTTTAGATATCAGTCTTCCTTTTGTTTCAGATACTCTGTTAAACTTTAGACATGGATTAAAAGTCATTCTTTAGTTTAACTATTCTGTTTCTCGATATTGATATTGAACTAGATTACCAAATTAATCAAGTATCATCTTTATTTCATTTGGGTGCGGCCACACATACATCTGTACAATTCATCGAGGGGCCCAGTAGTATCTAACTCCAATACATGTGGAGGAACAAATCCTATTTTGACTGCACGTGTCGTTCATGTGTTTCACATCGCACCTAAAAATGGTCTCTATGGCAGCCTTGTTCAGGACAACGTTGAACCATATCAAAGATTGACATTCCACACATACAAAACCTACTTGCATCTCAAGTCTTAGGATGAGAGATTCAACCACTTGCGAGATTCACTATTGACGATGATCCATGTAGTGAATTCTCGTAGGTTGGGTCAATCCAATATTCATCCAATGAACACATATGAGTTTGGCAGCATCATCAATTAATATTCATTCCTAATGAATATGACCAACTCACATTTGTCTTAATTCGACAATACTCCCGTATCTTCAACTGACAATAGATAATTTAGAATAACTAAATTATTCATGGATTAAACATGCTAATATAGAACACAGTAGTACAAATGAAGACGATCTACCAAGTATATCAATTCATTATTTAGTAAAACTACTTAACGTTCCATTATCCAAATACTAAAAAAACAGATATACATGAGACTACTCTAAGGTCAAAGTCTAATGTTCCAAGCATGATGAACATGTTTGACTACAAGACATTGAATTTACACAAGGACCTGTTGAGTTGTCATCTGAGTGAAATTTGAGAATACTTATTTCAGAAACTCACAAATAGTGAAGATTTTGAATAATACGATGATTTTCATTTTGTATATGTGCGCTCAAGTGCTAATACAGTAATAATAGCATCGCCATAGTACAATACATAGGTTGTTTGAAGCAAGTAGAACACCTATTTAAGACAATCTTCTTAACAGCTTCCTAAACTGTAAAGTATTCTTATATTACTAATGAGTAGTGCAACAATGCTTTTCATCAAGCACGTCTAGGTAGTAGTATCATCATTGAAGATGAAATCCTACCATCACTAGTATTGAGTACAATCTCAATCAAAGTAAGCAGTAGTGTATAAACTCAACACTAATCTTCTTAGCTAAAATCCGTAAACGATGATCAAGTATATAGTAGTCTAATGACTTTTACTTAGATACTTTGTGATCAGTTCATCTTGCATTCATGCAAGTATTAACATTATTCTAATACATCACATATCATATGTAATGAATCCACTAGGTAAACTAAAGGTTTCCATGTACATAACCAATCTTATCAATTGAGATAGAACTTTAAGACTTTCTCAATGATGTGTCATATTTAGACTTATTAACCGCGTATGCCTTTTCCTAATAAGAATATGTTCCAAGGTTATATGTGTTATTTCTTATATCTCTCAATAGAAATATATTCTAAACTAAGGATTAAAACCTAGCTTTGATGGAATGTTAATTCCAATATGTTAACAACATATGAGATTTAAGAACAAACAAAACAATATGCTCCTACTAGCTTAAAGAGTTATCTTTGTTTTAATCATGATCATATCCTTGATTCAAACTTAAGATTCCAGCTCCTAGATGCATGCTTTAATCCATACTTGGATTTCTAGAGTTTGTACACCAATTGCCATATTTCATACTCATGAAATCAAGTATGGTAATTAATATCTTTATTAATTTAACACTCGTAAATAAAATAAAGCCTAAAATCATGATCAATTTCTTGAGCATGCCTTAAACTCTATTCAAAGAGAGTGTGTATAAATGTGTACAATTGTGTCCATATCTATCTTCTCATAGAAGACCATGTATAACCTATCAGTCTTACTGATTAGTGAAAGCTAACCAAATTCCAAAATTGATTTTCTTTTATGGACTACATCTAACCATTCATAGTTTTGAGTATTCATTAGATTCCAAATCTAAAAACGAGTCTCGATAGTTATGAGGTTCACTATGATCCTCTAACTTAGATTCCTCAACATTGACATGGCATTCATATCTTCAGGTGCTTGAGGTATCCTTACGGATATGCGAATGTGAGTTACAAACACTGTGTGGCTTTTGCATTTACATGCTCAGCCTCAATTGTGTCGTTCACTAGTGTATTCAGAAGGTTGTATTTTATTCATTACTTTCTTCAAAGATGCATAAAGGCTCCCACTTGCTTCTTGTAAGAGGAGACTTTCTCCAAGTACATAGCATGACGAGCAACAATGCATTGTTCTCGTTTTGGGATGTATAAAATACATTTAAAATTTCTTGATTCAAGTTTGTTAATAACACGTCTAACATGATTTTAACAAGTTCAAGAGTTCAACTAAGACTTACTGGGAGTCATCCCATTCCATAAATTGATGGTTTCTTAGTTACCTTCTTGTTTGGAACCATATTGAATAAGCACGGGCTCATTCAAATCTTTGTTAACCTTAATAAGATACAAGAGAAAGAGAGTAGTTAATGTTATCAAGGATCAAATAATAACAATAGTATTTGATTTTACACATGAAACATAGTGTTACAATTATGAGACAGTATCACAATTCCTTTGATAACATAATACTCTTTGGCTCACATATTTTATAATTTGGCCAAACCAAATTGCATAAACAATATATTCAAGCCGATTGCATGCTATAAAGTATGATTATTTTAGTAGTTCAAGAACTTCATGTTCATGTTTTAACAAGAAAACATAACATGTTGGTCGCTAAATATACTTTATAAGATATTGAACAATCCAATAACTTCATTGTATATGCCCTAACAGGAAGACACAACAAGTCAAGTACTTACTTTATTTTATAAGTCTTTGAACAATTCAAGGAAGTTCATGTTTATGTCTTTACTTGAAGACATAAATATACTAGAAATAAAGTATTATTGAATGCCTACTTTTGGCTTCAATAGTATTTTCAAGTTAATTTACATACTTCATATTTATGTCTTTACAAGAAGACATATGCTTATTAGCTAAAACATTTAGGTAATGCGATGAAGTAATTTTTATTATTTCATGACATTAGTTCTCTATTAGAAAACATACATCAATATGTATAAGTCCTAATAGATTATTATAAGCCATATTGTGTTGTACCTTGCACACTCTAATAATTCTCCCACTTGAGCATGGCACAACATCATATATGAATAATATTAAAATATCACAGATATAATAAGATTTAAGTCATACTCAAATCAAGCTTGTATAGAAGGGTTATGTAGAACTTCATCGTTTAATAAGCAATCATGCATAACTATTTTTAGATAACATTTTAAGAAGCGACATCAGAAAAGCGACTAGTTATCTTTTAAAATAATATGCAATAAGGCTTAGAAAACTATGATGTTATTTCAAGACAATCTAGAAATTAAGTGGGTCACTTAGAAGGTGATAAGCTCATAGCTCCCACTGAATAAGACAACTTTACAAGTGTGTCCTATGGTTAAAAAAATGCATTGCTCCCATTAGTTTAGACAACACTCTGAATGTATCTATACTAGTGAAAAAGCAAGTAGCAATTTGTATACTTTCTAGTTCTTTGAATGTCTACACATTATAGCCAATGTGAGTCTCGTAGACTAGTAAACATGTACATAGATATTCAAAAAAAAGTATCAAGTTCTACTATATTTGTGATGAGATTTCCATCGATGCCATTAACTTGAAACTTTTACATGCAATTCCTCTTTCTACTTTACCTCAAAGGTGTGTAGAATCTTATGGAACTTGTTTGTGTAAGGAAAATATACTATAAAAAATATGCTAGTAATTTCCTTTCCTCTCACGGTTTAATGACACTTCAATTTCTAATCAAGACTCATACAATATCTTAACACTTTAAGATATGAAACCGTACTTAATCATTTTAACTTACAAGACAATGCGATTTCTTGAGTAGGTGTGTATTAAGATTGATTAGAATTGAGAAGATTCAAGTGTTCCTATTACAGCTTTCTTATACAAGGAGAAAGGATGGGAACGAGTCTTATTCTTACAAGGAAAGAAGACTTAGTTTGTTTTCCTCTAACACAAAAGGAAACAAACTTTGTTTACGGTTTGTGTTGCACAAAATCATTAATAGAAATACAAAGTTCATATTTAGTATTTTTGATAATTATCCTTTTAAAATTAACTACCCAAGTTTATAAAAATAATTAATTTTACGAAAAGGCTAAGATCCTCATTGAGGTTCCACCACCACATCAGTTGATCTGCTAGCAATGATAGATTCAACAGGTAGATGACGTTCATCAATTGCAATTCTTGTGCAATTCTTAGATCCTTATGGGACTCGTGACACAAGCAAACATTTCACTAAATGTCAAACTGGCATGTTTAGTCCCATCCTTGCCTCGGTCAAGGTCTCACCATTGTAACGATTAAGTCATCCAATTTGAGAACATGCGAGAATAAGTCTAGGTCTCACGCATAGAAAATAATCACCTTGGGTTACAATTCACATTCGTCTCACAAGATGCAAAAAGTAATTGCAAGTGATCTCAAACGATTGGACGGCATGACTTAAATTTGAGACGGGTATAAAATTTTGATATACAAATCAAAAGTGTGTACCAGGAAGCATGCATTCATTCATCGTAGCATAAGTAAAAAACATTTTCTTACTTAAGTCTAATCTTGTTAGAATTTATGCGTGTCAAGTTGTCCAAGTTAAAGACTAATATAAAACCTAAGTAGAATTAATATTAGATTAGACAATACATAAAAGAAATAACATTCATAACACGTTACGAGTTATTATGAAAACAAGATTTTAGTTTTAAATCATATTTAAACTTTAAAATAAGTCAAAGATTTAATTTTATAATTGGTTGGTGATTGTTTTTAAGTTTTAATAAAAACATTTGCAAGTAATAGCAAGATATCAAGCAAATAAGCAACCACACAACCACAAGTATGCAAAGCCTCAAACCAATGAAAAACCTTTGCTTGATCTCGTGAGCCATCACGAGGACCAAGAATTCAACTAAGGGTAAGTCAACACAACCACAAAGTGGGATCCCACTTGCTCCAAGACCATCAAAAGAAAGTAGAACCCATAGTGAACATGAGGCCCAAGACTGCCATAAAATTTCAGTCAAATTTTAGGGCCCAAAACCGATAGAAGGATTCTTCCCTAGCCTGAGCTCTAGTTGAGACTTTTGAAGGCCTATGAGTTTTGAATCAGCACACCAAATTTGGGCTTCTATCTCCTTATAGAACTCCGGGAAATCACGTTTTAGTGCAGGTCACTCAGCAACTCCGAATTTCACAATATGTCTTTAATACTTTTAGCCATTCCCATCCAAGCATCGGTTACAATTGATAAATGACTAACAACTATTAACCTATCATTAACCTACTGTAAATTTCCCAAACAATGGCTATAAACAACATCAAAAACATATTAATGAAGCCGAAACAATGGCAAATCCCTAAAATTGAAATTAAATGTAAATCAACACACAACATGTCACAATTGGTCTAGGTTTTCATCAGCTTTGCATACTAAACATAATAATACCATAAAATTATGAATATAATAAGGTGGTGGCTAAGTCCATGGCTAAACATGCATGTATTTTCCATGGAAATAAAATTAAACAACAAGAAACACTTGTTAGCCAACGAAATCGAAGAAATAATCAACAATTAATTAAACCCCCGATTGGTACGTATAACCGATGACCTTAGGATATTAAAACCACATTTTAAACACCTTATAATTATCATATAATTACAGAAATCATGTCCATAGGGCTGTTCTAAAACCGATTCACAAATCGTGCCAAAACACGCATTTTTAGATCATTTTACACGTACCGGCAACAAAACTAATTAAGATATGCGTAACCCGTGGCCATGGAATAAAAAAATACAGATCATACCATATTATGGTCTGTTTTAACACGAAAATTAAACCCTTGGGGCTGTTTTAATTTTTTCTTTATTAATCCTCCAAAAACACGCGATTTGGCCACTTTTACGCATACCCGATAATCATATGACATCATATGATGGCTCGTGATACCACTATAGGTGATTATCTATATAAACATGATATGAATAAATAATAAACGCAGCGGAAAGATCACCTATTAACGGATCCATAGAGTCATATGATTAATAAATAAAAAAGAAATAAAAGTATACCTTTGTAGCGTGATTCGGTAGGATCGAACGGAGACCATTACCAACACATGATCTAACCAAGAAACCCCAAGTGGCCAAAGTAGATCACCTCTATGTAGAAACACACTACACGTCCTTGTATACCAAATAGATGCTAGTCTATAACCCGTAATTCACCAACAAGCCTTAAACCACTTTAATAAAAGGCTTATCAAGAAAAAACATACAACCCCATTTGTATACCTAAAATGGACGTCTATCTTTATTCAAAAAAAAGAGAGACGAAAAAAGTGGTAACCTATCTCCATTTATGTTAACTGATTAGTAGTAATGACTAAATCAATTAGCACTAATTACTTTGATAGTTACACTTGACCACTTTGGTCTTTCTAACGTTTTCTCTTGTGTTTTGTAGGTTATATATATAACGTAAATACAATATATACGTCATATTAAATGGTACCTCTATGTATATGTGTGTGACCCCATAGGCTCACATGTGTCTAGCCATATAATTAATTATTATGACACGAGCATACTCCAACAGGAGGGATCAGCTCCTTGTGAAGGATGCAAGGCACACACCACATTCACCTGAATAATCTGCTGAAAAAATGTAAACTAGGATGCACCCATATGCCCCACATGATAATAATAATAATATGGTCAAAAGCTGAAGGGACGCCACGAGCTATCACTCCGCCGTGGTGAAGTCATAACACGGGTGCCTCTAGTGTTATGGTTATGGTACCTCCATAACTAGGTGAAACTGGTCATGCATGTATATGTCTTTAGGTATTCTAATTAAACATAAGCAATTCAAAAACATATAAAACATATACTGGGGAAAACAGTTGACTACATACGGGAAATACTAATAAGGAAGAATGTCCATACTGAAAGGATGGAGAATCTGTACCTTGTGTCCAGTGAACGAAGAAGACGAACGGAAGAGAGTCCTACTTCGATATCACTAATGCTACATAAATACACACGTGTATAAGTATCTGATTACTGAGTATGTAACTGGTTTTATATCATGTCTTAGCTTGTTTTATATGTTTATGTCATGTCTTACTGATTAAAGCTTGATACTGTGTTTATCATGTATTCTGTCTATTCTGATTAAGTATTTCTTGTATTTCTTGTATTATTATACTTGTTGTGTAATAATAAGTAACTTTCTGAAAATAGCAGGTTTCCTAAAATAGAAAGTTTCCAAAAATAGAAAGTTTCCAAAAAATAGAAAGTTTCCAAAAATAGAAAGTTCCCAAAAATAGATTTACGGCTTAAAATAGATAAGTTTCTAAAAATAGAAAGTTTCCATAAATAAATTAGCTGCCTTAATTAAATAAGTTTCTAAAAATAGAAAGTTTCCATAAATAGAAATAAGCTGGATTATTAAGCTAATTATATAAGCTTAAGTGTAAACTGATTAATATTTTATGTCATGTAATTAAATAGTATAGTTTATTAATTATTTCATGTGAATTAAATAAATTGTAGGTTAAAGTATTTAATCAAATATAACATGATTTAATTAAATAAAAGTAAAAATACTTAGGTTAAAACATGTATTATTATCTATTAATAATATAACCTAAGTCATGTAAATTTGTTAATTATAAGTCATGATTTTAATAATTAATTAATTATATAGTCTAAATAAAATGATAATTACTTAGGTTAAAATTCATGTATTAATACTAATATTAATAACCTAAGTCGTGTATAAATTAAATTAATCATGTACATGTTTTAATTAATTTAATTTAATTCTTGTAAAAATAAACTTGTAAATATAATTAATCTTGTAAAAAGTAACCCATGAACCGAACCCGTGTTTAATCAAACATATTGTGAACCAGACCGGTTTTAACCCGTGAACCGGCAACCAAACGCACCCTTGGTCTTGTATAGCCGCCGGCTAGCAAAAGTTCCCACCGGCTAGCTGGCGGTTCCCCTTGCTGCCGCGGCCTAAAGTTTCCCCTGCTTACCTTATTTAGCCACCGGCATAAGCTGGTGGTGGCTTTTTGTTCTAGCCGAGACCCACCCAAGCCAAAACATACCCCGACCAAGGTCGGGGTCCCTTTTCCTCTTGCTGTCGAGACACAAGACCACCACACCGAGACCTTGAGGTCTCGGTTGGTGCAAATCAAAACAGGCCGAGACCCCCTTGGGGATCGGTTCTTGCGTTGGCCAAACAAACACCCCTTAAACCCTTAATTAATTTTACCCCCATGATTAATTAACATGTGTTTACTTGTTTTATACCATTCATGATTCATGTGTTCTTGATTTAAATAAAAACATAAAAAGAAAAAGGGTTTAGGGTTATACCGATTACGTGAATCAAAGGAGGATGAACACACTAACACACTTGCAATAGATCAATCACCAAAATCAACCAAACACACCTTGTGTGTGTTTTACTCGGCGGCCAAGGAGAGGAAGGAAGAGAGATTTAGGGTTTTAATTATTTTCTAAATTCTTGTAATTATGAAAATAGTTTTTCTCTTATTTCATGTTTAGTAAAATTTGCATGGGCTTGGCCCTTTTCTTGTGTTGTAGCCGCGGGTAAGGGGCCCCACAAGGGGTAACCCGAATGTTTTCCGTGTCTAATATTTAGTGTATTCTCGTGTTCGTGTTTTACGTGATTAAAATAGTTATCGTTCGTGTCTTATTATATTTATTCATGATCGTAATAAATATACATAAATAAGTAATACTAAGCTCGTGATTATTTACGTTCATGATTTCATGTTCGTATGTTCGTGATTATAATTATTACAGAAATAATTATCGTGTCTTAATACGTATTAAATACTTATCGTGATATAACACGTACGTAATACTTATAATTCTTGTTCATGAAACGTAAACGTGCTATAAAAGGAAAGTTCTAATCATGTACGTACGATCGTAAGGGTACTATTCATGGTAAAAGCATGCGGGTTTTACAACTCTTCCCCCCTAAAAAGAATAATTCGTCCCCGAATTATAGATAAAGTAAACTGGAAAAGAAGAACATACCTGAATTCAAAATATGAAATGAGGGTAAGAAGCCTGGATAGACTCCTCTGTTTCCCAAGTGGCTTCCCGCTCGGTATGATCCCTCCAAAGTATTTTGACGAATGGAATCATCTTCCTTCTCATGACTCGTTCTTGTCTATCAAGAACTCGTTCGGGTTCTTCTATGAAAGTGAGATCTTCACGAATCTGTTCTAGTGGATACTGAACCATGTGAAGGGGATGATACTTGTACCCTCTGAGTAAGGACACATGAAACACATCGTGAACATGAGAAAGCTACGGAGGTAACCCTAAACGGTAAGATACTTCACCGACACGTTCAATGACATCAAACGGTCCGATAAATCAAGGACAGAGCTTCCCTTTTATTCCAAAACGTCTAACGCCACGTGCCGGTGAAACCTTAAGGAAAACGTGATCTCCTACGTTAAAATGTAAGTCCCTACGATGCTTGTCTGCGTAACTATTCTGACGTGACCGTGCTTCTTGCAGTTTCTGCTTAGCAACTATGACCTTCTCATTAGTCAGCTCTATCATTTCTGGTCCTTCAAGTGTTCGCTCACCAACCTGATCCCACCAGATTGGGGCGCGACACTTCCTGCCATACAAAATCTCGAAAGGAGCACACTTGATACTTGCGTGCCAACTGTTGTTGTATGCAAACTCCACCAAACAGATATAATCGTCCCAATCACCCGTCCATTCCAACGCACATGACCTCAACATGTCTTCCAATGTCTGAATCGTTTGCTCTGACTGCCCGTCTGTTTGAGGATGAAAAGTCGTGCTAAGCTTAAGTTGTGTACCCCAAGCTTTCTACAGACTTCTCCAGAATCGCGAAGTGAAACGAGGATCTCTGTCTGAGATGATGCTGGATGGAGCACCGTGAAGTCTCATGATCTCCCTTCTATAGGTATCGGCGAGTTTACTGACCGAATCTTCCTTGCGGATCGGTAAGAAATGAGCTGATTTGGTAAGTCGATCAACGATAGCCCAAATCGCATCGTGCTTCTTCTTTGTCGGCGGAAGACCAGTAACAAAATCCATGGTGATTTTGTCCCACTTCCACTATGGAATATCTAACGGTTGAAGAAGACCGCCAGATCGCTGATGCTCGATCTTAACCTGCTGGCAGGTAAGACATTTGGAGACGTAAGTAGCAACATCCTGTTTCATACCACTCCACCAAAAGTACTGCTTGATGTCGTGGTACATCTTGGTCGAACCATGATGAATAGAGAATGGGGAGCTATGAGCCTCAGCTAACAATGCTTCCCGGAGTTCTTGATCATCAGGAACACAAAGTCTCCCGCCCTGCCATAAGATACCGTCTGCGTCTACTCGAAATTCTATCTGCTTCTCCAAATTCTAAATTATCGCCCAGATTTCTCCATCATCTTTCTGTGCTTCCTTGATCTTAGAGAGTAACTCGGGTTCCACTCTAAGATTAGCCCAGTAACCGTGCTGTCCACGTACCATGATCTCTATGTCTAGTCGCTCCAAGTCTCTAATAATTTCCTCCTCAATTTTAATGTCGTTTATCATTCCAGACTTTCTGCTAAGTGCATCTGCCACTACATTCGCCTTGCCGGGATGATACTGCAGATTAATGTCATAATCCTTCAACAGCTCTAACCATCTCCTCTGTCTCATGTTCAATTCACGTTGAGTGAAGATATACTTCAAGCTCTTGTGGTCCTTGAAAATGTCACATGATTCTCCATACAAGTAGTGCCTCCATATCTTCAATGCAAACACGACTATTGCAAGTTCCAAGTCATGCGTAGGGTAACTTTCCTCATAAGGCTTAAGCTGTCGTGAAGCGTATACGATCACTTTCCCATGTTGCATGAGAACACAGTCAAGTCCCTTCCCCAATGCATCACTGTAAATCTGAAATCCACCTGTACCAGATGGGAGAGTAAGAATCGGTGCAGATACTAACTTTTGCTTTAGGTCTTCAAAGCTCTTCTCTCGTTCTTCAGTCCAGACGAATTTCTCCCCTTTCCGCATCAGTTTGGTCAATGGTAGTGGTAAGCGGGAAAAGTTCTCCATGAACCTACGGTAATAACCAGCTAAGCCTAGGAAACTGCGGACTTCAGTTGCTGATGTCGGCCTTGGCCACTTGGTAATAGCCTCAACCTTCGCTGGATCCATCGTGATTCCTTCTGCTGATACAATGTGACCTAAGAATGCCACCTTGTCTAACCAGAATTCACACTTGGAGAATTTAGCATACAACTGCTTCTGGTGAAGAATCTGTAGTACTGTACGAAGATGGTCTTCGTGTTCCTCCTTGGACTTAGAGAAAATCAGGATGTCGTCAATGAAGACAATGACGAACTTGTCCAGAAATTCATGGAAGATTCTGTTCATCAAATCCATGAACACTGCTGGATCATTGGTAAGTGTTAGCCTCAAAATATTGAGTCAAACAAGAATGCTCGGTCATATGTTTATTATGTATCGTACTTTAGAACGTTGTAATAGGTAGTATATTAGTCGTGTTATACGGGCTTAACTTTTGGCTAAAGTTCATTAATAAGTAACAAAAGCCCAAAAGGAAAGCCCGGCCCAAACCATATAGTCCATAAAGAAGCCCGCATGTGGGTGGACTATATATACCCTTCCTAGCATGTTAGGAAGGGTGTTGGTTCATTTTATTCTCACTTCTCTTAATCTAATATCACCTAGTTCCAACCATTTCTCTCTCTTTTCTCTCTCTAATTTCTCTCTCTAGAATTCATCTTCTTCATCTATTTTCTTTCTTTAATTCGTGTTATATTATCTAAATATTTGGGACAACAATTGGTATCAATCGCCATGGGGTAGTTTTTGTGATTCGTTATTGCTATTATATTGGGTTCGTGTGATTTACACCTAACATCATTCCGAATTTAAGTTTTTTCTTGTGTTTTTCGTGCTTTAAATCTTCCTCTATTCATCTCTACATCTTTAATACGTGTGGTAAGACTTTGGTTACATTCGTTTGGTTTGAATCACGAATTCCAAGGTAAAAATCCATTCTTTCTTTTTGCTTCCAAGTCTCGGATTTTTTTTTGCGTTACGATCTGATTGTTGAGATTTCATAAACCCTGGGGGTTTCTACTTGCGACCCAAGGTCACGATCACTCAGTACGGTCTGTGAGTACGATCACTTAGTACGATCGGTGAGTACGATCACTCACTACGATCTGTGAGTACGATCACTCAGTACGATCTATGAGTACGATCACTCAGTACGATCGGTAAGTACGATCACAGGATACGATCATTGGATACGATCACCAATACGATCAAGTGAGTACGATCACCCGTTACGATCCAAGACTACTACGATCATAGAGTACGATCAGACTGCGATCAGACTACGATCATAGAGTATGATCAGATTGCGATCAGACTGCGATCTAAGAGTGCGATGGGTGACATTGCGATGGACATCTAAGTTTTGTTCGAGTATTTTTTAGACTTAGCCACTATCTAGACTAGTCTCGGAACGTAGTTTACACGAATATCAAAAAAAAAATGAGTTAAAATTTTTAGGTCAAGTAAAATCAAATTTTTTCCATACTAGTTTTAGGCTATTTCTACCTCGATTTCAAAATTTGGTGATTACAAATTTTTTAGGTCTACCGTTTTGTCGGACTGAGGAATCTATTATCGGACTGAGAAAAAATTCGCAATTTTTGGAATTTCAACAATAAAACAATCACAACACAACTACTTAAGATCTACATTCAATTCATCAATTTCAGAGAATATTGAGATGGATTCTACTACAGAATATCGTGTGACGAACAACAACATAATGGTGGCGGGTAACAAAGAGAGACCACCAATGCTTGTGTCGGGTCGATATGATCAATGACAATCCCGTTTTCTACGTTATCTTGACACAAAACCTAACGGTGATGCTTTAAGGAATTGTATTTTGGAAGGACCCTATAAACTCTCAAGGATTCAAGTTCCTAGAGTACCAGCCACAGACACTACTGAAGAACAACCAGCTTATGAACGTGATGAAAAGAGGAACGACCTCACACCAGAGAACCGTGCTTGGTTTGATGCTGAGAAGGAAGCAATCTACTTTATTCTCAGTGGAATTGGAGATGATATTTATTCTACGGTTGATTCATGCCCTACTGCTCAAGAAATGTGGACGGCTATTGAAAGATTGCAATAAGGTGAATCACTTAACAAACAAGATGTGAAAACTAAGATGTTTTGGAACTTTGGCAAGTTCACATCAAAGGATGGGGAATCAATTGACTCTTATTACTCCTGATTCTACAAAATGATGAATGATATGACCCAAAACAACTTGCAAGTTTCCACCATGCAAGTCAATGTCCAATTTCTACAGCAACTTCAACCAGAGTGGACACGGTTTGTCACCTTGGTGAAACAACAACAAAAGTTAGACGAAGTTTCATATCACAAGCTCTTTGCATTTTGAAACAATTTCAAAATGAGGCAAATGAACTTCGAGCTGAACGATTTGCAAAGGTTTCCAACCCACTTGCTTTGGTGTCTACCACTCAACATTACCCAGATTATCACTCTCGTACTTCAAAGAACTACTTTACTCAATCATCATCACCACGATCATCCACTGTCTCCAAGACACATGCTCCAACACGATCCCAAGGCAAAGAAGTTGCAAGAGCACCATCACCCACACCTGAGCAATCATCCGAAGAAGACAGTGATGAAGAAGTAGCTCAAAAGGATAGGGAAATCAAGCAACAAATGGCTTTCATTATGAAGCAACACAAGAAAATTTAGAAACCCACCAAAAACAACCTTCGAACATCTTCAAACCCGAGGAACACTTATGCACAGAGTCCTCCAAGGTATGACACACGAAGGCGAGCTGAAGTCCTCCAAAGTATGATCGACAACCTAAGTATGATAATCAGAGGGTGGCTATTGTTGTTAGAAATAGGGAAACTGTTGGTACTCAAGTTGTGCAACAAAGTGGGATTCAGTGTTTTAACTGCAGAGGTTTTGGGCATTTGGCTAGGGAATACAGGCAGCCAAAGAGGGTTAAAGATTATGGGTATCATAAAGAAAAAATGCTGTTGTGCAAGAAAATGGAAGCTGGAATCAAGTTATCAGCTGAGGAAGGAGAAATGCTTGATAACACAGATGATGAACTCTCCGACCAAGAACTCGAGGCACATTATTCATACATGGCAAAGATTCATGAGGTCCTTAACGTCACTGAAGATGACAATGGTCCTATCTTTGATACCGAGCCAATTGATAAGGTACAACATGATGATGAATATAATGTGTTTGGTGATACACATGAGCATAGTGATCTACCAACAACAATTACTGACACGTGTATGATGGAACCGGTTGATAGCAATACTACACCCGATTCATCAGACATGTTCAATAATGAGTTTGAGGATGATCAACATGCAAACGAGTATGATGACGAGGAGCGTGTCGCGCTTGCTAATTTAATTGCTGGTTTACATAAAGATGTCAATAAAAATAGAAAGAGTCAAAAGCAATTAAAGAAGGCAAACGCAGCGCTCACTCAAAACTTTGAAGAAAGCAAAGCCGCTCTCATAAAATCTAGTGAGACCATTGATAGTTATAGGGCTGAACTTCTTCAAAAGACCAAAGAGCTTGAGGGGTACAAAATTCGTGTCATCAACGTTAAAAAGAACAATTTTGAAAATAAATACAATGAAGCTCTTGCTTTGTTAACTAAGGAAAAACGTCAATTTAATGTCTTATTAAGTGATGAACGTCAAAAAACGTACCTTGCCACAACAAAAGTTAATGAACTTGAACCGAGACTTTCTATGAATACCACCGATTCTGCTAAAATTCTTGAAGAAAAGAAACAAGAGGTTGAAACAATAAACAAGATTTCAAAAATAGACAAAGCAAAGATACTAAAAAAGTAAAGGATCTCGAAGAACAAGTCGATTTTTGAAAAAAGTTGTTTATAAAACTCATGACTCTATTCAAACAGGTATAATGATAGCACCTCGGTCGTTTTTCAAGGGTCAACCTAGCTTTGCCACCCCCAAGTACCTCGAACAAGTTCAAGCTGCGAACCCCCATTTATATCTTGACAAGTCCGAATGGACCGATCATGATTTCCCTGTAGCTAACCTCGATAGTGAAGAGAGGTCCCTTTGGGATGAGGAGAGTAGATCACCTATCAATAAAGATTTTGTGAAACCCTATAACTATGCTTATCTAAACAGTCTTTATGGTCTTTTCACTCCACAAAAACAGAAGTCTCGTGAGGAATTCTTTTTAGGATGCAAACAAAGAAGAATTCAATGGAAACAAGCTTTTGCCACGAAAAGGAAAACTAATGTTTTTAAATACATTAACTATTTGCCTCTTGATGCTTCTAAAAGCAAAAGTAGAAAAACACTTGGTTTTCTTAAACACCACATTGATAATGTTCAATCAATTGTTGAAAGTGATTGGGAAAAACGTCAAAAGGATAAGTGGAAAACCGAGATTCCTCACGACATAACCGTGCTTGTGAAAGAACTATTAATACCAAATACGAAGATAATAAAAGAACATGTTCTTGAGTTTGAAAATTTGATTCGGTCTGAAATGTTTGATGATTTGAAATATGTTGAGTCTCTTGAAAAAGAAATTGATGAACTTCAAAATGACAAATCAGAATTTTCAAACGAATATGATCTACTCTTAGAAGAATGTCTCTCCAAAGATATTTTGTGTGTTAGTCTTCAATCTTGTGCTGATATCAATGAATATTCTGAGGTTGCATGCAAATATCTTGATAAAATCAAAGAATGTGAGCGTCTTGAACTTGAGCTTTCGAAACGTAAAGAAAATGTTGATAAAAAGGCTTTTGAGTTACTTCAACACAAAACTGATTTCCTTCAAAAACATTGTCATTCTCTTGAACTTGCTTTGCAAAAAGACGTTGGTAGTTTTCCACATGATAATAACTTGCAAGAAAAACTTTCCAAAACGTTTCGAGAAATGAATGAACAGAGTTTGGAAATTAAAGGGTTGAAAGCTCAGTTACAAGACAGGGAAATGGCGATAGGAGAGTTGAAGAAACTCGTTGTTAAGATGGGTGGAAAAATTGTGGAACCTAGTGTTAAGAAACCTGTTGTAAGACAACCCAATGCGCACAAAGTGACTAGACCCTCTGTCTTGGGAAAACCATCTGTTTTCTCTAGTTCTGCATTTGCAAAACCTGCGTTTGCCCGCAAGACGGATGGGAAGGATAGGTTACCACAAAACACTCCTAAAACACATATTCGATCACAAAGCATTAAGAACACAAATTTGGTTAAACCAGAGATGTATAGATTGGCCACTAAAGCCACACACAACAAAGAAAGTGAATCACCTCAGACTTCTAGAAACACTAATAGATGTGTGTCTTTTACTACAGGAGTAGTCCCCACAGATAGTGTTAGTCGGCCCCAGCTTAAGAGCACTCGCATGAATGAAAAGGTTTGGCAACACAAAAGTCAAGGGAAGATGAAGACAGTAGAAGACCACCCTAGGACTTTCAATGTTTTTAAGAATAAAACGTTTGTAATCGCGTGTAATGGCGATTTGAATGATTCGACTTTGAATGCTTTGAATGTTAAGTTTGTTTGTGTGAAATGTGGAAAGTGTGCTAATGCTAATCATGCTATGTGTGTTTTGAATAATGTCAAAGGTGTAGATACTAGAACTAAGAAGCAAACTATGATGCCTATTAGTGCTAGAAAACCCAAACGCAAAGTGAACCATTCTGGTGCAATCCCCCCTAAGAAAAGTATTGCATCATACTCCACCACTAAGAACCCTAGAGGCAGAATTAGGGAATTATATGAGTTTGCTAGCAAGCCTTGGAAATGGTGGTTTGCTAATCAATGTCCTCCAGGATATAAATGGATGCCTAAGGTTAGGACAGAAAATGTGACTACGTGCGTTAGTGTGCCTCTAAGTGATGAAACTAGGGAAACTAATGAATCGGAAATCACAACTAACATGGAATCCAATTTAGCAAATGCTCCATCTTGTTCTAATTCTTCTGCAGGTGATCGAAATAATTCTCTTCATACTGGACTCCGGATGCACGAAGCACATGACGGGGAATCTCAAGCTTCTAATTAACTTCGTGGAGAAGTTCCTGGGAACGGTCCGATTCGGAAATGATCAATTTGCACCGATCCTAGGATATGGAGACTTGGTTCAGGGAAATATCACTATCAAAAGGGTTTACTACGTCAAAGGGCTCAATCACAATCTTTTCTCGGTTGGTCAATTCTGTGATGTGGATTTGGAGGTTGCTTTTAGAAAGAAGACATGTTTTGTTCGTGATTATGCTGGGAATGACTTACTTACCGGAACACGGGGTACTGATCTTTACACTATTTCACTACAAGACTCCACATCTTCAACTCCAGTCTGTTTCATGGCTAAAGCTTCAATGACTCAAGCTTGGTTATGGCATCAACGTTTATCTCATCTTAACTTTGATACCATCAACTTGCCTTCCAAGAAAGATATTGTGCGAGGCCTTCCTAACTTGAAATTCATCAAAGATCATCTTTGTTCTTCTTGTGAGCTTTGTAAAGATAAACGGAGTAGTTTCAAGACAAAGACTACACCAAGCTCTAAAGGACGGTTAGATCTTCTTCATATAGATCTGTGTGGCCCCATGCATGTTCAAACCATCAATGGGAAGAAATATGTTATGGTAATTGTCGATGACTACTCAAGGTACACGTGGACCCTCTTCTTACGGTCCAAGGATGTTAGCCCTAAAATGTGTGCGCCATTTACGGAATTACATTAGATTCAGATAGGCAAAACGTGGAGGGACTACTTTTGACAAGTTGTCAAAGTGACCTCTTGTTTAGCCTATATATACCCCTCCATACTTCCATGGAGGGGTGAGGATTCTTCTTATTTGTGTATTTCACTTCTCTCTCTAAATACATACACTCATTTCAAGCTTTATCTTTCTCTCTCTAAAATGTCTAAACATCACTTTTATCCTCCCCGACCTCCGGATCTCCCTCTTGTTAGCTTGAATCTTATGATGTTAACAAAGGATGAAACACCTGAGGTTCTCATTAACTTCCTTAAGCTGATACAACATGGTCTTCAAGCTCAAGTAAAAGTGGTACGTACTGACAGAGGCACAAAATTATTGAATTCAACTCTGAAGAAGTATTTTGAAGCCGAAGGGATTGAACACGAAACATCTATTACTAGAACACCTGAACAAAACGGTGTCGTTGAAAGACGAAGCCGTACTTTAGTTGAGGCTGCTCGAACATTATTATCTGCTTCAAAACTACCATTATTCTTTTGGGCCGAAGCCGTATCAACCGTATGCTACACACAAAACCGATCCTCAATTATCCCTAGACACGAAAAGACACCATATCACATAATTAATGATCGCAAACCTTCCCTCAAACACCTTCATATTTTTGGATGTACGTGTTACATTATTCGAGATGGTGAAAATTTGGACAAGATGAAAGAGAAAGGTGATGCATGCATTTTAGTGGGATATGCAACTCAGTCTAAGGGATACAAAGTGTACAACAAGAGAACAAAATTGATAGTCGAGACTATTCATATTAGATTTGATGAATTGCAAGAGATGGCACTTGAACAAAACAGTTTAAGTCCCGATCCACAACGACAAAAGACTTATGTGCACAACCGGACGGAACTCGGAACTCAAGACCACAGCAATGAACCGTCAAGTTCAACGCTGGTTCCTAAACATGTTCCTAGAGCAGATATGACCGTCGATACGTGATGTAGATTTTTATATACAAGTCTTAGGAAAGACAAGTATAAATGCGGTAAGTATTAATCGACACGATTTAGGAAAACCGTGAAGACGAATAAATTCCAAGTTCGTTCTCGAAGGAGGTGTGTGTATTAATGTGCCAATATATATAAAATCAAGTTTGGATTAGTGACGTTTTTGGTTTAAGAGAGAAAAAAGTAAAGACGAGCTACGACTATGATTTAAACTACGACGTTGACGTAAAACGATGACGTAATTACGTAAAACGCGACAAAATTTAAAAGAATAAACCTAAAAATTAATTAAAAGATTAAACTAAGTCTAAAATAATATAAATAAGAATAAAAATCCAACAAATATATTTTAAAACCTTTTATTAATTAAATATTCAATTCTTAATGCTAATTAAAGCCCTAAAATTAAATATAATTAACAAAATGCCCAAAATATTAATTTATTGAACTAATAACTAACTTATATTATTTAAATACTAAAAAGTATTTTTCCTAAATTTTCAAAACTATTTTTCTATTTTTAAATGACTAAAAACTATTTTTTAACTAAAATAATGATTAAAAATAATAAAATAATGCCAAAATTAATTTGACAATTTTAAAAATCCTAAATTACACTAATGAATAGTAGAAAATTGAAAAAGTTTGAAAAATGTAAAAATTTTCACTAAAAGACAAAACAGATTAATAATTAAACCCTAATTATACTAAATTAATTATAAAAAAATGATTAAAAAAGTGAACAGTGAAAATTTTTAAAACCAAAAATCTTAAAATATTATTCTAAGTCTAGGAAAAATTTTAAAAATGAAAAATATTACTTTTTTACACTAAATTCAAAAACAGCCTAATTAAAAGTGAATTAAAAATACAAAATAATCCAAAAAATATAAAATGAACAGTAATATAAAAACTAATTAACCAGAAAAATCAAAAATTAAAAAAGAAAAATAATGGTAAAAGAATTAAGTCCTAACTCCTATTTTAGGTAACTAGAGACAAAAAAAGTAAACTGTGATAGTGACACTTAGCTAGATTCTGTCTTTTAGCTAAGCAGGGGGAACTAAACAACTAGCAGGGGAAACTTTTTCCCACTGCTTATGCAGAAAATATGAACTGGGCAGATTTGGCTAGTTTGAAGCTTTGTTGATGAGATTTCTTGGATACAATGGGCACCCTCACACTCAGTAGAGTGTGAGGAGTCAATTATAAGCAAAAAATACACACTCTCAATACAAATTTCACACACAAATACCCCAAACAAGTTACTGTTAATCAGAAACAAGTCTGTGGTGTTCTTGCTGTTCTATCTTGCACAAAATCGAATTTTAAAGCCCAAGAATTTGCACAATATTTCACCAAATCACATTTAAGCTTAATAAGATCCTAGCCTAACCAATACTCTAACAGTCCACAAAATTATAAGGAAAAATTTACTCTAAATTAGACAGAAATTGGGCTTACTGTTTTAGCACTATAAACCAGATTTAAGCTTGCAACTTCTATTTTTTTTACACTACAACCATTAAGCAAAATGTGGAAATGGCTAATACAACTCTATTGAAGCATGCTCAAACTACTTACATCCTACCAAAGAGTCACCTAAGGCACAATACAAGTTAATCCAAACACCCTCTTAAGTTTCAGAAACTCAAAATTTTCAAACAAATTCTATCAACTCCTACTCAAACTGAATGCAATCTATCTAAGCATGCATATAAATCATATACAAACAGAATCAAGCAAAAAAATTAACCAAAGAACAGAATCTACACCAAATCACATAAATCTCATATAAAAATCAGAAAAGTTCATTAAAAGGGTTCAAGCCAAACCTTGGGCTGAGGCCTTCTTTAAATGGACTGGTTGAGCTTATAGGAGCTTATGGAGGTGTAGAGAGTCCCTGTTGGGGTTCAACAACAGAACCAGGGATGTTCAATATCTTCAAAATGAGGAGAAAATGAAATGAAATGGATGAAGGACTTGCTTTCCTCTTGTTGATACCTGCACAAACACCACAAAACAAGGAAAAAAACTACAAGCAGAATAAGCTTATCACAAGCTTGTCAAGCTGTGATGGGCTTATTCTAAAGTAACAAATGATAAGTGACTGAAAATGAGATTTTTGTGAAAAATCTTAGAAAAACCTTGAAATAAAACACATTTTGAAAATCACAACCACCTTCAAAGAAAACAAACCAAGAGATTAGTTTCCACTTTCACTTCCACCTTCTCTTGGCCAGAATTCTTGAAGAAAATTAAAAAACGTCTCTTGAAAATTTCTTTAAACCAAAATATCCAAATTTGAAAACTACACTAGCTTTGCATATGAAGGTAAATGTTAAACTAAGAAAACAGTAATGAGGAACACAGTATTTGCAAGATTAAAAAGTTTTCATTGCCATTAATAATTTTTTAAAAGCTTACAAAAACTGGAACAAAAGCCCTATCCACAGGTTGGAAGGTGCTTAAATACTAAGCTATGGATGTTTCTAGACTAGCAACTACATAAGTAAACCCTAGCATACGAATTTCCAAGAAAGCCCTTTGAAAATTGGTCAAAATTAAGCCATGTGAAGTGCCAGCTGTTTGAATGTATCTTGTTCGCTCATTAAGTCCTTTGGGAGCAAGGAATGGATCAAAACCGTTGATGGAGTCAAAAGATTCGAATTTTGCTTTTTTGTTGAAGCAGGGGGCATGGGGGGCCTACTGGAGGTCACGGGTTGCAAGGTTGGTGAGTGGGATTAGTTTGAATGGAGGTTAATTTGTGATCTGGAGGTTTAGGGGATAAACCGCTTTGATTTGGGGATTTGGGGATTAGGGTTTATCTGTTGGGATTAAGAGGGATTAGGGGGAAGATGGTGAATAGTACCTGTTTGGAGGGAAGATTAATATTAAAATAACCCGTTTAAACGAATTATTGAAATATTAAAATGGGTTTAAGTTGAGTGGAGGGTGAGGTGGCGCCTGGGGTGTTTGTGATTGGTGGGTTTTATGTAGTGGGTGACGTGTCATGGTGGGATAGGTGGAGGAGAGTTTGTTTGTCTGCCCAGATTGCCCCCTACATTCCCCTTAACTTGCTAATTCCCATTAAATGGCTACAAACTCTTTTTCCTTTGAAAATAACTTTGCTCATCTTGCTGAAAATGGCACAAAGGTTCTTCCATCTTTATAACAAGGACTATTAATGCAATTGATCATAATTCAAGGGCCAATGATGTATATTATCCATACTTTAGGGACCCCATTGTATATAATGATAGATGAGGGGTATAAAGTGACAATTCTTCAAACTTGGAGGACCAATCTTGCCAATCTTCAAAACTTCAAGGGTAATTATGGAAATTCAGGATTCGGGTCCGGTTCTTTGTGCGGCTTCGTTTCCCGTGTTCGTTTTTTCTTGATTCCTTTGATCTTTTGGTGAATTCACGATATCCGTACCTGAAATACACAATGAACAAACAGACATATTTTGGGTATTTTGACGATATTTTAAGCATTTTAAGCCCAATTTGGACGATGAGACTATGTATAAATACAGTCTCATCACTCCCCCATACTAAACCATTGCCGTGTCCCCACGCAATGCTAGAATTAAGTATCATAGCACTTCCAAAATTCATTTTATGATGATATCTATTCAAGACATAAATTTAAATAAACTACTACACGCGTTTTAGACATAATGTATTGTTTTCATCACGAGAAAGTGACTTTTAGGATCATAGAACAAGAACACGTGAATGCTTCGTTAGAAATAATTTCTTCGTCCTCGATTTTCACCCAATTCCATACTAAGCGTGTAACGAGATCATTGTTATTATAAGTTAGCAACACGAACACATCTCATGAGTGTTAATTACGAACCTAAACTCCCTTATTCCTACTTGGTTTCTCTTATATTTTATTATGTCTTAATGATCACGAGGATACATCATTGACTTATGCGTGAATAGAGATTAAGTCTAAAAATAGAAACTTAACGGTGTAACCAAAATCATTAAATTAATAATTCACCCCAATAGACAACGATGTCAAAAAATTAAGTCAACAAGAAGGATCGATAAACACGGTTTTATAACGGTTTTGAACATGAGACTTATTACCAAGACTTTTATACGCCCCCTAACGGAAGGGCCTTATTATCTTTGGTTTACCTCCATCTTTTATTCAACTTCGCCATGAAGCTTTTATTATGACTTCGGTCTTGCCTTACCTTTTATTATCCGCCTCATCGGTGGTTTTATTAGCCAAAGACGTATATCCTCACGCTAAAGCGAATTTTGGATCTTTAAAGCTTCGAAGATTAAGGCTTGATTCACTTTCAATTTGGGCATATATTTTTCTGCCTTGTGAGCTTCAAATTTTTGCTTAATTTAGGTGAGCACTTGAAATCTTATTATTAGGTGAAGCTTTCGATTATTCGGGTGCCAATACTTCAAAACCGTGACGCTGGCGATACCTTAATGTTTTCCCAATTTAATTACATGGGAGCTACCAAAACAAATTAGAAACCAACAATAGTGACTAAACCGCCAAATCAATATTTATTAACAATTTATTATGCAAAAGTGTGGGGAGAATAAGCTAATAATTACTACACATGAGATCGTGACGATTACGAGACTTATAAATAACTCTATCATTTCTCGTCCTCATTTAAGAGACTTAGCCTAAAATGTTAAGGAATCGAAGCTAAGTACTCAACACGCACGGTCGAGTAAAAAATTACTCTCGTTCTCACCATCGGAAAACCTACATTCGTGTCTTAAACACTTATGAAAAACTAGAAAAATTTTAAAATTTGGCCATTTTTAGCCTTATTATGCATAAAAAGATAACAAAAAGATGAATATTGGATTGCGTGTTGACGTAAGCAAGGTGAAGTATCTACTCACCCCCCCATACTAAAACTAAACATTGTCCTCAATGTTTCGAGTCTAGGGGTGTAAACACCCCCATACTAGAGACGAAGTTGAATGCTTAATCTCGAGCATGGAAAGGGTAAAACGAATAACCTATAGCCGTTTATGAATTATGCTAATAAGATAAACGTTAGAACATAAAAGGATATCATCGGATATCGGAATCTCCAAAGGCAACGATCGAAGCTCGAGTGATCCGTAAAACGAACACGAGAGGCTTCAATGATGACGATGAACCTAATGAATCACAATCACAAACAACCACGAAACAAAGGTAGGAAGAGCACAAGTCCCCTCATTACGTTAACTAAGAAAGCAATAATATGTACAAGGATAAGCATGAGAATCCCCCACGAGGCACCTTGTTTTTGATAACCGAGTCAAAAGCTCGACTCGGATCCCCATAAATGTGATCATTTAGGGATAATCATGGTATGGTCATTTTTGGTGGGACTTACATGATAAACAAGGCCCAAAAGTACGTGGAGTACTTTAAAAACCCGATATACGTATACCGGGGTCAAAGATAGCGTCCTCGTTTTCGGATGAAAGACGAAACAACGCTACTTCAACACAAACCCCAATGGGGTAGAAGAAAAGAGATGAGAAGTAGAAAGGTGGGGCAATGGGTAAGTCAAAAACATGAGCTACTCGAGGTAGACTCGCACCAAACAAATAGATATGATTTCCATTTATTGCATCGGTGGAAGACCGAGATTTCCCTTTACAAGCAATTCCGGGATCGTAAATCTCGTCCTCGGTGGAGAAATGGGAGGGAACATTTGGGGCTTCCCCCACACTAAAACCACACACACCATCGTCAAAAGGAGTAGACGAGGTGGTAGTACTCATATAACGAAGTGATGACGGAGTTAGCAATGTAGAAAAATCATTTAAATCATTTTTAAAATCTTTTCCTTTTTCATCGTTCAAAAACTCTTTATGAAAACCCGATTGAATAATGTCGAAAATATTTGGCGTGTCAAATTCAAAATTAGTCGCGCTAAAAATCCTCACATTCAAGTCTTTGGCGGGAGGGGGTGGCGGATTGTATAAGTTCTCAAAACGTTTGTCAATAAAGAACACCGCCCCCTCGGGGTCTACATACTCGTCATCCTCATGATCGTCGATCTCATCGATTTCTTCATCAAAGATAGGCTTGTCAAACCAAGGTTTGTCATTCCCCTCCTTGAGTATCTTAGAAACTCTCTCGAAAAGATCACGATCAAGCACGAAACCATCATTCTTTTGTGGGGATCATTGATAAGTTAGATCCTCACGAATGTGGTGAACGTAATTCTCATTTGAGGAGTGTTGATTAGGTAACTCCTCGAGAATTGGATTTTTAGGGGTCACATGAGTTGGTTCGTCGTCGAAAATAAGACGTTCCAACTCATTAAGTTCATCCTCGATTTTGGAAAGATCGACTTCACTCGTAGGTGGAAGTGAAGGCATAAGAACTAGCTCTCGTTCAATGATTTCCTCAATCTCGGGATCAAACTCATAATCATCGTACTTCACATGTTTCTTCTTAGGAGAATCAAAAATTGCATGTGGATGTCTAAGTACGTGATCAAGCTCGGCAAAATCGCCATCGTCATCGTCAAAGAAAGAGTCGATGTGAGCACTCACAACCATGGACTTACAAGTCAAATGACTATGCTTAGGTGACTTTTCTAAGACGAGAGGATTGATGTCGATAAACCCTTTAGCCTCAACGGGTGTTGGGCTAGGCAAAGGAGGCACTTCGATGGAGTTAGAAGTTGAAGCCTCAAAGACGTGGTCCTTCGAAGGTGGTGAAGACGAGCCCATTTTGGTCGTTGTCGTGATGGCACTAACGTCGCCCTTCGGAATTGGTGGTTCACTTGTTTCGCTAAAAACATCCCAAAGTGAGTTTTCATCCATAAATTTACACATACCCTTTTGAATTAGGTACACGTATTCTTTATCATTAAAATCATCATCTTTAAAACCGTTCTTCTTAATTCTTTCAAAACATGCATCAAGCTTCATTCTTTCCGCTAAAGTAAACATTTTGAAATCATTAGAATTTGAATCATTAGGTTTTGAAACCTCGGATTTTTAATTCTCATTAAATCCTTGGGATTTTCTAGCGAAAAAGTCTATTTTTTCATCCCCATATCTCATAGTAAGTCTCCCCTCGTGAACGTCGATTACGGTTCGAGCCGTCGATAAGAATGGTCGGCCTAAAATAATGGGACATTTAGGGTCACACTCGTAATCGGATATAACGAAATCCGCGGGAAAAACAAACTTTCCAATCCTAACATAGACATCCTCGGCTATTCCAATTGGTATAAGTGGAGTACAATTTGCAAGCTCGATTATCATGTTTGTGGGGGTAAGCGAAGGCAATCTCATCAATTTCCAAAGAGAATGAGGCATGAGATTTATGCTAGCACCTAAATCGGCAAGGGCTAAACATCCCTTAATCTCGGAAAAATCACAAGGTAATAGAAATTGGCCCGGATCCTTTTCCTTTCTCGGCATACGCCTTTTGGGTTTTTTAAGAAGGATCAAAGCACAAGTTTCTTCAAGGGTTACTTTTGTAACGTCAACAAAGCTCTCTTTTTGAACCGTGGATGGAATTTGAGGTACACGAGGGTGTGCACTCTTTTCCTTGGTCGCCACGTTCACCCCACCGACTTTAGAACAAGAAGACGTCTTAGAAGTCGAGGGTTGAGAGGGATAAACAACACGGAATCCTTCAAGGTTAGGGGTAATCACACGACCTTTCTCACGAGACGAGGCGGCTTTACATTGTTCCTTCGGATTAGCAACGGTGTCACTAGGTAACGAACTCGATGACGAACCCGAGGCTTTGTTCATAATGGCCGAAAACATCTTTTTAATATCAATTTGCCCTTGCTCAATCTTCGTGTTTTGCAATTTCAATGTATTAGAAAAGTCGTTTTTCAAAGTACCAATTTCTCCCTCTAATCGTCTCATATTAGCATCATTCGTTTTCATGTAATTTTGAAAATAGTTTGACGAACTATTTTGATTAGAATTAAAGTTCCCTTGGTTTTGATTACTTCTTTGAAAATTTCCTTGATTACCACTTGAAAAATTGTTACCTTGATTGTTGTTGTTTGAAAAATTCGAGTTTTGATTATTGTCTCGATTTTACCAAGTTATATTACGACCTTGATTATAACCTCCTTGATTTTGATTCGAAAAATTTCCTTGTTGATTGTTTCTTGAAAATTGTTTCGATTTTGAAAATTGTTGCCTTGGTTATAATTGCCTTGTTGTGATGGACCCGCGTTATTTTGATTAGAAAAATTGTTGTTTCCATTTAACGCACTCACATTTGATGTTTGGCCATCCGTAGCCGCACACTCGAAATAATTATGAGGTCCACCACAAAACGTACACGAAACCTCAACCGCTTTCACCATAGCGGGAGCGTCTTTCTTTTGCATCTCAACGAGAAAAGACGTAAACACATTCGTCAACTTATCGACTTTCGCATCAACCCTCTCAATGTCGCGATTAGAACTACTAACATTGGCGACATTGGCAACACTCGGTGCATTGCGGAGTTGGTAAACCTTGGATCGGTTTTCGATAATTATCAATGCATCTTTCGGAGTATTACACAAAAAGTTGCCACCGGCGGCGGAATTCAACGAGTCTTGTTCGTGAAAATTAAGACCGTTATAAAACGTATCGATTTGGTGAAACTCTGAAAAACCATGGTGAGGACATTGCCTAAGCAATTCCTTAAAGCGATCCCACGCGTCTCTAAAAGATTCGTTCGGTTTTTGCTCAAATTTCGTAATTTCATTTTTGAAAAACGTTGTCTTAGACGGTGGGAAAAAATAATTAACGAACTTGGAAACGAGATCCTTCCACGTAACTATCGAATTAGGTGGCTCTTTCTCGTACCAATCCTTGGCGGCACCATCGAGCGAGTACAGAAAAAGCATAAGCTTGACGACATCGGTGTCGACGTTCTTAAACTTTGGCCAAAAGGCGATCAAAATTCCGAATATGGTCGTGAGGATTATCGGCTTCACGACCTCGAAAATTCGTAGCTTGGATCAACGAAAGCATTCCGCTCTTAATCTCAAAATTCTCCGCCTCGATAGCGGGAATTACGATCGCGTCTCCATAGCCCTCGGTGGGCGCTTGGAGCAATTCCATCATAGAACGACTGTCGGCCATCTCGTCTAAGGTCTCTTCAACAACGATATTAGGAACGTCGGTTTCTAATTCTCGTCTACGTCGTCGATTCCTTCGATTACGATTGCGTCGATTCGAAGCTTCACTAGAATTGGAATAGTCCTTCGATCGAGTGCGCATGCACTAAGCGTAGAATGGGTGGTAGCAAAGAAGATTCTTTTTGCGGCTTTTCGATTTTTTCAATTTTTTTGGTTTTTGATTGGTTTTTTAATTTTTTTGGATTTTTGAATGTATTACGTAGACACAAATCTACAAATCTCCCCTCGAATCGACTCTCTCGATTAAAGGAGCCTCAAAGAATGAAAACGATCACGTGGAGTGAACGTTCTCGATGACTTTAGAACGTTGGTGGAACACCAAAACGTTCAAGAGGGTTTAATCTTGAAAACACAAGCAAATATAGTATACGTAGATAATACTTGGGCGGCAAACCCTCGATTAGCCTTCTTTCTCAAAACACGCACAAGCAAGCGGAGGAAACGAGGCGGCGCGAAGCACTTAAGAGCCTTTTTCCTTTAGGTCGTGAAATACAACCGCCTTATACCCACCTTATAGTTTGTGTTAATTGAAATTAAGCCTCACGAAAGTATTTATCTATTTTGCCTTTAAACTTTTGCTTTGGATTCGAATACAATGATCGAGTGATGAAATCCCGAATCAAGGTTGCGTTTTCACGCTTTTGGAGTACTTGTATCTTTATTGTTCTTACGTAGTACAATATAGTAATAATATATTCACAAGAAAAACGAAAACCAATATATCTACAATATAGTAAAGATTGATTTGTGTTTAATTTAGGAAAACTAAACACGATTTATTTGGATATTATAGTATAGTAATGAAAAATAACAAAAATGAGTATGTACGATATTCACGCTTTCCAAAAATTGAAAAGCAAAAACGCACTACTCACACAAACACGATACTAATAATAATGGCACACTAAACACCTCCCCGGCAGCGGCGCCAAACATTTGATGTAGATTTTTATATACAAGTCTTAGGAAAGACAAGTATAAATGCGGTAAGTATTAATCGACACGATTTAGGAAAACCGTGAAGACGAATAAATTCCAAGTTCGTTCTCGAAGGAGTTGTGTGTATTAACGTGCCAATATATATAAAATCAAGTTTGGATTAGTGACGTTTTTGGTTTAAGAGAGAAAAAAGTAAAGACGAGCTACGACTACGATTTAAACTACGACGTTGACGTAAAACGATGACGTAATTACGTAAACGCGACAAAATTAAAAAAATAAACCTAAAAATTAATTAAAAGATTAAACTAAGTCTAAAATAATATAAATAAGAATAAAAATCCAACAAATATATTTTAAAACCTTTTATTAATTAAATATTCAATTCTTAATGCTAATTAAAGCCCTAAAATTAAATATAATTAACAAAATGTCCAAAATATTAATTTATTGAACTAATAACTAACTTATATTCTTTAAATACTAAAAAGTATTTTTCCTAAATTTTCAAAACTATTTTCTATTTTTAAATGACTAAAAACTATTTTTTTTAACTAAAATAATGATTAAAAATAATAAAATAATGCCAAAATTAAGTTGACAATTTTAAAAATCCTAAATTACACTAATGAATAGTAGAAAATTGAAAAAGTTTGAAAAATGTAAAATTTTTCACTAAAAGACAAAACAGATTAATAATTAAACCCTAATTATACTAAATTAATTATAAAAAAAATGATTAAAAAAGTGAACAGTGAAAATTTTTAAAACCAAAAATCTTAAAATATTATTCTAAGTCTAGGAAAAATTTTAAAAATGAAAAATATTACTTTTTTACACTAAATTCCAAAACAGCCTAATTAAAAGTGAATTAAAAATGCAAAATAATCCAAAAAATATAAAATGAACAGTAATATAAAAACTAATTAACCAGAAAAATCAAGAATTAAAAAATAAAAATAATGGAAAAAGAATTAAGTCCTAACTCCTATTTTGGGTCACTAGAGACAAAAAAGTAAACTGTGATAGTGACACTTAGCTAGATTCTGTCTTTTAGCTAAGCAGGGGGAACTAAACAACTAGCAGGGGAAACTTTTTCCCACTGCTTATGCAGAAAATATGAACTGGGCAGATTTGGCTAGTTTGAAGCTTTGTTGATGAGATTTCTTGGATACAATGGGCACCCTCACACTCAGTGGAGTGTGAGGAGTCAAGTATAAGCAAAAAATACACACTCTCAATACAAATTTCACACACAAATACCCCAAACAAGTTACTGTTAATCAGAAACAAGTCTGTGGTGTTCTTGATGATCTATCTTGCACAAAATCGAATTTTAAAGCCCAAGAATTTGCACAATATTTCACCAAATCACATTTAAGCTTAATAAGATCCTAGTCTAACCAATACTCTAACAGTCCACAAAATTCTAAGGAAAAATTTACTCTAAATTAGACAGAAATTGGGCTTACTGTTTAAGCACTATAAACCAGATTTAAGCTTGCAACTTCTATTTTTTTTACACTACAACCATTAAGCAAAATGTGGAAATGGCTAATACAACTCTATTGAAGCATGCTCAAACTACTTACATCCTACCAAAGAGTCACCTAAGGCACAATACAAGTTAATCCAAACACCCTCTTAAGTTTCAGAAACTCAAAATTTTCAAACAAATTCTATCAACTCCTACTCAAACTGAATGCAATCTATCTAAGCATGCATATAAATCATATACAAACAGAATCAAGCAATAAAATTAACCAAAGAACAGAATCTACACCAAATCACATAAATCTCATATAAAAATCAGAAAAGTTCATTAAAAGGGTTCAAGCCAAACCTTGGGCTGAGGCCTTCTTTAAATGGACTGGTTGAGCTTATAGGAGCTTATGGAGGTGTAGAGAGTCCCTGTTGGGGTTCAACAACAGAACCAGGGATGTTCAATATCTTCAAAATGAGGAGAAAATGAAATGAAATGGATGAAGGACTTGCTTTCCTCTTGTTGATACCTGCACAAACACCACCAAACAAGGAAAAAAACTACAAGCAGAATAAGCTTATCACAAGCTTGTCAAGCTGTGATGGGCTTATTCTACAGTAACAAATGATAAGTGACTGAAAATGAGATTTTTGTGAAAAATCTTAGAAAAACCTTGAAATAAAACACATTTTGAAAATCACAACCACCTTCAAAGAAAACAAACCAAGAGATTAGTTTCCACTTTCACTTCCACCTTCTCTTGGCCAGAATTCTTGAAGAAAATTAAAAAACGTCTCTTGAAAATTTCTTTAAACCAAAATATCCAAATTTGAAAACTACATTAGCTTTGCATATGAAGGTAAATGTTAAACTAAGAAAACAGTAATGAGGAACATAGTATTTGCAAGATTAAAAAGTTTTCATTGCCATTAATAATTTTTTAAAAGCTTACAAAAACTGGAACAAAAGCCCTATCCACAGGTTGGAAGGTGCTTAAATACTAAGCTATGGATGTTTCTAGACTAGCAACTACATAAGTAAACCCTAGCATACGAATTTCCAAGAAAGCCCTTTGAAAATTGGTCAAAATTAAGCCATGTGAAATGCCAGCTGTTTGAATGTATCTTGTTCGCTCATTAAGTCCTTTGGGAGCAAGGAATGGATCAAAACCGTTGATGGAGTCCAAAGATTCGAATTTTGCTTTTTTGTTGAAGCAGGGGACATGGGGGGGCCTACTGGAGGTCACGGGTTGCAAGGTTGGTGAGTGGGATTAGTTTGAATGGAGGTTAATTTGTGATCTGGAGGTTTAGGGGATAAACCCCTTTGATTTGGGGATTTGGGGATTAGGGTTTATCTGTTGGGATTAAGAGGGATTAGGGGGAAGATGGTGAATAGTACCTGTTTGGAGGGAAGATTAATATCAAAATAACCCGTTTAAACGAATTATTGAAATATTAAAATGGGTTTAGGTTGAGTGGAGGGTGAGGTGGCGCCTGGGGTGTTTGTGATTGGTGGGTTTTATGTAGTGGGTGACGTGTCATGGTGGGATAGGTGGAGGAGAGTTTGTTTGTCTGCCCAGATTGCCCCCTACATTCCCCTTAACTTGCTACTTCCCATTAAATGGCTACAAACTCTTTTTCCTTTGAAAATAACTTTGCTCATCTTGCTGAAAATGGCACAAAGGTTCTTCCATCTTTATAACAAGGACTATTAATGCAATTGATCATAATTCAAGGGCCAATGATGTATATTATCCATACTTTAGGGACCCCATTGTATATAATGATAGATGAGGGGTATAAAGTGACAATTCTTCAAACTTGGAGGACCAATCTTGCCAATCTTCAAAACTTCAAGGGTAATTATGGAAATTCAGGATTCGGGTCCGGTTCTT
This sequence comes from Glebionis coronaria, assembly GCA_025667525.1. Taxonomy (NCBI): domain Eukaryota; kingdom Viridiplantae; phylum Streptophyta; class Magnoliopsida; order Asterales; family Asteraceae; genus Glebionis; species Glebionis coronaria. The sequence continues at coordinate 149,137,319 of CM046876.1, forward strand.
TGTGCGGCTTCGTTTCTCGTGTTCGTTTTTGCTTGATTCCTTTGATCTTTTGGTGAATTCACTATATCCGTACCTGAAATACACAATGAACAAACACAGGCATATTTTGGGTATTTTGAGGATATTTTAAGCATTTTAAGCCTAATTTGGACGATGAGACTATGTATAAATACAGTCTCATCAATACGACACTTGAAGAGTTGGAAATGTTATATGGACCAATGTTTGATGAATATTTCACGGGGGAGAAACACGTTGTATCGAAGTCTTCCACTGTCACTCATGATACGAATGATGATATCGATCATCGCCAACAAAAGGATGCAACTTCATCTACTTCAACACGGGTTGCTGCTGATTTACTTCCTCATAATATCACATCAACAACCGCTCCTACAACATCCACAACCATTGTCATTGCTCCAGAGAACACAAATCAAGCAGACGATGCATTATCTGACGATGACGAATTTATCAACCCATTCGGTACACCGGTACACGAAACTGGAGAGTCTTCTACTCGCCATGTTGATCCGTCAAATATGCATACGTTCTATCAACGACATCCTTCAACACATCATTGGACCCGAGATCATCCTTTGGTTCACATAATTGGAAACCCTTCACAGCCCGTTCGTACAAGACGACAAGTAGCCACCGATGGCGATGTTTGTATGTTCACACTCGCCGTGAGTACTACTGAACCGAAAAACATCAAAGAAGCCATGGCTGATCGTGCTTGGATTGAATCGATGACGGATGAACTTCAACAATTTGAAAGACTTAAAGTCTGGGAACTTGTTGACAGACCATACGATGTGATTCCTTTAAATCTTCGTTGGATCTGGAAAAACAAGATGGATGAAGAAAACACGATCATCAAGAACAAAGCTAGGCTAGTGGCTAAGGGGTATGGCCAGAAAGAGGGAATTGATTTTGACGAATCATTTGCACCAGTTGCTCGTATGGAAGCGGTCAGGATTTTCCTTGCTTATGTTGCACATAAGGGATTCACTGTCTATCAAATGGACGTAAAGACGGCGTTTCTTAATGGTCCTTTGAAGGAAGAAGTCTATGTCACGCAGCCGGAAGGATTCGTCAATCCTCATTATCCTGACAAGGTGTATCGTCTCCACAAGGCACTATATGGACTCAAGCAATCTCCAAGGGCGTGGTACGACGAGCTCTCGAAATTTCTGGTATCCAAAGGTTCCATTGATCTAACTTTTTTCACTTATAAATATGGGGATGACATTTTGCTTGTACATATTTATGTTGATGACATTATTTTCGGGTCTACAAACCCAAAACTTTCAAAATGGTTTGAAAAAGTAATGCACAACAAATTTGAAATGTCTATGATGGGCGAACTAAAATTCTTTCTAGGAATTCAAGTTTACCAATCCCCAAGTGGTATCTTTATAAACCAAGCTAAGTATTGTCAAGAGATAATCAAAAAGCATGGTATGACTTCATGTGACCCCGTTGGGACACCATTATCAACCACATCGCCCGATGCTGACTTGGAGGGAAATGCCATAGATCAAATGACATATCGTTCCATGATCGGTTCCCTCATGTACTTGACAGCAAGTAGACCTGATATTTCACATGCTACGTATTATTGTGCACGATATCAAGCACGCACCACTGAAAAGCACCTCAAGGAGTTTAAACGGATCTTTCGGTACCTCAAGAATACCATTCATCTGGGACTCTGGTATCCGAGGGAAACTGGTTTCTTTCTAACGGCCTATTCAGATTCTGATCATGCAGGGTGTCTTGATACACGAAAAAGTACTTCTGGTGGTGCATAATTTCTAGGTCAAGATAAGCTTGTGGGATGGTCTTCCAAGAAGTAGGATTGCACATCACTTTCATCAGTCGAAGCAGAGTATGTGTCTCTATTTGCGTGTTGTGCTCAAGTTCTATGGATGAGAACACAACTCACGGATTATGGCTTCCACTTTGATAAAGTACCTATGTATTGTGACTCAAAGTCGGCCATAGCCATCTCCTGCAATCCGATACAGCATTCCCGCACGAAGCACATTGATGTCTGATATCACTTCATAAAGGAACAAGTTGAAAGAGGTATCGTTGAACTATACTTTGTTGGAACGGATTACCAATTAGCTGACTTGTTTACGAAAGCTCTGTCGAAAGATAGGTTTGAGTGCCTCTTTAGGCAAATTGGTATGAGATGTTTAACTCCAGCAGACCTGGAGATTCTGGCAAAGGTGCCTGCTTGTTTTATCTATCAAACATCAACCTGTAAATATCTATGAAAAAGCAAAATACAAAAATATAAAACATATAAAAACAAAACACAAAATTAAAAAATCTTTCACAATCAAAAAATATTCTTCTCGACATGTCTTTCAATATCGATAATATGGATGTACCTAGAAATGTCGCTCAATAACGACACGGGTGTGTACATAAAGCTCGAATGAAAGTTGTAAATATTTTTCAAAACATGTCATTTCTTATTTTAATAAAGGAAATTGTCTATTTTGGACAATATTTCCAACAACGGGTAGAGCAATCTATCTTGGGTTGAGCTTGTCACAAAACATTCAACGTTTTAAGCTTAACACAATGGCTTGTAATCACTTTCAGATTGTAACCCGGATCTATATTCACGAGGGAGTGTACGATTTCGTGATCTTACCCTCAGCAAAAGAAGAGAAATCTTCTTACACTTGAGTGGATTCGTCAAGACATTCAAAGTCTATGAACTCAAGTTTATGCTTTAGAAAAACCTCTTCGACAAAAAGAAATAGGATTTTTCAAAAAGTGTTGAACACAATTTTTTCAAGAATTTCTCAATGATTATTCAAAATCTTTCAAAAATTATGTGTTCAACAAACTCCCATCCTCAAAAAGCGAAATGTGGATCACATCCTCACAATGACAATTCAATTGGATCAATTTTTGAGGAGGCATTTTAACTTCATGCAAAGATTGTCACATCTATCTCCCGGAGACTTTCAAGACTATTTTTCAAAATATATTTTAATCAAATTTGGTATCTCTAATATCAAAAGATTTTATATATTAGAGATAGGGGGAGAAAATGTGATTAAAATGTGATCTTATATAAGACTCAAGCACTTTAACTCTTACCTACATGTGCGAAACACTTTCGATTATCGATGCACATGTGAAGGGGGAGCATTTCTGAAACGACAAAACTATCAAGGTGTTAAATATTTTTTAAACACCTTGTTAGACATTTGAAGTGGTTTTCATGGTTACGATCAAATACCCACAACATCTTTAATTCACGACGTTATTGGTGTCAAAAGGGTGGTTAGGTTTAAGTCCTATGATCCAACCAGAACCGGAGGGATCTTCCCAGGGACAATCCAATAGATTATTAGAAGTCCTTAGGAAAGATGGAGTAGAATGTGAACATAGCTGAATGCCGACTAAGTAATGATGTCTTGGTAAGCATTGAAGGGGTTGAAGAATGAAAAAGAAATGTAAGGATAAAGGGTGTAAAGAAAGAAGTCCTCCATACAACTTAGGCAGAAGCTGGGTCAACACATCATGAAAACAACTCATCATGGACCCAGTGATGTATGCACAACCCTTCCCTAGCTACTCAAGCTTCTCTCCAAAGAAGTTTGTTTTATTGTCACGGAGAACAACATGACTTCTATTGACTTTCTCACTTCGAGATAGTTGATATTGAATATGTGGCATCCGCTCCAGCCTCCGACCACTAAAAGTGCACAAATCGAGTCTAGAGCCAAGAGATCAATCAAATCTCGTTAGGACACACGGATGAAGATCAAGAGAGTCCTACGCTATATCCTTGTGATATTACTAGAACACTCAGAGTGATACTACTTAGTATTCACAATGATGAGTGGAAATCCTTCCAGTGTTAACATCAAACAGCACTGTGGTAGGTCATATGCAAGATTCTTTATGAATTGAACATGTGTAAAACTGAAAAGAAACAGTGGTTTGATTCTGAATTGATTCAAACTCGTTTCAGGTTTCTACGCAATATCTTTATGGTCTTGCCAGAACATTCAGAGTGATATTCATTAATATTCACAGTGACGAATGGAAATCCTTCTAGCGTCAACATCAAACAGCGCTACGGTAGGTGACTTGTGAGATTATTATGAATAAACTTTGTTAAACATGGGTTCACATGAGAACTCGGGTAAAAGATCCGGAGGTCGGGGAGGGTAGAAGTGTTGTTTAGCCATGGTAGAGAGAGAAACAAGTAAGAATAAAAGTGTGTTTATTCTAGTGAGAGAAAGAGAAGTAAGAAATGATTAGCCTCACCCCTCCATGGAAGTATGGAGGGGTTTATATAGCACGGGACTTGGACTTTACATATGACAATATTAGTTCCTGTAAGTCCCGGATATGAAACTAATGTAATTCCGTTAGTCGCACACATTTTAAGGCTAACAATCTTCCCCCAATGTGGTGACATACAGAATTACTTACAACGTTCCTAACAAATGCAAATACAACAAAAATATGACAGTATTAAGTGCTTCCAATGATGAGGATGACATCGTTGTCTTCAAGTCTTCTAGAAAAACTTATACCCCAGTTTTAATTCCCTTTGTCTTTGCTTGTTGAGGAACCATTGTATCATGTATGAACTGGATTAAATTCCCCCCAATTCATACCACATGTCTTGAAAAGCTTTCTTCATAGACTTCTTTTTGACGAAGCTTCTGAATCAGCTTCCCCCCAAACCAATATCCTTGTCTTGAGCAGAACCTGTAGCTTGAGCAATCTTCTATCTTTGACATTTAAAGTGCACAACGGAATTTTGTATAAGACGAAGCAAACCACACCAAGTAACTACTACCTTGACATTTTTGGTCTTCATGATTATGTGTTTGGGGGAACATGTAAGAAATCAGCAACAAATCTTCTCACGCTTGTAGAATGCTTCCCCCTGGAAGTTAAACTAAGTACTCCAGAGTGGGAACTAAGTCTCCAAAGTACACGTTCTTCCCCCATGATGGTGACGAACTCTCGGAAGCATCATCTGACGTGTACGGTCAAAATCGCGAGATGTTCTTGTCGAAAGTATGATGGTGACGAACACTCAGAAGCATCATCTGACGTGTACGCTCAGAATCGCGAGATGTTCATATCAGGAGTAAAAAGGTTAAGAACACTCGGAAGCATCATCTGTCGTGTACGCACAGAATCGTGAGATGTTCTTGTCAAGAGTATGGTGGTAAAGAACACTCGGGAGCATCATCTGACAAGTACAATCAGAATCGCGAGATGTTCGTGTCTGAAGTAGAAATCTTTGTTGACATTTTGTAGCTCAAGTTGTTCGTGAGAATTATTTGCTGATCACATCTCTACACTTGTACTCTCTGGCTAAACTTACCAACCTCGTATTCTTTCGGCTATCTGTAGTGACCACTGGTGAAGTAAATCTGATATTCCAAACTTGAAACTGAACTACAATCTCCCAAATTTGTTACTTACGCTTAGCACTGTTGTTGATTGACGAACGGTGCAGAGAAACGTCTCTTAGTACCTTATACATAAAAGAAGAGAGAAGTATAAGATGTAAAACACCTCTTGAATTACCCACAACTACAGATGAGTGTGACACTGAGCACTACAACGTAACTTCTTAAGTGATAGTTGTCTATGTCGTCGACCATCCACCCCTTGACAGTGGAAACTAGATAAATCAAGTCTCAATCATAAATGCTGAAGCGAATCATCAATCGATAGAGGGGGTGAAAAGGCTCGATGATGAATTGAGTAGACGCCTTCGTGATATTCCACTTCACCTTCAAATAATAAATACCAAATCCACTTCGTAATCACTTGACATTACTTTGCCCGAATACTAGCCGTTTTTGACAATATCAGTGAATCTTAAAGGATCATTTTGGTGTTTGTTTGTTTTTGTCGTGTTTGTTGTGTTTGAGTGAATGTCGTTTACTATGGATCCAACGAAGACTAAAGAATGAGAAGTTGTCAACGTTGTCAAGCAAACTTTACTTGAAAGCCCAAATCAGTCATATGGCCAACTGATGCGCGGATCGACCTGATGCCAGTTGTTAAACATGGGTTCACATGAGAACACGGGTAAAAGATCCGGATGTCGGGGAGGGTAGAAGTGTTGTTTAGCCATGGTAGAGAGAGAAACAAGTAAGAATAAAAGTGTGTTTATTCTAGTGAGAGAAAGAGAAGTAAGAAATGATTAGCCTCACCCCTCCATGGAAGTATGGAGGGGTTTATATAGCACGGGACTTGGACTTTACATATGACAATATTAGTCCCTGCAAGTCCCGGCTATGAAACTAATGTAATTTCTTTAGTCGCACACATTTTAAGGCTAACAAGCTTGTGTCAACTGGAAAGCAACAATGGTAAGATTCTTTATGAATCAAACTTGTTCCAGGAAATTGAATTGACGACTTTAATCAAACGGATATTTATCCAATTGATTCACTCTTTATGTTCGCGGTCTTGCTTTGAGACGGTCGAGTAAAGAGAACGGCTAGTACAGCCGTGAAACCCTGTCAAGGAGATTTTTAACTGAATCTACCTGTCACAGGTACGGTATTTAATATCGTATAATGGTCTTCACCGACCGGAGGTAAAATGCTACCGATTTAGGACGAATGTCAAAGCCATTCAGATTGTGTCTATGTTTTGTCTCGAGAAGGTGGCGTCACGGTGTACTCACTAAAGTCAAAGATTCAAAAAACCACATACTCATGCCTAAAGACATATTCAACAATTCATAGTGTGAGCATGTAGATGAAGACACAAGATCACAAGATGGAAAAGACAAGTCAAGGATGATTTGAGGATCTCAAGATTTAAAAACAAAGTCGAAAGACAACGACTAAGGCTCAAAGATCACATCATGAAGAAACAAGACTACTATTACACGTTCGAGACTCATTTATGGCGAGATTAGTAATCTCTACAAATCTCCAAATGACAAAGGGTAATGACCTCTCGGGTAATGACCTCTCATTGGAGGAGATTGTTAGCCTCAAAATATTGAGTCAAACAAGAATGCTCGGTCATATGTTTATTATGTATCGTACTTTAGAACGTTGTAATAGGTAGTATATAAGTCGTGTTATACGGGCTTAACTTTAGGCTAAAGTTCATTAATAAGTAACAAAAGCCCAAAAGGAAAGCCCGGCCCAAACCATATAGTCCATAAAGAAGCCCGCATGTGGGTGGACTATGTATACCCTTCCTAGCATGTTAGGAAGGTTGTTGGTTCATTTTATTCTCACTTCTCTTAATCTAATATCACCTAGTTCCAACCATTTCTCTCTCTTTTCTCTCTCTAATTTCTCTCTCTAGAATTCATCTTCTTCATCTATTTTCTTTCTTTAATTCGTGTTATATTATCTAAATATTTGGGACAACAGTAAGGCCAAACGGCATGACTACAAATTCGTAGTTGCCATAGCGTGTACGGAAAGCAGTCTTGGCGATGTCCTGCTCCTTAACCTGTAGCTGATGATAGCTCGACCTAAGATCAATCTTAGAGAAATGTTTGGCCCCTTGGAGTTGGTCAAACAGATCGTCTATACGTGGTAGTGGATACCTATTCCTGATGGTAATCTTGTTGAGCTCGAGATAATCAATGCAAAGACGCATACTGCCGTCCTTCTTCTTGATGAATAAGACCGGTGCGCCCCATGGAGATGCGCTCGGTCGAATAAAGCCTCGTTCCAGAAGTTCTTGCAGTTGATACTTCAGCTCCTTCAACTCTATGGGAGCCATGCGATAAGGAGCCTTGGAAATCGGCTCAGCTCTTGGGATGAGCTCGATATTAAATTCTACTTCACGTGCAGGTGGTATGCCCGAAAGTTCTTCTGGAAATACATCTGGAAATTCTGACACTATCGGCTGATCCTGAATTGATGGGGATTCAGCATCCATGTCATGAATAGTAGTTAGATAACCCTCACAACCATGTGAAAGTAATGCACGTGCTTGTAGGGTTGATATGATTTGTACAGCCCTGCCGGGCACGAACCCGTTGTGAATGTACTCTGGCGCATTAACATCACTGAAGATGACTCGATATGAATGGCATTCTATGGTAGCATGATGCTTGGATAGCCTATCCATGCCCAAAATCATGTCAAAATCATTCATGTCCAGCGGAAGAGCGTCAACAGGACGAATCTTGTCGTCAAACTCTAGGGGAAGACTCTTGTACACATGGGTTATGCGTACAGAGTCTCTCAAAGGCGTGGAAATACTCAGTACATTCTCTAGTGGCATGGGGAGTATCCTAAGATTCTTGGCATAAGCAGTAGAAATGACCGAGTTAGTAGCACCCGTATCAAACAGAACACATGTAGCTTAACCATACATATACAAGATTCCAGTGATGGTACCTGTAGACTTGTTGGCCTGATCGCGAGATGTCGTGTAAACGCGTCCACTAGTAGGAGGCGGCTTGGTATCAGCATGTCCTGATATACCCTCCATCTCGCCCTTGCGGCAATCCTTCCTGCGATGGCCAGGAAGACCACACTTGTAGCATGCGTCGCTGTCGCGGCGACATGGCCCTGGGTGCCTACGGTGGCAAGTATAGCAAAGAGGATGAGTATATCCTCCAGCAGGTGTCCTGACTGGCTGAGAGCCTAATAAAACAATATACATGAGACATGATAATAGGTACAAAGGAAAATGCGGATAATCGTAAGATTGAATACCAGTGATAGCTGGACGGTTAGGCTGTGAACCTCTCTGGTTCTGGTCCCTACCGTTACTATGATTCCTGGTAGAAGATTTGCTAATGTGTTAGAATTAAGAGTTATAACATGTAATCATAAGAAAAATGAGTAAGTATAAGGACCTACTGTTGTTGGAGTGTCCAGCGTTGTTACGGTAATTATCATTACCGCCACGCCTATCCGTAGCAGAACGGTCGTGAGTCTGACCGTTTCCCTTGGGCTGATTAGGTTGTTGCTGAGTAGCCGGCTGAGACCGGTCCCCAGTCTTCTGCCTTAAAGATACAATTTAAAGAGATGAAAGATTGACATATACTGAAAGAATACAGGATTGGTCACCGTTTGAATACGAATGTTTACCTCTTATCGGGTCTCTCTGCTTCCCCGAACTCATCTCTTTCCTGCAGCATCTCCAACTTACGTGTTGCATCGACCACTTGTGCTACCGTGTTGAACGTAGCACACACCAAGTTGTTTGCGACCGATGTACGAAGAGCCCACCTGAAGTGGTGTGCTTCCTCTTCAGGAGTACATGCTGCTGCACCAAGGAAACCAGCCAAGCGAAGAAAGTGTTGCATGAACTCGTTTCTATTCTCCCCAGCTCTTTGTCGGATCCCATGGTAATCCCTTTTCAGCTTGTCTTGCTTAGCCTTGGGAAAGAACTGTCCCATCACCAAATCCCTGAACTGAGCCCAAGTCAAACCAGCCACCCAATTATCACCTCCCTCAGACTGCTTTAGTGCCATCTACCATGATAGTACATCACCTTCGAATCGGTAGCATGCCAACCTCGACTTGAAGACGGGGTCACAGCCCATAGCATCGAATATCTTCTCAATGTGAGCCAACCAGCTTTCAGCTTCACTGGGACTATCTGTTCTCTCAAAAGCTCGATGGCAGAGCTTATTGAATCTCTCCAGCCATGTGACCAATGTTGTTGGAGGAGGAGGTACTAGGTGTTGCTGTTGGTTGTTGGCAGCCTGAACCTCAGCCCTGATTTCGTTCCTCAGCTGAGGAAGCATAACTTTCATTGCAGCTTGTATTGCTGCATTGAGTTGTTCCTGCTCGCGTGTGAGAACCATCTGACAGTATAACATAAAATACATGATTAAACTGATTAAAAATAAACTATATACATGAAAAAAAAATTATACCAATAAATCATGAGAAAATATTATGCAGGAAAAACTAGTACATGAATGCATGATGCATTTTTATGAAAACTTTTGTATGCGCGAGAGTGAACGCCTATGGTCAGTTCACTCAAAAGAAAAGACATGGCGAGGGGACGCCAATAGGTCGGTCCCAAATTTAAAAGTTTCGATAAAACACATGCGACTAAATAGGGCCAGTCCTGTACCAACCATTACTTAGTCATAAACCTGCGACAATGACATATATATGTATGCATGAAAATGATGAATGCATGAAAACCGACTGTTAGTTCTAGGAAGACCATAGTGACTACCCACTAATCACAGGTCATGTTTTGAGAGCCTACAGGTCGAAGCCTTGGCTCTGATACCATAATTGTAACACCCCATATTGATAAATGGAACGTCACGCGTGATTATGGCGTGTCATCAAAGCATACAAGGATAAATGTATAAAACATTACATGACCATAAAGGAAATACCGGAATCAAACACCGGTACCCCAAAAGTAGAACTCATCACACACAAACATAAGTACTGTAAATGAAAGGACTAAACAATGTCCATGGAAATGAGTATCAAAGTATAAAGAAATGCATAAAGTAAAGAAGGCTAGGAAGCTTCCAATCCATATGCATGTACGCTTAAAGTCTACGAGCGTCCCGGAGTACCTGCCGTGTTGGGAACATGAAAAGGAAAAACGGTTGAGCATAACGCTCAGTGCACGGATATACAAATAAAGCATGAATAATATAAACATATGAGCATGAAGCAGCGGAAAAGACTAAGTCCTGGATAACCTGGTTATATCTTATTAAAACTGGCTTTATAGTTTGAAAAGCCTTATGTTTATCTTGTAAAAACTGTTTAACATATTTACCATTAGCCAATATAGGTCATGAATTATCCACGTGCATGAATACTTGGAGGGGTGACCTCGTCATGCAAATTAGAGGGGATGCCTCTAATTTAATATGCTGGTTTGGGTAGGAGGGATCAGCTCCTTGTGAAGGATGTAAGGCACACACCACATTCACCTGAATAATCTGCTGAAAACATGTAAGCTAGGATGCACCCATACGCCCCACATGATAATAATAATATGGACAAAAGCTGAAGGGACGCCACGAGCTATCACTCCGTCGTGGTGAAGTCATAACACTGGTGCCTCTAGTGTTATGGTTATGGTACCTCCATAACTAGGTGAAACTGGTAATGCATGTATATGGCTTTAGGTATTCTAATTAAACATAAGCAATTCAAAAACATATAAAACATATACTGGGGAAAACAGTTAGCTGCCTACGGGAAATCCTAATAAGGAAGAATGTCCATACTGAAAGGACGGAGAATCCGTACCTTGTGTCCAGTGAACGAAGAAGACGAACGGAAGAGAGTCCTACTTCGATATCACTAATGCTACATAAATACATATGTGTATAAGTATCTGATTACTGAGTATGTAACTGGTTTTATATCATGTCTTAGCTTGTTTTATATGTCCATGTCATGTCTTACTGATTAAAGCTTGATACTGTGTTTATCATGTATTCTGTCTATTTTGATTAAGTATTTCTTGTATTTATTGTATTATTATACTTGCTGTGTAATAATAAGTAACTTTCTAAAAATAGCAGGTTTCCTAAAATAGAACGTTTCCAAAAATAGAAAGTTTTAAAAAAATAGAAAGTTTCCAAAAATAGAAAGTTCCCAAAAATAGATTTATTGCTTAAAATAGAAAGTTTCTAAAAATAGAAAGTTTCCATAAATAGATTACTTGCCTTAATTAAATAAGTTTCTAAAAATAGAAAGTTTCCATAAATAGAAATAAGCTAGATTATTAAGCTATATATATAAGCTTAAGTGTTTACTGATTAATATTCTATGTCTTGTAATTAAATAGTATAGTTTATTAATTATTTCATGTGAATTAAATAAACTATAGGTTAAAGTATTTAATCAAATATAACATGATTTAATTAAATAAAGGTAAAAATACTTAGGTTAAAACATGTATTATTATCTATTAATAATATAACCTAAGTCATGTAAATAATTAATTATAAGTCATGATTTTAATAATTAATTAATTATATAGTCTAAATAACATTATAATTACTTAGGTTAAAATTCATGTATTAATACTAATATTAATAACCTAAGTCATGTATAAATTAAATTAATCATGTACATGTTTTAATTAATTTTATTTAAGTCTTGTAAAAATAAACTTGTAAATATAATTAATCTTGTAAAAAGTAACCCATGAACCAAACCCGTGTTTAATCTAACATGTTGTGAACCGGACCGGTTTTAACCCGTGAACCGGCAACCAAACGCACCCTTGGTCTTGTATAGCCGTCGGCTAGCAAAAGTTCCCACCGGCTAGCCAGCGGTTCACCTTGCTGCCGCAGCTTGAAGTTCCCCCTGCTTAACTTATTTAGCGACCGGCATAAGCCGGTGGTGGCTTTTTGTTCTAGCCGAGACCCACCCGAGCCAAAACATACCCCGACAAAGGTCGGGGTCCCTTTTCCTCTTGCTGCTGAGACACAAGACCACCACACCGAGACCTTGAGGTATCGGTTGGTGCGAATCAAAACAGGCCAAGACCCCCTTGGGGCTCGGTTCTTGTGTCGGCCAAACAAACACCCCTTAAGCCCTTAATTAATTTTACCCCCCATGATTAATTAACATGTGTTTACTTTTTTTGTACCATTCATGATTGATGTGTTCTTGATTTAAATAAAAACATAAAAAGAAAAAGGGTTTAGGGTTATACCGATCACGTGAATCAAAGGAGGATGAACACACTAACACACTTGCAATAGATCAATCACCAAAATCAACCAAACACACCTTGTGTGTGTGTTTTACCCGGCGGCCAAGGGGAGGAAGGAAGAGAGATTTAGGGTTTTAATTATTTTCTAAATTCTTGTAATTATGAAAATAGTTTTTCCCTAATTTCATGTTTAGTAAAATTTGCATGGGCTTGGCCCTTTTCTTGGGTTGTAGCCGTGGGTAAGGGGGCCCACAAGGGGTAAGCCGAATGTTTTCCGTGTCGAATATTTAGTGTGTTCTCGTGTTCGTGTTTTACGTGATTAAAATAGTTATCGTTCATATCTTATTATATTTATTCATGATCGTAATAAATATACATAAATACGTAATACTAAGCTCGTGATTATTTACGTTCATGATTTCATGTTCGTATGTTCGTGATTATAATTATTATTGAAATAATTATCGTGTCTTAATACGTATTAAATACTTATCGTGATATAACACGTACGTAATACTTATAATTCTTGTTCGTGAAACGTAAACGTGCTATAAAAGGAAAGTTCTAATCATGTACGTACGATCGTAAGGGTACTATTCATGGTAAAAGCATGCGGGTTTTACAATTTCTGCTTCTTATCTTTTTTCTATGATTCCAATCTTTCGTAAATGATCACTTATGTGTTAAGTATGTTTACTTATGATTATCCTCATGATCCCTAATAAAAGTGAAAACACTTATCCTTTTACCACTTATTTCCAATAATAACAAGACCAAAACGTATATTTTATGTCGCAAAAGTTGGAATTATGTGTGGTTTGTGTTTTTATTGTGTTTTAGGACCAAAAGATGAAAAAGGAAGAAAACATGGGCTATCACGGGCTTTTAACAAAGAAAACGAGAAAAGACTAAGTCAAAAGATCAAGAGTGCAAAAAGAACGGAAGTCCAAGGCCTATTCTGAAGATTTATCGAGGAAAAAGTCTATAGACGGAAGTTTAATGAAGTCGAAGAACTCAAGTCTAATTATAGAAGAAAATTAGAAGACGAGTTCAATTTACATCGACAAATCCCGAGACGACGTCGAGAAAGACAAAGAATTAAAATCGAGTCGAGAAGAAAGAAAGAAAGAAGGAAGCACATGCACCTCCCCATCTCCTATAAATACCCTCCTAATGACACATTAGGAGGGTGTTAGTTAGTTAGTTAAGTTAGCTAGTTTATTTTTCTTTCCTTAGTTTTTTTAGAGAGAGAAAGTGTTTAACTTTTTCTCACTAATACTTCATCTTTTCTTTCAAGTTTAAGCTTTATTTCATCCTTGTATTTAGAATTCATTAATCAAAAGTTCAAATTTAAGCTTTTAATCTTTAATCTTCTTCTACCTTTCTTGATTTTGGTTTATCTTTGATCCGAAATGTTCTTGATTAGTGTTTGATTTTGATGTTTTTATGATTAAAAAGTTTATCTTTTTATTCCCTACGAAGTTTTTATACGGTTTAAGCTTTAAGCTTGTTGTGCTTATTGGCTTATTTCGTATATAGCTTATTGTCTTTTAAGTTTTCTTCAAAGTTTAGTGTTTTTAAAGTTTGATTTATAAAGTTTGCTTAATTCGTGTTTTGAAAGTTTTTTAGTTTATGCTTGTTTTTATTCGGTTAAGATTTGATTAAGTGCTTATTCATCTTGCTTATCTTGGCTTATTCATTTTCGTATTATTTGCTCTTTGATTTCCATCGTATTATGCTTAAGGGTTTTACCAGTTACGATCAAGTAAGTGTGATCGCATAAACCCCTAGGGTTTCTACTTGCAATCCATTACTTCGATCACCCAGTACGATCGTCACTACGATGACACTCCATAATCCACACCACGATCACTTGTTGCGATCGTGGGTGCGATCCTTGAGTGCGATCTGTGGCTACGATTGCTTGGGTGCGATCACTTGTTACGATCGCATTGAGTGCGATCACCTATACTATGATCACTAGGCTACGATCGACTGATACGATCGTAGGTTGCGATCACTGGGAGTACGATCTAAAGTCACGATCGTGGTGGAGTACGATCACCAGTTACGATCGCATTGATTGCGATCCAGGATACGATCAAGGACCACGATCGCATTGACTGCGATCTTATTTCATTTTTCGTTTTTATATTTTATTTAAATTTCAAATTTAATTTTTCCCGCATTTTTACTTAGTGTTATTTTTAAATGAGTTTTGTCTTAGTTTATTTTTACCAAGTTTTCAAGTTTTAAATTCATTACGTTTTAATTTCCAAAAATTGCACGCTTCCCGAAATCTCTGTTTTTACCAAGTGTTTTTCTAGTAATTTTTAGTTTAATTTATAAAGCTTTTATTTTACTCAACGACATTTTTATATTTACTTTTAGTTTAAAATAGATAACCAAACCATTTATTTTTTCACCAAGAACGACTGACTCGCACTAATTACTTGTAATCAATTCAAAAAGATCGGACGATAACTCTTTTATAACTAAGTAAAACCAGTTATTAAATGGCGCCGCTGCCGGCTCTTTTCGTTAAGATTAACGGTTTTTAGTGAGAGACGCGTTGGATTTTGGGATCCGTTCACCTTTGAACATTATTTTTCTTGCTTAAAAATTTTCAAAAATCCATAAGAATTTAAAATTTTCAAAAAAAAATAGAAAACCATAAGAAAAACTAAAAATATTTCTTGTCTATCTTTCTTTTCTTTTTGTAAGTGTGTATGCGTACTCGTGCTCGTAAGAAGAAAGCAGCCAAGCCGAAGTCATTACTCCACCTATTGTCACCATCGACAATCAACCAATGATCTAGCTTTTGCAATCGCACGTAGAGGGCATGTAGGATATGTAAATCTTGCTTATGTTTTAGAGAGAGAAAGAGATAGAAAGATGGTGGATTACACACAATTCTAGAGAGAAACTTATAAGAACTATGTGAAAAATGAATAACCACACACCCTCTCCATCAAAGGAGAGGGTTTATATACCCAAGCCCTTGTCATGGGCTTGGGCTTACATTTGGGCCGGCCTACACATGTTGTAGGCTAGGCTTGGGCTTGTTAGTTAAATAACGATGTCTAGACTACGAGCTACTACTTAGTATATTGTCGGAGTGACCGAATCTTCCTAAATACGTAAAAAGGTATTTCCAACAATATCCCCCTAAGGGAGGTCACTCCAAACAAGGGTGTTACCCTAGTTA
This sequence comes from Glebionis coronaria, assembly GCA_025667525.1. NCBI lineage: Eukaryota > Viridiplantae > Streptophyta > Magnoliopsida > Asterales > Asteraceae > Glebionis > Glebionis coronaria. Next base: position 149,153,193 of record CM046876.1, read on the forward strand.
CAATAATAAAATAAACCTAGCATACTATGCTTGTCTTGAGCTCGTAGTCTTCGTCTTTCTTTTCTTTTTCTTTTTCAGGTGAACATGTTGATGTGATCATTGATATTAATCTTGAGCATTAATCTCTTGCCTTGATCTTGTGAATCCATCAATTGTGATCTTCGCCTCCTCGTGACACCACGTCCCACATACTTATACCTTTGTAAGTCTTGAAAGCTTCAGAGTTCGATACAGTAGAAGACTTAACTTTTAGGCTTTCTTGAATTAGATGAGGTATTAAGTGCATAAAGTATAAGCATGCGGGGACGACTTCTTCTTGGATCCCGCAACGCCATCGTCTTCAAATGCCGCAACATAAGTAGACACGAACGAAATGGATTTGAACATTTCATTCTAATTCGGTAGCATTTTACCTCCGGTCGGTGAAGACCGTTGGACGATATAAAATATCGTACTTGTGGCAGGTAGATTTAATTAAATATCTCCTTGACAAGATTTTGTGGGTAAACCCGTTCTCTTTACTCGATCGTCCAAAGCTGACTGCGAACGTAAAGAGTGAATCATTTGGATAAAACTATCCGCATGATTGAAGCCGTCAATTCTGATTCCTGGAACAAGTTTGATTCATTAAAGAATCGCACCATCGTTGCTTTCCAGTTGTCACGAGCTTGATTCATATTCAATCTTGCAAGTTACCTACCAAGTGCTGTTTGAGGTTAATACTAGAAGGATTTCCACTCATCACTGTGAACACTAAGGTATCACTCTGAGTGTTCTGGCAAGATCACTAAGGTTTTGCATAGAGGCCTGGAACGTGTTTAAATTCATTTAAGAATTAAACCACTGTTTCTTTCCAGTTATCACAAGCTTGATTCATTAAAGAATCGCACAAGTCACCTACCATGAGCTTTTTGATATTCGCTCAAGAAGGATTTCTATCTTCATTGTAAATACTTTCGTATTACTCGGATGTTCAGGCAAGATCATGAAGATTTTGCGTAGGACTCTTTAAGATCTTTCTTACTTTTCACAGTGTGTGAAGAAGCAAGGAATTATGAAAGTGTGTCCTAATGAGATATTTGATGATCTCAAATGGCTCTAGACTCGATCGTGCACTTTGGATTTTAGTGATCGGAGGCTGGAGAGAAGTGCCACCTTTTCAATACTAATTTACTCGGAGTGAATAAATCGATAGATAACGTGTTGATCTCTGTGTGATTAAAACAAATATCTTTTGAGAGATATCTGAGTTAGCTGGGATGGGTTGTGCATTGCATCACTGGGTCCATGATGTCTATCTTTAATATCAAGAATCATTAAAAATGATCTCAATAGCATATGTATTGACCCGGTTTCTTCCTAAGGTTGTAAGGAGGGCTTCTTTCTTTACACCCTTTATCTTTACAATTCTTTTTCATTCTTCAACCCCTTCAATGCTTACCAATACGTCATTACTAGGACCTTGTTGTGATTGTTCCAGTGCTAACTTAAGTACTTGGTCGGCATTCAGCTACGTTCACAATCTTTCTCCATCTTTCCTAAGGACTACTATTTCTAGCTATGGAATGTCCTTGGGAAGATTCCTCCGGTTTAAGAAGAATCATTGGACTTAACCTATCCTACCATCCTTATGTCACCACAATCTTCATCGTCGTGAAATAAATGGGTTTTGGGTAAGTATATGTCACCATGAAAATCCATTTTGATATGCAAATTCGTTTTGCTCCCCCTTAACATATGCCTTGATATTCGAAAACATTTCGCATATGTCGGGATGAGCTAGCACATTAAGTCAAACCATTTGTGATAATTTCCCATATTAAATCACATTTTCTCCCCCATATTAAAAATATTAACCCAATCGATGTTTTTAATATCAATTGATTTAATGAAGTTTTAACAACGGTTTTGGGAAGAAAAATGCAAGTCCGTTTTATCTTCATGATACCAAATGTATGAGATATGTACCGATTTGTAACATGATCACATATTCACCATATAAGAATAAATTGACAAGGTTGGGCCTGATTGATGAGAACATCATATGATAAGATCAAATGGTTCTTGTCAGCATATGTTGGTCACCTCGTCATGTCTGAAGTCATCTCTTGACACTCGTTGGGATTGTTGTCTTGACACCAGTTAGTGAGCTTGGCACGTTCGGCATCAAAGATTCTGAATGTTTGACAATTGCTCCCCCTCAATTGTTGACCCGTGTTCTACTGAAAGAGCTGTAGTCGTTGTTTGAGTAGTTGCATCGTCGAGTATGTAGACACCAATTGTAGATAGCTATGGTTGTAGAGATGATAGCTTCATAAAAACAAGACTTCTCTTGTTTTAACAAATAAATGCACTGAAACGTACATATATTTGTGTTAGACCAAGTTATAAAGTAAACTTGATCCCTTACAAGGTTTTAAAGTAAACCTTGCCCGAGAAAATTAATTCCCGTTGTGAGCCAAAGTTTTCATAATAAATACTTGACTTTAATGTGAAAACCGGGTTGCAGTCTGAAATAACTGCAAGCCATTTAGGCATGTTTTATGAAATATTTACAACTTTTGTACGAACTCTATTTATGGCGCCATGTCAATATTAATCAACATTTCTAAGGCCGTAAATATTATCGTACCAAAAGACATTCCTTTGAAAAATAAAGTAAAAATATTTTTGGATTTTTCTAGATTTTTCAATTTTTATGGTTTTTATATGGTTTTATATTTTTGTATTTTGCTTTTGTGGATAAAAATATAAACAATATATACAGATGATCACCAAGGATACGGAGAATAGTTTACCATCACTATTCTTTCGCTTCATCTGCCAGTTCCTTTAGAGTCTCAGGAGAGAAGGTTCTCATTCCTATCTTGTCGGCCAAAATTTCAATTCGAGCGCGATCTAAAGCCTTCGTGAAAATATCCGCCAATTGATAGTCAGATCGGACAAAGTAAAGCTCGATTACTCCATTTTCCACTTGCTCCTTTATGAAGTGGTAGCGAATGTTAATGTGCTTCGACCGGGAGATTGAACATTGTTGCAGCATAAGGCGATTTCACTTTTGTTGTCACAGTACATCGGAATTTTGTTGAAACCTAGACCATAGTCGGTTAATTGCGATCTCATCCAAAGAATTTGAGCACAGCAACCGGACATAGCTATGTATTCTGCTTCCGTACTTGAAATTGCAGCGCTTTTCTACCTTTTCAATGCCCAACTGATTAGTCGATCTCCTAGTAGTTGCAAAGTTCCACTCGTGCTACGCCTTGTATCTTGACAACCCGCGTGATCCGCATCTGCATATGCCATAAGTGCAATCGAAGAGTCCTTCGAATACCAAAGTCCCCGATTAATGGTTCCTTTAAGATATCGAAAGATCCGTTTCACAGTGGCTAAGTGTAACTCAGTAGGTCGAGTTTGATACCGAGCACACATGCATATAGCAAACTAATGATCAGGTGGACTAGTTGTGATATACAGAAGAGTACCGATCATTCCACGATAAAGTGTAGGATCAACGGCAACTCCATGTGGATCTGCATCAAGCTTAGTTCGTTCCACCATTGGAGTATCCACGGGGTCGCAAGATTCCATCTTGTTGTCCCTAATATATGATGATTCTAGCACACGAATTTATGAAAGAAAGGTAGATATGAGATGAATTTTAGAGAGAGAAAGTAGTGAGAGAAAGTAGAGAGAAAATGGTTGGAGAAACTTGTGGAATGTTAGATTAGGAGAAAAATGAAATGACCAACCAACCTCTCCTTACATGCAAGGAGAGGTTTATATAGCCTTACCTACATGTGACATAATGGGCTATATGATCATGGGCCAGGCTATCCTTTTGGGCTTTTGTTACTTATTAATGAACCTTAGCTTAAAGTTAAGCCCGTAATAACACGACTAATATACTACCTATTACAACGTTCTAAAATACGATACATAATAAACATATGACCGAGCATTCTTGTTTGGCTCAATATTTTGAGGCTAACAATCTCCCCCAATGAGAGGTCATAAACCTTAGTCATTTAGGAAATTTGTAGAGATTACTAATCTCGCCATAAATGAGTCTTGAACGTGTAATAGTAGTCTTGTTCCTTCCTGCTGTGATCTTTGAGCCTTTGTCGTTGTCTTTCGACTTTGTCTTTAAGCTTGAGATCTTCAAATCATCCTTGACTTGTCTTTGCCATCTTGCGATCTTGTGTCTTCATCCACATGCTCACACTAATAATTGTTGAATATGTCTTTAGGCATGAGTATGTGGTTTCTGAATCATTGACTTTGCTGTGTACACCGTGACGCCACCTTCTCGAGACAAAACATAGACACGGACTGAATCGCTTTGACATTCGTCCTAAATCGGTAGCGTTTTACCTCCGGCCGGTGAAGACCGTTATACGATATTAAATACCGTACCTGTGATTAGGTAGATTCAATTAAGAATCTCCTTGACAGGGTTTCGCGGCTGTACTAGCCGTTCTCTTTACTCGACCGTCTCAAAGCAAGACTGCAAACATAAAGAGTGAATCAATTGGATAGATATCCGCTTGATTAAAGTCGTCAATTCAAATTCCTGGAACAAGTTTGATTCGTAAAGAATCTTACCATTGTTGCTTTCCAGTTGACACAAGTTTGATTCATAAGAATCTCACAAGTCACCTACCGTAGCGTTGTTTGATGTTGACGCTAGAAGGATTTCCATTCGTCACTATGGATATTAATGAATATCACTCTGAATGTTCTGGCAAGACCATAAAGATATTGCGTAGAAACCTGAAACGAGTTTGAATCAAATCAGAATCAAACCACTGTTGCTTTTCAGTTTTACACATGTTCAATTCATAAAGAATCTTGCATATGACCTACCGCAGTGCTGTTTGATGTTAACACTGGAAGGATTTCCACTCATCATTATGAATACTAAGTAGTATCACTCTGAGTGTTCTAGCAATATCACAAGGATATAGCGTAGGACTCTCTTGATCTTCATCCGTGTGTCCTAACGAGATTTGATTGATCTCTTGGCTCTAGACTCGATTTGTGCAGTTTTAGTGGTCGGAGGCTGGAGCAGATGCCACCTATTCAATATCAACTATCTCGAAGTGAGAAAGTCAATAGTAGTCATGTTGTTCTCCGTGACAATAAAACAAACTTCTTTTGAGAGAAGCCTGAGTAGCTAGGAAAGGGTTGTGCATACATCACTGGGTCCATGATGAGTTTGTCTTCATGATGAGTTGACCTGGTTTCTGCCTAAGTTGTATGAAGGGCTTCTTTCTTTAGACCCTTTATCCTTAAATTTCTTTTTCATTCTTCAACCCCTTCAATGCTTACCAAGACATCATTACTGGCACCTTGTTATGATTGTTCCAGTGCTAGCATCACTACTTAGTCAGCATTCTGCTACGTTCACATTCTACTCCATCTTTCCTAAGGACATCTAATAATCTATTGGATTGTCCCTGGGAAGATCCCTCCGGTTCTGGTTGGATCATAGGACTTAAACCTAACCACCCTTTTGACACCAATAACGTCGTGAATTAAAAATGTTGTGGGTATTTGATCGTAACCATGAAAACCACTTTAAATTCTAACAAAGTGTTTGAAAAACATTTAACACCTTGCTTGTTTTGTCGTTTTAGAAATGCTCCCCCTTCACATGTGCATCGATAATCGAAAGTGTTTCGCACATGTAGGTAAGAGTTAAAGTGATTGAGTCTTATATTAGATCACATTTTAATCACATTTTCTCCCCCTATCTCTAATATATAAAATCTTTTGATATTAGAGATACCAAATTTGATTAAAATATATTTTGAAAAATATTCTTGAAATCTCCGGGAGAAAGATGTGTTAGTCTTTTGCATGAAGTTAAAATGCTCCCCCTCAAAAATTGATCCAATTGAATTGTCATTGTGAGGATATGATCCACATTTCGCTTTTTGAGGATGGGAGTTGTTGAACACACAATTTTTGAAAGATTTTGAATAATCATTAAAAAATTCTTGAAAAAATTGTGTTCAACGCTTTTTGAAAAATCAATTCTTTTTGTCGAAAGGTTTTTCTAAAGCATAAACTTGAGTTCATAGACTTTGAATGTCTTGACGAATCCACTCAAGTGTAAGAAGATTTCTCTTCTTTTGCTGAGGGTAAGGGTACTAAATCGTACACTCCCCCGTGAATATCGATCCGGGTTGCAATCTGAAAGTGATTACAAGCCATTGTGTTGAGCTCAAAACGTTGAATGTTTTGTGACAATCTCAACCCGTGATAGATTGCTCTACCCGTTGTTTGGAAATATTTGTCCAAAATAGACAATTTCCTTTATTAAAAGAAGAAATGACATGTTTTGAAAAATATTTACAACTTTCATTCGAGCTTTATGTACACACCCGTGTCGTTATTGAGCGACATTTCTAGGCACGTCCATATTATCGATACTGAAAGACATGTCGAGAAGAATATTTTTGGATTTTGAAAGATTTTTAATTTTGTGTTTTGCTTTTATGTGTTTTATATTTTTGTATTTTGCTTTTTCAAAGATATTTACAAGTTGATGTTTGATAGATAAATCAAGCAGGAACCTTTGCCAGAATCTCCAGGTCTACTGGAGTCAAACATCTCATACCAATTTGCCTAACGAGGTACTCAAACCTATCTTTCGACAGAGCTTTCGTAAACAAGTCGGCTAATTGGTAATCCGTTCCAACAAAGTACAATTCAACGATACCTCTTTCAACTTGTTCCTTTATGAAGTGGTATCTGACATCGATGTGCTTCGTTTGGGAATGTTGTACCGGATTGCAGGAGATGGCTATGGCCGACTTAGAGTCACAGTACATAGGTACTTTATCAAAGTGAAAGCCATAATCCGTGAGTTGTGTTCTCATCCAAAGAACTTGAGCACAGCACGCAAATAGAGACACATACTCCGCTTCGGCTGATGAAAGTGACGTGCAATCCTGCTTCTTGGAAGACCATCCCACAAGCTTATCTTGACCTAGAAATTGTACACCACCAGAAGTACTTTTTCGTGTATCAAGACACCCAGCATGATCAGAATCTGAATAGGCCGTTAGAAAGAAACCGGTTTCCCTCGGATACCGGAGTCCCAAATGAATGGTATTCTTGAGGTACCGAAAGATCCGTTTAACCTCCTTGAGGTGCTTTTCAGTGGGTCGTGCTTGATATCGTGCACAATAACATGTAGCATGATGAATATCAGGTCTGCTTGCTGTCAAGTACATGAGGGAACCAATCATGGAACGATATCTCGTTTGATCGATGGCATTTCCCTCCAAGTCAGCATCTAGCGATGTGGTTGATAATGGTGTCCCAACGGGGTCACATGAAGTCATACCATGCTTTTTGATTATCTCTTGACAATACTTAGCTTGGTTTATAAAGATACCACTTGGGGATTGGTGAACTTGAATTCCTAGAAAGAATTTTAGTTCGCGCATCATTGACATTTCAAATTTGCTGTGCATTACTTTTTCAAACCATTTTGAAATTTTTGGGTTTGTAGACCCGAAAATAATGTCATCAACATAAATTTGCACAAGCAAAATGTCATCCCCATATTTATAAGTGAACAAAGTTAGATCAATGGAACCTTTTGAGAAACCTTTGGATACCAGAAATTTTGAGAGCTCGTCGTACCACGCCCTTGGAGCTTGCTTGAGTCCATATAGTGCCTTGTGGAGACGATACACCTTGTCAGGATAATGAGGATTGACAAATCCTTCCGGCTGCGTGACATAGACTTCTTCCTTCAAGGGACCGTTAAGAAACGTCGTCTTTACGTCCATTTGATAGACAGTGAATCCCTTATGTGCAGCATAAGCAAGGAAAATCCTGACCGCTTCCATGCGAGCAACTGGTGCAAATGATTCATCAAAATCAATTCCCTCTTTCTGGCCATACCCCTTAGCCACTAGCCTAGCTTTGTTCTTAATGATCTTATTCTCTTCATCCATCTTGTTTTTCCAGATCCAGCGAAGATATAATGGAGTCACATCGTATGGTCTATCAACAAGTTCCCAGACTTTAAGTCTTTCAAATTGTTGAAGTTCATCCGTCATCGAATCAATCCAAGCATGATCAGCCATGGCTTCTTTGATGTTTTTCGGTTCAGCTGTACTCACGGCGAGTGCGAACATACAAACATCGCCATTGGTTGCTAGTTGTCGTCTTGTACGAACAGGCTGTGAAGGGTTTCCAATTACGTGAACCAAAGGATGATCTCGGGTCCAATGATGTGTTGAAGTATGTCGTTGATAGAACGTATGCATATTTGATGAATCAACATGGCGAGTAGAAGACTCTCCAGTTTCGTGTACCGGTGTACCGAATGGGTTGTGAAAATCGTCATCGTCAGATAATGCACCGTCTGCTTGATTTGTGTTCTCTGGAGCAATGACAGTAGTTGTGGATGTTGTAGGATCGATTGTTGAAGTGATATTCTGAGGAGGTAAATCTGCAACAACCCGTGTTGAAGTAGATGAAGTTGTATGCTTTTGTTGATGATGATCGGTATCATCATTCGTATCATGAGTGACAGCGGAAGACTTCGATGCAACTTGTTTCTCCCCTGTGAAATATTCATCATACATTGGTCCATATAACATTTCCAACTCTTCAAGTGTCGTGTCCACTGTCATATCTGCTCTAGGAACATGTTCAGGAACCAGCTTTGAACTTGACGGTTCATTGCTGTGGTCTTGAGTTCCGAGTTCCGTGCGGTTGTGAACGGAAGTCGTTTGTCGATGTGGATCGGGACTTAGACTGCTTTGTTCAAGTGCCATTGTGTTGCTTACTTGTGAAACCCCTGAGACACATATTTCTCTGATATTTGTTTCTTCAGCAACCAAACTCTGAGAGTGTCTTTTGTTGAACGGTATGAATAAGGAAAACCTTTATGTTCTTGTTGAACCTTTACTTCATTACCTGCACTTTCATTAGTAGTTTGTATGCTTGCATATTTGTTAGTGATATCTTTGTGAGAACCATGTGGGGGTTCACAGTAAACCTTTGTCGTGCTAGAGGGAAATATCTTTCCAGTAGGAACCCATTTAAGACCAGTTGTTTTGAAGATTCAACCTGTTTGTCTCCACTTAAGACAGGGTCTAGGAAACTTAGCTTTCTCATGCACCACGGAAGACTTAATTGGAGAAAAACTATTTCCTATAGGGTTCCATCTTTGAGATGCTCTAGCTGTTTGGTTCACCTTGTTCAGGACTTTAGTGATGCAATCATCATGAATGGCATTAAACACACATTTGTTACATTTCGTGCAAACAAAGTGCTTAGCATCTGAGAAGGATCTAGTGTTCCTAGTGTGGAAACCATTATTCACGGATCGATTAAGCTTACTAGGATAATCAACGTTCATATGATAAACATAGCGGAATTAGAACATTGATTATGAACAAGGTGTTTCTTTTCCAATGATTACTTGTATTAAACTTCAAACGATTACAAGTAACAAAGCCTAGACGTGTTTACAGGAACACACACGTCTAGAACACACGACACACGCTTTATGACTACATTGTGAATAATGAGATAATGAAAACCTACGCCTATGTATTCTTTATATAATAGAATACAAGACTTTTCTTACAAGAAAACTTTAATTACATTAAAAGTCCCTCCATCTTTTGCTAATAAGTCATCCTTGTTGTATGAAAGGGCTCCATATTCTTGTAAAGCTTGATATTTGCATATAAGTCCTTCTTGTTTCATTATTCTTGTTTTGTCTCATCAAATTAATTCCCAACAATCTTCCCCTATTTGATGATGACAAAACATATCTTCAAATCTTGATCTTCCACAAATGAAACAAGCTTCCCCTTAAAGTAAGATTTCTTGTAAAACATATCACCACATAAAAATAAGTTGCATACCTTGATCTGTGAATCCTCTTCCCCTTTTTGTCTCATCCAATAGGGGTCTTCTAAAGATAAACATCTAATAAACTCTTCCCCTTGAGTGGTGCATGTAAATAAATCTCGAAATATGTAGACTCTGATTGTAGATTATGAATGAAGAAAAACGAATATAACCTATTTGTTGAAGAAGTGGAATCTCCCAAGCTTGTACCTTATATCTTGCACTATCCATGTGACGTCGAACTTATACTGACACTGAAAGTATAAACAGACCTCAATCTCTTTGTCAAAATCCTCATCCTTTGTGAGACACTGAGCACGATAATGTAACTCCTTCAAGTGATAGCAAGGTATCTAGTTGCTAGATTTGACAAGTCTTCGTCACCAAACATTTAAACGAACAAGCAAGCTATCTCAAAATAGAGGCAGGAATCTTTTGAGATATGATAAAATATAAACCTGCGAAAAACAACTCCAACACCAAAGAAGCAATAATCAATCGTCTTCATCGAAACCTCCAATTTGCAATGAAAATCATCTAAGTACAATATCATCCTCTTCTTTTATGCAACTGCTGCCTCTGTCAGCGTTCTACTTCTAATCCAAGTCGGTACGTAACCGCAAGGTTAGCCTTGTCACATAATCAAATAAAACGTCATTGCACCAAAAACAATCTTCAAAAACGAGCCATAAAAATTTAAACAGATAGTTCTGTCCGAGATCCTGAGTCATCCAATATATCTTCTGTATGTATTGTCATATGTCGGACAATACTTATTAGTGCTTAGAAACCATATATCGGACAACACGCTGTCAGCGTCTAAACTACAACGTGTCAGCGTCTTCTCTGTCAGCGTGTGTTTTATTCCTGGCAGCGGCTCGGCTTAACCACTGACACCATCTGTGGCTAAATAACTCATAACAGCGGCTAAAAATATTACTCCACTGTACCACTTTTCCTTGTCTTGGTCTTCTTTTATCACATCTTTTGAATCTCGACATCAATATTACACGATCCAGACCATGTGTAATTTCTGCCCCTTACGTGATGATGTTTTATTCACTGCTTAATCAAAACCATGTACTATATTGCAAGACCTCCTTTGTACCATATCACGTGATGAATAAGCATGGACCAATCACATCTCTTTATACCACAAAGCAACAAATAAGAATTCGCTTGATATAATAATACCGTAGTTTGCCTTTTCTTTATTAACGTGATGTTTAATTCCTCATGAAGATATTTACTTTAAACCACTGTATACCGAGCAATACATGTTTAAAGATAGTGAACCAAAATCACAAAGTGAACACACGTCTTTATCTTGATAATAACTTTATCGAACCAAAACCACAAATACATGCATATTGCAGCTCACGTCCTTCTCACCTCTTCATCATGGACCACCAATTTTTTTTTCTTTGCATCCTTTACACGTGAACCACCATAAAAATCCAAAACAAATACTTACTTGTTGCTCATACCTTTTTATCCAATAGCTGTATCCCTTTTTATCTTTAACCCATATGAACACAAGAAAAACAAAACACTGTTTTGAAAAGTAGCATGGACCAAGCGTCTTTTGCTTTAAACATGTCAGATCCACCCATAATTCGTGCGATCAAAACAATAATGTACGGACCAGCATCATCAGACCCATACGCACGTGATGTCTAATTTGCTTCCCATTCAAACAGAATACTACTATCACTCGTCCCATGCCTTTAACTGTTGATCACATGAGAACAATACACACTTTCTATTTACTCTTTTCTGTTGATGTGTATCCATTGTGAAACCAAAAAGTATAAACAACATTAACGATAGTACTTCTGCATATGAACAGTTGATATCACACAAATAAATTAATGGATGGGTCGTCCTTTATTTGCTTTGTTTCTTCTTTTAAACACAAACCTGCAGTCCATAAGTCGATCACCAATTCTTTGCTGCCTATTGTTCATAACTCATCAAACCAGTTGTGATGATATCATAATGGATCTTTACCAATACAAACTATAATAAATCACCAACGAACACAGCAACAACTCTTTTCGGTCTTAAGATCGATCTAGGGTTTATAAATTTATGCAGCGAAACCCTAACTTAAGGGTTTGAAAATCAACCTTCGTTTCAATCATGCATTATCACAGCCCTCAAAACGCATACCTTTCTGCTTTTTATGTCGATCTAGGGTTTAGGGGATAAAACCCTAAATCTTATTCAATAAAAAACATAAACAGAAAATTTTATACCTTCACCAGCAGCCAACTTCGATGATGTATAACTCTACATAACAACTCAGATCGACGATCGCTCTGGTGAGATCCAAGACACCTATACTGAGAACCTCCAACAAAAATTTCGCGACGATCCAACGGTTAACGAAGGAGTTATCGCAGTTTGAAAACGGTTGCGCAGTGAGATCCGAACATAAAACCTAGACGGGTTTTTCTTCTTATTCGCCATTCTTCGACTCGAACACCTTGTTGATCCTAGCATCGAGAGCCACCCGCTCTGATACCAATTGTTGATCCCAAACTTAGATCGATTTAGCTTTATGTATACGAGATTAGATCAAGTAATACACTTAGAGAAACCTTTGTATATGCTTATGATAATCTAAGTGTTATGCGGAATTAACACTTAAACAAGAACACACAATGATATAAACAAACTTTCACTTTGATTAATGATATCAAACTTGCTTACAATGAAAGTAGTTTACGAATGAAAACTTATATGAAACATTAACCTAAAGGTATTCTTTTAGAGACATAAGAAGCCTTGTACAATAATCTACGTATCAGCTATTCTAGGTAAAGATAAATATAGAAAATACATTGTTGTTCCTATCTTTACTAGAAGTAATCTAAAATACAATAAACGCGTAGAGTATATCTTCCCATCAGTGCTTAAGGACTAGAAGGAATCTTACAAAACTTCTCATATTGGTAATGAATAAATCTGATCAAGTCTTTTGCCACGTCACTTGAATAATCAATCTCCAGCTGAGTGTCCTTCATCTTCTCCAAAATAGCCTTGGATGTGAAATATTGACCATCCACAAGTAGATACTCAACAAACTTTGTAGAACTCAAATGGTAAACACCAGCAGCTGAATATAATCTCCATTGAAGACCACTGAGGTCATCTTCAAGATCCTTCCAAATACCAGGATCCTCATCTTTTGGTCCACACATTCTTTTTAATGTGGACCACAATTTTATTCCATTAGCTGGAGTTGGTGCTTCAGCCTCATACTTGGTCTCTAGCAACCTCCATAGGTCTACCAAGTCTTCTCTATCACAACTTGCAAACAAAGATATGAGAGTGGTAAAAGTGTGTACCTCTTTGCCATACCTGCCAATTTTCCAAAATCCACATTCATCTTCTTCATAGCTCACAATTGGGTTTCTGGAATCTAATGGTAACACTTGCACCATATCTGAAGCTTCTAATGGTGAGAGCTTGAGGCTCTTTCTTATGACAGCTTCACTTGGATATAGTGGATCCATATCTTTGGGAAACTCAAGAGAAATTCCCTTTTTCGCTGGTCTGGGAACAAACATAGCTTTCTTGAGCTCCATTTCTTCTGCAAGTTCTTCCTTTCTTTCATCAGAAAGAAGTCTGAGAGTGTTTGCTTCCTGCACTCTCACCGAAATGGGATAAGCTTTGCATTCCAACTCATCAAATGTCAATGCCCTCAATTTCTGATAAGTCCATCCTACTCCATGACATCTGAGTAACATGCAGTATAGCTCCCTTCTATCCCTTTTCAACTCTGAGAGAATATTGCTTGCCTTGTGTTTCAAAATTACCTGGCAATCTTTTTGAACTCTGAGGAGAATCTCCAAACCCCATATCTGATCTGAAGTGGTCAAGTGTGGATTCTCCATACATCTTTCTTCCCAAGCATTATACATTTGAACCACCTCTGGCATGTCAAAGTCAACCTGCAATTTCAATTCTCTCAATTTCTGCTCAGCCAACTCATCTCCATACTCAAGTCTTTCTGGTTCTATAATCATCACACTTGAGTCTGAGCTAGCTCCATCACTTCCTTCTTCTAAAGTAACAACAAATGGTGACTCTTTCACCTCCTTTTTATCTTGTTCCATGATTTGTGCAGCCAATCTTCTATCAAACTCAACTTGAGCTGCATCCTTTGGAAATATCTCTTCTACCATAATACCCTTACCCTTATCTGATGAAGCAATTGTTGGTAAGGTAGATGGTGATACCTGTGAAGAAACCTCCTTGATGATGGATGATGACTGGGATACATCACCCTCATGTGCAGGTCTGTCAACGCCCAATTTTGTTCTATCAACGCCCAAAATATTTCTGTCAGCGTCCAAGTTCTCCTTGTCAACGCCCAAATTTCCTGTCTCAGCGCCTTTTGCAATCTCCTCCAACATGGCTGTAAATGATAAATTCAAGTTGGTAGGAGAAACTAAGGACGTATCAAAACCTGTTTGTTTCTTCAAACTTGTAAGGGCCTCAGCAACATCCAAAGATTTACCATCATTGCTGCCCTTATCACTCAGATTTATTGGATCTTCCTCCCCTTTGGAAGGATTCCTCCATTCCTCTCTTTGCACTTGCAGTCTACAAAACAACAATCCTCTCCCTCAATTGCTTGAGTTCAAGGCCTTGTGAGCTGACAACTTGTACTAAGTCTGCATTTTGCTTTTGCAAGCTTATGCAGACTGCCGTCAATTCCATAAGAGTCATTGGTTCCAGTCTGCCCTCTTCTAAAATGGGGATTTGACCTCCCAAGTCAGATTCATTGGGCATGGATGAGGACTTAATGATGGTGGGACTGCCTTGGCCAACTTCTAAGCCAGAACCAATAGTCCCAGCCTCATCCATATCACCAGCCACACTTGTGGTGGTGGTTCTCTCTGCTACATGGCTAGGACCACCAGAGGAGAACACTCTAGTAGTCCTTTGGCGTTTCATCAACCTATATTCAGGGGGTGTAGAAGATGGTGTGGAAGAATGGGTGGATGTGGGTTGGTTAAGGGGTGTTTGGGTTTGTGAAGGTTGGATGTCAACGTTGTAAATAGGCACATCAACGCCAACATTTAATGTGTCAGCGTTGAAGGGATCTTGGTCAATTTTCATATGTTCAGGTGAAGGTAATGGTTCAGGTATTGGGTCAATTTGTGGTTGGGGGTCTGGTTGGGGTTGAGCTGCTGCAATGACAGCAAGCATAGCTTGGGTTAAGGGTAGGTCACGATGGGTGGTGAGTTCATCTTTATAAAAATATCTTTCTTTTGCACAGGGATCTCATAAAAATCATTATGATCCCTTGTGCAGTATCCTTGAACATCAAAAACAATTTGTAAAAACCGGGGATAAGCTAAAGTCATTTTGTTCCCCTTATTTTTACACATGCCCTCAAAAATCATTTTAGAATAATTAAATTTTTGCCCATTTGCAATACACACAATTGCACTTGCAATAGATCTATTGATCTCATTGTGTGCAGTGCATTTGGGACTCAAACATTAAAGGAGGACATGTATGAGGTACTTCCAGGCTGGGGGAAACTCCTGTTTATGATACTTGTTTAGAGTACCTTCATCAGGAAAAGGATATCCCAAAGCCCTAAGTCCTTGTTCTATTTCATTAATGGGAAGGGTGGCTATACCATCAGCATCATCAAGATGCAAGGCTTGGCGTACCAAAGCCTCAGTAACCACCCAAGATCTCCCATGAACAATAGAAGTCAATGTAGTCACTCTATTAACTGTTGAGGAACTGACAGTGTTCCAAAACTGTTTAATATGTGTGACTGGAATGAGTGGTGCATGAGAAAGAGCATACCTTAAGGGGGATGCGTTCAAATACGCCACCATTTGTGTGTATTGGGGAAACAGAGTATCATCAGCTTCAAGATACGCAATCATGTTGTGTTGAGTTCTGAACCCCAATTCCAATTCTGATGGTTTAAACTTTGGTGCCATTATTGAAAGCTGTTAAAATTGATTGATGAAGATGAAGTTGATAAGAGAAAATTGTGTTAGACAAGAAGTATAGATACCCTGTTTAAAAATAGGAGCCAAATTTATAGGAGAAGAAAATGCATGTGATTGGCCCAAAAATAGGCAAGTATTTTCAAAATGTAATCATGAAAATATTGAAAAATTATAAGTTTATCTCATGCATTAAATGAAAAGTAACAACTCCCAAAATTACGGCCTAAAAATATGTCAAAAAGTAACAACTGGGTAGGACCCATTGAGTGTCAACGGTCAAAAATAACCTATCAACGCCCAACGGCTATAATCTTGTCAACGTTTGCCTATAGCCATGTCAGCGTCTAAATTGGTCACAACAACGCTTGGAAAAATTCTTGTCAGCGTCCAAAAATAAAAATGTTTAAAAATGAAAAATGACCTTAACAAAGTAATTTATCCTAGAGAAAATAACCAAAAAGCTGATAATTATTATAGGGCGGCAAGCACTGTCCACTCATGCACACTTGCTTAAGCAAGATAGACATAACAGTCCTCTAGTGTCCCTTGCTAACCAAAACTCTTAACAACCAAGTTACCTTATAAAATTCCTTGTTACTCCCAGGTAAATCCCATAACAAAATTATTCCCAATTCTCCCAACAGACCACAACCAATTCTAGGCCAAAAATGTCTTGGCAGCATGCATAGTATATCAACTTTGCATGCTATAGTGCCTCATGATTTAGTAAAACTAACTCATACTCACCTGTGGACACAATCTAGAATTGTGATAAGAGCATCATATGGATACCCAAACATCATAAAGGTTCCTAAAACCTCCCCTTAAACTATGATACATAAGTTGCTAAAAACATGCATGAACATAAAAATTTATGTCAAGATAGGAATTAAAAATTCCAACCATCATCCATAAATAAAAACTTGTCCAAATGCTTCTCCATTGATCCATAAGCAACTCTGTATCCAATGGTCTACTGCTAACACCATCTGCACATTTAGATTGAAAACCACAAAACTAACATTGTTGCTGACAACGCCCCGATAACACATGACAGCGTTGAGGGAAGCTTTGTCAGCGTTAGACAAATATATTGCTGACAACGTTACAAAAACACTTATCAGCGTTCAAGCAACCTTTGTCAGTGTTAGAAAAATATAGTGGAAAATCTAAATCATCATAAGACCAATAACAATGCATCATCCTGTACATACTTTTACAAAAGACTCCAAAACACATATTATGTGAGATTGACCATTCCAATACTTGTTACCAAGTATTGAAACCTCCCAGCATCAAAAGGTTTAGTTAGTAAATCTGACACATTTTCCTCAGTGTCAACCCTATCTGGTTGTATTAAACCTTTTTCAAAGCAATCTCTTATAAAATGGTGTCTAATTTCTATGTGTTTAGTTTTAGAATGATGTATAGGATTCTTAATGATGCATAAAGTGATGTTATTGTCAACAAATATCTTGGTATGCATGAAATTATACCCATAGTCCAACAGCTGGTTCTGAATCCACAAAACTTGTCCACAACAAGCAGCTGCAGCCACATACTCAGCTTCAGTTGTAGAATTAGCCACCACTGTTTGTTTCTTGCATTGCCAAGATATCAACCTGCTACCAAGAAACTGACATCCACCAGTTGTGGATTTCCTATCAAATTTATCACCTCCATAATCACTATCTGAATATGCAATCAGCTCCAATGGTGAATCCTTTGGGTACCACAAACCAAGACCAGGATAGCATCTTAGGTACCTAAAGATCCTCTTCACAACATAAAGGTGACATTCTTTGGGAGTCACTTGATGGCGTGCACAAGCACACACAGCAAACATGATATCAGGTCTGGAGGCAGTAAGATACATCAAGGATCCAATCATAGATCTATAGTGCCTGACATCAACATCTTTCCCATCTCCAATCTTTCCCCAAGGGTGTTCTCTATCCATAGGAGTAGTAGCCCTCTTTTCATGTGGAGAAAAGTCAAACTTCTTCAAGATCTCAGCCACATATTTATCCTGGGAGATGAAGATACCATCTTCTTTCTGCTGAACTTGTAAACCAAGAAAGAAGTTCATCTCCCCCATAGCACTCATCTTGAATTTGTCTGTCATAAGCTTGGAGAAATCCTCACTCATCTTTGGATCAGTAGACCCAAAAATGATATCATCAACATAGACCTGGACAAGCAACACATCCTTGCCTTTCTTCTTTGTAAAGAGTGTCTGATCTGTGGTGCCCCTCTTGAATCCATTGTCCACCAAGTATGTAGACAAAGTACCATACCATGCTCTAGGGGCTTGATGAAGGCCATACATAGCCTTTTTGACTCTATACACTTTATCTGGATTCTCTGGATCCTCAAAACCAGGAGGCTGCATCACATATACCTCCTCAACAATAGTTCCATAGAGGAAGGCACTCTTGACATCCATTTGATAGACAGTGAAGCCCATGCAGGATGCATAGGCTAAAAAGATCCTTATAGCTTCAATCCTTGCAACTGGTGCAAAGACTTCCTCATAGTCTATCCCCTCCTCTTGTGTATATCCCTGAGCCACTAACCTTGCCTTGTTTCTGACCACAATGCCTCTTTTATCTCTCTTGTTCCTTAGAACCCATCTTGTCCCTATAGGTCTGACATATCTGGGACAATCAACCAGCTCCCAAACATCCTGAATTGCAAATTGGTGAAGCTCATCCTGCATTGCTTCCACCCAACTTGGTTCTTTGAGAGCATCAAATATTTTCTTGGGTTCCTGTTGTGACAGAAAACAGGCAAACAAACATGCTTGCACAAGAGGGGTATCAACCTTCTTGTGTATATTGGCAATAAACCCACCAATACCTTGATGAGATCTTCTGGTCTGAACTGGAGTCATAATATCATCAATGATTTGAGAAGTGGGGTGATTCTTCATAGTGGAAGTGAGAACTCCTCCTTCAAAAAGTCTGGTGTCAACAACCTCATTCTCCATGTTGCCAATATCTTCTTCATCAGACTCTCTTACATCAACATGAGGATGAACTTCTTCATATATATTAGAAGGTTCACCTTGTTCAAAAATGGAAGAGAAAAGATGTGCAGAAGAGTTGTCAACGCCTGAACCTTGTTTGTCAGCGCTTGGGCTGACAACGCTTGAACTGTTGTTGTCAACGTCTGATCCATCAACGTCTGAATTGGTCTTGTCAGCGCTAGATTTACCTTTGTCAGTGCCTGAAGGACCATGCATGTTTGTATCTGGTGGTACTTGGAGACCACCATTATCTTTACCAGCAGCAGCAGCAACAAAAGCATCTGTCCAAATGGGAATTGTAACATATTCTTGTATAGGAGATGTCTTTTCTGCTTGTGATCCAACCTTTTCATGAACCTGAGTACCTAAAACATCAAAAACTTGTTCCTCCACAACATTTGAAGTGACCTTCACAATGTCTGGATTAGTGACGGGCATATAATTTAAAGTTCTAGATAAAGGTTCCAAGTCAAACAACCAATTAGGACCACTTTCAGGATCACTAGGTTTATTTTCTAAAAACCTAACATGTACTCTTTCAAGTATACGTTTTTCTTCTTTAAGATAAACCCTATATCCCTTGCTCTGCACTGAATACCCCATGAAGTAGCCCTCATCACCTTTTGTACTAAATTTCCCTAAGGCATCACTAGTATCTAAAACTACTACATGACAACCAAAAGGTATGAGAAAACCAATATTAGGTTTTCTTCCCCAAAGTAACTCATAAGGTGTTTTGTTCTGAATTTTGTTAACCAATGCTCTATTTTGAACATAACAAGCTGTATTGACAGCCTCAGCCCAAAAGGCTATAAGAAAATGAGCATCAGCCAACATTGTTCTGGCTGCTTCAATTAGGGTTCTATTTTTCCTCTCAGCAACCCCATTTTGCTGTGGGGTTCTAGCAATACTAAATTGCCTAGTAATTCCTTTCCTGGCACAGAAATCATCTAGCTTATTATTCCTAAATTCACCACCATTATCACTCCTAAGAATTTTAACTTCATTGCCAGACCTCTTCTCAATCCGAGTGATAAAATCAATTAGAATATCAGCTGTGTCACTCTTCATAGCTAGAAAAAAGTCCAAGTAAACCTAGAGAAGTCATCTGTGATGACAAAGCAATATGACTTACCATTCAAACTTTCTATATTGGTTGGACCAAAGAGGTCCATGTGTAGCATATGAAGAGGTCTAGAACTAGTATGCACCTGTTTGGACTTGAAGGAGACCTTGTGTTGCTTGCCTTTAAGACATGCAACACAAGAGTGGTCATTGTGGAAGGCCTTCTCAGGCAAACCATCAACCAAGCCAAGTCTCACAAGCCTATTTATATTTTTAAAACTTATGTGCCCTAGTCTCCTGTGCCACAAATTACTCTCATCTACTGAAGCTTTAGCATAAAAACAAGACATATTATTATTCATTTTAATCCTATTTAGATTCACATTGTATATGTCTTTATGCCTAGGTGTTCTATACTCAATATATTTCTCATCAGGGATTTTATAATCCTTGCTTAACAGCAAACACTCAGTATCAGTAAACAAAACTTTATTTTTGTTATCACAAACTTATGATACACTAAAAAGATTGTAATCAAGTTCTTTTACCAGAAATACATTTTCAAAACACAAGTTCTTGGTGAGAAGGGTTCCTTTGCCTGTGATAGTACCATATCCGCCTCCAAAGTAAACCTTATCACCATCCTTAATGGGATTGAAGTTCTCATATAGTCTTCCTTCCCAGTCATGTGCCTTGAGCATCCACTATCCCAATATCCATAATCATTGACCTGTTTTTGAATGCCCTGCACATAAAGAAAACAAATTAGTTTTCTTTGGGAACCCAAGTCTTAAAAGACTTGGATTCATCTGGTTGTTCAATAAGAACAGACTTAGTTCTCACAACAACCCCATTTTCATCTTTCTTAGGATGAAATGCCCAGTTAACCCCAATAGGTTTTGTAATGACCTTTGAAATGTAATTAAATCTGTTACAGGTCATTGAAATCCCATTATCATTAGGGTTTTGATCTTTCTTGGGTCTCCATGTTAAGCTTGAAGAAGCTTTAGACCCCTTACCCTGTGGTTGCAAATATTTAGGTCTCGTCACGTTTCTGTCAGCGTTGGAATTGGTTTTGTCAACGCTGAAATTACCCTTGTCAGCGTTGAACCTAGGGTTTGCTACAGAAACCCATTGCCTATTCGACCAGGTGTTTGTCTTTTGAAATGGTCGTTGTCCATGAGTGTTAGACCCTCTAGTGAAGAATGGGGTCGGTCTAACAACTTGTGGACTTTGCTGCACACAAGGTTTCGGTCTGACAACATTTGACTTCCTAACAACGTTGACTTTGTTCCTATCAGCGCTGAAATTGTTCCTGTCAGCGCTGGCTTTGGGAGCGTTGACACACTTGTATGCTAAGTGTGAAAAGCTACCACAAGTGTAACAAGCTTTTCTAGACACAACTTTAGGTCTAGAAGAGAAGAAGCCTGTTCCATTATTGTTGACTTGGCTCTTGGGTGACCTAGTATTCCTATACATCTCTGCATATTTAATGCTAGGTTTTCTATCAGTGTTTGAGCCTAGGTCAACAGCTTTACCAGTGATTGGGTTAGTAACCTTAATGGGTGTTGACTCATTTGGACTTTCACATAGTAAGCCACCCTTAACAAACAAAGTAGGGTTAGCTTTCTTCCATTCATTCAGGTCAGTCAACTTTTGTTGGTACTCTTCAACTGGAGTGACAACTCTTGGTGGAGGAATGAATTCCTCCTCTTGGAATTCTGGCAAACCAGTCCAAGATAGGTCCTTTTGTTGGACACCATAGAAGTCACCAGCTGGTGGTGGAACCAAAGAGTAATCATTCATCCCAATCCCAGTCATGTCCTTAGGATCCCTTTGTTTACCCACACAGTCTCTTAGGGTTTGAGTGGCTCTATCAAATCTTTGAATTTTAAGGCCAATATTATACTTATTCTTAATGGCCTCATCTAGCTTAGCCTGTAACTCACCATTAACCCTTTCCATGATGTTTCTAATATCCATACTAGCATTTAACTCATGTTTTAAGATATTTATTTTATCTTTTAAGTCAAATTCCATCTTCTTGTATTCAGAAACTGTTTTCTCAGTTTGAGTGAGAGCTAGTTGGTAATTACACAGTTTGCACTTTTCAGTACTCACATCACTTAATAATCTTAACACCTCTTTGTTAAGCTTCTCAGTGTTTAACCTACAACCTTTACTACAAAAAGCATCATTGTATACCTCATTATCAGATGAAGAGGAGGAGTGTGACATGAGAGCATATTCAACATGCTCTTCTTCTTCAACCTCAGCAACCAAAGCTTTATCCTCTTCAACATTCTTAGCCAGATAGCTCCAATCCCATCCCATACCATCAATTCCCTGAACTAAAACCATGGCTTTGGAATCCTGAGTTTTAACAACCTGACTTGAGGGTTTACCAGCATCAGATCTTCTAGGAGATCTGCATTCCCTCATGAAGTGCCCCATACGATGACAGTTGTAGCATTCAACTATGGATTTATCAAATCCAGTTGTGTCTTTTGCATTGAAGGTCATCTTTTTCTTAAGCCTTCTGTTCCACCTATTTGCTCTTATACTAGCAAGAGCCATGTTCCACTTAATGTCCATCTCTTCTAAGTGCTTATTACTTATCTGCTTAAGGTCCTCATATGTAATCACTGAACCATTAGGTAAAGAAGCAATATAAGCACATACAGTATCCAAATCTAAACCCGCAGGTTTAACTCTTGGGGAGTCACTTTTGAATGTGTCAGCGTCTGAATAGGAGACGTTGACAGGACTTGTTCCAGCGCTGACACATGATGATCCAGTAACTGGATGCATGTAAGAGTCCTTCTGATTGAATTGACCTTCACTATGAGAGAAGAAGGCCATGTTACTGGTGGTAGACTTGCTTCCATGCTCTAAAAGAGTTTCATCTTCCAACAGCCTTAGTTTGTTGTATATGTCATCAAACGTGGAACTTTTGTAGGTATTATTGGCAAGAATGGATCTTGCCTCAATCTTCCACGCCTCACCCAGACTTTTAAGAAAAGTAGCATTGATGTCAACATCACCAACTTGTGTCCCCATGAAGGACAATTTGCTTGTAATTTCAAGCAATCTACTTCTCACACTACTCAGCTTCTCATTGGGTTGTGCTTTGAAAACAACATAATCATGCATGAGCTGTTTCTTCTTTTCTTCCCTAGTATCTGCATCACCACCATATGCAACTTCAAGAGCTGCCCAAAGCTGTTTAGCAGAATCATAACCTCTATATTTATGCTGGTTCTCTTGTCCCAACGAGAGTTTCAGAATATTTAGGGTTTTCATGTCAACCCTTTTCTTTGCTATGTCTTCAGCAGCCACAGCTCTACCATCTTCAGGTTTTTCTTTCTTATCCTCTTCAGAACATCCAGCAACAGCTGATCTTTGAGTAATAGCATCAGCAATCTTTTGGGCTTTATCGAATGTGTTTCCATATTCAATGATCTCCCAGAGTGTGTAGTCATAGATCCCTAGATATTGTTCAAAATTGAATTTCCACAATTCAAAGTTGGTTGCATCAAGCATGGGAATCTTGATGTTTGGTAAAGGTGAGGAGGAGGAGGTTATTGCTTCAGACATGATGTTGTTAGGGTTTTTGAGAAAATTAGGGTTTTGATGATTTTTAGGGTTCTTGTGTTCTTTAAAGATCAAAAGTTCCTTAACAAGCTCTGATACCACTTGTGGAAACCATTATTCACGGATCGATTAAGCTTACTAGGATAATCAACGTTCATATGATAAACATAGCGGAATTAGAACATTGATTATGAACAAGGTGTTTCTTTTCCAATGATTACTTGTATTAAACTTCAAACGATTACAAGTAACAAAGCCTAGACGTGTTTACAAGAACACACACGTCTAGAACACACGACACACGCTTTATGACTACATTGTGAATAATGAGATAATGAAAACCTACGCCTATGTATTCTTTATATAATAGAATACAAGACTTTTCTTACAAGAAAACTTTAATTACATTAGAAGTCCCTCCATCTTTTGCTAATAAGTCCTCCTTGTTGTATGAAAGGGCTCCATATTCTTGTAAAGCTTGATATTTGCATATAAGTCCTTCTTGTTTCATTATTCTTGTCTTGTCTCATCAAATTAATTCCCAACACCTAGGATAGGCTGATTTGGGCACATCATAGAAGGGTCTAGAATTCCTAGATGTGTGATTAGCGCTCCTAGGTTTCGGTTGGGTCCTATCTCTTGCTTGTGTCTTTATCTTAGCATCCTCTAGATAGCTTTTATGACCCGTGTCATTTGAACTTCGCCTAGGCATGTTCTTGTGGCTATTGCTAGAGTTGCTTGAATCATTCATGTGATTGCGTTTTACATAGGCAGAATATCTTAAGGAGTATCTAGATTCTGGAGTGACAGTGTTTGGCAAATTGCTACGCATGTCAACTTGGGATGCAAACCTCGAGTTCGATGTTTTGGGTCGTTCAGATTTAAACGCATTCGGTTGTCTAGTAACTGAGCGGTTTCTGAATGGTTGAGTAGGAGGTTTCCCCAAGATAGACTGATTTGCTAACTTAGTATCCACACTATTTCCTTTTAGCTTCCTTAATTCATTTTTCACTGCTGTTAATGCAAAAACCTTTTCCTGAATCTGAGCTTTCAATTGCTCATTTTGTAGAAGTAATTGAGCGACACGTTGTTCTAACTTAAGGTTTATATTATCGAATATGTCGTTATCAGCATTCTCGTCATTACTATCTACAGTGTCGATAGGTTGCACAGATATTTCACTTACTGAAGCAGGCGGAGGACTTGGATTTTGAGAAGCCAACTTTGATTCTAACAAATTTATTTGTTTCGCAAAATTTTCTTTTTCCACATTAGAATCTTGAATCTTACGATCCAGTTTTTGTTCAAGAACAACGTTTGCTTTTTAAATTTGTCATTTTTCTTTAAAAACGCGAGTTTGGCATCCTCAAAATCTTTTGTCTTTTGAGCTAACATAGTTTCAAGCTCATGAATCTTAGAATCAATATATTGATGATCATCATACACAGCATTTAATTGTACCTCAGCCATTGGCTCTTCATCATAAATGGGTCTGATATCTGCATCATCGGCTGCTGGATCATTCCCTGAGTTGTGGATGGTTTGTTGCTGTTTTGATTCTATCCCGCTGATTTCTGTGATAATCGAACAATCATCCAATGTTTGACCATCATCGACATTGATCTCGTTCGTTTGCATCAGTCTTTCATTCACCCGTCTTTCAACTGGTAGTTGATGACGTGTTCTTTCGGCAATTAACTTCGTTACATCTCTCATGTGTTGAAGAAACGTCTCCTTGAATTCTTGAACTTCTAATCGAGTATATTTAAAGAAGTAATTGTTTATGAATTCTCGATCATAGTGTACAGACACCTGTGTACCAATGAATTGCTGAAACTGATTTTCGAGAACCAAAACGGCATCTATGGATTCAACCTCTTGAAATTCATCGTTGGCAAGTTGTTGTTCAAGGTGAGCTGCATTGAGTAACATTGTTCTTGTGAATGTCTCAACATCTTGACCAGTTAGTGATATGAATACCCGTTTGAATCCAAGTTTGACGCGAGTGCCTTTTAAATCGTCATTTGAAATAACTTGAAGGTGTGACTGGAGTGATCTAAAGTGTGTCATGCATCGTTCTTTTGCAACCGACATCTTGGATTTGAGTGCATGCACATCTTGTGTTACGGAATCCATAATGGGTGACACAGTTGAGGAATTGACTTTGGATCTTAAGTAGATATGGTGTGATTGGTTTGTGGTTGCAATTTCGAAAATTCCGATTTTTTCTCAGTCCGACAATAAATTCCTCAGTCCGACAAAACGGTAAACTGAAAATTTTGTCATACCAAATTTTGAAATCAAGTCCGAAGTAGCCAAAAACTAATAGGGAAAATTTTGAAAAGTGAAAAATTTTGACAAAAATAAAACCTAAAAATGGCCTAGAAATTTGAATTTTGGTCCGAAAATTTGAATTTTTGGTCGAAAAATTTTTCGCATCGCCAAAATTTGAAATCGAAGCATAAATGGCCTAAAAATGGTCTAGGAAAAAATAAATTTTAAAATGGTTTTCCAGCCAAAAAACTCTTCTTTTTTTTTTAAACTTCGTGTAAACGATATTACGAAACTAGTCTAGATGGTGGCTAAGTCGAAAAAATACTCGAACAAAATTTAGCACAACAAGTCATCGGAATGTCCATCGGAATGTGCCATCGGAATGTCCATCGGAATGTCCATCGGAATGATCATCGGAATGTGGCTTAGATCGCAATGCACTGTCGGAATCCCATATCGCAATGTACTGTCGTAATCCCAGATCAGAATGTTCAGATCGGAATGTTCAGATCGGAATGTATCTAAAACAAATTTGGCAGAGTAACAACACAAAAGTCCCTTGAAACCGTCGGAATCCCAGATCGCAATGTACGATCGGAATGTCCAGATCGGAATAAGGTATCGGAATCCTTAGATCGCAAAGTAGAACCTAGCGGTTATTGCGATCTGACCTCAAAATACTTGTACTTTCCGATGGATACCTTTGCAAGAATTTCGGAAAGATGAAAAACAAGAAATTTTCAACTTTTGATCCAAAAAACTTGTGTTTTAAGCCAAAAACCAAGATACCTAAATCACTATGGCACGAAGAAAGAACTTATACGACGTGAAGAACACTAAAAAACATGAAAAATCTTGAATTCGTGGTAGAAAGAAGGATTAAAGCAAATAAATCAAATGAAAACGCAACAACCAATCACAAAACTACCCCATGGCGATTGATACCAATTGTTGTCCCTAATATATGATGATTCTAGCACACGAATTTATGAAAGAAAGGTAGATATGAGATGAATTTTAGAGAGAGAAAGTAGTGAGAGAAAGTAGAGAGAAAATGGTTGGAGAAACTTGTGGAATGTTAGATTAGGAGAAAAATGAAATGACCAACCAACCTCTCCTTACATGCAAGGAGAGGTTTATATAGCCTTGCCTACATGTGGCATAATGGGCTATATGATCATGGGTCGGTGTTAGGTCTACTAGATGTAGATCTTGCAGCCTGTCAGGAACGGTGAATGACTTCTGTAATCACAAGTCAATCCACAGAGAGACTCTATACTCAATATAAATGTAGAATACAAATATAATAAAGAAGAACAGAATAACTATAAAGACTTGATCCTTTCTAAGGATTTCTAATATTGATAATCACTAGAACTACGTATGGTGAAGGTGTACATAACCCTTCTGCCTAAGGTTCCTTTTATACTACAAGGAAACCCTAATACAGCAATCAACAAAACGTGTAAAACTGATATGCATATCCTTTCCTAACATATCTCATGCATATCCTAACAGAATAATAAATAAATAATAAAGTTTGACTTCGACTAGGACCAGGAGCACGACTTGCTCCTACTACTACTAGGACCAGGAGGAACTACATACCTCCTAGTCTACCTATTACATTTAACTATTACAATGGTCCTAACAATCCTCCCCTAAACTTGAATTTGACCTGTTGAGTTCAAGTTTCCTGGAAAACGTGCAAATAAAGCCCGAGGATTGAATCAGCAAAACTAATAGCAGTATTAGAAAGATAAGAATCAGAGTAACCGCCGCAACATGAAACACTAGAAGCTTCTCCAAAGCTTGGAACAAATCAGCATCGTGTTGAATCTTTTCAGCAACATGAGCAGATTTGATGAGCCTTTACCAAGTAGCTGCTCGCTCTTGGGCTAGCCAGTCTTTCTGGTGGAATAAGCATCACCCTGGGAGACTAGAACCCAGCCCAACTCTTAGAACGTGAATCAATGGTGAGTGGGAGTACCTTGATGATTTTAGGCAAACCATCACAGCCGTCAACGGATTTGATATGTGTTTACCAGAAGCCGTACCCCTCTGACTCGCCAACTCTTAGCAATGAAGCAACGGTGAGTTGAAAACCCTATAGCTTTAAGCAAGCTATTACAGCTATCAACGGATTTGATAAGATCTTTACCAAGAGCCGTACCCCCTTGGATTAGCCACTTTTCAGTCTAGGACCATGGCAAGTGAAAACCATCCAGTTTTGGGTAACCTGGCAACCATCAACGGATTTGAGAATCGCACCAGGAGTCGTACCCTCAAGGTGAATCAACTCTTTCTTGTCGATTAGACATGGTGAGTTGAGGACCATTTGTTGTGAGGACCAAGTCCAACACCAAGTGAAACCAGTAACCAGCACAATCACGATTCAGTAACCAGAACCCATAGTGTGAAGCAGCAAATGGTATCATATTCACAAGTATAAAATCCAAGATGTGTTAAAAGTATAAGCAGATATTATATAAAAAGTATTTTTTTTTTAACTATAAAGAATGAAATTCACCAATCACTGTACATATTGGTGAAAAGGATGATAATAAGAACAAATGAACAAAAAATACAAAACATAAACACTTACAACCCAACCAAATCACAAACCAGAAGCAACCTTCTTATCAGCTTTCAAACGCGCCTGGATGCCTTCCACCAATGCTGTGGCCATAGAGGACTCATTCCCTGATGGAGCATTTGAAATTTGCAAGTGACTAGCCAACATAGCCTCCATCGAAGAAATTGTCAAAGGATAATCCACATCTGTCAGCATAAACACCATATGACCAGATTCCAACTCCAACATATGCACACCACATCCCGCATATAACTTCCAGCGCTGAATCACCCATTGCATTTGATCCTTCCATATACCAGAAACAAGAGCATGAGGAGGTGCATCCAGCATCAGCTTAAGATCAGCCCATATACGCAGACCAGGCCAGGAAGACACAACCATGGGGTCAAACGGCATGCCAGAATCCACAAATCCATATAAAGCCATTAGATCATGACGATCAGCCCAAGACAACACACCCTGTAAACCCGAAGCCAGGCGCACAGACCCATCACTCAGAGTAATTCTATGGGAGACCACACCAGGAAGAGTTGTGGAACGCTCAACAGTCCAACCAGTAATATGTCCATGTCCCAAAGGCAAATCAGAATCACTGTCAGAAGCGGCATCAATCAAATTTTCAGGATCACGCTTCTCATATGGGACCGTCTTGCCACGTCTAATACGACGAGCTGATTTCTGGCGAAGCGAACGTCTAGGTGTGGGATCACTAAGTGTAGGTCCAACCTTGACCTTGACCTCAGCAGCAGCAGTGGGAGCAGGAGAAGTAGGATCATTAGGTTGCCCACCCAAGGGATCAATAGGAGCTGCACTAGAAGTAGGAATAGGTTGAGTTCCAGGAACCGGTGGTGATGGAGATGGCATATCAGGTGTAGCAGTTGTAGTTGTGGTGGTAGCAAAGGTGGTGGTGGTAGTAGGAGTAGTGGTAGTAGCAGGACCTGAAGAAGAACCCAAAGGAGCAACCAAAGGAGAAGTAGTGGTACCAACTGAAGTAGCAACAAAAACCGATGGACTAGCAGCAGAACCAGGAGTAGGAGCAGATGAAGGACCAGTAGTAACAGCAGGCGAAGAAGAGGTCACAACACGAGGATGGTAGATAAATCGTTTCGGAATTGGTTGACTCTGATGCTTAACCATACGCTCATAAAGTGCCTTGAGCTCATCAAAAGATAAAGCCCGAACCCTGTCCCATGTCCAAGGAGCATTAAAATGAGCAGCTGACTGATACTTCACATAACGCTGCATCTGCTTGCGCTCCTCAGTTCTTGATAAAGGTCTGTTCTTTCTCTTCTCACGAAGCTGTGCAGCAAGAGCCAACTGTTGCTTGCGCATCAACACCATGGCTCTTGGAATACAGTTATGCTCATCCACATCGTCACCCAAAAGATAAGTGAACTGGGCATAATCCCTGGTAAGAATAGTCAATACCTGCATCCAATCACTATCACTCCAATGCATTGCATCGTGCTGAACTTGTTCACGCCTCCGATGTCGAAGCGCCTCTTCTGCAGCCCTATCAGCGTCATCAGTCTCGGCTTGAATCCGTTGAGCAGCCTCCTCACCTAGCCTATCCTCTTCAAGCTGTCGGCGGGTACGTTTGCGAGATGGTGATGGAGCATCAGTCATTGGGGCCTTGCCCTTCGAATCATGGGAGGGACCAGCATTGGAACCAGCAGCAGGACCAAAATTACCATCCATAGGAGTGGGAATAGCAGTAGGAGAAGGAACACTGGAGGATGTCGGAGGAACCGGAAAATCATCATACAATTTATCAGCAAAGGCAGCCTTTGCCAACAATGTCAAACCATCCTCAACACGCTCCGTACCCTCCTCATCAGAATCAGAATGGATCACATGTTTCTTTCGGCGTCTTTGCTGAGTTTCCAAAGCTTTGATGCGATCAGCCAGAGGAAGAACAAACTCTCTAGTAAGTTTTCGGTGTTGATTTAAATCAGCTTCCAATGAAATAATCCGCTCATGATACCTGCGCATAAGATCAAGTAACGATATAAGTGTAGTAGACTCCTCCGCCTGCCCACCAAGAGAACTCGGGTCAGGGAAGGCATCATTGGAGCCCGAAGCAACAGATGGGTCAACATGTGGAGTACTAGCACCAAAAGGTTTATCAGCAGAGTGTGGAGCAGGACTAGGAGGTGGAGTCCCCACAAATGGAGACTTGTGTGGTACTGAAGAAGGACCA
This sequence comes from Glebionis coronaria, assembly GCA_025667525.1. NCBI lineage: Eukaryota > Viridiplantae > Streptophyta > Magnoliopsida > Asterales > Asteraceae > Glebionis > Glebionis coronaria. The sequence continues at coordinate 149,183,831 of CM046876.1, forward strand.
GCCTTGGAAGGGGATGGTTTTTCAACCAGTACCTCCTCAACCAGTTCCTCCTCAACCACATGAGAAGGACCACCAGTAGGAGCCTCCTCCTCCATAGGGTCATCATCAATCACAACAAACTCAGGAGCCTCCTCCTCCTCACCCATAGGACCCTGAGCCAGCCTCAGCATGGCCTCAGTAAGGGGCCTCCACTCCCCAGTAAAACCATGGACCATATTATAATACACTTTCGCAGTAAGCTTAGACGGCACATGTTCAGACCTATCACGAGGAATGTATACCAGTATTTGTTGTAAAAACCTAGGATACATAAGAAACTTCTTTCGAGAACCAGCATTAGATAGATTACTAACCATCCCCTCAAACAGATAATGAGAGAAATTAAAAACTCTACCCTGAGCCAAGCAAATAAGACCAGTAGCCAAGGGAATAGGGAAAGCATCCCAACTCCCAGACTTGGGACTCATACCATGAATTAGAAAATGCACCAGAAGCTTCCATTGGGGGGAAAACCTATTTTTCTGGAAGTTAAACTTCCCCCCATGATTGTACCCTATAGCAGCCATCCCCTCCAATACCTCCGAATTGGGGATGGACTCAACACCACCCTCATCTTGAAGATGAAGGGAAGATCGAATAGAAGCCTCATTCACCACGTATGAACGTCCATCTATGTTAGCATGGAGTTCACGTGGACGACCAACCACATCCACAAGTCGAGCAGATGCCCAAAATTGACGAATAACACTATCATAAATAGTGGGACATATAGTAAACGCATACCTTAGGTTGGAAGCTTCAATGAAATCCAGAATGTCAGCAAAATGATCACGATGTGGACCATCACCCAGATAGGCAACTCTGTTGTGAGCAGGTTGGTAAACTAGAGCAGTCATGGATCTTGAGTAACTGATGGAAGAAGGATTTTGATTAGGGTTGAGAGAGTAGGATCGGTTTTGTGTGTGGAATGAATGGAATGATTGAGTCAAGGGGGTTAAGTTGACCATAAATAAGGGAAATAGTAACTGTTCATTGACCCCTATTAATGGGGGGTTGCCCTTTCAAATTAGACATAATTGCATAGTAACCACTTGCCCCTTTTAACATAATTACCAACTCCCAATTTACCATAGTTAATTAAAAATGGAAATACCAGGATTGGGAACATTGACCAAAAGTCAAAGCACACAATGGTCAGACCAGAAGCAAAATGTGGTCAACAAAGGACAAAAGGAATGAACAGTGTCCCAGACCAGTACCAGAAGCCAATCACCACTTGACAAAGAAGGATTTTGAACCACCAGAAGCCAACCAATTATGACTAGAAGCTGACCAATGAGTACCAGAAGCCAGTCATGTAGGACCATATCCACCAGAAGTGAGCAAAATCCTCCACCAGAAGTAACACACACCACCAGAACCAATATAATATGTTGTTAAAATCTATCAATACGTTAGTCTGTCCGAAGAATATGTACACAAAGTCTCCCCTTTGGCTTAGCCTCCCCTCAATCCTAGACCTCAAGGATTGACCATCCCAATGTGAACCACCAAGTGGTTAAACCGAGGACCATCAAATGCTTTAGTCAGCAAATCAACAACACTATCATCCGTATGAACTTTAAGAACCTGTATCAGCTTCTTCTCATTGGCATCCCGTATAAAATGATGCCTAATTTCAATATGCTTCGTTCGCTGATGAAAAACAGGATTCTTCACAATGCAAATAGTGCTTTGATTGTCAATAAAAAATTTGGTGTTCATAAAATTGAAACCATAATCCAACATCTGATTTTGGATCCACAAAACCTGTCCACAACAACTAGCAGCAGCAACGTATTCAGCTTTTGTTGAAGAAGTAGCTACGATTGTCTGTTTCTTGCATTGCCATGAAATAAGTCGACGACCCAAAAACTGACAACCACCAGTAGTAGACTTCCTGTCATTATTAGCACCTGCATAGTCACTATCATTATAGGCTTCTAGAACAAAAGGTGATTCTCTAGGATACCATAAGCCTAGTTTAGGTTGAGCCTTGATATACTTGAAAATCTTATTTACTGCATTTAAGTTCGAAACCGTTGGAGTCACCTGTGACATCCGTCAAATTTTCATCTTAAATTATTCATATAGTAGGAGTACTTTAATTATTTACCGACGAGTTGTCGACATGAATGTGTTATTTATTTTGCTTTGCGGACAAAGCCCTTTTTAGGGAGAGCGTATGTAACATCTCGAGTTTTCGCGTCTATTAAATTATGAATGCAATACATGAAGTTATTAAACGTGTTATGTTTTGCCGTATGTCTATTTGAAGTATTTACTAAACCCCCTGAGGTCACACATAATTGTCTTTGATTTGGATCGTGTATCGAGTTGTTATCGAGTCGTGTATATTCAGTTTTCGAGTCTAAACTTAAACACCCGACAAAACCTAGCCGAGTAGTATAATTGGTGCATCATGTACAAACATTTAGTTATAAACCTTTATTCACCTTTATTTCAAAAGCTTGCTTAACAAGTGTGTATTTTCAGTCACAACCAAATTCTATAGTTTATTCATCCACTAAGCACTACAAGCCAGCACACATGCCAAGTTTACCCAAATTGGGTATATCACAAGCTTACCAAATTCAGCTTGAGTCTAACCCTAGACTAATAATACAAGATTAAATACAATCCAAAGTTTATCAAATGTCCAAACACAACACAAAGTATTCACAGTCCAAATATTACAGTAACAATTCCTGGACAAGTTTTCAAATACAAATTCCTGGGTGAAAGTGAAGTGTAGAGTCAAGCCGATCCATCCTTCTCGTCCAAACCTGCAAACCGAAACCTAAGCATCCCATTTATGAGTCTTTTAAATCATCTTTTCATTTTCTGAATAAAATCTTAGTTGTGCTCGTCATTGACCAAACCTGCGAAAGATAAACGAATATGTTAGTTTTGTCACGGTTCTATTTTGGTTAAAAACTGAAAAGATTAAACCATAGCATTGTTATTAGAACATGACCATGACCCCATTTTTCTGTCAACCAAACCGAGACCCCAACCAAGACCAAACCGAGACTCAAACCGAGACCCACACCGAGACCAAACCGAGAACCAAACCAAGACAACCAAGTTACTTGTTTTCTGCCGAAACCCTTACCATTCAATGTCACCATAATCCAAATATCTTAATCATTTCAATTTACAGAAACATCATAAAACCCCAAATATGCCGCGGGTATAAAAACCCCCTTTTTCAATTCGAAACCCTAGAAACTGAAAACCTTTTTAATTATGAAATTAATACTTTCTATATACCAAAAATGCCATTTAATTTTGATTAATCAACCGAATACAAAAACCCCCAATTTATATAAACCCTAATTTGATTTTATTAATTAAAACTCTAATTAAACCCAATCCAAACACGAATCTAATAATTAATTTGACTGGAAACAAGATATGCAAAAACCCCCCAATTTTGACCGAAACCCTAATTTTTATAAAACCGTTTATATGTGAAATTAACATGTTTTTATAAAATAAAACATTAATTAATTGTATTTAAACACGAGATTTAGAAAAACCCCCAAATATTTCGAAACCCTAATTTGTTCATCATCAAAGTCGAGAGCCATTTGGTTCTCAGCATGTTTATACAAGTGATTTAAACCCAAGATCTTTTATAAACGAAAATCATTTAACCATTTTATTAAAAGGAAAAGAGGAATAAACAACTTATCTTTGATTTGAGATGATTCACTTTAACCCTGGGGAAGAACACCATCAAAAATCGAATCGGTTTGATGTGGGGATGAAACCCCACATCCCACGCGATTTATTCACCACCAAACCATCCCAAATGATTGATGTATTAAACTGAAAACATGATTAGCCATGGGAGAGTGATGAACCGATCTAATCTTTAGAGAGAGAGAGAGTGGGGCGGTGGGTGTGTTTCGAGAGAAGAGAGAGAGAGAGATAACTCTCTGTTTTTGAGTTATGTGTGATAAACACACGTATTTACCCCTTTGTTCCTTGTTTATATCGCCAGTGGGCCGGGCCGGGTTATATAACCCTTGGGCCGGATTATGGGTGGGTATATTGGGTAATTGTTGGGCCAGTGATAGTGTATGGGTTTATTTAAAGCCCAAAAACGAAATTTGTAACTTAAGGGTATTATTTAGCCCGTGAATCTCGACCGTTTAATAACCGACTTTTATTTATCGTGTCTTTCCGTAAACGAAAGGTATTGTCAAGCACAACTAGGGTGTCGTGTCTTTTTACTAGTATAAATTTTCATATCGTAACTCGATCCTTATAATTAAATAGGTCACGGCTAGCGTAACCGTACTCTCGAGCTACCTTTATCTTCGTCCTTTTTGCTGAATTACGAGGTGAGTTTATAGCCCCATGCTTAACTATTTTCACTTCTTTTTGGGGTGAGACATTGCTTGATTTTAACGTATGAACACAAGTGCATTTACTGATTTATATATTAGTCTAAGTCCCACTAAAAACCCAGTTGCTTTGGCCCGTGAATCGTGAACCGTTAATTACTTTGTGTAAGCGCGAATGTTATGGATAGATCTATCGGGATTGACGTCCCTGTCTGTCTTGTCCAACAAGGGGACAAGCGGGCACAGTTTCATTTGAGTCTGAGATAGGATGTCGTGGGTTTAGGCATCTAGTTGCGCTACATTTATATGATTATACTACCGGTGTTGTTAATGCTTCGGTGTCACGAGCTTAGACTGTAATAAATACTTTTGGGATGACTTTGTATTTGTTATATTGTCATCACTTTTGGGAAAATCTTGTGGTTCATTAAACATTCCAAATTAACTAAATCTATGAACTCACTAATTTTATGTTGACACTTTAGCAATGTTTTTCTCAGGTATTAAGAAGGAAGATGCTAAGTGAGGTCACATGCATTGCCGTCATTTCTTTGAAACCAAGATCATTTGTACTATTTGGGAAAACTATGTTCTGTAACTGTATCCAGTTTTATGCTTCCGCACTTTGTTAAAACTATTTATTTTATCAATTACAAGTGATCTATTTTCCGAACGTCTCATTTAGAGGTCGTTCTTTGTAACTGTGTGTGTATGATAATCATGACGTCACCACTCCCTTGTCGCCATTATACTCTGATATTTTGGGAGTGTGACAGATTGGTATCAGAGCCATGGTTATAGAGAACTAGGTTGCATTTAGTAACTCTAGACTATAACTGCTATGTGTTTAATCGATTATCATACGGATTGTAAGTATTAAGTATATACATGAACATAGATAAGTAATAAATGGGATACATGTGATTTAACAAATACGAGGTATATTTACATGGGTTACATGTGCAACAACAAAATCTGAATTATGTTATATGGGATACATGTGGATTCAACAATGATTGCTATGTTATGTTAATGTCCCTTTTTACGGACTAATTTTATAAGATATTTACACATATTTATTTTGTTTATGATTACAGCGATGTCTTCTTCCGGTGATTCCACGTCTACAGGAGCGTACTACAACCGTAGTTCACAGTTGACTATCAGTTCATCAGTAGGACTACCTAGAGGATCACCATCAGGATATCCGTGGTACCGGATGGTTTCAGATGATGATACAGAGAGAGAGAGACTGAGGAGGTTCGTCGTTCACCGATCCGTATTCCGGATGCATCAGCTGACGACGTACTTAGCCTAGAAGGCGGGGGAGAGGATGACTTAGACGCTGATGTGGTGCAGTCACCAGGTCAGACATCAGTTACTAAGGATGAGACAGTAGAGGAGACAGAGGATGATGATATGGAGTTCACAGATGGGGAAGGAGAGCCCATGGAGGTCACAGACACTGAAGACCCTCCTACTGCATATGCTGCTACTCCTGAGGTTTCCCTAGCACACATCTCCTCATCTTCATCTGAAGACGAAGGGGAGAGGACTGATATTCCTGCTCCAGCACCTGGTACTCTGCCTTTCTACTATGTGAGACGACGTCTTCGGGGGAGAGCTGCTCGACCACCACTTTCACCTTACCGACCCCTCATACCCTTCACTGCCACTGACAGGCATGCAGCCCGCACACCTGCCAGTCCTGTCCCAGATGTACCACTACTACTACCACCACCAGAGACTATACCTACTGTGTACCAGGAGATGCTTGCTGATGCTGGTATCTCTACTAGGCCGAGAGCTACGACTCCTCTTCCTAGGAGAGCTACATCGACGGTGGTGATGCTTGGGGCAGCAGATGGATGTGTGACGACACGATTAAACAGGTTGGAGGATGCCGTAGAGGCTTTAGGTGAAGAGTATAATGAGGTGCAGGATAAGCTGGAGGCACTGGCAAAGAAGAGTCCAGTTAGGGATGAGACAATGTTGACGGTTTGTGTGACCCGTCTACGAGGACAGCTTCATACTGTTCTTGATCAGATGGAATCCATGCCGAATGCTCGTCTTGAGGAAATCGAGAGCCTGATGACCCGTTGGGGAGTAGAGCCATTGGTTGAGACAGGCGGACTAGAGGCACCGGTGGAGGACCCTGTTGCAGACTTGGATAAGAGGTTTAGAGCCGCTTGTTATGATACCGATGTTAGACTTAGAGATTCCCAGGCTCGTGAGATCGTGGTTGAGAGGAGGTTAGCAGAGTTGGAGAGAGAGCTTCTTCAGCGCCGTGAGGGCACTAGTTAGATTTATCTTGTACCATCGACTTATCATTGTATGACCACTAAGCTTTGAAGTTTATCTTAGCTAGTTGGCATTTTATTTCCTTTTATTATATTATGTATAACAAACTATGATGTACTACCAAACGATTCTATGAATGATATTATGGGTTACAAAATTGTGAGATCATTATATATTGTGTATTATACCCCGGAGCATTTCATAATTGTATTGTGCGTGCCATGCATGTTATGTCTGGCAAAACTCATTGTCCTATTACCTTTTTAGATTATGGCGCCAGTTAGAAGATCCGAAACGCAGAATCCACCAGCTGCTACCGGTGGAATTGACACCGTCATGCTAAGTCAAATGATAGCCGAACGAGTGGCCGAGGCACTCACAACAGCCGAAGCAAATCGTACAGCTAGCACACAGGAGGAGACCAACCAAGGAGCTACTAATGCTATTGCACGGACTTGTACCTACAAGGAATTTCGTGCAGTTACGCAAGTAAGTTTCCGCGGTACTGAAGGAGCAGTAGGATTAACTAGATGGTTTGAGAAGCTAGAATCCCAATTTGGGATTAGCAATGTTGCTGAAGCTGATAAGGTGAAGTTTGCGTCAAGCACGTTAGTGGATGGTGCTTTGACTTGGTGGAACGTCTATGCTCGTGCAGTGACCATTGACGTTGCCCAAGCGACGCCCTGGAGTGAATTTAAAGCTATGTTTGTGAGGAAATACTGCCCACGAAATGAAGTCAAGCAGATGGAGGTTGAGCTGTGGAACCTGAAGGTCAAGGGTACTGCTCTTACTGCTTACAATCAGCGTTTTCAAGAGCTGATCTTGTTATGTCCTGAAATGGTGCCCAACGACGACCGATTGTTGGAGCGATACATTGAAGGACTACCTTTGAGCATCAAAGGGAATGTGACTTCATCCAAGCCAACTGATTTGCACGAGGCAATCGACATGGCTCAGAGTCTGATGTACCAAGTGGTACAAGAGTTGGGAGAAAATACTGGGGATAAGAGGAAGTGGTCTGGCAACCACTACAACAACAATACCAACAACAGCAACAACACAAACAACTACAACCAGAACAAGCGACAAGAAGTAGCAAGGGTGTTTACTGCTGGACAAGGTAATACTGGAAACTACGCTGGGAGACTTCCTTTCTGCGGAAAATGTGGCCGACACCACGAAGGAGCATGTCCCCCTACGTGCTACAATTGTGGGAAGGCCGGACATAAGGCAAAGGAATGTCGAGCACCACCTCGTCCTACTAACCAAAGAGGACCTGGAACACAAGGTGGCCAAGGAGCAAATGTCACTTGCTTTGGATGTGGAGAAAAAGGTCACTACAAGAACAAGTGTCCAAGTAGTGGGAACCAAGGTCGTGGTAATCAGATTCGAGGCAATCAAAATCACAACCAAGGAAACCAAAGGCAGAATCAAGGGAACCGGGGAGGGAATAACCGAGCCACAACTAGTACTCCTGGAGGATTCACGGCACCTAGCAAAGTGTATCATCTCTGTGCTGAAGCTGCAGTGCAAGACAACAATGTTGTGACTGGTACGTTTCTAGTCAATAACAACTATGCTTCAGTACTATTTGATTCTGGTGCGGATAGGAGTTTTGTGTCATCTGTATTTAGTGAACGCCTAAATGTTACCCCTACTGCGTTAGACGTTAAGTATAATGTAGAATTAGCCGATGGGAAGTCAGTAACCACCGACGTCATTCTAAAAGGATGTAGTGTAAGGTTACAAGGTCGTTCGTTCAGTATCGACTTACTCCCCATAGAATTGGGAAGTTTTGACGTCATTATTGGAATGGATTGGATGTCGAAGCATCACGCGGAAATTGTATGTCATGAGAAGTGCGTCCGTGTTCCTTATGGAAACGATGTACTAATCATACAAGGCGAAAGAAGTGGAGTGAAGAATGGATCAAGACTGGAAGTCATCTCATGTATTAGGACCCAAAGATACATTGAGAAGGGATGTCCAGTATTCTTGGTTCAAATAACACAAAAGGAAGGAGAAGAAGATCACGAGAAGAAGGTGGAAGATGTACCGATCGTTAGAGACTTTCCGAACGTATTCCCAGAGGACTTACCAGGACTACCACCAGCACGGCAAGTGGAGTTTCACATCGAGCTTACACCAGGAGCCGCGCCTGTTGCTAGAGCCCCATACCGCCTAGCACCGGCCGAGATGACAGAGTTAGCTGAACAGATAAAGGAACTTTCTGACAAAGGTTTCATTAGACCAAGTTCCTCACCTTGGGGAGCGCCGGTCTTATTTGTCAAAAAGAAAGATGGATCCTTTAGAATGTGTATCGATTACCAAGAATTGAATAAGCTGACGATAAAGAACCGTTACCCATTGCCAAGAATTGACGATCTTTTCGACCAATTGCAAGGATCTAGCATATACTCGAAGATCGATTTAAGGTCAGGATATCATCAACTAAGGGTTAGAGAGGAAGACGTTCATAAGACGGCTTTTAGAACCCAGTACAGACACTACGAGTTCCAAGTTATGCCTTTCGGTTTGACAAACGCGCCTGCGGTATTCATGGATCTCATGAACCGAGTTTGCAAACCATACTTGGACAAGTTTGTGATTGTATTTATCGATGATATTCTCATCTATTCTCGTAATGAAGAAGAACACAAGGAACATTTGAAGACCATACTAGAGCTGCTAAGGAAGGAGAAGTTATATGCAAAGTTATCCAAATGTGAGTTTTGGATAAACACGGTGCAATTCCTTGGGCATGTAATCGACAGCAGTGGTATTCACGTTGATCCTGCTAAGATCGGGGCCATGAAGGATTGGGCGACTCCAACAACACCCACGGAGATCTGCCAATTTTTAGGTCTTGCTGGTTACTATAGGAGATTCATTGAAGGTTTCTCCAAGATAGCTAAACCAATGACGGAGTTGACTCAAAAGGACAAGAAATTTGAGTGGAAAGAGGATCAAGATTTGGCATTTCAGACATTGAAGTAGATGTTGTGTGAAGCACCTATACTAGCCCTAACCGAGGGTAATGAAGACTTTGTGGTGTATTGTGATGCATCCATAAAAGGGTTAGGTGCGGTACTGATGCAAAGGACTAAGGTCATAGCTTACGCATCAAGACAACTAAAAGTGCACGAGAAGAACTATACAACTCATGACCTAGAGTTGGGAGCAGTGGTGTTTGCCTTGAAGATTTGGAGACACTACCTTTATGGTACTAAGTGTGTTGTATTCACTGATCATATGAGTCTACAACACATTTTGAATCAAAAGGAACTCAACATGAGACAACGACGTTGGCTAGAGTTGCTCAGTGATTACGATTGTGAAATCCGTTATCACCCGGGCAAGGCAAATGTCGTGGCCGACGCTTTGAGTCGAAAGGAGAGAGTTCTTAGGGTGAAGGCCTTGGTGATGACCATTGACTTAGACCTTCCATCCTTAATTCTCAAGGCTCAGAAAGAGGCAGTCGAGGAAGAAATTCTCAAGACTGAAGATGTTGAAGGAATGATAAAGAAGTTAGAAGCTCGCTCGGATGGAACGTTATGCCTTGATAATAGGAGTTGGTTACCATGCCATGGTGACCTATGATCTTTGATTATGCATGAGTCGCATAAGTCAAAATACTCCATACATCCGGGATCTGACAAAATGTATCATGATCTGAAGATGTTGTATTGGTGGCCAAACATGAAGGCGGATATTGCTACATACGTTAGCAAGTGCTTGACTTGTGCCAAGGTCAAGGCCGAACATATGAAACCATCAGGATTGTTGGTCCAACCCGAACTACCAGAATGGAAGTGGGAAAGGATCACTATGGATTTCATTACCAAGCTACCAAAAACCTCAGCCGGATTTGACACGATTTGGGTAATCGTCGACCGACTCACCAAATCAGCTCATTTCCTACCCATCAAGGAGACTGATGGAATGGATAAGTTAGCAAGAACATACTTGGAGGAAGTAGTCACGAAGCATGGTGTGCCTGTGTCTATAATCTCCGACCGAGACAGCCGATTTACTTCGCAGTTCTGGAAGTCACTGCAGAAGGCATTGGGAACGGAGTTGGATATGAGCACTGCGTACCATCCCCAAACTGACGGTCAAAGTGAAAGGACCATTCAAACCTTAGAGGATATGCTGAGAGCTTGTGTGATTGACTTCGGAAATAGATGGGATAGACACCTACCTCTGGTGGAGTTCTCATACAACAATAGTTATCACACTAGCATTAAGGCAGCGCCGTTCGAAGCACTGTATGGTAGGAAGTGTCGTTCACCCGTGTGTTGGGCAGAGGTTGGTGAAGCACAACTCACTGGACCCGAGATCATACACGAGACTACTGAGAAGATCTTTAAGATCAAGAGTCGTATGCAAGCCGCAAGAGATCGACAAAAGAGTTATGCTGACATGAGACGCAAACCCCTTGAGTTTGAGGTTGGTGATAGAGTCATGTTGAAGGTCTCACCTTGGAAGGGTGTGATTCGCTTTGGAAAGCGTGGAAAGTTGAACCCTCGTTACATTGGACCCTTCAAGATTATAGAGAGGATTGGCCCCGTAGCCTATCGTTTGGAATTACCCCAAGAACTTAGCCGAGTGCATAATGTGTTCCACATTTGCAATCTGAAGAAACGTTTAGCCGACGAGACACTCGTTATTCCTTTGGAAGAGATTCAACTCGACGACAAACTCAACTTTGTGGAAGAACCAGTAGAAGTTATGGACCGTCAAGTCAAACAACTCAAGCAAAGCCGTATACCTATTGTAAAGATCCGTTGGAATGCGCGTAGAGGTCCAGAATACACGTGGGAATGTGAAGATCAATTCAAGAACAAGTATCCTCATCTTTTCGCTAATCATACTACTACAACAACGTCTTGATTTCGTGACGAAATCTCTAAAACATGGGAATACTGTGACATCTGTCAAATTTTCATCTTAAATTATTCATATAGTAGGAGTACTTTAATTATTTGCCGACGAGTTGTCGACATGAATGTGTTATTTATTTTGCTTTGCGGACATAGCCCTTTTTAGGGAGAGCGTATGTAACATCTCGAGTTTTCGCGTCTATTAAATTATGAATGCAATACACGAAGTTATTAAACGTGTTATGTTTTGCCGTATGTCTATTTGAAGTATTTACTAAACCCCTTGAGGTCACGCATAATTGTCTTTGATTTGGATCGTGTATCGAGTTGTTATCGAGTCGTGTATATTCAGTTTTCGAGTCTAAACTTAAACACCCGACAAAACCGAGCCGAGTAGTATAATTGGTGCATCATGTACAAACATTTAGTTATAAACCTTTATTCACCTTTATTTCAAAAGCTTGCTTAACAAGTGTGTATTTTCAGTCACAACCAAATTCTATAGTTTATTCATCCACTAAGCACTACAAGCCAGCACACATGCCAAGTTTACCCAAATTGGGTATATCACAAGCTTACCAAATTCAGCTTGAGTCTAACCCTAGACTAATAATACAAGATTAAATACAATCCAAAGTTTATCAAATGTCCAAACACAACACAAAGTATTCACAGTCCAAATATTACAGTAACAATTCCTGGACAAGTTTTCAAATACAAATTCCTGGGTGAAAGTGAAGTGTAGAGTCAAGCCGATCCATCCTTCTCGTCCAAACCTGCAAACCGAAACCTAAGCATCCCATTTATGAGTCTTTTAAATCATCTTTTCATTTTCTGAATAAAATCTTAGTTGTGCTCGTCATTGACCAAACCTGCGAAAGATAAACGAATATGTTAGTTTTGTCACGGTTCTATTTTGGTTAAAAACTGAAAAGATTAAACCATAGCATTGTTATTAGAACATGACCATGACCCCATTTTTCTGTCAACCAAACCGAGACCCCAACCAAGACCAAACCGAGACTCAAACCGAGACCCACACCGAGACCAAACCGAGAACCAAACCAAGACAACCAAGTTACTTGTTTTCTGCCGAAACCCTTACCATTCAATGTCACCATAATCCAAATATCTTAATCATTTCAATTTACAGAAACATCATAAAACCCCAAATATGCCGCGGGTATAAAAACCCCCTTTTTCAATTCGAAACCCTAGAAACTGAAAACCTTTTTAGGGGTGAGACATTTCTTGATTTTAACGTATGAACACAAGTGCATTTACAGATTTATATATTAGTCTAAGTCCCACTAAAAACCCAGTTGCTTTGGCCCGTGAATCGTGAACCGTTAATTACTTTGTGTAAGCGCGAATGTTATGGATAGATCTATCGGGATTGACGTCCCTGTCTGTCTTGTCCAACAAGGGGACAAGCGGGCACAGTTTCATTTGAGTCTGAGATAGGATGTCGTGGGTTTAGGCATCTAGTTGGGCTACATTTATATGATTATACTACCGGTGTTGTTAATGCTTCGGTGTCACGAGCTTAGACTGTAATAAATACTTTTGGGATGACTTTGTATTTGTTATATTGTCATCACTTTTGGGAAAATCTTGTGGTTCATTAAACATTCCAAATTAACTAAATCTATGAACTCACCAACTTTATGTTGACACTTTAGCAATGTTTTTCTCAGGTATTAAGAAGGAAGATGCTAAGTGAGGTCACATGCATTGCCGTCATTTCTTTGAAACCAAGATCATTTGTACTATTTGGGAAAACTATGTTCTGTAACTGTATCCAGTTTTATGCTTCCGCACTTTGTTAAAACTATTTATTTTATCAATTACAAGTGATCTATTTTCCGAACGTCTCATTTAGAGGTCGTTCTTTGTAACTGTGTGTGTATGATAATCATGACGTCACCACTCCCTTGTCGCCATTATACTCTGATATTTTGGAAGTGTGACATCACCTGGTGTCGAGAACAAGAACTTACTGCAAACATGATATCCGGACGTGATGCAGTCAAATACATGAGGGAGCCAATCATAGACCTGTACATGTGAACGTTTACTGGGGGGTCTGGCTCATTCTTAAGTTTGATTTTAGCAACTTCATAAGGAGTTGCTGCTGGTCTAAGAGGATCCATGTCAAACTTCTGAAGAATCTCATGGACATATTTATCTTGACTGATGAAAATCCCATCCTATTGTTGCTTGACCTGAAGACCAAGGAAGAAAGAAAGCTCTCCCATCGCACTCATCTGAAATTCGCCTTTCATCAAGTGTTCATACTCATCACACCATTCCTTCCTAGTAGAACCAAAGATAATGTCATCCACATAAACCTGAACAAGGATAATGTCCTTGGTATTCCTCCTAAGAAATAGTGTTTTGTCAATAGTACCCCTTCTATAGCCATTCTTTAACAAGAAAGTTGAAAGACGCTCATACCAAGCTCTAGGAGCCTGATGTAATCCATAAAGAGCCTTGACCACCTTGTAAACTTTCTTGGGATGAAATGGATCTACAAATCCCTTAGGTTGAGTGACATACACCTCCTCATCAATTTTGCCATAGAGAAATGCACTCTTGACATCCATCTGAAACACCGTAAAGCCCACATAAGAGGCAAAAGCCAAAAACAGACGAATGGCCTCAATTCTTGCAACCGGAGCAAAAACATCAGTGTAGTCAATGCCCTCAATTTGAGTGTGGCCTTGTGCGACAAGTCTAGCTTTATTCCTCACGACAATTCTCCGTGCATCCTTCTTGTTCTTGAGAATCCATTTGGTATTGATTGTTGTCTTTCCATCTGGTAAGTCAACCAGAACCCAAACATTCTGAAACAAGAATTGCTGCATTTCCTCCTGCATAGCCTCCACCCAACTTTGATCCTCAAGAGCATGAGAAACTGACCTAGGTTCCACCTGTGAAAGAAAACAAGCAAACAAACAGTGTTGAAAGTCCGTATGATTATTACGCTTTTGATCTTCAATATAGCTCACAAGAGCATGATGATCAGACGAGGCCTTCTGCTGCATTCTGCGTGTCTTGACAGTAGAACTAGGATCTCCAATGATTTGAGTGGTAGGATGATCTTTGAGTGATTGCAAGACTGGATTGGAAGAGACCTCCACTTTTGGTGCCAAGTTATTGAGATCACCAACAAAGTCAGCATCATATGAAGCAGTGTTGAAAATCCCATCTACTGGTTGTTTATGAATGTCATCCAGCTTGGTAGAAGACTTCTTTTGATGGTTCCCCAAATCAGAAGGACTGGAGAAACGAGTATTGGAAGCAGACTCACTAGCTGGAGTACCAGTAGGTGATAAGCTAGCACTAGGAGCAGAAGCTGGGGTACCAGAAGCAGCTTTGTCAGTAGGCTCATCCAAGGGAAACTCAAAACCACCTTGAGCAGCTGCTGTAGTAGCTTCTTGTTGTTGTTTTAGTAGAGTGTCAAGAGCTATTTGGGAATCCGGTACATCCAATGGAGTTGCTTCACTAGGAGGAGTAGGAGAGACTGTGGTGGAGTAGGATGGAACCACAAAAATGTCATCCTCATCATCTGAATCAGAAAGACTAGAAGGAACACCAATACTAGACGTTGCAAACACTTGTGGTCCTGCATCATGGTTAGTTTTGAAACGAAAATATCCTAACGAATCACTAAGATAATCAAGATCAAAATACCATTCAGGACCCTTGCCTTGGATGTTTGACTTCTCCTCAAAATACCTGAGATTTATAGTTTCAATGATCCGCTTGGCTTGGAGATTGTAGACACGATAAGCCCGAGAGTGAGCGGAATATCCCACAATGTATCCTTCATCTGCCTTGCCATCAAACTTTCCCAAATAGTCGCTAGTATTCAGAATGGTGACTGGACACCCAAAAGGCTTCAAATGAGCAATATTTGGAACTTTGCCTGTTAGAAGCTCATAAGGAGTCTTCTTGTGAGGATTGGTAATAGAAACCTTATTCAAAACGTAACTTGCAGTATTAACAGCTTCTGTCCAGAACATGGTTGGAAGCTTGGAATCGGCAAGCATAGTTCTTGCTGCTTCTATTAGTGTCCTATTCTTTCTCTCTGCCACGCCGTTTTGTTGAGGAGTCCTGGCTGCACTATAATCTCTTTTGATGCCCTTAGCATTACAAAGTGCTATGAGGTCTTTATTTTTGAACTCGGTTCCATTGTCGCAACGAATACCTTTAACCTTCTTGGTCAACTGGTTCTCAATAAGGGTAAGAAAATCTCTAAGAATTGAGTAGGTCTCACTCTTGGCAGCCATGAAGAACACCCACGAAAACCTGTTGTAACCATCAGTTACCACCAGACAGAATTGCTTGTGGTCAATACTTCTAATGGAAGTAGGACCAAATAAATCCATGTGTAGTAGCTGCAATGGTTCAGTAATAAGACTAAGAGCAGTTATGGCCTTGAAGGATGCTTTGTGCTGTTTGCCTTTGCTGCAAGCAATACAATTTTTATCATTTCTAAACGACTTAGGAGGTAAACCAGAGACCAAATTCAGATTTGCATGTTTGTGAATGGTCTTGAAGTTCACATGCCCCATCCTTCTATGCCATTAAGTGGCTTCATCTTCTGAGGCTTTAGCAACTAGACATGCTAGCTGACCAGTAGGATTGACTTCATTCAGCTTGATACTATAGAGATTGTGTCTTCTAGGGATTCTGAGGAGAACTTGTGAGTCATCCGGAAGCTGAAAGTCTTTAGAGAGCACAAGTGCATCAGTATCGGTGAAGAGAACAAACTGCTTCTTGTCACAAATCTGAGAAACAGATATCAAGTTGAAATGCTGAAGTGCTTCTACATAGTAGACCTGCTCAAAATTTAGATTTGGCGTCTTAATTGTTCCTTTGCCAGTGATCCTGCCTTCACCCCCACCAAAATAGACCTTGCCTCCATGAAATGGTACAAAGTTAGAGAGAAGACTTTTATTTCCTGTCATGCTCCTGGAGCAACCACTATCAACAATGCCTAGACTAGGATCTTGGTATGGAGTAACCTACAACAACAAGATAATAAAAATGCAAGAGTTAGTGTCTTAAGGGGACCCAAACCTTTTCAGGTTTGAGCCTGCCTTGTGGATCTTGAGAAGAGTGCCAAGAAGATTAATGAGATCCATCGTTGTTCCTTGGTTGCCTATGCATCATATGGGTATTATTATTTGACCAAGAACAACCTGCTGAGGGCTTAACAGCAGTTCCCAAACTTCCCAAACCAAAATACGTGTGGTCCAAAGTATGTGGATAAACTGGATTAAAATTTTGAAAATAATTACTGGCGGTTTGTAATCCAATATGTCTACAATGATCAGAACCTAAAGGAGAGGGCCTTCTAGAAGAAGAAAATGATTGAGCACTAGGATTAAGTCTTCTAGTAGTATATGGGGCAGCTCCTAGTGGACCAGGAACAGGAAAAGCATGATTAACAAAAGCATGTGTGTCATAAAAATCACAATCTTTAATTAAATGAAATGCACTTCCACAAACAAAACATGTTTTAAAAGACCTTTTATTAGAATGAGATTGTTTCATACTGCCAACATTATTACACACAATTCTAGGAGGAACATTCTTCCTAGGACTCAATAAACTAGGACCAGACACACTTGACTTAGCAGCAACTCTTTCTTCACACTTCCTAGCACCAGTAGCAGCATGATCATTCAACTTGGAACTTGTAGGTCTTGACTCTTCACTTGAACCACTAGATGCAGAGTCACTGGCTTTGTCACTGAAAGTACAAGAGACAAAGTCATTAGAATTAGTAGAACTTTTTAGGGACTCATGCATCTGTGATACATCCAAGTCATTATGTCATGCGGTGGGCATAAAAGGTCCAGTAAGAGGAGGAGGGACAGCATGCATTTCTGCTGCTGGTTTAAACCTATTGTAACTAGGTTTTCCCTCGTCCTCTTTGTCGGCATCAAAGACACTTGAAAAAGATAAATCAAACACATCTTCTGAATCAATATATTTTTCAAATCCTAAGCCTCTTTTAGTTCTACCAGACATGCTACTATCAATTAATTTTGAAAGATTTTTAGGTGCCTTTTGCCATTTGTCAAATCTCAACATTGTAGCATCTAATTTTTCTTGCATCTCCTCTTTTTCTTTGATACTGGCATCTCTTACTTTTTCTGTATATTTAAGCATATTTGTTGTGTTTTCTAAATCGATGCTTAGTATCCGGATTTTATCCTCATACTCACGTTGAGTATCTTGAAGCCACCTCTTTTTTTGTTCCAATGTGTTTAATGAAGCCTTATAGGCTTGAACCTCTAAAAAATACTTATCATTTTGATCATTTACTTCATTAAATTGGGACAACAATTCTGAGTATTAATCATGACAACCAAGAGGACAATGTTGTACCTGAGGTGAGATGCCCATAAGAGCAAACTCGGCTGCATCTTCTGCATCAGAGAGATTCCCAACAATCATTGCAAACACGTCAGTCGATGACTCAGCTGATTCCAGAGTAGAAGCCTGATGATCATTCCAGTTGACCATAGAGTCAACAGATACCAATGCCTTCTTGTCATCTTTTATCTCCTGAACCTTAAAAGCTGAAAACCTGCTCTTCTCCTGGTCATTCTTGCTAGGGCATTCCCTTGCAAAGTGCCCTTGTTGCTGGCAGTTATAGCATCGAACTTTGCTTCTGTCGAATCTTGCTGGCTCCCGAGGGTTGTAATTAAATTGCCGTCCTGATTTCTTCTCAAACTTGTGAACCCTAAGAGTGAGCATGGCCATCTGCCATTTAAGATCCATTTCATCCAGGTCAAGTTTATCGACCTGTTTGAAGTCGTCAAAAGCAAGTTGTTGTTGAGCATCAACATCAGCCACAAAAGAATGGAGAACAGCTTCTACCATACTACCAGACTTGGCAGTAGGATCAGGAGCAGACGTATGCTGAAAAGTGTGTTGAGAGGACACAGTATTGCTTGGGCTACTAGCATATGACATGGGACTGGATGCAATAGAACTCACAAAGGCAGAATTAGCAGGAGTGGGAAAAGAGTCACTTGAAAAACCTCTTACATGAGGTTCAAAAGTTCTGAGCTTATGAAACAGATCATCAAAGTTGAGATAGTCAAGCCCACCTTTGGCTTTGAGAGAGATCACCACCTGATTCCATGAGTAGGGTAAGGCTTTAAGAAACCTTGCATTAATATCACCATCATCAGGCTTTGACCGAAGTTGATTCAATTGGCTCAATATCTTCTGAAACCTGTCATATCCTTGATGTAGACCTTCAGTTTCTGAGATTTTGAATTATGTGAATTCATCTCTCAGCATGGATCTTCGCATTTTCTTTGACTCCTCATTCCCACCAAACCTTGCTTTTATACCATTCCAGATCTCTCTGGCATCATCCAAATGGTAGAAGTTACCCATGTGATCTTCAGGAAGAGATTGAAGCAAAATCGTTTTTGCTTTGACCTCCTTCTGAATAGCTATGATTTCTTCATGAGATTTAGGGTCAAGAAGAGTAATATTACCATTCTTGTCTCTTCCAGTTAGCTTCCTGCTGTTCCCATTCAGAATAATCTTCCAAAGATCTTGATCAGTATTGGTGATCCACCATTCCATCTTCATTGCCCAGTTATCATATTCATCCTTTTTCAGAAGAGGGAATTTACCATTGGTGTTCGAAACCGTAGCAACGATCTGCTGAGGTTGCACAATTTTAGGAGTGCTATCTTCTCCTGTTTGAGTAGAAGTTGAGGCAGACATGATGAAACAAAATTGTCAGAAATAAGAAAACTTAATTCTTCTTGTATAGAGACCCTCCCAGGCTCTGATACCACTTGTTAGGTCTACTAGATGTAGATCTTGCAGCCTGTCAGGAACGGTGAATGACTTCTGTAATCACAAGTCAATCCACAGAGAGACTCTATACACAATATAAATGTAGAATACAAATATAATAAAGAAGAACAAAATAACTATAATGACTTGATCCTTTCTAAGGATTTCTAATATTGATAATCACTAGAACTACGTATGGTGAAGGTGTACATAACCCTTCCGCCTAAGGTTCCTTTTATACTACAAGGAAACCCTAATACAGCAATAAACAAAACGTGTAAAACTGATATGCATATCCTTTCCTAACATATCTCATGCATATCCTAACAGAATAACAAATAAATAATAAAGTTTGACTTCGACTAGGACCAGGAGCACGACTTGCTCCTACTACTACTAGGACCAGGAGGAACTACATACCTCCTAGTCTACCTATTACATTTAACTATTACAATGGTCCTAACAGTCGGGCTTTCCTTTTGGGCCTTGGTTACTTATTAATGAACCTTAGCTTAAAGTTAAGCCCGTAATAACACGACTAATATACTACCTATTACAACGTTCTAAAATACGATACATAATAAACATATGACCGAGCATTCTTGTTTGGCTCAATATTTTGAGGCTAACACATCTTATATTTCTTAAGCGATTCAAGGGCATACTTGGATTGATTGATAAAGATGCCTCTAGGACTCTGAGATATCTGAAGACCTAAGAAGAATGATACCTTGCCCATCATTGACATCTTAAACTTGGAAGACATGAGTGTCTTAAACTCGTCGGATAAGGTTTGGGTCGAGGCTGCAAATATAATATCATCAACATATATTTGTACCATAATCATATCTTTACCTCGTTTCTGATTGAACAGTGTGGGATCCACCATGCCGTTGGCGAAGCCTTGCGTAATGAGGAATTGTGATAATAGATCATACCATGCGCATGGAGCTTGCTTCAACCTATAGAGAGCCTTCTTAAGCTTGTACACATGATTAGGATAATTAGGATTCACAAAACCATCCGGCTGTTATACATAGACCTCTTCCTTGATTTCACCATTAAGAAATGCCGTCTTCACATCCATCTGATAGACGATCATATTCATATGGGCTGCATAAGTGAGGAATAGTCTAATAGCTTCCAAACGGGCAACAGGTGCAAAGGATTCCATAAAGTCGATGCCCAATAATTGCTTGTATCCACGAGCTACTAGTCTAGCTTTGTTCTTCAATATTCCGCCTAACTCGTCGAGTTTCCCCTTGTAAACCCATTTCAAAGTGAGTAAATGCACTTGATCCGGGCATGGGACAAGTTCCCAAACTTCAAGACGTATGAATTCGTTAAGTTCTTCTTGCATAGCTTATATCCAACAAGATTGAGTAAAAGCTTGTTGCCATGTCTTAGGTTCAACTTCAGTGAGAAAAGCATCAAAATGACAAAACATTGCATTTTCTTGTAGCTGACTTCTTGTGGATACCGGACGATTAGGGTCACCAATAATAGAATCTATAGGATGATCCTTTGTCCACTTGCTGTCATGTTCACGAATCCGTGGATTGGAGTAAACTGTAGTTGGAGCTTCCTCTGAGGTGGACGACCCGACTTGATTAGGGTCGGGAATTGGTACACCAAAGAATGGAAGTTCACGCATTTGAGCGAATTCCAAATCGTGATCATCATCATCCTCTTCATCATCAATAGGCATGACGTGGGTAATTGATTCGGGTGTTGGTTGAGAATTACTAGATGATGGTATATCTTGACCAATTGTAGGTGCAGATGTATCAGATTGTGCTTCGGTTGCTGGAGCGACAACTTCGGTTACCGGAGCTATTACCTCAGGTTCTGGAGCAACAATACTTGGAGGAGTAAAGAATTCATCAAAGAACGGTTGAAACAACGTATCCCATTCAGTCCTAGAAGGTGGTGTAAATGATGATGAAGTAGGGTTGTTTGGGACAAGACCAGAACTAATGTTACTGGGTCCCATTTCATGAAGTGCGGGTTCAGAGCTGCTTTGCTCAGAAGCCATTGTTGTCAGCTCATCAAAATCAGCATTCATAGTTTCGAGGATCTTACGAGACTTACGATTGTAGATTCGGTATGCCTTCTTTGCGGGTGCGTAACCAATGAAAATACCAATATCAGCCTTTGGTTGAAGTTTTCCCAAATTGTCACCATCATTATTTGGATAGCATAGAGAACCAAATACATGAAGATATGATAAATCTGGTACTTTACCATGGAGAAGCTCATAAGGTGTTTACCATGGCATTTACGAATTAGTGACCGGTTTTGGGTGTACACTGCTGTAGATACTGCTTCTGCCCATAAAAACAATGGAGCCTTTGCGTAAATTAACATCGTTCGAGCAGCTTCCATAAGTGTGCGATTTTGCCTTTCATCGACACCGTTTTGTTGTGGAGTGCGTGCAACGGATGTTTCATGAGATATGCCAACTTCTTCATAATAATCACGTAAGATTTGATTCACAAATTCGGTTCCATTATCTGTACGAATGCGTTAGACAATAGGGTTGAGACGCACTTGAATACACCGATGCTATTGTTATACCCGAGATTGGAGCCAACAATTTTGAGCTCAAATACGGCTCCAAATCAATATCAAACCCAAAGAAACCCATATCCACCTCAAGGAAACAATCAACTTCACCAACAACCCGCTTCTCAACCACCTGCCTACCATGCTCTTCCTCCCACCCAACCCACCGCATTTAATCAAGAGGTTGACACTTACATGAGGACTAATGATGCGATAGTGCAGAATCTTCAGCGGCAACTCAGCAACTTGAAGGGAGATATGGTGAAACAAGGGAATGATCTTCGAGCCGATATGCGAAACTCTTTTACCAGTCAAACGAATGACTTAAGGGATATGATGGCTAGTTTCTTCCAAAGTAATCAAGCCTCTGGTTCGGGTTCTCTTCCGAGTAACACCGTTGCTAATCCAAGAGGGGAGATGAAAGCAATCACCACTCGAAGTGGAAAAGGTTTAAAGGAACCCGAGCTTCCTACACCTACACCGGTGATTGTGACAAAGGAAAACGAGTCCCCTTCTCCAATTCCTCCACCTTCTATTTCCCTAATTCCTCCACCTTCTACTTCCACCCCTCCACTACCCAAGAATGTGAGTGATAATTCTATTCCAAAGCCTTCATCTCAACCCAATATACCTTATCCCTCAAGGTTGAGGAAAGAGAAATTGAAGAACAAGGATGATATTCAGGTTTCTAACTTTCTCAAAATGTTTAAACAACTGAATTTCAACATCTCCTTTGCCGAGGCTCTCTCTCACATGCCGAAATATGCTAAAATGTTTAAAGATCTTCTTAGTGGTAAGGAGAAACTTCTTGATATCGCTCAGACCCAACTTAACGAGAATTGCTCTACAGTGCTCTTAAGGAAATTACCAACCAAACTTGGTGATCTGGGTCGTTTTATCATTCTTTGCAACTTCCCCGGGGTGGAGAATTGTATGGCCCTAGCCGATCTAGGTGCTAGTATAAACTTAATGCCATTAAGTGTTTGGAAACAATTATCTCTACCCGAGATAGTCCCCACACGAATGACTTTGGAATTAGCTAACCGTACGGTTGCTTATCCGGTGGGGATAGCCGAAGATGTCTTCGTCGGTGTTGACAAATTCACCTTTCCGGCGCATTTTGTTGTCGTTGACTACAAGATGGATCCTCGTGTTCCGTTAATCGTTGGACGCCCATTCTTGAGGACCGGTCGCACTCTCATTGATGTAGCCGCGGGCGAATTAATCATGAGAGTTGGTGACGGTAAAATCGTCTTCAACATGGGTAAACTTTCTAAGCAGCCTTCTGAAAATGAGAGTGTTAATTTCAATGACGTTCTTGATGAGGCTTGTGAAGAACATTTCAAAGACGCTTGTAAAAGTGGTTCTTTTTCTCTACCCGTTGTTGAGATCGTTGCCTCTATTGCTCCCTCACAAACTCCATTTGGAGAAAGTGATCTCCTTTTGAAAGAATTTGAAGCAACTTTGGGAGATGTGGACTTACAATATGACGATTCTCCCTCCAATTGGGATGAAGACATTCGTACCATTGAGAAACTTCTCAATGAGGACCATATTTCTCCACCATCTCCTAAGGAAATCTCTATCGATGATCCGAATTTGACTACGCCTTCCATCAAAAATCCTCCGGATTTAGAGCTTAAGGACCTACCGTCTCATCTCGAATACGTGTTCCTTGAAGACAATAAGAAGTCACCCGTCATCATCGCAAAGGATTTGAAAGAAGACGAAAAATCTTGACTTATCGCCGTGCTGAAGAATCATAAGAAAGCGATTGCTTGGAAAATCTCCGATATTCGTGGAATTGATCCTCACTTTTGCACACATAAAATTCTCATGGAGGACGACTTTAAACCCACTATTCAAAGCCAAAGAAGGGTGAATCCCAAGATCCATGACGTTATCAAAAAAGAGGTTATCAAACTTCTTGATGCGGGAATGATCTACCCTATCTTGGATTCACCATGGGTTAGTCTCGTCTATTGTGTGCCTAAGAAAGGTGGAATCACCGTTGTGCCCAATGAAAACAACGAGTTGATTCCTATTCGTCTCGTTACAGGGTGGAGAGTTTGTATAGACTATCGCAAACTCAATGATGCTACGAGAAAGTATCATTTTCCCCTTCCTTTTATGGACCAAATGCTTGAACGTCTAGCGGGTAATGACTATTATTGCTTCTTAGACAGTTTCTCCGGGTATTTTCAAATTCCCATCGATCCCAAAGACCAAGAGAAAACCACATTCACTTGTCCTTATGGAACATTTGCTTATAAAAGAATGCCTTTTGGCTTATGCATGCTCTTGGGACATTCCAAAGGTGTATGATGGCTATCTTCCATGACATGGTTGAAGAAAATATGGAAGTCTTCGTGGATGATTTCTCGGTCCATGGTGATTCTTTCTCTCATTTCCTTGCCAATTTGGAACGCATGCTTAAGCGGTGTGAAGACACTCGCCTTGTTCTAAATTGGGAAAAATGCCATTTCATGGTAAAAGAAGGCATTGTGCTTGGACATAAAATCTCAAAATCCGGTCTTGAAGTGGACCGTGCTAAAGTGGATGTCATAGCCAAATTACCTCCACCTTCAATCGTGAAGGGTGTGAGAAGTTTCCATGGTCATGCGGGCTTCTATCGTCGATTAATTCAAGATTTTTCTAAAACCGCTCGCCCGATGACCCACCTCTTGGAAAAAGATACTCCTTTAATATTTTCTAAAGAGTGTCTTGAATCCTTCAATCTTCTTAAGGATAAGCTAACTAAGGCACCGGTCTTGGTTACCCCTAATTGGGAGCTACCTTTTGAATTGATGTGTGATGCTAGCGACTTTGCTGTTGGAGCGGTTTTGGGCCAAAGAGTGAATAAACACTTCCAACCAATCCACTATGCTGGCAAGACAATGACGGGGGCTCAATTGCATTATACCACTAACGAAAAAGAGATTTTAGTTGTAGTGTATGCTTTTGAGAAATTTCGCCCCTATCTTGTTCTTTCTACCACAATCGTGTACACCGATCATTCCGCGTTGAAGTACTTGTTGACTAAACAAGATTCCAAGCCAAGACTTCTTCGTTGGGTTTTGCTCCTTCAAGAATTTAAAATCGAAATTCGTGACAAGAAGGGAGCCGAAAATCTAGTCGCGGATCATCTAAGTAGACTTCAGGATCCTTATCAAGGGGATCATCCGAATCAAGAGATCAATGACTCTTTTCCCCTTGAGGCCTTAATGTCTATCAATTCCAATCTTGATGACACCCCGTGATTTGCGGACATTGCAAACTACTTAGCGGGTGGTATTCTCATCGAAGGGTTAACATCCCAACAAAAGAAGAAGTTCTTTAAAGATGTTAAGACTTACTTTTGGGATGACCCTTATCTCTTCAAACAATGTGCTGATATGATTATTCATTGGTGTGTGGATGGACCCGAAGCTTTAGACATTCTCGAAGCTTGCCATAAAGGACCCACCGGTGGTCACTTTGGTCCCAACTACACCGTGAAGAAAGTGTTTGACTCGGGATTCTATTGGCCCACCATTTATCGTGACGCTCACGAGATGGTTAAAAATTGTGATGCTTGCCAACGCTAAGGCAAGATCACACATAAAGATGAGATGCCTCAAAATTTCATACAAGAATGTGAAATCTTTGATGTATGGGGTATCGACTTTATGGGGCCATTTTCATCATCTAAAGGGAACAAGTACATCCTCGTAGCCGTTGACTACGTATCCAAATGGGTTGAAGCTAAGGCTCTCCCTACGAATGATGCGAGGGTGGTTGTGAACTTTCTGAAGCAACCTTTTGCTCGATTCGGTGTTCCTCGTGCTATAATCAGTGACCGCGGGACTCATTTTTGCAATGATCAATTTGCTCGAGTCATGGCTAAGTACGGTGTCAATCACCGTCTTTCCACCGCTTATCATCCTCAAACAAATGGTCAATCCGAGATATCTAACCGTGGATTGAATCGAATTCTTGAGCGTACTGTGGGAGGGCATCGTGCCTCGTGGGCCGATAAGTTAGATGATGCTTTGTGGGCTTTCCGTACCGCATATAAGACGCCGATTGGTTACACTCCATATCGTCTTGTGTACGAGAAGGCTTGCCACCTCCCTATCGAGCTGGAACATATGGCATACTGGGCCTTGAAGTGGGCGAATTTTGACATCAACAAAGCCGGTGATCTTAGGAAGATTCAACTCAACGAGCTAAATGAACTAAGGAATGAAGCTTATGAGAACTCACTGATCTACAAGGAGAAGACCAAGATCATCCATGATGCAAGGATTAAGAACCGAGAGTTCCACGTTGGTGATCAAGTTCTACTCTTTAACTCTCGGTTGAAGATCTTCTCAGGCAAGTTGAAGAGCCGTTGGTCTGGTCCATTCACCGTCGCCAAAGTCTTCCCCTATGGCACCATTGAGCTTTCTCAGCCAAACGGGCCCAATTTTAAGGTGAATGGCCAGCGCGTGAAGTTGTACTTTGGTGAGGACATCTCTCATGAGATGATTCCATCCCTCACCACGTTTCCCTTGAATTAGTTCTGGGTCGATTCTGGCTCGTGACTCGGTTATCAAAAACAAGCGCTTCCCGGGAGCCAACCCGTTGATCTATCCTTTCCCGTTTTCATAATAAGTGTAGGGGGAGCCCCGTATGTGTTTGTTGTCTTGTTTCTTCTAGTGTGCAGGGATTAAAGCTTCAAAGATCCATTCTCGATGACTTTTGACGAACCGTGATCCCGTGTACCCGTCTTCCCGGTTCTATCCTAAACTGTCGTGCTTCAATATTTCATATCTTATATGTTCACAATGAAATCACTATAGTTGTCCTTTCCTTAGCAAGATTTAACCAAAGTGCACAATGTCCTAAGTGTAGGGGAGTTTACTCCCACATGCTTAAACATTGAGGACAATGTTTATATCAAGTGTAGGGGGGACTTCTATCGAAGTAAGTGGTCTTTTCCATGAATTTGTCCTCATTTTAGCCAGAAAATCTAATTTTTCGACATTTTTCAAAATTTTTAATCTATTTTGGCCTTGTAATTTTCCTTTGCTATCGTTATTTACTTTATTTGCTAGAATAAATTTTCAATAAAGTGGTTTTAAATTTTTCAAAGTCGTGAATATTTTGACTCAACCCGAGTTTACTTATCTAAGTTTACTCTAGCTAGTATCCTTAACGTGTTTAAGTCAAGTTTTGCTAGGCTTTTATATAGGGAAATTTAAAACGCGAAAGTCTTAACTCTCACGGGTTAAGAACAAGAACTTTTCGCAAGTTCCTATAATTTATCCTAGAGAGTTGTTTATCAAGGGAACTTTAAAATGCGATTTCTAAAATTTGAAAAAGTCTAAGAGTTTGCAAGATCCTATACATGACTCGAAAACCCAAAACTTTGATTTAATTGGCTAAGCATCCATGAGTCTCATTCCTTGAGATTTTAAATTATGGAGAATGAGAGATGATAGAGTCAATTATAAGTTTGGTATTCTTTCATGAATTTATGTGAGTTTATTATAAGCTTTTTCTCCCATCGCTTGTTAATAGAATTAAATGCAATAAATAAGGTTGTACGATTTGAAAAGTTACTTAGCTTCTAGCCCAAGATCATTTAAAAGTTGCTCGGTATTAATTAGAGTTCATAGCCAAGTCATAACTTATTGAAGTGGGATGCGAAGATTGGCGAGTCCAAAAAGGCCCTAACAAGGCATGAGGACTACATTTTGTTGCTAAAGATCCAAAAGTGATGTGAAGAATCATTTATCGAAAATCAATATGAAGGATCGAGACACACGACAAAAAGCACATACTCCCCAAAAGATCATGGAGAAGTCTATCCAAAAAGTCCCTAACAAGGTATGAGGATAAATAGATCCAAGTCCTATAAGGAGGCGGAACGTTGTATATCAAAGTCCAAAATAAAGATTGGAGAAAAATAAAGAAGTCGTGGTCCAAATATAAAGAATCTCTCAAAAACTTCAAGTGAAGAAATTCCTAATATGAAGAGAAGACCATAATTTCAAGAACGTCTCTCAAGATTCGAAGTATGAAGTCGCTGCCAAATATCGGTACGAGAAAGGTCTCAAATCCTGAAGCGAGTTATGCCAAGATATGAACTTTAAGAGGTCCCGAGAAGCAGCTTTAAAAAATTTTGTCCTTTAGCTAACTATGGATTAAATCGTCCCACTTTATTTTTAGCCTAAATAACTATCGAAATAAGTCAAACAATGCAACCTCGTGATCATTCAAGACAAAATTAAAATATAAGAGATACACCTAGGAATAAGGGAGTCTAAGTGAATAATTGGGCCACATGAGTTCGTGTTAGTTTGCTAACTTATAATAACAATGATCTCGTTTTTAATCTTGGTTTGGGGAACGTGAAACTTGAGGATGATGAACATTCATGACAACCAAAACCCCAATGTAAGTCTTTGATTTCTTTACTTATTTTGTACATATTTCTTTCCTTAAAGTTTAGTATTTAATAATGGCCAAGGTGGGTTATCTATGATGAGAAATGTAAACTGTGCTTTAAAATTAATGCATTGCATGAGGGCATTGCAATGGTCAAGTGTAGGGGATTTAATAAGTGTGAAAACACTTATCCTTTTACCACTTATTTCCAATAATAACAAGACCAACACGTATATTTTATGTCGTAAAAGTCAGAATTATGCGTGGTTTGTGTTTTTATTGTGTTTTAGGACCAAAAGATGAAAAAGGAAGAAAACATGGGCTATCACGGGCTTTTACCGAAGAAAACGAGAAAAGAATAAGTCAAAAGATCAAGAGTGCAAAAAGAACGGAAGTCCAAGGCCTATTCTGAAGATTTATCGAGGAAAAAGTCTATAGACGGAAGTTTAATGAAGTCGAAGAACTCAAGTCTAATTATAGAAGAAAATTAGAAGACGAGTTCAATTTACATCGACAAAGCCCGAGACGACGTCGAGAAAGACAAAGAATTAAAATCTAGTCGAGAAGAAAGAAAGAAAGAAGGAAGCACATGCACCTCCCCATCTCCTATAAATACCCTCCTAATGACACATTAGGAGGGTGTTAGTTATTTAGTTAAGTTAGCTAGTTTATTTTTCTTTCCTTAGTTTTTCCTTTTTAGAGAGAGAAAGTGTTTAACTTTCTCTCACTAAAACTTCATCTTTTCTTTAAAGTTTAAGCTTTATTTCATCCTTGTATTTGGAATTCATTAATAAAAAGTTCAAATTTAAGCTTTTAATCTTTAATCTTCTTCTACCTTTCTTGATTTTGGTTTATCTTTGATCCGAAATGTTCTTGGTTAGTGTTTGATTTTGATGTTTTTGTGATTAAAAAGTTTATCTTTTTATTCCCTACGAAGTTTATATACGGTTTAAGCTTTAAGCTTGTTGTGCTTATTGGCTTATTTCGTATATGGCTTATTGTCTTTTAAGTTTTCTTAAAAGTTTTGTGTTTTTAAAGTTTGATTTATAAAGTTTGCTTAATTCGTGTTTTGGAAGTTTTTAAGTTTATGCTTGTTTTTATTCGGTTAAGATTTGATTAAGTGCTTATTCATCTTGCTTATCTTGTCTTATTCATTTTCGGCTTATTTGCTCTTTGATTTCCATCGTATTATGCTTAAGGGTTTTACCAGTTACGATCAAATAAGTATGATCGCATAAACCCCTAGGGTTTCTACTTGCAATCCATTACTTCAATCACCCAGTACGATCGTCACTACGATCACACTCCATAATCCACACCACGATCACTTGTTGCGATCGTGGGTGCGATCCTTGAGTGGGATCCTTGAGTGCGATCTGTGGCTGCGATTGCTTAGGTGCGATCACTTGTTACGATCGCATTGAGTGCGATCACCTATACTACGATCACTAGGCTACGATCGACTGATACGATCGTAGGCTGCGATCACTGGAGTACGATCTAAAGTCACGATCGTGGTGGAGTACGATCACCAGTTACGACCGCATTGATTACAATCCAGGATACGATCAAGGACCACGATCGCATTGACCGCGATCTTATTTCATTTTTCGTTTTTATATTTTATTTAAATTTCAAATTTAGTTTTTCCCGCATTTTTACTTAGTGTTATTTTTAAACGAGTTTTGTCTTAGTTTATTTTTACCAAATTTTCAAGTTTTAAATTCATTAGGTTTTAATTTCCAAAAATTGCACGCTTCCCGAAATCTCTGTTTTTACCAAGTGTTTTTCTAGTAATTTTTAGTTTAATTTTTAAAGCTTTTATTTTACTCAACGACATTTTCATATTTACTTTTAGTTTAAAATAGTTAACCAAACCATTTATTTTTCCACCAAGAACGACTGAGTCGCACTAATTACTTGTAATCAATTTGAAAAGATCGGACGATAACTCTTTTATAACTAAGTAAAACCAGTTATTAATCCCCTTCTTTACTTTTCCAAATAGAATATCACTCACACATTTGTGATGTGATAAAAGATGAAGCCTTGATGAAAAATCCTTTCTTAGATCTAGTCATGTTCATCATATTGTTCATATGTATCTTGTGTAGATCCAAGGTATTTGTGTATACTTGGATTAGTCTTATGTAGATACAAGGTATTTGTGTATACTTGGATTTGTCTTATGTAGATCCAAGATGTGTATACTTGGATGTGTCTTGTGATGTAGTGTGTCTTGTGTGTAAGTTCTCACTAAACTACAAAGTGATATAATTGTATGTATGAGTCGAGTTCTCACTTAATTAGAAAGTGATATGTGTGAAGAT
The DNA here is from genome assembly GCA_025667525.1 of Glebionis coronaria. Taxonomy (NCBI): domain Eukaryota; kingdom Viridiplantae; phylum Streptophyta; class Magnoliopsida; order Asterales; family Asteraceae; genus Glebionis; species Glebionis coronaria. The sequence continues at coordinate 149,214,560 of CM046876.1, forward strand.
TGGTTCTAGCTTTGGATTAGGACTCGACATCTAGCCTTGTGTGAGTTCTCACTTAACTAGAAAGTGATATGTGTGAAGATTGGTTCTAGCTTTAGATTAGGACTCGACATATAGCCTTGTGTCGGAAAAGAAGATGGGCCCCGAAGATTGGTTCTAGCTTTGGATTAGGACTCGACATCTAGCTTTGTGTCGAAAAAGAAGATGGGCAATGAAGATTGGTTCTAGCTTAGGATTAGAACTCGACATTTAGCTTAATGTCAGAAAACAATGTAAGAAATGTTGTAAGGTTTTCTCCGCCAAGAAGGGAGCTTGTGGATATAGTAGAAATCTCGAGTAAGGTGTACTCGAGGAGTGGAGTAGGAACGAAGAGAGAGCTTCGTCGCCGAACCACTCTAAATTTGATTTCCTTCCTTAGGTTGTCTCTTTCCTTACTCTTTACTTACTTATCTTCATATTCATGCATTGCACTATCATAATCACTAGGTATAGCAAATGAATTAAACTCTTGGAAATTGGCTAACTATTATGAAACAAGTTTTCAAGTAATAGTCATTTCTAATGACTAACATAATTTTAATTGGGACTCAATTTGGAAAACTATTCAACCCCTCCTTCTAGTTTCTATAAGTTGCTTTGTTAGTCCTTTATTGTTAGTTCGGTTACTTTAATTGTCCTTTCAGTTAAAATTTAGTTGCGCAGTTGGTCCTATTAGCTAGTTGGTTAGTGGTTTGTTTAGCTTGTTGGATTAGTAATATGGATGCGCCGTTAGAAGTTTGGGCTTGGATCAAATTTGTTTTAGTTTAGTAATATATAGGCCCATTTTCTTTAGAGTTAAGCCTCATAGGAATAGAGTTAGGCCCGTTTAGAATTTTTTCCCAATAGATTTTTAAGATTATAATATTCAATTTACCTTGATTTGTGTGCTATTATATTTTTACAGTTTTATAAAAGTAGATAAAATACAAATTTGTAAGCGATATCTGAGAACGAAAAATCAAACGAATAAACCCGATATCAATTCAACACGAGTCGAGAGAAAGCAAACTAGACGAAAAACAAATATTAAAAAACTCAGCGTCACGTCATACCTTATTTTTTTCTTAATTACTTAAATTTGCAAACTAAATGCGTAGATAAAAACGTAAATGTAAACACTTTTATTCGAACATTAAAATATTTATTCAATAATTACAAACATTACCTAGACCCGGATATGAAAACTACGAATTAGCATTGGCGTACAAGTGTTTGACTAAATCACCTCGAAGGTTTTGATGTGCTTGTGTCGATCGGATGTACCTCATAACTTCTCGCCTTTGATCATTATTTTGAGCAATGTCCTCTGGTTGATGTTCTTCCTCCGGGAACCATGTGGGAGGTATTGCATGGCGTTTGTATTTTCGAACCATATTATGTAATATGATGCATGTGTATATCATATTCTAGATTCATTCTATAGAAACTAGAAATAGGGGTTGAATAATTTCTCATCGGTTTATCTCCTAATTAAAAATTCCTTTCAATTAGGTGAGTGCCAAAACTATCTTTTACTTGAAAGCTAGTTGCATAATGATTAGGTTCAATTCTAATGCATTAACAATAAGTAGTGAGTGTAATGATGATGAAGGCAAGTAATGAGTGAGGAAAGAAACAACCTAGTAGGAAGACATCAAGATTTATAGTGGTTCAGCAACGAGGCTCTATCCTCGTTCCTACTCCACTCCTCGAGTACACCTCACTCGAGATTTCCACCATATCCACAAGCTCCCTTCTTGGCGGAGAAAACCTTACAACGTCGCTTACATTATTTTTCGACACTAAGCTAAATGTCGAGACCTAATCTTAGCTAGGACCAATCTACACAACGTCGCCCACTTCACCATTTTACGACACAAGGCTAGATGTTGAGTTCTAATCCAAATCTAGAACAAATCTTCACAACTTTGCCTACTTCACCATTTTCTGACACAAGGCTAGATGTCGAGTTCTAAATCCAAAGCTCTTTGAAGCTAAGTGATAACTTCGCACAACACAACTACACATCACTTTATAGTTTAGTGAGAACTCACAAGACACAACCACATCACTTTATAGTTTAGTGAGAACTAACACAACTTATTACAACTCAACTAAACATATCCAAGTACGCACATGTAGCTTGGATCTACACAACACAAATCCAAGAACACACATATGCAAAGGATTTACACAACTCTAATCCAAGTATTCACACATAGCTTGGATGAACACAACTAGTCCAAGTATTCACAAATACATTGGATTCATACAAGACACAAATGATGAACATGACTAGATCTTTAAGAGAGGATGATCTTCATCAAGGCTTCATCTTTAATCACATCACAAGTGTGTGAGTGATCTTCTCTTTGGACAAGGTAAAGAAGGAGATCAAGAGGATAATCAACATACTTAACACATTAAGTGATCATTTACAAATGACTAGGATCAGATAGGAGAAAGAAGGCTGAAAGAGATGTCAAAAAAGGGTTAATGAAAATGCAGATTTGATCCACTATATAGAAGACAAATCCCAACGGCTAGTTGGGGGAGGTTCCTTAGCTACCTAGGCGGTTCCTTATCGATAGCGAACCGCATAGGCACTTAAGGAACCGCGGAATCCGCTCCTTTTTGTCTTTTAGTGAATTTGAAATATCTGAGGCTGTTTAAACCTTCAAAGGATATTCTTATGGCATTTGGAATATGCCATATTCAAATTTACATTTTCTTTTTAATAAAACATTTTCTTAAAAATAATGTTTATTAAAAATCTTTTGTTATATTTGACAAAAGTGAGTTTTAAGGCTAATCACTTTTATGATCACTAAGCATGATTAAGATATGTTAGTGTAATGATTATTACCTTGATGATAGTGTTTGTTAGATAATTCGTTTTATGATTGTGTTTGACAATAAATGTCTTTGTAATTTGTCGTGATCAAAACTAAGAAAGATTAATTAGTACTAACAATGTTTTTAGGCATTGCTTTGCATTAACAATCTCCCCGTTTTTGATTACGACAAACTATAAACTCATTTACGTAAAATAAAAGATTATTCGAATTATTAACGAGATTATCACTATCATTTATCCCCCTTTGTCGAAGCAAAAAGGTTAGCACAAGTCTTTGAAGAAGAAAAGAAACGGACTTTGCTAGTAGCTCCCCCTTGGTGCTTACTCACCCTTGCTTGGGGCACCAAGTGAATGAGCTAAGGTGACATGCTACACAAAGGTTAGAAGAAAGAAAAGAGACACCAATGTATATATGTGCACTACCTACTAACTAACTTGAGAGGGAGAAGGAAAAGAAATCTCAAATTAGAAGCAAGTATTTGCTAAGTATGTCCAAAGAGTGTGTGTTGAAAACATCATAGTTCAATTGGTGGAATAAAGGAAGAAAAGAAACATCCAAACCAATCAGAGATGATTAAAATGTCAAGGGGTTAAAATTTAGAATTTGTATAATTAATTGTAAGTTTTAACCATGATCAACTCTTTAACAAATGTGTGAAAAAGAATTAGCGGTAAAGATAACACACATAACATTCATATTATACAAATATGAAATAAGATACAAGAGAAATATTCATACACACAATATGAATATTTAAAGCAAAAAAATATAGAAAATAAACCAAAAAGCATAGACTACTCTAATAGTGATAATCTTCCAAGATTGCTTAAGTTTTATTGACTCAAACAACTAAAGTACAAAATGTGCCTTAGTTGGAAAAGAAAGACGACGAAGCATCATTTGAAGTTTTGTTCATGGGAACGAAAACTTTGAGAGGAGGTCGAGTGAGGAGGAATTCAAGGAAATTTAGCTTGCCATAGATATGAGCAAGTTCAATTTGTTGAAATCGACAACAAGCACATGAGGAACCATGATGCAAAACAAAATCGTTAGATGGGGGAGGTCCATCAAAATGAGAGTTTGGTGGAGAGGGAGGTAATGGATAGGAGATGTTTTCATAATGCCTAGTGAGATTAGGAAATGAAGATAGGTCATTGAGTTGTGGAGAGTTGAAAGGTTTAGGTGGTGGTGGACGAATTTCCTTTTCTCCGGTAATTGGATTTATAGAGTAAGTCTCATTCCAAAATTTAATCGGAGAGAAAGAAGAATTCTTGGAGGATTTTGGAGAAGAAGAATCATGAGGATTCGTGTTCTTCTTGATCCAAAAGGGTCGAACCGAGATTTTTAGTTTCTTTGAAAGCTTCGAAGAAGAAGCTTTAGGTTGAGAAGATTGTGACAAAGAAATGTCAAGGTTAGGAATGGAAGAGTTAGGCATTATGAGGGATGAAGAGAAGAGCTCCCAAAAGAGAAGAATTTAAAGAAAGTAGACAAGGCAAATATTTGAAATGAAAACAAAAGGTTTTAGGGAATGTTTAGCCAAATTGGGTAAACAAAGAATCTTAACTAAGACAGTGGTCAAAGAAGAAAGACCAAAAATAAGTCAAAGATGGCTTTCCCGTACGCGGTTCCTTAAGGGAGCCCGCGGTTCCATATCGATATGGAGCCGCCTAGTGGCTAAGGAGCCGCGTCCAGTGGACCACAGACCATGATTTTCAAAAGCTTTGGAGAAAAATAAGACATTTTCAAAATTTTTCAAATCTTGGATTTTTACCTCTTTTAGCACTAGAGTATGGTAGGGTTGCATAAAAGCAACACATTCACAAAGAATGTCTTGACAAAGGGTGACAAAATATTCAGATAACATTTTTATCCAATTTTAAGTCAAGTTTTGAGAGTTTGTGATAGATTTAGGTTCAATTTTAAATAAATTGAAGTTGATTAATGTGACCATATAGGTTAAAACACATAAAACTAAATTCACAGATCATCTTCATGAAAAACTCATGAAGGAAAGGAAATACAAGAAAAGAAATAACAACTAACTAATACAAAGTTAGCTTAATCTAGGTCTTGAATGCATAGTCCTCTTTGGCTTGACCTTCTTTAAAAGCATTTGATTTTGAAAACCATCATTCATCTCCTAGGAGGAGGAGGAGGCATGGAGAACAAGGTAAGCAAGAAATCATGCAACCTTCTATGAAGACCAAGCATCTCCAACCTTAGGTTTTGAATGATGTAGTTGTTATAGAGACAACATGAGCAATTTGTACCATGAGCTTTTAGGAAACCAAAGAAGTAAGGATCACCCATGGAGTGAGGAATAGGAATGCCCAAAATAGGAGCATTAGTGTTTGAGGGAGGAGGAGGTGGTGGAGGCATAGTGTCCAAGGGTGATATGGGTGAGATGGGAGAATTTGGTGGAGTGAAAGGAGAGGTAACCAAAGGCTCAAGGACAAAGGGAATACTTTGTAGAGATTGAGTTTGAGTATTCCCATCCAAAGGAGGACTAGGAGTGAATGGAGAGGAAAGCTCATTCATTCTTGATTGGAATGAAGAGGAGGTAGAACCATGTGAATGGTTAGTACCATGAGTTGAGTTGGTCTTGCATGGAGCAAGGGGTGGTGAAGGTGATGAGGAAATGAGAATAAGAGAAATCTCATTTTTGGAAGTGTGAAATGATGAAGAACCAATATTAAGTAACTTAATCTTGATTTTAATGCTTCTTTTGGAAGAGGAAGTTTTGGAAGAGGTGGATGTTCTAGTGGACACCATGGTTGTGTGTTAAGGTCTAGAGAAGAGTTGAAGGGATGAAGAACACAATCAACAAGAGAGGGTTTAAGAAGAGAAAGGAATGATCCAAACTAGTAATGGGTTAAAATCATTTTAGGTGAATACTGAAATTAGGTAGCCTAGTTTAGGAAAGTGCAGTTTTTTGCAAAAAATTTATCAAAGTTTTACACAGATTAAGGAAAACAATGTAAAGCAAAGATTCTGTCGAAACAGTGGCTGGCGGTTCCTTATGTAGGTCCGCGGTTCGATATCGATAAAGAACTGCGGTGTAGCACCCCCAATTTCGCAAGGCAGCGGAATGTCAACTTTGGGTGTTACTTCATAGCACATCACACATAGTCATAGAAAACGAACTCAAAAGAGACGTTTTATTAAATAAACCATTCGATAACTTTATTAAATCAGAGTTTAATATAAATAGGTCCCAACAATTTATACAAACTTTAATAAATATATAAAAGTTTGTCAAAATGTATCGAATGGAAATTGTTTGTTTTGCCTTTACTTTATCCTGCGCGGCTCCAGCTCCAGCTGCTCTTAAGCCTATACACCTGAGAATACATGCTAAATTGTCAACACAACGGTTGAGTGAATTCATAGATTTTTAAATAAAAAAATAATGGGGTCTTAAATAAACCATAAAGCTTTTGAACACAAGAATCTCATCCACTGTCGATAGTGCAACACATGTAATACCCAAAGTCCACGCTATTCTGCTAAGCCATTACACCGAAGCCTTAAGTATAAATAATGCCCTAGTCAGGTATCTTGCCTGATACCCCCTTACTTCTCATATAACACACCTGGCTGAGCCTCCAACCCACAGGTGCGACCTGCCCAGGTGGGGGCCATCCCCGATGGATCCATCCGTCTATACAAGCGGCTACCCATCATAGGTAGTTAACCGGTTCATGGGTTTTAGGGACTTTCAAATTTTGGCAATACAGCACTTAGCAAATAGCGGTTCACATTCAATACAATCAACGCTTGTGTTCATCTTTCAAAAGCATTTAATCAACCATCTTACATTCATTTACAACAACATGTATTCGTTTAAAGCATATAGCAAACCACATGATTATTTATAAACATGTATTCTCTCAAAACCATATATATAAACATCATATAATTTTTCATCAAGAGCATGTATTCCCCCTCGCGGGTTTATAAACACATATAAAGCAGTAAAAGAGAGGCTATGAACTCACCTGATATAGCTGTTACACGTTTATCAAGGACATAACGCCCAATTGTCGACACACGACTTCACAAAAATAACGATCACACGTTGATCGAGAACAAAATGCCTAGTAGTCGACAAGCGACTTCACAAGATAACAATCAACCGTATATCAAGAGCGTGATGCCCAACGGGCGACATATGACCGAACGAGACCTATAATGACGAGACGCGTCTTAGGCTCGAGACTATGAATAAGTCAAACATATATGTAAATAGTTCAATTTAGTAAGTTTGGACATTGTATAAGTTTTATAAACTTTTTATAAAACATTTGATAACAATTTGCCATCAATTTCTCATTTTGGCAATTAAGCCCATTGTAGGTCATTAGTGGCCCATTACTCCTTTATTTAACCTTAGTTCATTTCAATCTCAGTATTGATCACCAAATACATTATTAATCTCAGGTCCAATAATGGCCCAATAGCCATTACAAGTGTATGTTGGGCTTTTATGACCCAAATCCACTTTCTATGCATTAGGGTTCTAAAACGCCTCAAACGACATCAACTTAATATTTTTGATGGTCGAGTCTCGGGTCACATAATCATCAGTATATTAATGAGTCCATGCTTCCCGATAAGTGGGTCCTACCACTTCGGTTTTTATAAAAATCATCACGTATTACGTTAATTGAATATAACCCAATTCTTACAATTTACCCGACATTTCTTGCTATATAGATCATATCGCCTGAACCGTAAATCATCTAGGCGGGCTATTTATATCAAAATTATTATTAACTTATATACTTTACTGATTATAAGTTTAATTACCACTAAAATATACTTATCATAACTCAATTGCTCATTTCTCACTTAGAAAAGTTGACTGTTTTTCGCAGCCAACTTCAGTTTCACCATTTTGGCCGCCATTTCCAAACCGTTTATCCGTAGAAAACTATCCGATTTGTGTGTGTTCTACATAAATTTAGCTACAACCCATAGTTTCACATTTTTTATTGGTTCGGAGTGCTTCTATGAGTTTTCTGCCCGTCTTGACAGTATGATCAGATTTTATACTTTTTATCATTTTGTCCATATCTAATTCATCGGGTATCGTCACGAGACGAGCGACCCGGAAAAATCACCACAAAACAATAAACTACAACCTAATATACTCACCTACGGATGAAAACCTACTGATGAAACTCATAACTCACGATTTCCAATGTCCTAAAACAAGTCCCACCTATCTGCTACAAAATCAATTATATTAGTGTTTAAAAATGTCCAACCTCTTTATACAATGCCCAAACATATAAATTGAGAAATACATCATTAATAGACAAATTATATCAGTAAGAATTACTTATTGAATAACATAAATAAAATAATAAAATGATTAGTAATACTTACAAAAATATGATAGAAATTCACAAGATAAATTGATCAATCCTTTTAGCCTCGATTTCGTCACAGAAAAAACACTTATAAAAGATCTTATTAATAGACTCACGAACTTGCTCAAATAAAAATAGACTCATGAACTCCAAGTGATGAGAACTTATGATGGAGTTGACGTTTTGTTTAATACACGGTAGCAATAGAAACATAAGAAATATATATTTACATTTAGAAGATTAAGCAAGTTATTTGATGAATATGTAAGACACGTATGTTTCTTTACATACGTGTCACCAAGTTGACATTTTGTTTTTCAATAAAACATGTGGGCTGATATTATTACAAAGTTTTATCTGATAATTGTTTAAACGGGTATTATTGAAGCGCTAATATTATGAAAGTTACGCGATTTGAAAAATACGCGTTAAACCACGATAAATAAACGCTTAATATTAAATAAAAACATTGACATTCGGATAAAATTTATCTTTTGATAAATAAATGAGGGCTTATTATTTAATAAACGTTAACGTGTCATATAAACGAACGACGCCTAAAGGCTTAACATAAATTACGAAGAATGCTCGTAAAATGAAAAATTAAAACGACGACAATAGAAAATATTTATATGTCATAGCTAAAATGTTCACGGTTGATGACGGACATAGATGTTTCCAATAAATAATAAATGACACGTTTTCGATACGTTGAATCCCTAATTGTCGGTTAGTTAAAAATTCAATATTATTTGTCGAACGAACATGACAACTAAAAGTCAGGTAATAAATATTGATCAGAATACTAGAATTAGTATTAGAACATGGTCTAAATGTTGATTTTAAAGTTCGGGTTACTACACGCGGGGATGATAAAGAACCGCCACTAGGAGGTTCGAAAAATGGCACTTCCTGAAACATTTGCTAGCCCATATTTTATACCAAGGTTTATCAATCCAAAGTGAACTATAAATCAAAATCTAGGAAGCTAACAAACACATAATATGCACAAAGCTATGCAAATCGAAGGATCAATAACATAGACGATTAGGATTAAAATACTAAGTAATCCAAACACAAAGTATTAGTTAGCAAACACAACATCCTAAAAATAAAAAGAGAAAGGAGAAGAAGTTCAACAATCCAAACATGTTTACACACATGTTAACCATTCAAGAGTGGGATATATCATTCATCTATGAGCATTTCTTTTTTGCCTTGATTCACTTTCTTATGCGTTCTTGAAGATGAAGATTTAGACTAAATTGATAGTTTGAATCAATGTCTAGAGATGACAATTGAGAGATAGAGGATGACAAGTCATAACGAGGATTGAGAGAGTTGTCTTGAGAGACATTTCCATCTTCATTTGAATCATCCATGGGTACACAAGAGATATTTCATTCAATAGGAAGCATGACTCGATCCACGGAGTGAAAAGATGAAGCATTTAAAGGTGGAAATTCAAAGAGAAGTTTCTTATGAAGCCGTGAGAGAATCATGGCATATGGAAGACTAGAACGAGATCCACTGAGAACAAATCTTATTCTTCTAGCTATGAAAAATGCAAGGTTGTATGGAGTGGTGGTAGCAACACAATACAACATATGTGCAAGACAAGCGGGCACATGGTTGCGATTACCATCCAAGCACATTGCGTTTTCCCTAATGATTTTGGCCCAAGGGATCATAAAATCACTAAGATCGCTAGTTAGTAATTCCGAAGGAGTGAGAGCACGAAACTCTCCCTCAAAATTACCAAGAATATGGTGTTCACGAGGTTTAGCAATGGCACAAGAGATGGCCGAAGCTGAAGGTATCTTGGTCACATAATGCACATCAATAGGGGCTGATTCTAGGTAGTTTAAACCCCAAGCATCGGTGAACCTACATTGACCTTCGTATGGAACTTTGAGAATCTTACCAAATTCCTCAAGAGTGTATACAAAGGTTTTCCCCTTGATGGAAAATCTTATAGATAAACCAATATTAATGCACATTAATGTGTACGAGTTAAAGAATTCCACGAGGAAATAAGGAAAGATTGGCTCATTTATATCAAGAAAACAATCAAAGCCAATGGTATTGAACATGAATCGAATAAAGTCAAGTCCAAGAAAGTTGGAAGGAACAATGTGTCCTTCATGAAAACAACGAGATTCGAGACTACGATAAGTGTTTTGAGTAGAACAAGTTTGACTCAACAAAGAGAGATTAGGCATGTATTCTCTAGTACGTTGGTGGTCATTTTGATATCCCGAAGTCATGACAGTAACTAAAAATAACATACAAACATATTTTCCCAATTACTCATATGTTAAATGTTAATGCAATGATGCCTAAAAACGTTACTTGCATTTTTTGGTCTCGCTTTGTTTTGATTATGACAATATGTAAAAACAAGCATTTATGAAAACAACGAAAAACGAATTCTTGAGTTCAAGTATTTTTTATTTCAACCATTATCACTTAAGGTATGAACAAACAAGTACTTATCCTAATTAAGTGATCAAGGATTTAATCTTTTCTTAAAACTCACTTTTTATTAAGTGTGACAAAGTTTTTTTATTAAACTTTCTTTTTAAGAAAATGTTTTATTAAATTAATTATTTGAAAATTTGAAATTTGAAATTTGAAAATGTCATATTCTATCTTGGTTTGGAATTTCCTTTCAGGATATTTTTATCCCCAGATTCGAACCAATCCACTAAAAGCCAAAAAGGGCGGAGTCTATGCAGGCGGTTCCTTAGCACCTATAGCGGTTCCTTATCGATATGGAACCGCGGGCTCCAATAAGGAACCGCGTGCAGATATAGCCGTTGGATGTTTGTCTTATAAATAGTGGTCCATTCTCAGACTTTCAAACCACCTCTTTTGCGCATACATTTCCAGATTCTTTCATACTTCTTAAATCACTCAAATCCTTGATCATTTGTTTGATTACTACTTGTTTATAAGTGAATCTTTCTCCTCTCATCTTTTCCTCTCAAAGTGCAAAGAGAAGAACACTATCATTCTTGAAGTGTTGTGTCTACCTCAAAGATCCATTGAAGATCCAAACTTATTCATTCATTTTTGTGTCATTGTTGTGAAGATCCAAGTAGTTTTGTCTATTTGGAAGTTGTGTATGTATTAAGGTTTATACTTAATCCTTAAAGTATATTGGTGTAGATTGGTCCTAGCTAAGATTAGGGCTCGACTTTTAGCTTAGAGTCGGAAATTGGTTAGGCGACGTTGTGTATGGTTTCTCCACCTTAAGGAGCTTGTTGATTAGTGAACTCTCGAGTAAGGTGTACTCGAGGAGTGGAGTAGGAACGAGGAGTGAGCTTCGTTGCCGAACCACTATAAATCATTGGTGTTTGGTTTGATCTTTCCTTCCCTTGTCTCTTTACATTCATTATTCTTTATACTTGTGATTATTAGTTTAGTTGCACTATACCTTGTTCATATTGTGTATAAGAAGGTTTCACATGAATACTCAAGCTTAAGTTTTTGAAAAAAGATTTTTATAAATCAATTTTTAACAAGTAATTTTGAGAAACTATTCAACCCTCCCCCCCCCCCCCCCCCCCCCCCCTTCTAGTTTCTACATTACATATAAACCAAAAATAAAAAAAGATGAGAATGTGTTTCATCAATCTCTTGACAAACAAAAGTTTAATCCTTATCATTCTCATGTTCACAATGTACCTAGTTCATCATAGACAATAACACATTGACCATGTAAGATCAACAATGAACTTGAACATTGGTTTTTCAAAACAAGGTTTTTAGGTAAGCATTTAACAATGCCATTACCAACTTGTTCATGGGTTCATATCAATTCCATCAATCAACCAAAATTATTTATTCAAAATTCGGATTGTTCTACAAGTGGGTTTTAGTGAAATCTCAATTAATATGAACCTAAGGAATCATAGTAACAATACTATGTCAACTCTTAATCCTAGTAAGGTTCTAATTCAATGTCAATTTTTAAAAATCCCCAATTATGAATGTATGAACCCTAGAACAATTTAGATGAAATTTAAAGAAATGACTTACAGATAATTGATCTTGGATGAAGGATGAGTGAAACCCACAAATCGAAATCAATTAGTCTTGAGTAATTGAAGGTTTTGAAAACTCAACAATGGTGGAAAACTGGATATTCTCGTCTGTTAGCCCTATATTTTATATAGTCGAACAAGAATGTAATAGGTCATCTTAGTCGTTATTGGTCTTGTATTGTAATCGGTTAGTCGGGTTAACCGGGCTTGGACTTTAAGCTAATATTGTATAAGATAGGGGCTCTAAGCCCAAGACAAGCCAAGCCCGGCCCAAGTTACTTAACCCATGGCCCAACAAGCCAAGGGTATATATACCATCTTTCATGTGTGGAAGAGGGTGTTGGTTCATTCTTTCTTCTCATAGTAATCAACCATTCTTTCTTGTTTATCTCTCTAGTTTATCTCTCTACTTTTCTTCTCTTTCTCTCCCTAAATATTGGTTATGGATTGAAGTGGGAATAACATTTGGTATCAAGAGCCTATAGTGGATAGGTGATTAAAGATTTGTGGTTATTGCTTTTTGATTCGTGTGGTTTTATAACAAATCATCTTGTCTCAAAAAAACATAGTGTTTTCGAGCTCTAAATCCCTTACAAATTGCCTACAAAGTTGTGGTAGGAATTTGTGTTCTTCTTTTTGGTGATCTTTTCGGAAAAATTGGTAGTTTGGTTTGATTATTGGGCAAGAAGTTTGAAAAAATCAAGTTTTTTTGGAAGTATCAATATTCGGAATAATAGGGTTTAAGAAGTCGGAATACAAGGGTTTTCATTATTCCGACTTGTGTATAGATCTGAGTATTCCGAATTAGCTTCTACAAATGAGTATTCCGGATTAGCTCTAGATAAACATTCTGGATTAGCTCTACAAATTTATTCCGAATAAGGTCAAGAATATTCACATTCCGGATAAGGTTGAGAACACATATTCCAGATAAGGTGGTGTTTATCAGTATTCCGGATTAGTAATTGATTTGATATTCCAAATTGTGTACGGATTAGGATTCCGAATTACCTTTGGAAACTGGATTCGGATAAGGTGTAGAAGGATTTATTCCGAATTACATATAGAACATATATTCCGGATTAGGTCTAGAAAAATTATTCCGATTTAGGTGTGGATCTTGGATTCTGAACTACGTGCAGAACATTGGATTTCGGATAAGGTTCATAATCTTGATTCCGGATAAGGTTCATAATCTTGATTCCGGATAAGGTCAAGCTTTTCATTATTCCGAACAAGGTCACGTTTTCTCGTTATTCCGAATTAGGATCATAGTCTTCATTCCGAACTTAGGAATGAACATAGATTCCGACTTATTTACATAATTTTGATTCCGAATTGTACCAAATTTTTGTTTGAAGTGTTTCTAGATCAATTTCAAAATTTGGCGATACAAAAATTTTCGGCTTACCGTTTTGTCGAACTGAGGAATTTATTGTCGGACTGAAGATTCTCGGATCACTACGAAATTTTAACCACACCTCATCACTTCAAATCTACTAAATTCTGTAATCCATTCACAAGAATTTACCATGTCTAACAACAACATCAGCAATGCAACTGCCAATCAAATTCGTTTGGAACAAGGTGGCAACGGTAATCCACCAGTGCTTACTGCCGGTTGCTACGTTCAATGGAGATCTCGTTTTCTCATATTTCTCGACGGAAAAGAAAACCGAACTGCTCTTCGTCACTACCTTGAGAATCCTCCTCCAGTTTTTGAATTCGGACCCATTACCACACAAGCAGAGGATGGCACTTCATCAACTACACGAGCTATGGAGAATTTCGATACATGTCCTGCTAAGAAAAAGAAACTCCTCCAAGTTGAAGTTGATGCTGTTAACTACATACTCACTGGGATTGACAACGATACCTATTCCACGGTTGATGCATGTCCTAATGCTATGGAAATGTGGAATGCAATTCATCGGTTGAAGCAAGGTGAGTCGATCAATGTTCAAGATCTCGAGACTAATTTACTTTGGGAGTTTGGAAAATTCACATCTGAAGATGGTGAATCCATTGACTCATATTACTCGAGATTCTACAAGATTATGAATGAGCTTGTCAGAAATCAGTGCACCATCTCCAATCATCATGCCAATGTTCAGTTTCTACTTCAACTTAAACCGGAATGGCAAAGGTTTGTTACCTTGGTTAAACAAAGGGAAGATATCAAGACTATCTCTTATCACAAACTTTATGATATCTTGAAACAACATCAGAATGAAGCGAATGAACTAAGGGCTGAAAAAGCAGAAAGGTCTGCTAATTCTATTGCTTTTGTGGCTACTACTTCAACAAAACCCGTTCCCCGTCAACAAACACCTACACATTCCTCAAGGTCATCTAGCTCATCCACCAAAGCTCTAGCCACTGCTAAAAACAAAGCAAAAGCAATTGTCCCCACTCCACCTCCAAAGTATGACACCGAGTCAGATGGAGATAGTGATGATGAACAAACTTCAAGGGACAAGAAGATTGAGGAACTCATGTCTTTACTCACCACAACTTATAAGAAGATCTACAAACCTACCAACAACAACATCAGATCATCATCTAATGCTAGATATAAAGAAGTTGATCATGCACCTAGGTATGAACGTGAAGCTAGGTATGATAATCAGAGGATGTCGAATCAAGTTGGGGCTAGAGATACTGTAGGCACTTAAGTTGTACAGAAGACTGGGATTCAATGCTTCAATTACAAGGGATTTAGGCACATGGCTAGGGAATGTAAGAAGCCAAAACGGGTTAAGGATTCGGGATATCACAAGGAAAAGATGCTGTTGTATAAGAAAGAAGAAGCAGGGATTCCACTCACAACAGATGAACTTGACTAGCGTGATGACACTGATGATGAAGCCGATGATTAAGAGTTGGAGGCACATTATGTGTACATGGCAAAGATTCAAGAAGTGATTCTAGAGACTGATGATACTTCTGGACCTATCTTTGATACTGAGCCAATTGAAAAGGTACCAACATATGATAACTATAATGTGTTTGCTAATGAACGACGGCATCCTGAGCAACCCGAAAGCATCAATGACACATATGTAATGTACACGGAGGATAGCAATATCTCTACGGATTCACAGCATATGTGTAATGATGACGGTAATGCTGCTCAGGATACTGACTCGGATGAGGACCTGATTTGCTTGCGTCTATTATTAATTCTTTAAACATGAAATTAAAGAAAACAAAGAGGCTAATAAATGTTTGAAGCAAGCAAACACATCCTTAGCTGAGGAGATAGACAGACTTAAAGAGTGCGATTATGTAAAAGAAGCTACTCGACGAGTTGCAATAGCTAATGGTTTGGTATATGAACGTAAGGTGCTCAACGAACAATATTGTTCTGAAGTAACACACGAAATTCATATTTCAAAACAAAAGATATCGGAACTTGAAGAACAACTACTGCTACATAAACTCCAGATTACTAAGTTAGAGTCGGTTAACAAAGAACAAACTGAGCTTTATAAAACTCGTGAATAAAAGGATATTGAAAAAATTCTTGCTTTGGAAAAGAAAGTCGAAACGTTAAACAACATTGTTTACAAAACGGATCAGTCTATTCAAACTATGAATATGCTCAATAGAAATATGAAAACGAATTTTGTTAAGCCTGAATATCTCAAGAACGTTCAAGCCATCAAGCCTGGCCTTTATGATATTGGTTGTTATGTTGATAATCTTGCTCTTATGCTTTCCCCTGACTGCGACGAAATTATTCGGCAACAAGAAGAAAGTCGATCGAACTTAAGTGATTTAATAAACCTTTCTGATTCTGATCATTGTATTAAGTTTTTTCCTCAAAAAGAACTTTTCAAAGAACAAAAGATGTATACAAATGTTCCACCACCGAGTCCTAAAACGGAAAAGAAAGTTTCTTTAAAAAGGGGTTTAAAAAAACAATCAATTTTATTAGAAAAACAAATTTTGGATGAAAATTGTAAATGGGATGAGAAAAGTAAAAGTGTTCAGCAATTTGAGTTTATAAATAAGGGGTTCTAAATTTGTACAAAGCTGTCGTCGATTATGAAAAAGTTTCTAGAGATACCGTTTGGAATATTAAACCTAACCCACAAGTAGAAGTCGTCATTAAACAATGTATTGTTCCAACCATCGATGATCTTTCAAATAATGTGGAAATGTTTTATAAAGCTCTCACTGAGGAAATGACAACTGATTTAAGATATGTTAAATCTCTTGAAGATGAAGTTGATTTTCTTCGAATTAAATTCTAGACACAAGAACACCAACTTTCTAACGAAATTGATCGACTTTCTAAGGAATACTTCTATGCTGACCATATGAATGTTATACTTGGTGTATATACCGATCTTGATCAATATTGTCATGTAGCATGTCTAGTGTCAGAAACGGACGAGAAATGTCGCAATCTTGAAGTAGAGCTTTCGAAAGAAATTCAGTCATATAACAAACTTTCGAAAAGTTTTTCCCAACTTGAGAAACACTCCGTTTATCTTGAACTTGCTTTACAAAAAGTTGATAAATCTCATAATCATAAAAAGTGTCAAGAAATGGCAGCTTCTTCGGTTCGACAATTAAATGAAAAAGGTTTCGAAATAAATGATTTGAAAGCTCAACTACAAGAAAGGGACATAGCCATCAGTGAGCTACAAAAACTCATTGAGAAAATGAAAGGAAATTCTGAATTGGGTAAACCATCCGCCGTTCGTCAACCGAATGCGGTTAAATGCCCTAAATCATCTATTTTGGGCAAACCCTTACAGACTTTGCCTAAGTTAGGAACTGATAAGAGCACAAATGTGATAGCACCTGGAATGTATAAGATGAACACTAGGTCCACTCAAACTGGAACATCGCGGTTAACTCAGAATACTAGAAAAACTAATCAACGTGTGTCTTCGTCTACAGGAGTAAATTCCACTACTAGCGTTAGCGGACCACAGCTTAAGAGCACTAGAATTAAAGATAGAGTCATGCCTAACAATAGTCAAGGGAAGAAGATGGAAGTAGAAGACCACCGTAGGAATTTTATGTTTTCTAAGAATAAAACGTCTGTAACTGCATGTAATGACAGTTTGAATGTTAAGACTTCGAATGATGCATTTGTTTGTGTTAAATGTGGAAAATCTGTTCGTACTTTCAATCATGATGCTTGTGCTTTTAATCATAATGGCGTGAATGCTAGAACTAGGAAGCCTATTCTTGTGCCCACTAGTACTAGAAAACCCATAAGAACTTTGAACCAATCCACTGCTCAACCACTTAAGAAACTAAGTGCGTTAGAATCCACTACTCTGCGTAAACAAAACATGTTAAAGAAGCTTTATGAGAACATGAGTAGGACATGTAAACGGGGGTACTCAAGATTTACACCACCCGGATATAAATGGGTACCTAAGATAACCACTATTCTAATTGGGTCTATGAATGTTAGCTTGCCTTTAGAATCTGTATCTAGGCCTACTAATATTTTGGAACCCACTTCTATCAAGGGCTCCCATTTGTCAAACTCTACATTGTCATCTAATTCTTATGCAGCTCGTCGAGATCATTCTTTTCATAATGGACTCTGGGTGCACAAAGCACATGACGGGCAATGTCAAGCTTCTAATTAACTTCGTGGAGAAGTTTTTGGGTACGGTACGGTTTGGAAATGATCAGTTTGCACTGATACTCGGATATGGAGATTTGGTTCAAGGGAATATGTAACACCCCCAATCTCAGGTCATATGCGAAAGCTCATATGGGGTGCTACTTCATAATACAACAACTCAAGTAATAGAAAACGACTCGAAAAGAATCGTTGTAAAAATAAACTTTCAATTGAAATAGCATTTGATAAATCGTTCACAACATGGTCCCAAACATTTATTAAACAAGTACACAACATCTTTTCATAATAAAAGTCATTGAACGATTTTTACAAAATGGCGAGCTTTAAACATCTTTATTATTAAACCGCAAGTACCGAAATCCCTCCTTTGCCATTACCTTCAAGGGCCTGAGATAAAACATGCTAAAACTTGTCAACAAAAGTTGAGTGAATCTATAGAGTTTATAAATAAACATTACCAAACACTAATACGTTTTAAAGCCATCAACCATAACAATGTGGATCAAACAAAGTTATAAAGATTTATTATAAGCATCATGACATTGAAACGTTACCATAATATTTTCCCACCATACACCTCGCCAAGTGTATTGTAAACTCTCACGCATGTATCCTCCTTGGGCCTCAATCGTGCCCTAACGATAGCTAGTCGTTATAGGACGGGAGGAGGTCGGTCCTCCCGAATAGTACTATTCCATGTATAAGCGCCTACCATTACTCGGTAGCTAACAATTCATGATATATATATTGGGAATTTTATTCAGCGAATAAGCAACTTATAATAATAATCATGGCATTAAACATTTCCTTGTGTTCTATTTTAAAACAAGCATGGGTTTACCACAACTTCTATATGCGCCCCTTAATGGTTTACCGCAACTACAAGTTGTACCCTTAATTTTAAATACAAACAATTTATACTATATAGGATTCACCAAAACTTTTATGCACCCTTTAATGGGTTTACCACACATCTAGTTGCACCATTTATTTTCAATAACTAAGCATGTTATCCCCCTCGCGGGTTTATAAAATCATCTTTAAGAATTTAAAAGCGAGGCTATAGACTCACCTTAGTGCGATACAACGGACGAACGAACCGGACTGTAGAGAAATGAAAAAGGTATCCCAAGTATTATCCGCGACCTACAAACCTGATCATGGCCTTAAATACGCGTTTTAAGAATACGTAAAACTATGATGCAAAAATGTTCAATATGATGCAATACATAAGCTACATTGCCCCATTAACCAAGCTAAGGTGTAACCATATCCAATATAGTTTAAAACCTGAATTTACATCCCAATTTATAATTCTAAATCCCCATTCAATCATTTTCTTTTGGTTTGCACAACAAAACACCACAAGTTTAAGATAACTCTAGACGTAAAATTCATAAAAGCATTCCCGACAAGGCTGACTTGGGGAGGGCATATCTCCCAAACCATAAAGCCATTGACCTTGTGGTTTTTATCACTGGAAAGGTATTGAAATCTAGTTTCTAGACGAATTGTCTAATCAACCTGAAGGTTTACTCATTTTTCTAAATGTTCAAAATACCAACAGTGAGCAATTTTAAGGTTAGTGAAAAACTGTTTTGGTCCACCTTCATGGGAGTGGTTCTTCCAAACCATGAAGGCTATAAATATGAGGTTTTCTCCCCTGGAAAGCCTCATGAATCTAGTTTCCAAAATGTCCAACCAATCATTTTTATACATTACCAAACGACAGCAACCTAGTTTTTAATAAGAAGTGGTCAAATCAGATTTTTCACCCCAAAGTTTACTCTATCCGTTTTGGTCATAAATCACAATCCGTGATAGTAATAGATGCAAGGTCAGCGGCCATGTTTAAGTTATGATTTCTACTAAATCTGCAACTTTTAAAAAGTATACTTTATAGTTCAAAAACATGAAGTAAAAGTCTGTTCAAAACCGTTGGTCCAGAATTTAGTCTTTATCGTATTTTGGCTATATCTTGCTCAATATTTGGATTCATTAGGTGATTTTGCCGCCAAAATCACCATAAAACATTTGTCTACAGATCTAGGGTGAAAAATCAATATGGTCACTTTTATGATTTTCTGGAAAAATCCACTATTCACAGCCCACGAATTTTATAAATTTTCTTTCTTGTTTTAAGCTAGTTATTCATATATCTAATCAAGATTTATGCATGAATCAAGTTTATAATTTCTTGATAAAAATAAATGTCAAAGCATATATATATATATATATATATATATATATATATATATATATATATATATATATATATATATATATATATATATATATATATATATATATATATATATATATATATATATATATATATATATATATATATATATATATTCATATGAAATTAAAAGAAATCCAAGTATGATAGGTTTTACATTATACCTTTAAAATGAAGACTAGTTGGTTAGATCAACCAACAACCAAAAAGGATTGAAACCTTCAACCCAATATAGCTTCTCCACTCTAAACCACAACTAAAAACCTCCTATATATGAAGTGATTCTTGATTTTTAAAGTATCCTCCAACTTTAGCCCCAAAAATAAGCAAAAACAAGCTTAAAACACCTTTTTAATCACTTCCAAATGCATAAAACAACACTAGGTAGTCATACTCACTAGTGTAGCCATTATTTGATCTTCAAAAATTTATGTAAAAAGGTGTTTTGGAGCTGAAAATTTCGTGGCTAAGAGAGAGGAAAGAGTGGTGTGTGTGAATTTTATCTTTATGAAATGAGAAATAAAGGATTTTAGGCTAATATATTTTTCAAACACATGCATTGCCTACATTTTTTACCAACCAAATGAGGCCCTTTTACTTAGTTTTCTCCTCCCACCAATAGGGTGGAGAGGTGGTGTTTTCTTGTCCCCCAATCTGAATTTCAAAGTGGTGCTAGTTATATACTTAGGGTATTTGTTAAACCGCGATTCGTGTAAATGCTTAAAAACGTTAATTTTTCTCGTAAAGGTAAATTAGTCCCAAAATATGAAAAATGCAACAAATATCATAGAATTAATTCTATGGCATTCTAATGATATAGTTATCGATGCCTAACATATAATTTGCCAGTTCGTCATGAATTACGCGTTTATGCACTAGGGTTCTCGTTTTCTCGCAACTTCAAGTAAATTCTTTAAAAATGAAAAATATAAAATACATATAAAAAAAATATTAAATCGAGAATAAATAATGACCTCAAATTCCCAGATTGTCACAGCATTCCCATCTAACAGGGATCTTCGTCCCGAAGATCAATTTGCCTTATGGTCCGGTTTCTTGTTGAAATTGAACAGATGCGGACATTTCTTCCACATTTGATCTTTTCTTCCCCAAGTAAACTCCGGTCCACGCCTTGAGTTCCATCGGACCTTGACAATAGGGATCCGACATTGCTTCAATTGCTTCACCTCCCTATCCATGATCTCGACAGGTTCCTCGATGAAGTGCAATTTGTCATCGATCTTAACTTCATCCATTAGGATAATAAGTTATTCGTCGAACAAACACTTCTTTGGGTTCGACACATGAAAAGTATTGTGGACTTCCCTGCAGCTCCCGAGGTAATCCAAGTGTATATGCTTCCGGACCCACCCTTGATATAATCTCGAAAGGTCCAATATAACGGGGACGTCATTTCCCATACTTTCCAAAGCGTATAGCACCTTTCCATGGAAATACTTTTAGCATAACCTTGTCACCTACCTCAAATTCAAAGGTTTTCGTCTCACCGATATATTTTTCTGTTTACTACGAGCGGCTAACAACGATTTTTGATTTGTACAATCATCTCCGTAGTCTTACGAACCAATTCCGGCCCGGTGAGTTAGGAATCCCCAACTCACTCCAGCATACTGGTGATCGACATTTCCTTCCATAAAGAGCCTCGAAAGATGCCACTTAAATAATAGTGTGATAACTATTATTGTAGGAGAATTCCTCCAATGGTAAGTGCTTATCCCAAGTACTACCAAAATCAATCACACAAGCGCGCAATATGTTATCCAAGTTTGACTTGTCCTTTCACTTTGATCATCGGTTTGAGGATGATAAGCTGTGCTCATACCCAAATTTGTCCCCGATGATTCTTGAAGGGATCTATAGATATCTGATGCGAAATGACTGTCACAGTCCGAGATGATAGATATGGAAACACCATGTTTACAAACATTTACCTTCAAGTAGATAAGAGTAAGCTTCTCCAACTTAATAATTTTTTTTTTTTTTGCATTTATCGGAATAAAGTGGGTTGATTTGATCAATCGATCCACAATCACCCAAGTAGAGTCACAACCAGATGGAGTCCTTGGAAGCTTACTAATAAAGTTCATGGTAATACGTTCCCATTTATAAATAGGAACATCAGGTTGTTGAGGTAGTCCGGATGGCTTTTGATATTCAGCCTTGACCTTAGCACATGTCAAGCACATGCTAACATAAGTTGCAATGTCCGCTTTCATGTTTGGCCACCAATACCACTTCACCAAGTCATGGTACATTTTATCCGACCCGGGATGAATGGAATACTTGGACTTGTAAGATTCCAACATAATTAGATTTCTCAATCTTCCAAATAATGGTAACCATTCTCGTCCTGTTAGCCGTATTTAAAGTGATGGTCATATAATATACCGTTGCGAAGCTCGTGAAAAATACTATTCAACGGTGTCGAGAGTTCTTAGTTATTAATGTTTATGTAACGGGAATTAGTCCCGAACACACAAATGAGGAAGGCCTCCTAAACACTTAGTACTTAGTATAAAAGGCCTCCTAAGCCTCATTTGTGTGTGTGTCTTCCATTTCATTGTTTTGTAGAGAGAGAAACGTTTGTGTTTCTCTCACTAGGAATTCACATCTTCTTGTTTTTCTCTTTTCCTTCATCTAATCTAATCTTTCTTTTTTTGGTTTAATCTTCATCTACATTTCTATATCATATATAGTCGTGTGTTACAAACCAACAAGTGGTATCATTCGCCAAGGGATTCGTATTTGAGCATTTCGTGTGATTTTGATTGTTTTTCGTCAAAACATCAAACAAATTTCGTGTTTGTTTGTGTTTCTAAGAAGTATACCTTCTTTATATCGTGTAGTAGTGATTTGGGCATCTTGGTTTTGGCTTAAAAACAAGTATTTTGGATCAAAAGTTGAGAAATTTCGTGTTTGTTCATCTTTCCGAAATTCTTGCAAGCTTCTCCATCGGAAAGTACAAAGCACGTGTGGCCAGATCGCAATAACCTTAGGTTCTACTTTGCGATCTAAACATTTCGATACCTTATTCCGATCTGGACATTCCGATCGTTCTTTGCGATCTGGGATTCCGACGGCTCTTAAGGAACTTTGAGTCGTTACTCTGCCAAATTGATTTTAGCCACATTCCGATCTGAAGTTATTCCGATCTGAAGATTCCGACAGATCATCATTGCGATCTAGCATTCCGACAGATCATCATTGCGATCTAAGATTCCGATAGAAGGACTTTCCGATCGTAGAACATTCCGATAGAAGGACATTCCGATAGAACATTCCGATAGAATTTTCCGATGGGCATTCCGATGGAAATTTTGTTTGAGTAATTTTTAGTCTTAGCCACCATCTAGACTAGTTTCAGAACATAGTTTACACGAAGATCAAAAAAAAAAAAAAAAAAAAAAAAAAAAAAAAAAAAAAGTTAAAATTTTTAGGTCAAGTAAAATCAAATTTTTTCCCTACTAGTTTTTGGCTATCTCGAACTCAATTTCAAAATATGGCGATTCATAATTTTTTCAGCTTACCGTTTTGTCGGACTGAGGAATTTATTGTCGGACTGAGAAAAAAATAAATCGGAAGTTTCGAAATTTCAACATCACCACACGCTTTCTACGAATTGAGATCCTGTTGTTCACACGACTTCTACGATGACGTCTCAACAAGATATCTATGCTGCGGGTACTGAGAATCGTCCACCCATGCTTACCAAGGAGAACTACACTACATGGGCTAGTCGTCTCCTTCGTTATGCAAAATGTAAACCTCTGGGAAAGTTGATTGTCAACTCGATTCAAAAGGGTCCGTATGTTAGAAGAACAATTATTGTGCCTGGGGACCCTACGAATGCTAACCCAGTAGCTGATTCAAGTCATGAGCAAACAGATGAAGAATTAACTGAAGCTGAATCCAAACAACTCGACGCTGATGATCAAGCAATTCAAGTCATTCTTATGGGACTTCCTGAAGATGTTTATGCTGCTGTCGATAGTTGTGAAACCGCACACGAGATGTGGCTTAGGATTCAGAAAATGATGAAGGGCGGTGAAATCGGTTTACAAGAAAAGGAAACTAAGTTGCTTCGTGAATGGGAGAAATTTACATCTACTGAAGGGGAACAAATTGAACCTTATTATCATCGGTTTTCAACCCTCATGAACCATCTTAGAAGAAACAAACATGAACCTGCACAAATTGCTGCCAACATCAAATTTCTTGATAATCTTCCTTCTGAATGGTCACGATATGTCACTCTTGTCAATCAAACCAAGGATCTTCATGTCGTGGACTACACTCAAGTTTATGACTATTTGAAGATGAATCAAGATGAAGCTAACGAAGTTAGGGCAGAAAGACGTGCCAAGACACAAGATCCATTGGCTTTTATGGCAAACTCTCCATCATCTATGTCATATCCCATGGTACCCTACCATCAACCCTCATCAAGTAACTTCCTGCCACAACAACAACAACAACAACTCACTGCTTATGGATATCAACATCCTGCTGCTATGAATTACTTACAACAACCCATTGCCTGTTTTGATGACATTACCGATCCTACTCATGCTATTAATACTGGTCTTGCCCTTCTTGCAAAAGCATTCAAATTCACCATTAACCCCACCAACAACAATCAGAGAATCTCCTCGAACACTAGAAATAGGCAGATTGCTCAACCCTTCATGAATGCGAATCAAGATCGCCAATTGGTAGTTGCTGGAAACACGGGGACTCAGTTTCAACAATATGGTCAGAATGCTGGGCAGACCGTTGGCAATGCAGGGAATCAGTATGGTCAAAACCGTGGTCAAAATCCGGGTGTTCCGCATGCGGGTAATCAGAATGGGTTAATTGTTGTGCCAGCGGTTGGTAACCAGATGGGAAACATTGTGGCTGCAAGGGCTGAGAATACTGGTACGGGAAATGGAAACAACAATCGTCAGGTTCAGTGCTACAACTGCAGGGGATTTGGTCATTATGCTCGTGATTGCACAGCCAAAAAGAAGAGGGATGCTGCTTATCTTCAGACTCAGCTTCTCATAGCACAAAAAGAAGAGGCAGGAATCCCACTTCAAGCTGAGGAATTTGATCTTATGGCTTCTGCTGCAGAATATGACGAGGAAGAAGAGGTGAATGCCAACTACATCTTGATGGCAAACTTACAGCAAGCATCAACTTCAGGAATGCATGATGACAGAGCTCCCGTCTATGATGCAGACGGTCCCTCTGAGGTACACCTAAGTTTTGATGATAATGATATATATAATATGTCTAATCAGGAGGAAGAGTATACTGAGATGCTTGAGCCCTACATTGAGACACACGAGGACCAAACGAATAATAGTAATATTATTTCGAATGAGCCTAGTGTGGACCTTAGTGTGGATCAAGTTGCCCAGCCTACAACCCTTTCTGATGAGACACATGCGTATTATAAATCTCTATTTGATAAGCTTGCTAAGGATGTAGATCATGCTACGGTGGTTAATAATAAGTTTAGAGAAACTAATGCCAAATTGACCACTGAGCTTGCGGGATATAAGGAACGGGAGAAAAGTTTTGAGATTCATCATGCTAAAATCAAGGAACTTGAACAAGCTCATGCTACATCGGTTTATCAAGAAAAATGCACCACTAAGAAGTTAAATGCCTTACACTTAAGTAGTGCTAAAAAGATAAGCGAATTGAATGATGAAATCACTTCTCTTAATAAACAGCTTTCAACTGAAAAATCTATTGTTTCTGATTTAAAAGAAGAAAGAAAACAGCTAAAACATGATTTCAAAATTCGAGAAGATGGGCTTCTTGAGGATTTTTGCAAAGCGCAGGATAGGATTAGAGAATTAGACAACCTTTTAGTAAAACGTGGCCAAACTATGCAGACGATAAATATGCTCGCACCAAAAGTGAATGAGATAAATTACACTCGATACAAAATGGCTTTAGGTTGTCCTCTTCCCCCTAATCCAGGATACCTTAAGAAAGTTCAGGCCACTAATGAAACTTTATATAATGGTAGTGTGCTATTGTCTGATGAGCATGATCCTCCTAGTGTGCATGATTCCGAGGAAACTACTGAACTTGCTGTAGAGTCTCGTTTAAGAATGCAACAGCTTGATAAAGAAGTGATACCCGTTTATTATCCGAAAGTTAACCCGCCAACTGTTTTTGTTCGGTCTAAAACGAGTACTGAAATGATTTTGCTACCAAGTGAGGAATTGTCTGATGACCCTCCTAAACCGAGTATCACTCGCCGATTTCTAAACGAGCTTAAAGATAACTTTGTCATCCTTAAACGTGTTGTTAATTCAAAAATAACTGGAGGTAATTTTACATCACCTGTTCAGATTGAGGTTCAGAAAATTCTTCAAAACGATATTAATCCGATTATTAATCAAGTTGATGCTCGGTTAGGAAATTTGGAAAACGCTTTTCTAAAAGAATTAGCAAACTTTGTTGAAGACTTTAAATCTTTGACGAAGGAAGCTGATGAATCTCTTGATAAAATCAAAGTTTTGGAAAACGATCTTGAACGCCTCTCTAAAGCTAGTGATTGTATTGATAGTAGCCCTGTCGAGTTAGGTACCTCTACGTCGCATAATGAGAACCTCCAAACTGAGCTTGATCATATGAAAGAGAAAATGGAATCTTATGTCATTAAAAAGGATAAAGAATTCACCGATCTTTGGAATAAATTTGTCAAAAAATGTGATGAATGCAAATATGACAAGATTTCGTATGAAAAAGCTCAAAATGAAATGCAACAAACTATCATAAGGTTGCAGGCTCAGTTAGGAGGGGTTTCGGAAACAAATTTGGCCTCGTCAGGGTTAGAGAGTGCTAGTGGTGGTAATGTTCAGAAGCTTAAGGCTAAGATTGTAGATTTAGAATCTGTTGTTGTTTCATATAAGCGGGTTGTTGAACAAAGTAAGTCTGTCTATCAGAAACTTATTGATAAAATCTGTGAGAACTGTAAGTTAAAGGCCTTGTTAAAAGATAAGACTTCTGAACCTAGCTCGATTGTGGATACGATGATCCAGAAACCAGCATCCTCGGGACCCACTCGTATTGCTGTGACACCTTTTCCCAAGGTTGCTGGAACGAAAACTGCTGTGATTGCCCCAGGAATGTTTCGTGTTAGTTCTCCCTCTGTGCCTAGCAAACAACGTAAAGCAAGCGTTAGGACAAAACCGATCACTATAACTCCACCACAAGTTATTGATTTAAAAAGTGCTAATTCTAATAGACGCGTGTCTTCTTCTACAGGAATAAACAACTACACTAAGAGCAGAAGGCCACAGCCTACGAGCAATACAAGGAATGATAGGGTCCCTTTTGCCTCTAGAAGTAGTCGCCCCAAGATCAATAATGTGGAAGTAGAAGAACACCCTAGGAATTTACCGCTTTTTAATCATAATCAGAAACCTAATTCATCTGAATGTAATGACTTTAAGCTTGCTATTCGGAATGAAAAATCTGAAGTTATTTGTGCTAAATGTAATAAATGTTTCTTTACTTTTAGTCATGATGCTTGTGGTTTGACTATGAATGGTTTGAATTATGGTGGTTACACTCGAATTGACAAGTTGTCTGTCAGTGAACAAAAACGCACTCCTAAGGCTAAGGTGTATGTTCCAAAAAGTACGCATGTAGGGTCCACAGAAAGTCTTGCTAAGCCTAGTAGCCCTAGACTCACCTCTAAATGGTTGCCTACTGGTAGAAATTTTGACTGTAGTGGCAAAATTATCGAAACTAGTAGATCTCATACTGACAGTGAAACGTCGGTATGTGATACGGCTTAATTATCTTCTAACCCTACAGGAACCTATTTCATCGGTTGCCAAAATATTTGTTTCTCTTATCATTGGCAGGCTGTTGAAATTTGTCTCTGGTGCGTGGACTCGGGCTGTTCCAAACATATGACTGGGAATCGAAGCCTTCTCAAGAACTTTGTATGGCGTTTCATGGGAACTGTTCGATTTGGAAATGATCATGTTGCGGCAATTCTTGGCTATGGTGATCTTCATTGGGGAAATATAATCATCACAAGAGTCTCTTTTGTTGATGGCTTGGGACATAACTTGTTCTCGGTTGGGCAATTTTGTGATTCAGACTTGGAGGTCGCTTTCAGAAGTCATACATGTTTTGTAAGAGATCTTGAAGGAATTGATCTGTTGAAAGGAAATCGTACCACCAACCTTTACACCATTGATCTTTTTCAAATGTCTGCTGCTTCTCAAATTTGTCTCATGGCCCGAGCCACATCAACAAAGTCGTGGTTATGGCATCAAAGGTTATCTCATCTCAATTTCGATGCCATCACCCATCTCGCGAAAGATGATCTCGTTACCGGTCTTCCAAAGTTCAAATACACAAAAGACCATCTTTGTCCTTCATGTGAGCAAGGTAAAAGTAAGAAGAAGCCTCACAAACCCAAACCTGTTCCCAACTCAACGAATAGGTTACATCTCCTACATATGGATTTGTGTGGCCCAATGAGAATCAAAAGTATTAATGGAAAGCGGTATGTCCTTGTCATTGTGGATGACTATTCTCGCTACACATGGGTTCATTTTCTTGCTTCAAAAGATGAAACCCCTGATGTAATTATTAACTTCTTGAAGAAAACATCAGTTCTACTGCAAGCCCCTGTCATTATTGTGAGAACGGATAACGGTACAGAATTCACAAATCAGAAATTGAAAGCTTATTTTGACGAAGTTGGAATTTCTCATCAAACTTCGGCTGTAAGAACTCCAGAGCAGAATGGAGTTGTGGAACGGAGGAATCGTACGTTAGTTGAAGCTGCTCGAACGATGCTTCTCTCCTCTAGTGCACCGTTATTCCTTTGGGCCGACGCTATAGCAACTGCATGTTATACTCAAAACCGCTCCATTATTCACACCCGTTTCAACAAAACACCTTATGAGCTCATTAATGGAAGAAAACCGGATATTTCATTTTTACATGTCTTCGGTGCATTATGTTATCCGAAGAATGATCGTGAAGATATCGGTAAACTCGAACCTAAAGGTGATATTGGCTTTTTCATTGGTTATTCTTCAACTGCTTGTGCTTACAGGGTTTATAATCGAAGGACAAGAAAGGTAATGGAGACTATGAACGTTACCTTTGATGAACTCTCGGGTATGGCCTCTCAGCATAGAAGCTCACATCCCGAATTTCAAGGTCAGACTTCTGGACTCGTAAGTTCAGGACTCGCGCTTCAATTTGTGCCGTCAGCAATCTCATCGTTACAACCTTCGGAACGTGACTTGGAAGTTTTATTTGGGCCTATTTATGATGAATATATGGAGGGTCCTTCGTCATTTGGTGTTCCTCAAAATGCCCCGGCTGCACCTGCTATGGTAGTTCAAGAACCTCCGACTGCATCTACACCATCGGCATCTACTTCTGCACCATCTACGTCAACCTCAACCATAGTGACTCAAATCATTCCAACCACTTCTCCGATTGCTGACGCAACTCAACAACATTCTCAGCAAATTCCTAATCATGTTCATCTTCAGAATGAAATAGTTGCTGAAAATGCAAACAATGCGATGCTCAACGAACACGAGTTTGTTAATCCATTTGCGGCTTCCACAAGCACCACTCAGCCTTCAGCACCATATGTGGATCCGTCGAGCTCGCATCAAGTTTCTCATACACTTCCACATGAACATAAATGGACTAAGAATCATCCTTTGGTTCAAGTGATTGGCAATCTCTCACGACCGGTCTCAACACGAAATCAGCTGCGTACCGATGGTGATATGTGTATCTATGCACTATCAGTCAGCACAATGGAACCAGCAAGTGTGAAAGAAGCAATGACCGATGCATCATGGATTGAGTCTATGCAAGAAGAACTCAATCAGTTCATCCGACTCGATGTATGGGAGTTAGTACCTCGACCGGATAATATCGATCCGCTTACCCTGAAATGGTTATTCAAAAACAAGATGGATGAGGAGCAAACGGTCATTAGGAACAAGACTCGGTTAGTTGTGAGAGGTTATAAACAGCAGGAGGGAATTGATTTCGCCGAATCCTTCGCCCCGGTTGCTAGGATGGAAGCTATTAGGATTTTCTTGGCATATGCTGCACACAAATCGTTCACTGTGTATCAAATGGACGTGAAGACGGCTTTCTTGCATGGGCCGTTAAAAGAAGATGTGTATGTATGTCAACCTGAAGGTTTCATTAATACCGAACATCCAAGCCATGTCTACAAGTTGAAAAAGGCAATTTATGGTTTGAAACAAGCACCGAGGGCATGGTACGACGAATTATCATCATTTCTTCTACAAAATCACTTCAGCAAAGGAACCATTGATCCAACGTTGTTTATCAAGCACTACGGAAACGACATCTTGGTGGCTCAGGTTTATGTAGATGATATTATATTTGGTTCTACTAACCCAAAATATTCCATATTATTTGCCGACCTTATGAAAAGTCGATTCGAAATGTCCATGCTGGGGGAAATGACGTTCTTTCTTGGTCTCCAAGTTCACCAATCCCCCCGTGGTATTTTCATAAATCAGTCCAAGTATGTGCTTGAGATTCTAACGAAATTTGGTATGGATAACTGTGATCCTATTGGTACTCCAATGGACACTAAACACAAGCTTGATTTGGATAAGAAAGGGACAATTGTAGATGCTACAAAATACCGAAGTATGATCGGGTCCCTTATGTACTTAACCTCAAGCAGACCGGACATTGTGCATGCTACTTGTTTATGTGCTCGGTACCAGGCTCAGCCAACCGAGAAGCACCTCAAGGAGGTTAAAAGGATCTTTCGTTATCTCCGGGGAACCATTAACATGGGTCTCTGGTATACGAAGGATTCTGGTTTTAATCTCACTGGTTTTTCAGATGTCGATCATGCAGGGTGTCAGGATACATTCAAGAGCACTTCCGGTGGAGCACAATTCTTAGGCGAGAAGCTAGTGAGCTGGTCATCAAGGAAACAAGACTGTACGGCGTTGTCAACCGCGGAAGCAGAATATGTGTCTCTATCCGTGTGTAGTGCTCAAGTCCTTTGGATGAGAACACAACTCACGGATTATGGCTTTTTCTTTAACAAAGTCCCTATTTATTGTGATTCACAATCAGCCATAGCCATATCCTGCAACCCGGTCCAACACTCCAAGACCAAGCACATAGCTGTCCGATTCCATTTCATAAAGGAGCATGTGGAAAAAGGAACGATCGAACTGTTCTTTGTCAAGACGGACTACCAACTAGCCGACATCTTCACCAAAGCTCTTCCTCAAGACAGATTTGAATTCTTGGTTCGTCGACTTGGTATGCGTAGTTTCACTCCTGATGAACTTGAACGTCTTGCACATTCGCAGTAATCTTGTATATATTTATCATAAAATCAAAATACAAAAATATAAAACCTATAAAAACAAAATAAAAAATGAGAAAACCTTTCAAAAAATACCAAAAATATTCTTCTCCGACATGTCTCTCAGCATCGATAATATGGACGTGCTTAGAAATGTTGTTCAATAACAACACGGGTACGTACATAAAGTTCGAATGAGAGTTTAAATGTTTTCAAAACATGTCTTTTCTAATTTTCTTCTCATAATGGCTTATAGTCACATGTCAGACTATAACCCGGTCCCTAAATAAAGGAAAGTCTTTGACTTATCCTCAACAACGAGAAATTCATTTTTCTCGGTCATGAGCTTATATCGAAACATTCAAAGTTTTAAGCTCATGAACACAATTTTTCTCGGACTTTTGAGCACAATTTTTCAAAGTATTTCAAAACAATGTGCTCATATACTCCCCTATTTAAATACAATCTCTTTTCGAGGGGGAGTATAATGATTTCATAAACATCTGTTCCAAAGTTTCATGACACATTATTCTCTCCATGTTTCATCACTAATTTCACAAAAATTTCAATTTCATGCAATTTTTGAGGGGGAGAATAGTGATTAAAATATGTTGTCTTGGATAATATCTTTGATGTAAGTGCTTTCTCTTCCTAATATGTGCAAAAACCTTTCCTTTTATGATGCACATATGTAGGGGGAGCGTTTTTGGTGATATAGAAAACTTTCAAGGTGTAAACATTGATTTCTTCAACACCTTGACTGCATTTTCAAATGATTTTTCTGGTTACGATATCTATACCCTTCAACACATAAATTCACGATGGTATTGGTGTCAAAAGGTGGTTAGGTATTCGTCCTATGATCCAACCAGAACCGGAGGGATCTTCCCAGGGACAATCCATTAGAACTTAGAAGTCCTTAGGAAAGATGGAGTAGTTGAGTGTACGGGAATAATGCCGACTAATGACTTAAGCTAGCACTGGAACAATCACAACAAGGTGCTAGTTATGACGTCTTGGTAAGCATTGAAGGGGTTGAAGAATGAAAAAGAAATGTAAGGATAAAGGGTGTAAAGAAAGAAGCCCTCCATACAACTTAGGCAGAAACCGGGTCAATACATCTATTATCAGAATCACTTTGATGATTTCTGATACTGAAGACAAAGCATCATGGACCCAGTGATGCAATGCACAACCCTTCCCAGCCTACTCAAGCTTCTCTCAAAAGAAGTTTGTTTTATTGTCACGGAGTTCAACTCATTTCTATCAACTTTCTCACTCCGAGATAGTAGATATTGAATAGGTGGCAGTCTGCTCCAGCCTCCGATCACCAAATAAACGTGCACTTATAGAGTCTAGAGCCAACGAGATTCATCAAAAATCTCATTAGGACACTCATTCCATAGATCAATTGTTGTTCATCATTAGAACACAAGCGATGATTTACAGAGTCCTACGCTCTATCCTTGTGGTATTGCTAGAACATTCAGAGTGATACTCTTTAGTATTCACAGTGATGAATGGAAATCCTTCCAGTGTTAACATCAAACAGCACTACGGTAGGTCATATGTAAGATTCACTTGAATTAAACATATGTTAACTGGAAAGCAACAGTGGTTTGATTCTTAATTGATTCAAACTCGTTCCAGGTCTCGACGCAATATCTTTATGATCTTGCCAGAACATTCAGAGTAATACTTTTCAGTATTTACAATGACGAATGGAAATCCTTCCAGTGTCATCATCAAACAGCACTGCGGTAGGTAACTTGTGCGATTCTATATGAATCAAACTTGTGTCAACTGGAAAGCAACGATGGTTTGATTCTTAATTGATTCAGACTTGTTCCAGGAAAGTGAATTGACGACTTAATCAGCAGAATGGAACTGCATGATTCACTCCTTACTTTGAATTATCTTTCGATATATTCAATTATTGAGAACGGCTACCATAGCTGGAAATCCTGTCAAGGAAGTTCTTTGAACTTACCTGATCACAGGTACAGTATTCGTACTGTATAACGGGAAACCGGTGGAATGCAAACGGTGGCGTTATCTCAAGAGTTGCAATTCAAGGCCACATATTCAGGATTATTGAAGAAAGCTCAAGAACATCTAAAGACAAAGACTTCCGCTACTCTGATGATCAAGGGAGATTGTTAACAAGCTTTCATGTCAACTCAAAACATGAGTATGTGGGTAAAGACACAAGAACACAAGCTGGAAAAGTTACAAGATCAAGTCAAGGCAAAGATCAAAGATCCAAGATCACAAGTCATGAAAGGAACTATGAAAGAACTCTCAAGACAACGAGCTTCAAAGTCTGCAACACCAACGAAGTGAAGTCACATATTACATGACCACCCCTTAGGGGGAGATTGTTAGTCGTATTTAAAGTGATGGTCATATAATATACCGTTGCGAAGCTCGTGAAAAATACTATTCAACGGTGTCGAGAGTTCTTAGTTATTAATGTTTATGTAACGGGAATTAGTCCCGAACACACAAATGAGGAAGGCCTCCTAAACACTTAGTACTTAGTATAAAAGGCCTCCTAAGCCTCATTTGTGTGTGTGTCTTCCATTTCATTG
Organism: Glebionis coronaria; assembly: GCA_025667525.1. Classification (NCBI taxonomy): domain Eukaryota; kingdom Viridiplantae; phylum Streptophyta; class Magnoliopsida; order Asterales; family Asteraceae; genus Glebionis; species Glebionis coronaria. Next base: position 149,248,696 of record CM046876.1, read on the forward strand.
TTTTGTAGAGAGAGAAACGTTTGTGTTTCTCTCACTAGGAATTCACATCTTCTTGTTTTTCTCTTTTCCTTCATCTAATCTAATCTTTCTTTTTTTGGTTTAATCTTCATCTACATTTCTATATCATATATAGTCGTGTGTTACAAACCAACACGTCCCCTTAGACATTTTGTACCATCGGATCTAGTTTCAAAAGGTTCAGCTTCACCACAAAAGTTTTCAAATTTAATATTTTCAGAATTCATAGCTTCAGCTTGTGCTTTTTGAATCTATTCCGGTAAATCATTATGTACCGTTACTACTAAAGCACGCATTTAGAGAGGTTTGTCCCTTTCCTTCCTGCTTAACGCATCAGCTACCACATTTGCTTTTCCAGTGTGATAACGAATTGTACAATCGTAATCACTCAAAAGCTCGATCCAACTATGTTGCCTCATGTTTATCTCTTTTTGATCCATACTATACTGTAGACTCTTATGATTGGTGAATACCGTACACTTAGTCTCGTGCAGATAATGTATTCAAAGGCGAAGATCAAAAACCACCGCGCTCAATTTCAAGTCATGGGTGGTGTAGTTTTTCCTCGTTCTTCCTAAGTTGCCTAGAAGCATATGTAATAATCTTTTCTCACTGCATCAAAACAGCTCCAAATCCTTTTAAGAGACGCATCACAATAGACAACGAAATCCTCGCTGCCCTTATAAAATGACAAGATTGGCGCACTACACAATTTAAGATTCGACGTTTGAAATGCCTCTTCGCTATTCTTAAAATAACCCATAATATCGTCGATGAACACGATCACGAATTTGTCAATATACGGCTTGCACACACGGTTCATTAAACCTGTGAACACAATCAGTGCATTGGTCAAACCAAGAGGCATAGCCAGAAACACACAATGACTATAACGAGTCCTAAAGGTCGTAATAGGAATATCTTCCTCGCGTATGTGAAGTTGATGGTAACAAGAACGAAAATCAATCTTAGAGAAAACACGAGAACCTAGAAGTTGATCAAATATATCATCAATTCTTTGAAGCGGTTAACGATTCTCAATCGTTAGCTTATTCAGTTCTTGGTAATCGATACTCATACGGAACGAACCATCTTTCTTCTTAACAAATAGAATAGGAGCTCCCCAAGATGACGAGCTTGGTCGAATAAAGCTTTTCTCGGACAATTCTTGCGATTGTTCTGATAATTCTTTCATTTCAGATAGTGCTAAACGATATGGTGTACGCACCACGGGTGCAACACCATGAATAAGATCAATATGAAAATCAATTTGCCCCGGTGATAGAAGTCTGGGCAGTTCATCAGGAAATACATCAGGAAAATCACGCACGATAGGAACATTATCGATAGCAAAGCTTTACCATTCAAGGGTATCTTAACCTTTTTCCCACCACATAGAATAGATGCGTTATACCGAGATAACCAGTCCATCCCAATCATGACATCAAAACATCCTAGTTCCATAACTCTTAGATCGGTTAAGAAGGAACGGTTAAAAAAAATTTAGATTACACCCTCTTAGGATGTTATTGGTACTTACTATTTTTCCATCGACCAATTCGGTTTCATTAATAGTACCTAATTCAGCTGGTTCAGTATCAATAAGGGTACAAAAGTTTCCAAATTCAAAACTCTTATCAGTACCCGAATCAAATAAGGTATTAGAATATCAGTTGTGGAGTAAGACGTACTAGTAGCGACTCTTGGATCTTGTTGTGCCTCTACCTCCCAATTGATAGGAAGCACCACGGTTTTTTTACATTTGGGCATTCTTTTTCAATTGAGGGCATATTCGGTCCATTCGCGCCACCAGATCCGTCTCTAGAACCAACCGCACGATCAGAACCACTTGCTCCACCCAAACTACCGGGCCTACTAGAGCCGCCAGTTCCATCATTCATTTTGGCCATGAATTTAGTCAAGGATGCAACAGTGTGCTCATTAATAACTTGGCGCATACATGCCTTAGTCACATATATATATGTATATATATATTTAGCGGTATAATTATGATACAACGCAATTCAAATCATAACGAATATTCATTCAATGATTGCATTTCGACAATAACGAATAAATAAAAGGAACAAAGGATAGAGAAGAAATAAATGATTAAAAGAAACAAGAAAGGGAAGATAATCATAGAACGATAAGGAAATTGAAAATCGAAGATAGTCATTTCATTAATCACAACTAGTACAAGTTGTATTGTTATGCATTATAGATTATCATCGTCTAATGCTATACAACCTAAATATACTAGTTCTACCAACTGATATCACAGTTTAGCTAGTGATTAACAAATGACACTATAGATGAAAAGATAATCTACCAAGAGTTTACAGGTGATCTAGGTAGCTAGGAAAACTCATCGGTCCCACTAGAAGAATATTTCTTCAATGTTGTTCCGGGACGCTTGACACCCTCCTAAATTGGCGACTTTAGAACAGCCCCAAAATGAACCATCACACGATTATAGATTTAGAGGAACGGAACAAAGAACAAGTCAAACAAAAAATTTATCCGTGCAAACGGCATATGCTTAAGCCCACGCATTTATTAGCCCTTATTTCCATGGGTCGACCAAACCTATGCAAATAAGTTTTCATAAACAAATAGTTCAATAATTTATTATTTCCTTGTTCAAATAAATGGTCAATTTATTTCAACAAGATAATGATAAATTATCTTATTTGAGCATCTTCATTTAACACAAAAGATCTAGATTGAATACAGCAAAGACCGATATAACGAAATTCTAGTGATATGGTATGGCATTTTAGTAGGCATGTAAATACCGTACCAATCAATACAAATTCCTTACAAGCAACAAGCATGATTTCAGAAAACAAGTTTCCAAAAATGATAAAGAATCTAAGATCAATGAGATCGAAGATTCAATCTTTTAAAGAAGATGAATGGATCATTAATTCAAGAACAAGAATCATGGAATCAAAATCTTTGAAACCAAATAATTATCACTGGTAATATTACCCATTTCGTTGGGATCATGGATATCCACAACTTATTTAAACTCAGAAATAAAGGAATTTAGCTTGGAAATGACTTTGTGACAATCTACGTCATAATAATACCTCGTATTAATACAAAATTAACATTTATAATTAAATAAATGAATACATGACTTGTAATTTACAAGTACAAATAATACAAAATAAAAACATATATGTATCTCATATATATATATATATATATATTCTCTTTCTGGTCCCATCGGTAATTCGGAGATTTCGCTTGTGACAGTTATAGTTAAAAGATTTCAAAAACTTTTTATTTTTGGAAAATCTTTTGTTCTCTATAACTTAAGCTCTGATACCAATCTGTAACACCCCCAATTTCGGGTCATATGCGGAAGCTCATATGGGGTGCTACTTCATAATACAACAGCTCAAGTAATAGAAAACGACTCGAAAAGAATCGTTTTAAAAATAAACTTTCAATTGAAATAGCATTTGATAAATCGTTCACAACATGGTCCCCAAACATTTATTAAACAAGTACACAACATCTTTTCATAATAAAAGTCATTGAACGATTTTTACAAAATGGCGAGCTTTAAACATCTTTATTATTAAACCGCAAGTACCGAAATCCCTCCTTTGCCATTACCTTCAAGGGCCTGAGATAAAACATGCTAAAACTTGTCAACAAAAGTTGAGTGAATCTATAGAGTTTATAAATAAACATTACCAAACACTAATACGTTTTAAAGCCATCAACCATAACAATGTGTATCAAACAAAGTTATAAAGTTTTATTATAAGCATCATGACATTAAAACGTTATCATAATATTTGCCCACCATACACCTCGCCAAGTGTATTTTAAACTCTCACGCATGTATCCTCCTTGGGCCTCAATCGTGCCCTAACGATAGCTAGTCGTTATAGGACGGGAGGAGGTCGGTCCTCCCGAATAGTACTATACCATGTATAAGCCCCTACCATTACTCGGTAGCTAACAATTCATGATATATATATATTTGGAATTTTATTCAACGAATAAGCAACTTATAATAATAATCATGGCATTAAACATTTCCTTGTGTTCTATTTTAAAACAAGCATGGGTTTACCACAACTTCTATATGCGCCCCTTAATGGTTTACCGCAACTACGAGTTGTACCCTTAATTTTCAATACAAACAATTTATAATATATAGGATTCACCAAAACTTTTATATGCACCCTTTAATGGGTTTACCGCACATCAAGTTGCACCATTTATTTTCAATAACTAAGCATGTTATCCCCCTCGCGGGTTTATAAAATCATCTTTAAGAATTTAAAAGCGAGGCTATAGACTCACCTTAGTGCGATACAACGGACGAACGAACCGGACTGTAGAGAAATGAAAAAGGTATCCCAAGTATTATCCGCGACCTACAAACGTGATCATGGCCTTAAATACGCGTTTTAAGAATACGTAAAACTATGATGAAAAAATGTTCAATATGATGCAATACTTAAGCTACATTGCCCCATTAACCAAGCTAAGGTGTAACCATATCCAATATAGTTTAAAACCTGAATTTACATCCCAATTTATAATTCTAAATCCCCATTCAATCATTTTATTTTGGTTTGCACAACAAAACACCACAAGTTTAAGATAACTCTAGACGTAAAAGTCATAAAAGCATTCCCGAAAAGGCTGACTTGGGGAGGGCATATCTCCCAAACCATAAAGCCATTGACCTTGTGGTTTTTACGACTGGAAAGGTATTGAAATCTAGTTTCTAGACGAATTTTCTAATCAACCTGAAGGTTTACTCATTTTTCTAAATGTTCAAAATACCAACAGTGAGCAATTTTAAGGTTCGGTGAAAAACTGTTTTGGTCCACCTTCATGGGAGTGGTTATGCCAAACCATGAAGGCTATAAACATGAGTTTTTCTCCCATGGAAAGTTTCATGAATCTAGTTTCCAAAATGTCCAACCAATCATTTTTATACATTACCAAACGACAGCAACCTAGTTTTTAATAATAAGTGGTCAAATCAGATTTTTCACCCCAAAGTTTACTCTATCCGTTTTGGTCATAAATCACAATCCGTGATAGTAATAGATGCAAGGTCAGCGGCCATGTTTAAGTTATGATGTCTACTAAATCTACAACTTTTAAAAAGTATACTTTATAGTTCAAAAACATGAAGTAAAAGTCTGTTCAAAACCGTTGGTCCAGAATTTAGTCTTTATCGTATTTTGGCTATATCTTGCTCAATATTTGGATTCATTAGGTGATTTTTCTGCCAAAATCACCACAAAACATTTGTCTACAGATCTAGGGTGAACAATCAATATGGTCACTTTTATGATTTTCTGGAAAAACCCACTATTCACAGCCCACGAATTTTATAAATTTTCTTTCTTGTTTTTAGCTAGTTATCCATATATCTAATCAAGATTTATGCATGAATTAAGTTTATAATTTCTTGATAAAAATAAATGTCAATGCATATTTATATATATATATATATATATATATATATATATATATATATATATATATATATTCATATGAAATTAAAAGAAATCCAAGTATGATAGGTTTTACATTATACCTTTAAAATGAAGACTAGTTGGTTAGATCAACCAACAACCAAAAAGGATTGAAACTTTCAACCCAATATAGCTTCTTCACTCTAAACCACCACTAAAAACCTCCTATATATGAAGTGATTCTTGATTTTTAAAGTATCCTCCAACTTCAGCCCCAAAAATAAGCAAAAACAAGCTTAAAGCACCTTTTTAATCACTTCCAAATGCATAAAACAACACTAGGTAGTCATACTCACTAGTATAGCCATTATTTGATCTTCAAAAATTTATGTAAAAAGGTGTTTTGGAGCTAAAAATTTCGTGGCTAAGAGAGAGGAAAGAGTGATGTGTGTGAATTTTATCTTTATGAAATGAGAAATAAAGGATTTTAGGCTAATATATTTTTTAAACACATGCAGTGCCTACATTTTTGACCAACCAAATGAGGCCCTTTTACTTAGTTTTATCCTCCCACCAATAGGGTGGAGAGGCGGTGTTTTCTTGTCCCCCAATCTGAATTTCAAAGTGGTGCTAGTTATATACTTAGGGTATTTGTTAAACCGCGATTCGCGTAAATGCTTAAAAATGTTAATTTTTCTCGTAAAGGTAAATTAGTCCCAAAATATAAAAAATGAAAAAAAAATATCATAGAATTAATTCTATGGCATTCTAATGATATAATTATCGATGCCTAACATAGAATTTGCCGGTTCGTCGTGAATTACGCGTTTACGCACTAGGGTTCTCGTTTTCTCGCAACTTCAAGTAAATTCTTTAAAAATGAAAAATATAAAATACATATAAAAAAATATTAATCGAGAATAAATAATGACCTCAAATTTCCAGATTGTCACAGAATATCACTATAAAATGGGTTTATTACGTCGAGGGACTGAATCATAATTTATTCTTGGTTGGTCAATTTTGTGATGCGGATTTGGAAGTGGCTTTTCGGAAAACTACTTGCTATGTTAGAGACTACGATGGGAATGACCTTCTTATAGGTTCTCGTGGTTCTGATCTCTACACGGTTACTCTTCAAGACACGTCTTCAATAAATCCAATTTGCTTAATGGCCAACGCTTCATCCTCTCAAGCATGGTTATGGCATCAACGATTGTCACATCTCAACTTTGACACCATCAACTTGCTTTTGAAGAATGATACTGTGACCGGTCTTCCAAAGTTAAAATTCGTCAAAGACCATCTTTGTTCTTCTTGTGAGTTGTGGAAAGCAAAACGAAAGTCTTTCAAAACAAAGACCACCCCAAGCTCAAAAGGATGATTGGAACTTCTACACATGGATTTATGTGGTCTCATGCGTGTAGAGAGTATTAACGGGAAAAATTATATTCTCGTGATTGTTGATGATTACTCAAGATACACATGGACTTTCTTCTTAAGGTCCAAAGATGAAACACCAGAGGTTCTCAAAAACTTTCTCAAGATGATACAACGCAATCTTCAAGCTCAAGTCTTAACCATAAGAACGGATAGGGGTACTAAATTTTTGAACAAGACTTTGCAATCTTACTTTCAAGAAGAAGGCATCTAACATCAAACGTCTATTGCTCGAACTCCTGAACAAAACGGCGTTGTCGAAAGACGGAACCGCACTTTGGTTGAGGCTGCTCGAACAATGCTTTATGCTTCAAAATTACCACTATTCTTCTGGGCTGAAGCAATTGCAACTGCCTGTTATACTCAGAATCGTTCTCTCATTATCCCTAGACATGAAAAGACACCTTACCACATCATCAATGGCAGGAAACCTAATCATTTCATGTATTTGGATCTTTATGCTACATTCTTAAAGACGGTGAGAATCTCGACAGGATGAAAGAAAAAGGTGATGCATGTATTTTTGTGGGATATGCTACATTGTCGAAAGGATATCGAGTTTACAACAAGAGAACAAAGATTATTGTTGAAACAATTCATGTGAACTTTGACGAATTGCCACAAATGGTACTTGATCACAACAGCTCAAGTCCCGCACCTCAATGTCCAGCAATGACACCTACACAAAACAGTGTACGTCCCGTGCAAGAATGTCAAGAAAGTCGACGGATACGACACAAATGACTGAGTTGGTTGATTTATATGATCTAATGTTTGATGAATTTTACTATGGAAACAAGCAAGTTGTGTCAAAGCCTTCTGCTGTCAATACTGCTGATGCACCCAAACAAAGTCAACAAGACACAACTGCATCTACTTCAGCAACCGTTGCTCAAGAGACAATTCCATTAGATACTCAACAAACTCAAGAAACTGTCATACAACCAACATCACCAACCGTCAATGCTGAAGGAGAAAACAACAATCAAGCAGTCGATGCACAACCTGACGAAGAAGATTTCATCAATCTGTTTGGTACACCGGTACGTGAAGTCAGAGAGTCTTCTACTCAACATGTTGATCCATCCAACATGCATACATTCTACCAACGATATCCATCCACTCACCATTGGACACGTGATCATCCATTGGAGCAAGTCATTGGAAATCCTTCACAACCGGTTCGAACACGCAGACAACTCGACATCGATGGCGATGTGTGTATGTATGCACTCACCGTAAGTTCAACTGTACCTACAAACATCAAGCAAGCCATGACTGATCATGTGTGGATTGAATCAATGCAAGACGAAATTCATCAATTTGAATGCCTAAATGTTTGGGAACTTGTTGACAGACCCTATGGAATTTCGCTTTTAGATTTCAAATGGATCTGGAAAAACAAACTGGATGAAGAACAAACCATCACCAAAAACAAATCTCGTCTTGTGGTTAAGGGATATCGTTAACAAGAAGGGATAGATTTCGATGAATCATTTGCTCCAGTTGCTCGTTTGGAATCTGTCAGAATATTCCTTGCTTATGTTGCACATAAAGGCTTCACGGTTTATTAGATGGATGTTAAAACTGCTTTTCTCAATGGTCATTTGAAGGAAGAAGTATATGTGAATCAGCCGGAAAGGTTCATTGATCCTCGTCATCCTGACAAAGTCTACCGTCTCAAGAAGGCAGTATATGGACTCAAACAAGCTCCAAGGGCGTGGTACGATGAATTATCAAACTTCTTGGTATCCAAAGGATTCTCCAAAGGTTCAATTGATCCTACTCTCTTTATTAATAAACATGGGGATGATATATTTCTTGTGCAAGTTTATGTTGATGACATCATTTTTGGTTCTACGAACCCAAAACTTTCAAAACATTTTGAAAAATTAATGCACAACAAATTTGAAATGTCAATGATGGGGGAGCTAAAATTCTTTTTAGGTCTCCAGATTCATCAATCTCCACGTGGTATCTTTATTAACCAAGCTAAGTATGCTCAAGAGATACTTAAAAAGTATGGTATGTAATCATGTGCTCGTGTTGGTACACCATTGTCGACCACATCCCTAGACGCTGACTTGTACTCATATCCCGTAGATCAAACGTGATATCGTAGTATGACCGGGTCTCTTATGTACCTTACAGCCAGCAAGCCTGATATTCATCATGCCACAAGCTATTGTGCACGATATCAAGCCAGACCTACTCAAAAGCACCTCAAAGAGGTTAAACGGATCTTTCGGTACCTTAAGAATACCATTCACATAGGACTCTAGTATCCGAGGGAAACCGGTTTTCATCTAACAGCTTTTTCAGATTCTGATCACGCAGGTTGCCTTGATAGTTGAAAAAGCACTTCTGGTAGCGTATAATTTCTAGGGGAAGACAAGCTTGTAAGCTGGTCGTCAAAGAAGCAGGATTGTACTTCGCTCTCATCAGCTGAAGTAGAATATGTGGCTCTATCCGCATGTTGTGCTCAAGTCCTCTGGATGAGAACTCAACTCACAGATTATGGGTTCCACTTTGATAAAATACCTATGTATTGTGACTCAAATCCGGCCATAGCCATATCTTGAAATCCGGTTCAGCACTCCCGTACCAAGCACATTGCAGTCAGATATCACTTCATCAAGGAACAAGTGGAACATGGTATCGTGGAATTATACTTTGTCAGAACTGAGTACCAGATAGCAGACTTATTTACTAAAGCCCTATCCCAAAATAGGTTTCAGTATCTCGTTGGCCGTCTTGGTATGAAGTATATGACTCCAGAAGACTTGGAGGTTTTGGCAAATGAAGCTGCTTGATATTCTCTCATAATGACTTCTAAGTAAATGTCAGCTTAGAACTCGAACTTCATCTTAAGGAAAGTTTATCACGGATGATAACTTATCCTTCACAACGGGAAATTTATTTTTATCGGTCATGAGCTAGTCACAAAACAATCAAAGTTTTTGAGCTCATGAAAAACAGACCCGCAAGGGAAGTGTACGTTTCAGTGCGCTTTTCGAAAGCAATAGAAGAGAAGTCTTCTATCATGACTATTTTATAACCGTTGAACATAAATTTTCAAGAATTTCTCAAAAGATTTTTCTAAATCTTTCAAAATTGTGTGTTCAACACTCCCTTCCTCATAATATGGTTTTTATATCTCAAAAATTTCATATGTTATTTTGATCAATTTATGAGGGGGAGCATTTTAAAATCAAGCCTTTAATGTTGTTGGGTACATCTCAAAGTTGTCATATTTTATGTATCCAACACATTCCGAAAATGATATGAAATTGTCAAATGTAATATTATTTCGGAAAAAGGAATCTCATCTCCTTACCTCAACATATTCTGTGGTGTCATCTTTCCAAAATTTTGTCAAATTTTTGTCTCAAGACCCACATATATTGTTGAGGGGGAGCGACCCGATTACAAATGTTCCATGATTCATGCGTCTACACATTTTTCTCTCCCGTTGATTTTCAGAAAATTGTCACATTTTAATAAATTGGTATCTCTAATATTATGTTTTTCTATTAGAGATAGGGGGAGAAAATGTGATTAAAATGTAATACATCGCAACATGTGATCTTAAAGACTCAAGTGCAACTCTTTCCTTCACATGCTAAAAAAATTTTAATATCGATGCATGTGTGAAGGAGGTATTTCGAAAATGTAAAACTTTCAAAGTGTTAAAAGTTTTGATTTTTATCAAGCACTTTGAATGGTTTTCAATGGTTTATGGTTACAATCTATACCCAAAACAACCTACTATCCACAACGAAACGATGGAGTCAAAAGGTGGTTTAGGATAGGAAACTAAGTCCTATGATCCAACCTGAATCGGAGGGATCTACCCAAGGACATTCCATAGATAGAAATAGTTGTCCTTAGGAAAAATGGAGTAGAATGAAGCTGAATGCGGACCAATTACTTAAGTTAGCACTGGAACAATCACAACAAGGTGCTAGTGATGACGTGTTGGTAAGCATTGAAGGAATTGAATATTCTATGCAACTTAGGCAGAAACCGGGTAAGCACATCCTTTAAAGACAAATGTCATGGACCCAGTGATGCGATGCACAACCCTTCCCCAGCCATTCGAGTTTCTCTCAAAAGAAATTGTCTCATTGTCACGGAGATCAACACGTATCTATGACTTCCTCACTCCGAGATAGTTAATATTGAAAAGGTGGCAGTTTTCTCTAGCCTCCGATAAACAAAATGCACTTATCGAGTCTAGAGCCAAAAAGAGATCAATTTATTGTCTCATTAGGACACAGTCGAGTCCTACGCATTATCCTTGTGATATTGCCAGAACATCTGAGTGATACGATTTACAATGAAGATGGAAATCCTGCTTGAGCCAACATCAAACAAGCTCATGGTAGGTACCTTGTGCGATTCTACACGAATCAAACTTGTGAGAACTGGAAAGCAACTAAGTTTGGATTCTTAATTGATTCAAACTTGATTCCAGGTTTCCTCGCAAAATCCGTGTGATCTTGCCAGAACATTCAGAGTGACACTCTTTAGTGCTCACAGTGACGAATGGAAATCCTTCTAGTGTCAACCTCAATCAGCACTCCGGTAGGTAACTCACAAGATTCTTTATTAATCGAGCTTGTGACAAACTGGAAAGCAACAATGGTGCGATTCCTTTAGAATCAAACTTGTTCCAGGAAATCTGAATTGACGACTCCAATCAGACGGATAATTTATCCTTATGATTCACTCTTTACGTTCGTAGTCTGCTTTGAGACGGTCGAGTAAAGAGAACAGGCTACTACCGCCGGGAAACCCTGTCAATGAGACTCTTAATTGAATCTACCTGATCACAGGTACGGTATCTTATACTTTCTAACGGTCTTCACCGACCGGAGGTAAAACGCTACTGAATTAGGGTGAAATGTTCAAAGCCATTTCGTCCGTGTCTATATATGTTGTTGCATATCAAGATGGTGGCGTAGCTGTGTACTAACCGAAGTCGTCTTCACATGGTCATACTAAAAGTTAAAGTCTTCCGCAACTCTGATGGATATTTGAAGCACTAACTACAAATTCATTTGAATGGGAGATTGTTAACCGTTCAAAATCAACAAAGTATGAACATGTCAATTCAGAAGTCACAAGAGCACAAGATGGCGATAATCAAGATACCTAAGATTGTAAGAATGTAATAGGTCATCTTAGTCACAAGGAGCACAAGATGAAGATCTCAAGCACTAAAAGTCAAATGATAAAGGCTCAAGATAAAGATCACAAAAGCATGAAGGAACAAAGCCGTTGCAAACAAGATCAAGACCAAGATACAAGACCAAAGAAGCAAGATCACCTCCACAAGAATGTATTCACTCAATCATCTTATGAATTTAAAGATGATCGATACATTGGGGGAGATTGTTAGCCCTATATTTTATATAGTCGAACAAGAATGTAATAGGTCATCTTAGTCGTTATTGGTCTTGTATTGTAATAGAATAGTCGGGTTAACCAGGCTTGGACTTTAAGCTAATATTGTATAAGATAGGGGCTCTAAGCCCAAGACAAGACAAGCCCGGCCCAAGTTACTTAAGCCACGGCCTAACAAGCCAAGGGTATATATACCCTCTTCCATGTGTGGAAGAGGGTGTTGGTTCATTCTTTCTTCTCATAGTAATCAACCATTCTTTCTTGTTTATCTCTCTAGTTTCTCTCTCTACTTTTCTTCCCTTTCTCTCTCTAAATATTGTGTTATGGATTGAATTGGGAATAACATCGTCACTATGTTGGAGAGGAGAGAGAATGAGTGTTTGAAAAAATGATTTTTAATGAAAATTGGCACTTTAGTCGCAAGTGCTGGCAGCGGTTCCTTATCGATAAGGAACCGCCTGTTTGAGCCGTGACAATAAGGAACCGCCTACAGTGGCGTGTTTTAATCAAGGAAAATCAAAGAAATTTTCAAAACCAAATTTTTCTAAAAACCTTAAAATATGTCTTAAGCCTTTAAGAAATCATTGGACCACCACAACACTAGGTGATAATGCCTTATTAAAGGATTACGAGTTGAATCGAGATAAGAAAAGACCGAAACGGACAAACGACTACTCGTGGCAAAGAGGCAACGAGGAGATAAGTCAAGAGAAGTGAATCAAGACCAAGAACATTGCTCAAGAGACAAATGAGATTCTTCAAATCGAGGAGACGAAGAGCTTGTGTCATATATAGTGGTTTAAGACGTGCCTTTCCGGCGAAAGTCTAAACAGCTTTGGTAATGAACTATACCAAGCAACTTTGATACATAGAATAAGATCAGTTTCAAGAGTAGTCTTATTCTATTTCAAAATGTGAGCAAAGTATAGATTCACTTTCTCTCCCACATGATCGGATAATTATTGCTAGGATTTACAATAACAATATCCTTGGAATATTTCAATTCCAAATGTGTAAAATCCACCTACAACTTAATGAAGTAGTTTGGTATCTGATGACGTATAGTCCCTAGTCGGGCTGGATAGTCCGACTCATGGGTACTACCCGCACCCATCAGGAATGGATTGGATACTTGTGCAATGTGCGCACAAAGCCCATAAAGCCCGGTAAGTTGTTGTCGCACAAGAGGTTAATTGCTTAGCTAAGTCCTCGTCGATGTGCGACAGGATCAGACCGAATATAACTTATATTGTAGTTATATTCGCCTAAGGAAGAGGGATATACACTTGACTTAGTTTGATAATGAATATCAAGCTATTTCGAGTCATTATCTCTTTCTTAGGCCGCAAGAACAGGGAGCCCAGCCTGGACTCTCTCGAGTATAAAAGGAACCCCTTCGCTTCCACAAACATACGACGCACACTACCCTAAACACTAATATACTCAAAACCGATTACTTACTCGCACGCTGAAGTCTAATCGTGGGTAACAAACCCATGGTAAGCCTAACGGTGTCTGTTTAGTGCGCAGGGTCCTAAAGCAAGTTTCACTTGGTGCGAGAGCCGGAGTCCACAAGACCCTAAATTAAGCCTAATTTGGGTTAAGCTCGGTCTACCCCAACTTTTGCATCAACAAGTTGGTGCCATCCGTGGGACCCAAACTAAACTCTAGCCAATGACGAAAAACGGCGCAAACCCGCCCCACCCAAAGGTGGATCCAAGAAGGCAACAGGTCCTTACTCAAGCCTTAAGCCCAATAACCCAAGTCGTGGGGGGAAAGGACTGCAAGTATCTTTCTCTCCGCTGGTCACTCCGACCCTATAGATGGTCAGAACCACATCGTCCTCTCAGGAGATCCCTAATCAAGGTCGCAAGGAGACTCTGGACGCAAGGGTTGTGATAGATCCGCAGGTGGAAACAGAAACTTCCCTCGCGGCGAAGCAAAGTATGAGCGACTATGTCGTAGAAAACTATGAGGCGCTAACCCACTTATGAGGGCGCAAATGAGGGCGAATCCAGCAAGAGACGTTCGGATCAGTTTAGACTTTGATAAATAATTCAAGTCTAAGGGAGGCTCAAGATCTAGTAAGGAAGCTAGAAAGGAGAAGAAAAGGAAGCAGAGAGCGACTGAGATCCCAGCATCCACTTCGGATGCACCTCTCATTGAGGACGCATCGTCCTCAGATAGCTCCAGGGACTCAGGAGAATAGGATGGTTTCATGACACCAGTCAATGAACATCGGCGCATAAGCGTGAAGGACGGACTAGGGCCTAACCCTACTAGTAGACAAAGTGCCCTTAAAAGGCTAGGCCCCTTAGAAGGAGATGAATCTCAGGATCTGCGAGTTCAAGAAAGGAGTAAGAGCACTGAAAGGAGGCGCAAGAGGAATTCGTCGAGCGAAGGTTCCTCGGACTCTAGTCATAGCGACCGCCACCCCCGCCGTAAAAGGGCCTCTCCTTCATCCACTAAGGACTCTGACTCCTCTGACTACGACAGAAAACACCGCAGGGCGCCAAAAAGGCCAAGGATACAAGGTGAAGATCAATGGACCATGCCATGGCATCGATAAAAAGGAAGCGCATTTTTAGAACGCATAACTACTTTCAGGGATAACAGGAAAATACGTTTGCCGTCTAATGTTAAGACCTACTATGGCACGACGGATCCGGATGATCACCTGAAAGTATTCGAATCGCAGGCAGGGATAGATCAACGGCCAGAAGTCGTATGGTGCCATATGTTCAACTCGACGCTCATCGGGAACGCTCGGACATGGTTTGACCGTCTCCTGTGAAGGAGCATCCATGGGTTTGAAGAACTTCGAAGAGCGTTCCGCAGGAACTATGTGCAGCAGAAGAAGTATGACAAAATTCCGGTTTTACTTGCAAGAGTGAAGCATAGGCACAACGAGAGCCTAGAGGACTTCATGGAACGCTTTAAATCTGAGTGCAACCATATTAAGGATTGCCCAAAATTTCTAAAGATTTCTGGATTCCTCGCAGGCATCACGAATCCAGACCTAATAAAAAAGTTGAACGACAGAACCCCGACAATGTTTAACGGGGTAATGAAGAAGGTTCGGGCGTTTATTTAAGGAGAAACCACAGCAGCAGATAGTCGACAAATGGCGTCGGGCTACAGGTACCAAGATATGCCCAAGAAACAAATATATGGGCAAAATATCAGTCGCACGTTGAACTTCCAAGGAGCGGCAAAGCAAGGGCGTAACAACAACAACAACAACAAGTTCACCCCGCTGCAAAAAACCTCTAGAGAGATATTTCTATCATAAGGAGCAAACTTTCCAAAGCCGAGCCCAATGTTGGGACCAGTGGATAAGCGGGATAACACAAAGCACTGTGAGTACCATCATGATGAAGGGCATGCTACGGATGAGTGTATTCAGTTGAAAAGACACATTGAAAGCCTGGTAAAGGTAGGAAAGTTGAACCACCGGATAAGGGATTAGAGAAAGAACGCGGATGCAAAGAAGGTCGAAGTGAAAAAACAGAAGGATAAACCTATAACCATATACATGTAGAGATGGAAAAATCTTTCATGCAAAGAAGAGTGGTCGCAGATTTTTCGTACGATAAAGAAATAGCGTTCCTCATCCTTTCGGATACGGACTACAGAGTCGGCTCGTTGACGATTGACATAGCCTTCAGCGACCACACTATAGAAGGCATGTGCGTCGATGGGGGGTCTGCAGCGAGCATATTATACGAACATTGCTTCGCACGGTTGCCATGGGAAATAAGGAAGGAGCTAGAGGAGACAGCACAAATTCTCACAGGGTTTAGCGGTGATAAGACTCGACCACTGAGGCATCTCTGCACACAGGTGACCATTGGGAACGTCGAACACTCAGCGACGGTGTGGATGGACTTCATGGTTGTGCGCTCTCAATCCTCGTTCAACGGGATAATCGGACAGCCGGCGCTAAAGACACTGCGCGCAATACCTTCCATGGCACATGGTATGTTCAAATTCCCGGTGTAAAATGGAGTAGTTACCATCCGTAATATAGACGCAATCGAAGGAGGTAACAGTACTTCTAGCACCAGCACTAAAAGGAAGCAGGCGGACAGGTGTCAACGTGATATAGAGCCCAGTCCACAGATGAGCAGAAGGAGGCGTGTCTCGGAGGAATCCCAGGCGCCAAGCATGTCTGTGCGTGTGGAATCGCTGCCAGAACTCTCATGGGTCCTTTTCTCGACAGGCTTCGTAGGAGAAGGGGGGACAGATGCAGGGTTCATCCTTACGAACCAGGGCGACATAAAAATAACATACGCGTTGCTGTTTAACTTCCCCACTACCAGCATGGAAGCAGATTTCGAAGCCCTCATTGTTGGGAATAAAATGAGCCAAGACACTTAGACGCTGACAAGAGGAAATTGGACGTTGATAAGAAGAAATCAAGCGTTGACAGAACAAGCGTTGACAAGAAGAAATCAAGCGCTGATGAAGAGAAGTCCAAGCACTGATAGAATACTTAGTCTACACGTTTTGTTTTCTAGTAAAGATATGTTTGACATTGTATTTTCAATAGTTATCTTTACCTAGAATAGCTGATAGTTAGACTCTTGTGCAAGGCTCCTTAATCTATAAAAGGAGGCCTTTAGGTTTTAGTTTAACATATGTTTTACACTTATTATACACAAGTTCGATCATCAATCAAAGTGAAAGTTTGGTTTATTTTGTTTGTGTGTTCTTGCTCTAAGTATTAATTCCGCATAATACTTAGATTGTTTCATATACAACAAAGTTTCTCTAAGTGTTTAACTTGATTCAATCTCGTTTACACAAAGCTAAATCGATCTAAGTTTGGGATCAACACTCATAGCAGGCCTTAGATTAGCGCTAAGAATGGACATAAAGCGCCCGGTGGCCTACACCTACAACCCTCTGGTGGCAAGTAGAGTCAATGGGTCATGCGAGCCACGAGGGCGGGTGCTAATCGATTATACGGAAAAGATAAGAGACATAACGGCACGGTTCACGGAGTTTGCTATACGAAGGGTTGTAGAAGAAGAAGTTGAAATATCAGTGGACATGGACCAACTTTCAATTGTAAACATGAACAAGCCTCATTGACACGTTCTCGTCGATTTTATCTTGCACAAAAATGTGAGTACGGACATGGAGTCACCAACATGGATGACACCCATTCGAATGTTTTTGTCACATAACAAATTGACAAGCAACAAAAGGAAGGCTAAGCAGGTACAGGTGCGAGCTAGGCATCTTCAAATTATCAAAGGGACACTGTATATGCAAACAGGCAAAGGTCGGATGTTACAATGCTTAGCACCAGATCAGGCGCAGACGGTAGTAGAAGCCGCGCATAGAAGAGTGTGTCCTTGCGGCTCGGTAGCTATGGTGGAGGACGTCACTCGCTCAGGGTACTTTTGGCCATTTTCACATAAATATGCGCGCCAAAGAGTGGCGCGTTGTCAGAAATGCCAAGCGGACTCAAGACGTCGGACGAATTCTAACATGGTTATTGGCCCACCTTCAACCAAAGGTGCGGTAGAAGATGGACTATTCTAAAAGCTGGGACGTGCTCTAGGTTCCCTATCGACGTCAATTGGAAATATGGCGCGACACGCGGTAACGCTGTTCTTGACTAAAGTTAACCATCAACAGCAGCGCAGGGGAGCAGTTGTCCCCGCAGCAAGGATAACTTCACTCACTAAGCGACAGCGGCTTCGTATGGGCGTACTACCAGCAGCACGAAGCATGAAGCAGCGCGGTCAGTCGAGCAAAGGATCCTCACAGACTAGGATGACTGTGCATTGCTATGCAGAATCGCTATCTGGCCCTACAAGGAATGATTTAAGAGACGACTGGAGTTCTGGACGATATTCTCCTTGAGATATCGCATAGTTGGCATGGACCAATCCCTTGGTTGCTAGTCGCCCCAATAAGGATCCATGTATTTTTATTTTTAATCGTTTTTTAGGTTTTTTGTTATTTGTTTTAAAACATTTGCAAAAGGGTATAAATAAAACACTGTGTTTCCTAGCTAGTTCCGCAGTCCAATTGATGTTTTTTCTTTCTCACTTTTAATGCATGCATGCAAGTTGTAGAAACTAGAAGGGGGGGTTGAATAGTTTCTTATATTTACTTGTTAAAATATGGTTTCCAAAAATCCTTTTTCAAAAAACTTAGGCTTGAGGAAATATGTGAAATCTTCTTATGCACAATATGAACAATGATAGTGTAGCTAAACTAATACTAACAAAAATATATCCACAAAGAATAAAGAATGATAGTGTAGCTAATCTAATATTAACACATGTATATGCAAAAAGAATAAAGAATGTAAAGAGTTAAGGGTAAAGAAAGATCAAACCGAACACCAAGGATTTATAGTGGTTCGGCAACGAAGCTCACTCCTCGTTCCTACTCCACTCCTTGAGTACTCCTTACTCGAGAGTTCACTACACAACAAGCTCCTTATGGTGGAGAAAACCGTACACGTCGCTTAACCAATTTCCGACTCTAAGCTAAAAGTCGAGCCCTAATCGTAGCTAGGACCAATCTACACAACTATACTTAGTACATACACAACTTCCAAATAGACACAACTACTTGGATCTTCACAACTATGACACAACTACAAGTATATAAAAATTGATCTTCAATGGATCTTTGGTGGTGGACTCAACACTTCACTAGGATAGTGTTCTTCTCTTTGCACTTGGAGAGGAAGGGATAGAGGAACAAGATTCACTTCTTCAACAAGTAATAATCAAACAAATGATCAAAGATTTGAGTGATTAAAGAAGGGGTTTGAATCTGGAAATGAATGTGCAAAAGAGGTGAGGTGAAAAGCTGAGAATGGCCCACTATTTAAAGGATAAAGGAGCCAACGGCTATATCTGCCCGCGGTACCTTATCACAGCCCGCGATACCTTATCGATAAGGTACCGCCTAGGCGCTAAGGTACCGCCGTACTAGACTCCGCTCCTTTTTGTCCTTTAGTGGTGGAGGTCTTATCTGGGTATAAAAAATATCCTGAAAGGATATTCTTAACAGAATAAGAATATGCCATTTTCAAATTTCAAATAATTAATTTAATAAAACATTTTCTTAAAAATAAAGTTTAATAAAAACTTGTCACATTTAATAAAAGTGAGTTTTAAGAAAAGATTAAATCACTTGATCACTTGATTAAGGTTAGTACTTGTTTATCCATACCTTAAGTGAAAATGGGTAAAATGAAAAATACTTGAACTCAAGAATTCGTTTTTCGTTGTTTTCGTAAATGCTAGTTTTTACATATTGTCGTAATCAAAACTAAGCGAGACCGAAAAATGCAAGTAACGCTTTTAGTCATTATTGCATTAACAATCTCCCCCTTTTTGATTCCGACAATACATAAACTCAATCACACAAAAACAAGATTTTCGAAGACGAGTTTATTCATTTCTCCCCCTTTGTCGAAGCAAAAAGGTTGCATAAGCCGGTGTCGAAGAAACGGACTTTGCAAAGACTCCCCCTTGGTGCTTACTCCCCCTAGCTTGGGGCACCGGGGAATCGAGATATGGTGACTAGCTACATAGAAGGGTTAGTTGAACAAAAGAAACAACCAACAATATATAGCAATAGGTCACAAAAAAGAAAATTAAAAGAGAAGAAAACATAAGGACAAAGATCCATGATAGGTTACTAAAGAAACATAATACAAAGAAGTATGGAAAAAGGAACAAGCCAAAAGCATAAATCTAATCCTAGTTATTCTAGAATTCTAAGATTTGCTTGAATTTGGTGTCTTGAGGATAAGCAATCAATGCTTATATGAAAGACAAGGTAATAGCGGAGGGTGGTGGTGGTGGCTTGTTGGAGATCTCATAATCAAAGTGAAGAGGAGGCTTGATTAAGAGACTCTTGATGTAGCTCAACTCCTCATAGATGTGTGCCATAGCAAGATGTTGATATTGACAACAATGACAATATGTTCCATGGTGCATGACATTATCATGAGAAGGACGAAGAACACTAAAGGGTGGTGGTGGAAGAAAGGAAGTTCCACAATCAACATTCTTGGTAGGAGAGATGTGATTAAGAGTGTTCTTGGGTGGGTTTGGATTGAAAGCAATTGGAGAAAATGGAGGAGATTCAAGGCTTTCATTGGGAGAATAAGACATTTTGGATGTGAAGTAATGCAAAATGCTTATGGTTTAAATAGGGAAGGCTTAGGGTATTTTTGGGGTGGTCAAAGAGTTTGAAACAAAGATTCTCAAAAAGGTTGGAGCAAATCTGGAGTTTCAGACAAACACCCGAAAAGGAAGGCCACTGTAGGCGGTTCCTTATCTATGATGGCGGTACCTTATCAATAAGGTACCGCGGCTCACTTATGGAACCGCCTGCAGAAGCAGGGTTTGGTGTTTGGAGAAAGATTTTTCAGCAAATCTTATTTTTCTAGTCTAACTTATCATAGGGATGTGCTTAAAAGCAAAGATAGACAAAGAAAATATATGCAAACTTACCAAATAGAGATTTGACCAAAATACATGGATTAAAAAATCAATGTAGGAGGTGTGTAAGACAAGACCTTAAGTCATGACACAATGATCCTCCATGATTCAATCTTGTTCTTGCTATGTTTGAGAGAATCATACATATGAATTATGTAAGCTCTATATTAATAGCGAGAATCTATGAAAAATCGTTTTTAGATTGAATTAACAATGTCAAACGAATTTCTCAACCATTTTTGAAAGAGACTTTGAGAGTTTTGAAAAGGAGATGGGAAGATTTTTCAAAGGAATTTTAAAAGACTCAAGGACTCAAAGTGGTAATAGAAAACACACAATAAGAAAAGAATTTAAGGAAGATGTTCCATTAATCCTAGACCTAGACGCAAGTAATTAAAAGGTTCCCTCTTAAGTGGCTTAGTGAAGATATCGGCTAAGTTGTCCTCGGAGGGCACCTTTTCAATAGTAATGTTCCCATTTTGAACATTATCCCTAAGGAAATGGTGTCTAATTTCTATGTGTTTGGTTCACGAATGTTGCACGGGATTCTTTCTTAGGTCTATAGCGCCTTTATTATCGCACATGATGGGAACATCATCAAGAGAAATCCCGTAATCAAAAAGCGCTTGCTTCATCCATAGAGCTTGTTGGCATGCTTTACCGGCACTCACAAACTCGGCTTCCATGGTGGATATCGCAAGAGCGGTTTGTTTCTTGGAGAACCAAGAAGTTAAACAACAACCCATGAAGGTACAAACTCCACTAGTGCTTTTCCGGTCCACATAGTCTCCCGCATGATCCGAGTCCGCGTAGACAATGGTTTCTACGCCGGTCCCTTTAGGATACCATAATCCTAAATGTATAGTGCCTTTAATGTATCGGAAGATACGCTTAACCGCTTCAAGGTGAGAGGTTTTGGGAGCCTCTTGGAAGCGAGCACAAAGGCAAACACTAAACATGATATTCGGTCGACTTGCCGTTAGGTACAACAAACTACCAATCATACCTCTATATTTGGTGTTGTCTACCGACTCACAATCATCATCTACGGTGAGTTTAGTATCCGAGGCCATAGGGGTCTTCATTGGTCTAGATTCTTCTAATCTAAATTTCTTTAGCATTTCTTTAGCGTACTTAGATTGACTAAAGAAAATACCATCGTCCATTTGTTTAATTTGGAGTCCTAAAAAGAAGTTAAGTTCTCCCATCATACTCATTTCAAACTCATCATGCATGATTTTGGCAAAGTCATCACACAATTCTTGACAAGTTGAGCCAAATATAATGTCATCAACATATATTTGTACGATTATGAGGTGAGGACCTTTCTTCTTTGTAAAGAGTGTATTGTCTACCATACCCATGGTATACTCATGTTTAACAAGAAACGCTTTAAGTCTATCATACCAAGCTTTGGGTGCTTGTTTGAGTCCATAAAGTGCTTTCTTAAGCTTGTAAACATGGTCCGGTTTCTCAAAATCAATGAAGCCGGGAGGTTGAGCCACATATACCTCCTCATTGATCAAACCGTTAAGAAATGAACTCTTTACATCCATTTGTTGAAGCTTAATATCTAAGGCACAAGCGTAGGCTAAAAGGATTCTAATTGATTCTAATCTAGCTACCGGTGCATATGTCTCGTCATAATCAATCCCTTCTTGTTGATTATAGCCTTGAGCTACAAGTCTAGCCTTGTTACGAGACACAACACCATTCTCATCTAGCTTATTCCTAAATACCCATTTGGTTCCTATAATGGTAGAACTTCTAGGTGGAGGAACAAGTTCCCAAACATCATTGGCAACGAATTGATTCAATTCTTCTTGCATCGCAATGACCCAACTCTCATCCGTCAAAGCTTCTTTAACGTTCTTTGGTTCAATCAAGGAGACAAAACAAAAGAAGTTGCTTTGGTTTTGGACTTGAGATCTTAGGGTCCTTTGATTTAAGTCACCAATGACATTATTGAGAGTATGATCCCTAGACTCCTTAATGTTTACTTCCTTTTCAACACTAAGGTCTTCAACTCCTATTTTTCTAATCTCTTTGGCTTTAACTACTTCTAATTCATCCAAGTCATCATCAACCAATGGTAGTGTCTTGGGTGAAGGAGGGGTTTCATCAAAGGTTACGTTGAGTGATTCTTCAATAACCCCTGAGGTTCTATTTAGGACTATGTAGGCCTTACTAGTTTGGGAATAACCTAAAAGGATACCTTCGTAAGACTTTGGGTCAAACTTGGTAAGGTAGTCTTTGGTGTTGAGGATAAATCACTTGCTTCCAAACACCCTAAAGTATTCTAATGAGGGTTTCTTACCTTTAAGAATCTCATAGGGAGTCTTTCCTAGGAAAGATCGAATAAGAATTTGGTTGAGAATATAAGTCGATGTATCCACGGCATTGCACCAAAACTTTTGAGGCAAAGATTGCTTGTTTAACATCGTCCTACTCATCTCTTGGAGAGTCCTATTCTTCCTTTCAACTACCCCATTTGATTGTGGAGTGCGAGGAGCCGAGAAGTTATGGGTAATACCATGAGCTTCACAAAAGGCACCAAATTGCACTTCATTATCAAATTCCCTACCATGATCCGTCCTAATAGAAACAACTGAACATCCTAGTTGATTTTGAATTCTTCGACTAAAGATTTCGAAGTGATCGAAAGCTTCATTCTTAGATGCCAAAAATCTAGTCCAAGTGAATCTAGAATAGTCATCAACTATAACTAGGGTATAAAGGTTACCTCCATAACTCCGTATGGCGGAAGGTCCAAAGAGATCCATATGTAGGAGCTCTAAGCACCGAGAGGTCGAAACCAAATTCTTGGCTTTGTGACTTGAGTGAACTTGCTTTCCAACTTTGCAAGCATCACAAAAGTGACTATCAAACTTAATCTTGGGGAGGTGTCTTACCAACTCTTTAGAGACTAAAGATTAAATTAAACGCATATTAGCGTGACCTAATCTCCTATGCCAAAGAGTAGAACTATCATCTATAGTCGCAAGACATATGTTGTCTTTTGACTTCTTATTAACCTTCATGACATAAAGCCCATTCTTTCTAACACCTTTTCCAATGACTTTTCCATCTTTTACGATTTCACTGTCATGTTCCGAAAAGATGACCTTACACTTATTATCACAAATTTGACCTATACTTAAAAGGTTAAAACCTAAGTTATCTACGTGCTCAACATTTTCAATGGTCATGGAGTCAAGAGACATCGTACCTTTGCCAATGATATTACCACGTAGACTACTAGCGAATGTGACGTTACCTCCATCATATGCTTTGTAATGCGAGAATAAACTTCGATTACCCGTCATGTGTTTAGAACATCCACTATCTTTAATCCACTCATCGGGCTCCAAATCAATTCCTAAGCATATCTAGGTAACAACACACAAGATCAAACATTTGGTCCCCAATATCTCATGGATCCAAAATTGTTAGTTCCAAACATCCCTTGCATTTGGTTGGGATGCATGAATGAGGTGGGGATTCCCCATGGAGAACAAAATGGAGGAGGGTAGTAATTCATGTAACCATTTTGTTGTTCATTACTTCTCCTATGTGTGTTTGATCTAGGTTTAGAGTTATTATTATTCCTTCTAGGTGTTGGAGTTTTACTTCTAGGTCGTGAGTTGTTTTGATTATCTCTTGTAGGCGTTGTCGTTCTACTTCTAGGCTTAGACTCATTCCGTACTCTAGGTGGAGTAAAAGATAGTCTAGATAAACTTCTATTTCCCATGAGAGGTTTACTTAACGACTTATAGAACTTACCAATAGCATTGTCGTCAAGTATGGGTAATTGAACCTTATTAACAGTAAGATGCTTTGGTTTTTCATTTAACTTAGATTTTTCAGAAAGTTCAGAATTTTCACAAAACTCAACTTCTGGCCGCGGTACCTTATCTATGGTCGCGGTTCCATAGTGATAAGGAACCGCGCCATACAATGTGGAACCGCGTCCAGAAGGTGTTTTATATGAAAACCTGACTTGTTTTGGTTCACTAGTTGAGGCTTCATTTGAGTTAAAACCTAGACCAAGTTTTTCCTTAGAATGAACTTGTTTGTTTAACATATCATCAAGAGCACTAGTACCTTTCATGAACTTTTCCAATTTAATGGAGGTGCTCTTGAGATCATCATTCTCTAATCTAAGTTTCTCACAACTTAAGCACCCTAAATCAACCTCTTTGTTTTTCTCAAGTTTAGCCAATTTCTCCCTAAGTTCATTGATCTCATTTTCAAGCTTAGTTTTGGTTCATTTTAAGGTTTTATTATTTTCTATGAATTTAAGACTAAGTTTGTGTAAGCTATCATATTTGCCTTCAAATTCAATATCATCTAAAGTGGAACTATCATTGCTATAATATTCGGTTTCAGAATGTACCTCTTTAGAAGTGTGAGCCATAAGACATTTCTCCTCTTTGGGGTTGTCATCATCATCTTCACCGCTATCGCTCCAAGCGCCACTAACGAATGCCGTGTGGTTCTTATCACGAGCGGGCTTTGGACAATCACAAATGAAGTGATTTGGATCACCACATCTAAAGCAACTCCTATCACCTTTTTCGTTCTTGACAAACCGATTCTTTGACAATGGTTTCTTGTCATAGTTTGGTTGCCTAACGTGTTGACCTTGTCTCTTGAAGAACTTCTTGAAATCTCTCACCGCCAATGCATACTCGTCGTCATCACTTTCTGAGGAACTATCATGGTCACTTTGTGCCTTCTTGGCTTTAAGTGCAAGAGATTTCCTTTCACTCTTGGTTTTTACTAGTTCCGAGTCCTTCAAAATTATCATCTCATGAACCTTCAAGTTTCCTATGAGTTCATCGAGTGATAAAGTTGAGAGATCTTTCGACTCTTCAATAGCCGTGACTTTTGCTCTCCACTTTGGATGTAAGGCCCTTAGAAACTTCCTAACATTGTTCTTGCTAGAAAAACCTTCATCAAGTGCTTTTAGACTAGTAATAATGGTGTTAAACCTATCAAATGCACTATCAATAGTTTCATCTTCTAAGATGACAAATTGTTCATATTGTTGGACAAGAAGATCGATTTTACTTTCTTTGACTTGGCTATTACCTTGGTGGGTTACTAAAAGAGTGTTCCAAATATCTTTAGCGGTTTCACACATAAAAATTCTTTCATACTCTTTCTTAGGCAAAGCGTTATAAATCACCATTTTAGCCTCATTATTTTTTGAAAGTTTCTTTTTAGTGTCATCATTAGCTTTGTCAAAAGTGACTAATTCTTTTGTTTTAGAAACTTCATTAAATTGAAAGGGTAAAAAATCACCATTGGTAATAACATGCCAAAGATCTAAATCTTTTGATTTCACATAAGTTTCAAATCTATTTTTCTAATAAATAAAACTATCGGTTTCAAAAAGTGGTGGTCTTTGCATAGATTGCCCTTCTAGGTACTTGTTGGAATCCATAGATCGATTCAAGTTTTAAAATACAATATACTTTAAAAAATCTTGAGCAACCCGCTTTGATACCAATTATAGAAACTAGAAGGGGGGGGGGGTTGAATAGTTTCTTATATTTACTTGTTAAAATATGGTTTCCAAAAATCCTTTTTCAAAAAACTTAGGCTTGAGGAAATATGTGAAATCTTCTTATGCACAATATGAACAATGATAGTGTAGCTAAACTAATACTAACAAAAATATATCCACAAAGAATAAAGAATTATAGTGTAGCTAATCTAATATTAACACATGTATATGCAAAAAGAATAAAGAATGTAAAGAGTTAAGGGTAAAGAAAGATCAAACCGAACACCAAGGATTTATAGTGGTTCGGCAACGAAGCTCACTCCTCGTTCCTACTCTACTCCTCGAGTACTCCTTACTCGAGAGTTCACTACACAACAAGCTCCTTATGGTGGAGAAAACCGTACACGTCGCTTAACCAATTTCCGACTCTAAGCTAAAAGTCGAGCCCTAATCGTAGCTAGGACCAATCTACACAACTATACTTAGTACATACACAACTTCCAAATAGACACAACTACTTGGATCTTCACAACTATGACACAACTACAAGTATATAAAAATTGATCTTCAATGGATCTTTGGTGGTGGACTCAACACTTCAGTAGGATAGTGTTCTTCTATTTGCACTTGGAGAGGAAGGGATGTAGGAACAAGATTCACTTCTTAAACAAGTAATAATCAAACAAATGATCAAAGATTTGAGTGATTAAAGAAGGGGTTTGAATTTGGAAATGAATGTGCAAAAGAGGTGAGGTGAAAAGCTGAGAATGGTCCACTATTTAAAGGATAAAGGAGCCAACGGCTATATCTGCCCGCGGTACCTTATCACAGCCCGCGGTACCTTATCGATAAGGTACCGCCTAGGCGCTAAGGTACCGCCTAGGCGCTAAGGTACCGCCGGACTAGACTCCGCTCCTTTTTGTCCTTTAGTGGTGGAAGTCTTATCTGGGTATAAAAAATATCCTGAAAGGATATTCTTAACAGAATAAGAATATGCCATTTTCAAATTTCAAATAATTAATTTAATAAAACATTTTCTTAAAAATAAAGTTTAATAAAAACTTGTCACATTTAATAAAAGTGAGTTTTAAGAAAAGATTAAATCACTTGATCACTTGATTAAGGTTAGTACTTGTTTATCCATACCTTAAGTGAAAATGGGTAAAATGAAAAATACTTGAACTCAAGAATTCGTTTTTCGTTGTTTTCGTAAATGCTTGTTTTTACATATTGTCGTAATCAAAACTAAGCGAGACCGAAAAATGCAAGTAACGTTTTTAGCCATTATTGCATTAACACAAGTATTATTTCTTTAATATATATTGGGCCTTTAGATGTACATGTACAATAACGCTTCCAGGTGGAATAAGAGGAATAAGTTTACCCTACTAATTAGACTTGTCGCGTAAGAGGGATGCACCCCCAGCGGCGTCGGATCAGGTATCCTTTGTTAGGCAGCTTTTCATAAGACGTTGTGGTGAGTATAAGCAGTCCTCATACTTTATGACGGATAAGCACAGTGTGCACGCCTAACAAACATGTCATTTTCAATGACATTACTTATGGTAGTAGTGGCAGGACGACACGTAATGACTTTTAGACTCACCCATAAGTCCAGAGTCGCACCCCAACGGGCGTACTCATAAACAGGTGTTCTCCCTCACCATCTCGGGTGTGGGTGTAGGAACCTGGACACATATATATATGTGTCTGCACATGAACATGACGCGGGACGCTATTATCATTGTACAAATTATTAATTTACAAGATTAGTTAGCGTGAGGTACAACAATAGATATGGTGAGGCAAGACAGCCTCTATAGAAGGTCGCTCGTTGACAGTGACCTCTTTAACCTACGATGTTGTGGGTTCTGTGACGCGCAATGATGTTCCCATGCCTCTTTCATATATTGTAGCACGCGTGTATAGTATACATCAATGGATGGAAGACTTACGGGTACACCGTCAGACCGGCTTGGATGTGCTAAGCCTAGACCAATAACAGCGTCTTTGGTGGATGTATGATTCTTCTTGGCAACACGACGCACGTGCTGATTTAATTAGTCTTCCAGCGGAACCAGTATCGGAGTGCCATAAATGTACAAGGGAACTTGTAGTTGGGATAGGTTCGGCTCGCCAGTGGTTTCAGGGTCTCCTTCTGTCGGGTCTGCACTATCATTCGGAAGCATAAGGCCTGTCATGGTCACACTGATTGGGAGGTCTTGATCTTTCTCGATTAGGTCTACGATGGGCATCGGGAGGTTCTCTAATCTGTGGAAGGCGGCGTCAAACATCTCCTGCGCATATTTGGAATAGATCTCATTTCCCTTCAAAGGACCCCTTAGTAAATTTTCTTTCGAAGCGTGCTCCATGGCGAGACTGGATCCAAGCAGTAGCGCGACATCATATACGTCCTTGATCGCTTTGTCAAAAGGGGGTAATTTCATGACACCTTTAGCCACAAGCAGAAGACCATGTTTTATTAGCCATCGATTTTCAGCGCGCACTGCGGTGAGGTGCAGATATAGCTCTTCATCAAAATCCGTACACATATACTTCAGAACTTCCGACTTCTTAGCCATGTCTTTTTGGCAGTTCGTGACAAAGTTGTCGCAATTCAGAGCAAGGGCATTCATGCCTTCTTCTAGTTTCGCCATGGCCCAACGGTTTTCGTCCTCTTGCTTCGCTCGTAGGCGGCGCTCGCGGTCTAAGAGTTCAGAGAGCGAGGATTTTTCGTCCTCTAAATATTGGATGGACCCGGCATTTATACTAGATATAGCGCGCAAGCGGGAAAATTTGAATTTTGCATTTAAAAGTTTGAGGTCTTTTTGTTCTGTAACCTGGCGGACCTCTTCGTTTGCTTGTGCTAAATGCTCTGACAGCTGGGATATCTTCTTTTACAAGTGGGCAGCTAAAGTTACTTCTTGGGCGGAAATTGTGTCCAACTCCTTCATTAGTAGTTCGTCGGACATCTCGTGTAAATGTTGGGCGCGGCCAAGGGGAGTTATGTGTTGCAAAAAGTCCCCACAAGCGTTTGCGCCATCTAGAGTGCAGGTGTGAGTGCATTGCCAGGGAGGAGTAAAACTGATGGACTTTGCGGCACCTGCACCTGCCTCGGTCGTGGAAGCAAGGGAGCTGCAAATTTGATGTCTTACAATTATTGAAGGTGTGTGTAGAAACTAGAAGGGGGGGTTGAATAGTTTCTCTTCGATTGGTGACCAAATTAAAATTACTTTCAATTTGGTTTGTATCAAAACTATCTTTTTACTTGATGCTAAGTTGCCTAATGATTAGGTTCAACTGAAATACACTAGCAAGGATAATAAGCAAGTATAATGATAATGAAATAAGTAAAGAGCAAGGAAGGAGACAACCTAGTGGGAAGACACCAAGATTTATAGTGGTTCGACAACGAGGCTCTATCCTCGTTTCTACTCCACTCCTCGAGTACACCTACTCGAAATTTCCACTATATCCACAAGCTCCCTTCTCGGCGGAGAAAACCTTACATCGTTGCTTACATTATTTTCCGACACTAAGCTAAATGTCGAGACCTAATCTTTAGCTAGGACCAATCTACACGACGTTGCCTACTTCACAATTTAACGACACAAGGCTAGATGTCGAGTTCTAATCTTAAGGTAGAACCAATCTTCACGACGTTTCCTACTTCACAATTTAACGACACAAGGCTAGATGTCGAGTTCTAATCTTAAGATAGAACCAATCTTCACGACGTTGCCTACTTCACCATTTTACGACACAAGGCTAGATGTCGAGTTCTAATCGAAAGCTAGAACCAATCTTCACGACTCTTCACTTTGAAGCTAAGTGAGAACTTCACACAATACAACTACTAATCACTTTAAAGTTTAGTGAGAACTCACAAGACACAACCACATCACTTTATAGTTTAGTGAGAACTCCTAATCAAATCTATTACAACTCAACTAGACTTATCTAAGTACACACATGTAGCTTGGATTTACACAACACAAATCCAAGTAAACACATATGCAATGGATGTACACAACAAATCCAAGTATCCACAAATAACTTGGATGAACACAACTAGTCCAAGTATTCATAAATACATTGGATTGACCTAAAACAAAAAGGGTATCATGATGAATATGACTAGCTCATAAATTCATCTTTATCACTACACTAGTGAGTGAGTGATCTTCTCATTGGACATGGTAAAGGAGGGGATCAAGAGGATAATCATATGTAAACATCCTTAACAATTTAAGTGATCATTTACTAATGATTATGCTATAGAAAATAGAAAGAGGGCTGAGAAAAACGTCCAAGAGGCTTACTGGAAAATGAGATTTGACCCACTATTTAAAGGAGACAAAGTTACAACGGATCTATAACGGCTACTGTGCGCGGTACCTTATCTCACCCCGCGGTACCATATCGCTAAGGTACCTCGTAGGTACCTAAGGTACCGCCACTAGACTCCGCTCCGTTTTTTGTCTTTTAGTGGGGTGGGAATATCTGAGGTATTTGAACCCTTCAAAGGATATTCTAACAGCATTTGGAATATGCCATTTTCAAATTTTCATTTTCTATTTTAATAAAACATTTTCTAAAAAAGAAAGTTTATTAAAAAGTCTTTTGTCTTATTAACAAAAGTGAGTTTTAAGGATAATCATTTTGATGATCACTAAGTATGATTAAGAAAGGTTAGTGATATGATTATTACCTTGATGATAGTGTTAGTTAAATAATTCCATTTTGTGTTTTACACTAAATGTGTTGTATGGTTTGTTTTGATCAAAACTAAGAAAGATTAGTTAACACTAATAATGTTTTTAGGCATTACTTGCATTAACAATCTCCCCCTTTTTGATTACGACAAACGATAAACTCATTTACGTAGAAACACAAACTATGGAATTATTAACTAGTTTATCACTATCATTTCTCCCCCTTTGTCGTAGAAAAAAGGTTAGCATATGTAACACCCGTGAAAGTGCCGTAAGATGCTAAGTTATTGTCTCAAGAGCTGTTCAGTATGAGCATCTCTCGTAAGTTGAGGCTCACTTGTGGATGTGATATCCCGAGCCCAACGTCATTTATTTAATCCTATTTTACGTATATTTTTGAATTTTTTAAGAAATTTCATTTGTTATATATTTGACGGTTTAAGTTGAAACCAACGTTTACGGTCGTAATTTAACGTTTGACAATTTAAGAAGAACCGATGACGACTACGATACCGACGGATGCCCAAAAACTTACATTTTAATATTGATTGATCGATATTTGAGTTTTTCGAGATTTTATTCTTAATACGTGTTAAGTCGAGTCGGAACCATGTGTGTATTCGTTTGGTGTGCGTTTAAACCATTTAAAAGTATTTTGAGGTAGCCGGGACGAAACCCGACTCTCGTAAATTTATAAAAACTTACTAGGTACCATTTTTGCCATCTTTATAAGTTAATTTGCAACAAAGGCCAAAATATAGCCTTATTTACACTTTCTACCCCACTCCACTATATATAAGCTTCAAACAAACACACACACTTCATTTCTTGCAACAAAAATTTTGTCTCTCCTCCCCTTTTCTCTCTCTAGCTCACGGCACACCCACCACCACCATGATCCACCACCATAATTTGATTTTTGATAAATCTAAGCAATACCCCATGTTTATAATCATCTTGTAAGTGTTTAACACCAAAAAAATCCAACATGCAACACATTTTATTTTCAAGATCTATTTTATAAAATGTTGATTTGATCCATTTTGTTGGTTGCATGTGTGTTATTTTGTGTTAGGATCAAGAAATTTGTGTTATACAAGCTTGGAAAAGACTTCATCTTGGTGTTCTTTGACCCAAAACCCACGAAATTTATGGGGTTCTTGGGTGTTCTTGATCATTTGATCTTAATTAATCATTGTAAGGTTCCACTCATATGTTATTATTATTATATTAATTCTTTATTTTTGAGTGCATGCATTTGTTTTTAATTTTGAATTGATGCATATGACCATGCAAGTGAATTTAAGAATTAGGAGTTGTTGTAGATGATGGGTATAACATATTTAAGGTGTAGATGATGATAAAAATGGGTCAAATTGGTTGTTGGTATGATTTTTAAAGAGTCATTTTAGATCAGTAGGTTTAGGCCCTATTTTCGTACAGTAGATGTTGGATAAGTGTTGGTATTATCGGATATTGTTGTAGTAGTCGCCGAGACGCTCGTTTCGGTATAAGGTAGAGCTTCTAACTCATAACGATTCAAAAGTTATGAGGTTTTAAAGATCGAGTACCGGGAGACGAGAACTTTCATAATCCGAATTTATGTATAGTTTTAGTCAAATCCCGAGGACCACAAGTACGAATTGGTAAATGGTCAAGGGTCAAATTTTGGTCACAAACCTGTGTAATTGAGTCTATAATTGGACTTAGGAGTCAAAGAAGTCAAAGGTGCATTTCATATAGGTCAAAGAGGTCCAAGTTGGTCGAAGTACAATTTCAGCCCGGAAAATGTAGTTTTTGAAAAGCGTTGAGTAACGGGTCGTAGAAGCGAAAACTTTTAATGGGATTAAAAATGGGTTTTCTACAGGTCTTAAGGTATTTTTGAGAATTTTCTAAATTTTTATAACAAGGGTAAGGTCTAGTAAAACAACCCATACTTTTGGTAAGTATCGGCAAAGTCGTGAAATGGATAGTAACTTTAATTACGTAGGTAAATGGTATAGGTCTAGTAACAACTACTTGTTTGATTTTGGCGTAAGTTTTCATAAGCATTGAGTGTGTTTGCATTTGCGTGTGTTTAGTACAATAATGTACGCGGAGTATTGATTTGGTTTTCGTACTTTGACTTTTAGGTCAAGTGTTTGATTTTCCCGGGCATCCACGTCGTCGGTGACATTTCTCGTTACGTCTTCGCTAGAACCACTACTACTACGCAAGGTGAGTCTATAGCCTCGCTCTTTACTTTATTCAAATGTTTTTAACCCGCGAGGGGGATACATGCTAGTTAAATGAAAATAAACATAAGGCTTGAATGATTGTTGGACCCGAACGTTGCCTCGAAATTGTGTTGAGTACCTAGTTGCAAAAGTCCCTAAATTCATGAACTATTAACTATTGTCCTGCCCTCGAGTAGGGGGAAATAGCCGCTTATACAATTTGTAGTACTACGGGGCTAACGACCCAATGCTAGCCGAGAAGCTGTACGTTGAGTAAGTTCTGCGGTAGATTATCTTGTATGAGAGATAAGGTATAATTGCAACTGATGCCTTTAGAAGGGGCACTGGTTTTATCTGAATCACGCCGGTAACTATTACGCGGGTGATTGAGTTAACGGATTAGTGTCATGAGCTTAAACACAATTGTCATATTCTTGAATAATAGATTGTATGGCCACAATGCTATTGAATGATCATGATTGGTTTTTAACACTTATGTTCAACTGATGTTTTGATAAACCTATAGATTCGCTCAACCTTTGTGTTGACGATTTTAAGCATGTGTTTCAGGTAATCAAGGTTGATAGCAGTGGAGCATGCGAGGATGGAAGTTGTTGTGGCTTGGCGGTCTACTTGTTTTCCTCCCTTTTTGCACTTAAAACTCTTTTATATTTTGTCGTGAGAATGAAAATGTACTTTTGGTTGAGATTCAGTGGGGACCTAAACGCAAACTCTGTTTTATATTTCTTTTGGGATTTGGAAAACTGTAGACTTGATGTTTTAATAATGTTTGAACTTTTACGTCTCTTTGAGTCGTTTAATATAGCTTATGTGTGATGATAACTACGTAGCACCCAATGTTGTAGTTCCGCTACGCATAGCATTTGTGGGGGTGTTACAGATTGGTAATCAGAGCCATGAGTTATAGAGAACTAGGTCATTTTGAAAAATCCTAAACTATAACTTTTGGTGTCGTAAGAAATTGTCCAAGCACACAACTATCCTGCATGGCTCCGGTAAGAATTCTTTAGCATTGCTTTATATTTTAGATGTATCCCTCGAAATTGATATGAATTCCCTAGTATTTAGTAAGTAAATACTTTGAGATATATATTGAGATATATTGTTTTGTACGTTGAGTACTTATCATCGTAATTTGCAAATTCTCGTAAGATTATCTTATATGTTGCATGTAATTGGCATAACGGGCTACATTGCATTACATGGCAACACCGCGTTGTAATCCTACGTGTATGTAGGAATGGTAGTATGTATAAGTATGTATATACTATGGTATTTAAAGGCATTGCGCGCGAAGCAATGGTCCTTGGGTAATTATCGTATATGTTATAATGCGGTTTTGTTGAGAATTCGGCCTTACCGCTAATTATCAATCTTGATAATTAATTTATTGTTCGAATAACCGAATATGAACCTCGTTTGATATCCTAGATACGTAAATGATGCTTCGTAACATATTTTATATCGACTAGGTCGATCTCGATTGTCGTTATCGCACTGTGAT
This sequence comes from Glebionis coronaria, assembly GCA_025667525.1. Lineage (NCBI taxonomy): Eukaryota > Viridiplantae > Streptophyta > Magnoliopsida > Asterales > Asteraceae > Glebionis > Glebionis coronaria. The sequence goes on from CM046876.1 coordinate 149,283,479, forward strand.
GTGTCATTTTTAGGACACCTTCTTTTTGGATCGTAAATTACTAACGTACTATTTTATTTCCTTTATTCCTAATGGGTTTGATATGTTAGTTCACGTAACTATAACATAGACGAAGTATAATCGACGATGCGTACATTGGGGCGGCGAATCATGTGTGTATATTATGAAACATGGTTGAGGCGTGTTGCCATTTAATCATTGCTTACTATTCTACTTGAATTTTAAAGATGTGTTTTAAAATAGACTGGCGTTGTGATCAAGCGCGATAACTTGAAATTTGGTTGGTTTGTGTTAATTTTGTGGTGTACGATTTCGAGACTCATCCGAGGCCGATAACAACACTTAGTTGACATACGTATTCTCGCTTCGTTTATTTCATTTTGTTTTGTTGTTTCATTATTTTGAAGTTAATATTTTACATGACGAGGTCCGGCATTTGTGCAAGTTAAGTAAGCATCGAACTTTGTTGATTGAATGATTTAAACATAAAGTGTTTTATATATTTAATATTTGGTGAATGAAACTTTCGGATAAAAATGACGTATGATGTGTTTTGTAACAAGTAAAATTCGTGTAGAGAATAAACGGACATTGTGAAATTATTTTCCTTCAACCTTGGTTGGTAAATCGTAATAAGTAATTATTATTACTCGTAAAATCCTTGTTTTCATATATTAAAATTTGATACTAAAAGATTGTGATGGACTTGTTAAGAATTTGTTTAAATTAGTTCGAGAAAGGAGTTATAATAAAATTTGCGATATGACTGTCGAGTATATATAACTTGGATTTAGTATGAATTAATTTTCGGGTCAACGTAGTAAACTTTTGACGTATCTTGTAATATAAAACATGAGTAGAAGAATTGGTCACGTATTTTGGAGATAAAAACTTTGTAAAATTGGTTTTATTTTAAAACATAAGGCTGTGTTTACGTATGCATTGGTGTAAACTAGAACGCGTTACTTGTTGTAGCGAATAAACTGGGATAAAATCGGAATATACACTTTAAGTATGAAATCGTAATGCTTGAAATAAAATTTTAAACATTGATGGAACGTAATTGGAAATCATTTGTTTGTTTAGTTGTCGTTATAGAGAATCAATATGTGTAATTTGATGATGCTTGTTTAAAATCGTTTGAAAAATCTTTTGTTTTATTCCGCGACGAGATGTGTTAATTTTAAAATCATTTGATAATGGGCTAAGGATTAAAAGTTGAATTTTATATATTTTAAAATTATTGAGATAAGCATTTTGATTGTTTATTATATTATTATTATTGAGATTTAAGTCTCGACTAAAATCAGTAAGTATCCGAGATAATACCACGTGAAACCTCTTTATCATTTGAGTCGAATTACGCGAATATGATTTAACAAAACAGTTTTGGGGAAAACATGTGTGTAATAAAAGTCAAAGGTTGATTTTAAGAGTTAATTGGACTAGTTTGAGTCATGTTGGATACGTGTATATTTGTGATAATATAAGTCGTAATAATAAAAACGTAAAACTTGGGAAATTCTTACTACGTATGTTTTTGGTACTTAAAAATATGGATATTAATGGGATTTTGACACAAGTATGGAGATTTTCGAACCTAATGATTTTATCAAATATGATAACCGAGTCACCGCCTTTACTAATGTTAATAATTTCCGAGAGATTGAAATTTTTCCAGAAATGAAAGCGTTGTAAAGATTGGAAAATGAAAGGTATAAATTCTTTAATGGTGTAACACAAATTAAAAATGTGTAAATGTTCGGTTTTACAATGTACAAGGTAACACTAATTATTATACGCAGCTGGATTACACAACACACGCCTACTTGTATATTATTTAATAAAGATGTATATATAACGTTTTGAGTCACGATGGTTCGATCGTCCGACATCCCTTCTTTGATTTTGTGAGTCTGTATCTAAACATGAGTCGTCATGTGATTGTTCATTTTAATATTGTCTATGGTATGAAACCAATATTATTATATTTATTTTTGTGTCGCTACTTCGCTAGTACTTGATGATGAGGGTATGTCACCCGGTGTATTTTTGTCCCCTTCATGGACCCCGCAATATTTTTTTTTCTCTCCTTTCGGTTAATGGAACCAAAAATTATGTATTTACTTGAATGATGCTATAAATCTTCATTAGAGTGGTTGTTTATTTATATTTAACAAAAGCGAGGAGGCGTAGCCGCTTTACCAAATTGTAGAGGTGAAAGAACTCGATCTTTCTGGTGAAATTGTTTCTATTTAACCAAGTGGTTATTCTTCTCTCCCCGTATACCCTTGGTGGAATGTGTGTGCAACTCGAGACGATGGGAATTATGATTGTTGTTTTATTTTTGGCGCTTGTGCTGATATTCAATTTTTTTTTCTCCATGTATTCGTAGATCGCTGTTGTTATCCCGAGACTTTTGTCATACATTTGAAGTATTTTCATTTCTAATGTAGTTAATTTCCGTTGGCAAATATATTGCTCGTTTACCTCGTTCGATCTCATTGATCTTAATTTTATTACTTGTTGTGCTTGCAATGATCTTTAATCATGAACCACCTTACCGTTATTTTGTGAATAATCTATTGTGAAAATAGGTATGAGTGTGTCAAATGTTTTGGTGAACTAAATGCAAATGGTGTCGATTTCTTTATTTAATTATTTATTTATTTTCCTCACAAAAAGGCAAAGTAAAAGTATGTTTCCAAAGTGGACGAAAAATGTTTGATGTGTTTCTTAAAACGATGGTAGAAATATTTTCCCATTTCAAATTTCATTTCAAATGATTTAATTATTTTGAAGGCTAGGTCGAAAACTTCCATGGTCGTGTTTGGTATGTAAAAATAATGTTGTGTTGTCACTCGATCCTCAATTATGCACAGCTTAGCTAACTATGCATAATTCGGGAAGAGTCCTGTTTTGTTGGTTGTTGTTGCTTGATCCTCAAGTATGCATGATCTAGCTAATTATGCATAGTTTAGGAAGGGCACTATCGTGTCAAACAAATTGGTCATCTTGAAACTTGTAGTGTTTTGATAAACGTTTGGATGAGAACGTTTCTCTCTAAAATGGTGGATCATTTTTGCAAGTGGTCGTAATTTCTTTGATTCTTAAAGACAATTTTTGAATTTTCTTGTGTTCTTTGAAATCTTTTCTTTTGTTTGGCGTTGACTTAGTAAGTCACTGTGACCGAGTAATTTTGGAAAAATGTTTTTTTATGAGTTGTGTGTAATGTGTGAAGATTATCGGAATCACGAGGGTGTTGATGAAATACCAAAGGGGCTCGTATCGTCACCGGGAGAAGAGTTTTTAATAAAGATGGAAAAATGCCGAAGTAGAGGAAATCAGAGTTCGAATAACTCTAAGGGAAATAACGAAGACTTCTCCTACAGCGAATGTATCGTACTTTATTTATTATTTTTTTTTTCTTGTTCTTTTGATATGACAACGACACATGATAAATTGTTGAAGTTTACCAACTGTGCATCGGTAATTGGAAGACCATTCCAACTGTTGTCTTCGTTTATTTAAGTGAGGAATCCTCTTTGCTTGACTCAACCATCCTTGATTATCGATGGTTAAACGATAGATATCCCTAGTTGATGTTTTTGTGGTAAACCCTTGCCTTTTATGTATTTGTGTGGTAAGTAATCTGGTCGAGTGATCGTAAGTTGTGAGAACTTGAGACGACATTGTCCAATGAAGTCCGATCATGGAGAACACGTGCCATGTAATGTATTTTTTTTTACTGTGAACGATGATATTTATTAAGATTTTGACCACGTTTGGGACGGAAGTAAGATGGTGTTCTTGTAGTATCTTTTGGGTATGGATCCATGTGTGAGCACCCTACGATGACACATGTAAGTATTTTATTTCTCTTTGGATATGCATCCATAGCTAGCAAGCTCTTGAACCTTCTTTAACTTGCAATTTTCTTTTGACTTGACTCATCCGAGAAATGTGTCAACATTTCTTGTTTTATCATGGCTTGGCCGATTATCAAGCGTGGGTTAACTTGATTGAGCGGATTGACTTGGCATGGTTTGGCTATGTTGCAAACATGTCGTAATGTGGTTGTATGTGTTTCATAATGGCTTTTGTGTTTGTTTGGATTGTGATGCCTTCGAGAGAGTTAGGTATACGTCGGATGATTTCCGTATCGATGAATTCGTTTTTGACGAAGTAGGTTTGTATGTACGTAATATCGTAATAAGGTGATTTGGTACGACTAGTATTGATTACTTCGTCTTTTATATTTTGAACGTTTTTCTGTGAGGTGATGTGCGACCCGTGTGATTTTCTTTGTGAGCAATTATTTTTATGAGATGATGAACCAAGTGAAAGGACGACTCGAACGTTGGGAAACTTACTCCGAACATGTGTGATTGATTTTGATAGTTGTTGAGAACGACACATGCCATTGGTAGTATCTTTGTACCACGACTTTTACCTTGATTAGCTTTGAAGCTGCGACATTTGAAGAATTATGTTGATGAAAATATAGATCGCGAGTTGGATGAAATGAAGTAGGAAAAAGTCAGTTGAATGGACCTGAAATGATTTGAGAGACTCCGGAAGAGATGGTGTAGATTGAGAATCACTTGTTGACCGCGAGAAGCTGTGAGAAGAGAAGTGTTGATAACCGTAGGAAGAAATTAGGAAATTGAAGTGGAGATCAAGGATCGAGATGTTAAGAGATTGAAGCAAGGTATAATCCCCATGGTGAAGGCGTGATAGAACCCGAGACGTGAACCGAAGTCCACGTCAGAATGTGGAGACCTCTTTAGGAAGTGGTACCATAATCTTGCTAGTAGTACAAATGCGAGTATAAGAACCGGAGAGCGCCGGGACGTCGCTCCTTTAAGGAGGGGAGGATGTAACACCCGTGAAAGTGCCGTAAGATGCTAAGTTATTGTCTCAAGAGCTGTTCAGTATGAGCATCTCTCGTAAGTTGAGGCTCACTTGTGGATGTGATATCCCGAGCCCAACGTCATTTATTTAATCCTATTTTACGTATATTTTTGAATTTTTTAAGAAATTTCATTTGTTATATATTTGACGGTTTAAGTTGAAACCAACGTTTACGGTCGTAATTTAACGTTTGACGATTTAAGAAGAACCGATGACGACTACGATACCGACGGATGCCCAAAAACTTACATTTTAATATCGATTGATCGATATTTGAGTTTTTCGAGATTTTATTCTTAATACGTGTTAAGTCGAGTCGGAACCATGTGTGTATTCGTTTGGTGTGCGTTTAAACCATTTAAAAGTATTTTGAGGTAGCCGGGACGAAACCCGACTCTCGTAAATTTATAAAAACTTACTAGGTACCATTTTTGCCATCTTTATAAGTTAATTTGCAACAAAGGCCAAAATATAGCCTTATTTACACTTTCTACCCCACTCCACTATATATAAGCTTCAAACAAACACACACACTTCATTTCTTGCAACAAAAATTTTGTCTCTCCTCCCCTTTTCTCTCTCTAGCTCACGGCACACCCACCACCACCATGATCCACCACCACAATTTGATTTTTGATAAATCTAAGCAATACCCCATGTTTATAATCATCTTGTAAGTGTTTAACACCAAAAAAATCCAACATGCAACACATTTTATTTTCAAGATCTATTTTATAAAATGTTGATTTGATCCATTTTGTTGGTTGCATGTGTGTTATTTTGTGTTAGGATCAAAAAATTTGTGTTATACAAGCTTGGAAAAGACTTCATCTTGGTGTTCTTTGACCCAAAACCCACGAAATTTATGGGGTTCTTGGGTGTTCTTGATCATTTGATCTTAATTAATCATTGTAAGGTTCCACTCATATGTTATTATTATTATATTAATTCTTTATTTTTGAGTGCATGCATTTGTTTTTAATTTTGAATTGATGCATATGACCATGCAAGTGAATTTAAGAATTAGGAGTTGTTGTAGATGATGGGTATAACATATTTAAGGTGTAGATGATGATAAAAATGGGTCAAATTGGTTGTTGGTATGATTTTTAAAGAGTCATTTTAGATCAGTAGGTTTAGGCCCTATTTTCGTACAGTAGATGTTGGATAAGTGTTGGTACTATCGGATATTGTTGTAGTAGTCGCCGAGACGCTCGTTTCGGTATAAGGTAGAGCTTCTAACTCATAACGAGTCAAAAGTTATGAGGTTTTAAAGATCGAGTACCGGGAGACGAGAACTTTCATAATCCGAATTTATGTATAGTTTTAGTCAAATCCCGAGGACCACAAGTACGAATTGGTAAATGGTCAAGGGTCAAATTTTGGTCACAAACCTGTGTAATTGAGTCTATAATTGGACTTAGGAGTCAAAGAAGTCAAAGGTGCATTTCATATAGGTCAAAGAGGTCCAAGTTGGTCGAAGTACAATTTCAGCCCGGAAAATGTAGTTTTTGAAAAGCGTTGAGTAACGGGTCGTAGAAGCGAAAACTTTTAATGGGATTAAAAATGGGTTTTCTACAGGTCTTAAGGTATTTTTGAGAATTTTCTAAATTTTTATAACAAGGGTAAGGTCTAGTAAAACAACCCATACTTTTGGTAAGTATCGGCAAAGTCGTGAAATGGATAGTAACTTTAATTACGTAGGTAAATGGTATAGGTCTAGTAACAACTACTTGTTTGATTTTGGCGTAAGTTTTCATAAGCATTGAGTGTGTTTGCATTTGCGTGTGTTTAGTACAATAATGTACGCGGAGTATTGATTTGGTTTTCGTACTTTGACTTTTAGGTCAAGTGTTTGATTTTCCCGGGCATCCACGTCGTCGGTGACATTTCTCGTTACGTCTTCGCTAGAACCACTACTACTACGCAAGGTGAGTCTATAGCCTCGCTCTTTACTTTATTCAAATGTTTTTAACCCGCGAGGGGGATACATGCTAGTTAAATGAAAATGAACATAAGGCTTGAATGATTGTTGGACCCGAACGTTGCCTCGAAATTGTGTTGAGTACCTAGTTGCAAAAGTCCCTAAATTCATGAACTATTAACTATTGTCCTGCCCTCGAGTAGGGGGAAATAGCCGCTTATACAATTTGTAGTACTACGGGGCTAACGACCCAATGCTAGCCGAGAAGCTGTACGTTGAGTAAGTTCTGCGGTAGATTATCTTGTATGAGAGATAAGGTATAATTGCAACTGATGCCTTTAGAAGGGGCACTGGTTTTATCTGAATCACGCCGGTAATTATTACGCGGGTGATTGAGTTAACGGATTAGTGTCATGAGCTTAAACACAATTGTCATATTCTTGAATAATAGATTGTATGGCCACAATGCTATTGAATGATCATGATTGGTTTTTAACACTTATGTTCAACTGATGTTTTGATAAACCTATAGATTCGCTCAACCTTTGTGTTGACGATTTTAAGCATGTGTTTCAGGTAATCAAGGTTGATAGCAGTGGAGCATGCGAGGATGGAAGTTGTTGTGGCTTGGCGGTCTACTTGTTTTCCTCCCTTTTTGCACTTAAAACTCTTTTATATTTTGTCATGAGAATGAAAATGTACTTTTGGTTGAGATTCAGTGGGGACCTAAACGCAAACTCTGTTTTATATTTCTTTTGGGATTTGGAAAACTGTAGACTTGATGTTTTAATAATGTTTGAACTTTTACGTCTCTTTGAGTCGTTTAATATAGCTTATGTGTGATGATAACTACGTAGCACCCAATGTTGTAGTTCCGCTACGCATAGCATTTGTGGGGGTGTTACAGCATAAGTCTTTGAAGAGCATCGAACTTTGCTAGTAGCTCCCCCTTGGTGGTTGCTCCCCCTTGCTTGGGGCACCAAGTTTGGGAGCTAAGGTGACATGCTACACAAATGTTAGTAGAAAGGAAAGAAACACCAATGTATATATGATCACTACCTACTAAGTAACTTGAGAGGGAGAAAGAGAAGAAATCTCAAATTAGAAGCAAGTATTTTGCTAAGTATGTCCAAAGAGGTAATTGACAAAATCAAACTTCAATCCAATGAAGATGATAAGCTTGTCAATGGGTTAAAGCTTTAGAATTGATGGAATCACTAATAAGCAATTGTAAAAAAAATTAACCAAGATCAACTCAAAGTAAAACTAATTAGATAACACACAAATAACACAAAGGTTAAAAAAAATACAACAAAGAAGATAGTCATACACATAGTATGAGTATCTAAAAGCAATAAATATGGAAAATAAACCACTAAGCATAAGCTAGTCTAATAGTGATATTTTCCAAGATTGCAAAAAAACATAAAACTAAAAAGACGACGATGCATCATTCGAAGTTTTGTCCACCAGAACGAAAACTTGAATAAGGGGTCGAGTGAGGAGGAATTCAAGAAAATTTAACTTCTCATACACATGAGCAAGTTCAATTTGTTGAAATCGGCAACAATCACACGAGGATCCATGATGCAACACAAAATCGTTTGATGGGGGTATGGCATCAAACTTAGGGTTTGGTGGTGGAAGGGTAAAGGGTTTGGGAGTGTTTTCACAATGCCTTGTGAGGTTTGGGAAGGTTGCAAGGTCATTGAGTTGGGGGGTATTGAAGGATTGTGGTGGTGGTGGAACATGTTCTTTTGCTCCGGTGATGGGGTTTATGGTGTAAGTCTCATTCCAATACTTGATTGGAGAGAAGGTAGGGTTTTTGGGTGGTTTGGACGAAGATGGTTCATTCTTCTTAACCCAAACGGGTCGAACCGAGATTTTCGGTTTCTTTGAAAGCTTGGATGAAGAAGCTTTGGGTGATAGGGGTTGTGACAAAGAAATGTCAAGGTTAGGAATGTAGGAGTTAGGCATTGTGAGAGTGTGAGAATGATATCTCAAGGTTATGTGAGAATGAATTCTCAAGGTTGGGAAGGTGTGAGAATGAAATCTCAAGGTTGGGGTATAAGTAAAATGTGATCAAGGTAAGAATTTGAATACAAAATGTGTAGTGTCAAGGAATGTTTAGTCAATTTGAGTAAACAAGGAATCTTGACTGGGAATAGGGTTTTAAAGGTTTTGACCAAAAATTCGTCTAAAGTCACTTTCTGGCCGCGGTACCTTATAGGGGGCGGCGGTTCCATATCACTAAGGAACCGCGGGTCTTTAAGGAACCGCGTCCAGAGGACTTTAAACCATGTTTTTCTGGGTTTTGGGAAAAACTAAGACTTTTTCAAAAAGGTGCAAATCTTGGAATTTTATCTCTATTAGAACCAAAATATGCTAGGGTTGCATAAAGCAACACATTCACAAAGAATGTCTTGACAAAGGGTGACAAAATAATTTAGATATCATTTTGAACCAATTTTAGTCAAGTTTAGGGGTTGTGATAGATTTAGGTTCAATTTTAATTTCAAATTAAAGTTGATTAGTGTGCACAAAAGGATAGAAACACACAAAGCTAAATCCATAAGTTAACAACATAAAACATTCATTAATGAAGAAACAAGTACAAAGATAAATAAAACTAACTAATACATAGCTAGCTTATCATAAAATCTAGATAAGTAGTTTTCTTTGGCTTGTTGTTGAAAACTCTTACTATGAAAACTCCATCATTCATCTCCTAGGAGGAGGCATGGAGAACAAAGTAAGCAAGAAATCTTGCAAACCCCTATGTAGTCCATACATATCCATCCTTAGGTTTTGGATGAGGAAGTGGTTGTAGAGACAACATGGACATCTAGGACCATGAGTTTGTTGAAACCCAAAGTAAGGATCACCCAAGAGGAGGGAAAGTGGGACACCCAAAATTGGGATGTTTGAGTTGGGTGGAGGTGGAGGAGGCAAGTTCTCCAAGGGTGGTGTGGGTGAAAGTGGAGGCATGTTCCTCAAAGGGGAAATGGGTGAGTGTGGAGGTAAATCCTCCAAGGTTGGTGAAATGGGTGAGTTGTGAGGGGTAAATGGTGAAGTTACCAAAGTGTCATCAAAGTCATTCCCAAAAGGAATGCTTTGGATTGGTTGAGGTTGTGTGGTCACTTCCAAGGGTGCACTTGGAGTGATGGGTGAAGAAAGCTCATTCATTCTAGAATTGAATGAAGAGGAGGTAGAACCAATGGAGTGGTTAGTACCATGGGTGGAGGAGGTCTTGCATGGTGCAAGAGGTGGGGAAGGTGATGAAGAAATGAGGATAGGAGCATTCTCATTCTTAGGTGTGTGGAAAGGTGAAGAGTTAGGCTTAGCTACCTTAACCCTTATTTTGAGTGTTTTTCTTGGGGTGGAGGTCTTGGAAGTGTTTGAGGTTTTGGTACACACCATGGTTGATTAGGGTGGTTTAAGGTTTAGGGAAGTATGTTTGATGTGTGAAGAACATGGCAAACAAGGTGGGTTTAAATGGGTGAGGGGATGATCCAAACTAGTAATGGGTTAAAATCATTTTAGGTGAATAATGAATTTAGATACCCTAGTTTAGGAAATGTGCAGTTTATTACTGAAAATCATGCAAGGTTTACAAAAAATTAAGAAAATAGTGTAAAGCAAAGATGCTGTGGTGCACAGTGACCGGCGGTTCCTTATCTAGGACCGGCGGTACCTTATCGATAAGGAACCGCGGGTCGATATGGAACCGCGACCAGAAGGTTTTCAAAAATTTCCCATCCCAGTTTTTGATAAACCCAGATTTTTCCCAAAAGTTTCACAAGCCAAAGTTAACTATAGATCATAAGCTAATAAGCTAACTATCAAAAGGCATGCACAAAGCTATGTAAAACACAAACATGATGGAATAATTAGCATTAAGGATCAAGATAAATGATAATTCTAACATGCAATCACAAGTTAATACATATCCAAGATAAAATAAAATTGTTCAACAATACATGTTTACCAACATGTATTCTTTGAAATGCTTCAAAGCTTTCACCTTCTCTTCTTCCCTAATCCCTTGATCATATTCCCCAAGAACTTGAAACCTTTTCTTGATTCAACCCGGTGTTCGTGCAATTCCCCTCGAGTTCTAAGGTTTTCACGGTAAAGATGCTCCATATTGAGATCTTCCGGTACTTCACTAGAATGATGAGGAGGAGGAGCTAAGTCTTCAAATTCATCCTCGAATGGGTCTGAGGATGGATGGGAATTACTCGAAGAGTGGAAATGAGAACTAGTACCTATGCCATCACCATCACTTGTTGGCATGTACATGTCCTCATCATCCATCTCTTGATGAACAGATTTTCTCGATCCTCGATCACTTCTTGTCTTTCTTGCATATGCCTCTTGAATAGGCAACATAACCTGATGAACTGGGTAGAAGCGAGAAAGATCAAGGTGGGGAAAATCATGAGCAACCCTTTTGAAAAGGCGAGTTAGAAGCATAGCATAGAGAAGGTTAGTCTTGGGCTTCGGAAGGGCATAATTGATTCGTCGAGCGATATAGAATGCCAAGTTGTACTTGGTGGATGTAAAGATGCAACTCAACATATGCACCATACACGCCGGGATATGATCTCGGTTTCCACCAAGGCAAAAGACATTCTCCCTAAGGATATTGGCCCATTGAACCATGAAATCCTTAAGGTCGCTAGAGAGCACTTCATATCGATTCACATTTCGTACATTTGAATGAAGGCTTCTCACAACGTTACCATCACGCTCTTTCGAGATGATTTCAAGAATGAACTCTAGATCAATTTCGGTGAGGTCATTTGGAGGTTTATCGAAGGATTCCGAGAGAGCATCAAGTCTCCATTTATCCGTAAAACGACAAGTGCCTTCATATGGCACACCGAGAATTTGACCAAAGTCTTCAAGAGAGTATTGAATTAATTGATCATTCGATACGAAACGAATGAAGATTTGTCCATTGTATTCAATCATGGAGTAGGTGCTAAAGAATTCAAGAAGGAATAAGGGGTAAATATCTTCTTCTATGTTGAGCAAGCAATCAAACCCCGAAAGCTCAAACATAGATAGGATATAGACATAACCCGTTATTTCCTTGTCAACGACTCTACCCTCATGAAAACAACGAGTGGAAAGGGATGGAAACGCGTTTTGAAGTTGGGGGGAAGCATAGGTTTGGGAGATGTCGGGCATATAATCTTTAGTGAATTGATGATATTTTTGATATTGAGAAGGCGTGATTAAGTACCTAAATACAAACACAAGACAATATTTCTCCAATCACTCATATGAAAAAATAAAAAGGAAAACGAAAAATGAAAATGTGTTATATCAATTTCTTGACAAACATAGGATTGAATCCATATCATTTTCATGTTCACAATGTGTCTATTCCATCATTAACCAAGAACACATGATCTATGTTAGATCAACAATGGATTAGAACATTGATTTTTCAAAATAAGGTTTTTAGGTAAGCATTAACAATGTCATTACCTACTTGTTCATGGGTTCATCTCAAATCCATCATTCAACCAAAATCATTTAGCCTAAATTCGGATTTGTTCTACAAGTGGGTTTTAGTGAAATATTAATGAATATCAACCTAAGGAATCATAGTAAGATTACCATGTCAACCCACATTCCTATTAAGGTTTTAATTCAATTTCAATTTTAAAAATCCCCAATTATGAAAGGATGAACCCTAGAACAAAATAGATGAAACTGAAAGAAAATACTTACATTTAATTGATGTTAGATGAAGGATGAGTGAAACCCACAACTTGGAATCAATTAATTTGAGTGATTAAAGGTTTTGGAAGCTTCAACAATGGTGGAAAAGGTAAAACCCGTCGGCTGTGTATTTTTGGGAGAGAGAGAGTTTGGTTTGAAAAAGAATAAAAAACTCAAACTGGCGCTCTGACAAAAGTTACTGCCCGCGGTACCTTATCGATAAGGAACCGCGGGTTTGAGCCGCGGAGATAAGGAACCGCCTATAGAGGCAGGTTTCTATCTCTGAAAAACGCCAAATTTTGAAAATCCAGTTTTTCTAAAATACTTAAAATTAAATCATGAGCCTTTTAGAATATCATTGGATCATCATAACACTAAGCAATATGCCTTAATGAAGGATTACGAGTTAAATCAAGATCGAAAAGAACCAAAACGGACAAACGACTACTCGTAGCAAAACGACTAAGTGGAGAGAAGTCAAGAGAAGTGAATCAAGACTAGGATCAATGCTCAAGGGATTAATGACAATCTTCAAGTAGTTCTAACGAAGAGCTTGTGTCATATATAGTGGTTTAAGACGTGCCTTTCCGGCGAAACGATAAACGGCTTTGGTAATGAATAAGCACAAAGCAATTATTCAAGTATAGACTAAGATCACTTTCAATAATAGTCTTGGTCTAAACTAAAATATGAGCAAGGTATTAATTCACATTCTCTCCCACAAAGGGCCTACTAACCGTATGGGTGCAAACCATGGAAATCATGCTTGATACTTTAAGCTTCTACTAACTCACTCTACATCACCATAGTGAGTCAAGTATCCAAGCAATGAAGGTTTGAGAGGATAAAAGAAAAGAAACACAAACCACAAATAAATGTCAAGGCAAGGATGCCGAGATCAAGCACATAGTCAAGTAATGATCAAAAGAATGATCAAAGGGCGTGTGGAAGAACGAAAGCGTACCTTGGCCACAAAGAGCAATCCATGAAGGAATAAGTGCTATGCCCAATCAATGACTATGATGAGTACTAAGTCTTCAAGGACTAGTATCATTCCCAATCATCTTGGTATCATCATTCAAAGATGTTAAAGATCAATGAAGATGATTCTTATAAAAGTGCAAGTAACTCAATCCATAACCAATAAATTGATTGATCTTCATGAGTACCTACACAAAGCAAGATGCAAACTAGTAGATACATTTCAAAAGTATATCTAAAATGCATAAAGGCTACTAATCTTAAGTGGGATGCAAAATTTTTAATTAAAAGACCTATTTTCAAAGAAAACATAGTTTTGACCAAAGAGAAACTTTAGTACAACTAGACCTTCTAATTTGAGGAGACAATGGATCGATCCAAGTTTCAAAGTACAATATACTTTAAAGATCTTGAGTGACCATCGCTCTGATACCAATTGTAGAAACTAGAAGGGGGGGGGTTGAATAGTTTCTCTTCGATTGGTGACCAAATTAAAATTACTTTCAATTTGGTTTGTATCAAAACTACCTTTACTTGATGCTAAGTTGCCTAATGATTAGGTTCAATTGAAATACACTAGCAAGGATAATAAGCAAGTATAATGATAATGAAATAAGTAAAGAGCAAGGAAGGAGACAACCTAGTGGGAAGACACCAAGATTTATAGTGGTTCGACAACGAGGCTCTATCCTCGTTTCTACTCCACTCCTCGAATACACCTACTCGAGATTTCCACTATATCCACAAGCTCCCTTCTCGGCGGAGAAAACCTTACATCGTTGCTTACATTATTTTCCGACACTAAGCTAAATGTCGAGACCTAATCTTTAGCTAGGACCAATCTACACGACGTTGCCTACTTCATAATTTAACGACACAAGGCTAGATGTCGAGTTCTAATCTTAAGGTAGAACCAATCTTCACGACGTTGCCTACTTCACAATTTAACGACACAAGGCTAGATGTCGAGTTCTAATCTTAAGATAGAACCAATCTTCATGACGTTACCTACTTCACCATTTTACGACACAAGGCTAGATGTCGAGTTCTAATCGAAAGCTAGAACCAATCTTCACGACTCTTCACTTTGAAGCTAAGTGAGAACTTCACACAACACAACTACTAATCACTTTAAAGTTTAGTGAGAACTCACAAGACACAACCACATCACTTTATAGTTTAGTGAGAACTCCTAATCAAATCTATTACAACTCAACTAGACTTATCCAAGTACACACATGTAGCTTAGATTTACACAACATAAATCCAAGCAAACACATATGCAATAGATGTACACAACAAATCCAAGTATCCACAAATAACTTGGATGAACACAACTAGTCCAAGTATTCATAAATACATTGGATTGACCTAAAACAAAAAGGGTATCATGATGAATATGACTAGCTCATAAATTCATCTTTATCACTACACTAGTGAGTGAGTGATCTTCTCATTGGACATGGTAAAGGAGGGGATCAAGAGGATAATCATATGTAAACATCCTTAACAATTTAAGTGATCATTTACTAATGATTATGCTATAGAAAATAGAAAGAGGGCTGAGAAAAACGTCCAAGAGGCTTACTGGAAAATGAGATTTGACCCACTATTTAAAGGAGACAAAGTTACAACGGATCTATAACGGCTACTGTGCGCGGTACCTTATCTCACCCCGCGGTACCATATCGCTAAGGTACCGCGTAGGTACTTAAGGTACCGCCACTAGACTCTGCTCCGTTTTTTGTCTTTTAGTGGGGTGGGAATATCTGAGGTATTTGAACCCTTCAAAGGATATTCTAACAGCATTTGGAATATGCCATTTTCAAATTTTCATTTTCCATTTTAATAAAACATTTTCTAAAAAAGAAAGTTTATTAAAAAGTCTTTTGTCTTATTAACAAAAGTGAGTTTTAAGGATAATCATTTTGATGATCACTAAGTATGATTAAGAAAGGTTAGTGATATGATTATTACCTTGATGATAGTGTTAGTTAAATAATTCCATTTTGTGTTTTACACTAAATGTGTTGTATGGTTTGTTGTGATCAAAACTAAGAAAGATTAGTTAACACTAATAATGTTTTTAGGCATTACTTGCATTAACAGTGTGCGAATTGTTTATTTTTACGAAATATTAAAGAAGGACGCAGTGGTATACCTTGATAGTTGTATGTTTTCCCGTGGCCTTGATGGTGCTCCCCATGGTGTTGCATTCGAACGTGGTCTGGTTTGCAATGTTCTACCCCTTTAGGGTATTTTCTGCGTAGGGGAGCACGGTAATTTTTTGTAACTTGGCACAGGTATTCCCTCTGCGGATGGATCGGTGTGCGAATCCTCTGCGACACCATGTTCTTCTTCATCTCCTTGACTCAATTCTTCTGATGAAGATTCTGCGATACATGGTATGCTTCGGATCGGGGTAGCGTTTATGGCGGTTGTCATCCCGGCATTCCCACTAGGTGTGGGAGAAGGAAACTCCAGAGCTGTAGTTCGTTGACCAATGCGCCATCCATTTGATGTTTCGATTAATGAGAAGGGTCGGGTGCGCATGGTCACGGTGCACAGATTCCCGCGCTTCACGAGCTGCGTATAAGTTAATTATGCATTCATATGAAGGATGCGTAAGTATATGAGAAGGTATGGTTTTTTCGGTAGCAAGACACAATCAAAAGAAGAAGGGGAAGCAAACGAAGTAAGGGTTTCTTACCATGGTCAAAATCATCAAAGTGTTGAGGAAGGTGGTTGGCAGGAAGAACTGGTGTGTGGCTCAGACCTAGGGCGTATAACAGTGTTTCTGGATATTCTTGCATTGGTATCCGATCAGCGTTAATTATATGTGCGTCTGCCTCGTTATACGAACCGGAGATGGGTCGGTCATCCTTTATCATCGTCTCGGGAGTGATGAAATTATGGTCAAATGGGAAAACAACTTTGTCTACCCAGAAGAATTTGTCGGTCCACTTCTTTAGGGAATCTATTTTCTCCGAGTAACATTGAAGTTGACCAGGGCGTTTTGCGAAAGTTACCCATTCGTTCATCCATGTGGGTCTATAGAAGGCGCGGAACAGGTTTATGGTTGGGTCAACATTTTTTAGTAAGCAGTTTATCTCAAAATTTGAGATTTTGGTGGCTCCTATACAATGTAGCTGGGAAAGGTGTATACTATAATAATTTAGTATGTCTATCAGAAAAAGGCTTAGAGGTATGCGATTGTTGGAAAACTCAATAAACCTGGTGTATCTACCAATTTTTCCGTCAGGAAAACTCCCAATATGTGCTTGTGGATCTGGCACAGTCGGATGAAGATCTAAAGGAACGTGGTACTTGGTGGTAAAACGGGAGAGCTTTTGTTCGGATATGCGGGACGTCACATTAAATAGTTGGGCTACCATCTTTTGCTCTTGTGGGTGTTTTAAGCATGGGCGAAGGTAGTATATTTTGTTACGAATAGTGGTTCTTACAGTTTTCAACAATGGAGGGAAAGATTTTTTGGAAAAGTGAAGAAAGTGACTGTCAGACTACATTTATATACCCTATGGATGTAATGGTTCTTATGGCACGTGTCTATGACGTTTGGTTCATCCTATGGTGTCCGTTGATTACTTCTTCTAACATGATTAAATGCTTTTCACGGTTTCCAATAAAGGACTGTGATAGTGAAATATGACATGGATACTTATTTGATGTCATGACTGTGTGGTTTTACTTTTCTAATGGGCATCTATGCGAGCGGGCCTTTGATGATTAATAATCTAGTAGACGCGGTTAGAACCTGCGACCACTAGACTCGGGGGACATGATGACGTATAGTCCTCAGTCGGGCAGGATAGTCCGACTCACGGGTACTACCCGCACCCATCAGGAATGGATTGGATACTTGTGTGATGTGCGCACAAAGCCCATAAAGCCCGGTAAGCTGTTGTCGTACAAGAGGCTAATTGCTTAGCCAAGTCCTCGTCGCAGTGCAACAGGATTAGACCGAATATACCTTATATTGTAGTTATATTCGCCTAAGGAAAAGGGATATACACTTGCCTTAGTTGGATAATAAAGATCAAGCTATTTCGAGTCATTATCTCTTCCTTAGGCCGCAAGAACATGGAGCCCATCCTGGACTCTCTCGAGTATAAAAGGAACCCCTACGGTTCCACAAAGGTACGACACACAATACCCTAAACACTAATATACTCAAAACCGAGTACTTACTTTCACGCCGGAGTCTAATCGCGGGTAACAAACCCACGGTAAGCCTAACGGTGTCTGTTTAGTGCGCAGGGTCCTGAAGCAAGTTTCACTTGGTGGGAGAGCCGGAGTCCACAAGACCCCAAATTAAGCCTAATTTGGGTTAAGCTCGGTCTACCCCAACTTTTGCATCAACAGTATCTCAAGGGATTCATCAATCATCCTAGAGATGAGCTTAATTGCACAAGTTACACATGATATTGGGCCTACTAACCGTAAGGGTGCAAACCATGGAAATCATGCTTGATACTTTAAGCTTCTACTAACTCACTCTACATCTCCATAGTGATTCAAGTATCCAAGCAATGAAGGTTTGAGAGGGAAAAAGGGAAGAATCACAAACCACAAACAAATTTCAAGGCAAGGATGCCAAGAACAAACATGTAGTCAATTAATGATCAAAAGAATGATCAATAGGGCGTGTGGAAGAACGAAAACGTACCTTGGCCACAAATTGCATTCCAAGCTTTCAAGGAACCAATGCAAAGCCCAACCATGACTAAAGTGACTACTAAGTCTTCAAGGACTAGTATCACTCCCATCTATCTTGATATCATCATTCAATGATGTTGTAAATCAAAGAAGATGAGTCTTCTACAAGTGTAAGTAACTCAATCCATAATCAATTGAATGATTGATCTTCATGAGTACCTACACATAACAATATGCAAACTAGTAGATACATTTCAAGAGTGAATCTAAAATGCATAAATACTACTAATCTAGATGAGATGCAATATTATCAATTAAAGGCTTTTTTTCAATAAAAGATAGTTTTGACCAAAGAAAAACTTTAGTACAACTTAACCTTCTAATTTGAGGAGACAATGGATCGATCCAAGTTTTAAAGTAAAATATACTTCAAAGATATTGTGTCACCATCGCTCTGATACCAATTGTAGAAACTAGAAAGGGGGGGGGGGGTTGAATAGTTTCTCATCGGTTTATCTCCTAATTAAAAATTTCTTTCAATTAGGTGAGTGCCAAAACTATTACTTGAAAGCTAGTTGCATAATGATTAGGTTCAATTCTAATGCATTAACAATAAGTAGTGAGTGTAATGATGATGAAGGTAAGTAATGAGTGAGGAAAGAAACAATCTAGTAGGAAGACACCAAGATTTGTAGTGGTTCGGCAACGATGCTCTATCCTCGTTCCTACTCCTCTCCTCGAGTACACCTTACTCGAGATTTCCACTATATCCACAAGCTTCCTTCTTGCGGAGAAAACCTTACAACGTCGCTTACATTATTTTGCGTCACTAAGCTAAATGTCGAGACCTAATCTTAGCTAGGACCAATCTACACAAAGCCGCCCACTTCACCATTTTACGACACAAGGCTAGATGTCGAGTTCTAATCCAAAGCTAGAACCAATCTTCACAACGTTGCCTACTTCACCATTTTCCGAGACAAGGCTAGATGTCGAGTTTTAATCCAAAGCTAGAACCAATCTTCAAGACTCTTCACTTTGAAGCTAAGTGAGAACTTCACACAACACAACTACACATCACTTTATAGTTTAGTGAGAACTCACAAGACACAACAACATCACTTTATAGTTTAGTGAGAACTAACATAACTTATTACAACTCAACTAAACATATCCAAGTACAGACATGTAGCTTGGATCTACACAACACAAATCCAAGCATACACATATGCAAAAGATTTACACAACTCTAATCCAAGTATTCACACATAGCTTGGATGAACACAACTAGTCCAAGTATTCACAAATACATTGGATCTACACAAGACACAAATAAACAAATGATGAACATGACTAGATCTTTAGAAGAGGATGATCTTCATCAAGGCTTCATCTTTAATCACATCACAAGTGTGTGAGTGATCTTCTCTTTGGACAAGGTAAAGAAGGAGATCAAGAGGATAATCATAAGTAAACATACTTAACACATTAAGTGATCATTTACAAATTGACTAGGATTAGATAGGAGAAAGAAGGCTGAAAGAGATGTCCAAAAAGGGTTAATGAAAATGCAGATTTGATCCACTATTTATAGGAGACAAATCCCAACGGCTAGCTAGGGGCGGTTCCTTAGCTACCTAGGCGGTTCCTTCTCGATAGCGAACCGCATAGGCACTTAAGGAACCATGGAGTGTAGACTCCGCTTCTTGTTGTCTTTTAGTGAATTTGAAATATGTGAGGTTGTTTAAACCTTCAAGGGATATTCTTATGGCATTTGGAATATGTCATATTTAAATTTACATTTTCATTTTAATAAAACATTTTCTTAAAAATAAAGTTTATTAAAAATCTTTTGTTACATTTGATAAAAGTGAGTTTTAAGGCTAATCACTTTTATGATCACTAAGCATGATTAATATATGTTAGTATAATGATTATTACCTTGATGATAGTATTTGTTAGATAATTCGTTTTATGATTGTGTTTGACAATAAATGTCTTTGTAATTTGTCATGATCAAAACTAAGAAAGATTAATTAGTACTAACAATGTTTTTAGGCATTGCTTTGCATTAACACATTCTTTTTCAGCGCTCGAGTAGGATTGGATATCATGTCTCACTTCTTTTTCAAGACACCAAACGCTCATTCCACATCCTTCCTTGTCGATTCTTGTTTTTTCTTATAGAAAGTTCATTTGTGGTCGTTATCAGCTGGTTCTGGTATTGTATTAACAAGTGGCTCCTACTCCGAATATGTTCCGTCCACAAGATAATATCCCCAAGGGTAAGATACATTGTTAGCCACAAACGCAATATCTAGTGCTCGTCTGCTCTTGTGTTCGTTAAACAAATGATATTGGTATAAAACGTTGAGTTCGTGTTGGATCTAGCAACACCAAAGAAAGCATGACATGTCCGTAAGTCTTGAGACGCAACAACTTCCAATAAAATAAACTGATTCGAACCATCGCGTCTAACATATTTCCCTTTAAGGCGTTCGGACAACCAAACTACTCCCAATATGTACAATCAATGCTTCCTAACATCCTTAGAAACCCATGTTTTTCTTAATGGTGTCGATAAAGTTTTTCAACATTAGTGATTGTGGGTTTCCTCAGATATTCCGGACTAAACACGTCCATGATAGAAGTGCAAAAAAATATCAAGAGCTCCTCGTGAAGTTCTCTCACTTATTTACAATTATTCATCTAGAGAACCGGGACCAACCTCATAAGCTAATTGACGAATTGCAGATGTGCATTTGATTAAAGGTGATATGCCTACTTTCTCAGTATAGTTAATGTTCTTAGTAAAGTAAGAATTATGAGCAGTTACCTCACTAACTATCCAGTTAAAAAAGGGTCGAGCCATTCGGAACTTTTTACGGAATTTATACTCATCAGATTGTGGATTCTCGGAAAAAAATGCGGCAACTAAACGACCATGAACGCCATAATGATCTCGGTGCACCGGGACTCTCCTCACCTGAATACTTTGCCGCCGATGCCTAATTAACGACTTGCTTTTGTAAGAAATTTCACCTTATTCTTAAATGTTACTTCTCTGTCGTCTTCCGGAAAACATAAACTCATACTCGTCCATCTCGATTAAATTTTTTAAGTTTTTTTGTAGAATGATAGAAGTTCGTAGATGTTTATTTAAAATGATGAGTCTTATGGTGGTATTTATAAAAAAATTGGTAAAGAAATTTTTTTTTTTTTTTATATATAAAATGGATTTGGATATAGACGTAGTTGTGACTCATGTAAGGTGAAAATTTACCTTTTTATCAAGCACTCGCGCGTGAGTTTTAAAATTGAGTGAAAACTCACGATGAATTCTACGACCACTCCGTACAATTTAAAAAAAGAGTTTTGTTATATATACAAACAAATATCCACAAAGAAGTGGTGGCATGTTTTGATTAGGTTAATCAAATACTCCGTAGAAAAGAGATGATAAAAAAAACCACCAATTAATACATGTCACTTTCTTTTTATAGATATTTGTTTGTGATTTGTTGGTAAATCGTATCAAAACTCGCCTATAAAAATACTCCACCCAAGCCTTATGAAAATTGAATAGAGTTTTTTAATATATGAAATGTAACCTAGTCTTATACTCTTTCTATCTTAAAATTATAGTTCATATTATTATTTTTGGACGTCTCAAATTAATTGTCTATTTCTAAAAATAAATAAAGAATATAAATTAAATTTATTATAATACCCTCATTTAAAGATATTATGACAAACCATTAAAAAGTTGTAAATTAATTATTTGAAGATAAAATTGTCAATTATTTGAAGATAAAATTGTCATTGTGTTGAAAGGAAGAAAGAAAAATTAAAAAATTGATGTTTATATTAAACTAAGTATTTTTAGTTGGTGAGAGGACTGAACTACTCAAGTGATAAACTGGTTTACATAATGCTTTTAAAACATTGCAAATAACACAAATCCTCACAATCATTCAAACCACCTTCACAACCTAACAACTTTTCTCCAACTACTTTCCCGCCAAATTCAACAAACCCAAAAACTCAACAACAAAAATGGCATCAAACACCAATCTCATCATCACTTTCTCCACACTCCTCATCCTCAACTCCGCCTTCGTTTCGGCCGTCCGCGAAGGCGAACTCAACATCGTTTTCGGCATCCTCCGAGCCCGAGGCTACCATCTCTTTGCGAACGCCCTCGCCACTTCCGACGTCCACTACGATCTCAAAGGAAACGGCAACTTCACTTTATTCGCTCCCATTAATTCCGCCTTGTTTGCTATTGATATGACTATGGCTGCTAGTAATTACGTCTCCGCTTTGCGGTATCATGTTGTCCCGAGACGAATGACGATTGCGGACTTGTTGAGCCTTCCGCCGCCTGCGAATGTGGTCCCCACGCTTGTCAGTGGTCAGGATATCAGGGTGGAGCAACGGCGGTCGCTGCGCTCGTTGATTACGGTTGGAGGTGTGGATGTTGTTGTTCCGGGGATGTATTATGGGCGAGATATTGCGGTACATGGTTTAGCGGGTATTTTGGAATATAGATCTCACTCGAGAAATCCGCCTCCGGCAACTTCGGCCGCGGGGGCGAATGTGACGGTGTCCGGAGCTTCGTTGTCCGGAAATCTGACGTTACCGGAAATTGTCGGAAATTATACTTTTCAGTTTCCATCACCGCCTCCGCCTCCAAGTGGAAATGGTAATGTGCCTGTGCAGTCTCCTGTTGCTGCACCAGTTGCGCCTAATCAGGCTCCGGTTATGACAAGGGCGAAACTGTTGGAGTTGAGTAGTGAAGGTATGTTTGGTGTTTCAGCGGTTAGGGAACCGGTTGGGGATCGATTAAGGCATTTTAGTCTTGTGGATGATTGTTCGGTTGCTGATAATGGTGGAGAGGATGTCGATCTGCGAGAGGTTCATGTTGAGTCTCACATGATCTGTGCTCAGTAGTAGGCTGCTAAACATATGGTAATATCCTGCAGCTGAATTAGTATGTCGTTGTGTTTCGTTTGTTGGTTGAAAATGCTTTTTCTCGATCCTTTGAATCAATTTGAATAAAAATGCATCTCCGTCCACTATCGAATATACTGTCGTTTTGATTCTGAGTTATCATAGATTTGCATTTGTTGCTGCATATTGGTTTCAATCTTGCTAATCTGCTTTACCAAATGCAAACTGGTTCAAAATTTATCATTTTTTGAAAACAGTTGTTTTTTAAAGTCAAAATATGTAGATCCTGCAGATCTAAACAAAATTATAAAAATAACACATCGAATTGGTAATATTTTCATATATGCTAACATCGAGTTGACTATGGCAAAGCTGTCAAGAGTCTAGTAGTGAAGATATGTTAGGCACCCTCTTGTTTTTACAACACTAATAACTAGTACTTGTCGACTAATATACGCTAACATGGATAGTCGATATATTCTGTAGGTAAAATAACCAAAATGCCAAGAAGATGCATTACTCGTAGATAAAAAAAACACACAAAAATGTATCTGGAAAAGTTATTAAGCATGGTTATGTATGAATTTACAGTTGACATATCCTACTATTAGGAGTCTTTAACCTTGGATACGAAATAGCGCACAAAATTGCCTATTTTCCTCTCTAATTTCAGTCTCACTAATGATATACTAACTGATAGCTGATTAGCTTGATAGATTAATAGGTTACAATAGACTGAACTGCACCATGCACAAAAAAATCCCAAGGAATAAGTAGTTTTACGTATTAGTCATCCATGCCACCACCATCATCACCTCCCCCAGCATCATCTCCATAATCATCATCTGGTAAAGCTTGATCAGCTTCAATACCAAGATCATAACCCAGTGTATCTAAGTCCATGTCATCTGTCCCTGGTCCCTCAGGTACAGCCTCCTGAGCTGCCATTAATGCTAGGTTCTCGTCACTAAAGAAATCGGTATACGGCTTAGAAACCTGAACCATTTACAAGAGCTTGAGTAAAAATTAAACAATTGACTACTTTATACAATTTCAATGTACGGCCTGTATAATGGGAATTTTAACATTCAAAGGGATATGAAATTACAAGCTGCTTGTAAATTCAGCAATCAGAAAATCTACCTTAAAGAAACAATTTCTCTCCTCTGCACTTGCAATCAGGTTTTTCCAGTGTTTGTCCGTTCTCAGAGCAGCAGCTGATCCAACCACCTACCATAACCAAATTATTAATTTGAAATGGGTCTACCAGGTCAAGAAAACAAACACAAAGTGTTCTCAAATGCTTAAACCCTTGTAAACTGGCTTATCAGAATAATAATATCATCATCTTTGCAATATACTTTTATAGTATTCTGTAATATAATTATTTTAAACTGAAAAAATCCAAGACAAAAATAAGAACAAAATGGCATATCAAAGCAATGGCCACACTGCAACAGATTCCCCTATATATGCAACATGCTTGTTTTAATCATTTAATGCAATAAACTTCTTTTGATCATCTAATGCAATACTTCTTTTAATCATTTATTGCGACTTACTTGCCGTTCATTACCAAGGTATGCAATCTGCGTGCAACATACATCTCAAACGGTAAAAGAAAATGGTTTAATTTTGCCTTAATTAGTAAAAAGTCCCTATGTTGCATCAAATGGTCAAAAAAATGTGTGGCAAGTAGCCAAGTATAATGCCATAATGTTTAAAAATCCGCATATTCGGTTGTAACTTGTAAGTATGTTGATGTTCTACTAAATTGTTCAAATTTTAAGTTGCATATACTGTTGAAAATTGAAGTGTAAAGTGAAAAGTTACGCAGTTTGCCCTATAAAGATTCCCCGTCGTGACCCAATTAGCCTGTAAACTCACCCGCCCGTCCATTTGGCCACATTTAATAAAAACTGAATTAGACAATGTAGACTCTGTAATAATAAATGGCAAATCATACCAGAACAGAAGCTCTTGCTCTAGTTATACCAACATTCATTCGCCTAAAATCTTTAACGAATCCAATACCCTCTTTATTTGACCTAACACATGAAAATATTGCAACATCTTTTTCTCGACCCTGACATCAGAAAAGAAAAAAAAACAGTTACTGTTGCTGTAAAAGCTTTCAACAGAAAGGAAAAGAATGTGATGAGATTCTAACCTGAAAACCATCCACGGTATTAATATCCACAACTTTCTCTGGATCCATACCAAATGAATTCTTGAATGTATCACCAAGGACCTTCACTTGCTGTCTATAAGGGGATATAAGAGCAACTCTAGAACTTGACTTTAACTCTGGATAATTACTGACCAATTTATTATACATAAGCAACACAAAGTTAACTTCGTCGATGTTTTCGTATGACCCCGCATCTGGTTTTCTTTCTTCTCCTTCATGAAGATCAAAAAAGCAGTAAGGTCCAAAACAACGGTACTTATGCCACAAACGTGTTGTCTTGTCTTTAATATCTGGTCCATCTTCTAATTCTCCATCATAAAATTCTTTTGAAGGGAAGCTTCGTATCTGTGAGAAATAAGCTGATGCAATTAATAGGTGCACAAGTATGTGTTCTGAGTAGAAGTAGCACTAATTAAAATTGGGTCGAACTGGTGAAAAGTCACCGTGTATGTATTGTTAATTTAGACAACCTAATAACCCACCGTATTAATAAAATGAAACTAGGTTATGGATGTTAGCTGTACTCAACACAAATGAATTTTGAACCCTTACTTTTGAATGGGTCTATCCGGGTTGCGTTTCATCTCTAACAGGTCAAAATAGTGAAATCAAATTATTTATCTACAAAGGAAAAGGGTTGATTAAAGGTAATGAGTATATTGTTAATTTATAACCTACTAAATCAGTTAACTAACAGTTAAATTTTTATTGTATTGCTACTTTTTGTAATCATATCCTCTCTTTTTTGAAGTTTAAAAACCTGGAATACAACCCTAGCTAAACCCATACCTAAAGATGGCCAGTCAAAGTTTTACCCAACCGCCTTTGCCACCTTTATTGAGTGCTACTTAATGTGGTTACTGGTTAAACATATTGCACAGTTGAATGTAAATTACTGTGGATTCTGAAAATTTGTAAAGATACTAAAGAAATACCTCAGGATGCATCCTGTATTGTGTCTTGAGCATCTGTATGGGATATCCAGCCTTCTGAAACCTTTTAAACAAGCTCATGCTGTAACTGTAGCATAAAATATTAAGGTCAGGAATGGAACCTAAATTAGAGAATAATGGCTAGTGCTTAATTAAATCCCTTGGTTCTTACCCAAACTTCTCAGCAACTGGAGAAATAACAGTTGCTGGCAGCTGAACAGGATCACCAACCTAAAATGAATGAAGAGAACATAAGGTGAGAAAAAACACGCCAACTATAAATGATGCAACTCATTACCCAAAAGTATAACGAATAAGACTACCAAATTGACATGAAACTAGTACGGTAGTACCAATTAATTCAAACAAATGACAAAACATAGAATTAGTAGACTTGTTTTCTCTTTATTGCTCTTTTTCTATATGTTTAGGCACAAATGTAAGAAATATTTGTTCATTAGATTCACAAGTAGATGGTACATCAAAAATGAAATACAACAAAACACAAGTCTACCAATTTTACAAAAAATAATGTACAAACCACTCAGGGGTGACTAGTTGGTAAAGCATGTGACTAGTGTTGCTGGTCTCAACACCGAACCCTGTTTAAAGAAGTGACCACGCCAACCTCCCCGAAGGGAAAGGCTTTACCGGTTTCAGTCTGTGTGCCCGGGCTTAAGCCTAAAGGGTCACAAACCATGGTTACCCAAACAAACAGACAATAATATAAAACAATAATGCACATACCAAGAATACTTGTTTGCATCCACTGGACAAAGGCACTAGTGTTGCTGGTTCCACCTGTTACAGAGAATTTTGAATTTCATCATATAGATGAATGATCATAAGTGTCTTATCAGTTTAGAAAAAGTGACCATCAATGTCTTAAATCTTCAAATATTGTCTTAATTCATATATTAACTGATCTGTCCAATATAAAGTGAAATAATATCACAAGCAACTTACAGCTTGAGCAGCTTCATCTATCACAACGATGTCAAAATTGCGATTGAGTTTAGTAAAAAGACTTGAACCACTGAAACTAAGAGTGGAGAAGACCTGCCAGAAAACCAAAAATCAGAGTCATATAATGAGTTGGAACTCAGTATAGAGCTGAAAATACATACGATTGCCGATTCATCCATGATTGAAGCACGAATTGCGTCCCTGTCCCTTGCACCTCCACCTTGCTTCTGTTTATCAGCAGTTTGAAAATCCATGCCTGCGAGTTTTTGTTCCACCTGAAAAGTCAAAGCTCAAATGTTAATACTATATTTGAATACGCTTCGATGGATGCAGCATTGCCAAAAACACCCGGATGATGTTATTGCCAAGGAAACATATTAAATTATGTATAAAATAGTATTGACGATTTTCAGATGCATACTAGGTGATCCATAGATACAGCCTGAACAGAATGATGTGGCTTGAGACCAATCCGAACAATTTTAGGTGCATATGCTCGGTCATTTTCGTCACGAATGCCTGGAAGTAGCCAGCAACAGATAGTCATCAAAATATGCTATTAAGGAGATAAAAGGAACAGACATGAAGCGTTGTGAGTAGATGTGCCAAATGAGCAGAACCCAAAAACACCTTCTGTCCAAACAATTTGTAATGAAGTAGCGTGCCAAATACAAATAATATTGGAGTATATAAGTTCAATAATTATCCTATTTTCTTAATACATAATTAGGTCCATTATATGCAAATTTATACATACTTAGTTACTTTGCTCTGTTCCTTTAACCTAATACCTTATTTGACCCATTTGAGACTAAAAGAAATTACTATTAGTTCAATAATGCAGAGTAATATATCTTTATATACCCGCTTGTCACCTGTACCTGAGCAGTAAGTTAGAGATGTCTATAATTTTATATATCAATACTTGTATAAATAAGCCATCAGGTGTCATTTAGTTATTATCATAAACAACGAATATCGGCTGTATATTCTAATCTTAAGCAAAAGTATTGATAACTTCTGGTAATTTCAAGCCTTGGCTACACAAATATGGCATTTGTGCAAACAATTTGAGCAGACTCGAATCGTGTAGTTTCAAGCAAATTAAAAGTTCTGTCAAAGTTTGAATACGAGTATATGTGTCTTGGGGTGTGCATGAGAAAAGCAACAGTTAGCATGAATGTAGGACGCAAAAATAATATCTTAGACGTACCATGACGGGTAATTACCAGGTGCGGGTCTAATGGTCCAGGTGGGTCGGGTTGTCACAAACACTTCGATATCAATTTTCTTTTATGACACTTAATGTGCTAACATGATTATAATGACTATGTAATTACTCTTTGACACGCTCAACGCATTTCAGTTTTAATTAACTCTAATAAGGTAATAACTTAATCTCGTAGGCCTGTTAGATATAAAACATAGCCAAATCAAGCAAAACATGTTAAAACCACCAAAACATTTTAAATGCAGAAACTAGGTTATCGAAAGCACAAAATGTTGGCATAGATTTTGATAATACCTGTGCTTAAAAGCCGCAACACAATTTCATCAAGTGCAGAGTTCGATGGAGCACACACCAAAACACGGACGCGATACTTACGGCTGGAATTGACGACTTCTGGTCTCTGTATAACATAAAAAGCTAATATTTATGGACCAAACTGTTCAAATTAAGAGAACAGGAAAAAAAACAGAACTTACCAGGTCATTACCAGTAGTGGGAAAAAAACCATCGTCACCATCTTTAGGCATCTTTGCATCTCTAGGATTAATGCCAGTTAACCATGGAGATGCTTTTAGCCAGTGATTCATTCTAAAAGAAACAACCAAATAAAAAGGTTTAGAATTAAAAACAAGATGCACGAGAAATTTTAAATCAAGTACAATAGCTGGTAGAAAAACATACTTCTCTTGATAATCTAAATCTGGTGCACGCTTAATTTCAGTTATTTTACCCCTGCACCAAGAAAATGTGAACAAAGAAAACTAACAATATATATAAAAAACTAAATCAAGCAATCACTTATGAAGTTACTATCGAGCTTGCTAGCTACTCACTTAGTATGTATGCGAGCAGGTGTCGCGTGCAGTATAGCACTAAGAAGCCCAAGAATTGTCTGCGTTTTTCCTGTTCCTGGTGGACCCTGTATGAAGAAAAAACAAGATACGAGTTAAAAATACAAATCTTAGAAAACTGTTACTTGTATACTTCACTAATCCTATTTGGTAAATTCTAAGATATAACTATATCTACTGGTATACAGCAAACCTGAATCAGAACAAACTTTCTCCGTGAAAGACCTGCCTGCAGAAGACAAACATATAAATTGGAGTTATGGTGTGCTCATAATGTAAATCTGATATAGCAGTGGACATTTAAGGCAATGGAACATCATATCAATAAGGAGAAATTATACATATGTATAATAAGAGGGCCATTTAGTCAAATGAAAAAGTTAGTTAAAAACTTCATATTAGTTAATTTCAACTTCATAGCTTTTTTAAACACATCAAACGAAATAACTATATATAGAAGGTTAAAAAAATTATATAAATTGTTTAAGGGTAAACCCAACCCAATCAAATTCTCATACTAAAATTATCCATTTTGACCCAAACTTGATTTGGCCCAGTACTGGGGTTAGAAACCAATGAATACTCACATGAATAGCTTCCAACTGCGTCGAGTTGTGATTCGTTTGGATATATTCCATAAGAGGCTTAGAAATTTTCCAGGCCTGCTCGTCGGAGTTTTTTATGCTATCAGCAGCTGTTAATATCAAATCCTTGTATGGCAAGGAGCTAACTGAACGCAGACCAACATATTCACGAGCTATAGTTGATAAACTGCAAATCTGCACTTACAAAAATAGGCCGATTATAAGAAACCACAAAAAGCTCAAGTTTTATATATATACTTCTACAAACAAGCCTATATGAAACAGTACATCTGTTAAAATCATATCCGTCTATTATAGCTAAATCAATCTCATTAAAGCACATAAGTAGCTAAATCAATCCCATCCAATTTGTTGTAAATCCCTTTTTGTTTCTAATAAAAGTGATGGTATTATAAAAAAAAAAAAAATAAAAAAAAAAAAAAAAAAAATAACAACAATAATAATAATAATAATAATATAATGCCAATATTGTACAGGTTCACTAGAGATGAATAAGAATACCTTCTTGAAGCACCAAAGGTTATTCTTTGTTTGCATAATATCAGTACGCACTTCCGACAACCTTTTTGAAGCACTCACTACATTTGTATCAACTCGCTTTATTTCCCCATCCAACTGCATTCTGAGCCTAATCTTATCCGGTTGACGATGTTCAACCAATGCAAATGCATATTTGGGTGGTATTCTCTTTTTAACATCTGCAACCTGCGGTATGTAAAAAAATACAATTGCGAGAGTTAACATAACTAGTTCACAGATAATTTAATTAGCATTTTTCATATGAAGAGCTACAAGTGGAGAGGCCTTGAGTTATTAGAGTACCTAATATCAGACATTTCTAACATAATACCAAAAATATAAGATATCTTTCAATAGAAGTAACAAGTCGTCTAATTTAATGCTCACCTTCCCAATTGTTAGAACCAGCAAGTCATTCTGTGATAAAGATCCCCAATTCTCACCAAATAGCTCTGGTAAATGAAACCCATCGGTTTCATGACATTGTACCAATATAGCCTGCTTCCACTCCGATTCTATAAAAAAAATAAGAAAAAAAAAATATCATATAGCAGCAGTAAAACAACAGGGTTCTCAAAAAGTTCCTGTGACAGAAACAGATGGATACATATAACCACCAAACTTCTATGTTGGGTACGTGATTCCGATTGTGTATAGCTTGAAGTGACTGAATTGTACTACCAAGGGACACATTCAAGTAGGGATGGCAACGGGTCGGGTTCGGGTCGGGTCTTACTGAACCCGTACCCGCACCCGTTTATAATATCTAAACCCGCATCCGCCCTAATATCCGACGGGTACCCGATTATTATTACCCAACGGGTTTTCAATTTTTACCCGCGGGTATCGGGTATCCACAATTAAATTTCGTTGGATATAATTGTACGTATAAAGTAAAAAAACTAATGAAAAACAATCAAAATACCCTAATATAATTTTTTAAGTTTTTTGAAGATGAAGAATTCTAATTCAATATCATATCATGCGATTTAATGTATCGAATAAATTATTGTTTTATATAAAGTTACAAAATTGAAATATGCTTGATCACAAAATTTTAATGCATACAAAATGTAACTAATATAAGCATTTCAATTGTCTAATAATCTTCGTCTACTATTTCGCACAAATTTAAAAATTATATAAAATAGCAATAAACGATATGTATTTTGGTAAACGGCTACATAAACGGGTAAACGGGGCGGGTATTACTAAAACCCGAACCCGTACCCGCAAAAAATAAAATATTCAAACCCGAACCCGCATCCAAACCCGCCAACCCGAATCCGAACCCGATCCAATCGGTTCGGGTTTCGGTTTTCTCCATCGGTTTCGGGTGTTTTTGCCATCCCTACGTTCAAGTAAAAAAATATCTTAAGGTAAACTAATACTTATTCGCTTCACATGACAACACTTTGATGCATAAATGAATACCATGATCCACAAATGCGGTAATTTGTTGCCAAAACACAGTTTGAAGCAAAAAAAATATGAACTTTTGATGCATAAACACATAATTATGATTTTGATTGTTTTGCATCACAGGTTTGTCTACTTTTGCATCAGACGTTTATATGCATCAAACGCTTCTTTTTTAGCATTCAAACTCCTTTTAAGCATCGAATTATCGTATCTGTTAATACGTTTGTCGTTTGTGCATGAACATGTTGCACTTGTGGCGTTACAGCATTATGTTAGCTATCTTATTGTAAGAATTTTTTACTATAACTCTTCCCATACTACCGGTTAAGAATAGACAGCAGTTGCCTTAGGCTCCAATAGAATCTAAAAAATAGACACACATACAAACAACAGTTATCTGACTAAAGTTCTGACCATCACCAAAAGATATCAGGCGATTTCATAAAAATTAAATCTTTCTTTTCTTCATAGATGCTTAATATCATTTCCAGAACATCCATGATTTCTTTTAAACCCTCAACTGCCATTGTCTAACATGACCACACAAAAGGACTAATTAGTTCCCTCAGCCACTATCTTTTGGACATATGATCACACATATGTAATAGGATACGTAATATTTATCATTACATACATCTATCTTGTCGCCTGTTAATCTCACCACGTCATCTTATAGACTTATGTCTTTTATAATAACGCCACACTCCTATTTCTAACTTAGCGTAAATTCTTAACTTTGTTCAGTTTTTTGATATCTTTCATCTACCAATGTAGCTACACTGTATAGACAAAGCTACTCTTGGGATTTTTTTCTATTTTTTTTTTTGTCAAACCTTGATACAATTTAGTTAAGCACGTCAAACTTAAACTAAAACATCAAGTCAGTTATTGTAACACAATTAAGTACTTCCAATGAAACTAATCATATGCAATTTACCGAAGTCACATCATATGTGCATTATCATAATTCTCAAATCCTAACTAGGAATAATGTGTGAAAACCACCATTCAACCTTTATGCTTCACGAGTTCACTTACACCAATTTCAGCCAAAAAGAGCCGCATTTGTATCCAATATGTTTATATATGATGAATATTAATAAGTTACGTATTTGAATATTACTTTTTTGAAAGAAAAATTTACTCAGTGGCATTATCATATCCAATACGTTATTGACCAGAATTGTTATCAATAATGTATAAAATGATTAGTATAATATTTGCATACTCTTAGCAAATAAAGTATATCACTGGGCAACCTGCGGGCACAAACATTATCACTTAGGAGGTGTCTGTTTCGGCTTATGGCTTATTTGAGTTTGGACTTACGTTCCATAAGCTCACTTTTTGCGGCTTTATTGAAACTTTTCGTCTTATATAAGTTCATTATGTCATAATAAACTTATATAAGCCACAAAAAGTGAGCTTATGAAACATAAGCCCAAACTCAAATAAGCCGTAAGCCAGCTATATAAGCCGAAAGAAACACCCCCTTATAACTACAATAAGATAAAAACATATAGTAATAAAATAATGACCTTTTTCCCCATCCTCAACTTTGACCTCTTCAGTTCCTGGTACAGATTTGGGTTTAACTTTATCCTCGGCTTCTCTGGATTGCGCAATTTGAGCTTTAACTTCTTCAAACAAAAGAGGCTCAAAAGTTGCAATATACTCATCAACATTTGTATATGTATCCTTGACTTTCTTCAAACCTAATTTCTTCTCATACTTACCCTGTATCTACTCAAACACAAATAAAATAAAGTAAATTTAATGAAATGGGGTTATTAAATAAAACATTGTTTGAGTAATAATATGAAGAAAAATAAAAATAAAAACCTTAGAATCACTATTCTCGGCTAATTCGTTACAGAGATGAAAATAGTCCCAACCAAGAACTATTTTGTAGAATCTACGGAGACATGATTCTTCTTCTATTAGGTTTCTGTCGATTGCCATTTATAAGAAAGGGGGGTTTTGGTGGCACCAACAGGGTTTAAGTGTCTGCTTAATTGATGATGCAAATGGGGTATTCACAGAAGAATGTTATGTTCTGTACAGTGACATAATAATAATGTAATGACATTTTTATTTGTGGAACCCATTTAACATCTCAAAATCTCACTATAGGCCCAACTTGGAAAGCCCGCCAAAAGGACAATTTGGTTTAGCAGATTCAGTCCAGTTACAAATATATGTGGATCAATTAAAATCAAAATCTTAAGATCCTACTATAACAAATCAACAAATTAATATACATCGTAAACATAAAATTATACGAATATATTTTAAAAATATAGTCCTAAATTATGATGATAAAATATATAAGAAGATTAACACGTTATTTTTAGATTACACAAAATTTTTGTAGTCTTTTAGTTTGTAGTTCGAGAAAAAGTAAAATCGGATCGTAATAGATCCTAAGATCCTATGATCAAGATCGAGATCCTGTAAGATCTTAAGTATGCAAAGATCCTATGGATCTGGATCATTTTTGCTTTGCAGTATCGTAAAATCGTAAAAGTTTAAGATCAAGATCAAATCTTGACAACCATGATTTGAAGTGCTTGCTTGTGTGGTGTTAACTGTTAACCAATAATTTAATTAGTGTGTGTTGATCATATGCTCGTCCAGTTAATCATCAGTATTAACTTCGGGAGAAAATGGGATTATCTTGTAGCTCGAGGAACATTTAGTGTTGGAATTTATAAAAACCCCTAACCATATTAAAAAGTTAATAATCACGAGTACGCATCGGAATAATAAGATCACGTATAGACAAGTAATTAACATAAACGATAAAGAAAAGTGTATCTTTTAGCAATTGATTAATTCACCTTTATCGAATAATCAAATAACCAAAAACTCAATAAAGATCAAACAGTGGTCTCTCTAAGTATACGCACACAATACGTTTATACAAGTAATAAGTATACTAGTACGTAAGTGTTAAACCACCAATAAACCAAAC
The DNA here is from genome assembly GCA_025667525.1 of Glebionis coronaria. Taxonomy (NCBI): domain Eukaryota; kingdom Viridiplantae; phylum Streptophyta; class Magnoliopsida; order Asterales; family Asteraceae; genus Glebionis; species Glebionis coronaria. Next base: position 149,318,355 of record CM046876.1, read on the forward strand.
CACTTGAATCAATCAACTAAGAAACCCTTGTTTCTTTCTTCATGGTCGAACCACTCGAACGAACCGAAACCCTAATTAGGGTGTTCGGTCAATCAACTAAAGAAGAGAGGAGAAAAGATTTAGGAATTACAAGTGAATAATGAGGTATCCAAGACCTCCTTATATACTTGTAATAACTTAGTGATCAAGCAACCAAGCCCAAAAGCCCATGGGCTTTTGTTTCCTTTTTTTTTACTTCCCTTTATTGGTTTATTTATTTAACTATAATTAATATCTAATACAATACTAATTATATATTGCTTAACGATTTGTGTGTGCGTCTCATTAGGCTCGAGACGACTTACGAACATATATTATTTCATGTACATATTCCTTCAGCTCCCACTTGGACATGCACAATAATATAATATAATAACATTGGTTAGCGTCTAGCAACACGCCGACGCTCCCGAAAATTCTTGAGTGTAGTTTTCCATAAAATACATTTAAGTGACTTAAACATTTACAATTCCTTTGTTTCTCAAATGCCATATTAATAATGGATATGAATCGAAGTCATTCCATTTTAACTATTATGTTTCTCGTATTACATAATTGAATCAAGATTACCAATCTAATCGAGACAAATCTATATTACCATTGGGTACAGTCGTACAACATCTGATTAATTAAACGAGGGGCCCAGTAGCATCATTCTTCAAACCTTGTTGAATGAACAAAATCTATCTTGACTACATGTGCCTCTTATATGCTTCAAGATACAAATTATTATAGCCTTTTGATATGAGTGAAATCTCATATCAATTATATCACATTTAACCCTAAAACACAAAGTAAAATACCAGATTTTAATGTGTAAAAGCAGTATTATAGGTATTCTTTGTTGTTTATGCTTGTGTAGGTAAAAAGATACAAATTTGATGCAAACATGAAATTCAAGTCATTTATGATGAAGAAAAGACAAAAGAAGGACAAAAGATGACAAGTCAACACAAGTCAAAAGACCTTTCTTGACAATTGTGCAAAGTGATTCAATCACAAGTGAGCTCAACGCTCACTTCTGCATCAAATGAATCCTTCAATTGTACTCATAAGTGATTTCTTTACATTTCCCCTCAAAAGTCAGTTTGCATGCTCAATTTTGTACTCTAGTGTAATTCTACTTGATGATGCTTGTTATATGTTCTATCTTAGCTACTTGACATGTTTTGAGTGATTGCTAGCTTTATGTTTTGGATTTGATTAGATCTCATAGCTTAGTTTTGTGCTTTTCAGTTAACCAGTGTTTGGATTAGATCTCAATTCTTGAACCAGCTGTTAGAAGTTGTTGTTAGAAGCTTGTATACACTCATTAGTTGGTAACAAGGGATAGTGTAAAGTTTTGGAGTCAAATTGTAAGTCAAACAGCCAATTAGTCTCTTAAAAACATTGGGTCAGATTAGAAGCCAAGAACATGCCTAATTAAATCATTTACCAATTCTTCATTCTTAGGTGTTAAGGTGTGAAATTCTTCATTCTGAGTGTAGCTTATCATCCCAGCTTTTCAGACATATAAGGTAGAACATACAGTTCTCACTATTAAGCTAGAAAAATACCATAGAATAAGCACTAGAACCAAAGCCAGTTTCTGTGATAAGTGCTTAAGAGATTTTTATTATATGCTTATTCACTTCATATAAGTATCCATTTTCTTTCATAAATCAGTTACATAAGCTAAGAAAATAAGTTTAGACCAAAGTCAAACTTGGTCAAACTTGGTCAATGCTTGGTCAAAATAAGCACAATTTAGCTTATTTGATTTTCTGGCTTATTCTTTGGTGCTTTTTGAGATTTTCTTGGATAGGTGTTCCTTAATTGGCCTATTGATCATATTCTAAGAAGTATAGCTCAAGTGCTTATCCCTATAAGCAGATTCCCTAAAAGGTGCTTATTCCAAAAGTGCTTATTTGGCTTATAGGGCATTTCAGCTTATCTCTTTAAAACTGACTAGGTAAATTTGAATTAGAAACTTTTTGAAACTTATTTGGTGGCTTATATCTCTAGTTATAGCTTAATCAAACCATAGTGCCCATTTTGCTTAAATAGTTTTAAATAATTGCACTTTAGTCCCTTGTAATTATGAGTGGTTTCAATCTGTTAAAAAAGGTTTAAAACTTGTTAGGTTTTGCTATTAGGTCCCTGGATTAGTTAAGTAGTTACATTTTCAGTTGGAAGTTTGGTAGTTTGTTACTATTTGGTTAAAAGTTTGTTATATTTTCATTTCTAGTCCTTTAACTTTCAGAATTTACATTTTTAGTCCTTATACTTTTAGAAACTTTACATTTTGAGCTATTTTACATCTTGTGCATTAATTACTTGTACTTTTAGCATTATGTGTGGTATGTGCACTTTGTTTTTAGCTTAGTACGGATACGTAGAGATCATATTTTTACATTTTTACGTGCTTTATGTCAATTAGACCTAGATTACCAAAATATAACACCAAAAACAATTAGTTAACCTGATTTCTATTGATTGATCAATTCGTATTGAGTCGAGAAAAACGAACTAAAAAGACAAATATTACCTTTATTACTACCTTATTCAAGATAGCGTTAGAACCATAGCAAAAAGTACCATCCACGTAGATAAGACCTGCTTGGATCTCAAGTCAAATGATTTAGTAATGTAAATTATTTACATGTTTCACTTAAAGACGTCAATCCTTAAAGTGATTGACTTGTTAGTAGGAGATGTCTAATATACAACTTTTGGATATTGTATGAGTTGGTGAACCGTTCTCGTATATTCTACGAATATTACCATCTTTCATATATGTCTTAATTCAGTTCTATTCCCATATAATCAATTGACATAGACACTTTAGAATAACACATTATGCAAGGATTTAAGAATGCAAAAATAGGACCAATAAATATTAAAGAAAACCAAACATATCAAATACTTCAATTCATAAAATAAATATTGTTTAACAATATCCTTATACCAAATACTAAAAGATCAATGCATGATGATCCTAGTCAAAAAAATCATGCCTCGAGATATGACAATCATACTTGTTGACAAGGCGTAGACTTCATGAAATTCTACTAGGTTTGTGTTGGGCCAATTCAGTGCCTGATTTGTCCCTTGCACAGGATTTGGATGTAAAGTATCCTAAGTAGTGTTAGTCACTGAACTTCGTATGTTATAAGTTCAGTGTGTCATTCTTTAGAGTTCTTTTGAGTCTACGAGATAGACTCGTCATTAGCTGAGGCGGATTTCAGTAAGTGATGCAAAGAATCAAGGATGATGGAGTTAGTAAGTGATGACATAACAGCTTACTAACTCCTCGAGACTATTACTTAATCAAAGACCTGAAGAACGTAGAAGACATAAAGAATGTCTGAAGTATTAGTGGGAACATGTCTTATTAGCAATGAAGACAAAGGTTCAAGAGGAAGGCTTACTTTGTCAAAGGTGCAAAAGATGAAGACAACAAAGTACAAGGTGGTTACTTGTACTTTAGTAAAGCTTCTCAAGGAAGCTTCACACTCCCACTATATATATGTGGTCTTTGTAATAGAATAGTCAATGATTCCCACCCACAGAAACACACATGTTATACTTTAGTGGATAGGGGTTTCATCCTCCCATTGTTGCATAAGCTTAGCTAGCTATGAACATGGGAGTTTAGTTTGTCATTCATCGTCCGGTTGTTGTTCCGCAAACAACCGGGAAAGTCTTGTATATTTGTTGATTCATTATTAATAAGATATACATACGATGAAAAGTACAAGCTTTGTTATTAGTTAGTCAATTGATTTAATTGTGCAAATGTTCTTCATAGTTTCTTATTGATTCGATGTTTGCACAAGTTTCGTGGACCAACAATTGGTATCAGAGCGGGTTGGATTAATTTTTATCCAGATCCGTTCAGAAAATGGCTGCTAATAACATATTTTTTATGGTCAAAATCAGTAGTGTTTGTTCATAAAATCTACACAGCAATAGCAGTTTGTTGAGAGGGAGATAACACTACTATATAACTTATGTTAAAATAATACCCACTCATGCCTTATCCACAATCCACCCACCGTCACATATTACTTATCAAAACCACACCCTAACACACGTGTTAACCATACCCACGCCACATATTATATCCTTTATCCCTACAAAAAAAAACACAATTCACAAAACCATCACATCTTTCAATCGTAGGAGATACGAATATACGTTATAACCAATCACCACCACCACAAAAAAACAAAAAATCACAACCTCTTCTCACAAAAACACACCGAATTTAATCAATCTCAAGATCCGTTCATAACCAGATCAAAACCTTATCATTACAAACTCAAATCTGTTAAGCAGACACCAAGTCAAATCAAATCGAAAACACAAGATTTTCTGTCCGAGTGGGCATAGGATGAAATTCGATCTTCATACGAATGTTGATTTAGCTTGTGAAATGGGAAACGAATCCCTAGTGATTTGTGATGTTGATAGAAGATGAGCACTGATTATGGTTATGGGTTTCAATGGTATTGGGATTATTTGTTGTTGTGGTTGTCAAGAATATGGGTAATAAGATGTATGATGATTAGATTGGTTATGGTCAAGTGGTAAAAACTGATTAAAAATCAGTCGGTGCATATGATGGTTCGTGGGTGAATTTGCTATAGAAATAAAGTGGGTAGATTGACTATGAATCGTATAGATAAGTTTTAAGGTTTGGTTTAGCTTAAAAAGAAGAAGCTAGTAAACAGTGGCTGTAATAAAAGAGTATGAGTTGAATCGGCGGTGTTGGGATGAGATCGAAAATGGAGACTGTAGAAAAGATCTCAGGGCTGTGATCCGCTGAGTCCAAACTATGGTGGAAATTGTTTCAGTTTAAAAGAAAAGCTGACAAAAAGGAACCCGCTAGGATATGGAAGGGGTGTGATGACTGAGGTTAAAAAAAATTAAGCTGATAAAACTCATGGTCATTGAACCCCAAGCACAGAAGTTGCTGGGTGAACGCTTGTCTTAAGTGTGAAAAGCTGGTGTATTGATATCGAGCTTCAAAGAAGTTGATAAACTGTTCGGGTGAGGTCAATATTGAGCTTCATAGATAAGCTGATAAAGCTAATAGATGACGACAAGCTTAGAAGCTAGAGATGATGAGGGCTTTTATGGAGGAACAAAAGATGGATGTGAAGGCGTCGTGGAAATTAAAGTCTGTGACAGGATGAATTAAAGACCACGTCGAACTCATGAGATAACACAACTACGCTGGATTTTTTTTTTGGACTTCAAGTGACAGAGGTCTCTTAACCTTTCCAGACCGCTGACCCCAGGTCAAATACATTCAAGTCAACGAACTCCCTAGTCCCATGAACCTTTTCTCCCGACCCTTGTCCCCTTCTTCACTCTCTGGTCCCTCCAACAATATTTGAACCCTCAACCGTTGTGACCCCCTCAGCAGATTCGAACCCTTCATCAGCGACCCCTGTCCCTAAACCCCCGGTCGCTGGTAGATCTTACCCAGCAAACTCTTTAAAAGAGTAACTTGTCTCTGAACCCCCAGAGCAAGCTGAACCTGTGGACCTACCATAGATGTCTGACACCCCAGGTCAGCGACTCCTACGTCATAGGACCCCTGTGAATCGGTCGTTGAACTCCCAGCCAGCCGACCACTGTTTGCTGATATAAAACCCTGAACCTATCCAACGAACCCCCAACAGCGAACCCTTGTCAACAGGTAAGTGAACCAAATGAACATAAGGTGTCTGAACTCTGAACAACAACAGAGGCCAACACTCACACAGGCTCTGTGTAGAACACCTCAGCCTCAAAGAGACATCAAGAACCACAATAGGCGTTTGTTTGCGTTTGTTTGTACTTACAAAACCACAGGGGTTAGACGAGACGACTACAGGTAGTCGACAATACATCAAAGATGCTGATATGTCATATGTCACCAACTGATCCTTAACTATGATCAGCTGACTCTCTTGATTCAGATGCTAACCCTTACATAGACCACATCCACAGCTAGTCCTCTACCCCAGGCTGAATATGTACCCCAACAACATTCAAGACGCTGTCCCAACAGCCTTAGAGGTATGAAAACATAGCCTAATAGTTAACAACCCAACAGTTGACTACCTAGCCGCTGAACCCCAGCCGCTACGTTTTGGTAAGACACAGAGGTTATAAACACAAGGGGAGATTTTTGTGGGGTGCACCAAAGGCTGATAAAGATTGATATACTTCAACAAATGAAGTATCAAGATGTGAATGAGGAGACAACCCACTCTAGACAACCCAACACTTGACCTCTGTTGCTGAACCCTCACATCGAGCAGACAAATATTCAGGGGGTCAGGTCGCTGAAGCTATGATCCCTCACAGCGAACTCTTTTTCCTTTTAAGTCGCTGTACTTAAACACAGAGATCGCTGATTCTTCAGGTGTTATGATTTCTTATGATAGAACCTCAGGGGTCGATGCTTCCCAGAGATTGAGAGCCCAGAGGTCGAGAACCCTGAGGTCTCACAGCCATTGTACCACCAACCCGATGTCTCTGAACCCCAAGAGTTCGCTGAAGAGAACTCTTCTTCAGGTAGTTTTATACTTGATTTCCTTCAGTAAACCAAAACATTTCTTCAGGTTAAAAGCTGTAGCTGAGACGTCCAAACTTACAAAGTTTGAGGTATCTGACGATGAATACTCCAGATACTTGGTATGTTGGTGGATTTTTATCCAAACTCAAATGAGTTGAGGCGCGTTGTACGCCCTTTTTGGTTGATGTGATAAGAGGATAATCGGAGTCAAAAGATGCTGTTAAAACTGCATATTTTGAGGGGGAGAGAAACACGGACATCTACACAGCTGTGATATAGATGTCGCTGTGACATATACGCAGCTGTGATCTATATGCAACAGGGATATACCTACCTGTATCCATTCCCCCACAAACACCTTCACAAAACCAAAACCAAAAAAAAATAATAAAAAAAAAATTTCTTCATTCATCCCATCTTCTTTCTGAACTCTACAATCTCTCAACTCCTCCAACCTAGGCAGCTGACCTCTTTATCAGCTAAAGTCAACAGAGGCAGCTGAACCCTCAACCAAACAGCCACAGCTAGATAAAGATGCTATCTTCAGAGCCTTCACATGCTGAAGGACTTGGTCACTCAGGAAATATTTTCTCACACCAAGATAAAGATAGAAGATACTTACTGTAATCAAAGTCCAGCAATGAATCATGTCATCTTCACATAGCCTGAAGCCTCATTCAGGACGGTCAATCAGGTACATGTCATTACCTCAAACCGAGTCGAAGAAAGAAGACGACATTTGGGCTATTTGTATACCTCCAGCCGTCCCATACAACCATCATAACCTCTTCTCTTTCCCAAGAGGTTGCACCCACCAGAGGTCCTCATCAGATGTGTAACCATCAGAGGTCGCACCCACATTATCAGATGTCACCTTCAGAGCTCGCACCTATCAGAGGCTACCACCAGAGCTCGCACCATCAGAGGTCACCATCAGACGTGTAACCAGAGACCTCTGGACCTCAGGTACCCATATGTTGCTTAAAATATTTCAAAGACTTATTTTTCATACTTAAACTTTTTATCAAAAAGAGATTTCAAAGATTAAGTGATTTTAAAAGTTAAAAGTCAGAAGTTTTTACAACATCAGAAGCTTAAGTTTTACAACAACAGCTCTTAAGTTATAAACTTAAAGCCAATCCGAGTAAAGTCGGAACAGACAGGAAGAATCTCCTTGCCTTAAGGGTAAAGTATCACAGATCCTTGAACGGGATAGCCAAAGGCTGAAAGTTCACCAAGTGTCGGTTTCACCACCACACCAACAAATGGTCATCAATTCACCATGTCTAACCAACAAGAAAGAATTGACTATTCCGGAGTTAAACGGCTAACCGGTAAAGAATCATCAAATCCGTTGATGGCTGATAGTTTACCAAAAACTATAGAACCAGCTAAGTTGGTTAAGTCTCTGGATTTCCACTAGAGGCCACACAAGGGTATTCAAACACCCTCAAAATCTAAGGTTCAAACCTTAGTATCGAAGCAATTCGATCAAGGGATTCAATCCCTGAAATGGTGAATAATATGAGTGTGAAATGGTTTCAAAAATCACTTCTTGGGAAGCATTTTTTGAGGGGGAGAGAGTCACAATCCCTGATGATTGTACCTTAGAGATACACACTCCCTGATGAAGACACATCCCTGATAATTGTACCTCATAGATATCCTCACCATACCATACAACACAACCACCCCATTACTACCATACAACCTCTCAAACCACACCAAAACAACAAAACCAATCACATACCAAAAAAAATCAAAATTTTATCCAGGAGCATCACTAAAAAAAATCCATCACATTCCTTAAATAGGTATCGACGGGTATCTGATGAATGTTTGAAGAAAGTAATGATGAAGCTGGTATTGGTAGTGTTCTTGAACAGGTTAGAGGTTTTATTGAATGAAAGAAGTTGGTTTAGGGTAAAAGAGTTGTGCATAGCCGATGTTAACATCAGATGTAGTGAACTAGTGTTCTGGGATTCGATGGTATACTTGGGTACTTAGTAGTTTGGAGTAAAGTTCATGTCGTGTCTGATCACCACTGTTTGAAGCAAGTCTCTGAAACACCAAGATATTCTGAGTAGCTGAAGATGTTCATCATAGATGACACAGTCATGAAGATGAAGATCTGGTTTGAACACATGTTACATTTTTTTTCAACAATAAAGGATCAGATGATTGTTATATTTATTATGTCACTTTGTTGTATCTTAGTATTTAAGAAGAAGCCTTTATGCTCACTTACTGCTATTTAACTTAGGATACTTTTCTATCCAAATAGGGGGAGATTGTTGGGCCAATTCAGTGCCTGATTTGTCCCTTGCACAGGATTTGGATGTAAAGTATCCTAAGTAGTGTTAGTCACTGAACTTCGTATGTTATAAGTTCAGTGTGTCATTATTTAGAGTTCTTTTGAGTCTACGAGATAGACTCGTCATTAGCTGAGGCGGATTTCAGTAAGTGATGCAAAGAATCAAGGATGATGGAGTTAGTAAGTGATGACATAACAGCTTACTAACTCCTCGAGACTATTACTTAATCAAAGACCTAAAGAACGTAGAAGACATAAAGAATGTCTGAAGTATTAGTGGGAACATGTCTTATTAGCAATGAAGACAAAGGTTCAAGAGGAAGGCTTACTTTGTCAAAGGTGCAAAAGATGAAGACAACAATGTACAAGGTGGTTACTTGTACTTTAGTAAAGCTTCTCAAGGAAGCTTCACACTCCCACTATATATATGTGGTCTTTGTAATAGAATAGTCAATGATTCCCACCCACAGAAACACACATGTAATACTTTAGTGGATAGGGGTTTCGTCCTCCCATTGTTGCATAAGCTTAGCTAGCTATGAACATGGGAGTTTAGTTTGTCATTCATCGCCCGGTTGTTGTTTCGCAAACAACCGGGCAAGTCTTGTATATTTGTTGATTCATTATTAATAAGATATACATACGATGAAAAGTACAAGCTTTGTTATTAGTTAGTCAATTGGTTTAATTGTGTATATGTTCTTCATAGTTTCTTATTGATTCGATGTTTGCACAAGTTTCGTGGACCAACAGTTTGATCTTTGGAATTTTGAGAATACTTATTTCAAATTCACAACTGTGAAGATCTATAAACATATATAATAATTGTTATTATGTATGTTTCTACATATGAACACACAACAAATTGGGAGTATTGTTGTTGTACATCTTATAAGGTGTGTGAGTCCAACTAAACACCTTATTGAAAATAATCGTCTTTAATAGCTTCTTAAGCTATAAAGTATTCTTTATTCTTTTAATATGTATTGCAACATTATGATCAATTGAACATAAACAGTCCATATATTCATCATCAAATATGAAATTATAATATGACTTGAGTGTTATCTCAACCAAACTATCATCCATGTCTAAAAACACCACTATGATATATTATTATCCATAAACTATAAATTATTACTATGATAATATTTGATGCCTTTTTAAACTCTAAGTTTGTCGACAATAATAATTTCATCGTATTATCATATAGAATATTCATTACTTGGAACAATTACAAGTTAGTAATGATTTTTCTATTCCAAACAAATCTTATCATAATATTTGTACTAATCATCTAAATGATTTTCTCTTTAAACGACCATTATTGTCAAATCTTATTGTACTTATACAAGTTTTACAACTATCCATACACACAATATGATTTACATGATTGATAATCGTAAATATAGGAGTATAATTTTTTTCGATAAACGTAGCGTAAATTAATACGAAAACGACTATCTAAAAATTAAACCTCGGGATCGTTGATAGATGGAGAGTTAAAAATTGAAATTCTAAAAACGGAGTCAGATTAATAATCAAAGACGAAGGATAATAGAAAAGAAAAAGTAAAAACGAAGACGAAAAATAAAAAAAGGTAAAATTACTAAAATAATAACGCAAATCGAAAAAATGACGAAAATTTAAATAAAATATTAAAAACTTAACTATGAAAGCTCATATTTAACAAGTATTATTTTTTTGAGATTAGAAATCCGGCTTCTATTGAACTAACTTACCATTATAGAAAAAAGAACTTATGAAAAATATTTAGAAATAAGTTCAAAATAAGCAAATTGTGTTTGGCAAATAAGACTATCTAGTCGGGTATGCTCAATACCCGACCATATGAATTGAGTTTTTTTTTTCACAATTGCTTGAAATGGGAAAAGAAAAAACTACGAAAACAAGAAATCTACAATAAGCGAAGTAAATAAGACTTAAAATAAGCACAAATGATAAAAGCCTAAAACGGGAGAAGCTAGGGAAATGTAAACGAAACGACACAAAACTACTATGACTAATGTAACACGTAGGAAAAAAACTATGAGAAAATAAGCTCAAGTGCTGCACGTTATATTAAGCATACACGGCACAAATAAGTTAAAACATTGCTTATTGTAAAAGATAGATAGAAAACGTGACTAGTAAAAGAAGAAAAGGAGATAGGAATCGAAAAGCTCCTATAGAGCATATGGTAAGGGAGAGGAGTGTTGTGTCTGATTCTGTTGCGTGGTCTGGTGTTCAAGTCCCACTTACTACACTTTTTTGCTATTTATATTTAATTTTGCTTATTGGATTTTTGGCAATGAGCAGAAAATCACACAACAAGCAGTTTCACTTGTGGTGTGTTTGAACGATAGCACAACAAAGAAAAATAAATATGAATGAAAAATCAAGCAGCTACCAAGAAAAACTAGTCCAAAGCAAGATAAGAACAGTGGCCGCAATAAGAAAATCCTAGGTGCACTTTAGTGAGATTAGCCTTAAAATTATGGAACTTAATAGGCACTAATCCTGAATATTTATCAAAAACATAAAATCCTCAATCCTTAAACTTTGAAATCCTCAAAATTACAATCTAAAACCTCACCATAAAAGGCCTACACCTACTGATGTCTATGACCTTTAAACGGGCAGAAAGTGAACTTAAGTGTGAGCAGATTTTGCCTAAGTGTGATTCAAGATATGAACCAATTATCTAACTTCTAGTATCACTGTAACTGCATTACCCGAGTTAAAACCAATCCAAATCAGCACCATAAAACAGCTAACACAGATTTGAAGCTCAATTCAGTAAGAACTACTCAGAGAACTAAATGAAAACTTGATTTTGATTTTTACTTTTAAAGTGAAATAAAAACTAAGAACAACTATAATAAACCTCAAAATGAAAATGCAATTACAACTTCAGTCCTAGTTCCTAAGTGACAAAATTTATGGGTTAAATTGTCGAAAACAAACAACACTTGTTGCTGATGCAATTGGTTCAATCTTTGGCCAAATAAGACCAAACTTGAACACAGTCTAAGATATACACAACACTAGCTTAAATGAATCATCAGTAAACCACTTATATCTGATAAAAATAACATGTTTTAAATAGAAAAAGAACATGTTAATGCAAAGTAGTGCCTAAAAACATTATTAGTGTTAACTAATCTTTCTTAGTTTTGATCACGACAAATTAAAAAGACATTTATCATCAAATATAATCATAAGACGAATTATCTAACAAACACTATCATCAAGGTAATAATCATTTAAGTATTGCGCTAACATATATTAATCATGATTAGTGATCATAAAAGCGATTAGTCCTAAACTTACATTTTGTCAAATGTGACAAAAGATTTTTTAATAAACATTCTTTTTAAGAAAATATTTTATTAAAAAGGAAAATGTAAATTTAAATATGGCATATTTCAAATGCCATAGGAATATCCTTTGAAGGTAAAAACTTACCTCAGATATTACTTCCCCACTAAAAAACAAAAGTGTGCAGAGTCAACTACCACGGATCCTTAAATGCCTATGCGGTACCTTATTGATAAGGAACCGCAGGAAAATTAAGGAACCGCGGGCAAAGAGCCGTTGGCTTTTGTCTCCTATAAATAGTGGATCAAATCTGCATTTTCCATAACCCTTTTTTGACACTCTTTCTGCTATCCTTCTCCTTTCTAATTCCTAATCATTTGTAAATGATAACTTAATGTGTTAAGTATGTTTACTTATAATTATCCCTTTGATCTCCTTCTTTACCTTGTCCAAAGAGAAGATCACTCACACACTTGTGATGTCATTAAAGATGAAGCCTTGATGAAGATCATCCTCTCCTGAGATCTAGTCATGTTCATCATTTGTTTATTTGAGTCTTGTATAGATCTAATGTATTTGTGAATACTTGGATTAGTTGTGTTAATCCATTGTATTAGTGAATACTTGGATTAAGTCTTGTGTAAACCCATTGTATATGTGTATACTTAGATTTATGTTGTGTAGATCCAAGTTACATGTGTATACTTGGATATGTGTTTTTTGAGTTGTAAGAGTTGTGTCTTTTGAGTTCTCACTAAATTATAAAGTGATGTGGTTGTGTCTTGTGAGCTCTCACTAAACTATAAAGTTATGTGGTTGTGTCTTGTGAGTTCTCACTAAACTATAAAGTGATGTGTAGTTGTGTCTTGTGAAGTTCTCACTTAGCTTCAAAGTGAAGAGTCGTGAAGATTGGTTCTATCTTTTGATTAGAACTCGACATCTAGCCTTGTGTCAGGAAATGGTGAAGTAGGCAACGTTGTGAAGATTGGTTCTATCTTTCAATTAGAACTCGAAATCTAGCCTTGTGTCATAAAATGGTGAAGTTTGTGACGTTGTGTAGATTGGTCCTCGCTAAGATTAGGTCTCGCCATTTAGCTTAGTGTCGGAAAATAGTGTAAGCGACGTTGTAAGGTTTTCTCCACCAAGAAGGGAGCTTGTGGATATAGTGGAAATCTCGAGTAAGGTGTACTCAAGGAGTGGAGTAGGAACGAAGATAGAGCTTCGTTGTCGAACCACTATAAATCTTGGTGTCTTCCTATTAGGTCGTTTCTTTCCTTACTCTTTACTTACTCTTATTATCACATCACACACATTTACTATTTTTCATTGTTAATGCATTAGAATTGAACCTAATCATTATGCAACTAGCTTTCAAGTAAAAGGTAGTTTTGAGACAAACCTAATTGAAATGAATTTTAATTAGGACATAAACCGAAGAGAAATTATTCAACCCCCCTTCTAGTTTCTACAATTAGTATCAGAGCGATGGTCACTCAAGGTCTTTGAAGTATATTTTACTTTAAAACTTGGATCGATCCATTTGTTAGCCCTATATTTTATATAGTCGAACAAGAATGTAATAGGTTATCTTATTCGTAAATGGTGTTTTATTGTAATAGGTTAGTTGGGAAAACCGGGCCTGGACTTTAAGCTAATATTGTATAAGTTAGGGGCTCTAAGCCCAAGCAAAGCCAAGCCCGACCCAAGGAAACTAAACCCATAGCCCAAATGCCAAGGGTATATAAACCCCCTTCCTTGTGTGGAAGAGGGTGTTGGTTACATTTTACTTTCTCTCTCTAGTAAACATAAACCTTCCACCATCTCTCTTGTTTCTCTCTCTCTACTTTTCTTCTCTTTCTCTCTCTATAATCTTGTGTTATGTATTAAGTGGGATTAACATTTGGTATCAAGAGCCTATAGTAGATAGGTGATTGAAGTTCGTGTGGTATTGTTCTATCAAATTTCGTAGGTTTTTCAAGATTCTTCAAGCTCGAATTTAAATTTTTTTGTGTTTTTGTGGTTTAGATCGTTATACAAATCATCTACATACTCGTGGTAGTGATTGTGTTATTTGGTTTGGTCAAAAACGCAAAAATTTTGGGTGTTTGGCTTCATTTTTGGCTTGAAATCTCGAAAATCATCAAGTTCATCCGAGATCCACTTTTTTAGGAAAAATTTCGCAATATATTGCATAATCTCGCAATATTGTGCATAATTCCGCAAAATCTAGCATTATTGTGGAATTGTATGTTATTGCGGAATTGAATCTAACATCATTGCGGAATTGTAAACATTTCTCATGATTGCGGAATTGATTGCTTTTCTGAGTATTGCGGATTTGAATCATTTCTAATATTGCGGATTCGAATACTATTGCGGAATTGTTCCTTCTAGTTATTGCGGATTCGAAACATTGCGGAATCCTCCAAAGTTTTACGGAATTGAATCAATTTGTGGTATTGCGGAATTAATTCTTTGTTGGATTGCGGAATTGAACACTTTCCTCTTATTGCGGAATTATTGTCTAAATTGCGGAATTAAATCTTTAGTTGATTGCGGAATTATTGATTGATTGCGAAATCGAATCATTTTAGGATTGCGGAATTGAATCAACATCCACATTGCGGAATCTTAGCCAATTTTTGTTCGAGCATTTTATAGACTTAGCCACTATCTAGACTAGTCTCGGAACATAGTTTACACGGAGATTAAAAAAAAAGAGTTAAAATTTTTTAGGTCAAGTAAATTCAAATTTTTTCCCCACTAGTTTTTGGCTATTTCTAACTCAATTTCAAAATTTGACGATACAAAATTTTTTGGCTTACCGTTTTGTCGGACTGAGGAATTTATTGTCGGACTATTCTCGGAACGCTACGAAATTTTAACCACACCTCATCACAACAAATCTACTAAGATCTGTAATTCATTCACAAGTATTTACCATGTCTAACAACAACATCAACATTACGACTGCTAATCAAATTCTTCTAGAACAAGGTGGCAACGGTAATCCACCTGTGCTCACTGCCGGTTGCTACGTTCAATGGAGATCTCGTTTTCTCAGATTTCTCGACGGAAAAGAGAACCGAACTGCTCTTCGTCACTGCCTTGTGAATCCACCTCCAGTTTTTGAATTCAGACCCATTACCACACAAGCAGAGGATGGTACTTCATCAACTATACGAGCTATGAAGGATTTCAACACATGTTCTGTTGAGAAAAAGAAACTCCTCCAAGCTGAAGCTGATGCTGTAAATTTCATACTCACTGGAATTGATAACGATATCTATTCCACAGTTGATGCATGTCCTAATGCTATGGAAATGTGGAATGCAATTCATCGATTGAAGCAAGGTGAGTCGATCAATGTTCAAGATCTCGAGACTAATCTACTTTGGGAGTTTGGAAAATTCACATCTGAAGATGGTGAATCCATTGACTCATATTACTCGAGATTCTACAAAATGATGAATGAGCTTGTTAGAAATTAGTGCACCATCTCCAATCATCATGCCAATGTTCAGTTTCTACTTCAACTCAAACCGGAATGGCAAAGGTTTGTGACTTTGGTTAAACAAAGGGAAGATATCAAGACCATCTCCTATCACAAACTTTATGATATCTTGAAACAACATCATAATGAAGTGAATGAACTAAGGGCTGAAAAGGCATAACGGTCTACTAATTCTATTGCTTTTGTGGCTGCTACTTCAACAAAACCCGTTCCCCATCAACAACCACCTACTCATTCCTCAAAGTCATCAAGCTCATCCACCAAAACTCTAGCTACCGCTAAACACAAAGCAAAAGCAATTGTCCCCACTCCACCTCCAAAGTATGACACTGAGTCAGACGAAGACAGTGATGATGAACAAACTTCAAGGGACAAGAAGATTGAGGAACTCATGTCTTTACTCACCACAACTTATAAGAAGATCTACAAACCTACCAACAACAACCTCATATCATCATCCAATGCTAGATATAAGGAAGTTGATCATGCACCTAGGTATGATCGTGATGCTAGGTATGATAATCAGAGGATGCTGAATCAAGTTGGGGCTAGAGATACTGTAGGCACTCTGGTGGTGCAGAAGACCGGGATTTAATGCTTCAATTGCAAGGGATTTGGGCACATGGCTAGAGAATGCAAGATGCCAAAACGGGTTAAGGATTCGGGTTATCACAAGGAAAAGATGTTGTTGTGTAAGAAAGAAGAAGCAGGAATTCCACTCACAGTAGATGAAGTTGACTGGCGTGATGACACTGATGATGAAGCCGATGATCAAGAGTTGGAGGCACATTATGTGTACATGGCAAATATTCAAGAAGTGATTCCAGAGATTGATGATACTTCTGGACCTATCTTTGATACTGAGCCAATTGAAAAGGTACCATCATATGATAACTATAATGTGTTTGCTAATGAACGACGACATCCTGAGCAACCCGAAAGCATCAATGACACATATGTAATGAAAACGGAGGATAGCAATATCTCTACGAATTCACAGCATATGTGTAATGATGACGGAAATGCTACTTAGGATACTGACTTGGAAGAGGACCGTGATTTGCTTGCGTCTATTATTGGTTCTTTAAAACGTGAAATTAATGAAAATAAAGAGGCTAATAAACGTCTGAAGTAAGCAAACACATCCTTAGCCGAGGAGATAGACAGACTTAAAGAGTGTGATTATGTAAAAGTAGCTGATCGACGAGTTATGATAGCTAATGGTCTAGTATATGAACGTAAGGTGCTCAATGAACAATATTGTTCTGAAGTAGCACACGAAATTCATATGTCAAAACAAAAGATATTGGACCTTGAAGAACAACTGCTGCTACATAAACTCAAGGTTACTGAGTTTAGAGTCGGTTAACAAAGAACAAACTGAGCTTTATAAAACTCGTGAAGAAAAGGATATTGAAAAAATTCTTGATTTGGAAAAGAGAGTCGACACGTTAAACAACATTGTTTACAAAACGAGTCAGTCTATTCAAACTATGAATATGCTCAATAGAAATATGAAAACGAGTTTTGTTAAGCCTGAATATCTCAAGAACATTCAAACAATCAAGCCTGGTCTTTATGATATCGGTTGTTATAATGATAATCTTGCCCTTATGCTTTCCCTTGACTACGAAGAAATCCTTCGCCGTGACGCTAAACGTCAATCCAACCTACATGATTTTATCACACCCTATGATTATACCGCATGGAATGAGAAACATGTCATTAACTTTGTCCCTCAAAGAGAGCTCTCAATTGAACAAGAGTATTTTCCAAATATTCCACCAACGTATAATCACACGGAAACGAAAAGTTCTTCAAAAAGGGGTCTTAAAAAGCAGTCAATTTTGCTAGAAAAACGAATTTTGGATGAAAAACGTAAATGGGATGAAAAATGTAAAAGTGTTCAGCAATTTGAGTTTATAAAACAAGGGGTTCTAAATTTATACAAAGGTATTGTCGATTATGAAAAAGTTTCTAGAGATACTGTTTGGAATATTAAACCTCACCCACAAGTAGAAGTCGTCATTCAACAATGTATTGTCCCAACCATCGATGATCTTTCAAACACTGTGGAAATGTTTTATAATGCTCTCACTGAGGAAATGACAACTGATTTAAGATATGTCAAATCTCTTGAAGATGAAGTTGATTTTCTTCAAACTAAATTAAAGACACAAGAAACCCATCTTTCTAACGAAATTGATCGACTTTCGCGAGAATATTATCGTATAGACCATCTGAACGTTATAGTTGTTGATAAATGTCAAAATCTTGAGGTTGAGCTTTCAAAAAAGGTTGAGTCATACAAAGAACTTGAGAAAAGATTTTTTAATCTTGAGAAAAGTTTTCACACCCTTGAACTTGCTTCACAAAGTGATGATCAATCTCATAATCATCAAAAATGTCGCAAAATCGCAGCATCTTCGTTTCGTACTTTAAATGAAAAAGATTTTGCGATAAATGATTTGAAAGCTCAGCTACAAGAAAGAGACATAGCAATCAATGAGTTACAAAAGCTCATTGAGAAACTGACAGGAAAGTCTGATTTGGGTAAACCATCCGTTGTTCGTCAACCGAATGCGGTTAAATGCCCTAAATCATCTCCCATAGACTTTGCCTGAACTAGGAAATGACAAGAGCACAAATGTGATAGCACCAGGAATGTATAACATGAACACTAGGCCCACTCAAACTGGAACATCGCGGTTACCTCAGAATTCTAAGACAACTAATCAACGCGTGTCTTCTTCTACAGGAGTAACTCCCACTACTAGCGTTAGCGGACCACAGCTTAAGAGCACTAGAATGCAAGATAGAGTCATTCCTAACAATAGTCAAGGGAAGAAGATGGAAGTAGAAGACCACCGTAGGAATTTTAAGTTTTCTAAGAATAAAACGCCTGTAACTGCATGTAATGACAGTTTGAATATTAAGACTTTGAATGTTAAATTTGTCTGTGTTAAATGTGGAACATGTGCTCGTACTTTTAATCATGCTGCTTGTGCTTTTAATCATAATGGCGTGAATGCTAGAACTGGGAAGCCTACTCTTGTGCCCACTAGTACTAGAAAACCCACAAGAACCGTGAACCAATCCACTATCCTCCAACCACTTAAGAAACTAAGTGCATTAGAATCCACTAATCTACGTAAACAAAACAGGTTAAAGAAGCTTTATGAGAACATGATTAGGACATGTACACGGGGGTACTCGAAATTTACACCACCCGGATAAAAATGGGTACCTAAGACAGCCACTATATTAATTGGGACTATGAATGTTAGCTTGCCTCTAAAATCTACATCTAGGTCTACTAATATTTTGGAACCCACTGCTATCACGGGCTCCCATTTGTCAAAATCTACATTGTCTCCTAATTCTTATGCAGCTCGTCGAGATCATTCTCTTCATAATGGACTCTGGGTGCACGAAGCACATGACGGGCAATCTCAAGCTTCTAATTAACTTCGTGGAGAAGTTTCTGGGTACGGTACGGTTTGGAAATGATCAGTTTGCACCGATACTCGGATACGGAGATTTGGTTCAAGGGAATATCACGATAAAACGGGTTTATTACGTCGAAGGACTGAATCACAATTTATTCTCCATTGGTCAATTTTGTGATGCGGATTTGGAAGTGGCGTTTCGGAAAAGTACTTGCTATATTAGAGACTACGATAGGAATGACCTTCTTACAGGTTCTCGTGGTTCTGATCTCTACACAGTAACTCTTCAAGACACATCTTCAACAAATCCAATTTGCTTCATGGCAAAAGCTTCATCCTCTCAAGCATGGTTATGGCATCAACGATTGTCACATCTCAACTTTGACACCATCAACTTGCTTTCGAAGAATGATATTGTGACCGGTCTTCCTAAGTTAAAATTCGTCAAAGACCATCTTTGTTCATCTTGTGAGTTGAGGAAAGCAAAACGAAAGTCTTTCAAAAAAAGACTAACCCAAGCTTAAAAGGACGATTGGAACTTCTACACATGGATTTATGTGGTCCCATGCGTGTAGAGTATTAATGGGAAAAAGTATATTCTCGTGATTGTTGATGATTACTATAGATACACTTGGACTTTCTTCTTAAAGTCCAAAGATGAAACACCGGAGGTTCTCAAAAACTTTCTCAAGATGATACAACGCAATCTTCAAGCTCAATTCTTAACGGTAAGAACGAATAGGGGTACTGAATTTTTGAACAAGACTTTGCAATCTTATTTTCAAGAAGAAGGCATCGAACATCAAACGTCTAATGCTCGAACTCCTGAACAAAACGGCGTTGTCGAAAGACAGAACCATACTTTGGTTGAGGCAGCTCGAACAATGCTTTCTGCATCAAAGTTACCACTATTCTTCTGGGGGTGAAGCAATTGCAACTGCCTGTTATACTCAAAATTGTTCTCTCGTAATCCCTAGACATGAAAAGACACCTTACCACATCATCAATGGCAGGAAACCTACTATTAAATTCTTTTACACATTTGGATCTTTACGCTACATTCTTAAAGACGGTGAGAATCTCGACAAGATGAAAGAAAAAGGTGATGCATGTATCTTTGTGGGGTATGCTACCTTGTCGAAAGGATATCGAGTTTACAACAAGAGAACAAAGATTAATGTTGAAACAATTCATGTGAACTTTGACGAATTGCCACAAATGGTACTTGAACACAACAGCTCAAGTCCCGCACCTCAATGTCCAGCGATGGCACCTACACAAAACAATGTACGTCCCGTGCAAGAATGTCAAGAAAGTACTCCTACAACAGACTCGACGGATACAACACAAATGAATGAGTTGGTTGATTTATATGATCCAATGTTTGAAGAATATTACTATAGAAACAATCAAGTTGTGTCAAAGCCTTCCGCTGTCAATACTGCTGATGCACCCACAAAAAGTCACCAAGACACAACTACATCTACTTCAGCAATCGTTGCTCAAGAGACAATTCCATTGGATAATCAACAAACTCAAGAAACTGTCATACAACCAACCTCACCAACCGTCAATGCTGAAGGAGGAAACAACAATCAATCAGTCGATTCACAACCTGACGAAGAAGAATTTATCAACCTGTTCGGTACACCGGTACATGAAGTCGAAGAGTCTTCTACTCAACATGTTGACCCGTCCAACATGCATACATTCTACCAACGATATCTATCCACTCACCATTGGACACGTGATCATCCATTAGAGCAAGTAATTAGAAATCCTTCACAACCGGTTCGAACACGTAGACAACTCGACACCGATGACGATGTGTGTATGTATGCACTCACCATGAGTTCAACTGTACCTACAAACATCAAGCAAGCCATGACTGATCATGCATGGATAGAATCAATGCAAGACAAGATTCATCAGTTTGAATGCCTAAATGTTTGGGAACTTGTTGACAGACCCTATGGAATTTCACTCTTAGATTTTAAATGGATCTGGAAAAACAAACTGGATGAAGAACAAACCATCATCAAAAACAAATCTCGCCTTGTGGTTAAGGGATATCGTCAACAAGAAGGGATAGATTTTGATGAATCATTCGCTCCAGTCGCTCGTTTGGAAGCAGTCAGGATACTCCTTGCTTATGCTGCACATAAGGGCTTCACGGTTTTTCAGATGGACGTTAAAATGCTTTTCTCAACGGTCATTTGAAGGAAGAAGTGTATGTAAATCAGCCGGAAGGATTCATCGATCCTCATCATCCTGACAAAGTCTATCGTCTCAAGAAGGCTGTATATGGACTTAAACAAGCTCCAAGAGCATGGTACGAAGAACTATCCAACTTCTTTGTTTCCAAAGGATTCTCCAAAGGTTCTATTGATCCTACTCTCTTTATTCATAAATATGGAGATGACATACTGCTAGTACAAGTTTATGTTGATGACATTATTTTTGGTTCTATGAACCCAAAACTTTTAAAACGTTTTGAAAAATTAATGCACAACAGATTTGAAATGTCAATGATGGGGGAGCTAAAATTCTTTTTAGGCCTCTAGATTCATCAATCCCCACATGGTATCTTCATAAACCAAGCTAAGTATGCTCAAGAGATACTTAAAAAGCATGGTATGACCTCATGTGCTCGCGTTGGTACACCATTGTCGACCAAATCCCTATACGCTGACTTGTATTCATATCCCGTAGATCAAACGCTTTATCGTAGTATGATCGGGTCACTTATGTACCTTACAGCCAACAGGCCTGATATTTATCATGCCACATGCTATTGTGCACGATATCAAGCCAGACCTACTCAAAAGCACCTCAAAGAGGTTAAACGGATCTTTCGGTACCTTAAGAATACCATTCACATGGGACTTTGGTATCCGAAGGAAACCGGTTTTCATCTAACAGCTTTTTCAGATTCTAATCATACAGGTTGCCTTGATAGTCGAAAAAGTACTTCTGGTAGCGTACAATTTCTAGGGGAAGATAAGCTTGTGAGCTGGTCATCAAAGAAGCAGGATTGCACTTCGCTCTCATCAGCTGAAGAAGAATATGTGGCTCTATCCGCGTGTTGTGCTCAAGTCCTCTGGATGAGAACTCAAGTCACAGATTATGGCTTTCACTTTGATAAAATACCTATGTATTGTGACTCAAAGTCGGCCATAGCCATTCTTGCAGTCCGGTTCAACACTCCCGTACCAAGCACATCGCAGTCAGATATCACTTCATCAAGGAACAAGTGGAACGTAGTATCGTGGAATTATACTTTGTCAGAACTGAGTACCAGATAGCAGACTTTTTTACTAAAGCCCTAACTCAAAATAGGTTTCAGTATCTCGTTGCCCGTCTTGGTATGAAGTATATGACTCCAGAAGACTTGGAGGTTTTGGCAAATGAAGCTGCTTAATATTTTCTCATAATGACTTCTAAGCGCATCACAGCTTAGGAGTCGGACCTCAAATAAGGAAAGTTTATCATGGACGATAACTTATCCTTCTCAACGAGAAATTAATATTTCTCGGTCATGAGCTTTTCATAAAAACATTCAAAGTTTTTAAGTTCATGAATAACGACTTCTAAGTAAATGTCAGCTTAGAACTCGAACTTCAGATTAAGGAAAGTTTATCACGGATGATAACTTATCCTTCACAACGGGAAATTTATTTTTCTCGGTCATGAGCTAGTCACAAAACAATCAACGTTTTGAGCTCATGAAAATGGAACCCGAAAGGGAAGTGTATGTTTCAGTGCGCTCTCCCTAAGCAATAGAAGAGAAGTCTTCTATCATGATTATTTTAAAATTGTTGAACACAATTTTTCAAGAATTTCTCAAAAGATTTTTATAAATCTTTCAAAATTGTGTGTTCAACACTCCCTTCCTCATAATATGGTTTTTATATCTCAAAAATGTCATATGTTATTTTGATCAATTTTTGAGGGGGAGCGTTTTAAAATCAAGCCTTTAATGTTGTTGGGTACATCTCTGAAATTGTCATATTTTATGTATCCAACACATTCTGAAAATGGTTTAAAACTATCATATGTAATATATTATATCGGATAAGGCATCTCTACTCCGTACCTCAACATATTTGTGGTGTCGTTTTTCCAAAATTTTGCTAAACTTTTGTTTCAAGACACACATATATTGTTGAGGGGGAGCATCCCGACTGAAAAAGTTCCATGCTTCATGCGTGCACACATGTTTCTCTCCCAATCGGTTTTCAGAAATTGTCATATTTTAATCAATTGGTATCTCTAATATGATGTTTTTATATTAGAGATAGGGGGAGAAAATGTGATTAAAATGTAATATTTTGCAACATGTGATCTTAAAGACTGAAGTGCAACTCTTTCCTTCACATGCTAAACTATTTCGTATATCGATGCATGTGTGAAGGGGGAGCTTTTCGGAAATGTAAAACTTTCAAGTGTTAAAAGTTTTGATTTTTATCAAGCACTTTGAATGGTTTTCAATGGTTTTTGGTTACGATCTATACCTAAAACAACCTACTATACACGACGGAATGATGGAGTCAAAAGGTGGTTTAGGTTAGTAAACTAAGTCATATGATCCAACCAGAACCGGAGGGATCTACACAAGGACATTCCATAGCTAGAAATAGTTGTCCTTAGGAAAGATGGAGTTGAATGAAGTTGAATGCGGACCAATTACTTAAGTTAGCACTGGAACAATCACAACAAGGTGCTAGTGATGACGTATTGGTAAGCATTGAAGGATCTGAATATTTCTATGCAACTTAGGCAGAAACCGGGTTAACACATCTTTTGAAAACAAGTGTCATGGACCCAGTGATGTGACGCACAACCCTTCCCCAGCCATTCGAGTTTCTCTCAAAAGAAACTTGTCGCATTGTCACAGAGATTAACACGTATCTATTGACTTTCTCACTCCGAGTTAGTTAATATTGAAAAGGTGGCAGTCTGCTCCAACCTCCGATTACCAAAATGCACTTATTGAGTCTAGAGCCAAACGAGATCTATCTATTATCTCATTAGGACACAATCGAGTCCTACGCATTATCCTTGTGATATTGCCAAAACATCTGAGTGATACGATTCACAATGAAGATGGAAATCCTGCTTGAGCCAGCATCAAACAAGCTCATGGTAGGTAACTTGTGCGATTCAACACGAATCAAACTTGTGAGAACTGGAATGCAACTAAGTTTGGATTCTTAATTGATTCTATCTTGATTCCAGGTTTCTTTGCAACATCCGTGTGATCTTGCCAGAACATTCAGAGTGACACTCTTTAGTGCTCACAATGACGAATGGAAATCCTTCTAGTGTCAACATCAAACAGCACTGTGGTAGGTGACTCGCAAGATTCTCTATGAATCAAGCTTGTGACAAACTGGAAAGCAACAATGGTGCGATTCTTTTAGAATCAAACTTGTTCTAGGAAATCTGAATTGACGACTCTAATCAGACGGATGATTTATCCTTACGATTCACTCTTTACGTTCGCAGTCTGCTTTGAGACGGTCGAGTAAAGAGAACTGGCTACTACCGAAGGGAAACCCTGTCAAGAAGGTTCTTAATCGAATCTACCCGATCACAGGTACGATATCTAATATCGTTTACCGGTCTTCACTGACCGGAGGTAAATCGCTACCGAGTTAGGATGAAATGTTCAAAGCCATTTCGTTCGTGTCTATATATGTTGCTGCATATCAAGAAGGTGGCATAGCTATGTACTAACCAATGTCGATTCAGAAGTCACAAGAGCACAAGATGGCGATAATCAAGATACTTAAGAATGTAAGAATCTAAGAATGTAATAGGTCATCTTGTCACAAGAGCTCAAGATGAACACTTTCGAGAATAGATTGAAGATCACAAGCACTCAAAGACAAATGACAAAGTAATACAAGGGTTTGCCTCGTATGAAAGTTCGTTGAATCCGATCTTTTCGAATTGATTATTGGTAGAAATGCGACTCAGTCGTTCTTGGTGGAAAAATAAAGGATTTGGTTATCTATTTTAAACTAAAAATAAAAATGTCGTTGAAAGCTTGAAAATTTAATCTAAGATAAAACAAGTTAAAACAATGCTAAGTAAAAAGGTGGGAAAAATTAAAGTTTGAAAAATAGAAACAATTCAGAAGACTAACAATTAACTAAGTCTGAAAACAAGATAATTGGAATTTCAAAGAAATTGGGGTTTTTCGGAATAATAGATAAATTCAGAGAAATCTTCGGAATAAAGACTTTTTCAGAGAAAGTGACATTTTCGGAAAATAGGTTTTCATAGAAAAGGATGTTTTCGGAATAATGATCTTTTCAGAAAAAGGAGTGTTTTCGGAATAGCAAAGTTTTAAGAGAAATTGGGTTTTTCGGAAAATAGACTTTTTCGGAATAAACACAGTTTTCAGAAAAATGATAATTTCGGAATAATGGGCTTTTCAGAAAAATGGAATTTTCGGATTGAACTTTTCAGAAAAGGGAGCTTTTTCGGAATAATAAACTTTTCAGGAAAAATGGTATTTTCGGAAAAAAAGACTTTTTCAGAGAAAGGGAATTTTCGGAATAATAAGGTTTTCAGAAAAATTATGATTTCATAGAAATGACGAATTCAGAGAAAAGGGAATTTCGGAATAAAGGCTTTTTCAGAAAAGGTATGATTTAAGAATTTTAAAACCCTTTTCCGAAAAAAATTAGAAAACAGGCACAGATAATCAGTAACATTAAAACTTAAGATATAAGCTATGAATAAGCACAAACCAATCAAGCAATTAACCAAAACTTAAACCAAATAAATTTTAAGAAGAACTAAATAAGCCACAAGTTAAAACTACCAAAACACTAAATAATCAAAACATTTAAAATCACTAATAAGCAAATCTATAAATCTATCAAACCAACTTAATCAAAAATAAGCCAAGCACTAGAAGATCAATAACCACAATAAGCTCAAAACATCCACCACATTAAAACTAAAAGATCAATCACATGAATAAATCAATCACATAATCAAAGAGATGAGATTAACTACATGATTATCATGATTAAGAAAAAGATTAAGAAAGGTAGAATGAGAATTAAGAATATAAGCTTGATTGATTAAAGATTAATATCAAAAGATTACAAGATTAATGTAAAGATTCAATAAGCTTGAAAAGAAAACTAGAGAGAAATTAAAAACACACTTAAAAACTAAAATTAACTACAACTACTAAAAACTAACCACCTAACACCCTCCTAATGACATATTATGAGGGTATTTATAGGAGGTGGGGAGATTACATGCTTAAGCTATCTTCTTTCTTTCTTCTCGTCTCGACTCGACTTAATTTCTTTGTCTTTCTCGATGTCGTCTCGGGATTTGTCGATATAAGTTGAACTAGTATTATAATTTTCTTTTATAATTAGACTTGGGTTCTTCGACTTCATTAAACTTCCGTCTTTAGACTTTTTCTTCGATAAATCTTCAGAATAGGCCTTGGACTTCTGTTCTTTTTGCATTCTCGATCTTTTGACTTCGTCTTTAGTCTTTTTCTTCGATAAAAGCCCGTGATAGCCCATGTTTTCTTCCTTTTGCATCTTTTGGTCCTAAAACACAATAAAAACACAAACCACGCATAATTCCGACTTTTACGACATAAAATACACGTTTTGGTCTTGTTATTATTGGAAATCAGTGGTAAAAGGATAAGTGTTTTCACACTTATTACAAAGGCCCAAGATAAAGGCATGAAGGAACAAAACCGTTACAAACAAGATCAAGACCAAGATACAAGACCTAAGAAGGAAGATCACCTCCACAAGAATGTATTCACTCAATCATCTTATGCATTTTAAAGATGACCGATACATTGGGGGAGATTGTTAGCCCTGTATTTTATATAGTCGAACAACAATGTAATAGGTCATCTTAGTCGTAAATGGTCTTGTATTGTAATAGGTTAGTCGGGAAAACCAGGCTTGGACTTTAAGCTAATATTGTATAAGTTAGGGGCTCTAAGCCCAAGCAAAGCCAAGCCCGACCCAAGGAAACTAAACCCACGGCCCAAATGCCAAGGGTATATAAACCCTCTTCCTTGTGTGGAAGAGGGTGTTACTTACATTTTACTTTCTCTCTCTAGTAAACATAAACCTTCCACCATCTCTCTTTTTTATCTCTCTCCACTTTTCTTCTCTTTCTCTCTCTAGAATCTTGTGTTATGGATTAATTGGGATTAACACCATTGTCTCCTCAGATTAGAAGGTTTCGTTGTACTAAAGTTTGTCTTTGGTCAAAACTATTTTTTCATTAAAAATAGGCCTTTTAAATTAGTAATATTGCATCTCATCTAGATTAGTAGTATTTATACATTTTAGATTTATCCTTGAAATTTATCTACTAGTTTGCATCTTGCTATGTGTAGCCTCTCCCCGTATATAATGAGAAATCTCTATTGCAGATAGAGCGGGATAATGATGTTATTGTACATAGAAGGACTTCAGAATCTTGATTGGTCGTGACTTGTAAGGGCAGGAGCGGTAAAGAAGTAAGGAGGTCGACTAGCTTTTAGCTTTTACTCATGAATATTAATCACTCAAGTGATTGTGGATTGAGTTACTTACACTTGTAGAAGACTCATCTTCTTTGATTTCTAACATAATTGAATGATGATACCAAGATGGATGAGAGTGATACTAGTCCTTGAAGACTTAGTAGTAACTTTAGTCATGTTTGGGCTTTGTATTGGATCCTTGAAGTCTTGGAATGCTCTTTGTGGCTAAGGTACATTTTCGTCCTTCCACACGCCTTATTGATCTTTCTTTTGATCACTACTTGACTATGTGCTTGTTCTTGGCATCCTTGCCTTGACACTTGTTTGTGGTTTGTAATTCTATTCTTATATCCTCTCAAGCTTCATTGCTTGTATACTTGACTCACTTGGGAGATATAGAGTGAGTTAGTAGTAGCTTAAAGTATCAAGCATGATTTCCATGGTTTGCACCCATACGGTTAGTAGGCCCTATATCATGTGTAATATGTGCAGTTGAGCTCATCTCTAGGATGATTGATTAATCCCTTGAGATACCAAACTACTCCATAAGTTGTAGTTAGGATATTACACATTTGGAATTAAGATATTCCAAGGATGTTATTATTGTAAGCCCTAGCAATAATAATTGCCCGATCATGTGGGAGAGAAAGTGAATCTATACTTTGCTCATTGGTTTAAATAGTATTAAGACTACTTTTGTGACACCCCCAAATTGAATCAAACGCAGCGGAAATAATATTTGGGTGTCACGTAGGTGGATCAACAGCAGACAGAATATAGAGAAACAGATAAAAGATTATCCTTACATTTATTACATGATTGAAAGTGCAAATAGTATTAAAATAGTCTTTAACATTGTTCGATAGTTTGAATTATTCCCAATTTATAAAACCCCAGATGAGCTCTATAAATGCAGCCTATCATGCTTGACTCCATGCACACCAATACCTGCTTTATTTTCCTGAGAAAACATGCTTAGAGAGTGAACATAAAGTTGGTGAATTCACAGATTTAATTAAAATGAGTTTGGACATTAAATATTCACTGAAGTAGTAATGCACAAAGCATCAATACTTGAAAGTAATTACATTCCCATATTGCCCGAAACTGAAACTTGACAGTTAAGTCCTTAACAAATAAGGACCCTTCGCCTTATCATAAAAAGGCACCCATAACAAAAATAAGTGCTGACATGTGAAACATCTGTTGTCCTGGCCTAGGCACTGTGAGCATGACTCACCCAGATGGGGACGGTCAATCCCAAATAGATCTATTTATAACATTCAGGTAATTCAATAATTCTAACAGTTTCGGATGCACGGGTCATGCGGGTTCATCTACAATAGGCAATGTAATCAAAGGTTTCGCAGTTCAATCCATGTCCATAAAATAAAATATGTTGCATGTTTTCTTCCCCATTAAAAGGTTTAAAAGTTTGTCAATATATAAATTGGGGCCATGAACTCACCTCAGTAGTACAACAATAAGTCAGTAGATAAATCTGATAAGGATGCTCACGATACAATCAACGACCTAAATAATTATAAGGTCTCAGTAAATGCATAACATAATGCATAAAAGTTCCAGAATAAATCTGTACATGCTTAAACTGGTTTTATGCATTTTATTACAATTCTTGTATTTTTGTTCATCGTTGTACAAGTTCTAATAGTATTTATTTTAAGTATAAAGTAAATAATAAGGTTAAATTAATTAATCCATTTAATTAATATTTTGTACTTACGTTGTTTATAAAACACTTTAAATATTTATAAAGGATAGTCTTATATACATTTAAAGTAATAGGAAATAAATATAATTAGTATATTTATTTTATAAGTTAATCATTTTTAATTTATATTGATAACTAGGCTTTTACCTAGTTAAAAAATTTATCGTTCTCGTGTTCTCTTCGAATTGAAAAACTAGTGTTTTCTATGTGACTATTGTTTTTGGTGAAACAAAGATGTGTCCTTGTAGTGTTTTAAATAAAAGTGCGAAACAATTAAAGTAAAGGGGCAATTAAGGTAAATCTAAGTCTAATTAAAATAAAGGTGCAAGTATTTAAAAAACGTGACTATAGTAAATGACGTAAACTTAAATCTATCTAAGGCAAACTTAAAACGCGACTAAAACTAAGGCAAGTCTAAAATAAAACTAAGGCAAATAAACGTAAAGTGCGATTAAAATAAAGGCGGGAAAAATAAAGTTTGAAAATGAAAATCAAAGACAAAAGCTAATAAGAACCTGAATACAGCTCATTCGGAATAAACCTTCGTTTGGAACAATCACTCGTCCGGAATGTCACCTTCGGTTGAAATGATTCTTCTTCACTTGGAATATTGCCAAAATCCTTGATCCGGAACAAATTGATCTGAATATGTCACTTATCCAAAACAATCCTTCGTTCGGAACTTTACTGATTCGGAACTCTTAATTTTGCCTTGATTCGGAACTTTTTGGTCACCCTTGATTCGGAAGTTTCCGAATGAAGCCCCTTGATTCGGAAGTTTAGAACTTCCGAATGAACAAACACTGATCCGGAACTAGCCCCTTGATTCGGAAGTTTATTCGGAACTTTTAAGTTCCGAATGAACAACCTTGGTTCGGAACTATGGTGACTTCCGAATGAATGATCGTTGATCCGGAACTTTTGAAATTCCGAATGAACAGTGCTTGATCCGGAACTTTTGAGTTCCGAATGAAGCTTTACTGGTTCGGAACTTTTGAAGTTCCGAATGAATGACTATTGGTTCGGAAGTTATCCTTCGTCCGGAACTTTGAATGTTCCGGATGAACAAGTTTGGCTCGAAACTTTTGCTGATCTCAAATCTTCCGGATGAACCCTTGATTCGGAACTTTGGAAGTTCCGAATGAACAAACTCCCTTGTCTTGATTCAGAAGTTTACCTAGAAAGATCAGATACACAACAAACTCCCCCGAAGAACAAGGGGATACAGTAATAGCAGATATAAACACAAATTAACCAAAATCAAACACACGGATAAATATAAACAGTAACGAATCAACAAATAAACATCAACAAACAGTTAAAAACAAGAAATCAAACAACTTTAACCACAATAATCAAAAACCACTTTGGATCAAAATAAAAGCATGAACATAAACATAAACACAACAAATCAAAGATTAAGAAAGGTAGATAAGAGATTGACAAGATAAAGTAAAGATCGACAATAATTAAAGGAAAACTTACTTGAAATTAAATGAATTTAAGGTGCAAGACAAGGTATTTAAATTTGACAATAAAAGTAAATGACAAGGTATTTAAATGGTGGAAGAGCTAATTGTCACACTTAGCCAACAAAATGAAAAGATTACAACTAATGACTATTTATAGGGGAGGATTAAGGAAGCTTCCTCCCCTCTTTCCTTTTCTCTTAATTGCGTCCTTAAGTCCCTCCTTCTTTTAATATTCCTTAATTGCATACTTAGTCCTTTTCTTCTAATCTTCTTTAAACTTGGACTTAAGGGACTTTTGGCTTCGGGATTTCTTCAAACTCGTCTTTAAATTCTTCAATAAAATAGACTTGAATTCTTCGGCTTTTGATAAACTTCCGTCTTTTGACTTTTTCTTCGATAAATCTTCAGAATTGGTCGTGGACTTCCGTTCTTTTTGCACTCTTGACTTCTTGACTTCGTCTTTCATCCTTTTCTTCAATAAAAGTCCATAAATGCCCGTGAATGTCCGTGTCTTCTCCACTTTTCACCTTTTCATCCTAAATCACAACAAAAACACAAACCACGCATAATTCCGACAAAAAAGACATAAAATACACGTTTTGGTCCGGTTATTATTGTAATTAAGTGGTAGAAAAGATGGGTGTTTACACACCTATCATATATTTAGTACATAAATAAGGTTTATAAACGTATAACATTTTATTTAAAATCCATGTTTACGTAGAGTTTATAATTATTAAATTATAAGTTTGGAAAAATAACAATTGTTACGTTTATTTAGGTTTTACGTTTTAAATAACGGGTATAAATATATAGGATTTTAGGGTGCGTAATACATTGTATAAAATACGTTTTAGTCCTTTTAATTAAATAATTACCCGCGGTTAAATTACTTTTATACCCCTAGGGTTTCTAAATCTTTTAAATAATTACAGTTTTGGTCCCTCCCTAGTTACACGTGTAACTAGGGTTTCTTTAAGTTCCATTAATTGGCAAAAACAGTCCCTAAAGTATACGGCTTAAATTAGGGCTTATTAAAGTTTCACATATTGGCAGTTTTAGTCCTCCAACCTTCGGCTTATATTTAAGTTTAATACAAGTTACACAAATGCCCCCTAGGGCTTGAATATGTTTCGGCTAAAGGCAAGGTTGGTCCCTAGGGTTACTTAGGGCTTTAAATAAGTTTGCTATCTTGGCATATTTGGTCCCTAAGGCTTATATTAAGTCTCGGCCAAAGTCCAAAGTGATCCCTAGGTTTTCTAAAGTTTACACAACTTACCCTAACATTATATTAATTCCTTTTAAGTCCTTTCTATCACCTTTAAGTTTAGGATATGTTCAAAACAACACCCTCCACTCTCGGCAATATTTAAAAGTGGTCCAAAAGTTTATATTTTTGGAAAATAAGTTTCTACACTTGTTTATTTTAGATCCCTTTACTTTATAAATTTATAAATCCAACCCGAAAGTTTTATACTTGTTATATTTAATCCAAAATTTTGTAGATCTATTATGTTAATCCAAAACTTCTTAGATTTATTATTTTTATCCAAAATAATCATAGATCTATACTTTCAACATGAAACTTTATAAAATCATATTTTGACACCAAAAGTTTTATAAAAACATTTATTTAGTGAAAATGATTATTCATTTAGGCAACTTATTATAGTGAGCTTAAAACTAATCTTATAAGGCATAATAGTGATCTTAACATTTTAAGGCACTTAAAAACATAAATCTAATGTTTCTAGATATATCTAAACATTACAAGATTACCCAAAATAATATTATGGGCTTAAGTCTCACGTCCAAATATCATGCATGTTTAGGTTTTCATGGTTTTTCAAGTTTAACAAGATCATGGTGATGTGTTCTTCACGGTTGACAAGTTTTTACATCATTTTATGCTATATCAAAAATCAAGCCGTGGACTATATTAGGTTTTTAGGGTTTCATTATTTGTTTAAATGTTAACTTTTACCAAGAATAACCATGTATATTAATATGTATGAAAGTAAATGTATTAGAAAAGATAGGTTTAACTTGGACTTACTTGTTTAGATAGGTTTAGAAGGGATATGAGAATGAGTAGAAACAAGTGACAAGCTTTCAACAATGGAGGTCTAGGGGACCTTAAACAAGCCGTGGGATTCAAGTAGGCTTCTAGGGCTCTTGTTCTTGCTTCAAGGATCAAGGTTTCTTGTAGGATGAGCTTATGATTAACCTTTAAATAGTATGAGACATGATCCAAGTGTAGGAAATAAGTTTGAAGGTTTGAAAATGGTGGATGATGAGTTTAGCCGTAGATTGAGAGAGAGAGAGATAGATGATGAGATTGCAAATGTTATGTGTTGTGTGTGAGTGTGTGTTTCGGCTTATGACATAGAGACCGAGATCAAAGTGTATCCATGTACATAGTACTTAGTATCTCACCAAGATACATCATATCTAGTTGGGATTTGGTTGGTTGATTTCCACATGTGACAAAAACTAGCTACTTAATTTCTTCCCATTTTTGGCTTACAACCGTGGGTTTCACAAAGGTCAAAGGGGGACAAGTCTTACAAGTATAGTGACATGCATGAGGGATTGTGTGTGTAAAAGTATAAGCATGGTTTGTGTAAGTAATGGTGTAAGTAAAGTATGGCTTAGGATAGAGTTTTAGTGGAGTAAGTATGATTACTAGTAGGTTAGCTAGCAAATGATGGTAGTGTATGCATGCATACATCTACACGTGTAATATATGCATGGGGAAAGGGTTTTTGTTAAATTTTGCCAAGTGTTGTATGATAATAATAGTACTTGTATATTATTATAGGTATTTGTTGAGTTGTAGGTATTTTGTTGAAGCTTTTAGGTAATTTAGTGAAAGTGTATATTAAATACATCACTAAACTTATTTTACTTAAATAAAGTAAATAAGTGACAATGTAAAATAATGTACATTGTTTTAAAGTGTTTAGGTATTTATTCCTTTTAGGTAATATATGAAAATATATACATATAAAAATAAATCCAAGTACTTAATAAATAAATTAAGTAAAGTTACAGTTTATCTCAAAAATGTGTACTGAGGTGATGAGTTTATTATTAAATCCAGTGGCCAGTCAGTTGCCAGAGTAGTCAATTAATGACTAAAGGTTCATATAAATGTAATATAAATATGAAAAGTAGTATGACAATAGGTACATGATAATTAATAAGTCATATAAAAGTGAAATTATACAAATTCCATAAATAAGTACAACAGTTGACAAAGTCAATAAGGTAAAATCAGAGGTTTTACAGCACCATCCCGTTATTTTAGCTTGTTCCTCAAAGCTCAAGATGAAGCTATTGGTCAGGTGAACAAGTGTGGGTACTTGGTCTTGAACGAGTCTTCTCGTTCCCAAGTGAACTCAGGGCCTCTCCTAGAGTTCCAACGTACTTTGACCAACGGGATGCGACTGCGTTTCAATTTCTTAACTGTCCTCTCCATGATTTCCACTGGTTCTTCTACGAACTGGAGTTTGTCATCAAATTGAACTCCCTCCAATAGCATAGCAAGTAGTTCTTCAGCATAGCACTTCTTCAGGTTAGACACATGAAAGGTAGAGTGTACCCGACTCAGTTGCTGGGGAAACTCTAAACGATAAGCTACTTCCCCGATCCTGGCTATTACTTTGAAAGGGCCAACATAACGTGGATTCAGTTTTCTACGTTTGCCAAAGCGTACTACACCCTTCCAAGGTGATACCTTGAGCATAACACGGTCACCTACTTCAAATTGCATAGGTTTGCATTTCAGGTCCGCGTAGCTCTTTTGTCGATCGCGAGTAGCTTGAATTCTCTGCTTGATGAGGATGATCTTGTCTGTAGTCTCCTGGATTAACTCTGGTCTAGTGAGCTAAAATTCACCTACTTCTACCAAGCACACAGGCGAACGGCATTTACGACCGTACAATGCTTCAAAAGGGACAGCCTTAATACTAGTGTGATAACTGTTGTTGTAGGAGAATTCCACTAAAGGAATGTGGTCAACCCATCCATTTCCAAAATCAATCACACATGCTCGTAGCATGTACTCTAGAGTCTGGATGGTTCGTTTACTTTGACCATCAGTCTGCGGATGGTAAGCAGTGCTCATATCCAAATTGGTACCTAAGGCTCATTGGAAAGCCTTCTAGAAGTTTGATGTGAACCTACCATCTCGATCACAGATTATCGACACTGGTATTCCATGTTTGGTCACAATCTCCTTCAGGTACGTCTTTGCTAGTTTTGCAAGGGTATCGTTCTCCCTAATTGGCAGGAAATGAGCGGACTTGGTGAGTCGATCGACGATTACCCAGATAGTATCGTAACCGTGAGATGACTTTGGGAGTTTGGTAACAAAGTCCATAGTGATGTTGTCCCACTTCCATTTCGGTATCTTGGGTTGTACAAGTAAACCCGATGGTCTCTGGTGTTCAGTTTCGACACGAGCACAAGTCAAACATTTCTGAACGTAGGTGGCAATGTTGGCTTTCATATTCGGCCACCAATATAACTTCTTCATATCCTGATACATCTTTTCAGATCCGGGATGTATAGAATATTTAGACTTATGAGATTCGTGCATGATCACGTTCCTCAAATCTCCATAGCAAGGTAACCAACTTCGTCCGTGAAGGCATAGAGTTCCGTCTGCTCTGGGTTCTAACTTCTCCTTGCTAAGATCGGTTCTGAGCATTCCCCCGACATCTTCCTTCATGAGGTTTTTAGGCAATTGGGCTTGAGTCTGAGCTTCCAAAATTTGTTTGGGTAGATCCAAACTGATTGTCATAACTAATGCCCGAACTCTCATAGGAGGGTACGTTTCCTTACGACTTAAAGCATCAACAACCACGTTTTCTTTACCAGGGTGGTATTTGATCTCGCAGTCGTAGTCACTCAGTAACTCAATCCAACGGCGTTGTCTTATGTTCAACTCCTTCTGATCCAATATGTGTTTCAAACTTTTATGGTCAGTATGCACGGTGCACTTTGTTCCGTATAGGTAATGTCTCCAGATTTTGAGAGCAAAAACTACGGATCTAAGTTCTAGATCGTGAGTGGTGTAATTCTTCTCATGCTTCTTCAATTATCTTGAAGCATAGGCAATCACTTTCATCCTCTTCATCAATACTGCACCTAAGCCCTTGTATGAGGCATCACAGTATACAACGAAATCATCGTTGCCTTCAGGCAAGGCCAGTATGGGTGCACTGCATAACTTCTGCTTGATCAGTTGGAAAGATGATTCTTCCTTCTCTCCCCAATCGAACTTTATTCCTTTCTATGTGAGTTTGGTCATCGGTTTGGCTATTTTGGAAAAATATTCAATGAATCTGCGGTAGTACCGGGCAAGGCGTAGAAATTGGCGGATCTCCTTCGGTGATTTAGGAGCTACCCAATCCTTGACAGATTCGACCTTTGCTGGATCCACGTGAATACCGTCACAATCGATGACATGACCAAGGAATTGCACTCTAGGAATCCAAAATTCACATTTGGAGAACTTAGCATAGAGCTGCTCCTCCTTGAGTACCTTTAGTACTTGTGCAAGATGTTCCCCATGTTCTTGTTAGTTCTTGGAATAAATGAGTGTGTCGTCAATGAAGACTATCACGAATTTATCCAGGTAGGGTCTGCACACACGGTTCATGAGGTCCATGAAAATAGCTGGTGCATTGGTCAACCCAAATGGCATAACCTGGAATTCGTAATGACCGTAACGGGTTCTAAAAGCTGTTTTTGGAATATCTTCCTCCCTGACTCGTAGCTGATGGTATCCAGATCTCAAGTCGATCTTGGAATACACACTTGACCCTTGCAGTTGGTCAAATAGGTCGTCAATGCGAGGAAGCAGATAACGATTCTTCACAGTTAACTTATTCAGCTCTCTATAATCGATGCACATTCGAAAAGAAACATCTTTCTTTTTGACAAATAACACAGGAGCTCCCCATGGTGAGGAACTGGGTCGAATGAATCCTTTGTCAGATAGTTCTTGAAGTTGTTCAGCTAGTTCTTTCATCTCTGATGGTGCCAACTGGTATGGAGCTTTAGCTACAGGTGCCGCTCCGGGAACCAAATCAATTTGAAATTCCA
Source organism: Glebionis coronaria (assembly GCA_025667525.1). Taxonomy (NCBI): domain Eukaryota; kingdom Viridiplantae; phylum Streptophyta; class Magnoliopsida; order Asterales; family Asteraceae; genus Glebionis; species Glebionis coronaria. The sequence goes on from CM046876.1 coordinate 149,355,396, forward strand.
CTTGTCGGTTCGGCGGTAATCCTGGCAACTCATCAGGAAAGACTTCTGGAAAATCTCGGACGATGGGTACGTCCTTGATTTGCTTCTTCTCGGGCTTGTCTTCTTCATCTGTTTGAGAAATATGGGCCAAGAAGATAGGACATCCTCTCAACAAATATTTCTGAACTTTTGTACAAGAGATAACACTAAGTCTAGTGTCAGCGAGGTCGGTGTTACCGTCACCTCGAATGATTAGAGTTTCGTTTCCCCATGGAATACGGACTAGCTTTTCGTCACAACAATGACTGCGCGGTATCTCGCTAACGAGTCCATGCCAATAATAACATCAAAACACCAAGGTTTACGGGGATAAGGTCAATGTTGAACGGATGTTTGGAAAGATTTAAGGTACAACCTCTAATGATAGTGTCAGCATCTACAGTTTTACCGTCAGCTAATTCTACGATGTAACGGTGATCTAAGCTTGTAGGAATAACTTCTAGTACTTAGCTAAATTCAGTGGATATAAAACTCCGGTCTACTCCAGTATCAAACAAAACAGATGCATAACGATTGTTCAATAGGAACGTACCAGTAACGACATTCGAATCGGGGTTGGCTTTTGCATTGCCGACCACGTACACTCTGGATGAAGCTCCTCCATTGTTCTTGTTCTGGTTGGCCCGCTTAGGGCAACTTGGTCTCACGTGTCCTGGTGCTCCACACTCATAGCACACAACTCCCTTCTTGGGTCCATTGTTGTTTCCTCCAGTAGCGTTGTGGTTCCCCTGTTGTCCATTCCCGTTCCCACGGGCATTGTATCCACCCCTGTTGTTGTAGTTCCCAGTGTTTTGAGTGGGTCGGGCCTGAGTGACAGCATTAACTCGACAGGTTTTAGCAAAATGACCCACTTGTACACATCTGTAGCAGGTCTGGCATGGGCTATCAACAGTATGATGATAGTTGCACTTTGAGCACAAAGGTTTGGCGCCCACGTACGAGTTAGCTCCTGCAGAGGTAGTATTGTAAACTTGCCCAGCATTCTACTTCTTAGGATGCTGCTGGTGCTGACTGCGGAAATACTCGTCTGCCTTTCGCTTGTTGTCAGTATGCCTCTCAGATATGGTACGGACTCATTTGTTTATCAACTCAGTAGCGAACTCAATGGCACTCTTGACGGTAGTAGGTCGAGATGCGAGCACACTATCGTGAATGGCGTCTGGGAGTCTACCCACGTACTTCTCAATCTTATCTTCCTCTTCCACAAACATTCTGGTGCACGTTAGGGTCAACTCTTGGAACCTCTGGTTGTACGCAGTGATGTCATTGTTCCTGCATCTGAGATCCCACAATTCGATTTCCAGCTTCTTCATTTCTCCCCTTGGACAATATTTCTCTGTCATCCTCTCCTTCAGCTCAGTCCAGTTGAGAGCATAGGCAGCATCGTGTCCAAGAGTAGCAACAACAGAGTTCCACCAAGTAAGAGCACTCTCAAGTAGGGTGCAGGCGGAAAATTTCACTTTGTTCTCTTCTGCACAGTCGCTGATGCGAAAGACCGTTTCCAACATCTCAAACCACTGCATCAGTTCCACCACTCCTTCTTTGCCCTTGTAGTCGGAAGGCTTACATTTCAAGAAGTCGGGGTAAGAGCAACCCCTGGTGGTCTGATTATTCCGGCGGTTGTTGGAATTTTGACTATTGTCTATGTTTCTGCTGGCAGCCATCGCAGATGCGGTGCCTTGATCAATCATTTCCCTTAGTTGGGCAGCAGTGACGTTTTGGGTAGTCTCGGCATTGTTGGGGTTTGTTCTAGTGATTAACATTTTTCTATAATTATACACAAAAATGAAATCATCAGTTCAAGGTATTAGCACAGTTTTATATAATTACACGAAAAGAAATTTCATGCATAGACTTTGCAACAAATTGGATAACCTGTTTAAAGTTCATAATATAATACAGTACAGGATATAACAAAAGCTAATGAGTACATGCCATAAGTCTAGAATAGTAATATAGTACAAAATGCACAACCTGATCCAAGACAGAGCACAACCCGCCTGTCTGGGATGGTGGTACATAAAATCTATAGTACATCATCTATGAATTCCTAATCTAAATAGTACAGTACAAAAGATAGAACTGACTAAAGAAAAGTACAAATACAAGAGATCCTATATCATGATAGCCGGGATGCAACCCTAATAGCTTATCATGATGTACAAAAGATCTAGTGCATCTAATCTACTAATGCCTAACTGACTCCTCGGATACGGCTGGCGCCACGGGCGGAGATGAGACAGCTGGTGCCTGCATGGCAACCTGCATCGCGGTCATGGCAGTCCTAGTCTCCTTGAGCAGTCGGAGTGCCTCAAGGAACTGGTCTTTGAGAGTCTGCTGAACTCCCCGGAGATGAGCGGTCTCTGACGTCAACCCCTGATGATGGACCTCCTGGAGGTCGAAGAATATAGCAAGAGTCTCCTCCATGGTCAAGAGGGCAGTATGAATATCCGTCTGCTGGCTCTGGAGCAGGTAGATCTGCTCACGGAGGAACTCATTCTCATCCAGCAACCACTGGAGAGAATGGTAAGTAGTTGACCACGCCCCTTGGGCAGCGTGCGCCTCCGCACTCACAGTCCATGATAGAAGGTCCTGGCGCTGTTGTAGAACAGCGCGCTCAGTCTGTCCGGCCGATAGCAGAGCAAGAATGTCTGCTACATCCTGGTCCTGGCGTGTGGCCAGTGTCGTGATCTGGGCCTGAACAGGGTCAGCATGTCTGGCCCGGGAACCCTCACCGATCTCATAAGTGGAATCGATAGGTGCCTCGTACCTCCTCTTACGAGGTGGCAGAGACTCGGGTGCATGCTCCCGTAGTGCAGTCACAAGTGGTACAGGTGGTATAGCAGCAAGAGGCTGGACCTCTTCCCCAGCGGGGGAAATAGGTGGAGTAGAAATAAGTGCCTCGATGGATGCGGCGTCGACAGAGGCGTGACTATCGCCGGAGTCACTAGCAGATAACCATCCACATAAGACGGTCGTCGGAGATACGACAACAGGTGTATCGGTAGGTGATGTCATGATAAATCTGAAAGTAATATAGTTTTAATTGATATATGATAGGTGTGTAAACACCCATCTTTTCTACCACTTAATTACAATAATAACCGGACCAAAACGTGTATTTTATGTCTTTTATGTCGGAATTATGCGTGGTTTGTGTTTTTGTTGTGATTTAGGACGAAAAGGTGAAAAGTAGAGAAAACACGGACATTCACGGGCATTTACGGACTTTTATTGAAGAAAAAGATGAAAGACGAAGTCGAGAAGTCAAGAGTGCAAAAAGAATGGAAGTCCACGACCAATTCTGAAGATTTATCGAAGAAAAAGTCAAAAGACGGAAGTTTATCAAAAGCCGAAGAACTCAAGTCTATTTTATTGAAGAATTTAAAGACGAGTTCAAAGAAATCCCAAGCCACAAGTCATTAGAGTCCAAGTTTAAAGAAGATTAGAAGGAAAAAGGACTAATGGTGCAATTAATAAAGATTATATGCTTAAGGGCCTAATGACGCCAATTATGAAGAAATGAAGGAGGGAAGGAAGCTTCCTAATCCTCCCCTATATATAGATTAGGATAGTCATTATTTTTCCTTGTTGGCTAAGTGTGACAATTAGCTCTTCCACCATTTACTTACCTTGTCATTTAATTTCTTGTCAAATTTAAATACCTTGTCTTGCACCTTAAATTCATTTAATTTCAAGTAAGTTTTCATTTAATTATTGTCAATCTTTACTTTATCTTGTCAATCTCTTATCTACCTTTCTTAATCTTTGATTTTTGTGTTTATGTTTATGTTCATGTTCATGCTTTTATTTTGATCCAAATGGTTTTTGATTATTGTGGTTAAATTTGTTTGTTTTATTGATTTAAATTGTTTGTTTATGTTAACTGTTGATTCGTTACTTGTTTAGCTTAATCGTTTGTTGATTTTAGTTCAATCTTTGGTAGATTAGTTGTTATTTGTGATTCCCTTGTTCTTCGGGAAGTTTGTTGTGTTTCTGATCTTTCCAGGAAATCTTCCGAATCAAGGAAGGGAGTCTGTTCATTCGGAACTTCCAAAGTTCCGAGTCAAGGGTTTCATCCGGAAGATTTTAGGATCAACAAAACTTCCGAGTCAAGCTTGTTCATCCAGAACATTCAAAGTTCCGGACGAAGGATAACTTCCGACTCAAGAATCATTCATTCGGAACTCAAAAGTTCCGAACCAGAAGGGCTTCATTCGGAACTCAAAAGTTCCGGATCAAGCAATTCATTCGGAACTCCAAAAGTTCCGGATCAGTGAGTGTTCATTCGGAGGTCTCCAAAGTTCCGGATCAAGGGCTTCATTCGGAACTTCTTAAAAGTTCCGAACCAACTTCCGGATCAAGGGCAAGTTCCGAATCAGAAGGCTTCATTCGGAAGTCTGAAACTTCCGAATCAAGGAGGCTTCATTCGGAAGTCTTCCGAATCAAGGGTGACCAAAAGTTCCGAATCAAGGCAAATTTGAGAAGTTCCGAATCCGTAAAGTTCCGAACAAAGGATTGGTTTGGATAAGTGACATATTCAGATCAGTTTGTTCCGGATCAAGGATTTTGGTAATATTCCGAGCGAAGAAGAATCATTCCAACCGAAGGTGACATTCCGGACGAGTGATTGTTCCAAACGAAGGATTGTTCCGAATGAGCTGTATTCAGGTTCTTTTTAGCTTTTGTCTTTGATTTTTATTTTCAAGCTTTATTTTTCCTGCCTTTTTATTTAATTGCACTTTAAGATTATTTGCCTTAGCTTAATTCCAGTCTTGCCTTAGTTTAAGTTTTAGTTGCGTTTTAAGATTGCCTTAGATAGATTTAAGTTTACGTCATTTACTTTAGTGCCTTTTAATTTCAGTCACGTTTTTAAATACCTGCACTATTATTTTATTAGACTTAGATTTACTTTAAGAGCACCTTTACTTTAATTGTCCTGCACCCTTTATTTAAAAAACTACAACGACACATCTTTGTTTCCACCAAAATAAAACTGAGTCACACATTAAACACAAGTTTTTCAATTCGAAGAGACACACGACAAAGAATCTTTTTAATTTGGCCAAAAAGCCTTGTATCAAATGGCGCCGCTGCCGGCTCTTTTCGTAAAGATTAACGGTTTTCTGTGAGAGACGCGTTGCTTTTTGGGATCCGTTCACTTGTGAGCGTTATTTTTCTTGCATAAAAAATTCAAAAAATCATAAAAATTAAAAATTGATAAAAATCCATAAAAATTAAAAATTTCAGAAATCCAAAAAGATTTTATCTTTCTTGTGTATATATATTGTCTTTGTGTTTGGATTCTTTTTCTTTCGTCTTTGTAGGTGCATGCGTACTAGATCTTCTAATTATCAAGAGCCCGAGCCTCAAGAAGATTTAGCTATGTCAGGTGTAAACAACAATAATCCACCGCACCCTAATAATAACAACAATGCTCTTCCACAGCCCGATCTTCGGACCATGGAGGAACTTTGTCAACCAACAATGTTTGGACGAGGAGGACCGATTGCGCCGATGCAAATCAACGCTCCTGAGTTTTCGTTGAAGCACCACATGATTCAGCAAGTGCAAACAAACCCATTCCGTGGATTGCCTGATGATGATGCCAACAAACACCTCGACAAGTTCATTACAATCACCCAAAGCATGAAGTTGGCCGGTGCCACAATGGATGAACTTCGCCTACAACTCTTTCCACATACTTTATTACATCACGCCGAGAAATGGTTTGATCGTCTCCCGAAGAATTCTATTCACACTTGGGATGATATGACTCAACGCTTTTTGTCGCGCTACTTTCCACCATCCATGGTCACAGCCTTCGCAATCAGATCAACGGTTTCATGCAAGATCCCGATGAATCTCTTTTTGATGCTTGGGAGAGATATAATGTCTTGATCGATAGATGTCCAAACCACAACATGCTCCCAGTGACCTTAATCGATACTTTCTACAACGGATTGACTTTTCGAGATCGTGATACGATAAATGCAGCCGCCGGTGGCACATTCATGAAAAGGATACCCGAGGAGTGTAGAGAGCTAATAGAGAACATGACTACTCATCACAAAAACTGGGATTCCTCTGCTTCTTCAAGGAACAACCCGGGAGTCAATGTTTCCTCTACCTTAGCAAACCCTGAGATGACCGAACTCACCCGCATGATGACTGAAATGAGCAAAAGTATTACGCTTCTCGCTTCAAACCAACAACAACAACAAGTTAAAGCGGTTGCTAATCCTTGTGAAACATGTGGCGGTCCTCACTCATACACCGATTTTCCTTCGACACAAGGAAATCCGGAAAATGTGTATGCTGCTTACGGTAATTATTCACCGGAAAATTACCAAGCTAGACAACAAGGGGATAGAAATCTGCTGAGCTACCGTTCCAACAACTACCTTTCACTCGGTTTTTCTCCTCAAAACCAAAACCCCGCCAACAACTACAATAGAAGCAACCAAATCTCACCAAGAGCTTCTAACCCTTATCAACCACCCACCCAACAAACCCCACCCATAAACACCGATGTTGAAGCTACAATGAGAACCCAAGGTGAGCAAATCAAGAATCTACAGAGCCAAATAATCAATTTGAAAGGAGATATCCTGAAGCAAGGAAATGACATTAGAACCGAGGTTCGTGATAATATTCAATCCTCCTTCAGCACTCAAACGACTGAATTAAAGAATCTGTTGGCTAGTTTCTTGCCCGCCACTCAACCTTCTACTTCAAGTTCTCTACCTTCAAACACCGTCACCAATCCGCGAGCTAATGTGAGTGCTATAACTACGCGTAGTGGAATTACCATTATCGATCCACCTATCCCACCACCATCATCTACACCTCCTCCACCACCATGTATCCCTACTCCTCCTACACCTAGTATTAGTGCACCATTACCGTCTCCGCCTCGTCATGACAATGTCTCTAGGAAGGACCCTTCAACATCCCAACCTTTACCAACTACACCTTCACCTTCCACCTATAAACCTAGAATCCCATACCCTTCTCGCATAGGCAAGACCAACGAGCTAACCAAGAATGACTGTCAAGTATCGAAATATGTGGATACGTTATCTCAAATGACCATCAACATTAGCCTTGTTGAAGCACTTTGCCACATGCCGAAATTTGTCAAAGCATTCAAGGAATTGATTAGCAAGAAGGAGAAGCTGATTGAACTCGCTAACACACACTTAAATGAAAACTGCTCAGCAGTTATTCTTAAAGAATTACCGGAAAAGCTTGGAGATCCCGGTCGTTTTGTGTTGCCTTGCGTGTTCAACAAAACTGAAGAATTTACTGCCCTTGCTGATCTCGGGGCTAGTATTAATTTGATGCCTTTGAGTGTTTGGAAAACACTATCATTACCCGACCTCATTCCAACAAAGATGACTCTCGAACTTGCAAATCGCACTCTCGCTTACCCCGTTGGTATAGCCGAAGACGTGTTTATCAAATTTGGCACATTTACTTTCCCGGTCGATTTTGTCGTAGTTGATTATGAAATGGATCCTCGTATTCCTTTAATACTTGGCCGGCCATTCTTGAGAACCGGACGAGCTTTAGTAGATGTGGCCGAAGGTTAGTTAATCTTACGAGTCGGGGATGATTCAAAAGTTTTTAAAATAGGGAAGCTTACCGGCAAATCCTTTGGAGGCCGAGAATCAGTGAATATGATAAATGTGCACGATGACTTTGTTGTCTACGATAATCCTCTATTCGATTCTTCCATCGATAATCCACTCTTTGACGATGATGTGGATGATTCTCGCTCCACTTTGGAACCTTCTCCCATTTATGATTCGCCACCGATCTTTGATGCTTATGATGATGATGATTCTAGCTCAGATTCGGATGATTTTGATTGTACTTCTGAGTATCCCGAGCTGCCTACTTTCGATGATTTTGATGAGGCTGATACTCTCTCGAGCGATTCTTCACATGATGAAGATCCTCCGCCATCACTCGATCCTACTTTGTACGATTATTCATTTGAGGAAGATTTCTCTGAATTTCTCAACACTTACTTCCCTCATGAGAGTGATGCTCCTCCTTATGACTTTGAAGATTATCGTCTTGATCCTACTTTGGATTTGAAAAACATTCTGTCAAAGGAGAAGAAACTGGTTGACACCGAAATCCGTTGCACATATGATTTGACACCTCTTTGTCCCCATTCTGAGGACGAGGTTGTGCTTCTTTGCGGATCTTCTTCACACTCGGCTGAGCCTGAGTGCTATTTTCCCTTAAAGGAAAAGGTGTTCGACCCCGGTATTGAAGTCTTTAAGCCATCTCAGTATCCACCTGATGAAATAAAAGGAAAAATCTTTGGACATATTGAAGACATGCTTGTACCACTTCAACCGTGCTTCCACCATGCTCCGTCACTGCTTAAGGGAACCTTGCCTACTCTTCTTTGGCTTGCCTTGTTCGCCTTAAGCTTGTGTTATTTGCTCGATGAAAACTATGTCTTTGATCCTGGTGGATATGTTTCATGCTTCTTCCATTGATGATCAAGGTCGAGTCAGGCTCACGACTCGGTTAACAAAAACCAAGCGCTTCTTGGGAGGCAACCCATGCATCTATCTTTTCGCTTTCTTTATCATAAGTGTAGGGGAGACCCTTTGGTTTGCTATTTCCTCTCCTCACTTCTTAATCAGGGATTCGAGCTTCAATGATCCACTCTTGATGATTCTTGACAACCCGTGATTCCGTGTTCTACTTCTTCCCGATTCTATCCTAAACTTTTTTCGATTCACTATTTTATATATTTTCTCTATATTAAAATAGGAATCTCTTTAGTTGTCTTTTCCTTAGCGAGATTTAAACAACGTGCACAATGTCCTAAGTGTAGGGGAGTTTACTCCCACATGCTTAAACATTGAGGACAATGTTTATCTTAAGTGTAGGGGGGATTTCTATCGAAGTTAAGTGGTCTTTTCCTTGTATTTGTCCTCATTTTAACCGGAAAATCAATTTTTCGACATTTTTCAAAAATTTTTGATCTATTTTGGCCTATTAGTTTTTCCTTTTGTATAGTTATTTTCTTGCCTTATTAGAATAAATTTTTAATAAAGTGGTTTTAATTTTCAAACGTTGTGAATCTTTTGACTTAACCCGAGTTTACTTATCTAAGTTTACTCTAGCTAGTATCCTTAACATGTTTAAGTCGAGTTTTGTTAGGCTTTTATATAGGGAGCTATAAAACGCGAAAGTCTTAACTCTCACGGGTTAAGAACAAGAACTTTTCGCAAGTTCCTATAATTGATCCTAGAGAGTCGTTTATCAAGGGAACTTTAAAACACGATTTCTAAACTTGAAAAAGTCTAAGAATTTGCAAGATCCTATAGGCGACTCGAAAACCCAAAACTTTGATTTAATAGGCTAAGTATCCACGAGTCTCATTACTTGAGATTATAAACTGTGGAGAACGAGAGATGATAGAGCCAATTATAAGTCCGGTATTCTTTCATGAATTTATGTGAGTTAATTATGAGCCTATTCTCCCATCGCTTGCTAATAATTTATCTGCTAATAAATAAGGTTGTACGATTTGAAAAGTTACTTAGCTTCTAGCCCAAGATCGTTTAAAAGTTGCTCGGTATGGATTAGAGTTCATAGCCAAGGCATAACTTATTGAAGCGGGATGCGAAGATTGGCGAGTCCGAAAAGGCCCTAACAAGGCATGAGGGCTACATTTTGTTGCTAAAGATCCAAAGTGATGTGAAGAATCATTTATCAAAGATCAATATGAAGGATCGAGACACACGACGAAAAGCAAATACTCCCAAAAGTCATGGAGAAGTCTATCCGAAAAGACCCTAACAAGGTATGAGGATAAATAGATCCAAGTCATAAAAGGAGGCGGATCGTTGTATATCAAAGTACAAAATAAAGATTGGAGAAAAATGAAGAAGTCGTGGTCCAAGTATGAATCTCTCAAAACTTCAAGCGAAGAAATTCCATTATGAAGAGAAGACCATTATTTCATGAACGTCTCTCAAGGTTTGAAGTATGAAGTCGCTGCCAAATATCGGTCCGAGAAAGGTCTCAAATCGCGAAACGAGTTATGCCAAGATATGAACTTTATGAGGTCCCGAGAAGCAGTTTTAAAAGATTTTGTCCTTCAGCTAACTATTGATTAAATCGTTCACTTTATTTTCAAACTTAATAACTATCGAAATAAGTCAACAATGCATCCTCGTGATCATTCAAGACAATAATAAAATATAAGAGATACACCTAGGAATAAGGGAGTCTAAGTGAGTAATTGGCCCACATGAGTTCGTGATAGTTTACTAACTTATAATAACAATGATCTCGTTTTTAAGCTTGGTTTGGAGAAAGTGAAAACTTGAAGATGATGATTATTCATGACAATTTCCAAAACCCAAGGTATGCTTTTGATTTCTTTATTTTGTATGTTTTTAATTTTCTATCTCTTTAATAAAGGCCAACGTGGATTAATTATGATGAAAAGTGTAATCTTGCTTTGTAACTAATGCATCGCATGAGGACATTGCAATGGTCAAGTGTAGGGGATTTGATAGGTGTGTAAACACCCATCTTTTCTACCACTTAATTACAATAATAATCGGACCAAAACGTGTATTTTATGTCTTTTATGTCGGAATTATGCGTGGTTTGTGTTTTTGTTGTGATTTAGGACGAAAAGGTGAAAAGTGGAGAAAACACGGACATTCACGGGCATTTACGGACTTTTATTGAAGAAAAAGATGAATGACGAAGTCGAGAAGTCAAGAGTGCAAAAAGAATGGAAGTCCACGACCAATTCTGAAGATTTATCGAAGAAAAAGTCAAAAGACGGAAGTTTATCAAAAGCCGAAGAACTCAAGTCTATTTTATTGAAGAATTTAAAGACGAGTTCAAAGAAATCCCAAGCCACAAGTCATTAGAGTCCAAGTTTAAAGAAGATTAGAAGGAAAAAGGACTAATGGTGCAATTAATAAAGATTATATGCTTAAGGGCCTAATGACGCAATTATGAAGAAATGAAGGAGGGGAGGAAGCTTCCTAATCCTCCCCTATATATAGATTAGGATAGTAATTATTTTTCCTTGTTGGCTAAGTGTGACAATTAGCTCTTCCACCATTTACTTACCTTGTCATTTAATTTCTTGTCAAATTTAAATACCTTGTCTTGCACCTTAAATTCATTTAATTTCAAGTAAGTTTTCATTTAATTATTGTCAATCTTTACTTTATCTTGTCAATCTCTTATCTACCTTTCTTAATCTTTGATTTTTGTGTTTATGTTTATGTTTATGTTCATGTTCATGCTTTTATTTTGATCCAAATGGTTTTTGATTATTGTGGTTAAATTTGTTTGTTTTATTGATTTAAATTGTTTGTTTATGTTAACTGTTGATTCGTTACTTGTTTAGCTTAATCGTTTGTTGATTTTAGTTCAATCTTTGGTAGATTAGTTGTTATTTGTGATTCCCTTGTTCTTCGGGAAGTTTGTTGTGTTTCTGATCTTTCCAGGAAATCTTCCGAATCAAGGAAGGGAGTCTGTTCATCCGGAACTTCCAAAGTTCCGAGTCAAGGGTTTCATCCGGAAGATTTTAGGATCAGCAAAACTTCCGAGTCAAGCTTGTTCATCCGGAACATTCAAAGTTCCGGACGAAGGATAACTTCCGACTCAAGAATCATTCATTCGGAACTCAAAAGTTCCGAACCAGAAGGGCTTCATTCGGAACTCAAAAGTTCCGGATCAAGCAATTCATTCGGAACTCCAAAAGTTCCGGATCAGTGAGTGTTCATTCGGAAGTCTCCAAAGTTCCGGATCAAGGGCTTCATTCGGAACTTCTTAAAAGTTCCGAACCAACTTCCGGATCAAGGGCAAGTTCCGAATCAGAGTGCTTCATTCGGAAGTCTGAAACTTTCGAATCAAGGAGGCTTCATTCGGAAGTCTTCCGAATCAAGGGTGACCAAAAGTTCTGAATCAAGGCAAATTTGAGAAGTTCTGAATCAGTAAAGTTCCGAACAAAGGATTGGTTTGGATAAGTGACATATTCAGATCAATTTGTTCCGGATCAAGGATTTTGGTAATATTCCGAGCGAAGAAGAATCATTCCAACCGAAGGTGACATTCCGGACGAGTGATTGTTCCAAACGAAGGATTGTTCCGAGTGAGCTGTATTCAGGTTCTTTTTAGCTTTTGTCTTTGATTTTTTTTTCAAGCTTTATTTTTCCTGCCTTTTTATTTAATTGCACTTTAAGATTATTTGCCTTAGCTTAATTTCAGTCTTGCCTTAGTTTAAGTTTTAGTTGCGTTTTAAGATTGCCTTAGATAGATTTAAGTTTACGTCATTTACTTTAGTGCCTTTTAATTTCAGTCACGTTTTTAAATACCTGCACTATTATTTTAATTAGACTTAGATTTACTTTAAGAGCACCTTTACTTTAATTGTCCTGCACCCTTTATTTAAAAAACTACAACGACACATCTTTGTTTCCACCAAAATAAAACTGAGTCACACATTAAACACAAGTTTTTCAATTCGAAGAGACACACGACAAAGAATCTTTTTAATTTGGCCAAAAAGCCTTGTATCAATATAAGTATAAACTTACTCAAGTTAAAAGTTTTGGGAAATATAATTTAAAATTATATAATAGTGCCGTTTAACACTCGCCATGCTAAAAGTTACGTTAATACTTATAAGATTAATCAACCGGATGTTAATAATCAATGCACAGGCAATCACACAATCGATGTATGCTCTACAGTCGATATGCTTAACTATTCTAGTCCCGAAAATCCCAAAAGATTTTTAAAGCAGTTATAGTTCAGATTATATAAAAATTTTACTTTTATATTTATTTTAATTTTTTTCTGATTCTCTAGAACTATCGCTCTGACACCATTCTGTGACACCCCCAAATTGAGTCAAACGCAGCGGAAATAATATTTGGGTGTCACGTAGGTGGATCAACAGCAGACAGAATGTAGAGCAACAGATAAAAGATTATCCTTACATTTATTACATGATTGAAAGTGCAAATAGTATTAAAATAGTCTTTAACATTGTTCGATAGTTTGAATTATTCCCAATTTATAAAACCCCAGATGAGCTCTATAAATGCAGCCTATCATGATGCTTGACTCCATGCACACCAATACCTGCTTCATTTTCCTGAGAAAACATGCTTAGAGAGTCAACATAAAGTTGGTGAATTCACAGGTTTAATTAAAATGAGTTTGGATATTAAATATTTACTGAAGTAGTAATGCACAAAGCATCAATACTTAAAAGTAATTACATTCCCATATTGCCCGAAACTGAAACTTGACAGTTAAGTCCTTAACAAATAAGGACCCTTCGCCTTATCACAAAAAGGCACCCATAACAAAAATAAGTGCTGACATGTGAAACATCTGTTGTCCTGGCCTAGGCACAGTGAGCATGACTCACCCAGATGGGGACGGTCAATCCCAAATAGATCTATTTATAACATTCAGGTAATTCAATAATTCTAACAGTTTCGGATGCACGGGTCATGCGGGTTCATCTACAATAGGCAATGTAATCAAAGGTTTCGCAGTTCAATCCATGTCCATAAAATAAAATATGTTGCATGTTTTCTTCCCCATTAAAATGTTTAAAAGTTTGTCAATATATAAAGTGGGGCCATGAACTTACCTCAGTAGTACAACAATAAGTCAGTAGATAAATCTGATAAGGATGCTCACGATACAATCAACGACCTAAATAATTATAAGGTCTCAGTAAATCCATAACATAATGCATAAAAGTTCCAGAATAAATCTGTACATGCTTAAACTGGTTTTAAGCATTTTATTACAATACTTGTATTTTTGTTCATCGTTGTACAAGTTCTAATAGTATTTATTTTAAGTATAAAGTAAATAATAAGGTTGAATTAATTAATCCATTTAATTAATACTTTATACTTACGTTGTTTATAAAACACTTTAAATATTTATAAAGGATAGTCTTATATACATTTAAAGTAATTGGAAATAAATATAATTAATATATTTATTTTATAAGTTAATCATTTTTAATTTATATTTAGTATATAAATAAGGTTTATAAACGTATAACATTTTATTTAAAATCCATGTTTACGTAGAGTTTATAATTATTAAATTATAAGTTTGGAAAAATAACAATTGTTACGTTTATTAAGGTTTTACGTTTTAAATAACGGGTATAAATATATAGGATTTTAGGGTGCGTAATACTTTGTATAAAATACGTTTTAGTCCTTTTAATTAAATAATTACCCGCGGTTAAATTACTTTTATACCCCTAGGGTTTCTAAATCTTTTAAATAATTACAGTTTTGGTCCCTCCCTAGTTACACGTGTAACTAGGGTTTCTTTAAGTTTCATTAATTGGCAAAAACAGTCCCTAAAGTATACGACTTAAATTAGGGCTTATTAAAGTTTCACATATTGGCAGTTTCAGTCCTCCAACCTTCGGCTTATATTTAAGTTTAATACAAGTTACACAAATGCCCCCTAGGGCTTGAATATGTTTCGGCTAAAGGCAAGGTTGGTCCCTAGAGTTACTTAGGGCTTTAAATAAGTTTGCTATCTTGGCATATTTGGTCCCTAAGGCTTATATTAAGTCTCGGCTAAAGTCCAAAGTGATCCCTAGGTTTTCTAAAGTTTACACAACTTACCCTAACATTATATTAATTCCTCTTAAGTTCTTTCTATCACCTTTAAGTTTCGGATATGCTCAAAACAACACCCTCCACTCTCGGCAATATTTAAAAGTGGTCCAAAAGTTTATATTTTTGGAAAATAAGTTTCTACACTTGTTTATTTTAGATCCCTTTACTTTATAAATTTATAAATCCAACCCGAAAGTTTTATACTTGTTATATTTAATCCAAAATTTTGTAGATCTATTATGTTAATCCAAAACTTCTTAGATTTATTATTTTAATCCAAAATAATCATAGATCTATACTTTCAACATGAAACTTTATAAAATCATATTTTGACACCAAAAGTTTTATAAAAACATTTATTTAGTGAAAATGATTATTCATTTAGGCAACTTATTATAGTGAGCTTAAAACTAATCTTATAAGGCATACTAGTGATCTTAACATTTTAAGGCACTTAAAAACATAAATCTAATGTTTCTAGTTATATCTAAACATTACAAGATTACCAAAATAATATTATGGGCTTAAGTCTCACGTCCAAAAATCATGCATGTTTAGGTTTTCATGGTTTTTCAAGTTTAACAAGATCATGGTGATGTGTTCTTCATGGTTGACAAGTTTTTACATCATTTTATGCTATATCAAAAATCAAGCCGTGGACTATATTAGGTTTTTAGGGTTTAATTATTTGTTTAAATGTTAACTTTTACCAAGAATAACCATGTATATTAATATGTATGAAAGTAAATGTATTAGAAAAGATAGGTTTTAACTTGGACTTACTTGTTTAGATAGGTTTAGAAGGGATATGAGAATGAGTAGAAACAAGTGACAAGCTTTCAACAATGGAGGTCTAGGGGACCTTAAACAAGCCGTGGGCTTCAAGTAGGCTTCTAGGGCTCTTGTTCTTGCTTCAAGGATCAAGGTTTCTTGTAGGATGAGCTTAGGATTAACCTTTAGATAGTATGAGAAATGATCCAAGTGTAGGAAATAAGTTTGAAGGTTTGAAAATGGTGGATGATGAGTTTAGCCGTAGGTTGAGAGAGAGAGAGATAGATGATGAGATTGCAAATGTTATGTGTTGTGTGTGAGTGTGTGTTTCGGCTTATGACATAGAGAGAGAGAGAGAGATCAAAGTGTATCCATGTACCTAGTACTTAGTATCTCACCAGGATACATCATATCTAGTTAGGATTTGGTTGGTTGATTTCCACATGTGTCAAAAACTAGCTATTTACTTTCTTCCCATTTTTGGCTTACAACCGTGGGTTTCACAAAGGTCAAAGGGGGACAAGTCTTACAAGTATAGTGACATGCATGACGGATTGTGTGTGTAAGTGTATAAGCATGGTTTGTGTAAGTAATGGTGTAAGTAAAGTATGGCTTAGGATAGAGTTTTAGTGGAGTAAGTATGATTACTAGTAGGTTAGCTAGCAAATGATGGTAGTGTATGCATGCATACATCTACACGTGTAATATATGCATGGGGAAAGGGTTTTTGTTAAATTTTGCCAAGTGTTGTATGATAATAATAGTACTTGTATATTATTGTAGGTATTTGTTGAGTTGTAGGTATTTTGTTGAAGCTTTTAGGTAATTTAGTGAAAGTGTACATTAAATACATCACTAAAATTATTTTACTTAAATAAAGTAAATAAGTGACAATGTAAAATAATGTACATTGTTTTAAAGTGTTTAGGTATTTATTCCTTTTAGGTAATATATGAAAATATATATATATATAAAAATAAATCTAAGTACTTAATAAATAAATTAAGTAAAGTTACAGTTTATCTCAAAAATGTGTACTGAGGTGATGAGTTTATTATTAAATCCAGTGGCCAGTCAGTTGCCAGAGTAGTCAATAAATGACTAAAGGTTCATATAAATGTAAAATAAATATGAAAAGTAGTATGACAATAGGTACATGATAATTAATAAGTCATATAAAAGTGAAATTATACAAATTCCATAAATAAGTAGTACAACAGTTGACAAAGTCAATAAGGTAAAATCAGAGGTTTTACAACTTTTGAAAATAATCTTAATCTATTTCAACAAAACTGCTTGGTATGGTTCATTACCAAAGTCGTTTAGACTTTCCCCGGAAAGGCACGTCTTAAACCACTATAAATGACACAAGCTGTTCGTTACTACTACTTGAAGATTGTCACTTGTCTCTTGAGCATTGACCTTGGTCTTGATTCACTCCCCTTGGGTCCTCTCTTATTTTCTTCTTTGCTACGAGTAGTCGTTTCTCCGTCTCCGTCTCTTTCGATTTCGATTCGACTCGTAATCCTTCACTAAGGCATTATCACCTAGTATTTAAGTGGTCTAATGATTCCATAAGACTTAAGATATATTTAAAGTATTTTAGAAAAACTTGGTTTTGAAAATTTCTTTGTTTTTCTTTGTTAAAAACCTGCCACTGCCAGCGGTTCTTTATTTGTCACGGTTCTAGCCATGGTTCCATATCAATAAGGAACTGCGGCCCTACCAGGTGACTAAATTAATCAGTTTTTATTAAAAAAACACTATTTCAAACAAACCCTCCCTTTCTTCTCCATAGAGGCGAAGGTTTCATCACATTCCACCATTTTTTAATCTTCTAAAGCTTCAATTCACTCAAGATTAATTGATTCCAAGTTGTGGGTTTCACTCGTCCGTCTTCCCACATCAATTAATTGTAAGTACTTTCATTTAATTTCAATTAATTTGTTCTAGGGTTCTTATTTTCATAATTAGGGATTTTTAAAATTAATATTGAATTATGACCTTGCTAGGAATGTGGGTTGACATAGTTATATTACTATGACTCCTTAGGTTCGAATTCATTGAGATTTCACTAAAACCCACTTGTAGAACAATCTGAATTTTGACTAAATATTTTTGGTTAAATGATGGAATTGATACGAACCCATGAACAAATTGGTAATTGCATTGTTAATGCTTACCTAAAAATGTTTTTGAAAAACCATTGTTCAAAATTCATGGTTGAATTTACATTGTTTATATGTTATAGTCAATGATGAATTTGGTTCATTGTGAACACGGGAATGTTAAGGATTAATCCTTCGTTTGACAATCATTTGATCAAACACATTCTCATGATTTTGATTTTTGGTCATTATGTAGCATATGAGTGATTGGGTAATTATTTTGTTGTTTATTGTTAACTACTCATGCCTTTGGAGTATCAAAAAGACCACCGAAAAACTAAGTCTTACATGCCAAATCTTGTCGACTTTTGTCCCTCACCAACCCTTGCCAATACTTATCATTCACTCCAAAACTGTTGCTTTCATGAGAGTAGAGTTGTCGAAACAAACATTAGGGGTTATACATACATCAAAAAAATGTTTGCTCAAATTGACTTTGATTGTTTGTTACATATCAAAGAAGCCATTTACCCTGAATTTCTTTTGGAGTTCTTTAGCGGATATTCTCTTATCCTTAATGATAATGGAGTATTTTTTAGGTTCACCATTAATGGTAAACTCATCCAATACTCTCTTGAGGATTTTGGCGCGGCTCTTCGTGTGCCATTTGTTGGTACTTGTCGTTTTACTGATGCTTGGAGACTTGATGCTCTAAATGAGTCTTTCGATAGTCCTCCAAATGATGACGAAGAGGTAGACCTTAACCTCATCCTTGATGTCATTACCAAAGGGCGTAGTAGAACCGTTATACGAAGTATCCACTCCACTGATCGAACCTTGAATCGCCATGAGATACTCGTAAGCGACCTTAATGATTGTTTGGTTCGATGACCGACATTCTTAGGGAAAATATGTTTTGTCTTGGTGGAAACCGGGATCATATCCCGGCGTGTATGGCACATATGTTATGTTGCATCTTTACCAACACCAAGTACATATCACATTTTACATCGCTCGACGGATTACCTATGCTCTCTCTCGACCAACCACAAATCTCCCATATGCTATGCTCCTCACTCGTCTTTTCAAAAAGGTTGATGAAGACTTTCCTGAGCTCGATCTTTCTCGCTTTCGTCCGGTCAATCGTGTCATGATGCCTATTCGAGAGGTACAACCACGAAAGCCGATAAGTGATCGTGGTACGAGAAGGAATGACCCACAAGAGTCCAATGATGAGGACACTCCTATGTCACCAAGTGATGGTGGTGACAAAGCTACGAGTGCTCATTTCAGGTCTTTGAGTGACTCCACCCCATCTATGAACACTTTCATGGACGGGTTAGACCATTTTGTTCCTCTTCCTCACTATGCCACTAGAGAACTTCCGGAAAACCTCTTACTTGAGCATGTTTATCGTTCAACCTTCAAACGCGTGGTGAGTTACATGATTTTAGAGCGGAGCAAAGGGGAGCACTCAGGAGCATTGGGAAGATGATCAAGAGCTTTGGCAAGAAGAAGAAATGAAGCAATGGTAATGGTACAAGGATTAACATGTTTGTTAACATGTTTTGAAATGTTGAACAATTTCCTCTCTTTAGACATTTTTATGTTTCTTGTTCTTAGTATTTGATGTTAACTTACCTATACTTTGTGTTGGATTGCCTAGTATTTTAATCCTTAGATGTTTATGTGATCGTTGTTTCGATTCACATATCTTTGTGCATTTTATGTGTTAGTCGGCTTTCTAGATTTTGGTTTATAGTCTACTTTAGCTTGATATATACTTGTGAAAAATCAGTTGTAAAACCCGCATTAAAATACCATGAACAATACACACATGATAATACGGTAAAATTAAAACTTTCTATTTATAATATAATTCACGTGTCATGGTATTTAATAACATGTAGTTACGTAAATATTATAAATGTGTTAAGTACACGACGTATAAAAATCACGGCATTTAAAACATAAACGATCACGTAATTTATTAACTCCGGAAAAGCTACGGGTTTCCCCGTGGGCTTCCTTTAGGCCGCGGCTACACAAGAGACAAAGGAGAGGATGGGCTTTGGCCAATAACCCATATTAAACCCATGTAAATAACAAAACACAGGAAACCTAAAACATAATTTAGGTTACAGGAAAAAGTTTGTCTCTTGCCTCCTTTTTGCTCTTGCCTCCGGCCACCATAGACCACAAGGACCAACCAGACGAATTTTCTTGTTGATTACTTACGTGTACGTGATCGTGTACATAACCTTTTCCGTTCCACGTGTTCGGTAAATTAAACACTTCCTTTTTCTTTTAATTTTTTGTTGAATTCATGTTTTATTTAATTAATCTTAAATACAAGTGATTAAAAACATAGGGATTAATTAAATCATGATTAAAGGGGTGTTTGGTGTTGTTTTGGGCTAGTCGAGACACAACCGAGAGTCGGGGGACTCTCGTCTTGTTTGATCCAACACCACCGAGACCCACAAGGGGCTCGGTTTGGGCTGTTGTTCAGGCGCAACAAGGGAAAAACCCCCCGACCACATGTCGGGGGTGGGTTTTGGTTTGGACCGAGAGCCAACCGAAACCTTAGGGTCTCGGTGGGGTTCTTTTGGGCTGACAGTGGGAACCGAACATAAGCAGGGGGAACCGATCCACAACCGGTATGAACCGTGTGAACCAGCTGAACCATCGGTGTCAACCGGTGGCTCGGCAGTGGAAACAACAAGCCACCAGTGGCAACCGGCTAGCTGGTCTAGCCACTGGTAGGGTTGTTTGGCACGGCTTATATGTGGGACCGGGTTTCGGGCTCGGGTAATTTTTAAAACACGGGTTCGGGTCTCGAGTTAAATTATTAAAATCAGAAAACATGTTAATTAAATTAAATACTAGAATTTTTAATTTAATTAATTTCAGGACTTAGGTTAAATATTAAATTAATATTACATGTATAACCTAAAGTATTTAACTTAGCTTAATTTAATTAAAACATGTATTTTTAATTAAATTCTATATAACGTATAGTTTAATTAATTAACTAGTTATTTAATTATTAAGCTATAACCATGACTTGTGTTATAATATTTAAACTTTATTTATTATTTATAATCCAGCTTATTTCTAATTATGGAAACTTACTATTTTTGGAAACTTTCTATTTTTAGAAACTTACTATTTATGGAAACCTGCGATTTTTAGAAAGTTACTTAGTATTACAATACAAGTATTATAATACACGAATACATGAATAATACACAACAGAACATCAGTATAACTACAGTTAACACAGTAAACAGTAAAACATGACAGAATATGTATATCAAGCTAATAACACACGGAACCAATAAAACACATGTAAATTAGATAACTCATACACATCCATATTTCTTATGTAGTGTTATCCGTCAAGGCGGATTAGTCTTCATCATTTTCATTAGCTTCTACTGGGCATAAGGTACGGATTTCCCGTCCTTCAGTAAGGACAATCTCTTCCTTCATTAGGATTTCCCGTATGCAGCCAACTGTTTTCCCAGTAGTTACATATTAAATGCTTATGTTTATTAGTTACCTTAGCCATATACATGCATGACCAGTTTCACCTAGTTATAGAGGTACCATAACCATAACACTAGAGGCACTGGTGTTATGACTTCACCACGGCGGAGTGATAGCTCGTGGCGTCCCTTTCAGTCAGGGATCAAGACCGTAGGGGTTCACAACCTAACCGTTCTACCTCATCTGGTAAATTTTACACCTTCTATGTAACCATGTTTATGCTCCACGAATCATGTCTCATGCATGAAATATGGAAACAGGATCTTAACTAATTGGGAGGCCTACTGGGAGATTCATGTACCCTATCTTCCCTACTTGTCCGCGCAGACGTTCTGGGGTTTGTCGCCGAAGTACTAGTGGTTGTTTCAAGTGTGGCCAACAAGGCCATCAGTAGAAGGAGTATCTCCAGTGTGAGATAGAAGGCACCTCTGGACACGCCGACACCAAGCCACCTCTACTTCTGATCGCGTGTTCACTACTACTAGAGATTAGGTGAATAAGACTTCAGGTACCATCACTGGAAATCTCTTTATGAATGGTTTGGCAGCATGTGTTCTGTTTGATACTGGAGCGACGCATTTAGTCGTATCCACTACTTTTGTTGTACGTGTTAGGATTTACCTGATGCCATTAGATAATGCCTTATGCATTTCCACGCCACTTAGGGACTCTGTACGAATCACTCAGGTGTACAAAGATCTTCCCCTAGAATGTGATGATAAGATCCGCAGATTTGACGCACTTCCTTTGGACATGTGCGATGTTGACTTGATTTTGGGCATGGACTGGTTATCCAAACACCAGGCTACGATTGACTGCCACACTTATCGAGTTATCTTCAGTGATGTTAAATCTCCAGAGTACATACACCATGGTTTTCTACCAGGGAGGCCAGTACAAATTATTTCATCCATGGAGGCACGTGCATTGCTATCACACGGCTGTCAGGGCTTCATAGCCAATATTCATGACATTACTGCCGAGTCTCCATCGATCCAAGATCAACCCATTGTGTCAAAGTTTCCTGACATATTTTTAGATAAACTTCCAGACATACCACCTGTTCGTGAAGTCGGGTTTGGAATCGAGCTCATACCAGGTGCAAAGCCGATTTCCAAAGCTCCTTACCGTATGGCTCCTATACAGCTTAAGGAACTAAAAGATCAGCTGCATGAACTTCTGGAACGAGGTTTCATCCGTCCCAGTGCATCGCCATGGGGTGCACCGGTACTGTTCGTGAAGAACAAAGACAGAAACATACGTTTATGTATAGACTATCGTGAGCTGAACAAGATCACGATCAGTAATCGTTATCCTTTGCCGCGTATTGATGACCTGTTCGATCAACTTCAGGGTGCCAAGTATTTCTCCAAGATCGATCTGAGGTCCGGCTACCATCAGTTACGGGTTAAAGAGCAAGACATCTCCAAGACTGCTTTCCGTACACGTTATGGGCACTACGAGTTTGTAATCATGCCATTCGGACTCACTAATGCTCTAGCTGTCTTCATGGATTTGATGAACCGTGTCTTCCATGAGTTTTTGGACAAGTTCGATATCGTGTTCATGGATGACATCCTGATTTTCTCCAAATCCAAGGAGGAACATGAGGAACACCTTCGTACAGTCTTATAGATTCTTCGTCAGAAGCAGCTGTATGCCTAGTTCTCTAAGTGTGAGTTCTGGTTAAGCAAGGTGGCATTTCTGGGCCATATTGTATCGGCAGAGGGGATCACCATAGATCCTTCAAAGGTTGAAGCTATCACTAAATGGTCGAGGCCTACCTCTACAACTGAAGTTAGAAGTTTCTGGGTTTAACTGGCTACTACCGCAGGTTTATAGAGAACTTTTCATGGTTGGCCTTACCTTTGACTAAGCAGATGAGGAAAGGAGAGAAATTCGTCTGGACTGAAGAGCGAGAGAAGATCTTTGAAGATCTGAAGCAGAAGTTAGTGACTACACCTATTCTTACTCTCCTATCTGGCTCAGGTGGATTTCAGATATATAGTGACGCTTCAGGAAAGGGTTTAGGCTGTGTTCTCATGCAACATGGGAAGGTTATTGCTTACGCATCACGACAGCCGAAACCTTATGAAGAAAACTATCCTACTCATGATTTAGAGCTTGTAGTAGTTGTTTTCGCGTTGAAGATCTAGAGACATTATTTGTATAGTGAATCATGTGACATATTCACCGACCACAAGAGTCTCAAGTACATATTCACCCAGAAGGAACTGAACATGAGACAGAGGAGATGGTTAGAGCTATTGAAGGACTACGACACCAACATTCTGTACCATCCTGGTAAGGCGAATGTGGTGGCAGATGCTCTAAGAAGAAGGTCAGGTATGATTGCTGGTATCTGGATTGCAAAGGAGATCATCTGTGACCTAGAGATGACTGATATTTAGTTTTGTGTACGAGGACAACACGGTTACTGGGCTAATCTTAGAGTGGAACCAGATTTACATTCTAGGATCAAGGAAGCTCAGAAGGACGATGGTGAGATTTGGGCTATCATTCAGAACCTTGATCAACAGACAGAGTTTCGTGTTGACGATGACGGTATCTTATGGCAGGGCACTAGACTAGTGGTTCCTAATGACTCTACACTCAGGGAAGCTGTGCTGACTGAAGCTCATAGTTCTCCATTTACCATGCATCCCGGTTCTACCAAGATGTACCACGACATCAAGCAACACTTTTGGTGGAGTGGTATGAAGCAGGATGTTGCCACCTTCGTTTCTAAATGTATGATCTGCCAACAAGTAAAGATCGAACACCAGCGAGCTAGTGGTTTACTACAGCCATTAGACATTCCAGCATGGAAGTGGGACAAAATCTCCATAGATTTTGCTACTGGTCTTCCGGTTACTCAGAAGAAGAACGACGCTATCTGGGTTATTGTGGATAGGTTGACTAAATCTGCTCATTTTCTGCCAATCCGCAAGGAGCATCCGGCCAGCAACTTAGCAGACACTTTCCAGAAGGAGATAATGAGACTACATGGTACTCCATCAGAAATCATCTCTGACAGAGATCCTTGTTTCACATCACGTTTCTGGCAGATTCTGTAGAAAGCTTGGGGCACCAGACTGAAGCTCAGCACTGCCTTTCATCCTCAGACCGACGGACAGTCGGAGCGTACCATTCAGACATTGGAGGACATGTTGCGGTCATGTGCTCTAGAGTGGCCAGGAAGCTGGGATGTGAAAGTTTATGGACATAAAGTTAAATGGACGTGTGATAGAATCAAACTCGGGATTACAGGATTGCACACAATACGTAAAGGATTAATTAATTTAATAAATATATTTATTATATTTATTAAATATAAATCGAGCTTAACTAACAAATCATTAATAATTAAAAGTTAAGTATAAACGATCATTAAGGAATTAAATAGAAGCTAAAAGAAGAAAAACGGAAAAGTTCCGGAAGCCCCATGTGGGCTTGGTGAGCCGTCGGCCAAAGGGAACAAAAGGGGAAGGGGATTAGTTTCCTAATCTAGATTTGGGCTTGGAGAACAAGTATTATTATCCTATAAATACCCCATAATTCCTTCACATTTTTTGTCTTCTCTCTTCTTTCTTCTCCTGCGATCGCAAGCCTAACCCCAACCAGGGTTTCGGTTTGATTTTCGTATTAGCTATAATTCACAAGTGTAGAAGCTCCGGTTTATTAGTGCTAGCATCACGATTGATCCGTTGCATTACGTGTGTACAAGAGCGTAATATAGTTTCACTATAAACTATATCTTGGTGTTCTTCATATAAACCCTAATTCGTGATTTGCCGGTGTTCTTGAAGATTTGCTCTAGCTAAAAGGTATGTAAACCCTAACTCGATTAATTATGAATGTGTTATTAGTTATGATCTTGTTAAACGCTTCCGCTATGTGTGCTTTGATCTTAATTAGGGTGTTACGTAATTGTTATGAGTAATATAAACCTACAGTGGCATCGAGAGCCGTTTTAACATGTTATAATTATCGAGATCTAAAGGTTTTTTAACTAAAAATTGGTTTGAGTTAAAATCACAGGATGTTTTTTTAGGTTTTCATTAAAATTAGGGTTTTGTTTTTTAAATTAGGTCGGCTTAGCCAAAAAAAAAAATTTAAAAGTTTTTTTTGAAACCCTAAAAATTTACATGGTGATTATCTTTAGATGTTTGCATGAAGTAATTGTTATGTCATGTTTTGGTTACGATCCGTAGAGAGATTTAATTGTTAAGATTATGTGGGGAAGATCCGTGATGAACAAGCATGTTTTTTCACGGATCATATGATTGTATATGCTATTTGCTTTATTTGATTCAAAAGTTTTAAAATTAGGGAAGACTTTTTATGTTTATAAAAACCCTAGATTTTATGTTTTGAATAAATTGTTATGCATGTGGCTATTTGATTTAGTTTTTTTGTACCTACTTGTTTTCATACGTTTTATATTGATTGTACGTTGTAAACAAGTGTAATTTTTTTTCAAGAAAACTTAATATGGACTAAATCATAGAAAAATTAATGAATTGTTTTTGAGATCTAATTGACATATGATTTGCGTTGATTGGAATTGCAATAATAACTTAACGGCCTACTCGACTTTGGCAAACTAAAAAGTGGGTATAACACACCGCTGGTCATGAACCCGGTTAAGGAAGGAGGTATTATGCTTCAGCGCTGACCAAATTCCCGGCTTGCCTGTGCGTCAAAGTTGGAATTACCTACGGTTATTATTTTCATAATTCCTTAAGGTTGATTTAACTGCAAAAATTCACATCCAAAACACAATGAATAAGGTTATTGCTTTGTGCTTTAGCTAAGTACTAGAAAAAAAGTATGGTGTGAATTTAGTTGTGGGTAAAATCTTTAATTAGTTTAACCAATACCTCAACTTGCAAATATATGATGAAGTTTTAGTCTCACCAAAAAAGTTTACTAAAAGTTTTTATTAAACTTATGCTATGGAGATGTATGCATGCTTCTCCATACATGATATTGACACCAAAATCAATACCCTTAAATTTAAGTCTTATGCCATCTAATTGACGAACACTTGAAGTTACAATTGTCGTCATATGAGATTTTGGACGATGTTGTAATGGAGAGAAAACTTCATGACTGAATAAGATTGCACATGAAGGTTTTACGTTCCTTAGATTAGTTGACTTGATTGAGTTACTCAGTAAGATCTGGAAACTTAAGGCATAAAGTAGGGATGAAACATGTTTATGATGCAAATAAAGTTTTGGCAACATAAATCCCTAAAATATCTAGAAATTGCAAATTTGTTTGTTAATTATTGTTCGACAAGTTACCGTGTTGAATACATTTGTCACTAGCAGATCAACTGATGTGATAAGTTTATGTCAACGTGGATTCTAGTTTTCAAGGAAAATACTATGGTTTTAATTACGGGGGTAATTTTATTTTTTTTAATGGTATTATCGAAAATACTAATATTTTGAACTTATTTCTATAGAAATGGCTCAACCCGATAACAACACGTTAAGTACTGCATTCAAGACTTATCTTGAACGTCAGGAATTAACTGGCCCAAACTACAACGATTGGTACCGCTCACTAAGAATAGTTCTGAGAGTAGCGGGTACTTTTGATTACTTGACCAGGACGTTTCGTGTGCCCCTTGGCCCTAATGCTACTCCAGTCGAAAGACTGAATTATGAGGCAGAGGTTAAAAAGCACAATGATGTGGCTTGTTTAATGCTCGGAAAAATGGCTCCTTTCCTGCAAAGGAAATTTGAGCTATATGCTCCAAATCAAATGCTTGAAGAGCTCAAGGCAATGTATGAGAAGCCTCAGGCTGTGGAGATCTACGACTTGGTAGATGCTTTGTACAGTTGTAAGCAAGCCCCTGGGAAATCCGTTAGTGCACATTATCAAGAGATGAAGGGTTACATGGAACAGCTCATCGCACTAGGGAAATCCTACGACAATGATATGGCAATTAACCTAATCAACAGGTCTCTTAATCGGGACTTTAATGATTTTGTTAGGAACTTTAATATGCATTACACGGGGAAGACAATGAATGACTTGCATGCAATGCTCATTGACTATGAAAAGGGTATAATGGACAAGGAAAGTACATCTGCTCCTACCCCTCCTGTGCTTTATGTACAAAAGGGTGGAGTGAATAAGCCAAAACTGCACAAGAACAACAAGAAGGGCAAAGGCAAGGGTGATTAGGGCAAAGAAGTTGCGACTTATCATAAACCCAAGCATAACTTTATCAAGAAGAAATCTCAGAAGGATGAGACTTGTCACCATTGCAAAGCAAGTGTCCACTGGAAGAGGAATTGCCCTCTTTATCTCGAGGAGTTGCTAGAAACAAAGAAGAAGGCTGAGCTTGGTGCTACAGCGTCTTCAGGTAACTTATATTTGATAGAGTTATTTAATCTTACATACAAATCAAATTCCTGGGTATATGATACAGGGTGTGGTATTAACATTTGTAATACTATGCAGGGGTTTGAGTTGGAGAGGAAGCTTACCTATGGGGAATAGTTTCTGCATGTGGGCAATGGCACACAAGTAGCGGTTGAAGCTATAGGAACATTTAATCTAGTTTTACCTTCGGGTGTAGTACTGAGATTAAATAATTGTCATTTTGCACCTAAAATTGTTAGGGGTGTTATTTCCTTTTCTTGTATGTTGGATCTTTGATTTATTCACACTATTGATAATAATAGAATTTCTGTTTTCAGAGATGGTTTATTCTATTTTGATGCAATTTCTATGAATGGTGTTTTTGAAATTAACATGCATGATAATAATTCCAAGAGAAAGATTGATTCTGTGTTTAGCATGAATAAGAAGAGAAAGTTAGACTAGAACTCTTCTTATCTTTGGCATTGTAGACTTGCCCATATTGGGAAGACTCGTATACAAAAGCTTCAACGTGATGGTCTTTTGGAAAATATCAGTGATGAATCATTTGATAAATGTGAGTCTTGTATCTCTGGAAAGATGACCAAGAAACCTTTTAATAGCAATGTTGAAAGGGCTACTGATCTACTTGGACTTATACATACTGATGTGTGTGGACCACTTAGACATGCGTCAAGGAAAGGTGCTAGCTACTTCTTAACATTTACGGATGATTATAGCCGTTATGGTTATGTTTATTTACTTAAGCATAAACATGAGGTATTTTAAACATTCAAAGTGTTTAAAGCGGAAGTAGAATTGCAACTAGGAAAGAAGATTAAAGCTCTTTGTTCTGATCGAGGTGGTGAATATTTAAGTCAAGAGTTTAAAGATTATTTAAGTGAGAACGAAATTGTTTAGAAACTTACTTCTCCATATACTCCACAACAAAATGGTGTATCCGAAAGGAGAAATCGTACATTATTAGATATGGTGTGATCTATGTTCAATGTTACAACTTTACCTTTATCCTTTTGGGATTATGCTTTAGAATCTGTTGTTCGTATTTTGAATATGGTTCCCACAAAGAAGGTTGATAAGACACCATATGAACTATGGCATGGCAAGAAGCCATATTTGTCTTATTTGAAAATTTGGGGTTGTGAGGCGTATGTGAAACGTGACTCTAGAGATAAACTCCAACAACGCTCACTAAAATGTATCTTTGTAGGTTACCCTAAGGAAACTATGGGTTACTACTTTTATTATCCGGCTGAGAACAAAGTTGTTGTGGCTCGGTATGGAGACTTCCTTGAAAGTGATCTTGTAAATCAAGAATTCAGTGGGAGAAACTATGATCTTGAAGAAATTCAAGAAGATACATTGCCTTCTGAAAATACTAGCGAAGAAATTCCAATAGAGCCAGAAAGTCTGGGAGCTCCACCGGAATTAATTCCTCTACGTAGGTCTGTAAGGACTATACGAGCGCCAAGCAAACTATGTCTTAACATAGGGGATTATGAGGAGGAAGTAGGGGATCTTGGTGAACCTGCTAACTATCGATCCGCAATGCTTGATCCAGAAAAGTTAAAATGGATAGTTGCGATGAATGAGGAAATGAAATCCATGAAAATCAACGATGTTTGGATTCTTTTAGATGCACCTAAAAATGCTAAAGTAGTGAAAAATAGGTGGATTTTCAAGAAGAAAACCGACATGGATGGCGAAGTACAATCCTATAAAGCACGTTTAGTGGCTAAAGGTTTTACTCAAACTTTTGGCGTAGACTACGAGGAGACATTTTATCAGGTAGCAGACTTACGAGATATTAGGATTCTCGTAGCTATAGCAGCATACTATGACTATGAGATATGGCAAATGGATGTTAAAACTGCCTTCTTGAACGGTCGCTTAGATGAAGAAATCTATATGCAACAACCGGAAGGGTACGTTGATCCTAAATATCCAAAACGCGTGTGCAAACTTCAAAGATATATTTATGGTTTGAAGCAAGCATCACGTCAATGGAATAAATGATTTGATGAAGAAATCAAAAATTTCAAATTCATTCAAAATCGTGATAAGCCATGTGTATATCGCAAAGCTAGTGGGAGTGATGTAGTGTTCCTAATTTTATATGTCGATGACATATTGATCATGGGAAGTAACATTCCAAGACTTAAGGAAGTTAAGGATTATCTTGGTAAATGTTTTTCTATGAAGGATTTAGGAGATGCTGCATATATTCTGGGAATTAAAATCTATCGAGATAGGAAAAGACGGTTAATTGGTCTTAGTCAAGATGCTTATATTGATAAGATATTGAAGAAGTATAACATGCATAATTCCAAGAAAGGTTTTCAACCTATGGAAGTTAAGCATGAATTAAGTCATGAGTTAGATGCATCAACACCCGAAGAGGTGGCTTACATGCATAAGGTGCCTTATGCTTCGGCAGTAGGATCTATTATGTATGTTGTAAGATGCACAAGGCTTGCTGTGGCGTTTGCTTAGAACTTGGTCAGTAGATACCAACAGAATCCAGGGAAGCTCCACTGGACTGCTGTTAAACATATACTAAAGTATTTGAGGAGTACGAAATATATGTTTTTGGTATTTGGGGGTAAACCAGACACATAACTGAATGTAACAGGTTTCTATGATGCGTCCTGGCAATGTGATAAAGACGATACGAAGTCTCAGACGGGTTACGTGTTTGTTATCAATGGAGGAGCAGTTGACTGGAAGAGCAAGAAGCAGACAACCATTGCTATGCATGCAACTCAATCGGAGTACATGGCCGCTTCAGAAGCCGCAATGGAAGCTGTTTGGATTAGGAAGTTTATTGGAGATCTTGGAGTGATGCCTTCAATTAAAGAACCTATTGATATGTATTGCGACAATTCTGCTGCAATTATATTTGCCAACGACCCTTGAGTCATGAAAGGCGCCAGACACTTTAAACGTAGATATCACTACGTACGAGAACAAGTGGAAGCTCGTGAAATAAAATTAATAAAAGTTCACACAGATGATAACGTAGCTGATCCTTTTACTAAGGCTTTGCATAGACCAAAGGTAGTTAAGCATGCCAAGGCAATTGGGCTGCAACTAGCTAGCGAATTCATGCAATAAATCTGTTGATTAGTATTTGGATAAAGGATGTTAAAGACATTATTGAATTGATGAAATAAAGATTGAGTTCCGTTTATTTTCTGTTATTTGATTTTGTATCCTATTTTACATGTTTTATATCCATGAATAAATTGTTATGTTCTAAATGTCTGTTGTCGATTAATAATATGGGAGTATTATTAAACTAAGACAATTCAAAATAGTGACAGAGTATACTTGAAAGTATATTGGTCAATTTTGGATGATATTTGATGGATCAAATATTGGACTTATCCTAACTATATGATTTTACTTTATGGATCTTTGTCATTAAATCATAAATAGTTATCCTTAGACCTGAGATACCAGGAAACTGTCATGAATGTAGTGTATTTCTATGAGATAACCTAACGCTAAACGTAACTGGTAGCTATAAGGGTTATTTTCAGAAGTGTTGCAAAGTTCGTAAGTTTCGCTTGTAGTCAAAAAGGGATTTGTTTCCTTCAAAATTTTATTTTGAAGTATAATACAGCTGGGGCCCTCGGGGGAGTAGTAGGATGTTTGTGTGGCCACACCTAAATATGTTTTGGTAATCTTGCTATATCCGTAAACGAGAAACAGAATAGTTAATGAAGGAATGACTGAGATCCATATCCTATTAACGTTGTATCTGAAATGAAAGGATAATAATAATGATGATATATCATTAAAAGGTTTTGTCCAGGATACCTTACTCGAGTTGTACTAGTGACATTGTTAGTGTAACTAGATGCTAATCAATGTGATCACGATATTCGAATTTTGTCCAAGTGGGAGCTGAATGTTTATGGAAATAAAATTAAATAGTCGTGTGATAGGATCAAACTCGGGATTACGGGATTGCACACAATACGTAAAGGATTAATTAATTTAATAAATATATTTATTATATTTATTAAATATAAATCGAGCTTAACTAACAAATCGTTAATAATTAAAAGTTAAGTATAAACGATCGTTAAGGAATTAAATAGAAGCCAAAAGAAGGAAAACAGAAAAGTTTCGGAAGCCCCATGTGGGCTTGGTGAGCCGTCGGCCAAAGGGAACAAAAGGGAAAGGGGATTATGTGACAATCCGTCAATTTATGGTTGATATTTTATTCTCAAATATTATTTAAAAACATTATTTTAATGTTATATTATGAACTCACTCATTTATGGGAAGAAATTTGGATTTACGTCTTGAAGTAGCATCGACTACGTCTAAACCGGAGGATTCTACGTTACGTGCTTACGTTTACATACACCGTTTTTGGTGACAGTCCGACATTTCAGGAAATAAATTTAACCGTGTATATTATTTTGGGATTTTTAAATTTGTGTTGGTTCATAAACTCACAAATTTACGAGAAGAGATTAGGACTTACGATTATAATTTAACGTCCTTTACGACTAAACCGGAAACCTTAGGATTACGTATTTAAGTTTTTGATGAGACAATTTTTATTAGATTCGTTTTGTGCCGTTGATTCATAATTTATAAAAACGTTTTTGTAAAACGACCCGAGGACACGTAAATCGAGGAAACTAGAATCGAGGAGTACTCGTAATTAAATGGGGATGAGACAAGATAAACTTGCCCCACCCCCCATGCATGGGATGGCCACAAGTGTACAACACACCCTTGTGAGGTGTTAAGCTTGTAAACAAAGCTAAGACACTTGTCTTAGCTTTGCCATCACACCACTTGCACACAAAACTTGCCAAAACCACTCACACAAACCATTTAACACTTTCATACATGCAAACCACCTTTTTTCTCTCCTCTCTCTCTATATTTCGTCCAAAAACCACCATCAAACACCCCTCATTTGATCAATTTAACCACAATATCATGTGTTATTCACACATATGTTGAAGAACCTTTGAAGATATGAAGATTGGAGGTGATCTTAACCTATGAAAAGGAGTTTTCATGAGGTTAAAGGGCTGAATTCATGGAGGTGTTCATCTATCCAAAGGACCCAAGAAGTTTCCTCGCTAAAGTTAAAGATTTGATAACAAGAACCAAGTCTTGTTCATCAAAAACCTCATCTTTTCATCACTAATGGTGGTATAAAGATTGTTCTTCCTATCCTCTTGTTATTTTGATTATGTAATCTTGTATTTTCTTTATTTATGTATATGTATATGATGATGAATGATGATTAAAAATATTATGTGGGGATTTGGTGTTAGATTTGATTAACATGGTTAAAAAGATGGAAAACCATAGGTAAAAAGGTTAAATTCTTGCTTATAAAGTTGGCTGTATAAAAACAGTAAGGTGATGTTTGTTTCATTAAGATGTTTCACGTCTGAATCTGATTACCCCCTCTTACTGATAAGAGGCGGTAATAAAGTCTGACTGAAATAATATTGTTTATTTTTTTAATATTGTCTGAGTGGTTTTAATTGTTCATTTTTTTATCATATAATAAAACCACGATCAAGACGATGAATAAATAACTTACGTAAACATGAAACAAAATATTTATTATATATTTTACACAACAATAAAGTATTAAACAAGTTTAACATAAGT
Source organism: Glebionis coronaria (assembly GCA_025667525.1). Lineage (NCBI taxonomy): Eukaryota > Viridiplantae > Streptophyta > Magnoliopsida > Asterales > Asteraceae > Glebionis > Glebionis coronaria. Next base: position 149,388,604 of record CM046876.1, read on the forward strand.
TGTTTTCATTTCGTATATTTTGTAAAAAGTTAAGGAAAGTTAGAGAACGTTCACTCATAGTTACAAAATTTCATAAAGTTTTTATTTAATGACAAAATTACCGTCTTTGTAGAAGAAAAAAAATTTATTTTGCAGTTTAGCCTTAAAATTATCATCATCATCATCAATTAATAACCATCAAAGAAATAAAATAAACATGAGTAGTCAAGCATACTGAGTCGACCCAAGTCACTTCAAATCTGACAGGTCATATCAAGTTTTTAAAATATAAGATCGGGTTAATTTGACCTGTTTTTTTAATCAAAATCGGTTGAACCGTTTAAATCGACCGAGTCAACCAGATTTTAAAACATTGCTTAAAAGATGGAAAGTTTTATAAAAAAAATGTAATGGAAATCAAATGGAAAAAAAACGTAAACCAGATGACAACTACTCATAACTGATGAGCATAATATAAAATTAATATAAGTCCAACAACTTGTAAACAATAATTTTATATTTAAACCAATAAATTTCAACCACTCAAATGTTCTTTCATAAATTACCTTTCTTTATCTATCCATCTTCTTCATCATATAAAATAACAAAAACCTGCAACTTTTTTTTTCGTACGAAAGTTACAGCAAAAAAAAATATATAAAAACCAACGAACGACAGAGAGTGTTGCATATAGGCAAAGTGATGAAGGAAACCAGAAGAGAAAGAGGCAATCAGATCACGCATAAACCTCTTACTCAGTCACACCTTATTAGCTCTTACCGCCTCTGACTAAGTAACGAAAAACAAACAACTCCGACGTCAGACCGCGTCTGACTGGTAAGACGTCAGAGGCGGTCAGACCTTTTTTTGCAAAAACAAACACCACCTAAGTAACCAAATGTTAAACTGATAAAATGGTAAAGTGGAATAAATATACAGTAAGTATTTGGTGTTATACACATGTGAGAGTTGGCCATACAATGGAATCATAAAAATGAGTGAGATATGATCAAAACAACTTTAGAGTGCAAATCTGCCTATATTGTTTTGGACGAATTTATTAAAATATTTAGAGGTTGATTCATCAGTAGCTATAAAGGAATAAATGGAGCACATATCATATAGTTACTGTCATAAAAATTTGAGATCCTATCTTATTATAGAACTCTAGATATGGACATTTTAGTGGACTTAAAATTTAGGACAGATTTGATAAAATAAATAGTATTTAATACAAGCACTCAAAATTTTGTATTTATAAAATATACATATATAAAACCCACTAGTTGATAATAACCATAAATAAAGAGGTATATATATATATTGATATTAAAATGGGACATCTTATATAAATTACAAGTATAAATGTTTTTCCAAGTGATAAAACTATATACTTAAGTTTTACGTCTTTTCGGCTAAAACCGAAAGATTAACGTTTTTGTCAAATAAAACTTAGACGGTCAGACCCGTCTAATGTAAACTTTTATAAACTTACATATTGATATATAAACTTATATAACAAGTACAAACCGATAAAAACCGAGCTTTATCACGTATGAACATTAACAAGCCAAAATAGCCTTATTGGACTATTAACCCGACTAGTTTGATAAAACACTTATAAACTTACTTATAGGGCTTAACCCACTTGGGCCCAACATGAAAAGTATAATACTAATAATAAAAGTGTAAAGTTGACTAATATAAAGTATTGGGCTTGTAATAGGCTTATTGGGCCTAAAACATGTAAATAAGTAAAACTAGTAAAACTAGTATAAAAATGTTACCAACACATAAACACTATAATGAATGAGTAAAGATGTATAAACCCACTTGATCATCATCATATTTATAAAATCATCATATATATACATAGTTATGGTTTTTATAAAGTCATTGGACAAGAGTCTAAGACGAGTATTATTTGTCTAGGTTTCGGTGATTGAAGCACGTACCGTACATCCGAATTGCCGATAACCCGCTTTCCCACATCAACGTGAGTTCATAGCCTCGCACTATTTTAAATGTTTTTATGAAATGTTTTATAGAGGGAGATAACATGTTATTTTTGATAAATAGGACACCATTTGTCCCGATTGTTTGTTTATTCATTTGGACCCGAATGATTGTATGACCCGATGAATGATTATATGACCCGATGTATGAAGTAAAATGGATTATTAAAGTTAGGTTGTGTCACCAAAAGTCCCATTAGCATGAATTGTGAACTACCGGGATTTGGTAGACGCTTATGCATATAATAGTACTATTTGGGGACGATCACCCCAGTTCGCGCCTTGACGGTTGATCCCCGTTGTGCCACATTGATTGGCAAGCCAATTTATGTATGAGAAGATTTCCATAGCGTGATTTTTGTGACGACACGCTAACTTAGATGGGCAAATTGAGTTTTGGGTTAGCTACCCGTTGTTTGGTATAGTAAGGTAACAATGTCATGCGGCTTATAATAATCCAAATAACGAAATATTGCTATATGCACTGAATTATGATATATTGCCTGACTAGCAAACAGGGTCTCATTATTGATATTATGTTCGTGTTTTGGTTTTACATAACCATATTCATATAACGGTTTTTATTTAACTCTATACAACGTTATAAAACGTATTGTATGATGTTTTTAACGACAATGGTTCGTATAATGATTTTGAAGGCGAAAGCCTATAATATGATTTTTGATAAGGATTTGTATAAAATGACTTTGGCTATTTTATGGCCTACTACAAGGATTTATACAAAATGATTTTCGGTAATAAATATATACCGATGATATATTAATGGTTTTCAAACTCTATGAATTCACTCGGCGTTTTCACTGACCTTTTCTTTTAACATGTTTTATCTCAGGTACTTGAAGGTAATTCTCGGGAAGACGACAAGAATTCATGGCCCGCACTTAAATAACAATTTCCATTCAAATGCTTTGTAAAATTTGTATGAAGTAATATGACTTGGGACCTATGTAAATTTGATATTTATGAATGGAATTGCTTTATTATTAAACGACGTGATTTTTTTAGCGTTGTCTATGATGTTAGTAATGTGCTATCCCGTAACATCAACGAGTCTTCCGCTGTATTGAATTGTGTAAATTTAGGGGTGTTATAGTTTGGTACCAAAGCTCTCGTTATAGAGAACGAAAGATTTTTAAAAACCAAGGTTTTGAATAAAACATTTCAAAATCTTTTAACTATAAACATTTTTCTAAAAATGTCTAAATTTTTTTTGACTATAACGGTGCCGAAGAATTCCCGAGTTACCGACAAGGCCAGACTGAGAAGTGTTATTTTAATATATATATAACTTGGATTATATATATATATATATATATATATATATATATATATATATATATATATATATATATATATATATATATATATATATATATATATATAGGGAGGCGTTATCGTGGTTCATAGTCTTAAAATGTGTTATAATAGGCACAACTTGGGACCGTTAGATCAATCTGTGTGTACCAAGATCAAAATTTAAGTATGAAAATGGCATACTTGTAATTACAATTTTATTTTAGGGCATTATGTATCAATTTTTTAAAGCAAAATACAAAAATTAAAAAATGTTACTTGACATCCTCCTTTGACTCAGGACTGAGTTTTGACTACAATAAACCAAGTATGAGCAAAACACACAATATCATCATTATAATCATCCATCAGATTTTATGTTCCACTAAAATCAAAACCTACAATCACTAATAATTAGGGGTAATCCGACAATCAATACCCACGAATTGTATATAAATATATGTTTTACATTTACCACATTCTAGGGCAATTTTTTGGTCACCTAGGATTCAATGACGGTATTCTATGGCAACATTCAATGGTAAGTGGTACATTGATGATGATTATTCGATTTTGATACAAAATTGTGATTGTTTCGTAATGATTTTTTGGTTTTTTGTTTTAGTTAGACGAAGTGGGCGTTTGTCTTACCAAAGGCAAAGAAATGAGGGTAATGATGACTATGGCGTTATAGAGCTAACACCTGAAGAATGGTATGGAGAAAGAGATGGTAAGTTTCTATTTTTTTATTAATTGATTAGTTATTTCTGTTAATTGATTAGTTTTTTGTTATTTGATTAGTTGTTTGTGCATGTTTCTGTTAATTTTTTTAAATTTTTTTTTTATTAAAGATAAAGTTTTTTTGTTATTTGATTAGGTGTTTGTGTATGTGTTAGTTAAATATTTTTAAATAATTGGATTAGGGTATAGTTATTTGAATAGGTGTTTGATTATTGTTCGTGTGCCACCATGGGGTCGGTTTTTCAAGTTTGCATCTTCCGTGTTCAAAATCGCACTTATGGTAGAGTGTTTAGTGTAATTTGTGTATGTGTCAGTTAATTTATGTATGTGTCAGTTCTTACGGTTTTTCAAGTCTGCATCTTCCCTATTCAAAATCGTTCGTATGGTAGTGAGTTTGTGTATGTATCAGTTAATGAGATTGATTATATGTTTTTTGGAATGTAGGTCAGTTTTATATGATTGCTTGATATAACCTGTATGTGAGTACAAAAGATTCCTGTATCACTATTTCTTAATGTGTTATTTATCGCCGAGTTTTAATGTGTTGATACGGTTTCAGTGAGTGTGCCTCTTTTTGTACTCTATCAGTTGTGTGTATCGCTGAATTTTATTGTGTTGTTTAAATGGTGTTGATTATCATAGGTTGTGAATGATGAACATAAAGAAGCATCTGAAACAATCAAAAGCGAAAATCAGACTTTCCAAACAGGCGTTGGACTAGAAGGAGACAATAGTACATACGATACGGGGAAAGAGACAATCAATACGGGTACAATAGAAGAGCGTAAAGGTATTCACTTTTTTATCATAATTAATAATTACGACATGATACTGGTTCGGTACACGGGCATAGATGTAACTTATGAGGTTCATGTGTCAGTCGCACGTTTATTGAGGAAGCAAAAATTGACGGACCTGATTGAGAAATTAAAGAAAAAGAAAGCAGGTAAAAAACGCTATATATCCTTATCTGTGTCTGTTTTAATTCAATTTTTGTGCTTAATATATATGTTGAGTAACGAATCCTAATCAACCTGTTGCAGATGGTATAGTTAAAATATCAAAGAAACAAGCTGAAAAAGGTAATTATAATCCAATGTTAAATAATCTTTTTTTTATGTGTTGATCAAAATTATGTGCAATATATAATTATTGAATAATGATGAATAATTGTCATGTTTCATGTGGAAAACCCGGGGTATGCAAAGGGAAATTGTCGACACAAACTGGAAAAGGAAAATCATCATTTTACGTTTTAGCTAAAGTGCATGTCTCTGTATATATATAAAACAATTTAATTTCATTTGTTTATTTTCGGATTCCCTAGTGTACTTAATAATTTTGGGTGGGGTGTTATATGCTAGAGTCTGTATAGGATAGCCTTGCTTTGTGAAATTTTGTGGTATTTAAAGCTATGTTTGGGACTGCCTATTGTAGTGAAGTAATGTGGTTCGGTTATTGTTGTTTGCAATTTATAGTACTGTTTTTAGTTGGTATGTTCTAAGAACATGTATATTGTATAACAGGTTTATATGCCAGCACGTATTGCCCTATCAAATGGTGCAATTCTGATCTATTGGACATGTTAGATAACGACAAGTTCCCTAGTGATGACAGTGATGTTCCAGATATGGTTTATGAATCAGAATATGAGGGTAATTAACCTTTTTAATATGCTTCTTGTTTGTAACAAGTTTTATAAATATTCTAGTTTTTAAGGTAATTTAAATAATGTAGGACATGAGGAAGAACAAGTTTGGAATAGGAGGAGTTTGAAGAATATAAGCGTGATCGTGTGCCAACAGATGCGGAGGTACATACATGATTCTATTTGTTTATATAATAATGAAATTTGTACCTATGATTGAGCGGTTGCTAAGTATGCATTATTTGTGTGGGTGTGTATGGTATGAAAAAATATGTAGCAGCGGTTATGAAAAGGGCTGATGAAATGCTTGAAATGGTGGAGGATGTATTAGATCAAGGACTTTTAAAATACCCAGATGATGATGGTTTTGTAGGGTTGAAGGATCTTAGAAATCAGATGTTTGCACCCCGTACTTTCGCAGAGAAACCAGGAAAGTACCATGATGACTGCCATACACCATGTGCTAGCTTTAGACAGCAACAAGATGCAGAATTTGATCTAAATGATACCCTACCATTTACACAAGTGGCTATTAAGATGTCGGACAGGACTTGTCAAGATTTAAATAGAACATATGCACATACTCCTACAAGGCTGGATTTCGACAATTCTTTAGATTTTGATCTTAATTTTACAAAACCACCAGCTACACAATAGAAAGCAGTTGGATGTGCAAACATAGATCAAGAAATTGGAAATGGACAGGAAACATCAGATGTTGAAGGATTGCTGTACAGTTTTCGGGATGATGTATCACAAGAACCGCAAAAAGTACCTGAGTTGAAAACGCCAGCCCAGCCAAAATGGGCAACCTCAACAGATGGAAGCTCATCACACAGACTTTCAAGGTATGGCAGAGAACACTTGACAAATGTGAACAATACAATTATACCTATATTCTCGACACCAGAACCGTTAAATGTGGTGCAACCACAGATGTATCAACGCAGGGTTATACGCCATGCCATAGTCCCTGAATTATTGACCTCGCCGTATGTTGTAAAAGAAGTTTCTTTGGTCAACCCTATCATTCTGCATGAGAAACGAGCTACTGATACCCTAACTGATACGTATATCTTAGGTTTTCTTAATTCTTATTCAACATATGCATAATATATAGCATCTAACTAGTTTATGTATCGTAGCGACATTGTTTTCTAGACTGGCTTTTGCGATGGTCAAAGGGGTGTGCTGGAAACTTTGTACCCTGGTGTTAATATAGCAAATGGGGGTAATCGACATGTTTACACATGTTTTAAATGATGCGGAGAGATTCAGGAATGAAAATAAACCAACAAAGGTTTTCTGCCACACGGCTATGTTGGTACGTTAAACATGACTCCATAATAATGCTTACTAAATTTTAATAATGTTTAGTGACATTTATATCACATTAATTGTACCATGTAATAGACCGAGAAAATGTTATTTTGGGAGTATGAGCATACGTTGGAAAAGTTTAAAGAGAACATGGAACTAGTACTGCAGAGAACCCAATATGGCAGCCTTCACGGCGTACAGTTGGTAAGTACCGGCCAATAAAGGGTAGTTATAAATAGCATGAGACACAAAAAATTCACGTGAATAACATCATTTGGTTTTATTTTGGCATGTCTTCTTCCTGCTCATAATAGGGTCTCATTTCATTGTTGTGCGCATGAATCTGATTGATAACCAGGTATAATATTTTGATAACATATTCTCATCGGAGACAGACACACTCACTAGATACGACCCAATTTTTGTACTGCTGGTACGTAAACAATCATACGCGTTTACATGTAAACTATATATATGTTCGATGCAACAGTTATTATGTATGAAAGTACCCCACATTTTAATATTATGTTTAAAATTTGATAGGTTTCTATTTTGAGGACTATATGCTCCATATAAACCATCCAAGCTATGTCGCGATGGGTAAAGCTGGGGATAGGATACTGCCATTGGGTTGCATAACATTGGAGAACTATACAGATTGTGGTGTCTTCGCTATGAGACACATGGAGACGTATAGAGGTGATGTTAGCCGTGGTGATCAATGTTGCTTGAATAATGAGGGAGATGCACAGAGCAAACAACTGAAGGATTTGCGATACAAGTATGTAATGAAGATACTTTTGGCACACTTCAACCATCTCAAACGCAAGTTTGAACATGAAGCTCATGAATATAAGTTTACATCCGATACATAAAAGATAAAGTGGGATGCAAAATCACTTGGAAGAATTAATCTACGTGTTGCGAGTATGATGAAATGAAATTGCACCTGATATTTGCTACGAATCAATGGGGTCAAAACTGGCATAAGGTTGTGTTTGTTTTATGCCATTTTTAGTTATAAAAATAATACTCGTGTATGATTACCGAGTCCTGTTTACCTTTTTGTAATGACATCTTTGGATCGTGTTATGATGTTTTACCTTATAATGTGAAACGATTATTCTATTTCTGAAATCACTGTGTTGTTTTGTGTATTTTGTTACCTGTATTTTGTTGCATGATAAAACATCTCTTTTGTTCCGCTTGTTTGAAACCATGTGGTGACATCGTGTTGGTAATAAAATGGCTGAATTCCGAGTGGACTTTGTCATTTTTAGAAGTTTTCTGCATAAATAAAACTTGGCGACTTTAAGTCTTTGTTATGTGTTCATTCTTTTCAAAAGACAGTCTGTTTGAGGATGTGTGTATCAGGACCTCAAGCGACTATGAACTTGGAACTAGTGAAACATCATTATTTGCAACTAGTGAAACATCATTATTTGCAACTAGTGAAACTTGCAAACTTGGATGTGTTACATAACTTGCTATTCAAGAACAATAAAGCAAACATCAACTTAAAACATGATATGGCTGACCATAAGGAACAGGTATTTTAAAGCTGTTCAATGTGTTTGAAACTAGTTTGTGACATCGAGATGGTTATGAAAAGCATGAAATTCAAGTGTAACTTGTAATCATCTAAAATTTATGTATTAACAAAACTTGGTGACTTTCTCTATGATCATCACTTTTTTTCGTGTGTATAATCACTCGAATATCTTCTAGTATCAGATATTGTTGTATGTTAAATGGTGTGTGTATCTACACTTGTTGTATGATTGAGATGTGGTAAATCAAATATCTTCTTGTATCAGCAATTGTTGTATGTTAAATGGTGTGTGTATCTACACTTGTTGTATCAGCAATTGCTGTATGTTAAATAGTGAAACAACTTAGAAGGGTAAATTAAATAAGGGCACCAATTTATTTAATAAATATAAAGCCAATGGAAACTTGAAACATGAAGACCAAAGTTAGATAGATCAAAGTACTGAAACATATAACCGAAACAATACAAAAACAAGACAAAAACAAGACTAATGTACGACGTTCCGTGCCCTGTGTTACGTTCTGAAACAAAGAACAAGTCTATTCCTTCTTTTTACGATGTGGGCAATTGCATCATGATATGCGTATTCTCCACAGTATCGGCACATCCTCTTTGGTTTGTCGGCTACGTTCTTATCAGTGGTGGTGTTTGGCGTAATCCACTTATCATTTTCAATAGCTGTGATACATGATATGAATATATCGATAAATAGAATAGAAAGATAGGAAATATGAATCAAAGTAAGCATATTACCTGTGGCACACACGTTGTTGCATATAACCTTCATGCTTATTAGTTATGATGGAATTGTTTGTTATTTGTCAGGTATTTTTAAGGGCTAATAGGCAATCAAGTGTGGATTTCTTTTTAAAACAAAAATCAACACATCAGTAAAAAAGATTTGCAAAGTTAATGGAATTTTTAAAAAGAAAATAAAACCATTATGAAAAAGATTACCCACTTAACTAAAAACCTTCAAATCATAAATGAGATTTGATACTCTTCTGATATGATACATATTGTCCACATATGGAACCATATGCAGAACCAATAATATCATTTGATATATGATAATGTTCTCACGTGACCTATATGAATAAACAACTTGACCAGATACACAACCATATGCAGAACCAAACAAGATAAATCTGCAGTGCTTATTGACCCATTTAAACACGTTAACCAAACATCCATACATGTACATTTCAGATGGGTACCAGATTCTATTTATTTAATCAAGGTGGGTATCTCAGAGATCATATGTTATCAGTAACGTATGAATATGATGAAGCTAAAATCATGGATGTAATAAAAAACGATACAGAAGATGTGAAATATAAGATTACAAAACTGCCCTCAATTATATCAAAATTAATTACATTTATTTTTAAAATAAAAAAAGCTTATTAAAATGAAATATAAATCATATTAAATATAATGGACACATGTCATTCTGTCATTGGTGCTCATTATAACGCATTTTAACTTGTAACGCACTTGAACGCAAATATATATATATATATATATATATATATATATATATATATATATATATATATATATATATATATATATATATATATATATATATATATATATATATATATATATATATATATATATATATATATATATATATATATATATATATATATATGATGTAATTTGATTACATGATTGTTTGATGATTATTTTGATATTTATACGAGGTATTTATACGACGTAGATTGTCACAAGAAACCCTAACTCCCCTAGCAAATCAATCGAAGCTATTCCCGTAGGAAATCTAGCTATTCTAGAGCTAAACCAAGTTGTGGATATTTATGATCCCAACAAAATGGTTGATATTCGTAGAGATGTAGATATTAGTTGATTGTGATATTAAAGAGGAATTTGCGAGATTAAAACTGATATCGATGTCATGAAGATCTTTCCTTATAGAGTGGAGTTTGACAAAACATTACCACCTAGAAAGATGTCATCTGATTCGTTGTCACCCAATTCTTAAATTTGAAATCGAAAGGGTGAATGTTGCACTTGAGGCTGTCATTGGAACCATTACCCAAAAGCCTCATGCCACTAGTACCTTTCCGAGAAGTTTAATTGAATGTGTGATTCATTTCATACTAGTGACTCATTTGATAACTATTGTTGTAAGAGCTATAGGATTGGAAATTAAGTGTTGGTCATATCGAGCTTTTATTGCCCTTTTAAGGTTAAAAAATAAAGTCGAAAGTATTGGAAAATAAGGTAGGATGTTGCATTGAGTATAAGTGGATTGAAACTTGAATGAAGTAAAATTTAACCTGTATGGAATATTGAAATTGTTAAGAGGAAGTCGTTAAATTCTGTGATTGAATTATAAGGTTTTAATTGATTGTTGGTTCGTGTTAAGGGTTGTTCCTAGGCCATTGTCCAATAATGAGGATGGCCAGTGTCTAGGAAATAAATTGAAGAAATCTTCTTCTGAATAGGGACCGATGGATCTTCCGAGACAGGTGGAACCCCCATGACTCTTGTAAATTAGTATTCATTGTGGTATCTTTTAAAAATAATCCCTAACTTAACTGAGACATCAGTTGGTAGGATGAGTTCTTGGAATTGTATGAGATAGTGACACATAATGTGTTACGGTACAATTTTGACTTGTTTTTTGATTAATGAAAAGACTACCATTGATTGCTAAATCCTACATGTATGGATGTTATCTATCTTTTATTGCTTCATCCTAATGTTCGCGTTAGTGATGCAACCATTGAACAAGTACTCATCTCGAATTGAGTTACGTTGTGGATTATTCTTTTTGAGTGCCATCGAGGTCATGAACCTCATGAATATTTGGCTAAGCTCATTTCCTATTAGATTGTAGTTAGTTCTTGGTGAACACCTTTTCATCACTCTTTTGCAGATCACTCATTGTTTTTATAAGATAAAACAGTATCCCTTGAGAAAAATTGAATTCATATCACTATAAGGATTATTCAAAGTGAGATTTATAAGTGATCATTATCGAAATGAAGTTGTTCATAAAAAACCTTGAAAAACTTAATTGTTTTCATAACAAAGAAAATCTTTGTAAATTTATTTTTTTTATTCTTATTTAAGAATTAAGCATGAAAATGTTTTTATTATAAACATGATGATAAAATTTTGACGAACTGAGTATTGCATCGTTAATATTGAAATTGTATATAGTTGCGCGCCTACATACAATTTGGAAGGGACCATGCAAGGCTGATTAGTAGTCACCATGAAATTATTAATAAACACTAAATTTTCTTTGAAGATTGTGAAAGATTAAATTTTATGAGATCTACAAGAAGTGAAAAATAGGGACATATTGATAGGGACACCTACATATGTGCCCGTACTATTTATTAGTCTGAGTCGAATTTACTCATCTGTGGAAATTGTCTTATTTGACAAATTGATATTCCCTTCTTGTCCAATTCTCCCGTGGTGAGATTGTTTGGAAAAGTATCTGATTATCGAGTGTTGATACCCGATTGGATGTATCGACGTTCCTATCATTTCTTTTGATTAGATTTCATTTGAATGACCTGGGTAACGATCCGAGGAGCTTTCGAATGCGTACTCAAATTATGAAAACATGGTATATACTCATATTCGTTAATGTTTTCGTCTGAATCTAATTTGAAATTCTCTCGCGTAGATTATGCATTGACCTTACTCTTTTGATATTAGTTGTGTCTCCATATATCCTTGAATTTGTGAAGGATTATGAATTACTATTAGCCTTTTGAGAAGTTCACATCTTATCGACTTCAATAAAACTGAAAAGTTGATAGTGCCAGTAGAATGGATTGATTGATTATGACATGACGACATTGTCCTAATTGATGGGAACTCGAGCAGAATTCCCCTAAATGATAAGATGTTGATTATCAAAAGTGATCTAAATAATTCTTGATGGATGACCATATCCTGCTTTTAGACTTGAAATTTATACCATGAATGGTTATGAACTAGTCATATATCTTGTAATCTAGAAAGACTTAAAGTAAATTTATTAAAAGATGTTTCCGTTATCTGAAACCTTAGGAGGTATTTGCTGGTGAATTACCTAGACTTTCGCCATTAAGGCAAGTTGAAATTGGTATTGATTATATTCCCGGTGCTGAACCTGTGGCTTGTGCACTGTACGTCAGCACCATCTGAATTAAAAGAATTACCGTACAACTGAGAGAGTTGTCGGAAAAAGCTTTTATTCTACCGAGCTCGTCATCATGAAGAGCTATGGTGTTATCATTCCTTATATTTGTTGGATTACCGTGAACTAGGTAAATTGATGATTAAAATCTATATCCACTACCCAAGATGATAGATTTGTTCGATCATTTACAAGGTTCTAGAGTATATTCAAAAATTTGATCCACGGCATGGTTATCATCAACTTCGCATCTGCGAAAAAGATTATCTATTCAAATCACTACATCCAGAACTTGTAATGAACATTATGAGTTTCATGTTATGTCGGTTTGGATTGACCAACGCACATGTAGCATCCATAAATTTGGTGAATCACGTGTGTAGGCTGTAATTTGATAAATTCATGCTTGTGATCATTAAGGACCATTTGTTTGTTTCTAAGAATAAGAAGGAGTTAATAATTATTTATAGATTGCCCTGAATTGGCCGAACAATGAAAACATGTACCTTGAATAATTAACATATGATTTAAGACTTAATCCTTTATATTAATTGACCGTATGATTAATAGATAATGGAATATATTGACTCTTCAAAGATTAGAGCCATTAAGGCTTCGGGATATACCAAAAAGAAAAGTGCAAATATGTTTCGACAAATGTATTAACAAAGGATTTTTAAGGGATTATTCCCTTATACCCAAATCATTTAACTAAACTCCTGTTTAGGGGTAAATGTTTGTGTATACCCCAAGACAACCTAAAAGGGATTGAGGAAACCATGACTTGAAATTTAAAACGACAATTTTTGCTTGTCAACTAAGAAAATTGTGACCAAAGTATAAACAAAGATTTTTCGAACATTTACGAATCTCACTATTTATTTTCGGTAAATCAACAAAAATCGTGTTAATTAAATTCAAATTTATTCTTTTGAACATTTTCCTATAATTGGATGAACCGAGAAAATTTAAAACTTCTTACGTTTACGTTTCATAAAATTTAATATTTATTATTTAATTACTAGTGATACTTATCGACGCTTTAAACGTCGGATTAAGCAAAACTGATAAAAATAATAGTTGAGACGAAACTAAAACTTAGAAAATATGAAGAAAGAAATTTTGAATGAATACGGTCATGATAATAATTTCATCAGGGAAGATGAATCTAGATACTGACACATAATGTAAAAAGGATAAAGAACCGGTTAGGATGTGTTCCTTAGTAATGATGGTACAAAATAAATTGCCGAACAATTAAAAAAAAACTAATGATTGTAAAAAAAGGATAATATAGATAATAAAAGGGGTTCGCGGCTAACGTGAACCATTAGAATTGAGAAGCCGATGGCGTTAAATGTATAAAAGGCCACTTGAGGTTGCCTAAATATAGAGGATTTTTAGATTTAGTCATGTTGAAATCTCGTAAGTATAAGTATTCTATTCATGTCATTTCTGACTAAATGTATCTTTATCTGAAGAAGTTGTACTGATGGCAGATTATGAAGGCAGACATCGCCTCATACATTAGTAAACGTCTAACTATTGCAAAGGTCATCATCTGAATTTGATTCGATTTGGGTCATCGTCGACAGACTGACCAAATCTGCTAATATCATTCCTGTTAATGATAGATTCTCGATGAAGAAATTGACTCTTTGTGTTTAAAAGAGTTGTGTAAACATAGTGTGCCGTATCAATCATCTCTATCAAGATCCTCGCTTCACATCGAATTTCTAGAGATTTGCTCAGAAGTCATTGGGAACGAACCTTGATGAGAGTACTATTTACCACCCCAATCAAAGGGACGAGGCAAAGTAACGATACAAAACACTAGAAGTATTGTGTTATGCTTGAATAATTGACCTTTGGTAATAAACCGTATAATCGTTTTCCTTTGGAGAGATTATCATTGAAAACTATCGTATTAGGATCGAGATCGAATCTTGTTAAAATCTATATGAAGAACATCTGTAGGTAGGGATTGGGATGAAGACACCCGACATACCCCCATTGTGAGTTGGACATGTCTTTTAGGTTTAAGGTTGCCTATGATGACAAACCTAACCTTACAAAATACCCGACCCGCGAGACCTGAAATGATTGTTGAAATTAGGATTTGATTATTGACTGCCAGTAGTGGGCAGGAGGTTATGTGAATATGAAGTGTAGATCTTGAAGTGCCAGATGGGTAGCGAAGTTATGCCAAAAATTTTTACTTTGGAAAAACGAATAGATGATCTGAAAGATCATGGGAAATAAGTCCCCGTTGTATGGGACCATTGAGATGATGTAAAAAGTTGGTTGAAAGGCATATAAGCTGGATCTACCCTATGACTTCAAGGGCTGCGTGAATTATGATTCGTATATCTAACTTGATAAAATGTCTATCAAGTGAAAATCTAACTATTCCTTAATGAAGTTTAGATCGGCGAGAAGTTGCATTCATCAAAAACCCGTGAACATCATGGATAGAGAAAGTAAGTCAACATTAAGCCTGATCTTATTCCCGTAGTTATGTTTGATGAAACTCGCGTATTGTAATGAATTGCACTTGTGAGGAAAGACCGAATGTGGAGGAAATACCCACATGGCTCTAACTCTATAAGAAGCGAGTAGTAAGATAAATTGATCTTTGAGGACAAAGATCCTGTTTAGGGGTAAATGCTGTGACAATCCGTCAATTTATGGTTGATATTTTATTCTCAAATATTATTTAAAAACATTATTTGAATGTTATATTATGAACTCACTCATTTATGGGAAGAAATTTGGATTTACGTCTTGAAGTAGCATCGACTACGTCTAAACCGGAGGATTCTACGTTAAGTGCTTACGTTTACATACACCGTTTTTGGTGACAGTCTGACATTTCAGGAAATAAATTTAACCATGAATATTATTTTGGGATTTTAAATTTGTGTTGGTTCATAAACTCACAAATTTACGAGAAGAGATTAGGACTTACGATTATAATTTAACGTCCTTTACGACTAATCCGGAAACCTTAGGATTACGTATTTACGTTTTTGAACTCCGTTTTTGATGAGACAAATTTTATTAGATTCGTTTTGTGCCGTTGATTCATAATTTATAAAAATGTTTTTCGTAAAACGACCCGAGGGCACGCAAATCGAGGAAACTAGAATCGAGGAGCACCCGTAATTAAATGGGGAATGAGACAAGGTAAACTTGCCCCACCCCCACACATGGGACGGCCACAAGTGTACAACACACCCTTGTGAGGTGTTAAGCTTGTAAACAAAGCTAAGACACTTGTCTTAGCTTTGCCATCACACCACTTGCACACAAAACTTGCCAAAACCACTCACACAAACCATTTAACACTTTCATACATGCAAACCACCATTTTTCTCTCCTCTCTCTCTCTATATTTCGTCCAAAAACTACCATCAAACACCCCTCATTTGATCAATTTAACCACAATATCATGTGTTATTCACACATATGTTGAAGAACCTTTGAAGATATGGAGATTGGAGGTGATCTTAACCTATGAAAAGGAGTTTTCATGAGGTTAAAGGGCTGAATTCATGGAGGTGTTCATCTATCCAAAGGACCCAATAAGTTTTCTTGCTAAAGTTGAAGATTTGATAACAAGAACCAAGTCTTGTTCATCAAAAACCTCATCTTTTCATCACTAATGGTGGTATAAAGATTGTTCTTCCTATCCTCTTGTTATTTTGATTATGTAATCTTGTATTTTCTTTATTTATGTATATGTATATGATGATGAATGACGATTAAAAATATTATGTGAGGATTTGGTGTTGATAGATTTGATAAACATGGTTAAAAAGATGGAAAACCATAGGTAAAAAGGTTAAATTCTTGCTTATAAAGTTGGCTGTATAAAAACAGTAAGTAACCAAATGTTAAACTGATAAAATGGTAAAGTGGAATCAATATACAGTAAGTATTAGGTGTTATACACATGTGAGAGTTGTCCATACAATGGAATCATAAAAATGAGTGAGATATGATCAAAACAAGTTTAGAGTGCAAATCTGCCTATACTATTTTGGACGAATTTATTAAAATATTTAGAGGTTGATTCATCAGTAGCTATAGAGGAATAAAATGGAGCACATATTATTTAGTTACTGTCATAAAAATTTTAGGTCCTATCTCATTATATAACTCTAGATATGGACATTTTAGTGGACTTAAAATTTAGGACAGATTTGATAAAATAAATAGTATATAATGTAAGCACTCAAAATTTTGTATTTATAAAATATACATATATAAAACCCACTAGTTGATAATAATCATAAATAAAGAGGTATATATATATATATATATTGATATTAAAATGGGACATGTTATATAAATTACAAGTATAAATGTTTTTCCAAGTGATAAAACTATATACTTAAGTTTTACGTCTTTTCGGCTAAAACCGAAAGATTAACGTTTTTGTCAAATAAAACTTAGACGGTCGGACCCGTCTAATGTAAACTTTTATAAACTTACATATTGATATATAAACTTATATAACAATTATAAACCGATAAAACCTGAGCTTTATCACGTATGAACATTAACGAGCCAAAATAGCCTTATTGGACTATTAACCCGACTAGTTTGATAAAACACTTATAAACTTACTTATTGGGCTTAACCCACTTGGGCCCAACATGAAAAGTATAATACTGATAATATAAGTGTAAAATTGACTAATATAAAGTATTGGGCTTGTAATAGGCTTATTGGGCCTAAAACATGTAAATAAGTAAAACTAGTAAAACTAGTATAAAAATGTTACCAACACATAAACACTATAATGAATGAGTAAAGATGTATAAAACCACTTGATTATCATCATATTTATAAAATCATCATATATATACATAGTTATGGTTTTTATAAATTCATTGAACAAGAGTCTAAGACGAGTATTATTTGTCTAGGTTTCCGTGATTGAAGCACGTACCGTACATCCGAATTGCCGATAACCCGCTTTCCCACATCAACGTGAGTTCATAGACTCACACTCTTTTAAATGTTTTTATGAAATGTTTTATAAACCCGCGAGGGAGATAACATGTTAGTTTTGATAAAATAGGACACCATTTGTCCCGATTGTTTGTTTATTCATTTGGACCCGAATGATTGTATGACCCGATGAATGATTATATGACCCAATGTATGAAGTAAAATGGATTATTAAAGTTAGGTTGTGCCAATAAAAGTCCCATTAGCATGAATTGTGAACTATCGGGATTTGGTAGACGCTTATGCATATAATAGTACTATTTAGGGACGATCACCCCAGTTCGCGCCTTGACGGTTGATCCCCGTCATGCCACATTGATTGGTATGTGAATTTATGTATGAGAAGATTTCCATAGCATGATTTTTGTGACGACACGCTAACTTAGATGGGCAAATTGAGTTTTGGGTTAGCTACCCGTTGTTTGGTATAGTAAGGTAACAATGTCATGCGGCTTATAATAATCCAAATAACGAAATATTGCTATATGGACTGAATTACGATATATTGTCTGACTAGCAATACGGGGTCTTATTATTGATATTATGTTCGTGTTTTGGTTTTACATAACCATATTCATATAACGGTTTTTATTTAACTCTATACAACGTTATAAAACCTATTGTATGATGTTTTTAATGACAATGGTTTGTATAATGAGTTTGAAGACGAAAGCCTATAATATGATTTTTGATAAAGATTTGTATAAAATGACTTTGGCTATTTTATGGCCTACTACAAAGATTTATACAAAATGATTTTCGGTAATAAATATATACCGATGATATATTAATGGTTTTCAAACTCTATGAATTCACTCGGCGTTTTCGCTGACCTTTTCTTTTAACATGTTTTATCTCAGGTACTTGAAGGTAATTCTCGGGAAGACGACAAGAATTCATGGCCCGCACTTAAATAACAATTTCCATTCAAATGCTTTGTAAAATTTGTATGAAATAATATGACTTGGGACCTATGTAAATTTGATATTTATGAATGGAAATGCTTTATTATTAAACGACGTGATTTTTTTAGCGTTGTCTATGATGTGAGTAATGTGCTATCCCGTAACACCAACGAGTTTTCCGCTGTATTGAATTGTGTAAATTTGGGGGTGTTACTGATTAGTTTCCTAATCTAGATTTGGGCTTGGAGAACAAGTATTGTTATCCTATAAATACCCTATAATTCGTTCATAATTTTTGTCCCCTCTCTTCTTTCTTCTGCTGCGATCGCAAGCCTAACCCCAACTAGGGTTTCGGTTTGATTTTCGTATTAGCTATAATTCACAAGTGTAGAAGCTCCGGTTTATTAGTGCTAGCATCACGATTGATTCGTTGCATTATGTGTGTACAAGAGCGTAATATAGTTTCACTATAAACTATATCTTGGTGTTCTTCATATAAACCCTAATTCGTGATTTGTAGGTGTTCTTGAAGATTTGCTCTAGCTAAAAGGCATGTAAACCCTAACTCGATTAATTATGAATGAGTTATTAATTATGATCTTGTTAAACGCTTTAGCTATGTGTGCTTTGATCTTAATTAGGGGTTTACGTAATTGTTATGAGTAATATAAACCTACATGATGATTATATATTCCTAGTAGAATTTGCATACAACAACAGTTGGCACGCTAGCATCAAGTGTGCTCCCTTTGAGATATTGTATGGCAGAAAGTGTCGCGCCCCAATCTGCTAGGATCAGGTGGGCGAACGACTGCTTGAGGGTCCAGAGATGATTGAGGTGACCAGTGAGAAGGTCGCTGTCGCCAAGGCGAAGATTCAGGAAGCTCGTGCTCGTCAGAAGAGCTATGCTGATAAACGTCGTAGAGTCGTATCTTTCAACATAGGTGATCATGTTTTCCTCAAGGTATCACCTGCACGAGGAGTTAAACGTTTTGGAATCAGAGGGAAGCTCAGTCCTCGCTTCATCGGACCGTTCGACATCATAGAACGCGCTGGTGAAGTGTCATACCGTTTAGCGTTACCGCCTCAGCTATCACACGTTCACAACGTGTTCCATGTGTCCTTACTCAGAGGATACAACTATCACCCAGTTCATGTTTTCCAGTATCCACTTGATCAGATTCGAGAGGATCTTTCATATGTCGAAGAACCCAAGAGAGTTATTGAGCGACAAGATCGTGTCATGCGGAGGAAGACAATCCCTTTCGTCAAAATCCTCTAGAGGGATCATCCTGAGCGGGAAGCCACGTGGAAGACGGAGGAGTCTATACGGACTTCTTACCCTCATTTCCAGTTCTGATTCGGGTATGTTTTCTTTTAGTTTATGTTTCTCCAATTCAAGGACGAATTGTTCTTTTAGATGGGAAAAGTTGTAAAACCCGCATTAAAATACCATGAACAGTACACATTAACAGTACACACATGAAAATACGATAAAATTAAAAATTTCCGTTTTGTAATATAATTCACGTGTCACGGTATTTAATAACATGTAGTTACGTAAATATTATAAATGTGTTAAGTACACGACGTATAAAAATCATGGGATTTAAAACATAAACGATCACGTAATTTATTAACTCGGCAAAAGCTGCGGGTTTCCCCGTGGGCTTCCTTTAGGCCACGGCTACACAAGAGACAAAGGAGAGGATGGGATTTGGCCCATAACCCATATTAAACCCATGTAAATAATAAAACACAGGAAACCTAAAACATAATTTAGGTTACAGGAAAAAGTTTGTGTCTTGCCTCCTTTTTGCTCTTTCCGCCGACCACCATAGACCACAAGCCAGACGAATTTTCTTGTTGATTATTTACGTGTACGTGATCGTTTTCATAACCCTTTCCTTTCCACATGTTCGGTACATTAAACACTTCCTTTTTTTAATTCTTTGTTGAATTCATGTTTTATTTAATTAATCTTAAATACAAGTGATTAAAAACATGGGAATTAATTAGATCATGATTAAAGAGGTGTTTGGTCTTGTTTTGGGCTAGCCGAGACACAACCGAGAGTCGGGGGACTCTCGGCTTGTTTGATCCGACACCACCGAGACCCACAAGGGGCTCGGTTTGGGCTGTTGTTCGGGCGCAGCATGGGAAAAACCCCGACCGCATGTTGGGGGTGGGTTTTGGTTTGGACCGAGAGCCAACCGAGACCTTAGGGTCTCGGTGGGGTTCTTTTGGGCTGACAGTAGGAACCGAACACAAGCAGGGGGAACCGGTCCACAACCGGTATGAACCGGTGTGAACCGGCTGAACCGCTGGTGTCAACCGGGGGCTCGATAATGGAAACCGCAAGCCACCAGTGGCGACTGGCTAACCGGTCTAGCCACTGGTAGGGCTGTTTGGCTCGGCTTATGGCTCGGCTTACATGTGGGACCGGGTTTCGGGCTTGGGTAATTTTTAAAACACGGGTTCGGGTCTCGGGTTAAATTATTAAAATAAAAAAATATGTTAATTAAATTAATTACTAGACTTTTTAATTTAATTAATTTCAGGACTTAGGTTAAATATTAAATTAATATACATGTATAACCTAAAGTATTTAACTTAGCTTAATTTAATTAAAACATGTATTTTTAATTAAATTCTATATAACGTATAGTTTAATTAATTAACCAGTTATTTAATTAATAAGCTATAACCATGACTTTTATTATACTATTTAAACTTTATTTATTATTTATAATCCAACTTATTTCTAATTATGGAAACTTACTATTTTTAGAAACTTTCTTTTTTTAGAAACCTACTATTTATGGAAACCTGCTATTTTTAGCAAGTTACTTAGTATTACAATACAAGTATTATAATACACTAATACATGAATAGTACACAACAGAACATCAATATAACTACAGTTAACATAGTAAACAGTCAAACATGACAAAATATGTATAACAAGCTAATAACACACGGAACCAGTAAAACACATGTAAATCAGATAACTCATACACGTCCATATTTCTTATGTAGTTGTTGTCCCTAATATGTGATGATTATATAATACGAATTAAAGAAGAAAGAAAGGAAGAAATGAGATGAATTGTAGAGAGAGAAACTAGAGAGAGAAAAGAGAGAGAAGTTGGTTGGTGAAACTTGTGAAATATTAGATTAGAGAAAATGAAATGACCAACCCCCTTCCTAACATGCTAGGAAGGGTTTATATAGCCTTTGCTTACATGTAGCTTAATGGGCTATATGATCATGGGCCGGGCTTTCCTTTTGGGCTTTGGTTACTTATTAATGAACCTTAGCTTAAAGTTAAGCCCGTAATAACACGACTAATATACTACCTATTACAACGTTCTAAATATATGATACATAATAAACATATGACCGAACATTCTTGTTTGGCTCAATATTTTGAGGCTAACAATCTCCCCCAATGAGAGGTCATAAACCTTGGTCATTTAGGAAATTTGTAGAGATTACTAATCTCGCCATAAATGAGTCTTGAACGTGTAATCGTAGTCTTGTTCCTTCATGTTGTGATCTTTGAGCCTTTGTCGTTGTCTTTCGACTTTGTCTTTAAGCTTGAGATCTTTGTCTTTCGACTTTGTCTTTAAGCTTGAGATCTTCAAATCATCCTTGACTTGTCTTTGCCATCTTGCGATCTTGTGTCTTCATCCACATGCTCACACTGTTAATTGTTGAATATGTCTTTAGGCCTGAGTATGTGGTTTCTGAATCATTGACTTTGTTGTGTACACCGTGACGCCACCTTCTCGAGACAAAACACGGACTGAATGGCTTTGACATTCGTCCTAAATCGGTAGCGTTTTACCTCCGGTCGGTGAAGACCGTTATACGATATTAAATACCGTACCTGTGATCAGGTAGATTCAATTAAGAATCTCCTTGACAAGGTTTCGCGGCTGTACTAGCCGTTCTCTTTACTCGACCGTCTCAAAGCAAGACTACGAACATAAAGAGTGAATCAATTGGATAAATATCCGCTTGATTAAAGTCGTCAATTCAAATTCCTGGAACAAGTGTGATTCATAAAGAATCTTACCATTGTTGCTTTCCAGTTGACACAAGTTTGATTCATAAGAATCTCACAAGTCACCTACCGTAGCGCTGTTTGATGTTGACGCTAGAAGGATTTCCATTCGTCACAATGAATATTAATAAATATCACTCTGAATGTTCTGGCAAGACCATGAAGATATTGCGTAGAAACCTGAAACGAGTTTGAATCAATTTAGAATCAAACCACTGTTGCTTTTCAGTTTTGCACATGTTCAATTCATAAAGAATCTTGCATATGACCTACCGCAGTGCTGTTTGATGTTAACACTGGAAGGATTTCCACTCATCATTGTGAATACTAAGTAGTATCACTCTGAGTGTTCTAGCAATATCACAAGGATATAGCGTAGGACTCTCTTGATCTTCATCCGTGTGTCCTAACGAGATTTGATTGATCTCTTGGCTCTAGACTCTATTTGTGCACTTTTAGTGGTCGGAGGCTGGAGCAGATGCCACCTATTCAATATCAACTATCTCGGAGTGAGAAAGTCAATAGAAGTCGTGTTGATCTCCGTGACAATAAAACAAACTTCTTTTGAGAGAAGCCTGAGTAGCTAGGAAAGGGTTGTGCTTCACATCACTGGGTCCATGATGAGTTTGTCTTCATGATGAGTTGACCCAGTTTCTGCCTAAGTTGTATGGAGGGCTTCTTTCTTTACACCCTTTATCCTTACATTTCTTTTTCATTCTTGAACCCCTTCAATGCTTACCAAGACATCATTAATAACACCTTGTTGTGATTGTTCCAGTGCTATCATCAGTACTTAGTCGGCATTCAGCTACGTTCACATTCTACTCCATCTTTCCTAAGGACTTCTAATAATCTATTGGATTGTCCATGGGAAGATCCCTCCGGTTCTGGTTGGATCATAGGACTTAAACCTAACCACCCTTTTGACACCAATAACGTCGTGAATTAAAGATGTTGTGGGTATTTGATCGTAACCATGAAAACCACTTTAAATTCTAACAAAGTGTTTGAAAACATTTAACACCTTGCTAGTTTTGTCGTTTCAGAAATACTCCCCCTTCACATGTGCATCGATAATCGAAAGTGTTTCGCACATGTAGGTAAGAGTAAAAGTGCTTGAGTCTTATATTAGATCACATTTTAATCACATTTTCTCCCCCTATCTCTAATATATAAAATCTTTTGATATTAGAGATACCAAATTTGATTAAAATATATTTTGAAAAAATAGTCTTGAAATCTCTGGGAGAAAGATGTGTGAATCTTTTGCATGAAGTTAAAATGCTTCCCCTCAAAAATTGATCCAATTGAATTGTCATTGTGAGGATATGATCCACATTTCGCTTTTTGAGGATGGGAGTTGTTGAACACACAATTTTTGAAAGATTTTGAATATCATTGAAAAATTCTTGAAAAAATTGTGTTCAACGCTTTTTGAAAAATCAATTCTTTTTGTCGAAAGGTTTTTCTAAAGCATAAACTTGAGTTCATAGACTTTGAATGTCTTGACGAATCCACTCAAGTGTAAGAAGATTTAACTTCTTTTGCTAAGGGTAAGAGCACGAAATCGTACACTCCCCCGTGAATATAGTTCCGGGTTGGAATCTGAAAGTAATTACAAGCCATTATGTTGAGCTCAAAACGTTGAATGTTTTGTGACAAGCTCAACCCGTGATAGATTGCTCTACCCGTTGTTTGGAAATATTTGTCCAAAATAGACAATTTCCTTTATTAAAAGAAGAAATGACATGTTTTGAAAAATATTTACAACTTTCATTCGAGCTTTATGTACACACCCGTGTCGTTATTGAGCGACATTTCTAGGCACGTGCATATTATCGATACTGAAAGACATGTCGAAAAGAATATTTTTGGTCTTTTGAAAGTATTACCATTTTTTTATTTTGTTTTTCTATGGATATTTACATTTTATTATATTTTTGTGTTTTCTCAAGTTTTTCGAAAATAATCCAAAATAGACTTTTGTACAGCAGAAGAAGGTGATATAGAATGTACAGAATTGGAACCCTTTGAAGAAGGAGAAGTGGGTTCAGAATCCGCTGTTGTACCTGCAATCACAGAAGAAAAATTTGCACAAATACTAGAATTAGGAGTAACAAATTCCTTTTCAGCGTGTAGAACAGTAGCATTAGTGCTGGTGCAGGTGTCATCACTCTTCTCTATTGGAATCCACTTAAGACCAACTTCTGTGAAGATCCGACTCGTTGGTTTCCACTGAAGACTAGATTTAGGAGTAGCTTTCTCTTGCACAGCGGAAGACTTCTTTGGAGAGAAACTATGTCCTTGTTGAATCCACGTTTCAGATTTGGTGTGGTTGCTTTTCTTTACGACGGGTTTGTATCTCCTTGTTGTCTTATGGGATTCTGTATTCGATCTCCGTTCAAAGGAACGAGATTTGACCTCATAGAGGTATTGCAAAATGCAATGGTCATGATTTCCATTTTGAATGCCCTTTTTGCAAGTGGGACATACAGGGAATTTGGGATTCACGAAAGTACTTGTATTCCTTTGTTTTCCAAATCGTTCAGGCGTAGTGTTTAAAACACGACTATTCATGGATGGTTTCCAATTCCTAGATTGCTGAAGAGGGATCCTAGGTTTTGGTTGACGACCATTAGGAGTGTGTGGAACTCTAGCGGGATTTGGTGAACTAGGTTTTTCATACACTGGTTTGTCTTTCTGAATCTTCCCTTTTTGTTTCGCATCCTCTAGGTTGTGGGTATGAACGAGGTCATTTGAACCTACAGATTCCTTTGTGGACGTGAATGTCACACGTTTTGGAGGAGTCCTAGAAGTGCTAGGTGCATTCACATGGTTGGGTTTAGCAACAGTATGCTTTCTAAATGGGGGAACATAGGGTGATATGGATGGTTTTGGAACACTTGGTTGCATATCAGTCTTAGGGGGTAGCCTAGATTTCATATGAGAAGAATTGGAGAACGGAGTCGGTTTTCCTAAGATAGACGGCTTTGGATCCTTGTAGGCATTGGGATGTCGAACAACAGGTTTCACAACTTTAGGTTCTACGATTTTCCCACACATTTTAGCAACGAGTTTCTGCAACTCTGCTATCGCTCTGTCCCTGTCTTGTAATTGAGCTTTCAACCCTTTAATTTCCAAATTCTGTTCATTCATTTCTCGAAACGTTTGGGAAAGTTTTTCTTGCAATTTATTATCATGTGGAAAACTACCAACGTCTTTTTGTAAAGCAAGTTCAAGAGAATGACAATGTTTTTGAAGGAAATCAGTTTTGTGTTGAAGTAACTGAAAAGCCTTTTTGTCAACATTTTCTTTACGTTTCGAAAGCTCAATTTCAAGACGTTCACATTCTTTGCTCTTATCAAGATATTGGCAAGCAACTTCAGAATATTCATCAATATCAGCACAAGATGTAAAATAAGCACACATAACATCTTTAGAAACGCATTCTTGCAAGAGTAAATCATATTCATCTGAGAAATCAGACTTCTCCATTTGAAGATCATCAATGCGTTTCTCAAGAGATTCAACATATTTTAAGTCATCAAACATTTCAGTCCGAATGAACTCCTCAAGTTGAAGGACAGTTTCTTTAATCAATGCCGTGTTTGGAATTAAGAGTTCTTTCACAAGCAAGGTAATATCTTGAGGAATCAGACGTGTCCACTCAGCATTTTCACGTTTTGCCCAGTCTCTTTCAACAATAGATTTAACATTATCTATGTGGTGTTTAAGAATACCTAATGTTTTCCTACTCTTGCTTTTAGATTCATCTAGAGGAAGGTAATTTATGTATTTGTAAACATTAGATTTTTTAGGGGCAAATGCTTTCTTCCATTGAATTCTCTTTTGTTTGCATTCTAGAAACACTTCCTCACGAGTTTTCTGAGTTTGTTTGTTGAAAAGACCATAAAGACTATTCTCATAAGCATAATTATATGATTTCACAAACTCCTTATTGACAAGTGGTTGACTATCATCATCCCAAAGGGCAGTCTCTTCAATATTGGCACTAGCAGGCATGCAATCAAGATCTGTCCTTTCAGTCTCATCAAGATAAAGACACGGGTTCGCAGCTTGAGCTTTGGCAAGGTACTCAGGACTTGCAAAGCTAGCTTGACCCTTAAACATCGATGGAGGTGCTAGCATTCTTACAGATTGAATAGAATCATGTGTTTTATAAACAACGTTCTTCAAAAATTCGACTTGTGCTTCTAATTTCGTTACCTTTTCAGTTTCTTTATCATATCTACTTTTGAAGTCTTGTTTTAACGCATCTACCTCTTGTTTCTTATCCTCAAGAATTTTAGCAGAATCAGTAGTGGTCATAGAGAGCTTTTGTTCAAGTTCATTAACTTTGGTATTGGCAAGGTACGTTTTTTGACGTTCATCCATTAGGAAAACATTATATTGCCGCTTCTCTTTGGCTAATAACTCAAGAGTTGTATTATATTTTTTTTCAAAATCGTCCTTTTGACTTTTTAACGTACTGCCCTTGTACCTCTGAAGATCTTTGGTCTTTTGAAGAAGCTCAGCCCTATTACTTTCAAGGGTCTCATTAGATTTAATTAGAGCGGCTTTGCATTCTTCAAAGTTTTGAGTGAGCGCTGCGTTTGCCTTCTTTAATTGCTTTTGACTCTTTCTAGTTTCATTGGCATCTTTTTGTAAACTAGCAATTAAATTAGCAAGCGCAACACGCTCCTCATCATCATACTCATTTGCATGTTGATCATCCTCAAACTCATTATTGCACATGTCTGATGAATCGGGTGTGGTATTGCTATCAACCTTTTCCGTCATACATGTGTCAATAAGGTTTGTTGTTTGATCACTATGCTCATGCGTATTGGCATTGGCAAACACATTAAATTCAGCATTGTGTACATTCTCAGAGTCGATGTGTTGTTTGTCAGAGCTACTGTTGTCTGTCCCTGAGCTGTTATGTTCATTCTGCTCACCATGCGTTGTTTTCCCTGTTCTGCAGCTGTCAGTTGCATTACTCGATATTGTCTTGTTACTTACAGTTGAGACTGGACTCGTATCCACTACATGAATCTTTGCCACCGTGCACTCTTGCATTTTCAGCCTTTTGTCAATCATCTTCTTGATCATGTCTTTTGCATGAAGTAGGCGTTTATCCAAAAGCCTCTCAATTGATTCCATGTTTCCAAATATCAAATCTCTGAATGATTTTGCTTCCATTGTAGTGTAGTCTTTGAAGTGTTGATTTGCATCTCGAACTTCTGACTCAAAGTTGGGATTCTTGAATAGCTGTGAAGCAAAGAATGGTTGAAACGATGTTCTGAGTATTTTGAAGGCATTCTTGGAATTTGTCTCATGAAGGTTTTTGTTGAGTAATTCATTCTCAAGATTCTTCAAGTGGTCTCTTAAGTCATAAGTGAACGTGCGATGATCATTTCCGAAAAAGGAATGAAAAGCACGCATATACAAAGGATTGTACGAGAAGGTCTCTCTTTCTAGACGTTTTAGATTCGTTTTAAGATCACTGAAAGCTTGCATACAACGTTGTTTAAGGACTTGTTCTTGTAGTTGCATCTCTCGTTCTTCTCTGTCTGAACACGCATTGCTCGTTTCCATGATGATGGTTTCTCAGTTGATGAAGTGACTTTGGATCTTAAGTAGATATGGTGTGATTGGGTTGTGGTTGCAATTTCGAAAAATTCCGATTTTTTCTCAGTCCGACAATAAATTCCTCAGTCCGACAAAACGGTAAACAGAAAATTTTGTCTTACCAAATTTTGAAATCAAGTCCGAAATAGCCAAAAACTAATAGGGAAAAATTTTGAAAAGTGAAAAAATTTGACAAAAATAAAACCTAAAAATTTGAATTTTGGTCCGAAAATTTGAATTTTTGGTCGAAAAATTTTTCGCATCGCCAAAATTTGAAATCGAAGCTTAAATGGCCTAAAAATGGTCTAGGAAAAATAAATTTTAAAATGGTTTTCCCGCCAAAAAACTCTTTTTTTTTTTTTTTTTTTTTTTTTTTAATCTTCGTGTAAACGATATTACGAAACTAGTCGAGATGGTGGCTAAGTCGAAAAAATACTCGAACAAAATTTAGCTAAACAAGTCATCGGAATGTGCATCGGAATGTGCCATCGGAATGTCCATCGGAATGTCCATCGGAATGTTCATCGGAATGTGGCTTAGATCGCAATGCACTGTCGGAATCCCAGATCGCAATGTACTGTCGTAATCCCAGATCGCAATGTTCAGATCGGAATATGTTCAGATCGGAATGTTCAGATCGGAATGTTCAGATCGGAATGTTCAGATCGGAATGTGTCTAAAGCAAATTTGGCAGAGTAACGACTCAAAAGTCCCTTGAAACCGTCGGAATCCCAGATCGCAATGTACGATCGGAATGTCCAGATCGGAATAGGGTATCGGAATCCTTAGATCGCAAAGTAGAACCTAGTGGTTATTGCGATCTGACCTCAAAATACTTGTACTTTCCGATGGTTACCTTTGCTAGAATTTCGGAAAGATGAAAAACCAAGGATTTTTGAACGTTTGATCCAAGAAAGTTTGTGTTTTTAACCAAAACCAAGATACCAAGATCACCACAACATGATTAAAGAAGTTATACGAGTAAGAAACACAATCATACACAAAAAAATCTTGAATTCGAGGAAGAAATATGGATCAAATCAAACGGATCATATGAAAACACAACAACCAATCACAAAACTACCCCATGGCGATTGATACCAATTGTTGTCCCTAATATGTGATGATTATATAATACGAATTAAAGAAGAAAGAAAGGAAGAAATGAGATGAATTGTAGAGAGAGAAACTAGAGAGAGAAAAGAGAGAGAAGTTGGTTGGTGAAACTTGTGAAATATTAGATTAGAGAAAATGAAATGACCAACCCCCTTCCTAACATGCTAGGAAGGGTTTATATAGCCTTTGCTTACATGTAGCTTAATGGACTATATGATCATGGGCCGGGCTTTCCTTTTGGGATTTGGTTACTTATTAATGAACCTTAGCTTAAAGTTAAGCCCGTAATAACACGACTAATATACTACCTATTACAACGTTCTAAATATATGATACATAATAAACATATGACCGAGCATTCTTGTTTGGCTCAATATTTTGAGGCTAACAGTAGTGTTATCCGTCAAGGCGGATTAGTCTTCATCGTTTTCATTAGCTTCTACTGGACATAAGGTACGGATTTCCCGTCCTTCAGTAAGGATAATCTCTTCCTTCATTAGGATTTCCCGTATGCAGCCAACTATTTTCCCCAGTAGTTACAGATTAAATGCTTATGTTTATTAGTTACCTTAGCCATATACATGCAAGACCAGTTTTACCTAGTTATGGAGGTACCATAACAATAACACCAGAGGCACTGGTGTTATGACTTCACCATGGCGGAGTGATAGCTCGTGGCGTCCCTTTTAGTTATTTGGCCATTATATTTATTATTTTATCATGTGGGACGTATGGGTGCATCCTAGTTACATGTTCCAGTCAAGATTTCATGGTGAATGTGGTGTGTGCCTTTCATCCTTCACAAGGAGCTGATCCCTCCTACCCACTTACGAATTAATTAGAGGCATCCCCTCTAATTTGCATGACGAGGTCACCCCTCCAAGTATTCATGCACGTTGTTGACCTCATGACCTATATTGGCTTTTGGTACATTAACTAATACAGATTTTCATAAGTAACATAAGCTATGTTTTTAGAACTAAAACCAGTTAACATGACAGACAACTAGGTTTTCCAGGACTTATTCATTTCCGCTGCTATTCATGCTTTATGCTCTTTATATGCTTTCATATTATATGTCTTCCATTCTTTATTGTATATCCGTGCACTAAGCGTTATGCTCAGCCGTCTACTTTCCCATGTTCCCAAATGGCAGGTACCCAAGGTCGCAAGTAGGAACTCCATAGTATGTGCATTCGGATTGGAAGCTATCCGGCCTCTTTTATCTTATGCATTTATTCCTGCTTTATCATAATTTACTTCTTTTGGACATTGTTTAGTCCTTTCCTTTACAGTACTTAATATTGCTTGTGTGTGAGTTACTAGACTACCGATGTTTGATTCCGGTATTTCTATTTATGGTCATGAATGTTTAAGACATTTACCTTGCATGCTTTAATGACACGCCATAATTTACTGTAGCATTCTATCCTAACAAATGGGGTGTTACATCTGTGCTCTTGAAAATTGCTGGAGGATCATTTTTTGAAGTTTATGTCCACGGATCCTTAAATACATGTGGTTCCTTAGTGATAAAGAACCACAGTTCTATTTAAGGAACCGTAGGCTCCAATTTCAATAGAATCTTTGCTTTACACTGTTTTCTCTAAATCTTTGTAAACATTGATGAAATTTTTGCTAAAAGACCAGCTTTTTCCCAAATTAGCCTACCTAATTTCATTGTTCATCAAAATTATGTTTAACCCATTACTAATTTGGATCACCTTCTTCCCTTTTTAAACCTCCATTTGTTGATCTTCTTTTCCATCCTTCAAACCTTGTTCTAAATCTAGACACACAACCATGGTGTCCACAAGATAATCAAATTCTTCCAAACAATCCTCATCCAAAGGAAACCTTAAGATCCAAATCAAGTTTCCTAAACTTGGTTCTTCATCTTTTCATATACCCAAGAGTGAGATTTCTTCAATTCTCATCTCTTCATCACCCTCGCCACCTCTTGCACCATTAAAGACAAGTTCAACTCATGGTACTAACCATTCTCATGGTTCTACCCTCCTCTTCATTCCAATCTAGGATAAATGAGTTGTCCTCACCTTTCACTCTTAGTCCTCTCTTGGATGTGAACCCTCAACCTCTCTAAAGCATTCCCATTGTAAATGACATAGTTAAACCATTGGTTACCTCACCTTTCACCCCACCAAATTCACCTATCTCACCTTTGGACACCATGCCTCCTCCTCCTCTCCTCCCTCAAACACTCCAATTTTTGGTGTTCCCATTTCCTACTTTAGGGGTGATCCAGAATTCTTTGGTTTTCTAGAAGCTCATGGTGCAAATTGTCCATGTTGCCTCTATAACAACTACATCATTCAAAACTTAAGAATGGAGATGTTCGGACTTCATAGGAGGTTGCAAGACTTCTTGCTTACCTTGTTCTCCATGCCTCCACCTCCTAGGAGATGAATGATGATTTTATAAAATAAATGATTTTAAAAGAAAATCAAGCCAAGAAAGACTATCTATCAAGAACCAGTTAGCTAACTTTGTAATAGTTAGTTGTTGTTTCATTTCTTGTATTTCCTTTCCTTCATGAGTTTTCATCAAGATGTGTTATGGATTTAGTATTTGTGTGTTTTAACCTATGTGCTCACACTAATTAACTTCAATTTATTTAAAACTGAACCTTAATCTATCACAACCATTTTAACTTGACTAAAATTGGATCAAAATGTTATCTAAATATTTTGTCACCCTTTGTCAAGACACTCTTTGTGAATGTGTTGCCTTTTGTGCAACCAAAGCATAATCTAGTGCTAAAAGAGGTAAAATTCCAAGATTTTCAAATTTTTAAAAAAGTCTTATTTTTTCTCAAAACTTTGTAAAATTGCATTTTTATGTCCACTATGTGCAGATCCTTAAAGTCGCACGGTTCCTTATATATAAGGAACCACGGGTTCTTTTAAAGAACCGAAGACAGCAAGCCAATTTTTGGCTTGTTTTTTGTCTTTCTTCTTTGACCACAATCTTTTTTAAGATTCCTTGTTTTCCATTTTTGGCTAAACATTCCTTGAAAACTTTTGTTTTCATTTCAAATCTTTGCCTTGTCTATTTTCTTTAAATTCTCTTCTTTTGGGGAGTTCTTCTTCTCATCCCCCACAATGTCTAACTCTTCTAATCTTAACCTTGACATTTCTTTGTCACAATCTTCTAAACCTAAAGCTTCTTCTTCTAAGCTTTCCAAGAAACCGAAAATCTCGGTTCGACCTATTTGGGTCAATAAGAACAAGGATCATCATGATTCCTCTTCTTCCAAACCTTGCAAGACTTCTTTCTCTCCCATTGCGTATTGGAATGAGACTTTTTCAATCGATCTAATTACCGGAGAAAGAGAAGTTCTTCCACCACCACCTAAACCTTGCAACATACCTTCTTTCAATGACCTATCTTCTTTCCCAAATCTCACTAGGCATTGTGAAAACATTTCTTATCCATTATCTCCCTCTCCACCACCACCTTCTCATCTTGATGGTCCTCCCCCATCTAACAACTTTGTTTTGCATCATGGAAGCTCGTGTGCTTATTGTCGATTTCAACAAACTGAACTTGCTCATGTGTGACAAGCTGAATTTTCTTGAATTTCTTCTCACTCGACCTCCTCTCAAAGTATTTGTTACCGTGAACAAATCTTCGAATGATGCCTCGTCGTCTTACTTTTCAAATTAAAGCACACTTTGTGTTTTAGTTGTTTAACTCAATAAAAACTTAAGCAATCTTGGAGGATTATCACTACTAGATTAGTTTATGCTTATTTTGTTTATTTTCCTTATTTGTTGTGTTAAATATTCATATTGTGTATATAAATATTTCCCTTGTATGTTCCTTCATATTTTTGTAATATGAATGTTATGTGTGTTACTCCCTTTCCCATCATTCACACATTGTTTAGAGTAGATCATGGTTAAAACCTACAATCATTTTAGGGTGATTCCATCAATTGTAAGTTTCTAATCCTTTGACATATTATCACTTCAATTGGTATGGATGTTTCTTCTCTACCTCTATTCCACCAATTGAACTTTGATTTTGTCAAAACACCCTCTTTAGACATACTTAGCAATCACTTACTTCAAATTTGAGATTTATTTTCTATCTCCCTCTCAAGTTACTTAGTAGGCAATGACTATATATACATTGGTGTTTCTTTTCTATCTACTAAACTTTGTGTAGCATGTCACCTTAGCTCATCCACTTGGTGCCCCAAGCAAGGGGGAGTAAACACCAAGGGGGAGCTTCTAGCATAGTCAATTCTTCTCTTCCTCAACGACTTGTGCTAACATTTTTGCTTCGACAAAGGGGGAGAAATGATAGTGATAAACTCGTTAATAATTCAAATAATTTTGGATTTTACATATATGAGTTTATAGTTTATCGTAATAAAAAAGGGGGAGATTGTTAATGCAAAGTAGTGCCTAAAAACATTATTAATGTGAACTAATATTTCTTAGTTTTGATCACGACAAATTATAAAGACATTTATCGTCAAATACAATCATAGGACAATTATCTAACAAACACTATCATCAAGGTAATAATCATTTAAGTATTGCACTAACATATATTAATCATGATTAGTGATCATAAAAGTGATTAGTCCTAAACTTATATTTTGTCAAATGTGACAAATGATTTTTTAATAAACTTTCTTTTTAAGAAAATGTTTTATTAAAATAGAAAATGTAATTTGAATATGGCATATTCCAAATGCCATAGGAATATCCTTTGAAGGTAAAAACTTACCTCATATATTACTTCCCCACTAAAAGACAAAAGGGAGCGGAGTCTACTACCATGGATCCTTAAATGCCTATGTGGTTCCTTATTGATAAGGAACCGCAAGACAAATAAGGAACCGCGGGCAGGGAGCCGTTGTCTTTTGTCTCCTATAAATAGTGGATCAAATCTGCATTTTCCATAACCTCTTTTGGACACTCTTTCTGCTATCCTTCTCCTTTCTAATTTCTAATCATTTGTATATGATCACTTAATGTGTTAAGTATGCTTACTTATGATTATCCACTTGATCTCCTTCTTTACCTTGTCCAAAGATAAGATCACTCACACACTTGTGATGTGATTAAAGATGAATCCTTGATGAAAATCATCCTCTCCTAAAGATATAGTCATGTTCATCATTTGTTTATTTGAGTCTTGTGTAGATCCAATTTATTTGTGAATACTTGGATTAGTTGTGTTAATCCATGTTGGAAATAATTTTTACGTATTAGAAAGGATAGGTCACTCCAACAATAGTCTAAGTCGTAGCTCGTAGTTTAGCTCTATTATTATTATTCAAACAAGGCCAAGCCAAACCCACAACTTGTATGAGGCCGTCGGCCCATTGTAAGCCCAAGCCCATATCATGGGCTTGGGTATACAAACCCTATCCTTAGTTGGAGAGGGTGGTGGTTCATCTTATTTTACATATAGTTAAAGTGTGTTTTTAATGAGACTGCTTTTATACATGGTCTCATCGTCCAAAACGGGTTTAAAATGCATTAAATATCATGAAAAAGGCCAAATATATGCTTGTGTTTGTTTATTTTAGGTACGAATATTGAGAAAATGACAAAAGATCACAATAAACAAGCAAAAACGAACACGGGAAACGAAGCCGCACAATGAACCAAGCCCTAGTATTGATTTTCTAAGAATAACCCTTGAAGAATTGAAGATTGTACAAGAAGGGTCCTCCAATATTGAATAACTGACACTTTAAACCCTTGTTTATTCATAATTATAAGTTTGTTCCTTAAAGTTTGTCAAATTTACAAAAAGGGCACTCTACTTTGAAGAATTGGCAAGAATGGTCCCTCATAAATGAAGACTTGTCAATTTTAGTCCTCCACAAAGTCAACAATACAAGTCAAGACCATAATGTTTGAAGAAAATGCCAAAACAGCCCTTCAAGAATCATGAATTGGTAAGAAATACCCCTCACTTCACAAAACTATTTGGGGCAAAAGTCTAAAAACTGAAACTTTATTTACAAAGGAATTTCAATTTTAGGCATTTAAACAAGGAATGAAAGGAACAAAAGAGATGAGGGGTTAAAGTTGGACGGCAAAGAAAGTAACCTAGACCAATCCCCTACTGCCACCTGTCCCACTCACCTTCACAACCAATGAGAACCCACCAATTTGCCACCTCAATACCGGTTTTAACTAATCTTATTTAGTTAATAAAAAAGGGCGGTTAACAAGTTTTTAAAACTTAATCCGAATCAAACCGCCTACTATTCACCAAGAACATAAATTGGGTATTTGTGTTTTATCCACAATTAGAGCCTAATCACCTCCAGATATTTGATTAAGGTTCATATTAACAAAACCCAACCTTCACTTTGCATGCCACATCACGACACAAGTCACATGTTGAGTGCCCTGCTACACGTTTGAGGAAGAAGACAAACAAGCCAAAGAAATCCAACGACTCACAAACTTGCTTGCTTTCTAAGCTTCACATGGGCCATTGGATGCAATTCCACCAACTTTTCAACAACAAACTGCCAAAGAATTCATATGATCAGTCAAGGTTTTCAAAATCCTCAAGGGCATTTCAAGAACTTCTACACATTAGGGTTTATGTTTTTCTTTGCTTTTCTAGAACAAATGTAGCTTATAAAAGGCATTAGGGTTGAAACATTGAGCCTTGCTCTTTGTTTTCTTATTGGTCAACATTCTATAAATCCTCTTTCATGATTAATGAATTGTGTTTGAATTGTGTGACGAATTCCAAGTCCCAACCTTTTTAGTTGTTTGTTAATGATATATGATTGTGTTTGTTAAGTCTTAAAACCTGTTTTCAAACCTTGTGCAAGAAATTTCTCAAAGTTTAAATCTTGATATTTTGCTAAGTCTTTGGTACATTCTTGGAATTTTTGGATTACAAGTGATCTAAATACCCTAATAAGAAGATTATCAAGGTATTGGGAGCTTGTGGTTTGGGGATAATCAAGAAGTGGGTACAAAGGTTGCATTAATCAAGCTTTTTCCACTTTTCTGTTTTATAAATTTATGTTCTAACCTTGTTGAATCTTAACAACTTTGTTTTGGAAGCTTGTTCCTTGTTTTGCTAGGCACATAAGCTCAAAAATTCGTGAGTGTGGATGTACATTCATGAGGTTTGAGTCCTTTTCTCAAAAATCTGATAAAATACTTGATTTTTGTGAATTTGTGTTATGCTGTTGTTCTTGTTGATTTTGTGGCTTATAATTGCTTGATACTGCATTATGATGATGTTATTGTGTTAGATTGGGCTTGGGTAACATTGAATCACACACTTACTTTGTTAAATCTTGGATTGAAAAAGTTAAAGGGTGTTTGGGTTAACCTGTTTGAGCTTACAAATTGATTTTGAGTTATTGTTTGTTAGTTATTTGTGTTGGTATCTGATATATGCTTGGTTGAGTGCTAATTACTGCAAGTTCTTGGCTTTTAAACATCAAAATCTTGATTGTGCTTTAAAAGTTGGAAATCTGCTTATTTTGACCTAAGATTTTGGAAACACTTAGTTTGTATGCATGCTTAGGAATAACAAGTGATTAAACAAAGTTTATATAACATGTTAAGAAGATTTGAGGGGTTAAAATTGGATTTGTCGTCAAGTATATCAGTAAAGTATAAAATCTGCTTGTTCTTTGTTCATCAGTAACATTTTTGAGCTTGAATCTTGATCTAGACCTTGAACCATTGCATGAAACCTGTTGATTTATGTTCATTTGAATTATTTATAGCTTGTGTATGCATTTGGTGAAGTTTGGCTGACTTATTCTTGCTAAAAGTGCTTATTGAGTTCATAACTGCTATTGTTCATATTTGGTGCATGTTTGTGGATCTTTTGATTAAACTGTACTAATTGGCTTGGTGAATTTGTGATATTGTTGTTGTAATTGACTCCTTGTGATTTACTGATCACTTGGGTGCCTTGTTTGTAACTTGAATCCAACAAAAAGTCACTAAAGACAAAAAGTCAAAAAGGTCAAGCAGTGGAAACTTTTCAAACAGCTTATTCATAAGCCATTTTGGCTTATCCAGACTTGCAACAACTTATTTTTTTTGTGATAGATCTTCCTTATTTGACCCATTGATTTGAACTGGAGCTTATTAGGGTTTGACTTTTAAGTTTGACTAGAAAACCAAACAGTTTGACTTTTACATAAGTGCTTATTTGCTTATTCTAGCTTATTGAGTGGTGCTTTTTGAAAGATTTTGATTATTCAGCTTAGTTAAGCTATTGGTAACTTATTGCAACTTGAATCAGCTCTTGAAATAGCCTAGAACTCAAAAACGACTATTTTGTCGTTTTGTGAAGAGAGCTTTGGCTTATTTCAGGCTTATTCCTTGGGCTTATTTCAATTTCTTTTTGTAAATAGCTTATTTAGGTCAAGAGAAGGACGTGGGTAAAATTTTAGCTTATGGCATCAGCTTATAGCTTAATGGGCCAAAAAGCCCATTAAGAATAAGCTGTTTTAAAATAAGCTATCTTAAGCTCATTTTCAGCTTTTGGGCCTTTGGAAAATTGTGTTTAAAATCAGATTTTAAGCTTAACTGGAGATTTTGGGCCATTTCTGTGGACTTTTTCTTATTGGGCCTGTTTTTAGTCCATTAAGGGACTGTTTGGGTATTTGGCCCATTTGAAGGCCTAATAGGGGTAATTTTGTAATTTCAAGTTCATTTCTGTTTTATTTAGGTTAAAATAAACTAGTTTGCAACTTTTTAGAATTTTTTATAAATTTTGGATTTTTAGTAATATTTTATTATTATTTTATTATTAAAAATTAAAATTTAGATTTTTGCAAGTTTTAAATTTTTCCTAGTTCAAATACATTAAGTTAGGAATTTTAAAATTTTTAGATTAATTTTATTGTCATTAGATTTATTTTTAGAATTATTTCAAGTTTTAATAGTTTTTAATTGTTTTTAAATAGTTTTTATTAATTTTAAAATTTTCAAAAATAGTTTTAAATTTAGTTAAGTCATTTTAGAGGTTTACAAGTTAAAAAGTCTCATTTTGGGCTTTTTTAAGTATACTGATTTTTTGGGCTTTAATTAGCATTAAAAATTAATATTTAATTAAATAAAAGGTTTGAGTAATATTTGATTTTTTGTAAACTCTAATTACATTTTTTTATGATTTATTGCAATTTTCTAGGAATTTTTAGGGTAATTTTTAAAACTAGTCACTTTTTACGGTTTTTCGTGCACGACTTTTCGTCTTAGTTTAATTCATAATCGTAACCGTCATCCTTTTCTACTTTCTTTTCTATTTTTCTTTTCTTCATCAATATAATCACAAACACTTAATCATCTCTTTACACAACACACAAGCCTCCTTGAGAACGATCCCCACTTTGGGTTATTTACTTGTGGTTTTCCTAAATCACTTGTTAATACTTGCCACTTTTACACTCTTTTCCTAAAGGGTAGTAAAAACACTCAACCATCAGTTTTCTAGACTTTCTCTCTCTAAGTGTGTGTGTGTTCTCACCATCTTTCTATCTCTTTCTCTCTCTAGATTAAGCATAGATTTACAATATCCTACAAATGGTATCAGAGCCATGGGATGATTGTATTGTTTATGTGTTTGTGTTCTTGATTTTCGTGCCTATTTAATCTAAATCATTCGAACCAATTTTTTTTTTGTTTTTTATGGTTTTTCTTGATACAAATCATATACATAGTTGTGGTAGAGATTTGGTATAGTTACTTTGGCTAAAAACACAAAACTTTTGGGTGTTTTGATCATTTTTTGGCTTAAAATCTCGAATTGGTTGGGTTTTGTCCGAGAAAAGTAGAAATTTGATCACTGTGGTACTATTCTGACAGAATTCCATCAGAAAAGGGTTTCTATATTCCGATATATATTCCGACAGGGTACTCCGATAGGCTATTCTGACAGGTTATTCCGACAGGTTATTCCGACAGGTTATTCCGATAGGTATTCTGACAGGTTATTCCGATAGGTATTCCGACAGGTTATTCCGATAGGTATTGCAATTTGATATTCCAATAGGTATTCTGACAGGTTATTCCGATAGGTATTGCAATTTGATATTCCGATAGAGTGACAAGTATTTCAAGATTTTTCAAAAACGTGAGTTTTTGTTCGTCTTGGAATTTTGGTTCATCGAGAACATACTTTAGGGGATCTCAACATTATTTCTCGTCTTCTACACACAACAACAAACACATTTACTT
Source organism: Glebionis coronaria (assembly GCA_025667525.1). Lineage (NCBI taxonomy): Eukaryota > Viridiplantae > Streptophyta > Magnoliopsida > Asterales > Asteraceae > Glebionis > Glebionis coronaria. Next base: position 149,428,304 of record CM046876.1, read on the forward strand.
TCTCTCATTATTCGATCAACGTTTGTAAATCTTAACTTATCGAAATGGAGTACACATCTCTTACGGATAAGTCCATCCTTTCGGGTACGGATAATCGTCCACCAATGTTGGTGAAGACCATGTACGAGGATTGGGCTTCCCAAATGGAACTTTATATGTTGAACAAAGAAAAAATACATCTCATTTGGGCATCGGTGTTCAATGGACCATTGGTATATGGTACAGTGAAGGAAGGTACTGTTACTCGTCCTCGCACAACGGGTGAACTAACTAGAGATGCTAAGATTTAAGACAAGTGTGATAAACAAGCTACAAACATCATTCTACAAGCCCTTCCTCTAGATTTTTACAAACTCATCAGCAAACATAAAGTTGCCAAAGAGTTATGGGATATAATTCGTGTTCTAATGCAAGGCACCTGGTTAACTAAACAAGAACGAGAGTGAAAGTTATATGATACGTTTGATAAGTTTGCTTATGTCCCCGGGGAGACTCTCAATGATTACTATTTGAGATTCACTCTATTGATGAATGAGCTCAACATCTATGGCCTGGAAATTCCTACGTTTCAATTAAACACCAAGTATTTGAACACTCTCCCTTCGGAATGGAGCAAGTACGCGACGGCTGTTAAATTGGCTAAGGATTTGCATCAAACCAACGTGGATCAACTTCAAGCTTTTCTTCAACAACACGAATGCCACGTGATCGAGGCTCGGTTGTCTACACCTCAAGTTCATGATCCACTTGCCATGTATGCTACTCAACAAATGACTCCCAAACAAAACATGTCTTACACTAATCAACAACCATCATACTTGCATCAGCCACCACAACACACATATCAGAAACCATCTTATCAACCACTGATGATGCCACAACAAGCATATCAACAAACTGTTCTTCCACATCAATCAACACATCAGGCATCACCATCACAAGCTATCACTTCTCCAATGGGCTATACTCCTCAGCAAGGATATTTTCTAATTGAAGCACCACAAGCACAAGCCTTCTGCTCCAATGAACTTCCACCAATTCAAGCACCGGTCTTTACTCCAAATGATATACCTACTGATGTCTTAAACCATCTCACTACCTACCTGTCAAAACTTGTTGCAACTAGAGGTTTTCCACCAACGAACAATCAGCTCCGCACTTCTTCAAATCCTCGACAACAAGATACTATTCAAGATGGTCAAGTGACGGTGCAATCTATTCAGGGAAGGCAAAATTCATATGGACCTACTACAAGGACCGTGAACGCTCAAGCTGTGACTTCTCAAGCTAGTGGAAATGGAAGCCCTATTGGTCCTCAAAAGGTTGTGACTTGCTACAATTGTCGAGGACAAGTCATATGGCTATAGAATGCACTCAGCCGAAAAGGAGAAGGGATGCAACGTGGTTTCGTGAGAAGATGTATTTGGTCGATGCTCAGTCCAAGGGAAATATTTTGGACTCAGAGGAATTATCATTTCTTGCAGACCCAGGGGCAACAGATAATGAAGGCATTGCAGTCGTCTGTACTTCTAATGCAACATATAAAGCAGATAATCTTAACGCATATGATTCAGACTGTGATGACATTCACTCAGCCCAAGCTGCACTCGTTGCTAATCTCTCTCACTACGGTTTAATCGATGTCATCAGTGAGGTACCAACCACATCTAATAATGTTCATGATAATCCACATCATGTTGAGCATGAAAATGACAACCTCGAACAGCATTCGGGAACTAGTAACTCAAATGATGTGGTATCCAATCCAACACATTTGAGAGAACATCAACAAAATGCTACGACGGGTATGGAATCTTATGATCAACGTGATTTGGTAATGGCGCCTAAACATATTAAGTATAGCATGAATGTGGTTGTTCGACAAACCGTAGATATGAATGCCAACCTAACCGCTGAGCTTGCGCCGTATAAGGAAAATGTCAAAACTTTTGAAATGGTCCCTCAAGCAGAAAAAATAACTTATTCTGAATTTGACCAATTTCGTTTTGAAAAGATTGAACACTTAAAAGAAATAGAATCATTAAAAGCTAATCTTTCCAATGAATTAAAAGAAAAAGAGTCGGTTGTAAATGATTTTCAGAAACTTAAAATGGATTTTGAAACTCTCGAGTCTAAAAAGTTTGAATCGGAAATTAATGCTACCAAACTTCTTAAATTCATGGAACAACAGCTTTTAAAACAATATGCTTCCACAGAAAAGGTTCATCTTTTAACTAAATCATTTAAAGAACTCGAACTTAAGCGTCTTCAAGATTTACCACATAATCCTGGTTATGCAAAACAAGCTCAGGAATATATTCCTTGTCTTTATGATGTGACCCTAATTGGCAAATCAAAAGAAGCACCTTATGTTCGAAGTACCGAGGAGACAATGTCACTTGCAGAAGAAACTCGATCTAAAATGCTTTCAATTTCATAAGCTTGATTATGATAAGCATAATAAAGATCAATTTAATAAAAAGACCCGTATTCGCTTACAAAAGGAATTAGCTCAATTATCAGCTTTTGTGCCCCAAAGTTTGTCAACGGAGAACCTTCCTAGTACGTCTCCTACACTTGTCAAAAAGGATTTAACTAAGTTAATTCCACCGGTAAGTAATGTGTCGGATAGCTTAAATGCGGTGCACCAACACTTTGTCGATTTTGACAAGGTCATTACGTAACGTATGACGGCTTCGGCCATAACGCAAGGTGAATGGAATTTTGAGCACACTAGAGCTGCATTTCGAGACGAAATTGTTCCCTTTGTAAACAATATTAAAGCTTGTCTTAGCAATATTGATCAAGATTTGCTTTTGGAAATAGAAGAAGTTAGATGTGTTTAAATGAAATGGATGATGCTTATGAAAACAGTTTACTTGAAATAGAACGAATTTCACGTCAAAATGATCAGCTTCTGAAGCTAGTGATGTCGCATAATATTGTTTCCGTCTGTGTGAATAATAGTGTTGATAATGATTCTATTGTGCATAATGTTGAATCTGTGGATAATGTGGTAGATAGTACTTGTCACAAATCTGACGCTGAATTTTTAAAGCTTCAAGATGCTTACTCTTCGCTTTCAAAACGTTTTGATGAGATTAAAAAACATTGCATTTCGCTTGAATGCAAACAACAATTTATTCAGAGCTTTTTGAAACGTCATTCGAAGGTGTTAATATAGATGATGAAAATTTTCAAAATAATTTTCGATTAAATTTACAATCAAAACAACGTCAGCCAAGTGACAAGGTTGCTAAATCATTGACGATAGACATAGAGAAATCTAAGGAGATTAACTGTGTGAACGTACTTGAGGCCGCTGAGAATATTAATCTTGATCTAGATAACTGAGTTTCCAATATTTTGTCCAAAGTTGATAACTTAAAACAGAAAAATACACAACTCTTCGATTCAGTAAATCCCACATGTGCTAATACCACTACACAGAATCAATCATTGATTGAACGATTGAATCGAAAGTCGGTGGAAATATTTGATTTGAGGGAACAAATTTGTGATAAAAATTTGGCTTTGACTGAGTTAAAGGAAACACTTCGTACCCTAAAAGGTAAGAATGTTGTGGATAACGCAGCCACTGTCTCAGCATCGTCCTCTGGTGCAATCAAAAGGAACCTCATCGCCGTCATACCACTTAACAAGGGCCCTAGGACTAAACCATCTCTAACATTAGTCACTAAAGATAAGGCAAAATCAAAGCCAGCTTCTAATATTCCCGTGTTTCCTTTTACAGGAGTAAGCACCACTACTAAGGCTCAAAGATCTAAGCTTAAAAGAAACAAGAAGAATGATAGGATCTTGCCCCCATCTCGTAGTCAAGTGAAGAAGAAAGTAGAAGCCCGCCCTAGGAATGTTATTTCTATTTTGAATAAAAAGAATCATGTAGCTAAATCTAAAGGCTCTGCGGTTGTGCATCGTTCTAAGCCTACTGTGAATTCTAATTTGAATTGTTGGAATTAAAATGAATGTATGTTCTCTAGTCGTCATGATTCTTGCCTTATTGATCATGTATATGAGATGGATGCCCGTAAAAATGGTTTAGAATGGAAACCGACTGGGAAAGTGTTAACCCAATATGGTTGGATGTGGCGCCCCACTGGTAGAACTTTCACTATAGTAGGAAATGTGTGCCCTTTAACTAGGATCACTCCCACTAAAGCGAAGAAAGCATGCCCTTTAACTAGGCGTACCAAGGCTACCAAAACACAAGCGTGTCCTTTAACTAGGAACACCGACACTACTGTAGGAAACAAGTGCCCTTTAAATAGGTCTACTCCCACTGTAGTGCCCGCTAATACTACAAAACCTTAGAAAGTTGGAACAGTAAAACCTGTTAGTGGTAAAACTCACATTAGAAAACGCAGGAAATCTAAGGATAACACAAATGTTAGCAATTCTGATAATTTTATATATGTATCTACTAACAATCCGGAACCAATAGTTTCCAATGCATTGTCTACTGTTGTTACTGAAAACAGGTGGTCCAAATTGTTCTTTGGTATTTGGACTCTAGTTGCTCCAAGCATAAGACCGGAGATTGCTCTTAGCTCAGAAAATTCGTCAGCAAGTCTCTTGGTACGGTTCGATTTGGAAATGATCATATTGCAAAGATAATGGGTTATGGTGAATATTATATTGGGAATGTTATAATTTCAAGAGTGTATTATGTGGAAGGTCTCGGTCACAATTTATTTTATGTGGGATAATTTTGTGATGCAAACCTAGAAGTTGCTTTTCGAGAGCATACCTGCTTCATTCGTAATTTGGAAGGGGTTGATTTATTGAAAGATACTCGAGGGAATAATTTGTACACTTTGTCTCTACAAGATATGATGGCCGCTTCTCCCGTATGTCTTCTCTCCAAAGCATCGAAGACAAAGTCATGGTTATGGCATCGACGGGTATCTCATCTTAACTTTGACGCTATTAATCATTTGGCGAAAAACAAACTTGTTCATGGTCTTCCTAAACTTACATTTCACAAGGACCATTTGTGTTCCGCGTGTACAATGGGGAAAAGCACTCAGAAATCATACAAACCCAAGAATGAAGACACCAACCAAGAGAAACTTTATTTGTTGCATATGGATCTTTGTGGGCCAATGCGTGTTGAAAGTCTTAGTGGTAAAAAGTACATCCTCGTCATTGTCGATGATTACTCTCGGTCTACATGGGTGAAATTTCTTACAAAAAAAATGAGGCACCTAAATTCATCATCGGATTTCTCAAGATGATTCAAGTGCGTCTCAACACTACTGTCCGACGTATTCGTACAGATAATGGAACTGAATTTGTGAATCAATCTTGCGTAATTATTATGAAGAAGTTGGCATATCTCATGAAACATCCGTTGCTCGCACTCCACAACAAAACAATGTCGTTGAAAGGCGAAATCGCACACTTATGGAAGCTGCTCGAACGATGTTAATTTACGCAAAGGCTCCATTGTTTTTATGGGCATAAGTAGTATCTACAGCAGTTTTCACCCAAAACCGGTCACTAATTCGTAAGCGCCATGGTAAAACACCTTATGAGCTTCTACATGGAAAAGTACCAGATTTATCATATCTTCATGTATTTGGTTCTCTTTGCTATCCAAATAATGATGGTGACAATTTGGGAAAACTTCAACCCAAGGCTGATATTTGTATTTTCATTGGTTATGCACCCACAAAGAAGGCATACCGAATTTACAATCGTAATTCTCGTAAGATCCTCAAAACTATGAATGTTGATTTTGATAAGCTGACAGCAATGGCTTCTGAGCAAAGCAGTTCTGAACCCGCACTTCATGAAATGGGACCCAGTAACATTAGCTCTGGTCTTGTCCCAAACAACCCTTCCTCATCATCATTTACACCACCTTATATGAATGAATGGGATTCACTATTTCAACCGTTCTTTGATGAATTCTTTACTTCTCCAAGTATTGTTGCTCCAGAACCTGAAGTAATAGCTCCGGTTACCGAAGTTGTAGCTCTAGCAACCGAAGCACAAACAGATACGTCTACACCTATAATTGGTCAAGATATACCTTCACCAAGTAATTCTCAACCAACACACGAATCAACTACCCATGACAAGCATATTGATGATGAAGAGGATGATGATGATCACGATTTGAAATTCACTCAAATGCGTGAACTTCCATTCTTTGGTGTACCAATTCCCGACTCTAATCAAGCCGGGTCGTCCACCTCAGAGGAAGCTCCTACTACGGTCTACTCCAATCCACGGGTTCGTGAACATGACAACAAGTGGACAAAGGATCATCTTATTGATTCTATTATTAGTGACAGTCGTCCGGTATCCACACGAATTCAGTTACAAGAAAGTGCAATGTTTGGTCATTTTGATGCTTTTCTTAGTGAAGTTGAACCTAAGACGTGGCAACAAGCATTTACCAAATCTTGTTGGATAGAAGCCATGCAAGAAGAACTTAATGAATTTGTACGTCTTGAAGTATGGGAACTTGTCCCATGCCCGGATCAAGTGTAATTACTCACTATGAAATGGGTTTATAAGGTGAAACTCGACGAGTTAGGCGGAATATTGAAGAACAAAGCTCGACTAGTAGCTCGTGGATACAAGCAATTATTGGGCATCGAATTTATGGAATCCTTTGCACCTGTTGCCCGTTTGGAAGCTATTAGACTATTCCTTTTTTATGCAACCTACATGAATATGATCGTCTATCAGATGGATGTGAAAACGGCATTTCTTAATGGTGAAATCAAGGAAGAGGTCTATGTTCAACAACCGGATGGTTTTGTGAATTCTAAATATCCTAATCATGTGTACAAGCTTAAGAAGGCTCTCTATGGGTTGAAGCAAGCTCCACGCGCATGGTATGATCTATTGTCACAATTCATCATTACGCAAGGCTTCGCTAAAGGCAAGGTGGATCCCACGCTGTTCATTTAGAAACGAGGTAAAGATATGATTATGGTACAAATATATGTTGATGATATTATATTTGCTGCCTCGACCCAAACCTTATCCGATGAGTTTGGGACACTCATGTCTTCAAAGTTTAAGATGTCAATGATGGGCAAGGTATCATTCTCCTTAGGTCTTCAGATATCTCAGAATCCCAGAGGCATATTTATCAATCAATCCAAGTATGCCCTTGAATCGCTAAATAAGTACAAGATGGAATCTTGCGACCCCGTGGATACTCCAATGGTGGAACGAACTAAGCTTGATGCAGATCCACATGGAGTTGCCGTTGATCCGACACTTTATCGTGGAATGATCGGTACCCTTCTCTATATCACAACTAGTCGACCTGATCTTCAGTTTGCTATATGTATGTGTTCTCGGTATCAAACTCAGCCTACTGAGTTACACTTAGCCACTGTTAAACGGATCTTTTGGTATCTTAAGGGAACCATTAATCGGGGACTTTGGTATTCGAAGGTGATGAGACTGCTTTTATACATAGTCTCATCGTTCAAAAAGGGCTTTAAATGCATAAAATATCATGAAATTTTCCAAATATATGCTTGTGTTTGTTGCTTGTGTATTTTAGGTACAGATATTGAGAAAATGACAAAAGATCACAAGAATCATACGAAAACGAACACGGGAAACGAAGCCGCACAATGAACCAAGCCCTAATGAAGATTTTCCAAAGAAAACCCTTGAAGATTTGAAGATTATGCAAGAAGGATCCTCCAATATTGAATAATTGACACTTTAAACCCTTGTATCTTCATAATTACAAGATTGGTCCCTAAAGTTTGTCAAAATTACGAAAAGGGCCCTCCACTTTGAAGAATTGGCAATTTTAGTCCCTCAACAAAACTAAATTGTCAATATTAGTCCTCCTCAAATTCAAACATACCATGAAGAACTTCAAGTTACAATAAATCACAAGATTGGTCCTTTAAAAATGTCAAAATTACCAAAAGGACCCTTGACATTAAAGAAATGGCAAAAATGGTCCCTCATAAATCATGACTTGGCAATTTCAGTCCTCCAAGAAGTCAACAAGACAAGTCAAGACCATTATCAATGAAGAAAATGCCAAATCAGTCCTTCAAGAATCAAGAAATGGCAAGAAATACCCCTGAAATCACTTTACAAAACTTTTTGGGGCAAAAGTGTGAAGTTAAAAACTTCAATAACAAAGAAATCCGGATTTTGGCTAGTTTATTTGCAAGTGACAAGAGAAGGAAAAGTGAGGGGCTTAAATGGGCAGACACGAAACTTACCTTAACCAGTAGTGGGGTGACACGTGCCCCACTACCTCCTCTCCACCAATCAGCTTCCACCATCCTTCCACATCACCATCCCACTCACAACTAATTAAACTAACCCTGGATTAATTTAATCCTTGGCGCTAAACACCCACTTTTAGACCAAAAACGGATTAAACACATGTTCTTCATGTTCATCGTCAGATTTGGGTTTTTCTTAAATACTAAGAATTAAGTGCTAAAACCTTCCAGATTTATGATTAACCTTACCTTAATCACATCCCACACCTAAAACCCTTGGCCAATTCACTCAACAAGTCACATGAGTTCCCTCCTTCACATGGTTTTGAAGATACTGCCAAAACCTCTGCCACATCCAACGTCCAAGATTAAAGGTTGAAACTTAAGCTTATTTTGAACCTTTGATGCAATTACAACAGCTATTACATCTACAAACTGCCAAAAATCCATCACATGTTCAAGAATCTTCAAGCTACTCAAAGGGCATTTTTGGGACTTCACCACCAATTAGGGTTACGTTTTTATGCTTTGTAGTAGTCACTTGTAGCCTATATAAAGGCATTTAGGCTTTCATTTACAATTTGCTCTTGAATTTTCCTTGTTCACTTTTCTGTAAATCATATATTCAAGTTAATGAAATGTGTTTGAAATTGTGAAGAAAACTCAAGTGCCAATCATTATATCTTCTTGTTATTGTTCTTTGTTTACTAATCTTTAATCTTAAAACCTGTTTTCAAAGGAGTGTGCAAAAGTTTGCATATTTTCCTTGAATCTGGATATTTTGCTAAGTCTTGTTCAAACCTTGGAATTCTTGGGCTATAAAGCTGATAATAACATCCTGATATTGTGACATCAAGGTGTTGTGAAGCTTATAACTTGGGGATAATCAAGTGTGGAGAACTAAGGTTGCATTAATCAAGGATTTTCCACTTTTTTGTTTTGATATTTGTGCTTCTAACCTTGTTGAATCTTAGCAGGGTTGTTTGTGGAAGCTTGGGCTTGTTCTTGCTAGCACATAAGCTCAAAATTCGTGGGTGTGGATGTACATCCATGAGGTTTGCACCCTTAATCTCAAAATCTGATAAAAAAATTGGATATTTGTGATATTTGTGTGTTGGTTTGTGTTGCTTGTTTTGACTGCTTTTGACCTAAGACTTTGGGAACACATAGAGTGTATGCATGCTTAGGGCTAAAAAGGGTTTAAACATAGTTAATATATCCTGTTAACAAGATTTAGGGGTTTAAATTTGGCTTGGTGGTCAAATACATCAGCAAGTGTTCATAACTGCATGTTCAAGTCTGGTGCATGGCTGGTGCTTAAATTAATTAACTGTACTAATTGGCTGTTTGAGAGTGTGATTTCTTTGTTGTTATTGACTCCTTATGATTAACTGATCATTTGGGTGCCTTTGTGAAACTTGAATCCACAAAAAAGTCATACAAGACAAAAAGTCAATTAAGTCAAGCAGTGGAAAAAGTTTCCACTGCTCAGACACCAAAACTAGCCCCTGCTAGTGTAATTTTTGAACCAGCTTATTAATAAGCCATATTGGCTTATTTAGACCTGCAACAACTTACTTTTTGTGATCAATCTTCCTTATTTGACCCATTTGTTTGAACTGGAGCTTATCAGACCTTGGCTTTGACTTTTTGCTAGAAAACTCATAAAGTTAACTTTTAATTAAGTACTTATTTGCTTATTCCAGATTATTGAGTGGGCTTATTTGAAAACTTTTTGTTGATTAAGCTTAGTTATGTCATTTAAAAGCTTTTGAAACTTGAATCAGCTCTTGGGGTGGCCTAGAACTCGAAAACGACTATTTTGTCGTTTTGTGAAGATAGCTTATTGCTTTTTCAGGCTTATTCCTTGTGCTTATTTCAATTTTATTTTTACAGAACTCTTAAGTAACTCAAAAGAAGCTTGTGTGTCTAATTTGAGCTTATGGCATCAGCTTATAACATTTGGATTTTTAATATTATTTTATTATTATTTTATTATTAAAAATTAAAATTTAGATTTTCAAGTTTTTATATTTTTCTTAGGTTAAATACATTAAGTTAGGAATTTTACAATTTTTAGAATATTTTTATTGTCATTAGATTAATTTTTATAATTATTTTAAATTTAAATAGTTTTTAATTGTTTTTAAATAGTTTTTATTAGTTTTAAAATTTTCAAAAATAGTTTTAAATTAAGTTAAGTCATTTTAGAGGTTTACAATCGAAAAAATCTCATTTTGGGCTTTTTGTTAATTAAATTGATTTTTTGGGCTTTAATTATCATTAAAAAATATTATTTAATTAAATGAAAGGTTTGGGTGATTTTTAATTTTTTGTAAACTCTAATTACATTATTTAGGATTTATTGCAATTTTCTAGGAATTTTTAGGGTAAATTTTTATTTTTGCTACTTTTTACGGTTTTACGTGTACGACATATCGTCTTAGTTTAATTCGTCATCGTAACCATCATTCTCTTCTTATCTCATTTCTATTTTCTTTTCTCATAATCATAATCACATCATTAATCATCTCTTAACACACACACCAAGCCTCCTTGAGATCGATCCCCACTTTGGGTCATAACTTGTGGTTTTCCTAAATCACTTGTTAATACTTACCCTAATTACGCTTTGTTTTCCTAAACAAGGTTGTAAAATACTTCAATATCATTTTAGCGCCGCTTCCGGGGAGGCGTGTTGTGTTTTGATTTGGCAATTGTTGTTTTTATATATAGCCATAATATCTATTTGTATTAGTAGCACTCTACTAATACGCATTATCGGTTTTTCGTTTTATGTGTGAATATTATTAATATATTGTATACGTAGAACAATAAATTCACAAGTACTCCAATAGTGTGAAAACACAACCTTGACTTGGGAGGTTATTACCCAATCATTGTATTCGAATCTCAAACAAGAAAGAAAGGCAAAAATAGATAAATACTTTCGTGAAGCTCGATTTTGAAAAATACAAACTATAAGGTGGGTATAAGGCGGGTATTATAAAATATACCCTAAGGAAAAAGGCTCTTAAGTGCTTCGCGCCGCCTCGTTTCCCCGCTTGCTTGTGAGTATTTTAAGATTGAAAGCTAATCGAGGGTTTTGCCGCCCAAAGTATTATTAAGTATCATATATACTTTCTTGGTTTCATTGATTAAACCCTCTTGAACGTTTTGGTGTTCCACCAACGTTCTAAAGTCATCGAAGGCGTTCACTTCACGTGATCGTTTTCATTCCTTGAGGCTTCTTTAATCAAGAGATTTGATTAAGGAGGAGATTTGTAGATTTTAGTCTACTTAATACAATCACAAAAATCCAAAAAAAGTAAAAACAATCAAAAACCACAAAAGAAAATTGGAAAAATATAGAACACCAAAAAGAATCTTCTTTGCTCATCCCCTCGTTTTACGTGACGTTTATGCAAACCCGCAACCAAGCAAGACGTACACGTAAACGTAGAAACCGAAAGGAGTCAACACCTACTCCAAATCTTTCTAGTGAGGATTCTCCTATTGACGAACCTATCGTAAGAGAGGAACCAACCATGGAGAATCGAACTATGATGGAGTTACTTCAAGCACCCACCGAGGGTTATGAAGAGGCTATTGTAATTCCCGCTATCCTTGCGGAGAATTTTGAAGTGAAAACGGGTTTGTTTTCGATGATCCAAAACAACAAATTCCATGGTGATGAAAAGGACAACCCGCACAACCATATCCGCCAATTCAATCGTCTTACCGCCACTTGCAAATTTAAGGATGTTGCTAATGAATCGATTAAGATGATGCTTTTTCCGTATTCCTTAGCGAGGCCCGCTAAAATTTGGTTAGAGAAAGAGCCACCCAATTCTATATTGACGTGGAAGGATCTCGTCTCAAAATTTGTGAACAAATTTTTCCAGCCCTCTAAGACTACGCATTTGAAAAACGAGATTTCAAAATTTTCACAAGAATTTAATGAGAGTTTTTCAACGACTTGGAATAGGTTTAAGGAAATGTTACACGAGTGTCCTCATCACGGTTTTTCCGATTTGCCATCAAATTGACACGTTTTACAATGGACTTAATGATCATGAAAAGGGATTATCTAAATGCCGCCGCGGGTGGTAATTTTTTGTGTAAAACGGTTGAGGAAGCTTTGGTGATAATTGAGAATAGATCTAAGGTGTATAGTCCTCGTAGCACGTCGAGTGTTCGTAAGGCTTCGTCTTCGGCTTCACCTTCTTTGTCTAATACCATCGATGCTTTCCAAATTGAGGCGAACTTGGAAAACAAAATCTTTGATAAGCTTAAAGGACTTTTAATTGAATTCAAAGTTGGTGAACAAAGTGCTCCCACTACGGCTAAAGCGTTTGAGGCTTCATGTATGTATTGTGGTGGAGGTCATGATTTCTCCGAGTGCATTACCAACAGTGGTAACACTTCGAGTGCCTACGCGGCCACGGGAACTTACAACCAAAACAGTCAAGTTACCCGCTCTAATCAATTGACTCCACCGGGTTTTGCTTCAAATCAAAATGCTAACAACAACTATCAAAACAATCAAGTTGGTTGATAGGTGTGAAAACACCCATCCTTTTTACCACTTAATTACAATAATAACCGAGCCAAAACGTGTATTTTATGTCATTTATGTCGGAATTATGCGTGGTTTGTGTTTTTGTTGTAATTTAGGACGAAAAAGTGAAAAGTGGAGAAAACACGGCATTCACGGGCTTTTATCGAAGAAAAAGACGAAAGATGAAGTCGAAAGATCAAGAGTGGAAAAAGAACGGAAGTCCAAGACCAATTCTGAAGATTTATCGAAGAAAAAGTCAAAAGACGGAAGTTTACTAAAAGCCGAAGAACTCGAGTCTTATTTATGAAGAAAATTCAAGATGAATTCAAAGAAATCCCGAGACAAAGTCATTAAGTCTAAGATTAACAAACAATTAAGAAGAAAAGGACTTAAGTGTGCAAATAAGGAAAAGAGGAAAGAGGGAGGAAGCTTCCTAAGCTCCTCCCTAATCACCCCTATATATAGTTTTAGCTAGTTTCATTTTCATGTTGTTGGTGGCTTGACAAACCACTCTTCCACCATTTTCATTTCTTGTTAATTACTTTCTTGTATTTTAATTACTTGATATGCACCTTTAATCATTTAATTTTTCAAGTAAGTTTTCATTTATTGTTCTTAATCTTTACTTTTCTTGTTTAATTTCTCATCTTCCTTTCTTGATTCTAGTTTACTTTTGGTGCGAATTACATATGATCCGTGTTGTTCATTAATGTTTTCGTGCTTAAAAAGTTAATCTTTTTATAGTTTGATTTAAAAGTTTGTTTATTTTAAGTTTAGATAAGTTATAATTTGAGCTTATTTAGTCTTTTTCACATTAGATTCGTTTAAGTTTTGGTTTTAGCTTATCCTAGTAGCTTATTACCTTTTGCTTAAATTTCGGATCAAGAGAGTAATCGGAAAGGGTATTAAACCCTTTTCCGATCAGCACATTCCGACCAGCACCATTACCCTCATTCCGATCACTAGATCGGAAAAGGGTTTAGCTATTCCGATTGGGTTCAAGTTTTGGGTTATTCCGATTGTATGCATATTGCTATTATTCCGATTGATGGGCTTTTGTGACATTCCGATTGAGTTTAATTTGCACATTCCGATTGGATCCATTCCCAGTATTCCGATCATGTCCATTTCTTAATATTCCGATTGCAACATTCCGATCGGACGACATTCCGATCGGATCCTTATGGATTCCGATCAGGTGTATTCCGATGGAATGTTTTTTTTTTTGTTTTAGTGTTAAGCCTGTTTGTTTTTCCGCCACTTTACTCGTTTTGTCTTTAGTCTATTTTAATTACGTCTTGCATTTTTATTTAATTGTCAATTTACGTTTCGTTAAGCTTTAATTTTACGTCATTTAAATTCTCGTCATTTACTTTTAAAGTTTTAAATATTGCACCGTTTACATTTCAACTAGTTTTAGATTTAATTACTTGTCATTTATTTTTAAAGTCTTGCACATTTATTTTAAACAACCAAAAATATTATTTTCACCAAGAACAACTGAGTCGCACATTAAACCAGAAATCAATTTGATTAGACACCGAGAAAACGAACTTTTCAACGAGTAAAAATTCACTCTAGCTAGTATCCTTAACCGTGTAGACCTTAATTGGTTTATTGGGCTAAGCATCCACGAGTCTCATTCCTTGAGATTTTAAATTGTGGAGAACGAGAAATGATAGAGTTGGTTACAAGTTTGGTATTCTTTCATTAACTTATGTGAGTTAATTATGATCTTTTTCTCCCCTCGCTTGTAAATAAATAGATGCAATAAGTAAGGTCGTACGATTTGAAAAGGTACTTAGCTTCTAGCCCAAGATCGTTTAAAAGTTGCTCGGTAATGATAAGAGTTCATAGCCAAGGCATAACTTATGAAGCGGGGCGCGAAGATTGGCGAGTCCGAAAAGGCCCTAACAAGGCATGAGGCTTCAATTTTATTGCTGAAGATCCAAAGTGATGTGAAAAGCATTATTCCCAAAATCAATATGAAGGATCAAGACTCACGACAAAAAGCAATCAACTCCCATAAAGATCATGGAGAAGTCTATCCGAAAAGACCCTAACAAGGTATGAGGATAAATAGATCCAAGTCCGAAAAGGAGGCGGATCGTTGTATCTCAAAATCCCAATTAGAGATTGAAGAAATAATCATGAAGTCATGGTCAACAAAGTTGGAGTACCCCTCAAAAATCTCCAAGTGAAGAAATGCTATAACGAAGAGAAGACCATTATCTCAAAAACGTCTCTCGAAGATATGAAGTATGAAGTACATGCCAAATATCGGCCCGAGAAAGGTCTCAAATCGTGAACCAAGTTATGCCAAGATATGAACTTTTTGATATCCCGAGAAGCAGTTTTAAGAGATTTTGTCCTTTAGCTAACTATTGATCAAATCTCCTACTTTGCTTTCAGCCTAAATAAATTATCGAAATAAGTCAACAATGCATCCTCGTGATCATTCAAGACATCAATAAAATATAAGATATACTCGTAGGAATAAGGGAGTTTAAGTGATTAATTGAACCACATGAGTAAATGTTTGTTATGCTAACTTGTACTAACAATGATCTTGTTTTTAAGCTTGGCATGGGGAACGTGAAACTTGAGGGTGATGAACATTCATGACACACAAGCCCTAATGTAAGTCTTAGATTTCTTTACAAGTTTCTTCCTTGTTGCATCTTGTTATTTTCTATCTTTTTTATTTTCCTTAGTTGTTTAATAAAGGCCAAGGTAGGTTGATTATGATGGAAAGTGTAAAACGTGCTTTGTAACTAATGCATTGCATGAGGACATTGCAATGGTTAAGTGTAGGGGATTTGATAGGTGTGAAAACACCCATCCTTTTTACCACTTAATTACAATAATAACCGATCCAAAACGTGTATTTTATGTCATTTATGTCGGAGTTATGCGTGGTTTGTGTTTTTGTTGTAATTTAGGACGAAAAAGTGAAAAGTGGAGAAAACATGGCATTCACGGGCTTTTATCAAAGAAAAAGACGAAAGATGAAGTCGAAAGATCAAGAGTTGAAAAAGAACGGAAGTCCAAGACCAATTCTGAAGATTTATCGAAGAAAAAGTCAAAAGACGGAAGTTTACTAAAAGCCGAAGAACTCGAGTCTTATTTATGAAGAAAATTCAAGATGAATTCAAAGAAATCTCGAGACAAAGTCATTAAGTCCAAGATTAACAAACAATTAAGAAGAAAAGGACTTAAGTGTGCAAATAAGGAAAAGAGGAAAGAGGGAGGAAGCTTCCTAAGCTCCTCCCTAATCACCCCTATATATAGTTTTAGCTAGTTTCATTTTCATGTTGTTGGTGGCTTGACAAACCACTCTTCCACCATTTTCATTTCTTGTTAATTACTTTCTTGTATTTTAATTACTTGTTATGCACCTTTAATCATTTAATTTTTCGAGTAAGTTTTCATTTATTGTTCTTAAATCTTTACTTTTCTTGTTTAATCTCTCATCTTCCTTTCTTGATTCTAGTTTACTTTTGGTGCGAATTACATATGATCCGTGTTGTTCATTAATGTTTTCGTGCTTAAAAAATTAATCTTTTTATAGTTTGATTTAAAAGTTTGTTTATTTTAAGTTTAGATAAGTTGTAATTTGAGCTTATTTAGTCTTTTTCACATTAGATTCGTTTAAGTTTTGGTTTTAGCTTATCCTAGTAGCTTATTACCTTTTGCTTAAATTTCGGATCAAGAGAGTAATCGGAAAGGGTATTAAACCCCTTTCCGATCAGCACATTCCGACCAGCACCATTACCCTCATTCCGATCACTAGATCGGAAAAGGGTTTAGCTATTCCGATTGGGTTCAAGTTCTGGGTTATTCCGATTGTATGCATATTGCTATTATTCTGATTGATGGGCTTTAGTGACATTCCGATTGAGTTTAATTTGCACATTCCGATTGGATCCATTCCCAGTATTCCGATCATGTCCATTTCTTAATATTCCGATTGCAACATTCCGATCGGACGACATTCCGATCGGATCCTTATGGATTCCGATCAGGTGTATTCCGATGGAATGTTTTGTTTTGTTTTAGTGTTAAGCCTGTTTGTTTTTCCGCCACTTTACTCATTTTGTCTTTAGTCTATTTTAGTTACGTCTTGCATTTTTATTTAATTGTCAATTTACGTTTCGTTAAGCTTTAATTTTACTTCATTTAAATTCTCGTCATTTACTTTTAAAGTTTTAAATATTGCACCGTTTATATTTCAACTAGTTTTAGCTTTAATTACTTGTCATTTATTTTTAAAGTCTTGCACATTTATTTTAAACAACCAAAAATATTATTTTCACCAAGAACAACTGAGTCGCACATTAAACCAGAAATCAATTCGATTAGACACCGAGAAAACGAACTTTTCAACGAGTAAAAATTCAGTTATTATTGGTTTTAAAAGCAATTACAAAGGAAACTATGGGAATCAAGGGGCTAATAATCAAGTTTCAAACAAAAATCAAAGTGATTTTCAAAACAACAACAAAGGTTTGCAAATTTTGAAAGATCTTCCAAATGAATTTGTTGAATACGCTAATGGAAACGATGCTAGGTTTGACAACATTCCAAGAGAAATCATTAGCCTAAGATCCGAGTTTAAGAACGACTTGAAGAAGGAGCTGAAAAATGATTTAGCAAATGAGCTTAAAATCCATACAAACAAAATGGAAGGAAATGTAACTAGGTTACAACAAAACCAACAAAAAATGGAACAAGGGCAACATGAAATTAAGCAAGAAATGATTAAGGCCGAGAAGAGGCAATCCATGTTTGAGGACAAAATTTCATCTATGTTTGAGGCTATTATATGCAAACCGTCTTCGAGTAGTCTTCCTAGTAACACCATATCGAACCCTAAGGGAGAGATG
The DNA here is from genome assembly GCA_025667525.1 of Glebionis coronaria. Lineage (NCBI taxonomy): Eukaryota > Viridiplantae > Streptophyta > Magnoliopsida > Asterales > Asteraceae > Glebionis > Glebionis coronaria. Next base: position 149,445,994 of record CM046876.1, read on the forward strand.
AAAGTGATTACCACACGTAGTGGTAAGACACTCAAGGAACCGACTCCTCAACCAATTGCTCTTACGGAGGATGCAATTGAGGAAGAACCCGAGGTGGTGGTCGAAAAGGAGCATGTCCAAATCCCACGAAGTATCGCTCAAGCCACACCTACGGTTGACCTATTACCAACATTGGAACCCGAGATTCCAAAGGCTATGCCTATGCCTCAACCTACACCACCTTTGCCCTATCCATCAAGACTTAGAAAGGAGAAACGTCAAGAGCGCGATAATTACCAATTTGATCTTTTTATGAAAATGTTTCGTGATTTGCATTTTAATGTGAGTTTCGTCGATGCTTTGGTCATGATGCCTCGATTTGCCGCTAACTTTAAGAGTATGTTGAACAACAAGGAGAAATTGCAACAATTGTCTAGTTGTTCATCGGTTTATCTTAATCGCATACCTCAAAAAGTCGGTGATCCCGGTAAATTCTTGATCCCTTGTGCAATCCAAGATATGGAAGAATGCTATGCCTTGGCCGATCTTGGTGCTAGCATTAACTTGATGCCACTTGCTATCTTCAAGTCGCTCAATCTTTCTAATCTTACTCCTTCACTAATGTCTATCGAGTTGGCCGACCATTCCACGATTCCCGCATGTGGAGTGGCGGAAGACGTTTTTGTGAAAGTGGGAAAGTTCTATTATCCGGTAGACTTTATCGTTTTCGATATTCCCACGGATCCTCAAGTTCCTCTCATTTTAGGTCGTTCGTTTTTAGATACGTCTATGGCTTTGATCGATGTGCATGCTAGAAAGATCACCTTACGTTTCAACGATGAGGAACTTGTTATAAACGCAACTCAAAATTCTCAAATTTCTCATGTTTATTCCGTTGCAACCATAAACCTCGTTGATATGATTAACGTTGTTTGCGAGGAATTTTCACAAGAAGTTTTAGGTTTTGGTGATGATGAAAATAGTGGCAATCCCTCTATGTTAGATCCTATTCTTGATAACTCGACACCAACCTTCACTCCATTTGAAGGTGGTGGTTTTATGTTGGAAGAATTCGATGTTCCACGTACTTGTAACGAAGACCTCGACAATGATGAGGACTTCTCGATTATCAAAGATTTTCTTAACGATTTCCCATTTCCTCCACCCGAGGAGGTTATGAGTATCGAGCCCAAATCTTCAATTGAGGAACCACCTATCCTCGAGTTGAAAGATTTACCTCCTCATCTCGAATATGTCTTTTTAGAGGAGGACAAGTTGCCGGTTATTATTTCGAAAGAACTTTCAAATGATGAAAAAACCGCACTTGTCGATGTTCTAAAGGATCACAAAGGGGCAATTGCGTGGAAGTTATCCGACATTAAGGGGATCGATCCCAAACTTTGTACCCACAAAATCTTAATGGAGGAGGATTACAAGCCCGCAATCCAATGTCAAAGGAGGGTGAACCCCAAAATTCACGACGTCATCAAAAAGGAAGTCCTAAAACTCCTTGACGCGGGAATGATTTACCCTATTTCCGATAGCCCTTGGGTGAGTCCCATTCATTGTGTCCCTAAGAAGGGAGGAATGACCGTTGTGCCAAACGATTCCAACGAGTTAATTCCCACTAGACTCGTGACCGGATGGAGAGTGTGCATTGACTATCGTAAGTTGAATGAAGCCACTCGAAAAGACCATTTTCCCTTGCCCTTCATGGACCAAATGTTGGAGCATCTTGCGGGAAACGATTTCTATTGCTTTTTAGATGGTTTTTTCGGTTACTTCCAAATCCCCATCGATCCTCGTGATCAAGAAAAAACTACGTTTACGTGTCCATATGGAACGTTTGCCTATCGTAGAATGCCATTCGGACTTTGCAATGCACCGGGAACCTTTCAAAGGTGCATGATGGCTATTTTTCATGATATGATCGAGAAGACGATGGAAGTCTTCATGGATGACTTTTCCGTGTTTGGTAGTTCGTTCACTTCATGTTTGTCGAATCTTGAGAGAATGTTGAAACGTTGTGAGGAAACCAACCTTGTGCTTAATTGGGAAAAATGTCATTTTATGGTTAAAAGTGGAATCGTCTTAGGGCACAAGGTTTCGAAAGAGGGGATTGAGGTAGATCAAGCTAAGGAAGACGTCATCGCCAAATTACCTCATACCAAAACCGTTAAGGGAGTTAGGAGTTTCCTAGGCCACGCGGGCTTTTATCGTCAATTCATCAAGTATTTTTCAAAGATCTCTCGACCTATTACACATCTCCTTGAAAAAGATGCACGTTTTGTCTTTGAAGAAGATTGTGTAAGAGCCTTTGAAATCCTTAAGAGGAAACTTACCGAAGCTCCCATTCTTGTTGCTCCCAATTAGAACCTCCCCTTTGAGCTCATGTGTGATGCTAGTGACTACGCTATTGGGTCCGTATTGGGGAAACGTCATGAGAAGCACTTCTTGCCTATTCACTATGCTAGCAAGACGATGACCGAGGCTCAACTAAAATACACTACAACGGAGAAGGAATTCCTTGTCGTGGTGTATGCATTTGAGAAATTTCGACCTTATCTCATCTTGACGAAATGCATAGTGTATACGGATCATTCGGCTATCAAGTATCTTATGGCTAAGCAAGATGCTAAGCCGAGACTACTTTGTTGGATTCTCCTCCTTCAAAAATTTGATCACAAAATCGTTGACAAAAAAGGAGCCGAGAATCTAGCGGCCGATCATCTTTCTCGTTTGGAAGATCCTCACCAAAGTGTTTACGAGCCCAAGGAAATCACCGAAACATTTCCACTCGAGACACTTAGTGTAGTAAATTCTAAGCTTGATTCTTCCACCCCATGGTTTGCGGACATCGCAAATTACCATGCGGGCAACTTCATCATCAAGGGTATGACGACTCAAGAAAAACGAAAATTCTTTCGTGACATCAAGTTCTACTTTTGGAACGACCCTTACTTGTTTCGAACTTGTGCGGATCAAATTATTCGACGTTGTGTCTTTGGTACCGAAGCTTATAACATCCTTAGAGCTTGTCACGAGGGACCCACGGGTGGTCACCATGGTGATAATCTCACGGCTAAGAAGGTCTTTGATGTCGGTTTCTTTTGGCCTACTATTTACCGAGATGCACATGAGCTTGTGAAGTCGTGTGACTCATGCCAACGACAAGGAAAAGCCTCACAAAAAGATGAAATGCCACAAAATATCATCCAAGTGTGTGAGATCTTTGAGGTTTAGGGCATCGACTTTATGGGGCAGTTCCCATCGTCTCGTGGTAATAAGTACATCCTTGTCGCGGTTGACTACCTATCTAAGTGGGTGGAAGCTAAGGCTTTGCCAACCAATGATGCTCGTGTGGTAGTTAAGTTTTTGAAAAGCTTGTTTTCTCGGTTTGGAACCCCTCGTGCGATCATAAGCGATCGTGGAACCCATTTTCGTAACGACCAATTTGAAAGGGTCCTAAGGAAATATGGGGTTACAGATTGGATTTCTACGGCTTATCACCCACAAACGAGTGGGAAACTCGAGGTTTCAAACCGAGCGTTGAAGAGGATCTTGGAGAGATCGATTGGGGAAAACCGACAATCTTGGTCAGATAAGTTGGACGATGCTTTATGGTCCTTTAGGACCGCTCATAAGACGCCCATTGGGTGCACTCCTTATAAGCTTGTGTATGGGAAAAATTGTCACTTGCCAATTGAATTGGAACACAAGGCTTATTGGGCCCTAAAGCATTGTAATGATGATACGGAGACCGCGGGAAAACACCAGAAAATGCAATTAAATGAATTGGATGAATTAAGGGATATTGCTTATGAAAATTCATTGATTTATAAAGAAAAGACTAAAAAGTTGCATCATTCAATAATTAAAAACCGGGTTTTTAACATTGGGGATCAAGTTTTGCTTTTTAATTTCTGGTTTGAAAATCTTTTCCGGTAAGTTGAAATCCCGTTGGTCCGGTCCATTCACCGTGACTCAAGTTTTTCCTTATAGTGACTCAAGTTTTTCCTTATGGGACCATCGAGCTAGCTCAAAATGATGGCCCCAATTTCAAGGTGAATGGACATAGGTTGAAGCACTAATTTGGCAGGGAAGTTCCATCCTTGAACTACCTCGACCAAATCACCTTCCCCAATGATAATTAGTATTGAGGGGATCGATTCGAGCTCATGACTCGGTAATAAAAAACGAGGTGCCTCGTGGGGGAGTCCCATGCTTATCCTATGTACATATTATCGCTTTCTAATGTAGTAACGTGTGGGGATTTGTGCCTTTCCAACCTTTGTTCCGTGGTTGTTTGTAAATTGTGGATTTTAGATGATCATTATCTTCATGATTGGAGCCTCTCGTGTTCGTTTTATGGGAGCACTCGATCGTTTGCTTTGAATACTTTCTTAATATCCATGATATATCCTTTGATGTTCTAACCTTACGTTTATAGCACACTTCATAAACGGCTTTAAATTTAACGGTTACACCCTTTCCATGCTAGATTAGGCATTCGACTACGTCTCTAGTATGGGGGTGTTTGCACCCCTAGACTCAAAACATTGAGGACAATGTTTAACTTTAGTATGGGGGGGGGGGGGGTGAATAGAAACTTGCCTTGCCAAACCTTCACGCTTTGCAAAGTTTATCTTTTTGTTTATCGTTTTGTTGCGAAATAAGGCTAAAAATGGCCAAATTTTAAAAAATTTCTCATGTTTTGTAAGTGTTTGAAGACACGAATGTAGATTTTCCAATGGCGAGAATAAGAGTAATTTTTGACTCGACCGTGTGTGTTGAGCACTTAGCTTCGATTCCTTAACTTCACATTAGGCTAAGTCTCTTAAATGAGGACGAGAAGTGATAGAGTTAATTATAAGTTACTATGCTAAACGTAGAGTACTCGTATACTTTCAAAAACTCATGTGTTCTCGTTGTTTGCTTATTCTCCCTTCGCTTGTAAATATTTTTTGCTTAATAAATATTGACTTAGCGGTTTAGTCTTGATTGTTGGTTTCTAGTCTTTTCTAGTAGCTTCCATGTAATTAAACTGGGAAGACATTAAGGTATCGCCAGCGTCACGGTTTTGAAGTATTGGCAACCCGAATAATCGAAAGTTTCACCCAATAATAAGATTTCAAGTGCTCACCTAAATCAAGCAAACAATTTGAAGCTCACAAGGCCGAAAAATCTATGCAAAATTGAAAGTGAATCAAGCCTTAATCTTTGAAGCTTTAAAGATCCAAAATTCGCCTTAGCGTGAGGATATACGTCTTTGGCTAATAAAACCACCGACGAGGTGGATAATAAAAGGCAAGGCAAGACCGAAGTCATAATAAAAGCTTCATGGCTAAGTTGAATAAAAGATGGAGGTAAACCTATGATAACAAGGCCCTTCCGTTAGGGGGCGTATAAAAGTCTTGGTAATAAGTCTCATGTTCAAAACCGTTATAAAACCGTGTCTATCGATCCTTCCTGTTGACTTAATTTTTTGACATCGTTGTATATTAGGAGGGGTTGTTAATTTGATGGTCTTGGTTACACCGTTAGGACTCTATTTTTAGACCTAAATCTCTATTATCACATAAGTCAAAAAATGTATCTTCGTGAAACATTCAAGACAAAATAAAATATAAGAGATAGAACTTAGGAAAATGGGAGGATAAGTACGTGATTAGGGCATATGAGTAGTGTTAGCATTACTAACTTATAATGACAATGATCTTGTTGCACGCTTGGCATGGAATTGGGGTGAAAATCGAGGATGATGAAATTATTTCTAACGAAGCATTCACGTTTTCTTATTCTATGAACCCAAATGTCCCATTTTGCGATGAAAATCATACATTATGTCTAAAACGCAAGTAGTAGTAATAGTAGTAGTGTAGCTAGTTTATCATTCAATAAAAGTGAATAAAAATGAATTTTGGAGATGCTACGATACTTTATTCTAGCATTACGTGAGGGCACGACAATGGTTTAGTATGGGGGAGTGATGAGACTACTTTTATACATAGTCTCATCATCCAAAAAGGGCTTTAAATGCATAAGATATCATGAAATTGGCCAAATATATGCTTGTGTTTGTTGCTTGTGTATTTTAGGTACGGATATAGAGAAAATGACAAAAGATCACAAGAATCATACAAAAACGAACACGGGAAATGAAGCCGCACAATGAACCAAGCTCTAATGAAGATTTTCCAAAGAAAACCCATGTAGATTTGAAGATTATGCAAGAAGGATCCTCCAATATTGAAGAATTGACACTTTAAACCCTTGTATCTTCATAATTACAAGATTGGTCCCTAAAGTTTGTCAAAATTACAAAAAGGGCCCTCCACTTTAAAGAATTGGCAATTTTAGTCCCTCAATAAAACTAAGTTGTCAATATTAGTCCTCCTCAAAGTCAAACATACCATGAAGAACTTCAAGTTACAAGAAATTACATTGGTCCTTTAAAAATGTCAAAATTACCAAAAGGACCCTTGACTTTGAAGAAATAGCAAAAATGGTCCCTCATAAATCATGACATGGCAATTTCAATCCTCCAAGAAGTCAACAAGACAATTCAAGACCATTATCAATGAAGAAAATGCCAAATCAGTCCTTCAAGAATCAAGAAATGGCAAGAAATACCCCTGAAATCACTTTACAAAACTTTTTGGGGGCAAAAGTGTGAAGTTGGAAACTTCAATAACAAAGAAATCCGGATTTTGGCTAGTTTATTTGCAAGTGACAAGAGAAGGAAACGTGAGGGGCTTAAATGGGCAGACACAAAACTTACCTTAACCAGTAGTGGGGTGACACGTGCCCCACTACCTCCTCTCCACCAATCAGCTTCCACCATCCTTCCATATCACCATCCCACTCACAACTAATTAAACTAACCCTAGATTAATTTAATCCTTGGCGCTAAACACCCACTTTTAAACCAAAAACGGATTAAACACATGTTCTTCATGTTCATCATCAGATTTGGGTTTTTCTTAAATACTAAGAATTAAGTGCTAAAACCTTCCAGATTTATGATTAACCTTACCTTAATCACATCCCACACCTAAAACCCTTGGCCACGTCACTCAACAAGTCACATGAGTTCCCTCCTTCACATGGTTTTGAAGATACTGCCAAAACCTCTGCCACATCCAACGTCCAAGATTAAAGCTTGAAACTTAAGCTTATTTTGAACCTTTGATGCAATTCCAACAGCTCTTACATCAACAAACTGCCAAAAGTCCATCACATGTTAAAGAATCTTCAAGCTACTCAAGGGGAATTTTTGGGACTTCACCACCAATTAGGGTTACGTTTTTATGCTTTGTAGTAGTCACTTGTAGCCTATATAAAGGCATTTAGGCTTTCATTTACAATTTGCTCTTGAATTTTCCTTGATCACTTTTCTGTAAATCATATATTCAAGTTAATGAAATGTGTTTGAAATTGTGAAGAAAACTCAAGTGTAATCATTATATCTGCTTGTTATTGTTCTTTGTTTACTAATCTTTAATCTTAGAACCTGTTTTCAAAGGAGTGTGCAAAAGTTTGCATATTTTCCTTGAATCTTGATATTTTGCTAAGTCTTGTTCAAACCTTGGAATTCTTGGGCTATAAAGCTGATCATAGCATCCTGATATTGTGATATCAAGGTGTTGTGAAGCTTATAACTAGGGGATAATCAAGTGTGGGGAACTAAGGTTGCATTAATCAAGGATTTTACACTTTTCTATTTTGATATTTGTGCTTCTAACCTTGTTGAATCTTAGCAGGGTTGTTTGTGGAAGCTTGTGCTTGTTCTTGCTAGCACATAAGCTCAAAATTCGTGGGTGTGGATGTACATCCATGAGGTTTGCACCCTTAATCTCAAAATCTGATAAAAAATTGGATATTTGTGATATTTGTGTGTTGCTTGTGTTCTTGTGAAATTTGTGGCTTAATCTTGCTAAAATCTGCATATTACATCTGTTATTGTGTTGATTTGGGCTTGGGTAACCTTGGAATACACTTTCGATTTGAAAATTTTGATTTGAAAATTTAAAAGGGTGTTTGGGATTACCTGTTTGAGATCATAGTTGGTTATTTTGTTGTTGGAAGTTTGTGTTTATGCTTTGTATCTACAAAATACTTGTTTGTGTGCTATTTGCTGCAAGTTTTCAGGTTTAAAACCTTGAATCAAAGATTGTGCTATAATTTGCTTGTTTCGACTATTTTTGACCTAAGACTTTGGGAACGCCTAGAGTGTATGCATGCTTAGGGCTAAAAAGTGTTTAAACATAGTTAATATAACCTGTTAACAAGATTTGGGGGTTTGAATTTGGCTTGGTGGTCAAATACACCAGCAAGTGTTCATAACTGCATGTTCATAGTTCATTAGTAACTTTTTGTCCTTGAATCTTGATCTAGGCTTTGAACCAGTGCATGAAACATGTTTAGATTTGTTAGTCTGAATTAATTATAGCTTGTGTATGCATTTGGTGAAGTTTGGCTGGATGATTTGTGCTAAAAGTGCTTATTGAACCATAACTGCTTATTTGTTCAAGTCTGGTGCATGTCTGGTGTTTAAATGAATTAACTGTACTAACTGGCTGTTTGAGAGTGTGATTTCTTTGTTGTTATTGACTCCTTATGATTAACTGATCATTTGGGTGCCTTTGTGAAACTTGAATCTACAAAAAAGTCATATAAGACAAAAAGTCAATTAAGTCAAGAAGTGGAAAAAGTTTCCACTGCTCAGACACAAAAACTAGCCCCTGCTAGTGTAATTTTTGATCCAGCTTATTAATAAGCCATATTGGCTTATTTAGACCTGCAACAACTTACTTTTTGTGATCAATCTTCCTCATTTGACCCATTTGTTTGAACTGGAGCTTATCAGACCTTGGCTTTGACTTTTTGCTAGAAAACTTATAAAGTTGACTTTTAATTAAGTGCTTATTTGCTTATTCTAGCTTATTGAGTGGGCTTATTTGAAAACTTTTTGTTGATTAAGCTTAGTTAAGTCATTTAAAAGTTTTTGAAACTTGAATCAGCTCTTGGGGTGGCCTAGAACTCGAAAACGACTAGCTTATTGCTTTTTCAGGCTTATTCCTTGTGCTTATTTCAAATTTCTTTTTACAAGACTCTTAAGTAACTCAAAAGAAGCTTGTGTGTCTAATTTGAGCTTATGGCGTCAGCTTATAGCTTAATGGGCCAAAAAGCCCATTAAGAATAAGCTGCTTTGAAATAAGCTAGCTTAAACACATTTTCAGCTTTTGGGCCTTTAGAGTTTTGTCTTTAAAATCAAATTGAGTCAGATAGGAGTTTTTGGGCTTATTTGGACAACATTTTTCTTATTGGGCCTTAATAAGCCCATTAAGCTAACTGTTTGGACTTTTATCCCATTCTAGGCCCAATAGGGGTATTTAGGTAATTTCAAATTCATTTATGGGTTTATTAGGTTAAAATAAGCTAGTTTGCAACTTTTTATAATTTTTTTATAAATTTTGGATTTTTAATATTATTTTATTATTATTTTATTATTATTTTATTATTAAAAATTAAAATTTATATTTTTCAAGTTTTTATATTTTTCTTAAGTTAAATACGTTAAGTTAGGAATTTTACAATTTTTAGAATATTTTTATTGTCATTAGATTAATTTTTATAATTATTTTAAGTTTAAATAGTTTTTAATTGTTTTTAAATAGTTTTTATTAGTTTTAAAATTTTCAAAAATAGTTTTAAATTAAGTTAAGTCTTTTAGAGGTTTACAATCGAAAAAATCTCATTTTGGGCTTTTCGTTAATTAAATTGATTTTTGGGCTTAAATTAGCATTAAAAAATAATTATTTAATTAAATAAAAGGTTTGGGTGATTTTTGATTTTTTTTGTAAACTCTAATTACTTTATTTAGGATTTATTACAATATTCTAGGAATTTTTAGGGTAAATTTAATTTTGCTACTTTTTATAGTTTTACGTGTACGACATATCGTCTTAGTTTAATTCGTCATCGTAACCGTCATTCTCTTCTTATCTCATTTCTATTTTCTTTTCTCATAATCATAATCACATCATTAATCATCTCTTAACACACACACCAAGCCTCCTTGAGATCGATCCCCACTTTGGGTCATAACTTGTGGTTTTCCTAAATCACTTGTTAATACTTACCCTAATTACGCTTTGTTTTCCTAAACAAGGTTGTAAAATACTTCAATATCAGAAGGACTCTTTGATTGCACTTATGGCATATGCAGATACGGATCACGCGGGTTGTCAAGATACAAGGCGTAGCACGAGTGGAACTTTGCAACTACTAGGAGATCGACTAATTAGTTGGGCATCGAAAAGGCAGAAAAGCGCTGCAACTTCAAGTACGGAAGCAGAATACATAGCTATGTCCGGTTGCTGTGCTCAAATTCTTTGGATGAGATCGCAATTAACCGACTATGGTCTAGGTTTCAACAAAATTACGATGTACTACGACAATAAAAGTGCAATTGCCTTATGCCGAAACAATGTTCAGTTCTCCAGGTCGAAGCATATTGACATTCGCTACCACTTTATCAAGGAGCAAGTGGAAAATGGAGTGATCGAGCTTTAATTTGTCTGACCTGAGTATCAATTGGCGGATATTTTCATGAAGGCTTTAGATCGCGCTCGAATGGAATTTTTGGCCGACAAGCTAGGATTGAGAACTTTCTCGCCCGAGACTCTTAAGGAACTAGCAGATGAAGCGAAAGAATAGTGGTGGTAAACTATTCTCCGTATCCTTGGTGATCGTCTGTATATACTGTTTATATTTTTATTCACAAAAGCAAAATCCAAAAATATTTTTACTTTATTTTTCAAAGGCATGTCTTTTGGTACGATAATATTTACGGCCTTAGAAATGTCGATTAATATTGACACGGCGCCATAAATAGAGTTCGTACCAAAATGGATTTCATAGTGATTTATACTTACCCACAACCCATTTATTTCACGACGATGAAGATTGTGGTGACGTAAGGATGGTAGGATAGGTTAAGTCCAATGATTCTTCCAAAACCGGAGGAATCTTCCCAAGGACATTCCATAGCTAGAAATAGTAGTCCTTAGGAAAGATGCAGAAAGATAGTGAATGTAGCTGAATGCTGACCAAGTACTTAAGTTAGCACTGGAACAATCACAACATGGTGCTAGTTATGACGTATTGGTAAGCATTGAAGGGGTTGAAGAATGAAAAAAAATTGTAAAGATAAAGGGTGTAAAGAAAGAAGCCCTCCTTACAACCTTAGGCAGAAACCGGGTCAACACATATGCTATTGAGATCATTTTAATGATGCTCGATATTGAAGATAGACATCATGGACCCAGTGATGCAATGCACAACCCATCCCAGCTAACTTAGGTATATCTCAAAAGGTATTTGTTTTATTCACACGGAGACAACACATTATCTATCGATTTATTCACTCCGAATATATTGATAATGAAAAGGTGGCACTCCTCTCCAGCCTCCGATCACTAAAAATCCAAAATGCACGATCGAGTCTAAAGCCATTTGATATCATCAAATATATCATTAGGACACATTTCCATATTTCCTTGCTTCTTCACACACTGTGAAAAGTAAGAAAGATATTAAGAGTCCTACGCAAAATCTTCATGATCTTGCCTGAACATCCGAGTAATACGAAATTATTTATAATGAAGATGGAAATCCTTCTTGAGTGAACATTAAAAAACTCATGGTAGGTGACTTGTGCGATTCTTTAAGAATCAAACTTTGTGATAACTAGAAAGAAACATGATTTAATTCTTAACTGAATTTAAACATGCTCCAGGCCTCTATGCAATATCTTAGTGATCTTGCCAGAACATTTAGAGTAATACTTTTTAGTATTTATAGTGACGAATGGAAATCCTTCTAGTGTTAACCTCAAACAACACTTGGTAAGTAACTTGCAAAATTCAATATGAATTGAGCTCGTGACAACTAGAAAGCAACGATGGTGCAATTCTTTAATGAATCAAACTTGTTCCAGGAATCGGAATTGACGGCTTCAATCATGGGGATAATTTTATCCAAATTATTCACTCTTTATGTTCGCAGTCAGCTTTGGATGGTCGAGTAAAGAGAACGGGTTTACCCGCGAAATCTTGTCAAGGAGATTTTTAATTACATTTGCCTGCCACAAGTACGATATTTAATATCATCCAACGGTCTTCACCGACCAGAGGTAAAATGCTACCGAATTAGAATGAAATGTTCAAAGCCAATTCGTTCGTGTCTACTTATGTTACTACATTTGAAGACGGTGGAGTTGCGGAATCCGAGAAGAAGTCGTCCCCGCATGCTTATACTTTATGCACTTAATACTTTATCTAATTCAAGAAAGCCTAAAAGTCAAGTCTTCCGCTGTATCAAACTCTGAAGCTTTCAAGAATTACAAAGGTATAAGTATGTGGGACGTAAAGTCACGAAGAGGCGAAGATCAAAAGTGATGGATGCACAAGATCAAGGCAAGAGATTAATGATCAAGATTGATATCTAAGATCACATCAACATGTTCACCAGAAAAGAAAAAGAAAAGAAAGACGAAGACTACGAGCTCAAGACAAGCATAGTATGCTAGGTTTATTTATTATTGTAACTCGGGTAACGCCCTTGTTTGGAGTGACCTACCTTAGGGGGAGATTATTGGAAATAAGTTTTACGTATTAGAAAGGATCGGTCACTCCAACAATAGTCTAAGTCGTAGCTCGTAGTTTAGCTCTATTATTATTATTCAAACAAGGCCAAGCCAAGCCCACAACTTGTGTGAGTGATACAATGATTTTGTATGGGTTCAGATTAAATCTCGGAATCTTCTCGAATTGATCTCGGCCTTGAGTGGAATGATTGTTCTTGGTTACTAGATAAAAGGGTTTGGTTTTCTAATCTAATAAAAAGTGTAAATGAAAATTTAAGTCAAAGATAATTAATTTAATGACGATTAATAAAAACTCGAATTGAAATTAGAATTAAGATTAAAATAAAATTAAAATTAAAATAAAGAAACAGTAAAGAAACAGTAAACCTTTAAAATGCTCAAAAGATAACTGATTCGGAACTTTTACCCTTGATTCGGAAGTTACTGTTCATTCAGAAGATGAAGGTTCATTCGGAAGTTGAGCTTCATTCGGAACTTTTTGGCTTGGTTCGGAACTTTTTGGCTTGGTTCGGAACTTTAAGAAAATCGGTTCGGAAGTCTAAAATTGGTTCGGAAGAAATTGGTTCGGAAGTAATTGGTTCGGAAGTTTTTAAGAAAACTGGTTCGGAACTTTTTCAGAAATTGGTTCGGAACTTTTTAAAGTTCCGATTCGGAAGAAATCGGTTCGGAAGTTTTTAAGAAAACTGGTTCGGAACTTTTTAAAGACAAACTCATTAACTCATTCGGAACTTTTAATTGACTCGGAACTTTTGAAAACAAAACTCATTCGGAACTTTTAATGTTCATTCGGAACTTCAAGCTCATCCGGAACTTTTGCTTCGTTCGGAAGTTCAAGCTCATCCGGAACTTTTGCTTCGTTCGGAAGTCTGGGAAACCCAGGTACAGAAACAATACCGAAGAACAAGGAAACTAGTTTTAATCCAAAAATCACCAGGTTTTTTACCAAAAACTTAAATAAATCAATCACGAAGCATCTACTAACCATAAACTACAAATCCCATCAACACAAACATAAATCCCAACAACTTTTGAAGATCAAATCAAGAAAATAAAAAACTTAAGAACTTGAGGATAAAGATGATGATGAACAAGATGAAATGGAAAGATTAAACAAGACTTTGTATTAAATGATTAATGTTTTAACAAGATCAAACAAAGATTAAAATCACAAGACTAGAAAAACAAAGATTAAAATCACCAATCACCCTAGTGGTGATGGTGAAGGAACGAACAAGAAAGGAGAAAAAAAAAGGGAGGAGAGGAAGACTCCAGACTAACTAGCTAAAATGTGTGAGGGGACTCCTTTTATAGGCTTGTCTTTTGGTTGGTGAGTGGGCTCTCTCCCGTTCTTCTTGTCTTTTCGTCTTTTCAGAAAAGTTTCCGTTTTCGATTCTGATTCGGGATTTGTCGTCGATTAAATTCAACTCGTCTTTTAATTTCTTCGTTTAATAGACTTGAGTTTCTTCGACTTATATAAATCTTCCATCTTTGGTCCTTTTCTTTGATAAATCTTTGAATAGGCCCAGTGACTTCAAATCTTTTGCATCTCTTGGACAATAGACTTTATCTTGAGTCTTTTTCTTCAGTAAAACCCGTGCAATCCCATGTTTTCTTCAATATTCATCCGGTTGGCTCTGAAAACACAATAAACACAAAAACCACGCATAATTCCAAACAAATGATATTAAATACGTGTTTTGGTCTCGTTTTAGCCAGAATTAAGTGGTAAAAGGATGGGTGTTTACACACCTATCAAATCCCCTACACTTAACCATTGCCATGCCCTCATGCAATGCTTAGTGATAAAGCAAGTTTACACTTTTCTCATAATTAATCAACCTTGGCCTTATTAAAATACTACTAAACAAAAATTGAAGTACTAAAAGAAATTAAAACTTAAAAGGATAGAAAACCATTTTCACTTGAAAATAGCTACATGGAAATAACTTGCAAAGAGATCAATGACTTACATTAGGGCTTTTGTGCTGCGAAGATTTATCACCCTCAAGTTTCACGTTCCCCAAACTAAGCTTAAAAACGAGATCATTGTTATTATAAGTTGGCAATTCAAACACTTACACACATTGCTTAATTAAATGCTTAAACTCCCTTATTCCTAGGTGTATCTCTTATATTTTATTTTTGTCTTAGAATGATCATGAAGATGCATTTTTGGACTTATTTCGATAGTTTATTTAGGTCGAAAGCAAAGTAGGACGATTTGATCAATAGTTAGCTAAAGGACAAAATCTCTTAAAACTGCTTCTCGGGATATCAAAAAGTTCATATCTTGGCATAACTTGGTTCACGATTTGAGACCTTTCTCGGGCCGATATTTGGCATGTACTTCATACTTCATATCTTCGAGAGACGTTCTTGAGATAATGGTCTTCTCATCATAATAGAGTTTCTTCACTTGGAGACTTTTGAGGGGTACTCCAACTTTGTTGACCACGACTTCATGATTATTTCTTCAATCTCTAATTGGGATTTTGAGATACAACGATCCACCTCCTTTTCGGACTTGGATCTATTTATCCTCATACCTTGTTAGGGTCTTTTCGGATAGACTTCTCCATGATCTTTATGGGAGTTGATTGCTTTTCGTCGTGAGTATTGATCCTTCATATTGATTTTAGGAATAATGCTTTTCACATCACTTTGGATCTTCAGCAATAAAATTGAATCCTCATGCCTTGTTAGGGCCTTTTCGGACTCGCCAATCTTCGCGCCCCGCTTCATAAGTTATGCCTTGGCTATGAACTCTTATCATTACCGAGCAACTTTTAAACGATCTTGGGCTAGAAGCTAAGTAACTTTTCAAATTGTACGACCTTACTTATTGCAGATAAATTATTAGCAAGTGATGGGAGAATAGGCAAATAATTACACCAAGTGAGCTTGCGCAAGAATACCGACTTATAATTGACTCTATCATTTCTCGTCCTCCACAATTTAAAATCTCAAGTAATGAGACTCGTGGATACTTAGCCTAATAAACCAATTAAGGTCTACATGGTTAAGGATACTAGCTAGAATAAACTTAGATAAGTCTATTCGGGTTGAGTCAAAATAAACGCAACGGGTCTAGTATGTCAAAGATTTCTAAACTAGCTACACCACTTTATTAATATTTTTGACTTTATTGCGGGATATATACATATGAAAGCAAAGATAAAAATTTAAAAATTACGACTAAATGGCCAAAGTTAATAAAAAATTTGAAAAATGTTGAAAAATATGATTTTCCGGTTAATAGAAGGCATTTTCATGGAAAAGTCCACTTAAAACTTCGATAGAAGTCCCCCCTACACTTAAGATAAACATTGTCCTCAATGTTTAAGCATGTGGGAAAAGTTTCCCCTACACTTATGACATTGTGCACGTTGGTTAACTCAAGTTAAGGAAGAGACGACTAAAGTGATCAATTTCAAATGTGAGTATGAAGAAAATTGAATCACGATAGTTGAGAGATAGAACCAGATTTCGAATAACACGGGAGCACGGTTCTTCAAAGATTCCAAGAGTGCACTTATCCCTGTAATCACACCACACAAAGACAAACACGTATAGAAGTCCCCCCTACACTTAGGGGATTAAAACATAAAAGGATAGATACTCGGGCTGCCTCCCGAGGAGCGCTTGTTTTTGATAACCGAGTCACGAGCCTGACTCGACCCAAAATTAGTTCATGGGGAACGTGGTGAGGGATGGAATCACCTCCTGAGAGGTGTCCTCACCAAAGTACAACTTCACTAGTTGGCCATTCACCTTAAAATTTGGTCCATCAGGTTGAGCGAGCTCGAGAGTACCATATGGAAAAATTTGGGCGATGGTGAATGGGCCGGACCAACGAGATTTGAGCTTGCCCGAAAAGATTTTCAACCGAGAGTTAAAAAGTAAGACTTTGTATCCAACATGGAACTCTCGGTTTTTGATCTTGGAGTCGTGAATGAGCTTAGTTCTTTCCTTATAGATCAAAGAATTTTCATAAGCCTCATTACGGAGTTCATTGAGCTCATTGAGTTGGATCTTGCATAGGTCACCGGCTTTGTTTATATCAAAATTAGCCCACTTCAAGGCCCAATAAGCCTTCTGCTCCAACTCAATGGGGAGGTGGCACGCTTTCCCGTACACAAGACGATAAGGCGTACAGCCGATCGGGGTCTTGTAAGCAGTACGGAAAGCCCACAAAGCATCATCAAGTTTATCAGCCCATGAGGCACGATGCTCTCCCACAGTTCTTTCAAGAATTCGCTTAAGTCCTCGGTTGGATATTTCAGCCTGGCCATTAGTTTGTGGGTGGTAGGCTGTGGAAAGACGATGATTTACACCGTACTTAGCCATGACTCTAGCAAATTGGTCATTGCAGAAATGAGTCCCATGATCACTAATAATGGCGCGAGGCACACCGAATCTAGCGAAAATAGCTTTCAAAAAGTTACAAACCACCCTTGCGTCATTAGTAGGTAAAGCTTTGGCTTCAACCCACTTTGAAACGTAGTCAACGGCTACAAGGATGTATTTGTTTCCTTTAGAAGAAGGGAATGGCCCCATAAAGTCGATACCCCAAACATCAAAGATTTCACACTCTTGAATGAAATTCTGAGGCATCTCGTCTTTATGTGTGATGTTGCCTTGTTTTTGGCAAACATCACATCGTTTAACCATATCGTGAGCGTCATGATATATGGAGGGCCAATAAAATCCCGAATCAAACACTTTTTTGGCGGTGTAGTTGGGACCAAAGTGACCACCGGTGGGTCCTTTGTGGCAAGCATCAAGGATTTCCGACGCCGCCGGTCCATCAACACATCGGCGGATAATCAGGTTGGCACATTGTTTGAATAGGTAAGGGTCGTCCCAAAAATAAGTCTTGATGTCGGTGAAAAACTTTTTCTTTTGTTGGGACGTCAACCCTTCCTTGAGAATTCCACCCGCCAAATAGTTTGCAAAGTCCGCAAACCATGGGGTTTCATTCGGCTTCGAGTTTATAGACATTAAGGTCTCCAAGGGAAAAGAATCATTGATTTCTTTGGTCGGATGATCCCCTTGGAAAGGATCCTCAAGTCTGCTGAGATGATCCGCGGCTAGGTTTTCAGCTCCTTTTTTATCGCGAATTTCGATTTTAAATTCCTGGAGCAGCAAAACCCAGCGAAGAAGTCTTGGTTTAGAATCTTGCTTTGTCAACAAGTACTTCAACGCGGAATGATCGGTGTACACAATTGTGGTGGAAAGGACAAGATAGGGGCGAAATTTTTCAAAGGCATAGACAACAGCTAAAAGCTCTTTTTCGGTTGTCGTATAATGCAATTGTGCCCCCGTCATTGTCTTGCTAGCGTAATGGATTGGTTGGAAGTGTTTGTTCACTCTTTGTCCCAGAACCGCTCCAATAGCAAAATCACTAGTATCGCACATCAACTCAAAAGGCAGCTCCCAATTAGGGGTGACTAAGACGGGTGCCTTAGTAAGCTTATCCTTAAGCGAGTTGAAGGCTTCAAGACACTCTTTGGAGAAGATAAAAGGAGTATCTTTTTCCAAGAGGTGGGTCATCGGGCGAGCGATTTGAGAAAAATCTTTGATGAATCGACGGTAGAAGCCCGCATGACCCAGAAAACTTCTCACACCCTTCACGGTTGAAGGTGGAGGCAACTTTGCGATAACATCGACTTTAGCACGGTCTACTTCAAGACCGGCTTTGGAAATTTTATGTCCCAGCATGATGCCTTCTTTTACCATAAAATGGCATTTTTCCCAATTCAGAACTAGGCGAGTGTCTTCGCATCGCTTGAGCATACGTTCCAAATTGGCAAGGCAAGAAGAGAAAGAATCCCCGAAGACCGAGAAGTCATCCATGAAGACTTCCATGGTTTGTTCAACCATGTCATGGAAGATAGCTAACATGCACCGTTGGGAAGTCCCGGGCGCATTACATAAGCCAAAAGGCATTCTTTTGTAAGCAAATGTGCCATAGGGACAAGTGAATGTTGTCTTCTCTTGATCTTGGGGATCGATGGGTATTTGGAAATAACCCGAGAAACCATCAAGAAAGCAGTAATATTCATTACCTGCTAATCGTTCAAGCATTTGGTCCATAAAAGGTAGAGGGAAATGATCCTTTCTCGTGGCATCATTGAGTTTGCGGTAGTCTATACAAACTCTCCACCCAGTAATGAGACGAGTGGGAATCAACTCGTTGTGTTCATTGGGAACAACGGTTATTCCGCCCTTCTTGGGCACACAATGGATTGGACTAACCCATGGGGAATCCGAAATAGGGTAAATCATATCCGCATCAAGAAGTTTTAGAACCTCTGTTTTGATGACTTCATGGATTTTTGGATTCACCCTTCGTTGGCTTTGAATTGTGGGCTTAAAGTCGTCCTCCATGAGAATTTTGTGTGTGCAGAAGTGAGGATCAATTCCACGAATATCAGAAATCTTCCAAGCAATAGCCTTCTTATGATCTTTCAAAACAGCGACAAGTCGGGCTTTCTCTTCATCCTTCAAATCCTTAGCAATGATAACTGGCGACTTCTTCTCTTCATCAAGGAATACATACTCGAGATGGGGCGGCAACTCCTTAAGTTCTAAATCCGGAGGATTTTCGACGGGAGGCGTTTTCAAAGTCGGAGTATCGATAGCAATAACCATGGGAGATGGAGGCGAAGGATTGTCTTCGTTGAGAAGATTGTCAAAGAAATTCATGTCTTCATCCCCATCGATAGGAGATTCATTAGTAGCTAAATTCACATCTCCCATGGTATCTTCAAGATTGTTCCAGAATAAATCACTATCTCCAAATAGAGACAATGATGAATCAATAGAGGAAACGGTCTCAACATTGGGAAGAGAGGTAGGAATACTTTTGCAAGCATCATTAAAGTGTTCTTCACAAGCCCCATCAAGAACGTCAATACAATTAACGCTCTCATATGAATAAGGCTGTTTAGACAACTTTCCCATGTTGAAGACTACTTTATCGTCACCCACTCTCATGATAAGCTCACCGGCTTCAACATCAATAAGAGTGCGACCGGTCCTCAAGAATGGACGACCAACAATTAGTGGCACACGAGGGTCCATCTCGTAGTCGACGACAACAAAATCAGCAGGAAAGGTGAATTTGTCGACTCCTACAATAACGTCTTCGGCTATCCCCACTGGATAAGAAACCGTACGGTTAGCTAATTCCAAAGTCATTTTGGTGGGGACTAGCTCTGGGAGAGATAATTGCTTCCAAACACTTAGAGGCATGAGATTAATACTGGCACCTAGATCGGCTAGGGCCATGCAATTCTCTACTCCCGGAAAATTGCAAGGGATAAGGAAACGACCCGGATCACCAAGCTTAGTTGGCAATTTCCTTAAGAGCACTGCAGAGCAATTCTCATTAAGTTGGGTGTTGGCAATATCGAGTAGCTTTTCCTTGTCGCTCAGAAGATCTTTAAACATTTTCGCATACTTGGGCATGTGAGCGATAGCCTCAACGAAGGAGATATTGAAATTCAGTTGTTTGAACATTTTAAGGAAATTCGAAACCTGAATATCGTCCTTGCTTTTGAGCTTCTCTTTCCTCAACCTAGATGGATAAGGTATATTGGATGAAGAAGAAGGCTTTAGGGGAATAGGATCACTCACAACCATGGGTGGAGGAGGGGTAGAAGGAAGAGGTGGAGAAATGGGGGAAGGAGAAGGAGGAGGAATAGGAGCAGGTGACTCGTTCTCCTTAGTCACAATCACCGGTGGAGGTATAGGAAGCTCGGGTTCCTTGGTACCTTTACCACTTCGAGTAGTGATTGCTTTCATCTCCCCTCTTGGGTTCGCAACGGTGTTACTCGGAAGAGTACCCGAAGAAGAGGGTTGATTACCTTGGAAGAAACTAGCCATCATGTTCCTCAGATCATTAGTTTGGCTATCCAACGTGTTTCTCATGTCGGCTCTCAAATCATTTCCTTGCTTTACCAAGTCTGCCTTCAAGTTTCGCACTTCCTGTTGGAGATTTTCCACGATCACATCATTGGTCCTCATGTAGGTTGCAACCTCTTGGTGTAATGCAGTGGTGGCTTGGTTGGGAGGAGCATTGTATGCGGGTGGTTGATAGGCAGGTTGTTGGTAAACTTGGTTGTTACGTTGAGGTGGTTGTTGTTGCTTGTGAGGTGGGATGTATGGTTGTCGAGGTTGTTGATGTTGTTGAGTAGGGCGGTTAAGGTTTTGTTGTTGGTTTGGGTTGGTAGGAGGAAAGCCAGGTGGGGAAAGATAATTGTTGGAGCGGTAGCTAAGCAAGTTACGGTCACCTTGAGGTCTAGCTTGATAAGCAGGTTGAGGATAGGTGCCATATGCCGCATTCACATTCTCAGCAGGGTAGTCTTGGGTGGCGGTACAAGTTGTGTAAGAGTGAGGACCACCGCATATCTCACAAGGTTGGCTGACAGCGTTCACTTGAGCGTTTTTGGCGTTGTTGCTGTTGTTGTTGCTTACGGAGTGGGTGACAAGCGATTCAAGAAGCGTAGTGATTTTGTCCAATCGCTTGTCGCTGTCACTTGTGCTAGCACTAGCGACATTGGTCCGAACACTCTTGGTTTGCACACGAGATTTATTCTCAATGATGTCCCAAGCAGCATTGGAAGTCTTAGCCAATAGATTACCCCCCGAGGCACTGTTCAGTGAATCTTGGTCACTCATGCTTAACCCATTGTAAAAAGTATTAATTTGATGTACTTTGGTAAAACCATGTTGTGGGCATTTTCTTAAAAGATCTTTGAAACGATCCCAAGATTCACTGAACGACTCATCGTACTTTTGTTCAAAATTTATGATTTCATTCCGCAATGCGGTAGTACGAGAGGGTGGAAAAAAGTAATTTATAAACTTTGTTTCCAAATCCGTCCACGAGAGAATACTCTGTGGCGGTTCCTTAGCAAGCCAATGTCGGGCTTGTCCCTCTAAAGAAAAGGGAAAAAGTTGTAACCTTATAACCTCTTGTGGAACACCATTGAACTTGACCGTGTTGGTGAGTTGCAAAAATCGTTTGATATGGTCGTGTGGATCATCAATGGTTCGTCCCAAGAATGGTTGAGCGGAGACCATCTGGATAAAGCCTGATTTTAGCTCGAAATTGTTGGCGGCAATTGGAGGTATGACAATTGGATCCGTGTTGCCATCTACATGAGCTTGCAGCAGTTCAATCATCGGGCGATTATCCGGAAGGGGCTCATTGTTGTTGTTATTGTTCATATTATTGAAAGGTGGGTTGTTGTTGTTATTATTGTTTGGAGGTGGTACACCGGCCATGTCTAAGTAATCGAGAGGCTCTGGCTCTTGATATGATGTGGATCGAGTGCGCATACACCTGCAAAAGAACGAACAAAGAAAAGCAAAGCAAAAATATTTTTGGTTTTTATGTTTTTTAATTTTTTTTGTATTTTTGAAAATTTTATATTTTTTAGTATTTTTTGAAAATTTTTATGAAAAAGTAACGTTCACAGGGAACGGATCCCAAAATCCAAGTTCTCACAAAAAACTTTTGATCTTAACGAGAAGAGCCGGCAGCGGCGCCATTTGATACAATGATTTTGTATGGGTTCAGATTAAATCTCGGAATCTTCTCGAATTGATCTCGGCCTTGAGTGGAATGATTGTTCTTGGTTACTAGATAAAAGGGTTTGGTTTTCTAATCTAATAAAAAGTGTAAATGAAAATTTAAGTCAAAGATAATTAATTTAATGACGATTAATAAAAACTCGAATTGAAATTAGAATTAAGATTAAATAAAATTAAAATTAAAATAAAGAAACAGTAAACCTTTAAAATGCTCAAAAGATACTGATTCGGAACTTTTACCCTTGATTCGGAAGTTACTGTTCATTCAGAAGATGAAGGTTCATTCGGAAGTTGAGCTTCATTCGGAACTTTTTGGCTTGGTTCGGAACTTTTTGGCTTGGTTCGGAACTTTAAGAAAATCGGTTCGGAAGTCTAAAATTGGTTCGGAAGAAATTGGTTCGGAAGTAATTGGTTCGGAAGTTTTTAAGAAAACTGGTTCGGAACTTTTTCAGAAATTGGTTCGGAACTTTTTAAAGTTCTGATTCGGAAGAAATCGGTTCGGAAGTTTTTAAGAAAACTGGT
The DNA here is from genome assembly GCA_025667525.1 of Glebionis coronaria. Classification (NCBI taxonomy): domain Eukaryota; kingdom Viridiplantae; phylum Streptophyta; class Magnoliopsida; order Asterales; family Asteraceae; genus Glebionis; species Glebionis coronaria. The sequence continues at coordinate 149,468,771 of CM046876.1, forward strand.
TCGGAACTTTTTAAAGACAAACTAATTAACTCATTCGGAACTTTTAATTGACTCGGAACTTTTGAAAACAAAACTCATTCGGAACTTTTAATGTAAAACCCGCATGCTTTTACCATGAATAGTGCCCTCAAGATCGTACGTCCTAGATTAAAACTTACCTTATTCAGTATTGATCACATTCATGTGCTATTAATCAAGTAAGTACATACGTGTATAACATGATAAGTATCGATTACGTACGAACACATGATAAGTATTTAACAATAATTAATCTTGAACGTAATTAAAACACGAACTAATATTAATTATGTATATATATAATTATTACAAACATGAATAAATAATATATTTAGTCACGATCAGAAACTGATTAATTACGTAAACTACGTAACACGTAATCACGGACATTTAAACGATTATTATTATTACGTATATTTAATTTAACACGACAAGAAATTATATACGTAACAATTACGTTTAACACGGGTAATTATAACTCAGAAACTTTCGACATTAAAACATGTTTACGCAAAACGTTTCGTGGCGCGAAATAATAAAAGAAAGAAGTATAATGTAATAGGGGCTGTTTTAGACAAATTAGAAAGTATTGGGACTTGGGCTCAAGGCCCAAATGTGCTTTTGGCCGTGTATAACAAAAAGGGACGGGGGGTTGTGTTTTTTTTTCTATGCCGACACAAAAACACAAACAGAAACCCTAATGTAGAAAACAAGCAGCCGCATATTTCTTTTGTGCGTTCTTCTTCTTTGCCGCGACCTACACCACGGAAAAACAGGAAGATTGGATCATGGTTGATCCTAGAAGGTCAAGAAATTCGTTTGTTTTGATAACCTAAACCCTAATATGAACACAAGGTAAGAAAACCCTAATTCGGTTTTATTCTTTCTTTTAAATTGATCCTAAATCTGATCTTAAAAGGGGGTTTTTAAAAACGTGTTCAAGTGGCAAATAATAAGGGGGGGGTCGTTTTTAGGTTTTGTTGTGGCGGTTTGGCACACAAACCGAGAGTCGGGGGACTCTCGGTGACACTTTTCCCACCAGCCGCAAAGGCCAGTGGCCTTGTTTGTCTAACAGTGGCAACACAGCCGAGCAGGGGAAACCACTAGCTGAGGCCAGTGGCGTAGTTGTTCAGGCAGTGGGAACCGAGAGCTTATGCTCTCGGTGGGACTTTTAAACAAGCAGGGGGAAACGCACGACTGCCAGGGGTAACTGGCAGTTGAGGGCGTGTTTGGCAGACCGTTTTAAACAGGCAAAAAGGTGTGTTTGGATTTCAGTTTTGTAAACAGAAACTAAGGGGCTGTTTGGTTCGGCTTTATATAAAAACACACACATTTTCACGGGATTTCACGGATTCGGTTTACGGCAATGTTTTCTAAAAATAATACATGGGTACGGGTTATTATTTTACGCGTTTTATTAGCTTAACACGTATATTAATTACAAGACAAGTAAACTAATAAATCATGATTTATTATTAGAAGATTAATTAAATTAATTTAACATGATATATAATTAATTTAATTAAAACATGGACTTAGGTTTATTATTACTAATTAATAATACATGATTTTAACCTAAGTAATTTTATTATTTAATGCAGACTATAGTAATTAATTAATTATTAAACATGACTTATAATTAATTAATTATCATGACTTAGGTCAATTATTTTACTATTAATACGTAGCTAAACCTAAGTAATGTAATCATGAAAAATTACACTAAATAATTAATTAATTATTAAAACCATGACCTATAATTAATTAATTCTCATGACTTAGGTTATTTTAATATAATTAATAATGCATGTTTTAACCTAAGTATTTACATCTTTATTTAATTAAATCACATTATATTTAATTAAATGCCTTTAACCTATAGTCTATTTAATGACATGTAATAATTAATAAACTATACATTATATCATTATGACTCAGAATATTAATCAGTAAACACTTAAGCTTATTTATTAACTTATTTAACCAGCTTATATCTATTTATGGAAACTTTCTATTTTCAGAAACTTATCTATTTTAAGCAGAAATTCTATTTTTGGAAACTTTCTATTTTGGAAACTTTCTATTTTTGGAAACTTTCTATTTTTGGAAACCTGCTATTTTTGGAAAGTTACTTATTATTACACAGTAAGTATAATAATACATGAAATACCAGTAATACTTAATCAGATTAATCAGAATACAAGATAAACACAGTTTAAGGCTTTAAACAGTAAACCATGACCTAAAGCATACAAAGTAAGCTAAGATGAGACATAAAACCCAGTACGTAATCAGTAATTCGATACTTATACACGTGTGTATTCATGTAGCGTTAGTGATCCAGAAGTAGGAGTCTTTCTTCCGTTCAGTCACTGGACTTGAGGTACGGATTCCCGTCCTTTCAGTATGGACATTCTTTCCTTATTAGGATTTCCCCGTATGCAGCCAACTGTTTTCCCAGTATTTGTTTTATTGTTTTGAATTGCTTATGTTTAATTAGCATAATCTATAGCCATATACAAGCATGACCAGTTTCACCTAGTTATGGAGGTACCATAACCATAACATTGGAGGCACCAATGTTATGACTTCCCCACGGCGGAGTGATTGCTCGTGGCGTCCCTTTCAGTTTTGGCCATATTATTATATCATGTGGGGCGTATGGGTGCATCCTAGTTACATGTTTTATTCAGTATTTCATGGTGAATGTGGTGTGTGCCTTGCATCCTTCACAAGGAGTTGATCCCTCCTACCCAAACCAGTATATTAATTAGAGGCATCCCCTCTAATCAGCATGATGAGGTCACCCCTCCAAGTATTCATGCACGTGACCTTTTCATGACCTATATGGGCTATGGTATATTTATGTTAAAACAGTTTTCATAAGATAAACATAAGGCTTTTCAAACTATAAAACCAGTTTTCTCAATACTCAACCAGTCTACTCAGAACTTAGTCTTCCGCTGTTATATGTTACATGCTTATCCTATTTCATGCTATATTGTATATCCGTGCACTGAGCGTTTTGCTCAGCCGTTACTTTCCTTTCCATGTCCCAAAACGGCAGGTACCCAATACTCGAGCATTTGGAGGACATGCATAGGATGGAAGCTGCCATAGACTTCTTCTCCTGTTTCCTTCATATATTTATGCTTGTTTAGTCTTTCTTTCAGTTCATTTACTTTCTTATGTTTTGGGCTTATGTTTGGGAACCGATGTTTGATTCCGGTTTTCCCTATGGTCATGTATGTGTTACTACATATTACCTTGCATGCTTTGATGACACGCCATAAGTACGCGTGACATTCCATTTATCAAAATGTGGTGTTACAATTATGGTATTAGAGCCAAGGCTTCGACCTGTAGGCTCTAAAACTCGACCTGTGACTAGTGGGTAGTCACCAGGAGCTTCCTAAGCCAACGTTTGTTATTCCACGTATTGATGTTTTCAGCACATTGTTGTTTTAACCATGATGTTTTCAGCACCTTGAGGTTTTAACCTTGACGTTTTCAGCACCTTTCTGTTTTTACCATGACGTCTTCAGCACCTTGTTGTTTTAACCATGATGTTTTCACAAGTATTGTTTTACTAATATGGAATTAACAACCGTCATCCAAACTTAGTGATGTGTCATTGTCTATGCATGACGTTCCTCGTGAACTGCGATTATGTGGACTGAACCCCAGTAGTTCACATTTTTCACATAAAATTTTTTCTGTTAAGTTTGACAATGATTTTAATTATTATGTTCCATGCATTCATGCATTTATATCATATGTCATCTGTTGCAGGAATTTTGACTAAGTAATGGTTGGTACAGGACTGGCCCTATTTAGTCGCATGTGCTTTTATCGAAACTTTTAACTTTGGGACCGACCCATAGGCGTCCCCTCGCCATGTCTTTTGTTTTGGAACCGACCCATAGGCGTTCCCTCGCACATATAAAGGTTTTATAAACTACATTACGCATTCATGCACTGCTTTTCTTGCATAAAATTTTTTTCTCATGATTTAAAATTGGCATAAATTTTTTTTTCATGTCCCCTCACAAGTTACTATGTTTTTATGTCAAGTATGTTTTCATACTGTCATGGTTAACTTCGGTTTCATGCTGAATATGTTATACACTCCTTTATGATAGATCGTTTTATGTTCCTTCATGGTAATTCCATTTTTCATGTTGATTACGTCTTACGCCTCTTTTGTTATTTATGCTTTCACGCAAGACATTGTTGGATTTCATTGAATTCTGCTTTCATGATTGTCATGGTTAGTTTTCATTAATCATGCTGTCAGGAAAATCATCGTTGAATTTTGTGTAACCACACTTTAGCGTTTCTCTATGCAACCAGAATGATGTCTATGCTAATACTGCAAGGTTATCATGATGGTTTTCCTAACCGTTTAACCGGTTTACTTTCCTTAAATCATGACAAATGATCGAGCCCATACCGATCATTTCATGTGCATGCCATGTGTACTCCACGTACCGTATTTCATGTGTATTACATGTACCTTAATCCATGTGTATTCCACTTGCAATACTTCACGAGTATTCGCTAGTCGAGTCTAAATCACCTCAGGCGTATGTTCACTTGCTGATATTCTACAAGATTGTCGATGCCGCTCATAACTTGGAGATGTTACTGAAGGTTGATGCTGCTGATGTTGGGAGACGCTACGAGATGGTGATGCTGATGCTGTTCACAACCTGGAGATCCTAAAAGACGAAGACAAAGGCGTCGGAGCAAAGCAATTGGACGAGAAGATGCTTCACCATCAGACAATTCCCATCAATCATTGTCCCAAATTCATAGTTACATGTCACACGTCGTTCGGCTGTCATTTCAGCCATATGAGTGCAAACCAGTACCAGCCGGCCACTCAGCTAAATAGTTACATGAGTCACGGTCATGAGAATGACCGTCATGGAACCGACAGACAAGATGATAGTAACCACTACTATGACAGAAATATCCTAGAAATCGCAACCGAGGCTCTGGCCGCGGACGTGATCAGACATACAAATGATCAGTAGTACAACTGATCCGCCAATTTTGGCATAATAACCTTATATTGTGGTTATATTTGTTTCACATCTCGAGACACATGTCAAGACATCAGTCAAGACACATGTCTCACGTATACCTCCTGAAGACACATGTCAAGACACCAGTCAAGACATATGTCATACTTATTGTTCCAAGAAACGAGTCAAGACACATGACTCACGTCCAACTATGGAACATTTCTAAGGAATTCAAGGTACCCTCCAAGGGTATATCTATGTTGTTGTGCCATGTATTAATCAGGCCACAAGAATTTCAATACCATTATCGGCGCATCAGTGAGAACTGTCACGTTGCCGATGTCACTTTCATTTCTTTCACCATAGTTCATATATTCATAACCATGAAGGACGCCTTTCTATTCCCACGCATACGAAGGTTTTCCTTCAGCTTAATGATAAGATCCAAGCTGCTAACGCATTTCCTCGGACAGACACAAGATGAATTTTATCCTAATTATGTACTATGAACACCACACCATGCTATGATTCATAATTATGTACAGTAATGTTCAGGCTCCTGAATACATTCAGCTTGATTTTCCATCAGGAAAATCTGTACAAATTATCTATGCTTTTCAAGCACGTGCTTTGTTAGCCATGATTGCTAAAATTTTCTAGCTGTCAGTAACACACGACTACTAAGGTCCTTTTACGCATAACCAACGGATTATTCCAAAATTGTTCCTTACACTCCAGAAGAACCTTCAAGGAAAAGGATAGTACCATGAGATTATGTGTCGACTATCGTCAACTTAAACAAATCACCATTCATGACCGTTATTTACCTCCACGTATTGACGACTTGTCCAATCAACCGTATAGTGTTAATCACTTTTCCAAGATCGAACTCATGCTGCCAACAGTGACGAGTGAAAAAGCAGGACATGTCCATGACTGCTATTCGTACACGACTCGGTCATGCTAGATTTATGATTTTGAATTAGTCTCATCAATGCTCCAACCGTATTATGGACTTAATAAATTGAGTTTCCATGAACTCCTAAACAAATTCATCAGCGTTTTCATTGAGGATAACCTGATTTCCTCTAAGCCTAGAGAAGAACAGGAAGACCATATCTGCACTATGTTGCAAATTCTATGACAAGAGAAATTCTACACTGGAATTTTTTCCAATATCAATTATGTTTGATTACAGTGACACACTGAATCACATGGATTCCCACGGTTAATCTTACCATGACTCAGCTTATGCGTAAAGGAGAGAACCCTACACTACATTAGGTGTTCTAGGAACTCCTACACTAGGAGAAGTCTGATTCAAAGACTCAGAGTTTCGCAACCCTCTATGTATCAAGTTTCTACGAAGCAGGATACAGCTACGTCCATATCTATGTACCTGACATACCAACAGGCTAAGATAGGACACCAACAAACTGGGATGTTTCATCATCTGTAATTGTGAACTGAAATGGGACAAGATCTACACGGATTTTGGTTACCAGATTAACGCAAACTCAGAAGAAGCATGATGCTATTTGGGTTATTGTCAACAGTTTGATCAAGTCTGCAGAATCCTTACATCCGTACGGATTTCAGAACCAACAGATTGAACGGACATGTTCCAGCCAAGGCTCATCCGACCACTTGGTAATTCCGCAGCTATCGGGTCAGACAAAGATTCCCAATTGTACTCCTAAATTACTTCACGTCTTCATTCTGATTTCACGACTTGCTTTTGCGCTCGCGTTCATGACACTATTCACGTTCATGATCGTATTTTGGCTTACGATTTTACGTTCATTTCTTTTCTCATTCGGGGAAGTTTGCAAGAACTTGTGAGACCAGACCCAAGTTTAGTATAACTCTCCATCATCAGATAGACGTTTCACGTCATATTCCACGTCTCACCTTGTAGCGTTTGGCGTTACCGCCATTATATTCTATGATCACGATATGTCTCACATGTCATGTTCATCCACGTTCTTCATCTCATGATCAAGATATGTTACACGTATCATGGATCACGATATGTTTACTCATACTACACTCGCCATATCTCCACGTAACACGTTCAAAATTTTTCACGTATCACGTTCAAAATTTTTCACGTACTACGTTTCTTTATGTCTCGCGCATCGTTTCTAATTATCAGTTAAGTCAGATTGTCTCGCATCGTAACTTTTCAGTTACCCTTGCACGTTAACTCTTATTTTCCTCGATCGAATTTAGGGGATCTACCTTCCGTTGATAACCAAGAATTTCTTCGTGTTCCAAGTCAAGGTCAGGAGGACCAAGATTTATCATTAGTGTCAGGATCTTCTGAAGGAACCGTTCCAAGAGGGAGGCCACTTGGAAACGGACAAGTTCATCCGGACTTCTTATCCATTTTTCTCTTATCGATTAGATATGTCTTTTCAGTCACGTCACGTTCCATGTCTTTTCAAGACATGTCACGTTCCACGTTCCCTTATACCATGTCACCTTCATCTCCGTTATTTTGCATACCTTTCCAGTTTGATTCGGGTATGTTTCGCTTCCAGTTACTTTATCTATAATTCGGGGACGAATTATTCTTTTTAGGGGGGAAGAATTGTAAAACCCGCATGCTTTTACCATGAATAGTGCCCTCAAGATCGTACGTCCTAGATTAAAACTTACCTTATTCAGTATTGATCACATTCATGTGCTATTAATCAAGTAAGTACATACGTGTATAACATGATAAGTATCGATTCCGTACGAACACATGATAAGTATTTAACAATAATTAATCTTGAACGTAATTAAAACACGAACTAATATTAATTATGTATATATATAATTATTACGAACATGAATAAATAATATATTTAGTCACGATCAGAAACTGATTAATTACGTAAACTACGTAACACGTAATCACGGACATTTAAACGATTATTATTATTACGTATATTTAATTTAACACGACAAGAAATTATATACGTAATAATTACGTTTAACACGGGTAATTATAACTAAGAAACTTTCGACATTAAAACATGTTTACGCATAACGTTTCGTGGCGCGAAATAATAAAAGAAAGAAGTATAATGTAATAGGGGCTGTTTTAGACAAATTAGAAAGTATTGGGACTTGGGCTCAAGGCCCAAGTGTGCTTTTGGCCGTGTATAACAAAAAGGGACGGGGGGTTGTGTTTTTTTTTCTATGCCGACACAAAAACACAAACAGAAACCCTAATGTAGAAAACAAGCAGCCGCATATTTCTTTTGTGTGTTCTTCTTCTTTGCCGCGACCTACACCAAGGAAAAACAGGAAGATTGGATCATGGTTGATCCTAGAAGGTCAAGAAATTCGTTTGTTTTGATAACCTAAACCCTAATATGAACACAAGGTAAGAAAACCCTAATTCGGTTTTATTCTTTCTTTTAAATTGATCCTAAATCTGATCTTAAAAAGGGGTTTTTAAAAACGTGTTCAAGTGGCAAATAATAAGGGGGGGTCGTTTTTGGGTTTTGCTGTGGCGGTTTGGCACACAAACCGAGAGTCGGGGGACTCTCGGTGACACTTTTCCCACCAGCCGCAAAGGCCAGTGGCCTTGTTGGTCTAACAGTGGCAACACAGCCGAGCAGGGGAAACCACTGGCTGAGGCCAGTGGCGTAGTTGTTCAGGCAGTGGGAACCGAGAGCTTATGCTCTCGGTGGGACTTTTAAACAAGCAGGGGGAAACGCACGACTGCCAGGGGTAACTGGCAGTTGAGGGCGTGTTTGGCAGACCGTTTTAAACAGGCAAAAAGGTGTGTTTGGATTTCAGTTTTGTAAACAGAAACTAAGGGGCTGTTTGGTTCGGCTTTATATAAAAACACACACATTTTCACGGGATTTCACGGATTCGGTTTACGACAATGTTTTCTAAAAATAATACATGGGTACGGGTTATTATTTTACGCGTTTTATTAGCTTAACACGTATATTAATTACAAGACAAGTAAACTAATAAATCATGATTTATTATTAGAAGATTAATTAAATTAATTTAACATGATATATAATTAATTTAATTAAAACATGGACTTAGGTTTATTATTACTAATTAATAATACATGATTTTAACCTAAGTAATTTTATTATTTAATGCAGACTATAGTAATTAATTAATTATTAAACATGACTTATAATTAATTAATTATCATGACTTAGGTCAATTATTTTACTATTAATACGTAGCTAAACCTAAGTATTGTAATCATGAAAAATTAGACTAAATAATTAATTAATTATTAAAACCATGACCTATAATTAATTAATTCTCATGACTTAGGTTATTTTAATATAATTAATAATGCATGTTTTAACCTAAGTATTTACATCTTTATTTAATTAAATCACATTATATTTAATTAAATGCCTTTAACCTATAGTCTATTTAATGACATGTAATAATTAATAAACTATACATTATATCATTATGACTCAGAATATTAATCAGTAAACACTTAAGCTTATTTATTAGCTTATTTAACCAGCTTATATCTATTTATGGAAAATTTCTATTTTTAGAAACTTATCTATTTTAAGCAGAAATTCTATTTTTGGAAACTTTCTATTTTGGAAACTTTCTATTTTTGGAAACTTTCTATTTTTGGAAACCTGCTATTTTTGGAAAGTTACTTATTATTACACAGTAAGTATAATAATACATGAAATACCAGTAATACTTAATCAGATTAATCAGAATACAAGATAAACACAGTTTAAGGCTTTAAACAGTAAACCATGACCTAAAGCATACAAAGTAAGCTAAGATGAGACATAAAACCCAGTACGTAATCAGTAATTCGATACTTATACACGTGTGTATTCATGTAGCGTTAGTGATCCAGAAGTAGGAGTCTTTCTTCCGTTCAGTCACTGGACTTGAGGTACGGATTCCCGTCCTTTCAGTATGGACATTCTTTCCTTATTAGGATTTCCCCGTATGCAGCCAACTGTTTTCCCAGTATTTGTTTTATTGTTTTGAATTGCTTATGTTTAATTAGCATAATCTATAGCCATATACAAGCATGACCAGTTTCACCTAGCTATGGAGGTAACCATAACCATAACATTGGAGGCACCAATGTTATGACTTCCCCACGGCGGAGTGATTGCTCGTGGCGTCCCTTTCAGTTTTGGCCATATTATTATATCATGTGGGGCGTATGGGTGCATCCTAGTTACATGTTTTATTCAGTATTTCATGGTGAATGTGGTGTGTGCCTTGCATCCTTCACAAGGAGTTGATCCCTCCTACCCAAACCAGTATATTAATTAGAGGCATCCCCTCTAATCAGCATGATGAGGTCACCCCTCCAAGTATTCATGCACGTGACCTTTTCATGACCTATATGGGCTATGGTATATTTATGTTAAAACAGTTTTCATAAGATAAACATAAGGCTTTTCAAACTATAAAACCAGTTTTCTCAATACTCAACCAGTCTACTCAGAACTTATTCTTCCGCTGTTATATGTTACATGCTTATCCTATTTCATGCTATATTGTATATCCGTGCACTGAGCGTTTTGCTCAGCCGTTACTTTCCTTTCCATGTCCCAAAACGGCAGGTACCCAAGACTCGAGCATTTGGAGGACATGCATAGGATGGAAGCTGCCATAGACTTCTTCTCCTGTTTCCTTCATATATTTATGCTTGTTTAGTCTTTCTTTCAGTTCATTTACTTTCTTATGTTTTGGGCTTATGTTTGGGAACCGATGTTTGATTCCGGTTTTCCCTATGGTCATGTATGTGTTACTACATATTACCTTGCATGCTTTGATGACACGCCATAAGTACGCGTGACATTCCATTTATCAAAATGGGGTGTTACATTTAATGTTCATTCGGAACTTCAAGCTCATCCGGAACTTTTGCTTCGTTCGGAAGTTCAAGCTCATCCGAAACTTTTGCTTCATTCGGAAGTCTGGGAAACCCAGGTACAGAAACAATACCGAAGAACAAGGAAACTAGTTTTAATCCAAAAATCACCAGTTTTTTCACCAAAAACTTAAATAAATCAATCACGAAGCATCTACTAACCATAAACTACAAATCCCATCAACACAAACACAAATCCCAACAACTTTTGAAGATCAAATCAAGAAAATAAAAAACTTAAGAACTTGAGGATAAAGATGATGATGAACAAGATGAAATGGAAAGATTAAACAAGACTTTGTATTAAATGATTAATGTTTTAACAAGATCAAACAAAGATTAAAATCACAAGACTAGAAAAACAAAGATTAAAATCACCAATCACCCTAGTGGTGATGGTGAAGGAACGAACAAGAAAGGAGAAAAAAAGGGAGGAGAGGAAGACTCCAGACTAACTAGCTAAATTGTGTGAGGGGACTCCTTTTATAGGCTTGTCTTTTGGTTGGTGAGTGGGCTTTCTCCCGTTCTTCTTGTCTTTTCGTCTTTTCAGAAAAGTTTCCGTTTTCGATTCTGATTCGGGATTTGTCGTCGATTAAATTCAACTCGTCTTTTAATTTCTTCGTTTAATAGACTTGAGTTTCTTCGACTTATATAAATCTTCCATCTTTGGTCCTTTTCTTCGATAAATCTTCGAATAGGCCCAGTGACTTCAAATCTTTTGCATCTCTTGGACAATAGACTTTATCTTGAGTCTTTTTCTTCAGTAAAACCCGTGCAATCCCATGTTTTCTTCAATATTCATCCGGTTGGCTCTAAAAACACAATAAACACAAAAACCACGCACAATTCCAAACAAATGATATTAAATACGTGTTTTGGTCTCGTTTTAGCCAGAATTAAGTGGTAAAAGGATGGGTGTTTACACACCTATCAGTGAGGCTGGCGGCCCATTGTAAGCCTAAGCCCATCTCATGGGCTTGGGTATATAAACCCTCTCCTTAGTTAGAGAGGGTGGTGGTTCATCTCATTTTACACATAGTTAAAGTGTGTTTTCTATACTTTCTCTCTCTAAGTGTGTGTGTTCTCACCATCTTTCTATCTCTTTCTCACTCTAGATTAAGCATAGATTTACAATATCCTATAATCCATGTATTAGTATATACTTGGATTAAGTCTTGTGTAAATCCATTGTATATGTGTATACTTAGATTTGTGTTGTGTAGATCCAAGTTACATGTGTATACTTGGATATGTGTTTTTTTAGTTGTAAGAGTTGTGTCTTGTGAGTTGTCACTAAACTATAAAGTGATGTGGTTGTGTTTTGTGAGTTCTCACTAAACTATAAATTGATGTGGTTGTATCTTATGAGTTCTCACTAAACTATAAAGTGATGTGTAGTTGTGTCTTGTGAATTTCTCATTTAGCTTCAAAGTGAAGAGTCGTGAAGATTGGTTCTATCATTCGATTATAACTCGACATCTAGCCTTGTTTCGGAAAAAGGTGAAGTAGGCAACGTTGTGAAGATTGGTTCTATCTTTCGATTAGAACTCGAAATCTATCCTTGTGTCGTAAAATGGTGAAGTTGGCGACGTTGTGTAGATTGGTCCTAGCTAAGATTAGGTCTCGACATTTGGCTTAGTGTCGGAAAATAATGTAAGCGACGTTGTAAGGTTTTCTCCGCCAAGAAGGGAGCTTGTGGATATAGTGGAAATCTCGAGTAAGGTGTACTTGATGAGTGGAGTAGGAACGAAGATAGAGCTTCGTTGCCGAACCACTATAAATCTTGGTGTCTTCCTATTAGGTCGTTTCTTTCCTTACTGTTTACTTACTATTATTATCACATCACACACATTTACTTTTTGTCATTGTTAATGCATTAGAATTGAACCTAAGCATTATGCAACTAGCTTTCAAGTAAAAGGTAGTTTTGAGATAAACATAATTGAAAGAAATTTTAATTAGGATATAAACCAAAGAGAAACTATTCAACCCCCCTTCCCCTTCTAGTTTCTATAGAATATATAACACTACTGAAAACACTTAACAATGAAAGTCCAACTCCTACTTAGTATTCATCACGGAGACTTAGACCGCTATGATTTTTATGATTTTTATGATTTTTATGAATCCAAGTGAAACATATGCCTACATCTACTACTCCTAACCTCTTGAGTGTGCAACAATCAAACCTATATCTAATAACTAATCCTAAGATAGTCTACCACTTCATACCAAACACTAGTCAATAGGTAGATTATGAAAATTATCAAGCGGAAATAACAAATTCAAAACAAGTAATTAAAAGAAATGACGTAACAAGTAAAATAAGCAATAAATGAACAGAATCTTCAAACAAATAAGCACATAAGCTAATCAATAAACTTATAGTAGAATTAATAGGAGTTGCTTAAAATTAAAACGATGGAACTTACCAACATTCCTTAGCAACTCAACCTACCAATCTTAATCTTCAGCTTCTCTCATGATATCACTCTCCCTGTAACATCCCTAGACCTATCTATTGGTGTCATTGGTCTCGTATACCTTCTCGTACCTCTTTCCACATGGATCAATATTAACCATGGCAACATGCCATTCACTATATCCATCTTTTAGCAATGTTTTCAAACTCTCTCTTATCCCCCACTTGCCAATCTTTGTATCTCAATGAAACGGGGAGTGCTCCAAGCATCCCCACAATTTTCTTGTATACACATATGTCAAAGAAAGGGTTGTGGTAGCTCCTTTCACTTAGTGATGCATCCAAAATTTCTTCCGGTTCCGTCCATGGTTGCAAATGTGGTCCATAAATTGGCATACCATTTGTTGATCCCAAACTTAGATCGATTTGGCTTTGTGTTAACGAGATTAAATCAAGTTTAACACGTAGAGAAACTTTGTTGTATTGAACAAACTAAGTGTTATGCGGAGTTTAACACTTAGAACAAAGAACAAAACAAAGTAAACCAAACTTTCACTTTGATTAATAATATCAATGAATGATTACAATGAAAGTGTTATGAGATATGTGGAAGATATATGTGAAAGGGATGTATCTTATGTCTAACCCTAAGGCCTCCTTTTATAGGTTTAAGGAGCCTTGTACAAAAAGCTAAGATCAACTATTTTAGGAAGAGACATAAGATAAACATACTCAAATAACTTATTGACTAAATATTTTAAACATTTAAGAATATATTCTGAATTCTTATCTTCATATTTTGTCCACCAGCTTGAAGAATTCATCATTGGCAGACTTAGTCCTTGTCTTTGGGTTAAGATTCTTCTTGTCAGTGCCTTGATAATTCTTATCAACTTCTCATCTGTCAACGCCTCGTTTACTCTTGTCAGCGTCCAAGTTCCTCTTGTCAGCGTCTAGGGACTTGGTCAATTTTATTCCCAACAATCCTCCCCTAAACTTGATATCTACTCTAGTAATCAAGTTTCTGAATAAAATAAAACATACAGAGAGGATTCTTACAAATATACTTATCCCGGAATTTGAGTAATAATAAATCTCGAAAAGCCAATCACTCAAATCACTTGTATAGTCAGCCTTCACTTGGTCTTAATCATCTTCAGCACCTGTAGAGTATTTGGAGCTTTCTTTATTACTTTTGTCACTCAAATTTGATTGCTCCTCCCCTTTTTAAGACTCCTCTCTAAGATCAATATACAAGGACAGAACTAAGAACATCCTCCTTGTATCAGCTTCCAAAACAACAAGTCTATCAGGTTAAAACAGTGATCCTTGACAATTTGTACCATTTCTGTATTATGCTTTTACAAGCTAATATAGGTTTTCGTCAATTCCATTAATGTCAAAGGTTTCATACTATCCTCATCCACATTCGGGAAATGAATCCTCAATGTTGATTCATAGGACATGAGGATGGACTTACTGATGATAAGACTGACTTGACCTGCATTAAAGCTAGTACCAATAGTCTCAGCCATCTCCATAACACTATTCACCCTTGTGAAAGTGATCTATGCTGCTACTAGATGTCAATCACTAGGAAAAACATCTCAATGATCATTAGGCTTCCAGATATCCAAAAATTTGAAAAATGAAAGGGTGATGAAACATTTTGGGAATATGAAGAAGTTTATAAATGACACCGGCTAAGATGTCATAGCATAAAATGGACTTACAAATGGAAAACTTTAGTTAGAACATAAACAAAGGTAATAATCCTAAGGAAATTAACTAGTCTCTAATAAGCAAGAGTGACAAATACTGTTCATGCATACACTCATGAAAAAGCATGATAGACACACATGAACTCTAGAGTCCTTCGTTCACAAATGCCCCAAAGAGAAAGTTAACTCATATAAAACCTTTGCAACTCCCCAAGTAACCCAAACATATACCCAAAGTCTCTCAACTGACCAAACCCAAATCTAGGTCAAATGTCTTGGCAGCATGCACAGTATATCAACTTTGCATGCTACAGTGCCTCACGAATTAGAAAACTAAATCGTACTCACCAGTGGACACAATCTAGAATTGTGATAAGAGTATTATAAGAATACCCAAAAGTCCTAAAGGTTCCTAAAACCTTCCCTTAAACTGTGATACACATGTTGCCCAAAAATATGCATGAACATAAAAATTTATGTCAAGATAGGAATATAAATATTCTAACCATCATCCATAAAAGTTCACAATTTTGTATCCATCCAAATGTAGCTCCATTTTCCTATATAGTTAGACAAAAACACACCAACAGAGGCTACCCTTTCCCACAATAATGGGTAGAGATAACATGTCAGTGGATAAAAATAATAACAGTGGAAAGACCAACAATGCATGTTCCTTGAGCATCCACTATCCCAATATCCTTGATCATTAACCTGCTTTTGGATAGGCTGCTCAAAAAGAAAACAAATTAGTTTTCTTTGGAGATCAAAGCCTTGTCAGACTTGGATCTGTCCAGTTGTTCAACTAGAGTGGACTTATTATTTACCACAAATCCCTGTTCATCCCTTTGGGACATAATCACCTAATTTGTTCCAATGAGTCTAGTAATGACCTTCTCAATATATTTAAATCTATTGCAACTCATTGAAATACCATTAAATTTGGAGTTTTGATCTTGTTTAGGTTTCCATGTTAAGTGGGATGATGCTTCAGACCCTTGACACTTATTAACCAAGTATCTTTGTTTAGATGGTCTAAAATAAGGTCTCATACAACACTTGGAGCTGTCAGCGTTGCATTTGTTCCTGTCAGCGTTGAACTTGTTCCTGTCAGCGCTGAATTTTTTCTTATCAGCGCTGAATTTGTTCTTGTCAGCGCCCAAATTAGGGTTTGCTACAGGAACATACTATCTGTTTGACCAAGTGTTGGTATTTTTAAAGGGCCTTTGTCCATGGGTATTAGCTGCCTTAGAGAAGAAAGGAGCTGGTCTAGTAGCCTGTGGTCTAGTGTGGACAAAAGGTCTATGGTTGACATTGGATGACCTATTGTCAGCGAATGAACTGTATTCACTCACACAATTATTTGCCAAATGTGAGAAGCTCCCACATGAGTAACAAGCCTTTTTTGGACACAAACTTAGGCTTAGACTGATAAAACCATGTCCCATTAACACTTGTTTGGCTTTTGAGTGACCTAGGTTTCCTATACATTTCAGCATATTTAACACTAGGTTGTTTCTTAACTGGGGAGCCAAGATTAACAGCTTTTCCAGTGATGGGATTGGTCACAGTGATAGGTGTAGATACTACTGGACAGTCAATGGGTGTAGGCACAAATGGACTCTCACTAAGCATCCCACCCTTAACAAACAAAGTGGGGTTGGCCTTCTTCCACTCTTCTAGGTCAATAACCTATTGTTGATATTCCTCAACTGGAGAAAGGACTCTTGATGGAGGAATAAATTCCTCTTCTTGGAGTTCTGGTAAACCAGTCCAAGATAAGTCCTTTCTTTGGACACCATATAAGTCCCCAACTGGTGGTGGAACACCAGAATACTCTTTCATCCCAATCCCAGTCATGTCCCTAGAATCCCTCTCTTTACTAACACATTCTCCTAGGGTTTGGCTAGCTTTATCAAACTTTTGAATCTTAAGCCCTACATTCTCTTTATCTTTAATGGCCTCATCTAACTTAGCCTGTAACTCAGCATTGACTCTCTCCATGATGTTTCTAATCTCAGTACTAGCATTTAAATCATGTTTTAAGATATTGATTTTATCTTTTAGGTCAAACTCCATTTTCTTATACTCAGACACAGTCTTTTTAGTATCAACGAGTGCCACTTGATAATTAGATAACTTGCATTTTACGTCTAAAACATCTGATTTTAATTTTAAAATCTCTTTATTAAGTCTTTCAGTATTTATCCTACAAGAAGAGTCATCACATACCTTATTATCAGAACTTGAAGAAGAATTGGAACTTGTGGAACTTGAAGTAGACGTGGCCTTAACTGAAAACATCATCAGATTCTTCTTCACGTTCTTCCTTAGCCTGGTTCACCTCATGATATTGGATTTCGTTCTTTAAATCAAAGTTTCTCAAAAAGCTCTGATACCACTTGTTGATCCCAAACTTAAATCGATTTAGCTTTGTGTTAACGAGATTAAATCAAGTTTAACACGTAGAGAAACTTTGTTGTATTGAACAAACTAAGTGTTATGCGGAATTTAAACTTAGAACAAAGAACAAAACAAAGTAAACCAAACTTTCACTTTGATTAATAATATCAATGAATGATTACAATGAAAGTGTTATGAGATATGTGGAAGATATGTGTGAAAGGGATGTATCTTATGTCTAACCCTAAGGCCTCCTTTTATAGGTTTAAGGAGCCTTGTACAAAAATCTAAGATCAACTATTTTAGGAAGAGACATAAGATAAACATACTCAAATAACTTATTGACTAAATCTTTTAAACATTTAAGAATATATTCTGAATTCTTATCTTCATATTTTGTCCACCAGCTTGAAGAATTCATCATTGGCAGATTTAGTCATTGTCTTTGTGTTAAGATTCTTCTTGTCAGTGCCTTGATAATTCTTATCAACGTCTCATCTGTCAACGCCTCGTTTACTCTTGTCAGCGTCCAAGTTCTTCTTGTCAGCGTCTAGGGACTTGATCAATTTTATTCCCAACACCATTCTCATCTCTTTTCACGGTGTAGTGCTTATAGTCTTCATCATCACTATCATCATGTTTCTTAGCCTTGAGTACATTATAGTTTTGATGGACAAACCCATCAAAGCTAGTCATCATAGCTTTTCCAACAACTATGTTTGCACCAATGGTGTGCAAATATTTCCTTCCAACCACTAGTTGAATATCTCGATCAATAGGAATGTCGAGAAGCATAAAATCGGCTAGTAGTATAGTTGTACCAACTCGGCAAAGAACCGCAAGCAAACGTCCAAATTCTTCAGCGTAGGAGTGATCAAGCATTTTGATACGATCAAACCTTGGTTTGACTCTACCAACATCTAACATTTTGAATATTCCATATGGCATGACATTGACATTCGAACCGGTGTCAACTAAAGCATTATAAGTAGTTTTACCCTCCAACCTTATTGGTAGGATAAAGTAACCCGGATCTTCTTTTTCAATCATTACTTTATTCTCACGAAGCATTTGAATAGCCACATCTTCATACTCCGGTGTTAATCCATCTTCACCTTTCAATTTATCGAGTAAAACTCGATAAACGATCATCTTATATTTTTCACTATATTTCAAAGGTTTGATGATAGGTCGATTCATGTTCAACAACATGACTCTTTTTTGAATATATTCTTGCGATTCATCCATTGATAGTTCTTCTCAAGTTAAAGGTTTGTTAATGGTGAGTGAAGGTCCTTCACTATTGTAGTTCAACTTGTAAGTGTGGGCAGGCTTCTTACCTTTGTTTCTTTTGTTTTTGCCCATGCTACAAACAAATCTAGGAGCATCGATTTCCTCAGTTTCAATGGGTGGAAAATCATCAAAATTAATGTTGTCAAGTATTGCATCAATTTCTCCAAAATCTAAGCTTTCATGCACTTTTGGCCATAAAGTAAATATGCCACAAGTGATGTCAAGTTGTGCATTAGCTTGCTTTAGGAAAGATCTCCCAAAGATTACACATGGTTCACAATCGTCCTCCTCCGAATTAACAAAGAATTCAACGAAAAAAAATTCGCCCTTGATCATGACAATGACCTTCTTATCCACCTCTTTGTCTCCATTACGATGAGTTTTGTAGGTTAATCCAAGCTCAACTACAAATTTGTTACTGATCAAACTACGTTTCAACTCCAAATCTCTTTGCCCATCATAAGCAAATTTTCCTTCCACATGACAAGGCATCAAATACTTTTCACTAGGCGTTAACTCTTCAATACGATAGAAAGTCAACACCTTTTGGATCCCACTATCAGCTGAGTGCTTACATTCAGAACATGTCCATTCTCTTTCCGATTCAATTTTGTCACTGAGACTAATATGCTCATCTACTCCTAAGCATAGCCTACCCAAGCTAGTGTTTGGATCCATCTTAATCTTTAAACTATAACACATCAAAAGAAACATTAGTATGTTAGTGCCATAAAATCCAAATGATATTTCATACCCTAAGGTTCTTAGGCAACACGTTAAAATCAATGAACATCTCAATTTGAGTGCGTTATAAGCTATTTCACCCTTCTGGTTTTCTTGTTATGCGGCGCACTTTTGAGATGTGCGACGCACGTTTGCGCGACACAAGAAAGACGACGCATAAATAGAATGTGCGGCGCACTTCCTGCGACTAGAAATATTTTTCACCACTTTACAATTTGTAACCAATCAATCCAAGTCATAAGGTATTTCACATAGCAATTTCTTAACAAATAGTCAAATAAAGAAACCATGAACAAGTTTAGCAACATATCCATGAACATTTTGTAAGATATAACCATTTTTTATTATTACTTGTTTTGTCATTTTTTTGTATTTTTACTATAGCTAAAATTTCAGAAAAATTACCACAAATCATGATAAATATCAAACAAGACATACCAAAGCAAATTATTCTACCAAAGAGCAAATTAAATAGAAAATGAAAATTTGAAAGCAAATATTTTTTATTTTTCTTTAAGTGTAATATGAACAAACACAAAAGCTCAAAAAGCATAAGTACACACAAATCAGTTCTCATGTTTTCAGCAGTAAGTGCTGAGAGTAAAAAGTTTTGGTGGTGTTTTGGAATCGTTTCAACAAACATTTACATATTCGACAGAAAGTGCGGCGCACTTTTGAAATGTGCGGCGTACTTCTACACTTTTTCTTAAAAACTTTTTCAGATTGCCAAAAATCTGTACGGCGTGTTTAGAAATTTTATGTTAACCAAGTATCTCAGAATGTTTTAAGCTAATAACAAGGCAATCCCTGGCAGCGGCGCCAAAAACTTGATATTCGTTTCGCAAGTCTTAAATTTTTATTACAAGAGATTACCAAACAATTGACTATGTAGAAACTAGAATGAGGGGTTGAATAGTTTCTCATCGGTTTATCTCCTAATTAAAATTTCTTTCAATTAGGTGAGTGCCAAAACTATCTTTTACTTGAAAGCTAGTTGCATAATGATTAGGTTCAATTCTAATGCATTAACAATAAGTAGTGAGTGTAATCATGATGAAGGTAAGTAATGAGTGAGGAAAGAAACAACTTAGTAGGAAGACACCAAGATATATAGTGGTTCGGCAACGAGGCTCTATCCTCGTTCCTACTCCACTCCTCGAGTACACCTTACTCAAGATTTCCACTATATCCACAAGCTCCCTTCTTGGCGGAGAAAACCTTACAACGTCGCTTACATTATTTTCTGACACTAAGCTAAATGTCGAGACCTAATCTTAGCCAGGACCAATCTACACAACGTCGCCCACTTCACCATTTTACGACACAAGGCTAGATGTCGAGTTCTAATCCAAGGCTAGAACCAATCTTCACAACGTTTCCTACTTCACCATTTTCCGACACAAGGCTATATGTCGAGTTCTAATCCAAAGCTAGAACTAATCTTCACGACTCTTCACTTTGAAGCTAAGTGAGAACTTCACACAACACAACTACACATCACTTTATAGTTTAGTGAGAACTCACAAGACACAACCACATCACTTTAGAGTTTAGTGAGAACTAACACAACTTATTACAACTCAACTAAACATATCCAAGTACACACATGTAGCTTGGATCTACACAACACAAATCCAAGCACACACATATGCAAAGGATATACACAACTCTAATCCAAGTACTCACACATAGCTTGGATGAACATAACTAGTCTAAGTATAACACAAATATATTGGATCTACACAAGACACAAATAAACAAATGATGAACATGACTAGATCTTTAGGAGAGGATGGCCTTCATCAAGGCTTCATCTTTAATCACATCACAAGTGTGTGAGTGATCTTCTCTTTGGACAAGGGAAAGAAGGAGATCAAGAGGATAATCATAAGTAAACATACTTAACACATTAAGTGATCATTTACAAATTACTAGGATTAGATAGGAGAAAGAAGGCTGAAAGAGATGTCCAAAAAGGGTTAATGAAAATGCAGATTTGATCCACTATTTATAGAAGACAAATCCCAACGGCTAGCTAGGGGCGATTCCTTAGCTACCTAGGTGGTTCCTTATTGATAGCGAACTACATAGGCACTTAAGGAACTGCGGAGTGTAGACTCCGCTCCTTTTTGTCTTTTAGTGAATTTGAAATATCTGAGGCTGTTTAAACCTTTAAAGGATATTCTTATGGCATTTGGAATATGCCATATTCAAATTTACATTTTCATTTTAATAAAACATTTTCTTAAAAATAATTTATTAAAAATCTTTTGTTACATTTGACAAAAGTGAGTTTTAAGGCTAATCACTTTTATGATTACTAAGCATGATTAAGATATGTTAGTGTAATGATTATTACCTTGATGATAGTGTTTGTTAGATAATTCGTTTTATGATTGTGTTTGACAATAAATGTCTTTGTAATTTGTCGTAATCAAAAATAAGAAAGATTAATTAGTACTAACAATGTTTTTAGGCATTGCTTTGCATTAACAATCTCCCCTTTTTTTATTATGACAAACTATAAACTCATTTACGTAAAATACAAGATTATTCGAATTATTAACGAGTTTATCACTATCATTTCTCCCCCTTTGTAGAAGCAAAAAGGTTAGCACAAGTCTTTGAAGAATAAAAGAACCAGACTTTGCTAGTAGCTCCCCCTTGGTGCTTACTCCCCCTTGCTTGGGGTACCAAGTGAATGAGCTAAGGTGACCTACTACACAAAGGTTAGAAGAAAGAAAAGAAACACCAATATATATATATGTGCACTACCTACTAACTAACTTAAGAGGGAGAAGGAAAAGAAATCTTAAAATTTGAAGAAAGTATTTTTTAAGTATGTCCAAAGAGTGTGTGTTGACAACATCATAGTTCAACTGGTGGATTAAAGGAAGAAACGAAACATCCAAACCAATCAAAGATGATTAAAATGTCAAGGGGTTAAAATTTAGAATTTATGGAATCACCCATAATTAATTGTAAGTTTTAACCATGATCAACTCTTTAAGAAATGTGTGAAAAAGAATTAGCGGGAAAGATGACACACATAACATTCATATTACACAAATATGAAATAACATACACTAGACATATTCATACACACAATATGGATATTTAAAGCAAAAAAAATATGGAAAATAAACCACAAAGCATGAACTACTCTAATAGTGATAATCTTCCAAGATTGCATAAGTTTTATTGGCTCAGACAACTAAAGTACAAAATGTGCCTTAGTTGGAAAAGAAAGACGACGAAGTATCATTCGAAGTTTTGTTCACGGGAACGAAAACTTTGAGAGGAGGTTGAGTGAGGAGGAATTCAATGAAATTTAGCTTGTTATAGATATGAGCAAGTTCAATTTGTTGAAATCGACAACAAACACACGAGGAACCATGATGCAAAACAAAGTCGTTAGATGGGGGAGGTCCATCAAAATGAGAGTTTGGTGGAGAGGGAGATAATGGATAAGAGATGTTTTCACAATGCCTAGTGAGATTAGGGAAAGAAGATAGGTCATTGTGTTGTGGAGTGTTGAAAGGCTTAGGTGGTGGTAGAAGAATTTCCTTTTCTCCAGTAATTGGATTTATAGAGTAAGTCTTATTCCAATATTTAGTCCGAAAGAAAGAAGAATTCTTGGAGGGCTTTGGAGAAGAAGAATCACGAGGATTCTTGTTCTTCTTGATCCAAACGGGTCGAACCGAGATTTTTGGTTTCTTTGAAAGCTTAGAAGAAGAAGCTTTAGCTTGAGAAGATTGTGACAAAGAAATGTCAAGGTTAGGAATGGAAGAGTTAGGCATTATGAGGGATGAAGAGAAGAGCTCCCAAAAGAGAAGAATTTAAAGAAAGTAGACAAGGCAAAGATTTGAAATGAAAACAAAAGGTTTTAGGGAATGTTTAGCCAAATTGGGTTAACAAAGAATCTTAACCAAGACACTGGTCAAAGAAGAAAGATAAAAAATAAGTCAAAGATGGCTTTCCTGTAAACGGTTCCTTAAGGGAGCCCGCGGTTCCATATCGATATGGAGCTGCCTAATGGCTAAGGAGCCGCGTCCAGTGGACGACAAACCATAATTTTCAAAAGTTTTGGAGAAAAATAAGACTTTTTGGTTAAAACACATAAAAATAAATCCATAAATCATCTTCATGAAAAACTCATAAAGGAAAGAAAATACAAGAAAGGAAATAACAACTAACTAATACAAAGTTAGCTAAAAACTAGGTCTTGAATGCATAGTCCTCTTTGGCTTGATCTTATTTAAAACTATTTGATTTTGAAAACCATCATTCATCTCCTAGGAGGAGGAGGCATGGAGAACAAGGTAAGAAAGAAATCATGCAACCTTCTATGAAGACCAAGTATCTCCAACCTTAGGTTTTGAATGATGTAGTTGTTATAGAGACAACATGGATAATTTGCACCATGAGCTTATAGGAAACCAAAGAAGTAAGGATCACCCATGAAGTGAGGAATATGAGTGCCCAAAATAGGAGCATTAGTGTTTGAGGGAGGAGGAGGTGGTAGAGGCATAGTGTCCAAGGGTGATATGGGTGAGATGGGAGAATTTGGTGGAGTGAAAGGAGAGGTAACCAAAGGCACAAGGACAAAGAGAATGCTTGGTAGGGGTTAAGGTTGAGTATTCCCATCCAAAGGAGGAATAGGAGTGAATGGTGAGGAAAGTTCATTCATTCTTGATTGGAATTAAGAGGAGGCAGAACCATGTGAATGGTTGGTACCATGAGTTGAGTTGGTCTTACATGGAGCAACGGGTGGTGAAGGTGATGAGGAAATGAGAATAGGAGAAATCTCATTTTTGGGAGTGTGAAAGGATGAAGAACCAATATTAGGTAACTTAATCTTGATTTTAAGACTTCTTTTGGAAGAGGAAGTTTTAGAAGGGGTGGATGTTCTAGTGGACACCATGGTTGTGTGTTAAGGTTTAGAGAAGAGTTGAAGGGATGAAGAACACAATCAACAAGAGAGGGTTTAAGAAGAGAAGGGAATGATCCAAACTAGTAATGGGTTAAAATAATTTTAGGTGAATAATGAAATTAGGTAGCCTAGTTTAGGAAAGTGCAGGTTTTTGCAAAAATATTATCAAAGTTTTACACAGATTAAGGAAAATAGTTTAAATCAACGATTCTGTCAAAACAGTGGCTGGCGGTTCCTTATGTAAGGCCGCGGTTCGATATCGATAAAGAACCGCGGGGATGATAAAGAACCGCCACCAGGAGGTTCGAAATGGCACTTCTTGAAACATTTGCTAGCCAAGATTTTATACCAAGGTTTATCAAGCCAAAGTAAACTATAAATCAAAATCTAGGAAGCTAACAAACACATAATATGCACAAAGTTATGCAAATCGAAGGATCAATAGCATAGACGATTAGGATTAAAATACTAAGTAATCCAAACACAAAGTATTAGTTAGCAAACACAACATGCTAGAAATAAAAAGAGAATAAGGAAATATTGTTCAACAATTCAAACATGTTTACAAACACGTTAACCTTGATAAACCAAAGCTTCATTTCTTCTTCTTGCCAAGTCCCTTGATCAATTTATTTATGCTCTTGAACGATCCTATTGACTCCACTCGATGATCATACAACTCACCTTGGGTTTTAAGATTAGCTCGGTAGACAACCTCAAGACCAAAGTTCTTCGGAAGTCCACTAGTGGCATAGTGAGGAAGAGGAATGATTTCTTCTAACCCGGTCATGAAAGTGTCCATGGATGGGTGGGAGTTACTCGAAGAGCCAACATGAGCACTTGTGTCTACGCCACCACCATCACTTGGTGACATATCAAAGTCCTCATCATCGGACTCTGGTGGATCAGACTTTCTCGAACCTCGATCACTTCTAGGCTTTCGTGGTTGTACCCTTTGAATAGGTAGCATAACACGTTCGACCGAACGAAAGCGAGAAATGTTGATGTCGAGATAGTCTTCACCAACCTTCTTAAGAAGGAGAGTAAGGAGCATGGCATAGGGAAGATTTGTTTTGGGTTTGGAAAGACCATAAGTGATTCGTCGAGCGATATAGTATGCGAGATTGTACTTGGCGTTAGTAGCGATGCAACATAACATGTGCGCCATACACGTTGGAATATGATCCCGGTTTCCGTCAAGATAAAACACATTCTCCCTAAGGATGCCGGCCCAACGGACTATACAATCATTTAAATCGCTTAAGAGAACCTCATAGCGTTTTACCCGACGCTTGGTAGAGTGGAGGATTCTTACAACATTACCACTACGCTCTTTACAAATGATGTAACACCCCCAAATGGTCAAACGCATCAGAAAGGTACGTTTGGAGTGTTACTTTTGAAGGTGGATCGATAGCACACAGTATATAGAGCAATGATCATAAAATGACATTAAAACATATTACATGAGTTTAATTGTGCAAATTAAATTATTGTCTTGAAAACATTATTTGTAGAAAATCCCAGCCCGATGGTAAACATGATGCTTCCTATGATGTTGGAATCCAATGCAAGTACCTGCTTACTTTCCTGAGAAAACATAGAAACTAAAATATGGGGGTCAACACTAGGTTGGTGAGTTCACAGGTTTAATATAAAATAAAAGTATTGTTATGCAAAACACCACGGGGATAGCAGTGCATAAAGCCACATACTATAGTAGTTCCTATTGCCCTGTAATAGATGCTAGACATGATGCTTAAGTGCCTAAAAATAGGACATCCTGATGTGAGACCCTCAGTCCGACAACGAAATAAACCTGTCGCTTGGCCTAAGCGTTTCGTGATAGCAAGTCATGTAGGTCGGGTGTTGTCAATACCCAGATAGATATATCGATAACATTTCGCGCTACACTATTAACTATTACAGTCCACGAGAATAATAGGGCAAACAATAAGCAGTAATATGTCGTTGTCTGTAAGCGTTTGCATAAACAATAATTAAGTATGTTTTCTTCCCCAGTTATAAAACAGTAAAAGATGGGGCCATGAACTCACCTCAGTAGTGATGATGTAAGGATAATGTCACTGAATGCACTGGAACAGTATGGTCACGAAGTAGTGAAATTACCTAAGTAATTTATATATCTCAGTATATGCACAATAAAAATGCACAAATAAATGTAACTGATAAAAATGCATGATCACGAATTAATAAGTTGTTACTATTGTTTAAGCGTTAAACTTATAGTAAGTTATCAATAATAATATATTTTTAGTTTCTAAAAATATATCCTAACTGTTCGTACAACCAAGGTGTAATAAATTAATTAAATAGATTTTTATTTAATTGAATGATTGTAAGAAAATAATATGTTTCACCAAATTTTCTTAAGATTTCAAATGTACTAACGTAATTTGTTCGTTATAAATGTCGTAAATAACTCTAATAGTTTATTTAATTTAATTAATAATATATAACTTAATTTAGTTTATTAATAAAACAATTTTATTAATGTTTTAATTAAATTAAATTTATACATTAGTCCTTGTAAAATATTAACTTCCAAAATAACCCCTAGGGTTTCGTTCGTTAAATGTTATTACTTCGTTAGTCCTTATCCGTTACCTTTACTTTCAAAAACACCCCTAGGGCTCATAATACTTTATAAATGTGGCAATAGTGGTCCCTAGGGTTTAAAACTTTCATATAATTATAAACCAAGTCCCTAGGGCTCGGTTAAGTTTGACAAAATGGCAAAACACACCCTCCAGGTCCCGAATTAAATATAGTGTGTAGTTAGGGCTTGTTTTAAGTTTACAACTTGTCACAAATGGTCCTTGTGGTTGTGTTATGTCTCGGTACAAAAAAAAAGCACCCTTATACATTCAAAGTTGGCGATTTTGGTCCTTAGACTTTACAAAGGTCTCGAAAACAATATATAGGTTTTATAAATTTATGTTTTTGACTATTACTTTCACATTTGGCAATAATGGAACAAAAAGTCTTTGAATAGTGGATTTAGTGTTTAATAGGCTCGCTTAGCCCAATAAGGGTCCGGTTTGTACATTTGGGCTTAATGGGTTAATATCTTGGGCTTGTTAAGTTACTAGTAAGTTCATTAAGGAAATCTAAATAATCCAACTAAAAACTTGGGCTTATGGGCTTGTTTACTATTCGGCTTATATTTATAAAAGCTTATTGGGCTTATGGGCTTATATAGTTAAGGGCTTAATAGGCTTGTGGCTTATATGGTTCTTGGCTTATGGCATATATGGTTCTCGGCTTATTTAAATGAGCTTATCTAGCTTATTTAACCACTTAAGCTAAGGCTTTTCAAGAATATGTTTAGGATTCGGTTTCTAATAATAAGTCGAAACTTGTGGGCTTATATCTTAGTGTATAGCATGAACTTGTTAGCTATAGTTTATCTTTGGTTCATAAGCAAGGTTTCCAACTAGTTCTTCATAGATTTGTAAGGTTAAGGAGTATGCAAAAATGAAAATGAAAGGAATGTGGATAAAGTATGGGGTACTTACTTGTGTAATGAGGTTGTTGATGAACAAATGAGATTCACTAGAACTTAGGTTCGATCTATGCATCGAGCTCCTTGGAACCGTGACCTAGAGTGGTCTTAGATTGCCTTGAACACCAAGATTCAAGTATGGACTAGCACTAAATGCTTTAGGAACCAAGGTTTTGTGTAGTAAATGCTTGTGTAAGAGGTGTTTCGTCTAGGTGATATATGAGTTTTGTGAGATCCGAAAATGGAAGTGGTGAGTGAGATTGGAAGGCTTAAGACTTTAATAAATATCCAAGGTAGATGAAGGTGTGTGGCTCGGGTTGTTTACACGACAAGAGAGAGGAGATGGCTAGATTTGATGTAATCTTCATAGTACACAATAAATCTTACATGGGATATGTTGTAGTACTAGGTTTTAATGAGTTGTTGTACATCTTGCCCCCTAATATTACTCCTAGCCATCGTATTTTCTGGAGTCAAAGGAGACAAAGAGGTGTTTGCATAGTGTATGGTTTAAATGAGGGTGATGTACATGTTCATGTAAAGCAAAGTGAGTTTGAAAGGTTTAAAGTAAGTATAAATGTGTATGTATGGTATATTCGGCTAAGGTATGTAGCATAGAATAGTTTTTAGTTCAATTCTAGTGTTCTTGTGTAGTTACTAGGAGTCTAGGTGTTATATTGTATGAGTAGGTTCGAGTCCAAGTCGATTTGGTTAGGTTTAGGGTTTTTGAGTGAAACTATAGTTTAGAATAAATAAAAGTATAGTTTTATTTATTAAAAGTATAAGATACTTAAATAATTGTTATAATTTGTTAGATACAAAATTATATGATGACAATAGCTTTTGTTGATCGTTGAAACACTTAAAGTGTATAGAAAATATATAGTATATATATATTTTGTAGTAATATGATATTAGATAAGTATTATTAATTGTGATCATGGTTTTAGGTTTTTATGTTCCTAAAATGATGCATGAGTATGCTCATGAGTTTAGAGGTGACTTAAAAGTCCCATAATGATGTCTTGTGTTCTATATGCTCATAAAAATGCAGTCATACATTTTATTCATGTGATCCTATGATTGAATCACAATCATAAAGCATTGTTTAAAGTCCTTGTTGCTCAAATGTTTTCAACTGTTCCAGATATGATAAATGCTCACAGTTTCAATAATAAAATGATGTATGCTCAAGAATGATGCATATGATTGTGCAAAATTTTATTCAAAGGTGAAAATATACATATATATCATGAGGTGACGTGTACAATGATGTCATAGTCAAAACCTGAGAACTGCAGGTTTTACAGCACTATCCCGTTATTTTAGCTTTGTCCTCAAAGCTTAAGATGACGTTACTGCTCAGGTTAACAGGTGTGGGTACTTATCTCTAAACGAGTCTTCGCATTCCCAAGTGAACTCAGGACCTCTCCTGGAGGTCCAACGTATCTTAACCAACAGAATTTGGCTTCGCTTCAGTTTCTTGACTGCTCTCTCCATGACTTCTACGGATTCTTCTATAAATTGGAGTTTGTCATCAAAATGAACTCCCTCCAATGACATGGCTAACGGCTCATCCGCGTAGCACTTCTTTAGGTTCGAAACATGAAAGGTAGAGTGTACCTGACTCAATTTCTGGGGTAACTCTAGACGATAAGAAACTTCACCAATTCTGGGAATCACTTTGAAGGGTCCTACATATCGTAGGTTTAGCTTTCCACGTTTTCCAAAGCGTACAACACCCTTCCAAGGTGATACCTTAAGCATAACACGGTCACCTACTTCAAATTCCATAGGTTTCCGTTTACGATTTGCATAGCTCTTCTGTCGGTCTTGTGCAGCTTGAATTCTCTGCCTAATGAGAGTAATCTTCTCAGTAGTCTCTTGGATTAGTTAGGGTCCGGTGAGTTGAAATTCTCCGACCTCTGCCCAGCACACGGGTGATCTGCACTTGCGGCCATAGAGAGCCTCAAATGGTGCGGCTTTGATGCTAATGAGGTAGCTATTGTTGTAGGAGAATTCAACTAATGGTATATGTTCGACCATCCTTTTCCAAAGTAGATCACACATGCCCTCAGCATGTCTTCCAAGGTTTGGATTGTCCTTTCACTCTGACCGTCAGTCTGTGGGTGATAAGCGGTACTCATATCCAAATTTGTTCCTAAAGCTCTTTGAAAAGCTTTACAAAAGTTTGACGTAAACCTACCATCTCGATCACAAATAATTGAGACTGGTATACCATGTCTAGTCACAACTTCCTTAAGGTGCAATTTTGCTAGCTTGTTCACAGAGTCATTTTCCCTTATGGGTAGAAAATGAGCGGATTTTATGAGTTGGTCGACGATTACCAAAATATTATCTTAACCGTGAGATGAAGTAGGAAGTTTGGTGATGAAGTCTGATAGGTGTGAAAACACCCATCTTTTCTACCACTTAATTGCAGTAATAACCGGACCAAAACGTTTATTTTATGTCTTTTATGTCGGAATTATGCGTGGTTTGTGTTTTTGTTGTGATTTAGGATGAAAAGGTGCAAAGTGGAGAAAACACGGGAATTCACGAGCATTTACGGACTTTTATTGAAGAAAAAGATGAAAAGACGAAGTCAAGAAGTCAAGAGTGCAAAAAGAACGGAAGTCCAAGACCAATTCTGAAGATTTATCGAAGAAAGAGTCAAAAGACGGAAGTTCACTTAAAGCCGAGGAACTCAAGTCTTATTTATTGAAGAATTAAAAGACGAGCCCAAAGAAATCCCGAGCCAAAAGTCGTTAAAGTCCAAGATTAAAGAAGATTTGAAGGCTTAAGGACTAATGGCGCAATTAACAAAAAGATTAAAGAAGAGGAGGGACCTAAGCATGCAATTATGGAAGAAAGGAAGGAGAGGAGGAAGCTTCCTCTAACCTCCTCCCTAATCCCCTATATATAGTCCTTAGTTAATTACTTTTCATTTTTGTTGGCTAGATTGACAAACTAGTTCTTTCACTTTTATTTTATGCACCTTTAATTACTTGCACATTTAATTACTTGTCTCGCACCTTTAATTACCTTTTAATTTCAAGTAAGTGTCTCTTTTAATTACTTGCACCTTTACTTTATCTTGTTAATCTTCTTCTACCTTTCTTTTATCTTTGATTTACACGTCTTTTATCTTGGTAAATTGTCTAAAGATTTGATTTTTATGCTTTTGATTGTTTTAAATCTCTTATTTTCATAGCTTATTTTGTTTATTTTCAAGTTTATATAGTTTTTACAAAAGTTATTTTTATATAAAAAGTTGTTTTTCTTAAAGTTCATTAATTTCGTGTCTTAAAAGTTTTTAACTTTTAGTTTCGTAGCTTATTTTTACACGTTTTTACCTTAGGATTTAGTCTTGAGCTTATTAGGATTATAGCTTATTTGTGTAGCTTATTTTTGGTTACTACCTACGTATTCCGATTGGTACGAATCTGAAAAGGGTTTTGTATTCCGATTGGGCAAGATCTGAAAAGGGTTTTAAAATTCCGATTGGGGGGTGTCTTGGTATTCCGATCAGAAAAGGTAAGTGAATATTCCGATCGTGTGTAAGTGACAATATTCCGATTGGTTCTTCACCCCTCATTCCGATTGAGGTGCATGTTTGGTATTCCGATTGGAAATAGTGACAGTATTCCGATCAAAGGATCCGAGCATCATTCCGACCAGCATCTAGCCATATTCCGATCAGGGTAGGTTTGTGGTATTCCGATTGGACTAGTGACAGCATTCCGATTTGGTTCCGACCGTTATTCCGATCTGAGGTGATTGTGCACCAATCGGAATATATTCCGATTGGAGTGGGTTTTTACGTTTTGTCTTGTTTAATTTTTATGTTATCATTTTAATACTTGTCTAATTTTAATTTCCGTCACGCTTTTATTTGTAGTCATTTAATCATTTTACTTTCCGTCTCGTTTTTAAATATCGCACATTTAATTTTAAATTAGACTTAGATTTAATTTCACGCTCTTTTAATACTTGCCCTTTATTTTAACGACATTTACTTTTAAGTCTTGCACATTTAAATTAAAAACCAACCAAAAATATTTGTTTCCACCAAAATAAAACTGAGTCACATAGAGAACCTAGATCAATTCGATTAGACACACTACAACGAATCTTAAATTTTTATACGGGCCAAAAGCCGTGTATCAAATGGCGCCGCTGCCGGCTCTTTTCGTAAAGATCAACAGTTTTCTGTGAGAGACGCGTTGCTTTTTGGGATCCGTTCACTTGTGAGCGTTATTTTTCTTGCATAAAAAAATTCAAAAAACCATAAAAATTGAAAAATTGATAAAAACATAAAAATTAAAAATTTCAAAAATCCAAAAAGATTTTATCTTTCTTGTGTATATATATTGTCTTTGTGTTTGGTTTTGTTTTCTTTTGCATTTTCAGGTGTATGCGTACTAGATCTTCCAATTATCAAGAGCCCGAGCCTCAAGAAGATTTAGATATGGCAGGTGTTAACAACAACATTCCACCGAACCTCAATAATAATAATAACAACAATGCTCTTCCACAGCCCGATCTTCGGACCATGGAGGAACTTTGTCAACCAACCATGTTTGGACGAGGAGGACCGATTGCGTCGATGCAAATCAACGCTCCTGAGTTTTCGTTGAAGCACCACATGATTCAGCAAGTACAAACAAACCCATTTATAGGATTGCCTGATGATGATGCCAACAAACACCTCGACAAGTTCATTACAATCACCCAGAGCATGAAGTTGGCTGGTGCCACAATGGATGAGCTTCGCCTACAACTCTTTCCACACACTCTATTACATCATGCCGAGAAATGGTTTGATCGTCTCCCGAAGAATTCTATTCACACTTGGGATGATATGACTCAACGCTTTTTGTCGCGCTACTTTCCACCATCCATGGTCACGAGCCTTCGCAATCAGATCAGCGGTTTCATGCAAGATCCCGATGAATCTCTTTTTGATGCTTGGGAGCGATATAATGTCTTGATCGATCGATGTCCAAACCACAACATGCTCCCTGTGACCTTAATAGATACTTTCTACAACGGTTTGACTTTTCGAGATCGTGATACGATCAATGTTGCCGCCGGTGGCACATTCATGAAAAGGAGACCCGAGGAGTGTAGAGAGCTTATTGAGAACATGACTACTCACCACAAAAACTGGGATTCCTCTGCTTCTTCAAGGAACAACCCGAGAGTCAATGTTTCCTCCACCTCAGCAAACCCTGATATGACCGAACTCACCCGTGTGCTGACCGAAATGAGCAGAAGTATGCAACTCTTGGCTTCAAACCAACAACAACAACAACAAGTTAAAGATGTTGCTACTCTTTGTGAAACATGCGGCGGTCCTCACTCATACACCGATTGTCCTTCGACACAAGGAAATCCGGAAAATGTGTATGCAGCTTATGGTAATTATTCACCGTAAAATTACCAAGCTAGACAACAAGGGGATAGAAATCTGCTGAGCTACCGTTCTAACAACTACCTTTCACCCGGTTTTTCTCCTCAAAACCAAAACCCCGCCAACAACTACACTAGAAGCAACCAAATCCCACCTAGAGCTTCTAATCCTTATCACCCACCCACCCAACAAACCCCACCCATTAACCCCGATGTTGAGGCTATAATGAGAACCCAAGGTGAGCAAATCAAGAATCTACAGAGCCAAATAATCAATTTGAAAGGAGATATCACGAAGCAAGGAAATGAGATAAGATCCGAAGTTCGCGATACTATTCAATCCTCCTTCAGCAATCAAACCAATGATTTGAAAAATATGCTTGCTAGTTTCTTGCCCGCCGCTCAACCTTCTTCTTCGAGTTCTCTACCTTCAAACACCGTCACTAATCCGCGAGCTAATGTGAGTGCTATAACTACGCGTAGTGGAATTACCATTGTCGATCCATCTATCCCACCACCATCATCTACACCTCCTCCACCACCATTTATCCCTACTTCTCCTACACCTAGTATTAGTGCACCATTACCGTCTCCGCCTCGACGTGATGAAGTTCCCACAAATGACCCTTCAACATCAAAACCTTTACCTACACCCGCACCTTCCCCACCTAAACCCAATATCCCTTATCCCTCTCGTTTAGGCAAGAACAAAATGCTAACCAAGGAGGACTCCGAAGTGTCACGCTATGTGAAGATGATTTCTCAAATGAACTTCAACATTAGCTTTCTTGAAGCACTAGTCCACATGCCCAAATTTGTTAAAGCATTTAGGGAATTGCTTAACAAGAAGGAGAAGCTGATTGAACTCGCCAACACTCGATTAAACGACAACTGCTCCGCAGTTATTCTTAAAGAACTTCCGGAAAAGCTTGGAGATCTCGGTCGTTTCGTGTTGCCTTGCGTGTTCAACAAAACTGAAGAATTTACTGCCCTTGCTGATCTCGGGGCTAGTATTAATCTTATGCCTTTGAGTGTTTGGAAAACACTATCATTACCCGACCTCATTCCAACAAAGATGACTCTCGAACTTGCAAACCGCACTCTTGCTTACCCCGTTGGTATAGCCGAAGACGTGTTTATCAAAGTTGGCACATTTACTTTCCCGGTCGATTTTGTCGTAGTTGATTATGAAATGGACCCTCGTATTCCTTTAATACTTGGTCGGCCATTCTTGATAACCGGACGAGCTTTAGTAGATGTTGCCGAAGGTGAGTTAATCTTAAGAGTCGGGGATGATGCACAAGTTTTCAAAATGGGGAAGCTTACTAGTACAACTTTTGGAGGTCGAGAATCAGTGAATATGATTAATGTGCTCGATGACTTTACCGTCTACGACAATCCTCTATTTGACTCTTGCATCGATAATCCACTTTTTCATGATGATGTGGATGATTCTCTCCCTACTTTCGAAGCTTCTCCCATTTATGATTCTCCACCGGTCTTTGATGCTTATGATGATGATGATTCTAGCTCAGATTCTGATGATTTTGATGATTGTACTTCTGAGTATCCCGAGCTGCCCACATATGATGATTTTGATGAGGCCGATACTCTTTCGAGCGATTCTTCACACGATGAAGATCCTCCGCCATCACTCGATCCTACTTTGTACGATTACTCATTCGAGGAAGACTTCTCTATGTTTCTCAATACGTACTTCCCGCATGAGAGTGATGCACCTCCTCTGGACTTTGAATCTTATCGTCTTGATCCTACTTTGGATTTGAAGAAAATTTTGTCTAAGGAGAAGAAACCGGTTGACACCGAAATCCGTTGCACGTATGATTTGACACCTCTTTGTCCCCCTTCTGAGGACGAGGTTGTGCTTCTTTGCGGATCTTCTTCACACTCGGCTGAGCCGAAGTGCTATTTTCCCTTAAATGAAAAGGTGTTCGACCCCGGTATTGAAGTCTTTAAGCCATCTCAGTATCCACCTGATGAAATAAAAGGAAAAATCTTTGGATTTATTGAAGACATGCTTGCACCACTTCATCCTTGCTTCCACCGTGCCCCATCACTACTTAAGGGAACCTTGCCTACTCTTCTTTGGCTTGCCTTGTTCGCCTTAAGCTCTTGCTTATTGATGGATGAAAACTATGTCTTTGATCCTGGTGGATATGTTTCATGCTTCTTCCGTTGATGATCAAGGTCGAGTCAGGCTCACGACTCGGTTAACAAAAACCAAGCGCTTCTTGGGAGGCAACCCATGCATCTATCTTTTCGCTTTCTTTACCATAAGTGTAGGGGGGACCCTTTGGATTGCTATTTCCTCTCCTCACTTCTTAATCAGGGATTCGAGCTTCAATGATCCACTCTTGATGATTCTTGACGACCCGTGATTCCATGTTCTACTTCTTCCCGGTTCTATCCTAAACTCTTTTCGATTCACTATTTTATATTTTCTCAATATTAAAATAGGAATCTCTTTAGTTGTCTTTCCCTTAGCGAGATTTAAACAAAGTGCACAATGTCCTAAGTGTAGGGGAGTTTCCTCCCACATGCTTAAACATTGAGGACAATGTTTATCTTAAGTGTAGGGGGGACTTCTATCGAAGTTAAGTGGTCTTTTCCTTGTATTTGTCCTCATTTTAACCGGAAAATCTATTTTTCGACATTTTTCAAAATTTTTGATCTATTTTGGCCTATTAGTTTTTCCTTTTTGTATAGTTATTTTCTTTCCTCATTAGAATAAATGTTTAATAAGTGGTTTTAATTTTCAAACGTTGTGAATCTTTTGACTCAATCCGAGTTTACTCTAGCTAGTGTCCTTAACGTGTTTAAGTCAAGTTTTGCTAGGCTTTTATTTAGGGAGCTATAAAACGCGAAAGTCTTAACTCTCACGGGTTAAGAACAAGAACTTTTCGCAAGTTCCTATAATTGATCCTAGAGATTCGTTTATCAAGGGAACTTTAAAATGCGATTTCTAAACTTGAAAGAGTCCAAGAATTTGCAAGATCCTATAGGCGACTCGAAAACCCAAAATTTTGATTTAATAGGCTAAGTATCCACGAATCTCATTACTTGAGATTTTAAACTGTGGAGAACGAGAGATGATAGAGCCAATTATAAGTTCGGTATTCTTTCGTGAATTTATGTGAGTTAATTATAAGCCTATTCTCCCATCGCTTGCTAATAAATTTATCTGCTAATAAATAAGGTTGTACGATTTGAAAAGTTACTTAGCTTCTAGCCCCAGATCGTTTAAAAGTTGCTCGGTAATGACGAGAGTTCATAGCCAAGGCATAACTTATGAAGCGGGGTGCGAAGATTGGCGAGTCCGAAAAGGCCCTAACAAGGCATGAGGGCTATGTTTTGTTGCTGAAGATCCAAAGTGATGTGAAGAATCATTTATCGAAAATCATTATGAAGGATCGAGACACACGACGAAAAGCAAAAACTCCCAAAAAGTCATGGAGAAGTGTATCCGAAAAGACCCTAACAAGGTATGAGGATAAATAGATCCAAGTCAATAAAGGAGGCGGATCGTTGTATATCAAAATCCAAAATAAAGATTGGAGAAAAATGAAGAAGTCGTGGTCCATATATGAAGAATCTCTCAAAAATTCCAAGTGAAGAAATTCCAATTATGAAGAGAAGACCATTATTTCATGAACGTCTCTCAAGATTTGAAGTATGAAGTCGCTGCCAAATATCGGCCCGAGAAAGGTCTCAAATCGCGAACCAAGATATGAACTTTTTGATATCCCGAGAAGCAGTTTTAAAAGATTTGGTCCTTTAGCTAACTATTGATTAAATCGTGCACTTTATTTTCAGACTAAATAATTATCGAAATAAGTCAAACAATGCATCTTCGTGATCATTCAAGACAACAATAAAATATAAGAGATACCCCTAGGAATAAGGGAGTCTAAGTGAATAATTGGCCCACATGAGTTCGTGTTAGTTTACTAACTTATAATAACAATGATCTCGTTTTTAAGCTTGGTTTGGAGAAAGTGAAAACTTGAGGATGATGATTATTCATAACACTATCAAAACCCAAGGTATG
The DNA here is from genome assembly GCA_025667525.1 of Glebionis coronaria. Classification (NCBI taxonomy): domain Eukaryota; kingdom Viridiplantae; phylum Streptophyta; class Magnoliopsida; order Asterales; family Asteraceae; genus Glebionis; species Glebionis coronaria. Next base: position 149,506,244 of record CM046876.1, read on the forward strand.
CTTTTGATTTCTTTATTTTGTATGTCTTTAATTTTCTATCCCTTTAATAAAGGCCAACGTGGATTGATTATGATGAAAAAAATGTAAACGTGCTTTGTAACTAATGCATTGCATGAAAGTCCATGGTGATGTTGTCCCATTTTCACTTGGGTATCTCAGGTTAGACTAGTAATCCTGACGGTCTTTGATGTTCAGTCTTTACTCTGACACATGTCAGACATTTCTTCACGTATGTGGAAATGGCTGCCTTCATGTTTGGCCACCAATACGACTTCTTCACGTCTTGATACATCTTTTCAGATCCGAGATGTATGGAGTACTTAGACTTATGAGACTCGTACATGATCACGCTTCTCAAGTCTCCGTAACATGGTAACCAACTTCTTCCATGTGAACATAATGTTCCGTCTGCTCTGGCTTATAACTTCTCATTTCTTAGATCAGTCCTAAGCATTCCTCCTATGTCTTCCTTTCCAATGTTTTAAGGCTTTTGTGCTTGGAGTTGAGCCTCTAATATCTGCTTGGGTAGATCCCAGCTAATGGTCATAATTAAGGCTCGAACTCTCATGGGAGGATCAGTTTCCTTACGGCTTTAGTGCATCTGCAACTACGTTGGCTTTATCTGGGTGGTATTTGATGTCACAATCGTAGTCACTGAGCAATTCTATCCAACGACGTTGTCTCATGTTCAACTCCTTTTGGTCTAGAATGTTTTTCAAACTTTTGTGGTCGGTATGCACTGTACACTTTGTTCCATATAGGTAGTGCCTCCAGATTTTTAAGGCAAAAACTACGGATCCAAGCTCTAGATCGTGAGTAGAGTAATTATGTTCGTGCTTCTTCAGTTTTCTGGAAGCATAGTCAATTACTTTCTTTCTTTGCATCAGTATAACACCTAAGCCTTTGTGTGATGCATCACAGTAGACAATGAAGTCTTCGTTGCCTTCTGGCAAGGCTAGAATAGGTGCACTACACAACTTCTGTTTGATGGTTTGGAAGGTTGATTCCTCCTTCTTTCACCATTCAAACTTCACGCCTTTATGAGTAAGCTTTGTCATAGACTTAGCTATCTTAGAAAATCCTTCTATAAATCTCCGATAGTAACCGGCAAGACCTAAGAATTGGCGAATCTCTTTCGGTGACGTAGGTGATTCCTAATCCTTTACGGATTCTACTTTTGCGGGGTCTACTTTTATTCCATTGCTATCAATCACATGACCAAGGAAATGCACTTTAGGAATCCAAAAATCACATTTGGAGAATTTGGCGTACAATTTCTCTTCCTTAAGCAATTTCAGTACCTGAGCAAGATGTTCTTCGTGCTCTTGCTCATTCTTGGAATAGATGAGTATGTCGTCGATGAACACGATGACGAATTTATCCGGATACGGTCTGCACACTCGATTCATGAGGTCCATGAATATGGCTGGTACGTTGGTCAATCTAAATGGCATGACCTGAAATTCGTAGTGACCGTAACAAGTTCTAAAAGCTGTCTTTGGTATGTCTTCCTCTCTGACCCTCAACTGATGGTATCCGGATGGTAGGTCGATCTTGGAGTACACACTTGATCCTTTTAGTTGATCAAATAGGTCATCGATTCGAGGAAGTGGGTAACGATTTTTCACAGTTAACTTATTCAGTTCTCTGTAAACAATACACATTCAGAAAGAACCGTCTTTCTTTTTTACAAATAGTACTGGAGCTCCCCAAGGCGAGGAACTGGGTCTAATAAAACCTTTTTTTAACAGTTCTTGGGGTTGTTCTGTGAGTTCTTTCATCTCGGTCGGTGCTAACCGGTATGGTGCTTTAGCTACAGGTGCAGCTCCTGGTATCAAGTCGATCTGAAATTCTACTTGACAAGTGGGTGGCAACCAGGTAAGTCGTCTGGGAAAACTTCAGGATAATCGCAAACAATTGGTACGTCCTTGATTTGTTTCTTCTCTGGTTCGTCTTCCTTATCTGCCTGAGAAATATGTGCTAAAAAGATAGGACATCCTTTCAGTACGTACTTCTGGACTTTGGTGCATGTGATTACACTTAGTCTAGTGTCAGTCCTGTCCAAATTTCCTTCTCCTCGTACAATCAAGTTTTCTTTCCCCCATGGTATACGGACTAGCTTTTCGTCACACACAATGGTTGCGTGATATTTTGCTAACTAGTCCATACCGATGATCACGTCGAAACTACCAAGATTCACTGGGATTAGGTTGATATCAAAGGGGTGGTTCAAAAGTTTTAGGGTACAACCCCTTAAAATAGCATTGGTTTCGATGGTTTTACCGTCGGCTAATTCGACTCTATAACAGTTGTCTAACTGGGTAGGGATGATGTCTAGTAAATTGCTAAACTCGGTAGATATGAAACTTCTATCAGCTCCGGTATCAAACAAAATAGATGCATATCGATTGTTCAAAAGATACGTACCGGTATCAACATTGGAGTCGGTCCTGGTGTCTCCTATCACGTAAACTCTGGCTGGTGCTCCTCCTCCATTTCCGTTCTTTCTTGCTTTCTTCGGGCAGTCGGGTCGGATATGTCCGACTTCTCCACAGTCATAGCAACGAACCTCCTTCTGTTTCTTATCATTTCCTCCTGTGGGAGAACGATTTCCCTGTTGTCTGTTGCCATGGAAGTTATGGCCATTCCCATTGATGAGACTGCTTTTATACATAGTCTCATCGTCCAAAATGGGCTTAAAATGCATAAAATATCATGAAATATGCCAAATATATGCTTGTGTTTGTTCCATGTGTATTTTAGGTACGGATATTGAGAAAATGGCAAAAGATCACAAGAAACAAGAAAAAAACGAACACGGGAAACGAAGCCGCACAATGAACCGGGTCCTAGAGTTGATTTTCCAAGAATAACCCTTGAAGAATTGAATATTGTACAAGAATGGTCCTCCAATATTGAAGAATTGACACTTTAAACCCTTGTATATTCAAAATTACAAGTTTGGTCCTTAAAGTTTGTCAAAATTACAAAAAGGACCCTCCACTTTGAAGAATTGGCAAGAATGGTCCCTAATTTATGAAGACTTGTCATTTTTAGTCCTCCAAGAAGTCAATCATACAATTCAAGACCATGAAGAATGAAGAAATGTCCAAAACAACCCTTGAAGAATCATTAAATTACAACAAATACCCTTGAAATTACTTTACAAAACTTTTTGGGGCAAAAGTGTGACAACCAAAACTTGAATAACAAAGGGATTCGGATTATACTTGTTTAAACCTGAATTGAAAGAAGAAACAAAGACAAGGGATGATTTCTGCCAAGACAACATTCTTACCTAGACCAACCAGTGGCTGCCATGTGTCCCACTAACTCATTTCCACCAATCACACCTCACCAATATGCCACATCACTCTCCACTCACAACTGAATTTAACTAATCCTAATTAGTTAAACAAAAGTGGCGGTTAACATGTTTTCAAACATTAATCTGAATCAAAACCACCACTATTCACTCAAGAACACAAATTGGGTATTTGTGTTCAAGCAACAATCAAAACCCCATAATCTCCAGATTTATGATTAAGGTGCTTATGAACAAAACCCAACTCACTTTTACTTTCCACCTCACCACAAAGCTCACATGAACCACCCTCCCTACACGTTTTTGGGGAAACTGCCAAAACATGCCAGAGAATCAACCATCCATATACAAGCTTACATTTTAAGCTTCATGTGAGCCCTTTGATCAAATTCCATCAGCTCACAAGTCCACAAACGTCCAAGACAACTTCACATGAGTTCAAAATATTCAAACTTCAAAGGGGCATTTCGGGAAGAACAATGCTAAGGGCTTTCAATTTTTTAGTTCACAAAGACCATGTACACCCTCTATATAAAGGGTATAGGGTCCTTCATTTACATTTTGCTCTTGGTTTTTCCTTGTTCAACTTTCTGTAAATCCTTCTTTCAGTTTAATGAAAAAGTGTTTGAATGTGTTGAAGAAATCCAAGTGCCAATCTTAATTTATGCTTGTTATTGTTTCATGTTTATGATTTTGAAGTATCAAAACCTGTTTTCAAACCTTGTGCAAGAAATTGCCAAGTTTTCTCAAAACTGATATTTTGCTAAGTTCTTTGGTACATCCTTGGAATTTTTGGATTACAAGTGATCATAACACCCTGATAAGAAGATTATCAAGGTGTTGTGAGCTTATGGTTTGGGGATAATCAAGGAGTGGGTACGAAGGTTGCATTAATCAGCTTTGTTTTTCAATTTTCAATTTTATATATTGCTTGTTCTAACCTTGTTACTCTTAGCAGCTTTGTGGAAGCTTGTGCCTTGTTAAGCTAGGCACATAAGCTCAAAAATCCGTGAGTGTAGATGTACATTCATGAGGTTTGAGCCTTCTTTCCCAAAAAATATGTTAAAAAAGTGATTTTTAATGATTTGGTGTACTGCTGTTGTATGTGTTGTTCTTGGTGCTTGAATCTTGTTGATTATGCATGAGAATGATGTTATGATGTTTGTTTAAGTTTGGTATAACCTGCTACATACATTTGCTTTGTTGAATCTTGGATTAAAAGGTTTAAGGGGTGTTTGGGTTTACTGATTTGAACTCTGTGTGTTGAATTGACTAAGTGCTAAGTGTTTATTTGTGCTTGTGTCTGTTATATAAGTGCTTGTGTTCTGATATTTGCCAAGTTTGCTCTTTAAAACATCAAATCTGATTAAGTGCTATAACATGTTTGATTTTGCATATTTGACCTAAAATCTTGGTAACACATAGGGTGTATGCATGTTTAGGATTAAAAATTTCTTAAATCAAGTTTGTATAACCTGTTTAAGAGATTTGAGTGTTTGAAATTGGATCTGTGGTCAAATACATCAGCAACCTCACTTGTGTTCATCTGTTTGTTCATCAGTAACTTTCTTTGGCTTGAATCTTTGTCTAAACCTTGAATCAGTGTATGAAACTAGTTGATTTATGTTCATTTGAATTTATTTAAGTTGTTGTGTGCAGTTGGTTCATTTTGGTTGGCTTATTCTTGCTAAATCTGCTTATTTTGTTGAAAACTGCTTATGAACATGTCTGAGCAATGTCTGTATGCTTTTTGAATTAACTGTATCAATTGGCTTTTAGGATTTGTGTTTATTTGATTGTGATTGACTCCTTATAACCCACTGGTTATAAGGGTGCCTTTGTGTGCTCTGAATCCAACAAAAATCCACAAAAGAAAAAAATTCAAAGAAGTCAAGCTGTGGCAACTTTTCCCACTATTGGACACCCAAAACTAGCCCCTGTTAGTGTTAATTGTCAAACAGCTTATTCATAAGCTATTTTGTCTTAGTCAGACTTGCAACAACTTTGATTTTGTAATCAATCTTCCTTATTTGACCGATTGAACTAATCTAGAGCTTTTTAGGGTTTGACTTTTAGGTTTGACTAGAAAACCAACTAAGTTGACTTTTATCATAAGTGCTTATTGCTTATTCTAGCTTATTCTTTGTGCTTTTTGGAAATCTTTTTTATTATTAAGCTTAGTTTTGTTATTTGAAACATTTTTCAACTTGAATCAGCCCTTGAAGTGGTCTAGAACACAAAAACGACTATTTTGTCGTTTTCTATAGAGCGATTTTGCTTATTTCAGGCTTATTTCTTGGGCTTATTCCAAATTTCTTTTTACAAACATCGTAATTAGGTCAAGAGCAGGTTGTGTGTCAAATTTCAGCTTATGGTATTAGCTTATAGCTTAATGGGCCAAAAAGCCCATAAAGAATAAGCTGCTTTGAAATAAGCTGTGATAAGCTCACTTTTAGCTTTTGGGCCTTTGAAATTTTGTGTTTAAAATTGAATTTTGAGTCTGATAGGAGATTTTGGGCTTATTTGGTGAACTTTTTCTTATTGGGCCTATTTTCAGCCCATTAAGGGCCTGTTTTTCTATTTAGCCCAATAGGGGTATTTTTGGTATTTCAAGTTCATTTCTGTGTTAATTAGGTTAAAATAAACTAGTTAACAACTTTTTAGAATATTTTATAAATTTTGAACTTTTAATATTATTTTATTATTAAAAATTAAATTTAATATTTTTGCAACTTTTTCATTTTTCATAGCTTAAATACATTAAGTTAGGAATTTTAAAATTTTTAGATTAATTTTGTTGTCATTTAATTAACTTTTAGAATTATTTTAAGATTTTATAGTTTTTAATCACTTTTAAATAGTTTTAATTAATTTTAAATTTTCAAAAATAGTTTTAATTGAGTTAAGTTATTTTAGAGGTTTACAAAGTGAAAAATCTCATTTTGGGCTTTTTTTTAATTAAATTGATTTTTTGGGCTTTAATTAGCATTAAATAAAACGTTTGAGTGATTTTTTATTTTTTGTAAACTCTAATTACATTTTTTAGGATTTATGCAATTTTCTAGGAATTTTTAGGTTAATTTTTAAATTTCGTCACTTTTTACGGTTTTACGTGCACGACTTTTCGTCTTAGTTTAATTTTATCGTAACCGTCATCCTTTTCTATTTTCTTTTTCTCATAATCATAATCACAAACATTAATCATCTCTTTACACAACACACTATCCTCCTTGAGAACGAACTCACTTTTGGGTCATTTACAAGTGGTTTTCCTAAATCACTTTGTTTAATACTTACCACGTTTACACTCTTTTTCCTAAAAGACGTATTTTACAACAAATCATTTTGGTGCCGCTGCCGGGGAGGCGTGTTGTGTTTTGATTTGAATAATTGTTGTTTTTATATTATCCATAAATATAATTGTGTTAGTAGAACTCTACTAATACGTATTATTAGTTTTTCGTTTTTGTGTGAATATTATTACTATATTGTATACGTAGAACAATAAATTCACAAGTACTCCAAAAGTGTGAAAACACAACCTTGATTCGGGATTTCATCACTCGATCATTGTATTTGAATCTCAAACAAAGAAAAAAGGCAAAAAAGATAATTACTTTCGTGAAGCATAATTTTGAAAAACACAAACTATAAGGTGGGTATAAGGCGGGTATTATAAAATATATCCTAAAGAAAAAGGCTCTTAAGTGCTTCGTGCCGCCTCGTTTCTCCGCTTTCTTGTGCTTGTTTAGATAAAAAGGGCTAATCGAGGGTTTGCCAACCAAAGTATTATCTATATATCATATATATTTTCTTGGTTTCAATTGATTAAACCCTCTTGAACGTTTTGGTGTTCCACCAACATTCTAAAGTCATCGAAGGCGTTCACTTCATGTGATCGTTTTCATTCCTTGAGGCTCCTTTAATCGAGAGATTTGATTTGAGGAGAGATTTGTAGATTTTGTCTACGTAATACATCACCAAAATCCAAAAAAAAAAGTAAAAACAATCAAAAACCACAAAAAAATTGAAAAAGTCAAAAACACCAAAAAGAATCTTCTTTGCTCATACCCACGTTGTACGTGACGTTTATGCAAACTCGCAACCAAGCTAGACGTGCACGTAAACGAAGAAACCGAAAGGAAACCACACCTAACCTTTCAAGTGAGGAGTCTCCTATTGACGAACCTATCGTAGAACAAGAAGCAACCATGGCTAATCGAACTATGATTGAGTTACTTCAAGCACCCACCGAGTGTTATGGAGAGGCTATTGTGATTCCCGCCATCCTTGCGGAGAATTTTAAAGTTAAGACGGGTTGGTTGTCAATGATCCAAAACAACAAATTCCGTGGTGATGAAAAGGACAACCCGCACAACCATATCCACCAATTCAATCGTCTTATAGCAACTTGCACGTTTAAGGACGTTGCTAATGATTCGATTAAGATGATGCTTTTTCCGTATTCCTTAGCAGGGCCCGCTAAAATTTGGTTAGAGAAAGAGCCACCCTGTTGTCCCATATATTTAGATGATTAATGATTGTGGTAAATTACACCTCTTGTTTAGGAAAACAAAAGAGAGTAAATGAGCGGTAAGTATTAAGTGATGATTTAGGAAAATCAAGCACTAATGACCCTTATGAAGTTCGTTTCCCAAGGAGGTATATGTGTGTGAAAAACTTGTTAAATGTTTGTGATTAATGATTGGTTTAGAAGGGGATGAGAAAAGAAGATGACGAAAACGTGAAAATTACTACTACGACGACAAAACGTAAAACCGTAAAACTACAAAAATAAAAATTAATTCTAAAAATTACCAAAAATTCACCAAAAATTAAAATAAATAAACTAAGAGTTTACCAATGATCAAAACTTTTTCAAACCTTTTAAATAATTAAATATTCAATTTTTAAATGCTAATTAAAGCCCTAAAAATCAAATAAATTATCAGAAAGCCCAACTAAAGATTTTTTAATTGGTAAACCTCTAAAATGACCTAAAAAGATTAAAAACTATTTTTAGAAATTTTTAAACTAACAAAAACTATTTAAAATGATTTAAAAACTATTAAAACTTAAAATATTTATAAAAATTAATCTAAAAGTGATAAAATTATTCTAAAAGTTGCTAAATTCATATTTTAATGTATTAAAGCTAAGAAAAATGTAAAAAGTTGGAAAATATGAAATTTGAAAAATAATAATAAAATATTATTAAAATATTATTAAAATATTATTAAAAATCTAAAAATTATAAAAAATTCTAAAAACTTGCAAACTAATTTATTTTAACCTAAATAATCAGAAAATCAAATTGAAATGACCAGAATACCCCTATTAGGCCCTCAAATGGGCCAAAACCAAAAACAGTCAACCTTAATGGGCTTTTTAGCCCAAAAAGTCAAACTTGGCCCAATTGACTTGGAAAAGCCCTATCTGACTCAAAATTTGTTCCTAAGAACAAAACTCTAAAGGCCCAAAACCTGAATGTGAGCTTATCACAGCTTAATAAGCAAGCAGCTTATTCTTATTGGGCTTTTCAGCCCATTAAGCAATAAGCCAATGCCATAAGCTCTAATTTGACACACAGCCTTCTTTTGGGATGCTTATGAGATCTGTAAAAGAAATTTTGAAAAAGCACACTCAATAAGCCAGAAATAAGCAAAGTATAAATCCACAAAACGACAAAATAGTCGGGTTTGAGATTTAGGGCACCTCAGAAGCTCTAGTTTGTTGGAAAAGCTCACAAATAGCTTAACTAAGAATAATCAATCAAGAAAATCACAAAAAGACAAGTAGAATAAGCTGTAAGAACCAATAAGCTGGCTGAAAAAGCCAAATAAGCTAGTTTTCTAGCAAAAGCTTAACCAAAAGACTTGTAACCTCCCAGATTTGTTATTAAGCTAAGAAAAATGATTTCTATTGCAAAAGCCAAGTTGTTGCGTGTGCCAATAAGCAGTTCTCAAAAATAAGCCAATTTGTGCTTATTTGACCAAAAGTCAAAGTACTCCAAAGTTCACCAAATGATCAGGAATGGTATATGGGCTTGTTATAAGCAATTTTTGTGAAGGACTCAGGGAGGAGGCCTTGTGAATCAAGAGGTCAGTTGACCTTTTGATGGCAGATTTTGGCAATAAGGGCTTAATAAGCCAGTTAGCTTATAAGCCAGATACAAATCACACCAAATAGAAAAATCCACTCACAAGCAGCACTTAAACAAGTTCCAAGCAGCAAAATCACAAGGCATACAATAGGATAGCAAATGCAGACACAAAATGAGGTGGTCACTTTGCTGATGCAAATGACCACTTCAGCCAACTTTGATAAGCTATAGCACACTCAATAAGCCACCAAATTCAACAACCAGATAACCAATAGATAGCTTATCACCTAAACTATTCCCAAACCTGATTTCAGACCTTAGATCCAACAAACAAAGAAGTTATTGGATCTGATGTGTTTGACCAATTTCAAAACACTTTTTATCAGATTTTTGCAAAACTTCAAATCCCTTTTCCAAACTTTCAGAAACTAAACCAATGACTAAAACTTGTTCAAAATGACTTGTTTAGACCTCCCAAACCCTAAGAACCAAGGGCTCAAGGCCACAAGGCCTTATGAACCAGTAATCCCAAACAGTCCTTAATCAACCACTTTTCAAAGCAACTTGTGATTTTTAAACACAACCTACTGATTTTATCCTTCAAATAGCTACACTAGGTGACAACTAACAGATTACAACCATAAAACAAAGAGCACAAACACAGAATCAACAAATCACATGCCAAAGTACAAAACAAGCAGTAACATGAAATTTTTAGAGGAAATGTAATCAAGGGATTATACCTGCCCTCCACAACATCCTAGGAGAGCCAGCTATGCTCCTTGGACCTTGTTCAACAACTAGAACAAGACCAAGGTACTTCAATAACAAAGATGATGAATGCCTTGGTTGATGTTTCAAAGCAGAAACTCAAGGGCTTGATTTCTTCAACACAATGAGCAAACAGCCTAACCAAAGGCCCTAATCCCTTCACAAGCTTGGTGTCAACAAGCTTGCAAGAGCTTATAGCTTATGGTTAAGGGTTAGTACACAAAAATAAGCAAATTCAGAAACCTCTTTTCAAGCTTTTTCAAACTTGAAAAATCTTACCAAACATAAACGTCCTTGAACCAAATGATTCAAGCACACTTATAACAACAAATGGAACTCAGAATCACCTTTAAACAATACCAACTTTCAAAAACATAAAGAGGAATTACAATTTTCTCAAAATACCAACTTTTATAAATTTCAAAAAGGAATTACAAGTTTAAAAGGTAAAGACTGGAACAAAGGGACTCTCACATGTTGAGGTCTCCTTTTATAGGCAAATGCCTGGCTAAACACTATTCACAAACCCTAGCACTGATTTCTCTAAAATGCCCTTGAGTCTTCTAGATAATTCTTGGTTGTGATCTGTCCAAAATGATCCTAGACGTTTAAAGTAGCTTTGGGGTGAAGCAAAGGATCTCAGCTGTTGATCTTGACACGTGGCAAGCCTTAGAGAGGAAGTTGGCACATGATGGTGAAACGGTTTTGGTGGTGGGGCCTCTTGGTGAGTGGGAGTGAGGGTTTTAAGGTTGGGATGGGATTATAGGCGTGTGAATCAAGTGTGGGTAAGGGTAATTGAGATTTACCCTTTGTTTAAGTGATGGGAGTTACTGGGTTCATAGGGTGAACAGTAGTAACTTTTGATCCGTTTTTGTAGGATTGGAAAGTTGTTTGGCGCATTTTGTGTTTGAATGTTTCATTTGCCCAACTTTAGCCCTTGTGTTTTGTCAAAACATGTATTAAACGTTTTCAGCCAACAAAACTCATATCCCTTTGTAAATAACTTTCATACTTTGGCAGTTTTGGCACAAAACTTTGGAAAAGGGTTTCAAAGGATTATTTTTGCCATTTTGAGATATTTCAAGGGCTGATTTTGGACTTTCTTGGTCTTCAAAGGTCTTCAATATAACTTTGACTTCATGAGGGACCATTGTTGGCAATTTGGAATTGTTGAGGGACTAAACTTGCCATTTCTTCAAAGTTGAAGGACCATTTGTGTGATTTTGACAAACTTAAGGGACCAAACTTGTAATTATCAATATACAAGGGTTTTAAGTGTCATTTCTTCATTCATTGAGGATCAATCTTGCATATCTTCAAGTCTTCAAGGGTATTTGTTGAATATTCCATGAATTAGGGCCCGGTTCTTTGTACGGCTTCGTTTCTCGTGTCCGTTTTTCCTTGTATCTTGTGATATTTTGTCTTTTTCACGATATCCATACCTAAAATACACAAGTAAACAAACACAAGCATATATATGGTATTTTATGACATTTTTATGCATTAAAAGCCCGAAAAGAACGATGAGATCATGTATAAATGTCATCTCATCAATTAAAGATAGAAAATAGATGAAAAGAGATGGATTCCTAGAGAGAGAAAGTAGTGAGAGAAAGTAGAGAGAGAGATGATTAACTTGGTGAATATTAGATTAGAATAATGAGTTTACAAATGACCATCCCACCCTCCTAACATGCTAGAAGGGTAGTATATATAGTCCACCCACATTCGGGTTTTAATGGGCTATATATTGGGCCAGGCTTGTCTTTTGGACTTTAATTAGTTTAAATCCAAGCCCGTGAACCATGACTATTTAACTATCTATTACAACGTTCTAATAAATATTACAATATTAACCTATGACCGAACATTCTTGTTTGACTCAATATTTTGAGGCTAACAATATCCCCCAATGTGAGGTCATTCCTCTTCCATATTTGGAGTCCAATGTAGATTTGTGAATTTCGTCATAAATGAGTCTTGAACGTGTAATAGTAGTGTTATTCCTTCATGCTGTGATCTTTGAGCCTTTGTCATTGTCTTTCGACTTTGTCTTTTATCTTGAGATCTTCAAATCATTCTTGACATGTCTTTGCCATCTTGCGATCTTGTGTCTTTATCCACATAATCACACTATTAATTGTTGAATAAGTCTTTGGGCATGAATATGTGGTTTTGAATCTTTAACTTTGCTTAGTACACCGTGACGCCACCTTCTCGAGACAAAACATATACACGGACTGAATGGCTTTGACATTTGTCCTAAATCGGTAGCGTTTTACCTCCGGTCGGTGAAGACCGTTATACGATATTAATACCGTACCTGTGATTAGGTAGATTCAATTAAGAATCTCCTTGACAGGGTTTCGCAGCTGTACTAGCCGTTCTCTTTACTCGACCGTCTCAAAGCAAGACTACGAACGTAAAGAGTGAATCAATTGGATAAATATCCGCTTGATTAAAGTCGTCAATTCAAATTCCTGGAACAAGTTTGATTCATTAAGAATCTTACCATTGTTGCTTTCCAGTTGACACAAGTTTGATTCATAAGAATCTCACAAGTCACCTACCGTAGCACTGTTTGATGTTGACGCTAGAAGGATTTCCATTCGTCACTGTGAATATTAATGAATATCACTCTGAATGTTCTGGCAAGACCATAAAGATATTGCGTAGAAACCTGAAACGAGTTTGAATCAATTCAGAAACAAACCACTGTTGCTTTTCAGTTTTACATATGTTCAATTCATAAAGAATCTTACACATGACCTACCGCAGTGCTGTTTGATGTTAACACTGGAAGGATTTCCACTCATCATTGTGAATACTAAGTAGTATCACTCTGAGTGTTCTAGCAATATCACAAGGATATAGCGTAGGACTCTCTTGTTCGTCATCCGTGTGTCCTAACAATATTTGATTGATCTCTTGGCTCTAGACTCGATTTGTGCACTTTTAGTGTTCGGGGGCTGGAGCAGATGCCACCTATTCAATATCACCTATCTCGGAGTGAGAAAGTCAATAGAAGTCGTGTTGATCTCCGTGACAATAAAACAAACTTCTTTTGAGAGAAGCCTGAGTAGCTAGGAAAGGGTTGTGCTTCACATCACTGGGTCCATGATGAGATTGTCTTCATGATATGTTGACCCAGTTTCTGCCTAAGTTGTATGGAGGGCTTCTTTCTTTAGACCCTTTATCCTTACATTTCTTTTTCATTCTTCAACCCCTTCAATGCTTACCAAGACATCATTACTAGCACCTTGTTGTGATTGGTCCAGTGCTAGCATCAGTACTTAGTCGACATTCAACTTCGTTCACATTCTACTCCATCTTTCCTAAGGACTTCTAATAATCTATTGGATTGTACCTAGGAAGATCCCTCCGGTTCTTGTTGGATCATATGACTTAAACCTAACCACCCTTTTGACACCAATAATGTCGTGAATTAAAGATGTTGTGGGTATTTGATCGTAACCATGAAAACCACTTTAAATTCTAACTAAGTGTTTGAAAAACATTTAACACCTTGCTAGTTTTGTCGTTTCAGAAATGCTCCCCCTTCACATGTGCACCGATAATCGAAAGTGTTTCGCACATGTAGGTAAGAGTTAAAGTGCTTGAGTCTTATATAAGATCACATTTTAATCACATTTTCTCCCCCTATCTCTAATATATAAAATCTTTTGATATTAGAGATACCAAATTTGATTAAAATATATTTTGAAAATAGTCTTGAAAATCTCCGGGAGAAAGATGTGTTAATCTTTTGCATGAAGTTAAAATGCTCCCCCTTAAAAATTGATCCAATTGAATTGCCGTTGTGAGGATTTGATCCACATTTCGCTTTTTGAGGATGGGAGTTGTTGAACACACAACTTTTGAAAGATTTTGAATAATCATTGAGAAATTCTTGAAAAAATTATGTTCAATGCTTTTTGAAAAATCCTATTTCTTTTTGGCGAAGAGGTTTTTTCTAAAGCATAAACTTGAGTTCATAGACTTTGAATGTCTTGACGAATCCACTCAAGTGTAAGAAGATTTAACTTCTTTTGCTAAGGGTAAGGGCACAAAAGCGTACACTCCCCCGTGAAAATAGTTCCGGGTTGCAATCTGAAAGTGATTACAAGCCATTGTGTTGAGCTCAAAACGTTGAATGTTTTGTGACAAGCTCAACCCGTGATAGATTGCTCTACCCGTTTGTTAGGATAAATTTATCTTTAAAGATATACTTTCCTTTATTTGAAGTTCGAGTTACAGTCTGACATTTAACTGTAAGTCGTTTACATGAATGTTTTTAATGAAAGCTCATGACCGAGAATTTTAATTTTCCCGTTGTTGAGGATAAGTTATCAACCGTGATCAACTTTCCTTTCTTTGAGGCACGAGTCACAATCTGAAGTAATTGTAAATCATTTTACATGAGCTTAAAAACTTTGAATGTTTTTAATATAGCTCATGACCGAGAAATTTTTAGTTTCCCGTTCAGAGGATAAGTTATCATCAGGATGAACTTTCCTGTCTTGTGAGCCCGGGTTACAGTCTGTGAGTTGACTATAAGCCATAGTGTTGAGCTTACTTGTGAAACCCCTGAGACACATATTTCTCGGAAATTTGTTTCTTCAGCAACCAAACTCTTAGAGTGTCTTTTGTTGAACGGTATGAATAAGGAAAACCTTTATGTTCTTGTTGAACTGTTACTTTATTACTTGCACTTTCATCAGTAGTTTGTATGCTTGCATGTGGGTTAGCGATATCTTGATGAGAACCATGTGGGGGTTCACTTTGAACCTTTTTCGTGCTAGAGGGAAATATCTTTCCAGTAGGAACCCATTTAAGACCAGTTGTTTTGAAGATTCTACCCGTTGGTATCCACTTTAGACAAGGTCTTGGAAACGAAGTTTTCTCATGTACAGCGGAAGACTTAATTGGAGAAAAGCTATTTCCTATCGGGTTCCATCCTTGAGATGCTCTAGCGTTTTGGTTCACCTTGTTCAGGACTTTTGTGATAAAATCATCATGAATGGCATTAAACACGCATTTGTTACATTTCGTGCAAACAAAGTGCTTAGCATCTGAAAAGGATCTAGTGTTCCTAGGATAGGCTGATTTGGGCACATCATAGAAGGGTCTAGAATTCCTAGATGTGTGATTAGCGCTCCTAGGTTTCGGTTGGGTCCTATCTCTTGCTTGTGTCTTTATCTTAGCATCCTCTAGATAGCTTTTATGACCCGTGTCATTTGAACTACTCTGAGGCATGTTCTTGGAGCTATTTCTAGAGTTTCTTGAAGCATTCATGTGATTGGTTTTTGCATAGGCAAAATGTGTTAAGGGGAATCCAGATAGTGGAGTGACTGTTTTTGGCAAATTGCTATGCACGTCAACTTGGGATGCAAACCTCGAGATCGATGTTTTGGGTCGTTCAGATTTAAACGCATTCGGTTGTCTAGCAGCTGAGCGGTTTCTGAATGGTTGAGTAGGAGGTTTCCCCAAGATTGACTGATTTGCTATCTTAGTATCAACACTATTTCCTTTTAGCTTCCTTAATTCATTTTTCACCGCTGTTAATGCAAAAACCTTTTCCTGAATCTGAGCTTTCAATTTCTCATTTTGTAGAAGTAATTGAGCGACACGTTGTTCTAACTTAATGTTCATATTATCAAATATGTCTTTACCAGCATTCGCGTCATTACTATCTACAGTGTCGATAGGTTGCACAGATATTTCACTTAATGAAGCAGGCGGAGGACTTGGATTTTGAGAAGCCAACTTTGATTCTAACAAATTTATTTGTTTCACAAAATGTTCTTTTTCCGTATTAAAATCTTGAATCTTACGATCCAGTTTTTGTTCAAGAACAACGTTTGCTTTTTCAAGTTTTTCAAAATAGGCCTCAAATTTGTCATTTTTCTTTGAAAAATCGAGTTTGGCATCCTCAAAATCTTTTGTCTTTTGAGCTAACATAGTTTCAAGGTCATGAATCTGAGAATCATACACAACAGTTAATTGTACCTCAGCCATTGGCTCTTCATCATAAATGGGTCTGATATCTGCATCATCGGCTGCTGGATCATTCCCTGAGTTGTGGATGTTTTGTTGCTGTTCTGATTCTATCCCGCTGCTTTCTGTGATAATCGAACAATCATCCAATGTTTGACCAGCATCGACATTGATCTCGTTCATCTACATCAGTCTTTCATTCACCCGTCGTTCAACTGGTAGTTTATGATGTGTTCTTTCGGCAATTAACTTCCTTACATCTCTCATGTGTTGAAGAAACGTCTCCTTGAATTCTTGAACTTCTAACCGAGTATATTTAAAGAAGTATTTTTTTATGAATTCTCGATCATAATGTCCAGAGACCTGTGTATCAACGAATTGCTGAAACTGATTTTCGATAACCAAAACGGCATCTATGGATTCAACCTCTTAAAATTCATCGTTGGCAAGTTGTTGTTCAAGGTGAGCTGCATTGAGTAACATTGTTCGTGTGAATGTCTCAACATCTTGACCAGTGACTGACATGAATACCCGTTTGAATCTAAGTTCGACGCGAGTGCCTTTTAAATCATCATTTGAAATAACTTGAAGGTGTGACTGGAGTGATCTAAAGTGTGTCATGCATCGTTCTTTTGCAACCGACATCTTGGATTTGAGTGCATGCACATCTTGTGTTACGGAATCCATAATGGGTGACACAGTTGATGAATTGACTTTGGATCTTAAGTAGATATGGTGTGATTGGTTTGTGGTTTAAATTCTGAAAATTGCGATTTTTCTTCAGTCCGACAATAAATTCTCAGTCTGATAAAACGGTAAACTGAAAATTTTGTCTTACGAAATTTTGAAATCAAGTCCGAAATAGCCAAAAACTAATAGGGAAAAATTTTGAAAAGTGAAAAATTTTGACAAAAATAAAACCTAAAAATGGCCTAAAAATTTGAATTTTGGTCAGAAAATTTGAATTTTTGGTCGAAATTTTTTTCGCATTGCCAAAATTTGAAATTGAAGCATAAATGGCCTAAAAATGGTCTAGGAAAAAATAAATTTTAAAATGGTTTTCCCGCCAAAAAAATCTTTTTTTCGGAATAATGATGTTTTCAGAAAAATCTTCGGATTAATTGGGTTTTTAGTAAAATGTGAATCTTCGGAATAAGCAATTCTTCGGAATAATCTTCGGAGTAAGCAATTCTTCGGAATAATCTTTGGAATAAGCAATTCTTCGGAATAATCTTCGGAATATAGACTTCTTCGGATAAATCACTTCTTCGGAATAATGGGTTTTTCAGAAAAACGTGGATCTTCGGAATAATTGATTTTTCAGAGAAATCTTCGGATTAATCTTCGTAATAAGAGGATTTTCAGAAAAATTAGACTTTTTCAGAAAAACACTTCTTCGGAATACTGAAATCTTCGGAATCTTTTTCGGAATATTGATAATTTCAGAAAAAAAATTCGGAAAAACCACTTTTTCAGAAAAAACCCTTTTTCAGAATATTAAACCCTTATCCGAAAATCTGTATTTTCGGAATAAAAAACCCTTTTCTGAAAAACTTTTTTTGGAATGATCTTGATACAGTAAAGTAACCGTAACTCCAAAATGAATCCAAACACCTCAAAATCTTGCGATTTTTACCACAAAAATCAAACTAAATCCCTACCAAATCGATATAAATGATTTATATCAAGATTTCTAGCCCGAAATACTAAAAAGAAATTTAATTCAGGATGATTTATATGGAAAAATCAACCGAATCAAAACTAAAACCAAACAACCAAACACAATCTACCCCATGGCGATTAATACCAAATGTTGTCCCATATATTTAGATGATTAAAGATAGAAAATAGATGAAAAGAGATGGATTCCTAGAGAGATAAAGTAGTGAGAGAAAGTAGAGAGAGAGATGATTAACTTGGTGAATATTAGATTAGAATAATGAGTTTACAAATGACCATCCCACCCTCCTAACATGCTAGGAGGGTAGTATATATAGTCCACCCACATGCGGGCTTTAATGGGCTATATATTGGGTCGGGCTTGTCTTTTGGACTTTAATTAGTTTAAATCCAAGCCCGTGAACCACGACTATTTAACTATCTATTACAACGTTCTAATAAATATTACAATATAAACCTATGACCGAACATTCTTGTTTGACTCAATATTTTAAGGCTAACACACCCAATTCTATATTCACGTGGAAGGATCTCGTTTCAAAGTTTGTGAACCAATTTTTCCCGCCCTCTAAGACTACGCATTTGAAAAACGAGATTTTAAAATTTTCACAAGCATTTAATGAGAGTTTTTCTACGGCTTGGAATCAGTTTAAGGAAATGTTGCACGAGTGTCCTCGTCATGGTTTTTCCGACTTGCACCAAATTGACACGTTTTACAATGGGTTGAACGATCATGAGAGAGATTATCTTAATGCCGCCGCGGGTGGTAAATTTTTGTGTAAAACCGTCGAGGAAGCGTTGTTGATTTTTGAGAATAGCTCTAAGGTCTATAGTCCTCGTAGCACATCGAGTGTTCGTAAGGCTTCGTCTTCGGCTTCACCTTCATTGTCCAATACCATCGATGCTTGCCAAATTGAGGCAAATTTGGGGAACAAAATCTTTGATAAGCTTAAGGGTCTTTTGATTGAATTTAAAGTTGGTGAACAAAGTGCTCCCGCTACGGCTAAAGCGGTTGAGGTGTCTTGCATGTATTGTGGTGGAGGTCATGATTTCTCCGAGTGCATTACCAACGGTGGTAATACTTTGAGTGCCTACGCGGCCACGGGAACTTACAACCAAAACGGTATAGTTACCCGCTCTAATCAAATGACTTCACCGGGTTTTGCTCCCAATCAAAATGCTAACAACTATCGAAACAATCAAGTTGGTTACAAAAGCAGTTACAAGGGTAACAACTTTGGGAATCAAGGGGCTAATAACCAAGTTTCAAACAAAAATCAAAACAATGATTTTCAAAACAACAACAAGAGTTTGCAAAACTTGAAAGATCTTCCAAATGAATATGTTGAATACGCAAATGGGAATGATGCTAGGTTTGATAATAAACAAAGGGAGATCATTAGCCTAAGATCCGAGTTTAAGAATGACTTGAAAAAGCAGTCGAAAAACGAGTTATCAAATGAGCTTAAGATCCATACCAACAAAATGGAGGGTAATGTAACTAGGTTACAACAAAACTAACAAAAGATGGAACAAGGGCAACATGAAATAAAACAAGAGATGCTTAAGGCCGATAAGAGGCAATCTATGTTTGAGGATAAAATTTCATCCATGTTTGAGGCTATAATGTGTAAACTGTCTTCGAATAGTCTTCCTAGCAACACCATATCGAACCCTAAGGGAGAGATGAAAGTGATTACCACACGAAGTGGTAAGACACTTAAGGAACCGACTCCTCAACCAATTACTCCAACGGTGGAGGAAATTGAGGAAGAACCCGAGGTGGTGGTCGAAAAGGAGCATATCCCAATCCCACGAAGTACCGCTCATGCCACACCTACGGTTGACCCATTACCACAATTGGAACCTGAGATTCCAAAGGCTATGCATATGCCTCAACCAACACCACCTTTTCCCTACCCATCGAGACTTCATAAGGAGAAACGGCAAGAACGTGATAATCACCAATTCGATCTTTTTATGAAAATATTTCGTGATGTGCATTTCAATATAAGTTTTGCCGACGCTTTGGTCATGATGCCTCGATTTGCCGCTAACTTTAAGAGTATGTTAAACAACAAGGAGAAATTGCAACAATTGTCTAGTTGTTCATCGGTTTATCTTAACCGCATACCTCAAAAATCGGTGATCCCGGTAAATTCTTGATTCCATGTGCAATTCAAGATATGGAAGAATGATATGCCTTGGCCGATCTTTGTGCTAGCATTAACTTGATGCCACTTGCAATCTTCAAGTCGCTCAATCTTCCTAATCTTACTCCTTCACTAATGTCTATCGAATTGGCCGATCATTCCACGATTCCCGCATGTGGATTGGTCGAAGACGTTTTTGTGAAAGTGGGAAAGTTCTATTATCCGGTAGACTTTATCGTTGTCGATATTCCCACGGATCCTCAAGTTCCTCTTATTTTAGGTCGTTCGTTTTTGGATACGTCTATGGCGTTGATTGATGTGCATGCTAGAAAAATCACCTTACGTTTCAACGACGAGGAACTTGTTATAAACGCAACACAAAACTCTCCAATTTATCATGTTTATTCCGTCGCGACTATAAACCTCGTTGATATGATCGATGTTGTTTGCGAGGAATTTTCACAATAAGTTTTAGGTTTTGGTGACGATGAAAATAGTGGCAATCCCACTATGCTTGATCCCATTCTTGATAACTCGACACCATCCTTCACTTCATTTGAAGGTGGTGGTTTTATGTTGGAAGAATTTGATGTTCGATGTACTTGTGACGAAGACCTCGACAATGATGAGGACTTCTCGATTATCAAGAATTTTCTCAACGATTTCCCATTTCCTCCACCCGAGGAGGTTATGAGTATCGAGCCCAAATCTTCAACTGAGGAACCACCAATCCTCGAGTTGAAAGATTTACCTCCTCATCTTTAATACGTATTCTTGGAAGGAGACGATAAGTTGCCGGTGATTATTGTGAAAGATCTTTCGAATGATGAAAAACCCGCACTTATCGATGTTCTAAAGGATCACAAAGGGGCAATTGCGTGGAAATATCCAACATTAAGGGGATCGATCCCAAATTTTGTACCCACAAAATCTTAATAGAGGAGGACTACAAACCCGCAATCCAATGTCAAAGGAGGGTGAACCTCAAAATTCACGACGTCATCAAAAAGGAGGTCCTTAAACTCCTTGATGCGAGAATGATTTACCCTATTTCCGATAGACCTTGGGTGAGTCCTATTCATTGTGTCCCTAAAAAGGGAGGAATGACCGTTGTGTCAATCGATGCCAACGAGTTAATTCCACCTCGACTCGTGACCGGTTGGAGGGTGTGTATCGACTATCGTAAGTTGAATGACGCCACTCGTATAGACAATTATCCCTTGCCCTTCATGGACCAAATGTTGGAGCGTCTTGCGGGAAACGATTTCTATTGCTTTTTAGATGGTTTTTCCGGTTACTTCCAAATCCCCATCGATCCTCGTGATCAAGAAAAAACTACGTTTATGTGTCCATATAGAACGTTTGTCTATCGTAGAATGCCGTTCGGACTTTGCAATGCACGGGAACCTTTGAACGGTGTATGATGGCTATTTTTCATGACATGATCGAGAAGACGATGGAAGTCTTTATGGATGATTTTTCCGTGTTTGGTTGTTCGTTTACTTCGTGTTTGTCGAATCTTGAGAGAATGTTAAAACGTTGTGAGGAAACCAACCTTGTGCTCAATTGGGAAAAATGTCATTTTATGGTTAAGGAAGGAATCGTCTTAGGGCACAAGGTCTCGAAAGCGGGGATTGAGGTAGACAAAGCTAAGGTAGACGTCATCGCCAAATTACCTCATCCCAAAACCGTTAAGGGAGTTAGGAGTTTCCTAGGCCAGGCGGGCTTTTATCTTCGATTCATCAAGGACTTTTCAAAGATTTCTCGACCTATTACACATCTCCTCGAAAAAGATGCTCCTTTTGTCTTTACGAAGATTGTGTACGAGCTTTTGAAATCCTTAAGAGGAAACTTACCGAAGCTCCCATTCTTGTTGCTCCCAATTGGAACCTCCCCTTTGAGCTCATGTGTGACGCAAGTGACAACGCTATTGGGACTGTATTGGGGCAAAGTCATGAAAAACACGTCTTGCCTATTCACTATGCTAGCAAGACGATGACCGAGGCTCAACTAAAATACACTACAACGGAAAAGGATTTCCTTGCCGTGGTGTATGCATTTGAGATATTCCGACCTTACCTCGTCTTGACCCAACTCATAGTGTATACGGATCACTCGGCAATCAAGTATCTCATGGCTAAGCAAGATGCAATGCCGAGATTACTTCGTTGGATTCTCCTCCTATAATAATTTGATGTCGAAATCCCTGACAAAAAAGGAGCCTAGAATCTAGCGGCCGGTCATCTTTCTCGTTTGGAAGATCCTCACCAAAGTGTATACGAGCCAAAGGAAATCACCAAAACATTTTCTCTCGAGACACTTGGTGTAGTGAATTCTAAGCTTGACTCATCCACCCCATGGTTTGCGGACATCGCAAATTACCATGCGGGGAACTTCATCATTAAGGGTATGACGACTCAACAAAAACGAAAATTCTTTCGTGACGTCAAGTTCTACTTTTGGAACGACCCTTACCTATTTCGGACTTGTGCGGATCAAATTATTCGACGTCGTGTATTTGGCACCGAAGCTTCTAATATCCTTAGAGCTTGTCACGAGGGACCCACGGGTGGTCACCACGGTGCTAATCTCACGGCGAAGAAGGTCTTTGATGTTGGTTTCTTTTGGCCTACTATTTACCGAGATTCACACGCACTTGTGAAGTCGTGTGACTCATGCCAACGACAAGGAAAAGCCTCACAAAACGATGAAATGCCACAAAACATTATCCAAGTGTGTGAGATCTTTGACGTTTGGAGAATTGATTTTATGGGGTCGTTCCCATCATCTTGTGGTAATAAGTACATCCTTGTCGTCGTTGACTACCTATCTAAGTGGGTGGAAGCTAAGGCTTTGCCCACGAACGATGCTCGATTGGTAGTCAAGTTTTTGAAGAGTTTGTTTTCTCGGTTTGGAACCCCTCATGTGATCATAAGCGATCGTGGAACCCATTTTTGTAATGACCAATTCGAAAGGGTCCTAAGGAAATATGGGGTTACACATCGGCTTTCTACGGCTTATCACCCACAAACAAATGGGCAAGTCGAGGTTTCAAACCGAGCGTTGAAGAGGATCTTGGAGAGATCGATTGGAGAGAACCGACAATCATGGTCGGATAAGTTAGACGATGCTTTATGGGCCTTTCGTACCGCTCATAAGACGCCCATCGGGTGCACTCCTTATAAGCTTATGTATGGGAAGAATTTTCACTTACCAATTAAACTCGAACACAAAGCTTATTGGGCCCTTAAGCATTGTGTTAATGCAAGTGATGCCTAAAAACATTATTAGTGTTAACGAATCTTTCTTAGTTTTGATCACAACAAACTATACAACACATTTAGTGTAAAACACAAAACGAATTATTTAACTAACACTATCATCAAGGTAATAATCATATTACTAACCTTTCTTAATCATACTTAGTGATCATCAAAATGATTATCCTTAAAACTCACTTTTGTTAATATGACAAAAGACTTTTTAATAAACTTTCTTTTTTAGAAAATGTTTTATTAAAATGGAAAATGAAAATTTGAAAATAGCATATGCCATATGCTATTAGAATATCCTTTGAAGGCTTCAAATACCTCAGATATTCCTACCCCACTAAAAGACAAAAAACGGAGCGTACTCTAGGGGCGAAACCTTAAGTAGCTAGGCGGTTCCCTAGTGATAAGGAACCGCCGGGCTAGATAAGGTACCGCGCCCAAATAGCCGTTATATATCTGTTATACTTTGTCTCCTTTAAATAGTGGGTCAAATCTCATTTTCCAACAAGCCTCTTGGACGTTTTTCTTAGCCCCCTTTCTCTTTTCTATAACATAATCATTAGTACATGATCACTTAAAGTGTTAAGGATGTTTACATATGATTATCCTCTTGATCCCCTCCTTTACCTTGTCCAATGAGAAGATCACTCACTCATTAGTGTTGTGATAAAGATGAATCTATGAGCTAGTCATATTCATCATGATACCCTTTTTGTTTTATGTCAATCCATAGTATTTATGAATACTTGGACTAGTTGTGTTCATCCAAGTTATTTGTGAATACTTGGATTTGTTGTTTACATCCATTGCATATGTGTTTGCTTGGATTTGTGTTGTGTAGATCCAAGCTACATGTGTGTACTTGGATATGTCTAGTTGAGTTGTAATAGATTTGATTAGTAGTTCTCACTAAACTATAAAGTGATGTGGTTGTGTCTTGTGAGTTCTCACTAAACTTGAAAGTGATTAGTAGTTGTGTTGTGTGAAGTTCTCACTTAGCTTCAAAGTGAAGAGTCGTGAAGATTGGTTCTAGCTTTGGGTTAGAACTCGACATCTAGCCTTACGTCGTAAAATGGTGAAGTAGGCAACGTCTTGAAGATTGGTTCTACCTTAAGATTAGAACTCGACATCTAGCCTTGTGTGGTTAAATTGTGAAGTAGGCAACGTTGTGTAGATTGGTCCTAGCTAAAGATTAGGTCTCGACATTTAGCTTAGTGTCGAAAAATAATGTAAGCGACGATGTAAGGTTTTCTCCGCCAAGAAGGGAGCTTGTGGATATAGTGGAAATCTCGAGTAGGTGTACTCGAGGAGTGGAGTAGAAATGAGGATAGAGCCTCATTGTCGAACCACTATAAATCTTGGTGTCTTCCCACTAGGTTGTCTCCTTCCTTACTCTTTACTTATTTCATTATCATTACACTTACCTATTATCTTTTCTAGTGCATTTTAATTGAACCTAATCATTATGCAACTTAGCTTCAAGCAAAAGATAGTTTTGATACAAACCAAATTGAAAGTAATTTTAATTTGGTTGCCAATCGAAGAGAAACTATTCACCCCCCCCCCCCCCCCCCCTTCTAGTTTCTACAATTGGTATCAGAGCGATGGTCACTCAAGATCTTTGAAGTATATTTTACTTTGAAACTTGGATCGATCCATTGTCTCCTCAAATTAGAAGGTCAAGTTGTACTAAAGTTTCTCTTTGGTTAAAACTATTTTGTTTTTGAAAAATAGGTCTTTTAATTGATAATATTGCATCCCTCTTAAGATTAGTAGTATTTATGCATTTTAGATCTACTCTTGAAATGTATCTACTAGTTTGCATCTTGATTTGTGTAGGTACTCATGAAGATCAATCACTT
Organism: Glebionis coronaria; assembly: GCA_025667525.1. Lineage (NCBI taxonomy): Eukaryota > Viridiplantae > Streptophyta > Magnoliopsida > Asterales > Asteraceae > Glebionis > Glebionis coronaria. Next base: position 149,531,407 of record CM046876.1, read on the forward strand.
AATTGGTTGTGGATTGAGTTACTTGCACTTGTAGAAGACTCATCTTCATTGATCTTTAACATCTTTGAATGATGATATCAAGATGATTGGGAATGATACTAGTCCTTGAAGACTTAGTACTCATCATAGTCATTGTTGGGCATAGCATTGATTCCTTGATAGATTGCTCTTTGTGGCCAAGGTACGCTTTCGTTCTTCCACACGCCCTTTGATCATTCTTTTGATCATTGCTTGACTATGTGCTTGTTCTTGTCATCCTTGCCTTGACATTTGTTTGTGGTTTGTGATTCTTTTCTTTTATCCTCTCAAACCTTCATTACTTGGATACTTTACTCACTATGGTGATGTAGAGTGAGTTAGTAGTAGCTTAAAGTATCAAGCATGATTTCCATGGTTTGCACCCATACGGTTAGTAGGCCCTTTGTGGGAGAGAAAGTGAATTAATACCTTGCTCATATTTTGGTTTAGACTAAGACTATTATTTAAAGTGATCTTAGTCTATACATGAATAATTGCTTTGTGTTTATTCATTACCAAAGCCGTTTAACGTTTCGCCGAAAAGGCACGTCTTAAACCACTATATATGACACAAGCTCTTCGTTACCACTATTTGAAGATCGTCATTAATCCCTTGAGCATTGGTGCTAGTCTTGATTCACTTCCCTTGACTTCTCTCCACTTTGCTGTTTTGCTACGAGTAGTCGTTTGTGCGTTTCGGTTCTTTTCGATCTTGATTCAACTCGTAATCCTTCATTAAAACATATTGCCTAGTGTTTTGATGATCCAATGTTATTCTAAAAGGTTCATGATATATTTTTAAGTATCTTAGAAAAACTTGGTTTTTAAAATTTGGCGTTTTTCATTGATAAAAACCTGCCTCTGTAGGCGGTTCTTTATCTTGGCGGCTCAAACCCGCGGTTCCTTATCGATAAGGTACCACGGGCAGTAAAGTTTGTCAGAGCGCCAGTTTTAATAAAATAATATTTTTCAAACCAAACCCTCTCTCTCCCAAAAACACACAGCCGACGGTTTACCCTTTTTCCAACATTGTTGAAGCTTCCAAAACCTTCAATCACTCATATTAATTGATTCCAAGTTGTGGGTTTCACTCATCCTTCATCTAAGATCAATTAATTGTAAGTATTTTCTTTCAATTTCATCTATTTTGCTTTAGGGTTCATCCTTTCATAATTGGGGATTTTTAAAATTGAAATTCAATTAAAACCTTAATAGGAATGTGGGTTGACATAGTTATTTTACTATGATTACATAGGTTCATGTTCATTAAGATTCACTAAAACCCACTTGTAGAACAAATCCGAATTTTGGCTAAATGATTTTGGTTAAAAGATGGATTTGAGATGAACCCATGAACAAATAGGTAATGACATTGTTAATGCTTACCTAAAAACCTTGTTTTGAAAAACCAATGTTCTAAGTCCATTGTTGATCCAACATAGTTCATATGTTCTTGGTAAATAATGGAATAGCTACATTGTGAACATAAGAATGAAATGTATTCAATCCTTTGTTTGTCAAGAAATTGATATAACACATTCTCATATTATTGATTTTTTTTATTCTCATTTTTCATATGAGTGATTGGAAAAATATTGTCTTATGTTTATTTAGGTACTAATCATGCCTTCTCAATATCAAAAGGATCATCAATACACTAGACAATACATGCCAAACCTTTCCAAAATCTATGCTTCCCCCCAACTTCAAAACTCATTTCCATCCCTTTCTACTCGTTGTTTCCATGAGGGTAGAGTCGTTGACGAGGGAATAATGGGTTATGACTATATCCAATCTATGTTTGAGCTTTCGGGGTTTGATTGCTTGCTTAACATAGAAGAAGATATTTACCCCTTATTCCTTCTTGAATTCTTTAGCACCTACTCCATGCTTGAATATAATGGAGAAATCTTCATTCGTTTCGTATTAAATGATCAATTGATTCAATACTCCCTCGAAAACTTTGGTGAAATTCTCGGTGTGCCATATGAAGGCACTTGTCGTTTTACAAATAAATGGAGACTTGATGCTCTCTTGGAATCCTACGATAAACCTCCAAATGACCTCACCGAAATTGATCTAGAGTTTATCCTTGACATCATTTCGAAAGAGCGTGATGGAAACGTTGTGAGAAGCCTTCATTCAAATGTGCGAAATGTGAATCGATATGAAGTGCTCTCTAGCGACCTTAAGGATCTTATGGTCCAATGGGCAAATATCCTTAGGGAGAATGTCTTTTGTCTTGGTAGAAACCGAGATCATATCCTGGCTTGTATGGTGCATATGTTGAGTTGCATCTTTACATCCACCAAGTACAATTTGGCATTCTATATCGCTCGAATAAATTATGCCCTTTCAAAACCCAAAACAAACCTTCCCTATGCTATGCTTCTTACTCGCCTTTTCAAAAGGGTTGCTCATGATTTTCCCCACCTCGATCTTTCTCGCTTCCACCCGGTTCATCGTGTTATGTTGCTTATTCAAGAGGCATATGCAAGAAAGACAAGAAGTGATCGAGTTTCGCGAAAATCCGATCATCAAGAGATGGATGATGAGGACGCCTATATGCCAACAAGTGATGGTGATGGCATAGGTACTAGTTCTCACTTCAACTCTTCGAGTAATTCCTACCCATCCTCAAACTCATTCGTTGATGGACTTGAAGACTTAGCTCCCCCACCTCATTACTCCTCTAGTGAAGTGCCGGAAGATCTCAACATGGAGCATCTCTACCGTGAAAATCTTAGGACTAGAGGTGTATTGCATGAACATCGGGTTGAGTCAAGGAAGGGATTCAAGTATTTGGGAAATATGATCAAGGGATTGGGCAAGAAGAGAAGGTGAAAGCTTTGAAGTATTTCAAAGAATACATGTTGGTAAACATGTAATGTTGAACATTTTTTTTAATTATCTTGGATGTGTATTAACTTATGCTACATGTTTGGATTGTTATTTATTTTAATCCTAAATATTGTTTATGCCATCATGTTTGTGATTTACATAGCTTTGTGCATTCCTTATGATAGTTAGCTTCTTAGATTTTGATCAGTAGTTAACTTTGGCTTGTGAATCCTTTGGTAAAAATCTGGGTTAACCAAAATTTGGGATGTGAAATTTTTGAAAGACCTCTGGTCGCGGTTCCATATCGACCAGCGGCTCCTTATCTATAAGGAACCGCCGGTCCTAGATAAGGAACCGTCGCCACTGTATCCGACAGAATCTTTTGCTTTACACTATTTTCTTCAATCTGTGTAAACTTTGCATGATTCTTTGCAAAAACCTACATATTTCCTAAACTAGGTTACCTAAATTCATTATTCACCTAAAATGATTTTAACCCATTACTAGTTTGGATCATCCCCTCGCCCATTTAAACCCACCTTGTTAGTCATGTTCTTCACACATCAAAACATCCTTCCCTAACCCTGTGGATTTGCTATATGTGATCCAGTGGTCTAACATGGTGGAATATGGTGGTGGAAGCCATTGTTGAAAGAGAGAGAGAAAGAGAGGTTGTGTGAAAGAAAGAAAAATATGATAAAAGTGAAAATGAACACAAGCAACACCCCTCCTTGGAAGCTAAGGAGGGGTATATATAGTCACACACACAACATAAACTATACAATGAACCTAGTCTAGTCTAAACGTGTGTGACTATGATAACTAATGGGAATTCTTAAATGTCGTCACATAAAGTGAGTTTCCAACAATCTTCCCCCATGGGACGACGTGTAGAATTCCTTACAATATTTTTCCTAACAAGTACATAATGATTAAGAACAAGAGATTTCATGAAGCGTCCAATGCTGATGATGTCTTCTAAGGCCTTTGACTTCAAAACGACTCATCTTTAACTTGTAGTAGAAATATTGTAACGGCACGAGCTAAGTAACCCATACACTTCTGGTTAAGGAGAAGCTTCTGAATTAGCTTCCCCCTAATTCATGCCACATAAACTTGATGTAGAAGCTTTTAAATAGCTTCCCCCTAAATCGACAATCCTCGTAAGCAACTTCAAAGCTTTCAATAAAGCTTAGAATGATTAAGCGCACAGCGGAATCTAACAAGCAAATCCCATCATATAACATGATAACGTTGCTAAGAGGGATTGAAAGTAAGGGGTACACCAAGTAGATCAACAACTTCTCTTCTCACGCTTGAATAATTATTCTGAATTTTTCTTCCCCATGAGAGTTCAAGTTATGTATACCAGAAAGAATCAAGACATTTCTTCCCCCACATAGTTGAAGAAAGTAAATCAATCCCCATTATGAAGCTCAAATACTGAAGTGGACACTTTATCCCATTCATGAAGTTGACATCGTAACACCAGAGTCAATTAAGTCCCGGAAATGCACATATCTTCTTCCGGAGATGCACCAGAGTCAATTAAGTCCCGGGAATGCATATAGGATAATGATGATGAATAATTGCAACAATCAAACAATTAAACCTCGAATCAGTAGTGTACCGTTTAGAGATTGATAACACCACGAGTTAAAACACTGATTTTCTCTGCGGCTATGACAAATGTCATCCCGGAATGTCTTCAAATCAAAAGAAGGTATGAAGTTCATCACGTGTACTCGTTGTGCGTTCAATGTGTCTTCTTCTTCCCCCTTGATGGTTTCGAAACTCGGAACCATCAATAAATTGTATGCACATGTACCTGAAATCTCGTGAGAATAATAAATAAGCTGAATTATATATTTTGTGAGAATCAGCTGTTGATCGAAAATCTCTTCTCATAAACTCTCCATGGCCACCTTTAGCAACCCACTTGAAAGCAATTTGAAGTGACCGCTGATTGAATGAACCAGATACATAAAACATGAAGCTGAATAAAAATCCTTCGATCTTGTGACTTAAGCTTGCACTATTGTTGAATGAAGAACGGTGGAGAAATCTCTAAGTACTCAATGCATCACTGAAGAAGTCTATAAGCACAACACCTCTTGAAATTATCCACGTCGACTAAGCGCGTGACACTGAGTACAACAATGTAACCCCTTTAAGTGATAGTTATCCGAGTCATCAACCAACCACCCCGAACCCGGAAACCAGATAACCAAGTCTTCATTCTAATATGAAGCATGAGCAAGTTATCTTTGAAAGATAAAATAAGTTCACGCCTTCGAAAAAATCCGTCTTCAACTTCCCATAATTAATACCCGATCAAACGAAATCTGTAGCCACTAAAAAATCGCCAATTTTTTCTTGGTCTCGTCTCAAATAAATTCTCGTCACATTTGTCACGTCACTTCTTTTGTCTCATCACTTTTGTCATTTTTTAAAATAGGTAAATCAAATTTTTTTAACATTTATCATAATGAAATGATAAATAAAATTTTGAAATAACAATTTTTCAACATTGACCAAAAAAGGCTATAGGCCCGTGAAAACCCATTCACACAACATTCGATCCAATTCACACAACTGGCCTAAATCTTTAGAACCCGGTCCAACATTTTTGGGATATAACTCCCAATCCTAAAAAAATCTCACACAGTCTAACCCTAAACTCATATCCTCGTTAAATCCGCCCCCCATACACTCTCACACCTACCAAAATTCATCTCACTCCATTTCCTCCCAGCCTTGTAACCTCCGTCCCCTCCAAATCACATCTCATCCATCTCCGAAAATCATCTAATCTCAACTGCTCCATTTCCATCATCACCCGAACCATTTGAATAAGATGAACACTATAAATCATCAATCTCACCTCAAACTTATTTGATCTTCGTTACTATAATCAAATAAGTTAAACAACAAGGAAGCCAATCAAACTATAAACAAAACCCACCCATTCGTATCATCAACCCACGAAGGAAGAACCTGAAAGACTTCAAGATCTGTAAGGATCTTGGGTAGGTGGATTTGTTATATGTTATCGAACATATCGAAATAAAGAAAATGGATTATAATAGAAAAGTTATGAATCCTTCTCTAATTCGAAAATTGATTACAGATTTGTGATTGCATGTTGTTTTAGTTGAGTGAATCGAAACAAAGAGTGGATTAATAACATAATTGTTATTAGTTTCTCTTTACCTTCAAAAATCGAAAGAAGGTATAAACCTTCGAACAAGATCTGTGATGATGTTAGTTTTCGTGTTTAAGATCAAAAAGATCTAGTGAACATTACATAACGCGAAAAGTAAATCTGAGGTCCATTATATCTGTTGTAGTGATCGAATTCGAGTCATGATGATTTGTAGATAGGTTAGGTGTCGATGGGTGTAGGTATAGATATGGTGTTTGAGGAGTTAAAAGGTTGGAAGTAAGTCGACTCAGTGAGTTAACTGAGTCAACTCGGTAATTACCGAGTTGACTCGGTTGTGATGGATTTGGTTTTGGTCACCGTTTTGGTCCACTGGTTTTAAAAAGCAGTCCATCGGAATGTAAAAAAAATCCCATCAGAATGTTTTTGTGAGTCTATCGGAATGGTGTTAATTCTCCATCGAAATGTTTTTTAAGTCGTCATCGGAATCAAACAAACACCCCATCGGAATAAGCGTAATCTGAATCCCCATCTGAATCCCAATCGGAATCCCCATCTGAATCCCCATCGGAAACCCCATCTGAATCCCCATCGGAAAAGCTGTCGGAAACCCAATTGGAAAAGGGTTTTGAAGAACCGAAAATGGTGGATCTGCCCATTTATTTTGAATTTTGTCCTTTTCCCAATAAAAATTGGATCTGTTAGATGCAAGGAACAAAAAAAATGTAAAAAATGGACAAATGTTTGATGAAACCAAGAATAAACACTGACGTGGACCCAGATATGACTCTGATTATATGAAACCAGTAAGACAATGAAATTGTGGACAGAAGTAAGACGTGACAAAAAGTTGTGACAATTTGGACCAAAATTATTATAGAACGAGACTCAAAGAAATGTTTAGACCACCAAATCGAAACAAAAACATGATCCAAGGAATGAACCAAGGCTCTGATGCCAATTGTGGATTTGCTATATGTGATCCGGTGGTCTAACATGGTGGAATATGGTGGTGGAAGCCATTGTTGAAAGAGAGAGAGAAAGAGAGGTTGTGTGAAAGAAAGAAAATATGATAAAAGTGAAAATGAACACAAGCAACACCCCTCCTTGGAAGCTAAGGAGGGGTATATATAGTCACACACACAACATAAACTATACAATGAACCTAGTCTAGTCTAAACGTGTGTGACTATGATAACTAATGGGAATTCTTAAATGTCGTCACATAAAGTGAGTTTCCAACAAACCCTTAAACCACCCTTGTCAACCATGGTTTCTACAAAAACCTCAAACATCCCAAGGAAGACACTTAAGATTAGGATTAAGGTACCCAAGCCTAACTCCTCATCCTTTCACACACCCAAAAAAGAGATGGTTCCAATCCTCATTTCCTCATCGCCTTCACCACCCCTTGCACCATGCAAGACAACATCCACCCATGGTACTAACCACTCCATTGGTTCTACCTCCTCTTCATTCAACTCAAGAATGAATGAGCTCTCTTCACCCTTCAATCCAAGTGCACCCTTGGATGTGACCACACAACCCTAACCAATCCAAAGCATTCCTTTTGTGATTGACTTTGATGACACCTTGGTGACTTCACCATTTACCCCTCCTAACTCACCCATTTCACCAACCTTGGAAAACATACCTCCACACTCACCCATTTCCTTTTTGGGGAACATGTGTTGGAAATACGTTTTTACGTATTTAGAAAGGATCGGTCACTCCAATGATATTGGGCTCGTGATCCAATATAGCCCATATAGCTCACATGTAGGGTGGGCTATATAACCCCCCCCCCCCCCTCCTAGCATGTTAAGAAGGGTCGTTGAACACTTTGAGAATTACATTCCATCTTTCTTTCAACTCTCTCCTTTCTCTCTCTTCTTTCTCTCTCTAAGTTTTCCATTTCTCCATCCATTCAATAGATAATCTATACAATGCTTAATCCTTAGAAAAACACGATCTTACAATTGGTATCAAGAGCATGGTTGATTCTTTGGATTCGCATGTTTTAATCTATTGTTTTGATAAAGTTTGATTTTATTTTCTTCTTTCTTTCTTCAAAAGTTTATTTTTTTTGTCACGGATCACATTTTTTTTTTTACATATTTAGACTCTATTATTGAAAATATACATTTTTTTCTCTAAAAAATATCAGTCTTCATTTTTTAAAAATCACAATAGTTTTTGGTATTAGTTCGTTGACTCGATTTGGGAGAAAGGTCTCAACTTTATCAGTTTTTCTATTATTTTTCTTATATATAACTCTTTATCAGTTTGTCTTATTTTAATATTAGTTTCTGTTAACTTATCTAGCATATCAGTTTTTCTAGTGTTCGTCATGTATCCAGGTTTGTATTTGCGTTTTACACATCCATCGGAAAGTACCTAGTTTGAACATTCCGATCGCAATAACCCTCGGGTTCTACTTTGCGATCAAGTTTTTCCGACACCCTTATTCCGACGTGATTGCGATAGCACTTTGCGATCGTGATTGCGACGGGATTTAGGTTCAAGTGAGTCGAAACTATGCCGGATTTTTTTTTCGCTATATTACGATGGAATTATAACACATTGCGATGGAAGTTTTTTTTTTAGATATTACGATGGAGAATATTTCAATATTACGATGAATGTCTTTTAAGATATTGCGATAGAAAAGTTTTGACTCTAATTAAAATTCGACTCAAAACCAAAAACAGACCCTCGGCTATACACCACAACAAACTCAAACACCACACACCCTCATCGAACATCTAAACAACACAACTCTCGTCTGGACCTTTCAGACTCTCACCCACACCCCCTCACAACTCTCGACTCCAACATTCACCCCGTCTCTCTCACACAACGAAAACCCATCACACGAGATACACACCCTCACCATCACCCTCGACTCACCCTCACACCACCCTCACCCTCACCCTCGTCCCCCCACCCAACCTCGACAACAAGACTCGTTTTAACCAAGACTCAAGACCAAAAACCAATCATCTACCTAAACCCAACTGACTCGTCTTGTCTGAACCTCAACTGACTCGAGATACAAATTTGTTTCGACTAACCACAAGCAACCCTCGACACCTTTTGAAATCAACAGCTTGATTTTTTTTCTTTCAAAACCACTCTCATTCTTTTACTCAAATTTGACTAAACTCAAACTTGACTCCAATTCGACTCACGCATAGACCCTCATTCACACACCCTCACACCACACAACTCCAATCTACTCGACTTACCCTGTCTCAACTCTAAAACAATCACACTCTCAAACTCTCATACCCTCAAACTCTCGAACACACCGTCGATCACACTCTCAAACTCTCGACTTCCACACTCACTTAGACTCAACAAACCAAACAAGACCCAAAGACGCAAACCACTCAAAAAATACACAACCTTAAATCGACAACATCACCTACACAGACTCGACACAACAAACTCACTCACACACAACCACTTGACTCAAAGATCTCAGTTCAAACAAAACTCTCATCAATCCAAACATTAAACCAAAGTTAAAAAAACTTACCCGAGACCTCTATACAGAGACCTTGAAGATTCATTTGCTTGATTTATCTGTGGAGATTTTGGTTTCTATATCGAACAATATCAGTGATTGGTGTAGATTTTTAATGTTATCAGTGATGGTGAACAATATCAGTGATGGGTGCATAGATTAGATTTGAGAAGAAGGAGTGTTTTGAGTTTTTTTAAGATTTGTTGGTTGTGTGTGGTTTTAAGATTAGACGGAGGAAATATAGATTAGGTTTGTGTCATTTAAGGAGAGAGAGATATAAGCAGACAAATTTAGGCGGAGGAAACTATGTTATAGTGGTCAAGGCTACGTGTAGTCGTGTACCACCAGTAGCCACGTTTTATCTAAAATTTTTATTTTTTTATTTTATTTTTATTTTACAAATTTTGTGATAAAAGATTTAATTTAAGCCCATTTTTTTATTTTTTTTGTTGTGTTAAATTGGAATTTATCCAAATTTTTATTAGTTATACAACATTTTATTTTATTTTTCTACTTTTTAATTTTTATTTTTTTAAAATTTTGTGATATTAAATTGTAGTCGGGACAAAGACAAAAGTGACGAGTCAAAGTGACGGGCTTTATTTTTAGTGACTACGGATTTTTGACTGGGTGTTATTACTTGAAAGTGAAAGCAGATTTGTTCATCGATCATAATCATCAACGACATTGGTCAGCGATATTCAATGGAGTCTTTGAATTCGAAATTTCAAGAGGGAGACTTGCATCACATGCAAGACACAGCTAGAGAAAGTGGTATAATTTCATGTCGACTACTTCAGTCACATCTTCGAACTATTGCATGGGTTCAAGGAGGAAGCGAATTTGTGACACTCTTTGGTCAACATCATTATACATTCATCGATTCACTATTTCTCAACTTGAACCACCTAGCTGAGCAACTTCACAAAGAAGACTTTAATCACTCTGCATTAGAAACTGCATATCAGGCTCTTGTGACACAACTCACGCCTTTCCTCCAATTCAATATCATCAAGTCTGACAATTCAGGGATATGCCGGTCATTTTTTCAATACACACAGAACGATGTTAAAGATTTCCGTGATAAACTGTTGAAATTTATGACATTGGTTTCGTCTTCGATTTATGAAAGATCCAGACTTCACCAAGTGTATGATAATGGAGTGCAAGAATCTATGATGCAGATACAAGAGGAGAATGGTCATACGGTTGACAACTTGGAGCCCAACGATGGCAAGAGCACGGAATCAGGAGGACAACATGATACCAGTGGCACGTCAGGCAATGTTCACGAGAACTCTTTTGATGACACCTTACCCGTTAATGACGAAGAGCCTGCAGACATGGTACAATGTAATGTTGATGATGTATATGCTGATGAAATACTGCATATTGAGCATTATGAACCTAACTATGACAAACATGGGATGGAAAAGAGTGATAGAAATACCACTTCTGATTCATCCGATGTGAGTCATAATGGGGGAGAAAGTGTTCAAAATGCTAAACATCATGATAATTGTCTTATAACTGCTTCATTAACTACTTCTGATTCCAAGATTAGAGAGCTCGAAACGATTGTAGCTCAACAATTAAAAGATCTCGAGGATGCCAAAATTGAATTTTCAAAGAAAACGGAGAAATTTGAAACATATTTTGAAAAACTTGAAAAATCAAACGTTGTTCTTGAACGAAAATTGGATCAAACAATTCTAGATTCTAAAGCTGAAAAGGATAATCTTTTGAAACAAATTCAGTTGCTTGAATCTAAGTTGGCATCCCAAGATAGATTGCTCAAAGAAAATGAGACTTTAAAGGCTCAAGTTCAGGAAAAGGTATTTGCTATAGCTGCGTTGAAAAACGAGTTAAGGAAAAATAGAGGACCTAGTGTGGACACTAAGCTTGAAAAAACATCAATCTTGGGGAAACCGCCCACAAATCAGTTCGTCAGACAACCGACTGTCAGACAACCTACTGCATTTAGATCCGAGCGACAACAATCCTCGAGACCGCGGTTTGCCTCCCAAGTTGATATGGCTCATATTTCTAGAACAGTCATTCCACCAACTAGGGCCAATGTGACTAAAACAGCTTTTGCAAGACCTAATCACATGATTGCATCTAGTCTCCCTAGACATAGTCCAAAGAATACGTCTCGAACTAGTTCAAATGACGTTCGCCATACATTTGGTCTAAGGGAAGCTAAGCAAAAGACACAAGTAAGAGATAGGAATTTCAAACCTAGTCAGATGCCTTCTAGATTACCCAACACTGCTAACCGTAGCATGTCAAATCCTAGGAGCATCAATCAATCGTCCAGGAATTCTAGATCTTACTCGGACATTAAATATGCTACTTGTAAAACATGTAGAAAATGTGTCTTTACGGCTAATCATGATTCTTGTATCAAGAAACTACTTAATGAGGTGAACTCCCGTGCTAGACTTAAATCCCAGTGGGTTGCCAAGATCAAACCCATTGGTAAAATGTGGCGCCCCACTGGTAGAACTTTCACCCTTGTAGAAAACGAGTGCCCTTTAACTAGGATAGTCTCCGATTCTATTAAGACTACTGGGGAGGAAATTGAAAAGGAGGATGCATCACCTAAGCATAAACTTAAGGTTTTCTATAAAAGGAAACGTTTACCAGCTAAGACAAGTGAATCATCTCCTCAGAACACCTCTAGCACAAGTAAGGCCAACTGTGAACCCCCACTTGCTTCTAAGATAGATATCGCTAACCCTTATCCAAGCATGCAAATTCCTAATGAAAATGCAGGTACCAAAGAGGATGTTCCAAAAGAACGAAGCGGTCCAATCATTGTATACCATTCAATAAAGGACAATCTCAGAGTTTGGTTGCTAAAGAAGCTGATATCTAAGAAACAAGTGTCTCAGGGGATTTCCAGTTAAGCTTACAGTGCATAAAGGACTTATAGTCACATCACAGACTATAACTCGATCTTCAAAGAAAGGAAAGTTTATCGCCGATGGTAAACTTATCCTAACAACGAGAAATTAATTTTTCTCGGGAATGAGCTTATATAAAAAACATTCCAAGTTTTTAAGCTCATGCACAATGGCTCACATTCAAATTACAGTCTGTGACCCGATCTTCAAAGAAAGGGAAGTTTATCTCGTCAACGATAACTTACCCTCAAAACGAGAAATTAATTTTTCTCGGACACAAGCTAAATTTAAAACAATTCAAAAGTTTTAAGCTCGTGTAAATGGCTCCTCGTTAAATGACAGACGATAACCCGGAGTTCAGAGACAGGGAAGTTTATCTACGCAACGATAACTTACCCTCTTAACAAGAAATTAAGTTTTCTTGGACACGAGCTTATCCTAAAACCATTCAAAGGTTTTAAACTCGTGTATAAGGCTATTCATTAAATATCAGATGATGACCCGATCTTCAAATAAAGAAAAGTTTATCACCGATGATAAACTTATCCTCAAAAACGAGAAATTAAATTTTCTCGGACACGAGCTTACTTTAAAACTATTCAACGGTTTTAAGCTCGTGTAAAATGGTTCATTGTTAAATGTCAGACATTGACCCGTTCTTCAAAGGTAGGAAAGTTTATCACCGATGATAAACTTATCCTTACAACGAGAAATTAATTTTTCTCGGGCATGAGCTAATGTTAAAAACATTCGAAGTTTTTTAAGCTCATGCACAATGACTTACAGTTAAATATCAGACTGTAACTCGGACTTTAATTTTAGGAAAGCTTATTTTTAAAGATAGCTTATCCTCGTAACGGGAAATTAAATTTTCTCGGTCATGAGCTTGTATTTAAAACATTCCAAGTTTTAAGCTCAGAAAGGAAAGTGTATCTTTTAAATAAGAGAACTTTACCTCATAACGAGAAATTCATCTTTCTCGGTCATGATCTTTACGTTAAAACATTCAAAAGTTCTTCAAGCTCATGAAAACGACTTCTAAGTAAATATCAACTTAGGAATCGTTCTTCAGTTAAAAGGAAAGTTTATCGCCGATGATAAATTTATCCTTAACAACGGGAAGTTTACAACTTCTCGGACTTGAGCTCGTTTTGTAAGATATTCAACATCTTAAGCTCAAGTAATTGGTTTTCAAAACAATGAACACAATTTTTGAGAATTTCTCAAAAAGGTTTTCTAAATCTTTCAAAATTGTGTGTTCAAAAAATGTTTTGATAAAAAGAGCATGTCTTCTGGAATCGATAATATTTACGATATTAGAAATGTCATTCAATAATGACACGGGGTTGTAAATAAAGTTCGAGCAGAAGTTCAAATGTCTTAAAACATGCTCAAAATGGTTTGCTATTATTTCAGATAGTAACCCGCTTTTCATACTCAAGTCAAGCATTTCACCGGAAAGCTTTGACTCAACAACGGGAATTAATTTTCTCGGGCATGGTTTACTTTATAACCATGTAAGGGATTGTGTTTACGTAACAACACAATCTAACACGAATATATGTACGATTCAGTGCATTTATTTGTTAAAACAAGAGAAGTCTTGTTTTTATAAAGTTATCATCTCCACCAACCGTAGCAATTTACAATTGATATCTACATACTCGATGATGCGACTACTCAAACGGCGACTACAGCTCTTTCAATAGAACACGGGTCAACAATTGAGGGGGAGCAATTTTCCAGCATTCAGAATCCTTGATGCGGAGAATGCCAAGTTCACATATTGGTGTCAAGACAAAGATATCACTCATACACATGGAGTCAAGAGATAACTTCAGACGTGACGAGGTGACCAACATTCGTGAACAAGAACCATGTGAATCTTTCATATGATGTTCTTCATCATTCAGGTCCAACCTCGTAAAATTGCTAATCTTGTGAATACATTATCATATATGATCTTTGTACGTGATAAATACCTTACACTTGTGTTTAAAAGGTATTTATTTTATGTTTCCAGTACACCCTCATTAATTTGAGGGGGAGCTTGTGTAATTCAGGAAGATAATTGGCTTTGCATTTTTCTTCCCAAATTTTCTTAAAAAACTATTAAATCAATTGATATTAAAAACATCGATTGGGTTAATATTTTTAATATGGGGGAGAAAATGTGATTTAATATGGGAAATTATTAATCACAAATGGTTTGACTAAACGTGCTAGCTCATCCCGACATGTGCGAAATGTTTTCGGATATCGTAGCATATGTTAAGGGGGAGCAAAATGGATTTGCACTTCAAAATGGATTTCATGGTGACATACATTTACCCAAAACATCTTTATTCACGACGGTGAAGATTGTGGTGACATAAGGATGGTAGGATAGGTTAAAGTTCAATGATTCCTCTAGAACCGGAGGAATCTTCCCAAGGACATTCCATAGCTAGAAATAGTAGTCCTTAGGAAAGATGGAGAAAGATTGTGAACGTAGCTGAATGCCGACCAAGTACTTAAGTTAGCACTGGAACAATCACAACAAGGTGCTAGTGATGACGTATTGGTAAGCATTGAAGGGGTTGAAGAATGAAAAAGAATTGTAAAGATAAAGGGTGTAAAGAAAGAAGCCCTCCTTACAACTTAGGCCGAAACCGGGTCAATACATATGCTATTAAGATCATTGTTTAATGATTCTTGATATTGAAGACAGACATCATGGACCCAGTGGTGCAAGGCACAACCCATTCCAGCTAACTCAGATATCTCTTAAAAGATATTTGTTTTAATCACACGGAGATAACGCATTATCTATTGATTTATTCACTCCGAATAAATTGGTATTGAAATGGTGGCACTCCTCTCCAGCCTCCGATCACTAAAATCCAATATGCACGATTGAGTCTAGAGCCATTTGAGATCATCAAATATCTCATTAGGACACACTTTCATAATTCCTTGCTTCTTCACACACTGTGAAAAGTAAGAAAGATCTTAAGAGTCCTACGCAAAATCTTCATGATCTTGCCTGAACATCCGAGTAATACGAAAGTATTTACAATGAAGATGAAATTCCTTCTTGAGCGAATATCAAAAAGCTCATGGTAGGTGACTTGTGAGATTCTTTATGAATCAAACTTGTGATAACTGGAAAGCAACAGTGGTTTAATTCTTAAATGAATTTAAACACGTTCCAGGCCTCTACGCAATATCTTAGTGATCTTGCCAGAACACTCAGAGTGATACCTTAGTGTTCACGGTGATGAGTGGAAATCCATCTAGTGTTAACCTCAAACAGCACTTGGTAGGTAACTTGCAAGATTCTATACGAATCAAGCTCGTGACAACTGGAAAGCAACGATGGTGCGGTTCTTAATTGAATTTCACTTGTTCCAAGAATATGAATTGACGGCTTCAAATCATGCGGATATTATTATCCAACTGATTCACTCTTTATGTTCGCAGTCAGCTTTGGACGGTCGAATAAAGAGAACGGGTGTACCCACGAAATCTTGTCAAGGAGGTTCTTAATTGAAACTACCTGTCACAAGTACGATATCTTATATCGTCCAACGGTCTTCACCGACCGGAGGTAAAATTCTACCGAATTAGAATGAAATGTTCAAGGCCATTTCATCCGTGTATATGTTTTGTTGCTAACTGTCTTATGCAGCGTAACAAGAAGGTGGCATTGCGGTGTTCAAATCCAGAAGAAGTCGTCAACACATGCTTATGCTTTCTGCACTTAACACTTCAACAAATTCAAGAAAGTCTAAAAGTCAAGTCTTCCGCTGTATCAAACTCTAAAGCTTTCAAGAATTTATAAAAGTATAAGTATGTGGAACATGAAGTCACGAAGAGGCAAATATCACAAGTGACGAATGCACAAGGTCAAAGCAAGGACACATGCTCAAGACCAAAGTCAAAGATCTCATCAGCATATTCACAAGAACAAGATCGAAGACTCAAGCATAGTATGCTAGGTTTAAGATTTTGTAAAATGGTGTGACCTTCCTTTGGGGGAGATTGTTGGAAATACGTTTTTCCAAGGAAAGTCTCGGTCACATCATTATTAGCATAGATCACGAGCTATAGACTATTTAGGTCATTGTAACTTGGAGTGACCTCCCTTTGGGGGAGATTGTTGGAAATACGTTTTTACGTATTTAGAAAGGATCGGTCACTCCAATGATATTGGGCTCGTGATCCAATATAGCCCATATAGCCCACATGTAGGGTGGGCTATATAAACCCCCCTCCTAGCATGTTAAGAGGGGTCGTTGAACACTTTGAGAATTACATTCCATCTTTCTTTCAACTCTCTCCTTTCTCTCTCTTCTTTCTCTCTCTAAGTTTTCCATTTCTCCATCCATTCAATAGATAATCTATACAATGCTTAATCCTTAGAAAAACACGATCTTACAACATGCCTCCACTCTCACCCACATCACCCTTGGAGAACATGCCTCCTCCACCTCCACCACACTCAAACATTCCAATTTTGGGTGTCCCACTTTCCCTCCTTTTGGGTGATCCTTACTATGGGTTTCAAGAGACTCTTGGTCCTAATTGTCCATGTTGCCTCTACAACCACTAAATCATCCATAACCTTAGGATGGAGATGTTTGGACTACATAGGAGATTGCAAGAGTTCTTGCTTACCTTTTTCTCCATGCCTCCTCCTAGGAGATGAATGATGAGTTTTCTAAATAAATGGTTTTCAACAAAACCAAGCCAAAGAAGACTACTCATCTAGATTTAATGTTAAGCTAGCTTTGTATTAGTTAGTTTTTTTCATTTGTCATTGTATTTGCTTCCTTCATGAGTGATTCATGAAGTTGTTCTATGGATTTAGCTTTATGTGTTTCTATTATTATGTGCACATTAATCAACTTTAATTTGAAATTAAAATTGAACCTAAATCTATCACAACCTCTAAAAACTTGACTAAAATTGGTTCAAAATTATATCTAAATATTTTGTCACCTTTTGTCAAGACATTCTTTGTGAATGTGTTGCTTTTATGCAACCCTAACATAATTTAGTGCTAATAGAGGTAAAATTCCAAGATTTGCAATTTTTTGAAAAAGTCTTATTTTTTCTCAAAACCCTGGAAAAACTTGGTTTCAAGTCCACTGCACGCGGATCCTTAAAGTCCCGCGGTTCCTTAAGTGGTAAGGAACCGCCGGCCCCTATAAGGTACCGCGGACAGAAACTGACTTTTGACTCGTTTTTGGTCAAAATTCTTTAAACCCTATACCCTGTCAAGATTCCTTGTTTGCTCAATTTGGCTAAACATTCCTTAACACTTCACATTTTGTATTCAAATTCTTACCTTGATTACATTTTACTTATACCCCAACTTTGAGATCTCATTCTCACACCTTCCCAACCTTGAGAATTCATTCTCACACATCTCCAACCTTGAGATTTTATTCTCACACCTTCCCAACCTTGAGATTTCATTCTCACACCTTCACAATGCCTAACTCCTCCATTCCTAACCTTGACATTTCTTTGTCACAACCCCCCTCACCCAAAGCTTCCTCATCCAAGCTTTCAAAGAAACCGAAAATCACGGTTCGACCTATTTGGGTTAAGAAGAATGAACCATCTTCTTCTAAACCACCCAAAAACCCTACCTTCTCTCCAATTAAGTATTGGAATGAGACTTATACCATTAACCCCATCACCGGAGCAAAAGAAAATGTTCCCCCACCACCTCAATCCTTCAACACCCCTCAACTCAATGACCTTTCAACCTTCCCAAACCTCACAAGGCATTGTGAAAACATTTCCTACCCTATTACCCCACCACCACCAAACCCTAGGTTTGATGCCCTACCCCCATCAAACGATTTTGTTGCATCATGGATCCTCGTGTGCTTGTTGTCGATTTCAACAAATTGAACTTGCTCTTGTATATGAGAAGTTAAATTTCCTTGAGTTCCTCCTCACTCGACCTCCTATCTAAGTTTTCGTTCCGGTGGACAAAACTTCGAATGATGCATCGTCGTCTTATTTTTCCAACTAAAGGACTAACTACTATTAGAGTCTTTAATACTTTAGTTGTTTTGGAGTCTTTTATCTTTTTAGCAATCTTAGAAAATTATCACTATTAGAATAGCTTATGCTTAGTGGTTTATTTTCCATATTTTTTTGCTTTAGATACTCATATTGTGTGTATGACTATCTACATTGTTATGTCTTTTCTTTTATGTAACCTTTGTGTTGTTTGTGTGTTACTTTCTTGGTTCTCTTTTGAGTTGATCATGGTTAATTTTTACAATTGCTTATGGGTGATTCCATCAATTCTAAACTTTAACCCATTGACAAGTTTATCATCTTCATTGGATTGAAGCTTGATTTTGTCAATTACCTTTTTGGACATACTTAGCAAAATACTTGCTTCTAATTTGAGATTTCTTCTCTCTCTCCCTCTCAAGTTACTTAGTAGGTAGTGATCATATATACATTGGTGTTTCTTTTGTTTCTACTAACCTTTGTGTAGCATGTCACCTTATCTCACATACTTGTTGCCCCAAGCAAGGGGGAGCAACCACCAAGGGGGAGCTACTAGCAAAGTCCGATTTTCTTCAAAAGACTTGTGCTAACCTTTTTGCTACGACAAAGGGGGAGAAATGATAGTGATAAACTCGTTAATAATTCGATATTTTGTGTTTCTACGTAAATGAGTTTATCGTTTGTCGTAATCAAAAAGGGGGAGATTGTTAATGCAAGTGATGCCTAAAAACATTATTAGTGTTAGTTTTGATCACAACAAACTATACAACACATTTAGTGTAAAACACAAAACGAATTATTTAGCTAACACTATCATCAAGGTAATAATCATATCACTAACCTTTCTTAATCATACTTAGTGATCATCAAAATGACTATCCTTAAAACTCACTTTTGTTAATATGACAAAAGACTTTTTAATAAACTTTCTTTTTTAGAAAATGTTTTATTAAAATGGAAAATGAAAATTTGAAAACAGCATATTCCATATGCTATTAGAATATTCTTTGAAGGCTTCAAACACCTCAGATATTCCTACCCCACTAAAAGACAAAAAAATGGAGCGTACTCTAGGGGCGGAACCTTAAGTAGCTAGGCGGTTCCCTAGCGATAAGGAACCACCGGGCTAGATAAGGTGCCGCGCCCAGATAGCCGTTATATATCCGTTATACTTTGTCTCCTTTAAATAGTGGGTCAAATCTCATTTTCCAACAAGCCTCTTGGACGTTTTTCTCAGCCTCCTTTCTCTTTTCTATAACATAATCATTAGTAAATGATCACTTAAAGTGTTAAGGATGTTTACATATGATTATCCTCTTGATCCCCTCCTTTACCTTGTCCAATGAGAAGATCACTCACTCACTAGTGTTGTGATAAAGATGAATCTATGAGCTAGTCATATTCATCATGATACCCTTTTTGTTTTATGTCAATCCATAGTATTTATGAATACTTGGACTAGTTGTGTTCATCCAAGTTATTTATGAATACTTGGATTTGTTGTGTACATCCATTGAATATGTGTTTGCTTGGATTTGTGTTGTGTAGATCCAAGCTACATGTGTGTACTTGGATATGTCTAGTTGAGTTGTAATAGATTTGATTAGTAGTTCTCACTAAACTATAAAGTGATGTGGTTGTGTCTTGTGAGTTCTCACTAAACTTGAAAGTGATTAGTAGTTGTGTTGTGTGAAGTTCTCACTTAGCTTCAGAGTGAAGAGTCGTGAAGATTGGTTCTAGATTTGGATTAGAACTCGGCATCTAGCCTTGTGTCGTAAAATGGTGAAGTAGGCAACGTCGTGAAGATTGGTTCTACCTTAAGATTAGAACTCGACATCTAGCCTTGTGTCGTTAAATTGTGAAGTAGGCAACGTTGTGTAGATTGGTCCTAGCTAAAGATTAGGTCTCGACATTTAGCTTAGTGTCGGAAAATAATGTAAGCGACGATGTAAGGTTTTCTCCACCAAGAAGGGAGCTTGTGGATATAGTGGAAATCTCGAGTAGGTGTACTCGAGGAGTGGAGTAGAAACAAGGATAGAGCCTCGTTGTCGAACCACTATAAATCTTGGTGTCTTCCCACTAGGTTGTCTCCTTCCTTACTCTTTACTTATTTCATTATCATTACACTTACCTATTATCTTTGCTAGTGCATTTGAATTGAACCTAATCATTATGCAACTTAGCTTCAAGCAAAAGATAGTTTTGATACAAACCAAATTGAAAGTAATTTTAATTTGGTTGCCAATCGAAGAGAAACTATTCAACCCCCCCCCCCCCCTTCTAGTTTCTACACATTGTAATGATGACATTGAGACCGCAGGAAAACACCAGAAAATGCAATTGAATGAATTAGATGAATTGAGAGACATTGCTTATGAAAATTCATTGATTTACAAAGAAAAAACTAAAAAGCTTCATGATTCTAAAAGTAAAACCCGGGTTTTTAACATTGGAGATCAAGTGTTTCTTTTAACTCACGTTTGAAAATCTTTTCCGGCAAGTTGAAATCCCGTTGGTCAGGTCCATTCACCGTTACCCAAGTGTTTCCTTATGGGACCATCGAGCTAGCTCAAAATGATGGACCTAATTTCAAGGTGAATGAACATAGGTTGAAGCACTACTTTGGCGGGGAAGTTCCCTCTTTGAACTACCTCGACCAAGTCACCTTCCCCAATGATAATTAGTATTTAGGAGATCGAGTCGAGCTCATGAATCGGTAATCAAAAATGAGGTGCCTCGTGGGGGAGTCCCATGCTTATCTATGTTCATATTATCGCTTTCTAATATAGTAACCTAAGGGGATTTGTGCCCTTCCAACCTTTGTTCCGTGGTTGTTTGTGATATGTGGTTATTAGATGATCATGATCTTCACGATTGGAGCCTCTCGTGTTCGTTTTAAGGGAGCACTCGATCGTTTGCTTTGAAGAATTTCTCGATATCCACTCATGATATATCCTTATATGTTCTAACCTTAGGTTTTTAGCACACTTCATAAACGGCTATTAATTTAATGGTTACATCCTTTCCATGCTAGATTTGGCATTCGACTTCGTCTCTAGTATGGGGGTATCCTACCCTTAGACTCGAAACATTGAGTACAATGTTTAACTTTAGTATGGGGGTGAATCGATACTTGCCTTGCCAAACCTTCACGCTTTCCAAAGTTTATCTTTTTGTTTATCGTTTTGTTGCAAAATAAGGCTAAAAATGGCCAAATTTTAAAAATTTTCTCATGTTTTCATAAGTGTTTGAAGACACGAATGTAGATTTTCCGATGGCGAAAATAAGAGTAATTTTTGACTCGATCGTGCGTGTTGAGCACTTAACTTCGATTCCTTAACTTTATATTAGGCTAAGTCTCTTAAATGAGGACGAGAAATGATAGAGTTAATTATAAGTTACTATGCTAAACGTAGAGTACTCGTATTCTTTCAAAAACTCATGTGTTCTCGTTGTTTGTTTATTCTCCCTTCGCTTGTGTATATATTTAGCTTAATAAGTATTGGCTTAGCGGTTTAGTCTTGATTGTTGGTTTCTATTCTTTTCTAGTATCTTCCATGTAATTAAATTGGGAAGACATTAAGGTATCGTCAGCGTCACGGTTTTGAAGTATTGGCAACCCGAATAATCAAAAGCTTCACCTAATAATAAGATTTTAAGTGCTCACCTAAATCAAGCAAATAATATGAAGCTCACAAGGCCGAAAAATCTATGCGAAATTGAAAGTGAATTATGCCTTAATCTTTGAAGCTTTAAAGATCCAAAATTCGCTTTTAGCGTGAGGATATACGTCTTTGGCCATAATAAACACCCTCATGGCGAGGTTAAATAAAAGGCAAGGCAAGACCAAAGTCATAATAAAAGCTTCATGGCGAAGTTGAATAAAAGATGGAGGTAAACCTATGATAATAAGGCCCATCCGTTAGGGGGCGTATAAAAGTCTTGGTAATAAGTCTCATGTTCAAAACCGTTATAAAACCGTGTTTATCGATCCTTCTTGTTGACTTAATTTTTTGACATCGTTGTCTATTAGGGGGGGTTATTAATTTGATGGTCTTGGTTACACCGTTATGACTCTATTTTTAGACCTAAATCTCTATCATCGCATAAGTAAAAAATGTATCCTCGTGAAAATTCAAGACAAAAATAAAATATTAGAGATACCAATTAGGAAAATAGGAGTATAAGTACGTGATTAGGGCATATGAGTAGTGTTAGCATTACTAACTTATAATGACAATGATCTCGTTGCACGCTTGGCATAGAATTGGGGTGAAAATCAAAGACGACGAAATTATTTCTAACGAAGCATTCACGTGTTCTTGTTCTATGAACCTAAACGTCCCATTTTGTGATGAAAATCATACATTATGTCTAAAACGCAAGCAGTAGCAAGTAGTAGTAGTATAGCAAGTTTATCATTCAATAAAAGTGCATAAAAATGAATTTTGGAGGTGCTACGATACTTTATTCTAGCATTGCGTGAGGGCACGACAATGGTTTAGTATGGGGGAGTGATGAGACTGCTTTTATACATAGTCTCATAGTCCAAAATAGGCTTAAATGCATAAAATATCATGAAATATGCCAAATATATGCTTGTGTTTGTTCCATGTGTATTTTAGGTACGAATATTGAGAAAATGGCAAAAGATCACAAGAAACAAGCAATAACGAACACGAGAAACGAAGCCGCACAATGAATCGGGCCCTAGAGTTGATTTTCCAAGAATAACCCTTAAAGAATTAAAGATTGTACAAGAAGGGTCCTCCAATATTGAAGAATTGATACTTTAAACCCTTGTATATTCATAATTACAAGTTTGGTCATTAAAGTTTGTCAAAATTACAAAAAGGACCCTCTACTTTAAAGAATTGGCAAGAATAGTCCCTCATCTATGAAGACTTGTCATTTTTAGTCCTCCAAGAAGTCAATCATACAAGTCAAGACCATTAAGAATGAAGAAATGTCCAAAACAACCCTTGAAGAATCATCAAATTACAAGAAATACCCTTGAAATTACTTTACAAAACTTTTTGGGGCAAAAGTGTGAAAACCAAAACTTGAATAACAAAGGGATTCGGATTATACTTGTTTAAACCTGAATTGACAGAAGAAACAAAGACAAGGGATGATTTCTGCCAAGAAAACATTCTTACCTATACCAACCAGTGGCTGCCATGTGTCCCACTAACTCATTTCCATCAATCACACCTCACCAATATGCCACATCACTCTCCACTCACAACTGAATTTAACTAATCCTAATTAGTTAAATAAAAGTGTCGGTTAACATGTTTTCAAACATTAATCCGAATCAAAACCACCACTATTCACTCAAGAACACAAATTGGGTATTTGTGTTCAAGCAACAATCAAACCCCCATAATCTCCAGATTTATGATTAAGGTGCTTATGAACAAAACCTAACTCACTTTTACTTTGCCACCTCACCACAAAGCTCACATGAACCACCCTCCCTACACGTTTTTGGGGAAACTGTCAAAACATGCCAGAGAATCAATCATCCATATACAAGCTTACATTTTAAGCTTCATGTGAGCCCTTTGATCAAATTCCACCAGCTCACAAGTCCACAAACATCCAAGACAACTTCACATGTGTTCAAGATATTCAAACTTCAAAGGGGCATTTTTGGAAGAAAAATGCTTAGGGTTTTCAGTTTTTTTGTTCACAAAGACCATGTACACCCTCTATATAAAGGGTATAGGGTCCTTCATTTACATTTTGCTCTTGGTTTTTCCTTGTTCAACTTTCTGTAAATCCTTCTTTCAGTTTAATGAAAAAATGTTTGAATGTGTTGAATAAATCCAAGCGCCAATCTTAATTTATGCTTGTTATTGTTTCATGTTTATGATTTTGAAGTATCAAAACCTGTTTTCAAACCTTGTGCAAGAAATTGCCAAGTTTTCTCAAAACCAATATTTTGCTAAGTTCTTTGGTACATCCTTGGAATTTTTGGATTACAAGTGATCATAACACTCCGATAAGAAGATTATCGAGGTGTTGTGAGCTTGTGGTTTGGGGATAATCAAGGAGTGGGTACAAAGGTTGCATTAACCAGCTTTGTTTTTCAATTTCCAACTTTATATATTGCTTGTTCTAACCTTGTTACTCTTAGCAGCTTTGTGGAAGCTTGTGCCTTGTTAAGCTAGGCACATAAGCTCAAAAATTCGTGAGTGTGGATGTACATTCATGAGGTTTGAGCCTTCTTTCCCAAAAATCTATTAAAAAGTGATTTTTAGTGATTTGGTGTACTGCTGTTGTATGTGTTGTTCTTGGTTCTTGAATCTTGTTGATTAAGCATGAGAATGATGTTATGATGCTTGTTTAAGTTTGGTATAACCTGCTACACACATTTGCTTTGTTAAATCTTGGATTAAAAAGTTTAAGGGGTGTTTAGGTTTACTGATTTGAACTTTGTGTGTTGAATTAAGTAAGTGCTAAGTGTTTATTTGTGCTTGTGTCTGTTATATAAGTGCTTGTGTTCTGATATTTGCCAAGTTTGCTCTTTAAAACATCAAATCTGATTAAGTGCTATAACTTGTTTGATTTTGCATATTTTGACCTAAAATCTTGGTAACACATAGGGTGTATGCATGTTTAGGATTAACAATTGCTTAAATCAAGTTTGTATAAACTGTTTAAGAGATTTGAGTGTTTGAAATTGGATCTGTGGTCAAATACATCAGCAACCTCACGTGTGTTCATCTGTTTGTTCATCAGTAACTTTCTTTGGCTTGAATCTTTGTCTAAACCTTGAATCAGTGTATGAAACTAGTGATTTATATTCATTTGAATTTATTTAAGCTGTTGTGTGCATTTGGTTCATTTTGGTTGGCTTATTCTTGCTAAATCTGCTTATATTGTTGAAAAATGCTTATGAACATGTCTGTGCCAAGTATGTATGCTTTTTGAATTAACTGTATCAACTGGCTGTTAGGATTTGTGTTTATTTGATTGTGATTGACTCCTTATAACCCACTGGTTATAAGGGTTCCTTTGTGTGCTCTGAATCCAAGAAAAATCCACAAAAGACAAAAAGTCAAAGAAGTCAAGCAGTGGCAAGTTTTCCCACTGCTGGACACTCAAAACTAGCCCCTGCTAGTCTTAATTGTCAAACAACTTATTCATAAGCTATTTTAGCTTATTCAGACTTGCAACAACTTTGATTTTGTAATCAATCTTCCTTATTTGACCCATTGAACTAATCTGGAGCTTTTTAGGATTTGAGTTTTAGGTTTGACTAGAAAACCAACTAAGTTGACTTTTATCATAAGTGCTTATTGCTTATTCCAGCTTATTCTTTGAGCTTTTTGGAAATCTTTTTGATTATTAAGCTTAGTTTTGTTATTTGAAACATTTTGCAACTTGAATCAGCCCTTGAAGTGGTCTAGAAATAAAAAAACGACTATTTTGTCGTTTTCTGTAGAGAGCTTTTGCTTATTTCAGGCTTATTTCTTGGGCTTATTCCAAATTTCTTTTTACAAACATCTTAATTAGGTTAAGAGAAGGTTGTGTGTCAAATTTCAGCTTATGGCATCAGCTTATAGATTAATGGGCCAAAAAGCCCATTAAGAATAAGTTGCTTTGAAATAAGCTATGATAAGCTCACTTTCAGCTTTTGGGCCTTTGAAATTTAGTGTTTAAAATTGAATTTTGAGTCAGATAGGATATTTTGGGCTTATTTGGTGAACTTTTTCTTATTGGGCCTATTTTCAGCCCATTAAGGGCCTGTTTTGCTATTTAGCCCATTTGGAGGCCCAATAAGGGTATTTTTGGTATTTCAAGTTCATTTCTCTGTTAATTAGGTTAAAATAAACTAGTTTGCAACATTTTAGAATTTTTTTATAAATTTTGAATTTTTAATATTATTTTATTATTAAAAATTAAATTTAAGATTTTTGCAACTTTTTCATTTTTCATAGCTTAAATACATTAAGTTAGGAATTTTAAAATTTTTAGATTAATTTTGTTGTCATTTAATTAATTTTTAGAATTATTTTAAGATTTTATAGTTTTTAATCACTTTTAAATATTTTTAATTAACTTTATATTTTTTAAAAATAGTTTTTAATTTAGTTAAGTTATTTTAGAGGTTTATAAAGTGAAAAATCTCATTTTAGGCTTTTTGTTAATTAAATTGATTTTTTGGGCTTTAATTAGGATTAAAAAATTAATATTTAATTAAATAAAAGGTTTGAGTGATTTTTGATTTTTTGTAAACTCTAATTACATTTTTAGGATTTATTGCAATTTTCTAGGAATTTATAGGTTAATTTTTAAATTTCGTCACTTTTTACGGTTTTACGTGCACGACTTGTCGTCTTAGTTTAATTTTATCGTAACCGTCATCCTTTTCTATTTTCTTTTCTCATAATCATAATAACAAACATTAATCATCTCTTTACACAACACACTAGCCTCCTTGAGAACTAACTCAATTTTGGGTCATTTACAAGTGGTTTTCCTAAATCACTTTGTTTAATACTTACCACGTTTACGCTCTTTTTTCTAAAAGACGTATTTTACAACAAATCACCCATTGTTAGGCCTGATGGTGGTGCTAGAATTGTTTCTATTAGCAGAAACATAGGCATTGCTTTGTCTGGGCCTTCGGCAGTATGTGTCGCTATAGTGGTGGAAATTGCACTTAGGACACTTGGGCTTGCTGCCCACATATGGAGGTGATCCTGAAAAAGTAGCACTATAAATCTGCCCTGAGTTCTGCCTCTTTGGTTGGGTCTGGTGATGATTACGAGAGTTCTCATCAGCTTTCCTCTTGTGCTCGGACTGTTTGATTGCATGACCACTGATGTTGAGTAAAATTACCCCTTTAGGAAAAGAAGGCAATAAAATAGGGCAAGTGAGCACGACGATTTAGGAAAATCGTGTGTGAATGACCCTAAGTAAGTTCGTTCTCAAGGAGGCTAGTGTGTTATGTGTGTAATGATATGGATTAATTTGTGATTATATTTGAGAAAGAAAAATAGAAAAGGGATTAGAAGAGAATGACGGTTATGAAGACGGATTAAACTAAGTCTAAAAAGGCGTACACGTAAAGTCGTAAAAACCACCATGATTAAAATCTTAACCTAAAAATTTCTAAAAATTACCAAAAATCCCTAATAATATTCTAAGAGTTTACAAAAAAAATCAAAACTTGCAAAAACCTTTTAATTAATTAGATAATGACTTTTTAATGCTAATTAAAGCCCTAAAAATCAAAATTAATTATTAAAAAGCCCTAAACAAGATTTTCAAGTTTGTAAACCTCAAAAATACTCTAATTAAGCTAAAAACTATTTTTCAAAATTTTAAAACCAATTAAAACTATTTTTAAACAATTAAAAACTCCTAAAATCAATTAAATCTTAAATTAATTATAGAAAATAATTAAAAGACCTAGAAAATAATTGGAAAGTTGCAAAAATCCTAATTAAGTATTTAGAACCTAGGAAAAATATAAAAACCTAGAAAATCAGACTTCTAATTTTTAATAATAAAATAATATTAAAATAATATTAAAAATCCAAAAATTAAAAAAAATTCTAAAAACTTGCAAACTAGCTTAATTTAACCTAAATAACTCAGAAATGAAAGTGAAATTACCTAAATACCCCTATTGGGCCTAGAAAATGGGCCAAACCCAAAACAGTCCCTTATTGGGCTCAATTAAGGCCCAATAAGAAAAAGTGCTCAAATTAAGCTCAAAAAGCACAGGTTGACTCAAAATTTGATTTTAAACAACTTTTTCCAAAGGCCCAAAAGCTGAAAATGTGAAATAAGCTAGCTTATAATAAGCAGCTTATTCTTAATGGGCTTTTTGGCCCATTAAGCCATAAGCTGAAATTTAACACACAACCTTCTTTTGACCTAACAAAGACTTCTGCAAAAAGAAATTTTAAATAAGACCACTTAATAAGCCAGAAACAAGTCAACAACTTATTCACAAAACGACAAAATAGTCGTTTTTATGATCTAGACCACCTCAAAAGCTGATTCAAGTTGCAAAATGTTTCTTTTGACAAAACTAAGCTTAAAAACCAAAGACCTTTCAAATAAGCACACTCAATAAGCTGGAAAATCAAATAAGCACTTATGTTAAAAGTCAAACAAGTTGATTTTCTAGTAAAAAGTTAAAGTCAAAGTCTCATAAGCTCCAGTTCACTTATATGGGTCAAATAATGAAGATCTATTACAAAAAATAAGTTGTTGCAAGTCAGAATAAGCTAGAATAGCTTATTGATAAGCTGATGAGAAAATTGCTCTAGCAGGGGCTAGTTTTGGATGTTGAGCAGTGGAAACTTTTTCCATTGCTTGACTATTTTGACTTTTTGTCTTTAGTGACTTTTTCTTGGATTCAGATTTCACAAAGGCACCCAATTGATCTTTGGATCAAAAGGAGTCAATCACAATCAAAATAACACAATCACTAACACCCAATTGATACAGTTTAATCAATTAATCACCAGACATTGCACAGACATGAACAATAAGCAGTTTAGCATTCAAGAGCAGTTTTAGCACAATTCAGCCAGCCAAATTCAACCAAATACACACAAAAGCTATAATAAACTCCAATAAGCAAGTCTAAACAGGTTTCATGCACTGGTTCAAAGAATTAAGCAAGATTCAAGCAATGAAAGTTACTGATGAACACTACACATGCAGTTTTCTACTTTTGCTGATGTATTTGACACACAAGCCAATTTCAACACCTCAAATCTTTCAAACAGGTTATGTTAACTTTGTTTAAACCACTTTTATCCCTAAGCATGCATACACACTAAGTGTTCCCAAAATCCTAGGTCAAAACAAGCAGAAACAAGGTCTATATAGCAGATTGATCAATTCAAGTGTTCAAACCCAAAAACTTGCAGCAAAACACTCTCAAACAAAGGTATAGCAGATACAAAGCATAAACAACACTTTCCCTTCACACAAAAACAGATTACAAGCATAAACCAGTAGACCCAAACACCCCTTTAACTTTTTCAAATCAAAATTTTCAAAAGCAAAACAAGATTTCAGGCCAACCAAGCATCAATTAACACTAAAACAAGTCTAATAAACAGATTCAAGCAAGAACAAGCCACAAAATTCACAAGAACAACAGTTTCATACAAATATCACCAAAAATCACAATTTAAGCAGATTTGGAGATTAAGTATGCAAACCTCATGGATGTACATCCACACCCACGAATTTTGAGCTTATGTGCTAGCAAGAACAAGCACAAGCTTCCACAAAAGCCTGCTAAGATTGAACAAGGGTTAAGCACAATAACATGAAAAATCAGGAACTTGGGAAAAACTTGATTAATGCAAACTTGTTACCCCACACTTGATTATCCCCAAGTTATAAGCCTCACCACACCTTAACCAACTCAGTTAGGATGCTATGATCAGCCCTATAGCCCAAGAATTCCAAGATTGGAACAAGACTTAGCAAAATATCAAGAAAATGAGGAAAATATGCAAACTTGTGCACACTCCTCTTTTGAAAACAGGTTTTAAACTTCAAAAGCAGTAAACTAAGAACATAAACAAGCAGAATAAAGATGGCACTTGGTCTTTCTTCAAAGCACTTAACTCAAATTCATTAATCAGAAAGAGGATTTACAAGTGTTTGAACAAAGGAAAAACCAAAAGCAGCTGAAAAATGAAGGCCTAAGTGGCTTTATATAGCCTTACAATGAGCTAAGTTACAGCTAAAAACTAAAAACCCTAATGGTTGATGTTCCAAAATTGCCCTCTTGAATTTGAACTCATATGCTTCATGTGACATATTCTTGGACGTATGTGAAGAAGATAGCTGTTGAAATTTGATCCAAGGGCTCAAACAAAGCTTAAAAAGTAAGCTTGTATCTGGATGGTTGATTCTCTGGCAGGGTTTTGGCTTCTTCCTCAAAAGTGACAAAGCAGGGTTTAACATGTGACAAAGGGCTGATGTGGCATGGGTTTTTAAAGTTGGGTTGTGTTTATGATTAGCTTAATCATAAATCTGGAGCAGATTAGGGTCTAATTACAAGCCATCAATAAAAACCCAATTGGGATCAAGAACATGAATAGTGCATGTTTTAATCTGTTTTAGTTTTTTAACCATGTGTTAGGCGCGAGTTTAATTAAATAATCAGATTAGTTATAATCTGTTGTGGGTGGAAGATGACATGGCACAAAGGGGTGTGTTGATTGGTTGTTTTGGGTGAGTGGGGCACGTGTCACCCCCTCACTGGTCTATGTAACTTCTTTGTCTGGCCCAATATTACCCCCTATCTTTCTTTCTCTTGCCACTTTGTAAATAATCAGCCAAAAACTTGTTTCCTTTGTTATTGAAGTTTCAAACTTCACACTTTTGCCCCAAAAAGTTTCATAAAGTAAATTCAGGGGTATTTCTTGCCATTTTTGCATTCTTCAAGGGCTGGTTTGGTATTTTCTTCAATGATAATGGTCTAGACTTGCAATATTGATAATTTGGAGGACTGAAATTGCCAAGTCTTGATGATTGAGGGACCATTTTTGCCAAATGTTGAAAGTTGAGGGTCCTTTTTGTAATTTTGGATTTTTCAAAGGACCAAACTTGTCATTTCTTGTACTTTGAAGGACTTCATGATATATTTGACTTTGTGGATGATATTGGTTGACAATTTAGCTTTGTTGAGGGGCTAAACTTGCCAATTCTTCAAAGTTAAGGGTCCTTTTTATAATTTTGACAAACTTTAGGGACCAAACTTGTAATTATGAGGATACAAGGGTATAAAGTGTCAATTCTTCATAATTGGAGGACCCTTCTTCATAATTCTTCAAATCTTCAAGGGTTGATCTTGGGAAAGTCTTCACTAGGGCTTGGTTCATTGTGCGGCTTCGTTTCCCGTGTTCGTTTTTGTATGATTCTTGTGATCTTTTGTCATTATCTCAATATCCGTACCTAAAATACACAAGCATGTATTTGGGTATTTTGATGATATTTAATGCATTTTAAGCCCTATTTGGAAGATGAGACTATGTATAAAAGCAGTCTCATCACTCCCCCATACTAAACCATTGTCGTGCCCTCACGCAATGCTAGAATAAAGTATCAAAGCATCTCCAAAATTCATTTTATTCACTTTATTGAACGATAACCTAGCTACACTACTACTATTACTACTTGTGTTATAGACATAATGTATGATTTTCATCGCAAAATGGGACGTTTAGGTTCATAGAATAAGAACACGTGAATGCTTCGTTAGAAATAATTTCATCGTCCTCGATTTTCACTCCAACTCCATGCTAAGCGTGCAACGAGATCATTGTCATTATAATTTAGTAATGCTAACACTACTCATATGCCCTAATCACGTGCTTATTCTCCCATTATTCCTAAGTTGTATCTCTTATATTTTATTTTGTCTTGAATGTTTCACGGGGATACATTGTTTGACTTATGCGATAATAGAGATTTAGGTCTAAAAATAGAGTCCTAACGGTGTAACTAAGACCATCAAATCAATAACCCCTCCTAATAGACGACGATGTTAAAAAATTAAGTTGACAAGAAGAATCGATAAACACGGTTTTATAACGGTTTTGAACATGAGACTTATTACCAAGACTTTTATATGCCCCCAAACGGAAGGGCCTTATTATCTTTGGTTTACCTCCATCTTTTATTCAACTTCGCCATGAAGCTTTTATTATGACTTCGGTCTTGCCTTGCCTTTTATTATCCGCCTCATCGGTGGTTTTATTAGCCAAAGACGTATATCCTCACGCTAAAGCGAATTTTGGATCTTTAAAGCTTCGAAGATTAAGGCTTGATTCACTTTCAATTTTTGCATAGATTTTAGGCCTTGTGGGGCTTCAAATTGTTTGCTTGATTTAGGTGAGCACTTGAAATCTTATTATTGGGTGAAGCTTTCGATTATTAGGGTGCCAATACTTCAAAACCGTGACGCTGGCGATACCTTAATGTCTTCCCAATTTAATTACACGGAAGCTACTAGAAAAGACTAGAAACCCAACAATCCCAACTAAACCGCTAAGTCAATATTTATTAAGCAAAAAATATATACATGCGAAGGGGGAATAAGCAAACAACGAGAACACATGAGTTTTTGAAAGAATACGAGTATTCTACGTTTAGCATAGTAACTTATAATTAACTCTATCATTTCTCGTCCTCATTTAAGAGACTTAGCCTAATGTGTAGTTAAGGAATCAAAGCTAAGTGCTCAACACGCACGTTCGAGTCAAAAATTACTCTTATTCTCGCCATCGGAAAATCTACATTCGTGTCTTCAAACACTTATAAAACATGAGAAAAATTTTAAATTTGGCCATTTTTAGCCTTATTTTGCAACAAAAATGATAAACAAAACGATAAACTTTGGAAAGCGTGAAGGTTTGGCAAGGCAAGTATCTATTCACCCCCCCCATACTAAAGTTAAACATTGTCCTTAATGTTTCGAGTCTAGGGGTGCAAACACCCCCATACTAGAGACGTAGTCGAATGCCTAATCTAGCATGGAAAGGGTGTAACCAATAAGTAATAGCCGTTTATGAAGTGTGCTAAAAACCTAAGGTTAGAACATCAAAAGGATATATCATGGATATTGAGAAATGTCTCCAAAGCAAACGAGCGAGTGCTCCCATAAAACGAACACGAGAGGCTCCAATCGTGAAGATGATAATCTAAAAATCACAATGCACAAACAACTACGGAACAAAGGTTGGAAGGGCACAAATCCCCACACGTAAGCTACATTAGACTAAGAAAGCGATAATATATACATAGGATAAGCATGGGACTCCCCCACGAGGCTCCTCGTTTTTGATTACCGAGTCATGAGCTCGACTCGATCCCCTCAATACTAATTATCATTGGGGAAGGTGACTTGGTCGAGGTAGTTCAAGGATGGAACTTCCCCGCCAAAGTAGTGCTTCAACCTATGTCCATTCACCTTGAAGTTAGGACCATCATCTTGAGCTAGCTCGATGGTCCCATAAGGAAACACTTGAGTCACGGTGAATGGACCGGACCAACGGGATTTCAATTTACCGGAAAAAATTTTCAATCTTGAATTAAAAAGCAATACTTGATCCCCAATGTTAAAAACCCGGTTTTTAATTTTTGAATCATGCAACTTTTTAGTTTTCTCTTTGTAAATCAATGAATTTTCATAAGCAATGTCTCTCAATTCATCCAATTCATTTAATTGCATTTTCCGGTGTTTTCCCGCGGTCTCCATGTCATCATTACAATGCTTTAGGGCCCAATAAGCCTTGTGTTCTAACTCGATAGGCAAATGACAATTCTTTCCATACACAAGCTTATAGGGAGTGCACCCAATGGGTTTCTTATGAGCGGTCCTAAAGGCCCATAAAGCATCGTCTAACTTATCCGACCAAGATTGTCGGTTTTCTCCTACGGATCTCTCCAAGATCCTCTTCAATGCTCGGTTTGAAACCTCGACTTGCCCACTCGTTTGTGGGTGATAAGCCGTAGAAAGACGATGTGTAACCCCATATTTCCTTAGAACCCTTTCAAATTGGTCATTACAAAAATGGGTTCCACGATCGCTTATGATCGCACGAGGGGTTCCAAACCTAGCAAACAAACTTTTCAAGAACTTAACTACCACACGAGCATCATTGGTGGGCAAGGCCTTTGCCTCCACCCACTTAGATAGGTAGTTAACCGCAACAAGGATGTACTTATTACCACGAGATGATGGGAACGGCCCCATAAAGTCTATACCCCAAACGTCAAAGATCTCACATACTTGAATGATATTTTGTGGCATTTCATCTTTTTGTGAGGCTTTTCCTTGTCGTTGGCATGCATCACAAGACTTCACAAGAATTTGTGCATCTTGGTAAATAGTAGGCCAAAAGAACCCGGCATCAAACACCTTCTTAGC
Source organism: Glebionis coronaria (assembly GCA_025667525.1). Taxonomy (NCBI): domain Eukaryota; kingdom Viridiplantae; phylum Streptophyta; class Magnoliopsida; order Asterales; family Asteraceae; genus Glebionis; species Glebionis coronaria. The sequence goes on from CM046876.1 coordinate 149,565,816, forward strand.
CGTGAGATTAGCACCGTGGTGACCACCCGTGGGTCCCTCATGGCAAGCTCTAAGGATGTTAGAAGCTTCGGTGCCAAAAACACAACGTCGGATGATTTGATCCGCACAAGTTCGAAACAAGTAAGGGTCGTTCCAAAAATAGAACTTGACGTCACGAAAGAATTTTCGTTTTTCTTGAGTCGTCATACCCATAACGATGAAGTTACCCGCATGGTAATTTGCAAAATCCGCAAACCATGGGGTGGAAGAATCAAGCTTAGAATTCACCACACCAAGTGTCTCAAGCGGAAATGTTTCGGTGATTTCCTTAGGCTCGTAAACACTTTGGTGAGGATCTTCCAAACGAGAGAGATGATCGGCCGCTAGATTCTCGGCTCCTTTTTTGTCAACAATAGTGTGATCAAATTCTTGAAGGAGGAGAATCCAACGAAGTAATCTCGGCTTAGCATCTTGCTTTGCCATGAGATACTTGATAGCCGAATGGTCCGTATACACTATGCATTTTGTCAAGACGAGATAGGGTCGGAATTTCTCAAATGCATACACCACGGCAAGGAACTCCTTTTCCGTTGTAGTGTATTTAAGTTGAGCCTCGGTCATCGTCTTGCTAGCATAGTGAATAGGCAAGAAGTGCTTATCATGACGTTGCCCCAAAACGGCCCCTATAGCGTAATCACTAGCATCACACATGAGCTCAAAGGGAAGGTTCCAATTGGGAGCAACAAGAATGGGAGCTTCGGTTAGTTTCCTCTTAAGGATCTCAAAGGCTCGTACACAATCTTCGTCAAAGACAAAACGTGCCTCTTTTTCAAGAAGATGTGTAATGGGTCGAGAAATCTTCGAGAAATCCTTGATGAATCGTCGATAAAAGCCCGCGTGGCCTAGGAAACTCCTAACTCCCTTGACGGTTTTGGGATGAGGTAATTTGGCGATGACGTCTACCTTAGCTTGATCTACCTCAATCCCCGCTTTCGAGACCTTGTGCCCTAAGACGATTCCACTTTTAACCATAAAATGACATTTTTCCCAATTGAGCACAAGGTTGGTTTCCTCACAACGTTTTAACATTCTCTCAAGGTTCGACAAACACGAAGTAAAGGAATCACCAAACACGGAAAAGTCATCCATGAAGACTTCCATCGTCTTCTCGATCATATCATGAAAAATAGCCATCATGCATCGTTGAAAAGTTCCCGGTGCATTACAAAGTCCGAATGGCATTCTACGATAAGCAAACGTTCCATATGGACACGTAAACGTAGTTTTTTCTTGATCACGAGGATCGATGGGAATTTGGAAGTAACCGGAAAAACCATCTAAAAAGCAATAGAAATCGTTTCCCGCAAGACGCTCCAACATTTGGTCCATGAAGGGCAAGGGAAAATGGTCTTTTCGAGTGGCTTCATTCAACTTACGATAGTCAATGCACACTCTCCATCCGGTCACGAGTCTAGAGGGGATCAACTCGTTGGCATCGTTTGGCACAACGGTCATCCCTCCCTTTTTAGGGACACAATGGATAGGACTCACCCAAGGGCTATCGGAAATAGGGTAAATCATTCCCGCGTCAAGGAGTTTAAGGACCTCCTTTTTGATGACGTCGTGAATTTTGGGGTTCACCCTCCTTTGACTTTGGATTGTTGGCTTGAAATCTTCCTCCATTAAGATTTTGTGGGTACAAAACTTGGGATCGATCCCCTTAATGTCGGATAACTTCCACGCAATCGCCCCTTTGTGAGCCTTTAGAACATCGACAAGTGCGGTTTTTTCATCATTCGAAAGTTCCTTCACAATAATAACCGGCAACTTGTCGTCCTCCTCCAAATAGACATATTCGAGGTGAGGAGGTAAATCTTTCAACTCGAGGATAGGTGGTTCCTCAAGTGAAGATTTGGGCTCGATACTCATAACCTCCTCGAGCGGAGGAAATGGGAAATCGTTAAGAAAATCCTTGATAATCGAGAAGTCCTCATCGTTGTCGAGGTCTTCGTCACAAGTACGTGGAACATTGCATTCTTCCAACGTAAAACCACCACCTTCAAATGGAGTGAAGGTTGGTGTCGAATTATCAAGAATTGGATCCAACATAGTGGGATTGCCACTAGTTTCTTCATCACCAAAACCTAGAACTTCTTGTGAAAAATCCTCGCAAACCACGTCAATCATATCAACGAGGTTTATGGTTGCAACGGAATAAACATGAGAAATTTGAGAGTTTTGAGTTGCGTTTATAACAAGTTCCTCGTCGTTGAAACGTAAGGTGATCTTTCTAGCATGCACATCGATCAAAGCCATAGACGTATCTAAAAACGAACGACCTAAAATGAGAGGAACTTGAGGATCCGTGGGGATATCAACAACAATGAAGTCTACGGGATAGTAGAACTTCCCCACTTTCACAAAAACGTCTTCCGCCAAACCACATGCGGGAATTGTGGAATGGTCGGCCAACTCGATAGACATTAGTGAAGGAGTAAGATTAGGAAGATTGAGCGACTTGAAGATTGCAAGTGGCATCAAGTTAATGCTAGCACCAAGATCGGCCAAGGCGAAGCATTCTTCCATGTCTTGAATTGCACAAGGGATCAAAAATTTACCGGGATCACCGACTTTTTGAGGTATGTGATTAAGATAAACCGACGAACAACTAGACAATTGGTGCAATTTCTCCTTGTTGTTCAACATACTCTTAAAGTTAGCGGCAAATCGAGGCATCATGACCAAAGCATCGGCGAAACTCACATTAAGGTGCAAATCACGAAACATTTTCATAAAAAGCTCAAATTGGTAATTGTCGCGCTCTAGACGTTTCTCCTTCCTAAGTCTCGATGGATAGGGCAAAGGTGGTGTGGGTTGAGGCATAGTAGGCATAGCCTTTGGAATCTCGGGTTCCAATGATGGTAATGGGTCAACCGTAGGTGTGGTATGAGCGGTCCTTCGTGGGATTGGGACATGCTCCTTTTGGACCACCACCTCGGGTTCTTCCTCAATTGCTTCCTCCGTAGGAGCAATTGGTTGAGGAATCGGCTCCTTAAGTGTCTTACCACTACGTGTGGTAATCACTTTCATCTCACCCTTAGGGTTGGATATGGTGTTACTAGGAAGACCACTTGACGACGGTTTACACATTATTGCCTCAAACATAGACGAGATTTTATCTTCAAAATTAGATTGCCTCAATACGGCTTCGGTTTGCCTTTTCTCGGCCTTAAGCATCTCTTGTTTAATCTCATGTTGCCCTTGTTCCATTTTTTGTTGGTTTTGTTGCAACCTAGTGACATTTCCTTCCATCTTGTTGGTGTGGATTTTAAGTTCATTAGCTAACTCATTTTTCAACTCTTTCTTCAAGTCGTTTTTAAACTCGGATCTTAGGCTAATGATTTATCTTTGTATGTTGTCAAACCTAGCATCATTCCCACTAGCATATTCAACAAACTCACTTGGAAGATCTTTCAATGTTTGCAAACTTTTGTTGTTATTTTGAAAATCATTTTTGTTTGAAACTTGATTATTAGCCCCTTGATTCCCATAGTTTCCCTTGTTGTAATTGTTCTTAAAACCAACTTGATTGTTGCGATAGTTGTTAGCATTTTGATTTGATCCAAAACCCGGTGGAGTCATTTGATTAGAGCGGGAAACTTGACCGTTTTGGTTGTAATTTCCCGTGGCCGCAAAGGCACTCGAAGTGTTACCACCGTTGGTAATGCACTCGGAGAAATCATGACCTCCACCACAATACATGCAAGAAACCTCAACCGCTTTAGCCGTAGCGGGAGCACTTGGTTCACCAACTTTAAACTCAATCAAAAGTCCTTTCAACTTATCAAAAATCTTGTTTTCCAAATTCGCCTCAATTTGGCAAGCATCGATGGTATTAGACAAAGAAGGTGAAGCCGAAGACGAAGCCTTACGAACACTAGACGTGCTACGAGGACTATACACCTTAGATCTATTTTCAATTATCACCAAAGCTTCCTCAACCGTTTTACACAAAAAATTACCACCCGCGGCGGCATTCAAATAATCCCTTTCATGATCATTAAGTCCATTGTAAAACGTGTCAATTTGATGCAAATCGGAAAAACCGTGATGAGGACATTCATGTAACATTTCCTTAAACCTATTCCAAGCCGTTGAAAAACTTTCATTAAATTCTTGTGAAAACTTTGAAATCTCGTTTTTCAAGTGTGTAGTCTTAGAGGGCGGAAAAAATTGGTTCACAAACTTAGACACGAGATCCTTCCACGTCAATATAGAATTGGGTGGCTCTTTCTCTAACCAAATTTTTGCGGGCCCCGCTAAGGAATACGGAAAAAGCATCATCTTAATCGAGTCGTTAGAGACATCCTTAAACTTGCATGTAGCGGTAAGACGATTGAATTGGCGGATATGGTTGTGTGGATTGTCCTTCTCATCACCATGGAATTTGTTGTTTTGAATCATGGACAACAAACCCGTCTTAACCTCAAAATTCTCAGCAAGGATTGCGGGAATCACAATAGCCTCTCCATAACCCTCAGTGGGTGCTTGAAGTAACTCCATCATAGTTCGATTCGCCATGGTTGGTGCTTCTCTTACAATGGGTTCGTCAATCGGAGACTCCTCACTAGAATTGTTGGGAGTGGGAGTTTTGTTCTTTCGTTTACGTGCACGTCTTGCTTGATTTCGAGTTAGCATAAACGTCACGTACAACGAGGGGATGAGCAAAGAAGATTCTTTTTGGTGTTTTGTATTTTTTCAATTTTTTGTGGTTTTTGATTGTATTAACCTTTTGGAACTTGGTGAAATGTATTAGGTAGACAAAAAGTCCACAAATCTCCTCACTAATCAAATCTCTTGATTAACGAAGCCTCAAGGAATGAAAACGAACACGTGGAGTGAACGCCTTCGATGACTTTAGAACGATGGTGGAACACCAAATCGTTCAAGAGGGTTTAATCAATAGAAACCAAGAAAATATATATGATACTTAGTAATACTTTGGGCGGCAAAACCCTCGATTCACTCTCAAAATCAAATACGCACAAGCAAGCGGGGAAACGAGGCGGCGCGAAGCACTTAAGAGCCTTTTTCCTTAGGATATATTTTATAATATCCGCCTTATACCCACCTTATAGTTTGTATTTTCAAGATTAAGCTTCACGAAAGTATTTATCTATTTTTGCCTTTTTCTTTGGTTTGAGATTCGAATACAATGATTGGGTAATGACCTCCCAAGTCAAGGTTGTGATTTCTCACGTATTTGGAGTACTTGTGTATTTATTGTTCTACGTATACAATATAGTAATAATATTCACACAAAAACCGAAAAACGATAATACGTATTAGTAGAGTGCTACTAATACAAATACTAATTATGGTTAGTATAAAAACAACAATGCCAAATCAAAACACAACACGCCTCCCCGGCAGCGGCGCCAAAATGATGTTGAGTAAAACTACCCCTTTAGGAAAAGAAGGCAATAAAATAGGGCAAGTGAGCACGACGATTTAGGAAAACCGTGTGTGAATGACCCTAAGTAAGTTCGTTCTCAAGGAGGCTAGTGTGTTATGTGTGTAATGATATGGATTAATTTGTGATTATATTTGAGAAAGAAAAATAGAAAAGGGATTAGAAGAGAATGACGGTTATGAAGACGGATTAAACTAAGTCTAAAAAGGCGTACACGTAAAGTCGTAAAAACCACCAAAATTAAAATCTTAACCTAAAAATTTCTAAAAATTACCAAAAATCCCTAATAATATTCTAAGAGTTTACAAAAAAAATCAAAACTTGCAAAAACCTTTTAATTAATTAGATAATGACTTTTTAATGCTAATTAAAGCCCTAAAAATCAAAATTAATTATTAAAAAGCCCTAAACAAGATTTTCAAGTTTGTAAACCTCAAAAATACTCTAATTAAGCTAAAAACTATTTTTCAAAATTTTAAAACCAATTAAAACTATTTTTAAACAATTAAAAACTCCTAAAATCAATTAAATCTTAAATTAATTATAGAAAATAATTAAAAGACCTAGAAAATAATTGGAAAGTTGCAAAAATCCTAATTAAGTATTTAGAACCTAGGAAAAATATAAAAACCTAGAAAATCAGACTTTTAATTTTTAATAATAAAATAATATTAAAATAATATTAAAAATCCAAAAATTCTAAAAAATTCTAAAAACTTGCAAACTAGCTTAATTTAACCTAAAAAACTCAGAATGAAAGTGAAATTACCTAAATACCCCTATTGGGCCTAGAAAATGGGCCAAACCCAAAACAGTCCCTTATTGGGCTCAATTAAGGCCCAATAAGAAAAAGTGCTCAAATTAAGCTCAAAAAGCACAGGTTTTTAAACAACTTTTTCCAAAGGCCCAAAAGCTGAAAATGTGAAATAAGCTAGCTTATAATAAGCAGCTTATTCTTAATGGGCTTTTTGGCCCATTAAGCCATAAGCTGAAATTTAACACACAACCTTCTTTTGACCTAACAAAGACTTCTGCAAAAAGAAATTTTAAATAAGACCACTTAATAAGCCAGAAACAAGTCAACAACTTATTCACAAAACGACAAAATAGTCGTTTTTATGATCTAGACCACCTCAGAAGCTGATTCAAGTTGCAAAATGTTTCTTTTGACAAAACTAAGCTTAAAAACCAAAGACCTTTCAAATAAGCACACTCAATAAGCTGGAAAATCAAATAAGCACTTATGTTAAAAGTCAAACAAGTTGACTTTCTAGTAAAAAGTCAAAGTCAAAGTCTCATAAGCTCCAGCTCACTTATATGGGTCAAATAATGAAGATCTATTACAAAAAATAAGTTGTTGCAAGTCAGAATAAGCTAGAATAGCTTATTGATAAGCTGATGAGAAAATTGCACTAGCAGGGGCTAGTTTTGGATGTTGAGCAGTGGAAACTTTTTCCACTGCTTGACTATTTTGACTTTTTGTCTTTAGTGACTTTTTCTTGGATTCAGATTTCACAAAGGCACCCAATTGATCTTTGGATCAAAAGGAGTCAATCACAATCAAAATAACACAATCACTAACACCCAATTGATACAGTTTAATCAATTAATCACCAGACATTGCACAGACATGAACAATAAGCAGTTTAGCATTCAAGAGCAGTTTTAGCACAATTCAGCCAGCCAAATTCAACCAAATACACACAAAAGCTATAATAAACTCCAATAAGCAAGTCTAAACAGGTTTCATGCACTGGTTCAAAGAATTAAGCAAGATTCAAGCAATGAAAGTTACTGATGAACACTACACATGCAGTTTTCTACTTTTGCTGATGTATTTGACACACAAGCCAATTTCAACACCTCAAATCTTTCAAACAGGTTATGTTAACTTTGTTTAAACCATTTTTATCCCTAAGCATGCATACACACTAAGTGTTCCCAAAATCCTAGGTCAAAACAAGCAGAAACAAGGTCTATATAGCAGATTGATCAATTCAAGTGTTCAAACCCAAAAACTTGCAGCAAAACACTCTCAAACAAAGGTATAGCAGATACAAAGCATAAACAACACTTTCCCTTAACACAAAAACAGATTACAAGCATAAACCAGTAGACCCAAACACCCCTTTAACTTTTTCAAATCAAAATTTTCAAAAGCAAAACAAGATTGCAGGCCAACCAAGCATCAATTAACACTAAAACAAGTCTAATAAACAGATTCAAGCAAGAACAAGCCACAAAATTCACAAGAACAACAGTTTCATACAAATATCACCAAAAATCACAATTTAAGCAGATTTGGAGATTAAGTATGCAAACCTCATGGATGTACATCCACACCCACGAATTTTGAGCTTATGTGCTAGCAAGAACAAGCACAAGCTTCCACAAAAGCCTGCTAAGATTGAACAAGGGTTAAGCACAATAACATGAAAAATCAGGAACTTGGGAAAAACTTGATTAATGCAAACTTGTTACCCCACACTTGATTATCCCCAAGTTATAAGCCTCACCACACCTTAACCAACTCAGTTAGGATGCTATGATCAGCCCTATAGCCCAAGAATTCCAAGATTGGAACAAGACTTAGCAAAATATCAAGAAAATGAGGAAAATATGCAAACTTGTGCACACTCCTCTTTTGAAAACAGGTTTTAAACTTCAAAAGCAGTAAACTAAGAACATAAACAAGCAGAATAAAGATGGCACTTGGTCTTTCTTCAAAGCACTTAACTCAAATTCATTAATCGGAAAGAGGATTTACAAGTGTTTGAACAAAGGAAAAACCAAAAGCAGCTGAAAAATGAAGGCCTAAGTGGCTTTATATAGCCTTACAATGAGCTAAGTTACAGCTAAAAACTAAAAAACCTAATGGTTGAAGTTCCAAAATTGCCCTCTTTAATTTGAACTCATATGCTTCATGTGACATATTCTTGGACGTATGTGAAGAAGATAGCTGTTGAAATTTGATCCAAGGGCTCAAACAAAGCTTAAAAAGTAAGCTTGTATCTGGATGGTTGATTCTCTGGCAGGGTTTTGGCTTCTTCCTCAAAAGTGACAAAGCAGGGTTTAACATGTGACAAAGGGCTGATGTGGCATGGGTTTTTAAAGTTGGGTTGTGTTTATGATTAGCTTAATCATAAATCTGGAGCAGATTAGGGTCTAATTACAAGCCATCAATAAAAACCCAATTGGGATCAAGAACATGAATAGTGCATGTTTTAATCTGTTTTAGTTTTTAAACCAGGTGTTAGGCGCGAGTTTAATTAAATAATCAGATTAGTTATAATCTGTTGTGGGTGGAAGATGACATGGCACAAAGGGGTGTGTTGATTGGTTGTTTTGGGTGAGTGGGGCACGTGTCACCCCCTCACTGGTCTATGTAACTTCTTTGTCTGGCCCAATATTACCCCCTATCTTTCTTTCTCTTGCCACTTTGTAAATAATCAGCCAAAAACTTGTTTCCTTTGTTATTGAAGTTTCAAACTTCACACTTTTGCCCCAAAAAGTTTCATAAAGTAAATTCAGGGGTATTTCTTGCCATTTTTGCATTCTTCAAGGGCTGGTTTGGTATTTTCTTCAATGATAATGGTCTAGACTTGCAATATTGATAATTTGGAGGACTGAAATTGCCAAGTCTTGATGATTGAGGGACCATTTTTGCCAAATGTTGAAAGTTGAGGGTCCTTTTTGTAATTTTGGATTTTTCAAAGGACCAAACTTGACATTTCTTGTACTTTGAAGGACTTCATGATATATTTGACTTTGTGGATGATATTGGTTGACAATTTAGCTTTGTTGAGGGGCTAAACTTGCCAATTCTTCAAAGTTAAGGGTCCTTTTTGTAATTTTGACAAACTTTAGGGACCAAACTTGTAATTATGAGGATACAAGGGTATAAAGTGTAAATTCTTCATAATTGGAGGACCCTTTCTTCATAATTCTTCAAATCTTCAAGGGTTGATCTTGGGAAAGTCTTCACTAGGGCTTGGTTCATTGTGCGGCTTCGTTTCCCGTGTTCGTTTTTGTATGATTCTTGTGATCTTTTGTCATTATCTCAATATCCGTACCTAAAATACACAAGCAACAAACACAAGCATATATTTGGGTATTTTGATGATATTTAATGCATTTTAAGCCCTATTTGGAAGATGAGACTATGTATAAAAGCAGTCTCATCAATCACGTCCTCGTTTGTCCATCAGTTCGGTGGCGAACTCGATGGCACTCTCGACTATAATGGGTCAAGATGCTAGCACACTGTCATGAACAGACTCTGGAAGTCCACTAACGTATTTCTCAATCTTGTCCTTCCCCTCAGGAAACATCCTAGTACACATCAAGGTCAATTCCTGATGTGGAAACCTTGGTTTTCGGATCTTTGAAGCAACTAGGAATGATCATTGTTCATATGATTAGATAATCAAAGCGGAATTAGAACAACAACCATTAACAAGGTGTTTAGGCACAAATAACATGAATTAAAACAATTGGATTGCCCATTATATTAATAACGAACAACCACTAGGTGTGTGTACATTGAATCCCACACCTAGTCGACACACACTTTAGGTTTACATTGTATATGAAAGATATGAATAAAACCTAAGACTCTTGTTCCTTTTATAGTAGAAGGAACAGAATCTACAAGAGATAATATCAAATAAACATCTAAATATTCTATTTCTATAGATATATACTGAATATATTATTTAGAATATATCCAATATATTCTGTAAATAGAATTCTCCATCAAATCTTTAACATCCATCAGCGTTTGACTTTGTTGACTGTGTTTGACTTCTGTCAACGCTTAAGTTACTCTTGTCAACGTCTGATTTACTCTTGACAACGCTTGAACAAATGTCTTCATGTTTTCTTTGATTTTGAGTTTCTGCCACATCAACTTTTTGACCCAACAATCTTCCCCTAGTTGATGGTGTCAAAACTCTATGTGTATCTCTTGTAAGTTGTACATGATCTTCAAGTTGCTTCCCCTCAAGTGTAGCATGTATTTCTTCCCCTTTTGTCACATCAACAAGGAAGTAAACAATGTATGCAATCTTTGAAGATTCTCCAAATGTAGGCTCTGTGTAATGATCTTGAAGAAAAATAAGTATAATATTCTTGATGTAGAAGTAGAATAACCCAACCTTGTGTTCCATGTCTTGTACTATCCATGTGACTAAGAACTTATACTCATGGTACTAAGTATAAGTAGACCTCGATCCCTTGTCAATATTCTCATCCTATGTGAGACACTGAGCACGATAATGTAACTCCTTCAAGTGTTATGACAAGTCTTCATCACCAACCATGTAAAGCACGAACAAGTTATGTTTAAAGTCTATGACTGGGAGTGCACGACTTTAAGATATGATAGAACACAAACTCGTGAAAATCTTCTTCAAGCATCAAACTTACCATAAGAATTCTTCCCCTTAAGTCAACACCTCTTCATGACGATTTTAATGGAATCACATCTTCATACCATATGTAAAAGTACTTGGATGGATAACTCTTTCACAAGGCTATCCCGATTACATAGTTTAAAATATCCATCAAATTCCCATAAAAAGTTGCTAACTCGCTTTAAGATCATTAATCCCTTTCAAAAATATCCGAGCCATAAATATCAACATGATATTCTATATTAAAACGGAGATTCCATGTACCTTCGTGTGTAAATACCACCTTTTTGTGTGCTCAAAACGTACTAATTTTCTCAAACAGCAGCCTTCCTTGTGTTGTCCTATATCCTCTTCTGTCCAATATCTCTATCAGTTGTATTGTCCGATATCGGACAATACTTATCAGTGCTTGAAATACCATATATCGGACAACACTGTCAACCTATCAGCGTTGACTTATTCTGTCAGCGTCAAAATTAAGCCTGTCAGCGCCTAAATAACAAACGTCAGCGTCAACTTTAAACCTTGTCAGCGTCTTCTCCCAAACGCTGACGTCATCAGCGTCTCATCCATGCCTTGTCAGCGTCACACCAACATCTATCAGCGTCTAAATAACTCCCATCAGCGGCTAATTGATCTAGGGTTTTATAAACCCTAAATCATTATTTCATGTGAAAATCCATAAACTGCAGTGAACTTCGACAGCGAATAACTTCTTCATAAATGCTCAGATCGAAGATCCCTTCGGTGAGATCCTAGACATAAGTGTCAAGAACCTACAGATCGAGTTTCACGACGATCCAACGGTTAACGAAGGAGAAATCGCGTTTTTACTATAACTGTTCACAGAAAACAGCATATGACCCCCGCTGACTTCGACGCTTAATAACTTTTTCTTGGGGATAGATCTCCGCAATCCCTCCGGTGGATGTCTAGATATATGTATGTAGAACACACATATAAAATTTCGTGGCGATCCAACGGTTCAATAAAAAGTTATGGCCTTCTGAATACTGCTGCGCACACAAAAACGTCCAGAAAAACCCTAGACGGATTTTTCTTCTTTTCACCATACACGAACACCTTGTTGGTCCTAGCATCACGAGCCATGAGGCTCTGATACCAATTGTGGAAACCTTGGTTTTCGGATCTTTGAAGCAACTAGGAATGATCATTGTTCATATGATTAGATAATCAAAGCGGAATTAGAACAACAACCATTAACAAGGTGTTTAGGCACAAATAACATGAATTAAAACAATTGGATTGCCCATTATATTAATAACGAACAACCACTAGGTGTGTGTACATTGAATCCCACACCTAGTCGACACACACTTTAGGTTTACATTGTATATGAAAGATATGAATAAAACCTAAGACTCTTGTTCCTTTTATAGTAGAAGGAACAGAATCTACAAGAGATAATATCAAATAAACATCTAAATATTCTATTTCTATAGATATATACTGAATATATTATTTAAAATATATCCAATATATTCTGTAAATAGAATTCTCCATCAAATCTTCAACATCCATCAGCGTTTGACTTTGTTGACTGTGTTTGACTTCTGTCAACGCTTAAGTTACTCTTGTCAACGTCTGATTTACTCTTGACAACGCTTGAACAAATGTCTTTATGTTTTCTTTGATTTTGAGTTTCTGCCACATCAACTTTTTGACCCAACACCTGAAACCTTTGGTTGTAGGCTGTGATGTCATAGTTGATGCACTTGAGATTCCATAGTTCAATCTCCAGCTTCTTGATTTCACCGCGAGGACAATACTTCCCGGTCAGTCTTTCTTTTAGTGCAGTCCAAGTCATCCCATAGGCATTATCATGCCCAATGGTAGCAGTCAGTGAATTCCACCAAGTGAAAGCGTGTTCCAGTAGTGTACAAGTAGCAAATTTTACCTTGGAATTTTTGGATTACAAGTGATCATAACACCCCGATAAGAAGATTATCGAGGTGTTGTGAGCTTGTGGTTTGGGGATAATCAAGGAGTGGGTACAAAGGTTGCATTAATCAGCTTTGTTTTTCAATTTTCAACTTTATATATTGCTTGTTCTAACCTTGTTACTCTTAGCAGCTTTGTGGAAGCTTGTGCCTTGTTAAGCTAGGCACATAAGCTCAAAAATTCGTGAGTGTGGATGTACATTCATGAGGTTTGAGCCTTCTTTCCCAAAAATCTATTAAAAAGTGATTTTTAGTGATTTGGTGTACTGCTGTTGTATGTGTTGTTCTTGGTTCTTGAATCTTGTTGATTAAGCATGAGAATGATGTTATGATGCTTGTTTAAGTTTGGTATAACCTGCTACACACATTTGCTTTGTTAAATCTTGGATTAAAAAGTTTAAGGGGTGTTTGGGTTTACTGATTTGAACTTTGTGTGTTGAATTAAGTAAGTGCTAAGTGTTTATTTGTGCTTGTGTCTGTTATATAAGTGCTTGTGTTCTGATATTTGCCAAGTTTGCTCTTTAAAACAGCAAATCTGATTAAGTGCTATAACTTGTTTGATTTTGCATATTTTGACCTAAAATCTTTGTAACACATAGGGTGTATGCATGTTTAGGATTAACAATTGCTTAAATCAAGTTTGTATAACCTGTTTAAGAGATTTGTGTGTTTGAAATTGGATATGTGGTCAAATACATCAGCAACCTCACGTGTGTTCATCTGTTTGTTCATCAGTAACTTTCTTTGGCTTGAATCTTTGTCTAAACCTTGAATCAGTGTATGAAACTAGTGATTTATATTCATTTGAATTTATTTAAGCTGTTGTGTGCATTTGGTTCATTTTGGTTGGCTTATTCTTGCTAAATCTGCTTATATTGTTGAAAAATGCTTATGAACATGTCTGTGCCAAGTCTGTATGCTTTTTGAATTAACTGTATCAACTGGCTGTTAGGATTTGTGTTTATTTGATTGTGATTGACTCCTTATAACCCACTGGTTATAAGGGTTCCTTTGTGTGCTCTGAATCTAAGAAAAATCCAAAAAAGACAAAAAGTCAAAGAAGTCAAGCAGTGGCAAGTTTTCCCACTGCTGGACACTCAAAACTAGCCCCTGCTAGTCTTAATTGTCAAACAACTTATTCATAAGCTATTTTAGCTTATTCAGACTTGCAACAACTTTGATTTTGTAATCAATCTTCCTTATTTGACCCATTGAACTAATCTGGAGCTTTTTAGGATTTGAGTTTTAGGTTTGACTAGAAAACCAACTAAGTTGACTTTTATCATAAGTGCTTATTGCTTATTCCAGCTTATTCTTTGTGCTTTTTGGAAATCTTTTTTATTATTAAGCTTAGTTTTGTTATTTGAAACATTTTGCAACTTGAATCAGCCCTTGAAGTGGTCTAGAAATAAAAAAACGACTATTTTGTCGTTTTCTGTAGAGAGCTTTTGCTTATTTCAGGCTTATTTCTTGGGCTTATTCCAAATTTCTTTTTACAAACATCTTAATTAGGTTAAGAGAAGGTTGTGTGTCAAATTTCAGCTTATGGCATCAGCTTATAGATTAATGGGCCAAAAAGCCCATTAAGAATAAGCTGCTTTGAAATAAGCTGTGATAAGCTCACTTTCAGCTTTTGGGCCTTTGAAATTTTGTGTTTAAAATTGAATTTTGAGTCAGATAGGATATTTTGGGCTTATTTGGTGAACTTTTTCTTATTGGGCCTATTTTCAGCCCATTAAGGGCCTGTTTTGCTATTTAGCCCATTTGGAGGCCCAATAAGGGTATTTTTGGTATTTCAAGTTCATTTCTCTGTTAATTAGGTTAAAATAAACTAGTTTGCAACGTTTTAGAATTTTTTTATAAATTTTGAATTTTTAATATTATTTTATTATTAAAAATTAAATTTAAGATTTTTGCAACTTTTCCATTTTTCATAGCTTAAATACATTAAGTTAGGAATTTTAAAATTTTTAGATTAATTTTGTTGTCATTTAATTAACTTTTAGAATTATTTTAAGATTTTATAGTTTTTAATCACTTTTAAATATTTTTAATTAACTTTATATTTTTTAAAAATAGTTTTTAATTTAGTTAAGTTATTTTAGAGGTTTACAAAGTGAAAAATTTCATTTAAGGCTTTTTGTTAATTAAATTGATTTTTTGGGCTTTAATTAGGATTAAAAAATTAATATTTAATTAAATAAAAGGTTTGAGTGATTTTTTATTTTTTGTAAACTCTAATTACATTTTTTAGGATTTATTGCAATTTTCTAGGAATTTATAGGTTAATTTTTAAATTTCGTCACTTTTTACGGTTTTACGTGCACGACTTGTCGTCTTAGTTTAATTTTATCGTAACCGTCATCCTTTTCTATTTTCTTTTTTCATAATCATAATAACAAACATTAATCATCTCTTTACACAACACACTAGCCTCCTTGAGAACTAACTCACTTTTGGGTCATTTACAAGTGGTTTTCCTAAATCACTTTGTTTAATACTTACCACGTTTACGCTCTTTTTTCTAAAAGACGTATTTTACAACAAATCACCCATTGTTAGGCCTGATGGTGGTGCTAGAATTGTTTCTATTAGCAGAAACATAGGCATTGCTTTGTCTGGGCCTTCGGCAGTATGTGTCGCTATAGTGGTGGAAATTGCACTTAGGACACTTGGGCTTGCTGCCCACATATGGAGGTGATCCTGAAAAAGTAGCACTATAAATCTGCTCTGAGTTCTGCCTCTTTGGTTGGGTCTGGTGATGATTACGAGAGTTCTCATCAGCTTTCCTCTTGTGCTCGGACTGTTTGATTGCATGATCACGTCCTCGTTTGTCCATCAGTTCGGTGGCGAACTCAATGGCACTCTCGACTATAATGGGTCAAGATGCTAGCACACTGTCATGAACAGACTCTGGAAGTCCACTAACGTATTTCTCAATCTTGTCCTTCCCCTCAGGAAACATCCTGGTACACATCAAGGTCAATTCCGGATGTGGAAACCTTGGTTTTCGGATCTTTGAAGCAACTAGGAATGATCATTGTTCATATGATTAGATAATCAAAGCGGAATTAGAACAACAACCATTAACAAGGTGTTTATGCACAAATAACATGAATTAAAACAATTGGATTGCCCATTATATTAATAACGAACAACCACTAGGTGTGTGTACATTGAATCCCACACCTAGTCGACACACACTTTAGGTTTACATTGTATATGAAAGATATGAATAAAACCTAAGACTCTTGTTCCTTTTATAGTAGAAGGAACAGAATCTACAAGAGATAATATCAAATAAACATCTAAATATTCTATTTCTATAGATATATACTGAATATATTATTTAGAATATATCCAATATATTCTGTAAATAGAATTCTCCATCAAATCTTCAACATCCATCAGCGTTTGACTTTGTTGACTGTGTTTGACTTCTGTCAACGCTTAAGTTACTCTTGTCAACGTCTGATTTACTCTTGACAACGCTTGAACAAATGTCTTCATGTTTTCTTTGATTTTGAGTTTCTGCCACATCAACTTTTTGACCCAACAATCTTCCCCTAGTTGATGGTGGCAAAACTCTATGTGTATCTCTTGTAAGTTGTACATGATCTTCAAGTTGCTTCCCCTCAAGTGTAGCATGTATTTCTTCCCCTTTTGTCACATCAACAAGGAAGTAAACAATGTATGCAATCTTTGAAGATTCTCCAAATGTAGGCTCTGTGTAATGATCTTGAAGAAAAATAAGTATAATATTCTTGATGTAGAAGTAGAATAACCCAACCTTGTGTTCCATGTCTTGTACTATCCATGTGACTAAGAACTTATACTCATGGTACTAAGTATAAGTAGACCTCGATCCCTTGTCAATATTCTCATCCTATGTGAGACACTGAGCACGATAATGTAACTCCTTCAAGTGTTATGACAAGTCTTCATCACCAACCATGTAAAGCACGAACAAGTTATCTTTAAAGTCTATGACTGGGAGTGCACGACTTTAAGATATGATAGAACACAAACTCGCGAAAATCTTCTTCAAGCATCAAACTTACCATAAGAATTCTTCCCCTTAAGTCAACACCTCTTCATGACGATTTTAATGGAATCACATCTTCATACCATATGTAAAAGTACTTGGATGGATAACTCTTTCACAAGGCTATCCCGATTACATAGTTTAAAATATCCATCAAATTCCCATAAAAAGTTGCTAACTCGCTTTAATATCATTAATCCCTTTCAAAAATATCCGAGCCATAAATATCAACATGATATTCTATATTAAAACGGAGATTCCATGTACCTTCGTGTGTAAATACCACCTTTTTGTGTGCTCAAAACGTACTAATTTTCTCAAACAGCAGCCTTCCTTGTGTTGTCCAATATCCTCTTCTGTCCAATATCTCTATCATTTGTATTGTCCGATATCGGACAATACTTATCAGCGCTTGAAATACCATATATCGGACAACACTGTCAACCTATCAGCGTTGACTTATTCTGTCAGCGTCAAAATTAAGCCTGTCAGCGCCTAAATAACAAACGTCAGCGTCAACTTTAAACCTTGTCAGCGTCTTGTCCCAAACGCTGACGTCATCAGCGTCTCATCCATGCCTTGTCAGCGTCACACCAACATCTTCAGCGTCTAAATAACTCCCATCAGCGGCTAATTGATCTAGGGTTTTATAAACCCTAAATCATTATTTCATGTGAAAATCCATAAACTACAGTGAACTTCGACAGCGAATAACTTCTTCATAAATGCTCAGATCGAAGATCCCTTCAGTGAGATCCTAGACATAAGTGTCAAGAACCTACAGATCGAATTTCACGACGATCCAACGGTTAACGAAGGAGAAATCGCGTTTTTACTATAACTGTTCACAGAAAACAGCATATGACCTCCGCTGACTTCGACGCTTAATTAATTTTTCTTCGGGATAGATCTCGACAATCCCTCCAGTGGATGTCTAGATATATGTATGTATAACACACATATAAAATTTCGTGGCGATCCAACGGTTCAATAAAAAGTTATGGCCTTCTGAATACTGCTGCGCACACAAAAACGTCCAGGAAAACCCTAGACGGATTTTTCTTCTTTTCACCATACACGAACACCTTGTTGGTCCTAGCATCACGAGCCACGAGGCTCTGATACCAATTGTGGAAACCTTGGTTTTCGGATCTTTGAAGCAACTAGGAATGATCATTGTTCATATGATTAGATAATCAAAGCGGAATTAGAACAACAACCATTAACAAGGTGTTTAGGCACAAATAACATGAATTAAAACAACTGGATTGCCCATTATATTAATAACGAACAACCACTAGGTGTGTGTACATTGAATCCCACACCTAGTCGACACACACTTTAGGTTTACATTGTATATGAAAGATATGAATAAAACCTAAGACTCTTGTTCCTTTTATAGTAGAAGGAACAGAATCTACAAGAGATAATATCAAATAAACATCTAAATATTCTATTTCTATAGATATATACTGAATATATTATT
The DNA here is from genome assembly GCA_025667525.1 of Glebionis coronaria. Classification (NCBI taxonomy): domain Eukaryota; kingdom Viridiplantae; phylum Streptophyta; class Magnoliopsida; order Asterales; family Asteraceae; genus Glebionis; species Glebionis coronaria. The sequence goes on from CM046876.1 coordinate 149,584,174, forward strand.
TAGAATATATCCAATATATTCTGTAAATGGAATTCTCCATCAAATCTTCAACATCCATCAGCGTTTGACTTTGTTGACTGTGTTTGACTTCTGTCAACGCTTAAGTTACTCTTGTCAACGTCTGATTTACTCTTGACAACGCTTGAACAAATGTCTTCATGTTTTCTTTGATTTTGAGTTTCTGCCAAATCAACTTTTTGACCCAACACCTGAAACCTTTGGTTGTAGGCTGTGATGTCATAGTTGATGCACTTGAGATTCCATAGTTCAATCTCCAGCTTCTTGATTTCACCGCGAGGACAATACTTCCCGGTCAGTCTTTCTTTTAGTGCAGTCCAAGTCATCCCATAGGCATTATCATGCCCAATGGTAGCAGTCAGTGAATTCCACCAAGTGAGAGCGTGTTCCAGTAGTGTACAAGTAGCAAATTTTACCTTGTTTTCCTCCGTACAATCACTAATACGGAACACAGTCTCGGTTCTTTCGAACCATTGCATGAGCTCAACTACCCCTTCTTTGTCCTTGAAGTAGTTGGGCTAGAATTTTAGGAAGTCAGGGTAAGTACACCCTCTGGTAACTTGGTCTCTAGCACTGGAGTTTTGGTTGTCGCCTTGGTTCCCGCTGGGATGTGTTTCCCTGGCGGCTAGGGCGTCAGCGATGCCTTGACCGATAAGCACTCTAAGTTGTGCTTCCAAAATAGTTGTTGTGGGAGCAACCTCGGGATTCTGTCGAGTGACTCTTTGTGCCATTTTTCTATAATACACGAGGATGAGATTTATTAGTTGATCAATAAGATGGTTATATTAAACTGCATGGAAAATGTATGCATAGAATTCACAACAAATTGTATAACCTGTCAAGAGTTCATAACAATATAAGTATAAAAGGTAATAGAGTAATGTAGGTAAAAGTCATTTCTGGCAAAATAACAATATCATACACGTACAACCGATCTAAGACGGGGATACAGCATGCCTGTCTGAAATAGTGGTACAAGTGTTTGTAGTACAACAAAAGATAACCTACCTACTATGGTTAGGTGCTAATGATAGGAATACAACTGAAAAGGGAAAATAAGAGATACAGTACAAAAGTCCTAAATCATGCGAGCTGAGATGCAACTCAATGCTTGGCATGATATACCGAGATATATATCCTACACTAGTGTGACTGTCTACAGGTGCGGCTGGTCCAGCTGGTGGTATGGGTGCCTGAGCATCCTGCATCATGATCAGGGCGTCTCTGGTATCCCTAGAAAGTCGGAGAGACTCCAAAAGTTGAATCTGACGAGCAGTGTCGGTGCTCCTCAGATAGTCAGTCTTTGCAATCGTCCCCTGATGACGAGTCTCGGCTAAGTCGAAGAAGATCCTGAAGGTCTCCTCCTGGGTCAATACAGCAGTGTGGGTCTCATGAAGATGACCCTCAAGAGATGATAGGCGATGACGGAGAGTAGAGTTCTCCTCGAGTAGCCACAACAGGTTGTTCAAGATAGTCGTCCAAGAACCCTGCACAACCTGTAACTTAGCAGCCACTAACCAGTAAAGAGAATCCCTCCTCTGTTGGAGCACAACACGTCCCTGTTGGTCCGCGTGTAGTAATGCATGGATAAGATCAGTATCTTGTGCATGTCTGGCAACTAGCGCGTTAATATGCGCCTGCGTAGTGTCAAGTCTAGCATAACCGGCTCTTGAACCCTCTCCTATCTCAAAATTGGAGACAGGAGTAGAGGTGTGCCTCCTCTTGCGAAGTGGTAAAGCTCTAGTGGGGTAAGTATGAAGAGTAGATAGTGGTGGTAGAGGTGGTAGAGTCGGTACAACCTGGTCTGGTTCCCTGGGTGGGGAAACAGGTACAACTGGTGGCGATGGAGTAGGAGAATTAGTCAACACGATAACCCCCTCTGTCGGGTGGTCTCGGGACTCTATATCAGACTCAAGTCCGTGTAGTACGGATGTCGGTGATACGGGTGCAACAGCAGGAGTCATGAGAGCGTCGAATGTAGTCACGATAGTCGGCGACGACATGATAATATGAAAATAATAGCATTTCAAAGTTGAGTAAGTATTAGCTTACACAATTCAAAAAGTTTTCAAAAGATGCATATGCGATGCTTATGTATGCGTGCAGTAGTGTAATCAAAATTACGTAGGTACTTAGATGATCATATAGCAAAAGCCATATATCAATGCACAGTTAGCTCACACAATATGTATGCTCTATATGTGTATGCCTAACTATAAGGGTTCCCCAAAAATCAAAATTTTGTAAATACTGATTTTTAAATTCAATTATAGTCCAGTTATAAATTTTTAGTATTTAAAAATTTTAGTTTTAGATCTATTTCTCTATAACTATGCGCTCTGATACCATTTCTATAACACCCCCAAATGGTCAAATGCAGCGGAAAGGTACGTTTAGGGTGTTACTTTTGAAGGTGGATCGATAGCACACAGTATATAGAGCAATGATCATAAAATGACATTAAAACATATTACATGAGTTTAATTGTGCAAATTAAATAATTGTCTTGAAAACATTATTTGTAGAAAATCCCAGCCCGATGGTAAACATGATGCTTCCTATGATGCTGGAATCCAATGCAAGTACCTGGTTACTTTCCTGAGAAAACATAGAAAGTAAAATGTGGGGGTCAACACTAGGTTGGTGAGTTCACATGTTTAATATAAAGCAAAAGTATTGTTATGCAAAACACCACGGGGATAGCAGCGCATAAAACCACATACTATAGTAGTTCCTATTGCCCTGTAATAGATGCTAGACATGATGCTCAAGTGCCTAAAAATAGGACATCCTGATGTGAGACCCTCAGTCCGACAATGAAATAAACCTATTGCTTGGTCTAAGCGTTTCGTGATAGCAAGTCACGCAGGCCGGGTGTTGTCAATACCCAGATAGATCTATCGATAACATTTCGCGCTACACTATTAACTATTACAGTCCACGGGAATAATGGGGCAAACAATAGGCAGTAATCTGTTGTTGTCTGTAAGCGTTTGCATAAACAATAATTAAGTATGTTTTCTCCCCTAGTTATAAAACAGTAAAAGATGGGGCCATGAACTCACCTCAGTAGTGATGATGTAAGGATAATGTTAGTGAATGCACTGGAACAGTATGGTCACGAAGTAGTAAAATTACCTAAGTAATTTATATGTCTCAGTATATACACAATAAAAATGCACAAATAAATGTAACTGATGAAAATGCATGATCACGAATTAATAAGTTGTTACTATTGTTTAAGCGTTAAACTTATAGTAAGTTATCGATAATAATATATTTTTAGTTTCTAAAAATATATCCTAATTGTCCGTACAACCAATGTGTAATAAATTAATTAAATAGATTTTTATTTAATTAAATGATTGTAAGAAAATAATATTTTTCACCAAATTTTCTTAGGGTTTCAAATGTACTAACGTAATTTGTTCGTTTTAAATGTCGTAAATAACTCTAATAGTTTATTTAATTTAATTAATGAAATATAACTTAATTTAATTTATTAATAAAACAATTTTATTAATGTTTTAATTAAATTAAAGTTATACATTAGTCCTTGTAAAATATTAACTTCCAAATTAACCCCTAGGGTTTCGTTCGTTAAATGTTATTACTTCGTTAGTCCTTATCCGTTACCTTTACTTTCAAAAACACCCCTAGGGCTCATAATACTTTAGAAATGTGGCAATAGTGGTCCTTAGGGTCTAAAACTTTCGTATAATTACAAACCGAGTCCCTAAGGCTCGGTTAAGTTTGACAAAATGGCAAACACACCCTCCAAGTCCCGAATTAAATATAGTGTGTAGTTAGGGATTGTTTTAAGTTTACAACTTGTCACAAATGGTCCTTGTGTTTGTGTTATCTCTCGGTACAAAAACAAACGCACCCTTATACATTCAAACTTGGCGATTTTGGTCCTTAGACTTTACAAAGGTCTCGAAAACAATATATAGGTTTTATAAATTTATGTTTTTGACTAATACTTTCACATTTGGCAATAATGGAACAAAAAGTATTTGAATAGTGGATTTAGTGTTTAATGGGCTCGGCTGGTCCATTAAGGGTCCGGTTTGTACATTTGGGCTTAACGGGCTCATATCTTGGGCTTGTTAAGTTACTAGTAAGTTCATTAAGCAAATCTAAATAATCCAACTTATTACTTGGGCTTATGGGCTTGTTTACTATTCGGCTTATAATTATAAAATCTTATTGGGCTTATGGGCTTATATAGTTAAGGGCTTAATGGGCTTGTGGCTTATATGGTTCTCGGCTTATGGCATATATGGTTCTTGGCTTATTTAAATGAGCTTATCTAGCTTATTTAACCACTTAAGCTAAGGATTTTCAAGAATATGTTTAGGATTCGGTTTCTAATAATAAGTTGAAACTTGTGGGCTTATATCTTAGTGTATAGCATGAACTTGTTAGCTATAGTTTATCTAGGGTTCATAAGCAAGGTTTCCAACTAGTTCTTCATATATCTAGGGTTTCTAGAGGCATGTTTACCCATGAAACATGATAAGTCATGGGCTTATATACCTTTGTGGGTTGTGCTATGGCAAATTTTACGTATGAATGTCCCTATGTCACGTCTATATTGAGTTTCCAACGTGGTACACGGATTTGTAAGGTTAAGGAGTATGCAAAAATGAAAATGAAAGGAATGTGGATAAAGTATGGGGTACTTACTTTTGTAATGAGGTTGTTGATGAATAAATGAGATTCACTAGAACTTAGGTTGGATCTATGCGTCGAGCTCCTTGGAACCGTGACCTAGAGTGGTCTTAGATTGCCTTGAACACCAAGATTCAAGTGTGGACTAGCACTAAATGCTTTAGGAACCAAGATTTTGTGTAGTAAATGCTTGTGAAAGAGATGTTTCGTCTAGGTGATATATGAGTTTTGTGAGATCCGAAAATGGAAGTGGTGAGTGAGATTGGAAGGCTTAAGACTTAGATAAATATCCAAGGTAGATGAAGGTGTGTGGCTTGGGTTGTTTACACGACAAGAGAGAGAAGATGACTAGATTTGATGTAATCTTCATAGTACACAATAAATCTTACATGGGATATGTTGTAGTACTAGGTTTTAATGAGTTGTTGTACATCTTGCCCCCTAATATTACTCCTAGCCGTCGCATTTTTTGGAGTCAAAGGAGACAAAGAGGTGTTTGCAAAGTGTATGGTTTAAATGAGGGTGATGTACATGTTCATGTAAAGTCAAAGAGAGTTTGAAAGGTTTAAAAATGTGTATGTATGGTATATTCGGCTAAGGTATATAGTATATGATAGTTTTTAGTTCAATTCTAGTGTTCTTGTGTAGTTACTAGGAGTTTGGGTGTAATATTATATGAGTAGGTTCGAGTCCAAGTCTATTTGGTTAGGTTTAGGATTTTTGAGTGAAAGTATAGTCTAGAATAAATAAAAGTATAGTTTTACTTATTAAAAGTATAAGATACTTAAATAATTGTTATAATTTGTTAGATACAAAATTATATGATGACAATAGCTTTTGTTAATCGTTGAAACACTTAAAGTGTATAGAAAATATATAGTATATATATATTTTCTAGTAATATGATATTAGATAAGTATTATTAATTGTGATCATGGTTTTAGGTTTTTATGTTCCTAAAATGATGCATGAGTATGCTCATGAGTTTAGAGGTGACTTAAAAGTCCCATAATGATGTCTTGTGTTTTGTATGCTCATAAAAATGTAGTCATACATGTTGTTCTTGTGATCCCATGATTGAATAATCACAATCATAATGTATTGTTTAAAGTCCTTGTTGCTCAAATGTTTTCAACTGTTCCAGATATGATAAATGCTCAAAGTTTCAGTGATAAAATGATGTATGCTCATGAATGATGCATATGATTGTGCACAATGATGTTATAGTCAAAACCTAAAAACTATAGGTTTTACAGCACTATCCCGTTATTTTAGCTTTGTCCTCAAATCTTAAGATGACGTTACTGCTCGGGTGAACAGGTGTGGGTACTTAGCTCTAAACGAGTCTTCGCGTTCCCACGTGAACTCATGACCTCTCCTGGAGTTCCAACGTATCTTAACCAACAGAATTTGGCTTTGCTTCAGTTTCTTGACTGCTCTCTCCATGACTTCTACGGGTTCTTCTATAAATTGGAGTTTGTCATCAAAATTAACTCCATCCAATGGCATGGCTAACGGCTCATCCGCGTAGCACTTCTTTAGGTTTGAAACATGAAAGGTAGAGTGTACCCGGCTCAATTGTTGGGGTAACTCTAGACGATAAGAAACTTTACCAATTCTGGCAATCACTTTGAAGGGTCCTACATATCGTGGGTTTAGCTTTCCATGTTTTTCAAAGCGTACAACACTCTTCCAAGGTGATACCTTAAGCATAACACGGTCACCTACTTCAAATTCCATAGGTTTCCGTTTACAATCTGCATAGCTCTTATGTCGGTCTTATGCAGCTTGGATTCTCTGCCTGATGAGGGTGATCTTCTCAGTAGTCTCGTGGATTAATTCGGGTCCGGTGAATTAAAATTCTCCTACCTCTGCCCAGCACACGGGTGATCTGCACTTGCGGCCATAGAGAGCCTCAAATGGTGATGCTTTGATGCTGGCATGGTAGCTATTGTTGTAGGAGAATTCAACTAATGGTATATGTTCGACCCATCCTTTTCCAAAGTCGATCACACATGCCCTCAGCATGTCTTCCAAGGTTTGGATTGTTCTTTCACTCTGACTGTCGGTCTGTGGGTGATAAGCGGTACTCATATCCAAATTTGTTCCTAAAGCTCTTTGAAAAGCTTTCCAAAAGTTTGACGTATACCTACCGTCTCGATCACAAATAATTAAGACTGATATACCATGTCTAGTCACAACTTCCTTCAGGTACAGTTTCGCTAGCTTGTTCAAAGAGTCATTTTCAGTTATGGGTAGAAAATGAGTAGATTTTGTGAGTCGGTCGACGATTACCCAAATTGTATCATAACCGTGAGATGAAGTAGGAAATTTGGTGATGAAGTCCATGGTGATGTTGTCCCATTTCCACTTGGGTATCTCAGGTTGGACTAGTAATCCTGACGGTCTCTGATGTTCAGTCTTCACTCTGGCACAAGTCACACATTTCTTCACGTATGTGGCAATGTCTGCCTTCATGTTTGGCCACCAATACGACTTCTTCACGTCCTGATACATCTTTTTAGATCCGGGATGTATAGATTACTTAGACTTATGAGACTCGTGCATGATCACGCTTCTCAAGTCTCCGTAACATGGTAACCAACTTCTTCCATGTGAACATAATGTTCCGTCTGCTCTGGCTTCTAACTTCTCCTTGCTTAGATCAGTCCTAAGCATTCTTCCTATGTCTTCCTTTCCAATGTTTTCAGGCTTCTGTGCTTGGAGTTGAGCCTCTAATATCTGCTTGGGTATATCCAAGCTAATGGTCATAACTAAGGCTCGAACTCTCATGGGAGGATCAGTTCCCTTGCGGCTTAGTGCATCTGCAACTACGTTGGCTTTACCTGGGTGGTATTTGATGTCACAATCGTAGTCACTGAGCAATTCTATCCAACGACGTTGTCTCATGTTCAGCTCCTTTTGGTCTAGAATGTGTTGCAGACTTTTGTGGTCGGTATGCACTGTACACTTTGTTCCATATAGGTAGTGCCTCCATATTTTTAAGGCAAAAACTACGGATCCAAGCTCTAGATCGTGAGTAGAGTAATTCTGTTCGTGCTTCTTCAGTTGTCTGGAAGCATAGGCATTTACTTTATTTCTTTGCATCAGTACAGCACCTAAGCCTTTGTGTGAAGCATCACAGTAGACAACGAAATCATCGTTGCCTTCTGGCAAGGCTAGAATAGGTGCACTACACAACTTCTTTTTGATGGTTTAGAAGGCTGATTCCTCCTTCTCTTCCCATTCAAACTTCACGCCTTTCTAAGTAAGCTTTGTCATAGACTTAGCTATCTTAGAAAATCCTTCTATAAATCTTCGATAGTAACGGGCAAGACCTAAGAATTGGCGAATCTCTTTCGGTGACGTAGGCGATGCCCAATCCTTTACGGATTCGACTTTTGCGAGGTCTACTTGTATTCCCTTGCACTCACCAACGGTTTCAGAAAATGAACAATATCCACCATCTTAGGTTGCACTAGGTCCATGCAAGCATAAGAACGAATTCCACACCATACCTTAGCAGAAAATGGGCATTCAAAGAACAAATGTGAGTGTGAATCCGGCTGTAGTTCGCACAACGTACATGTCGACTTATTAATAAACGCCCCAGCATTAATATCCCACGCTGCGAGCTTGTCTTGCGTTTTTATTATTAATTGTGATCATGGTTTTAGGTTTTTATGTGCCTAAAATGATGCATGAGTATGCTCATGAGTTTAGAGGTGACTTAAAAGTCCCATAATGATATATTGTGTTCTGTATGCTCATAAAAATGTAGTCATACATGTTGTTCCTGTGATCTCATGATTGAATAATCACAATCATAATGCATTGTTTAAAGTCTTTGTTGCTCAAATGTTTTCAACTGTTCCAGATATGATAAATGCTCAAAGTTTCAGTAATAAAATGATGTATGCTCATGAATGATGCATATGATTGTGCAAAATTTTATGCAAAGATGAAAATATACATATATATCATGAGGTGACGTGTACAATGATGTCATAGTCAAAACCTGAAAACTGCAGGTTTTACAAATGGCATCAAGAATGAATCAAGGTCAATCTCTTCATTTTCATCTGGAGCACATTCGAATGGTTCAAGGAGATAATCAAGTTTCCATTTATCAGTAAATCGACAAGTGCCCCTAAATGGAACACGAAGAGCTTGACCAAAGTCTTCAAGAGAGAGTTTAATGAGTCGACCTTTAAGGATGAATTTAACATATACTCTACCATTATCATAAACGAGAGAGGATGTGCTAAAGAACTCTAAGAGAAATTCGGGATATATATCCTCTTTGATGTCCAACAAACAGTCAAATCCAATTTGTCCGAACATCGATTGAGTATATATATATAGCCCTTAATATCCTCTTCGACAACTCTACCCTCGTGAAAGCAACGATTTTGGAGTGAGGAGTAAGTGTTTGCAAGTTGAGGGGAAGGACACATTTCGGAAAGGTTTGGCATATATTGTTTAGTGTATTGGATCTTGTTGATATTCCGAAGGCATGATTAGTCCTAAATAAACACAAAAATATTTCCCCAATTACTCATATGTTACATATAAACCAATAATCAAAAAGATGAGAATTTGTTTCATCAATCTCTTGACAAACAAAGGTTTAATCCTTATCATTCTCATATTCATAATGTACCTAGTTCATCATTGACAATAACACATTGACCATGTAAGATCAACAATGAACTCGAACATTGGTTTTTCAAAACAAGGTTTTTAGGTAAGCATTTAACAATGCCATTACCAACTTGTTCATGGGTTCATATCAATTCCATCAATTAACCAAAATTATTTAGTCAAAATTCGGATTGTTCTACAAGTGGGTTTTAGTGAAATCTCAATGAATATGAACCAAAGGAATCATAGTAACAATACTATGTCAACTCTTATTCCTAGTAAGGTTCTAATTCAATGTCAATTTTAAAAATCCCCAATTATGAATGCATGAACCCTAGAATAAGTTAGATGAAATTGAAAGAAATGACTTACAGATAATTGATCTTGGATGAAGGATGAGTGAAACCCACAAATCGAAATCAATTAATCTTGAGTAATTGAACGTTTTGGAAAATCAACAATGGTGGAAAACTGGGTATTCTCGTCGCTATGTTGGAGAAGAGAGAGAAGTAGTGTTTGAAAAAATGATTTTTAATAAAAAACGGCACTTTAGTCGCAAGTACTGGACGCGGTTCCTTATCGATAATGAACCGCCTGTTTGAGCCGCGACAATAAGGAACCGCCTACAGTGGCGTGTTTTAATCAAGGAAAATCAAAGAAATTTTCAAAACCAAATTTTATTAAAAACCTTAAAATATGTCTTAAGCCTTTAGGAAATCATTGGACCACCACAACACTAGGTAATAATGCTTTATTGAAGGATTACGAGTTGAATCGAGATAGGAAAAGACCGAAAAGGACAAACGACTACTCGTAGCAAAGAAGCAAAGAGGAGACCAAGAACATTGCTCAAGAGACAAATGACATTCTTCAAATCGATGAGACGAAGAGCTTGTGTCATATATAGTGGTTTAAAAGTCTAAACGGCTTTGGTAATGAACTATACCAAGCAACTTTGATACATAGAATAAGATCAGTTTCAAGAGTAGTCTTATTCTATTTCAAAATGTGAGAAAAGTATAGATTCACTTTCTCTCCCACATGATCGGATAATTATTTCTAGGATTTACAATAACAATATCCTTGGACAATTCCAAATGTGTAAAATCCACCTACAACTTAATGAAGTAGTTTGGTATCTCAAGGGATTCATCAATCATCCTAGAGATGAGCTTAATTACACAAGTTACACATGATATTGGGCCTACTAATCGTAAGGGTGCAAACCATGGAAATCATGCTTGATACTTTAAGCTTCTACTAACTTACTCTACATCTCCATAGTGAGTTAAGTATCAAAGCAATTAAGGTTTGAGAGGAAAAAGGGAAGAATCACAAACCAGAAACAAATGTCAAGGCAAGGATGCCAAGAACAAACATATAGTCAATTAATGATCAAAAGAATGATCAATAGGGCATGTGGAAGAACGAAAACATACCTTAACCACAAATTGCATTCCAAGCTTTCAAGGAACCAATGCAAAGCCCAACCATGACTAAAGTGACTACTAAGTCTTCAAGGACTAGTATCACTCCCATCCATCTTGATATCATCATTCAATGATGTTGGAAATCAAAGAAGATGAGTCTTCTACAAGTGTAAGTAACTCAATCCATAATCAATTGAATGATTGATCTTCATGGGTACCTACACATAACAAGATGCAAACTAGTAGATACATTTCAAGAGTGAATCTAAAATGCATAAATACTACTAATCTAAATGAGATGCAATATTATCAATTAAAAGGCTTATTTTCAATAAAAGATAGTTTTGACCAAAGAAAAACTTTAGTACAACTTAACCTTCTAATTTGAGGAGACAAGGATCGATCCAAGTTTTAAAGTACAATATACTTCAAAGATCTTGTGTCACCACCGCTCTAATACCAATTGTAGAAACTAGAAGGGGGTTGAATAGTTTCTCATCGGTTTATCTCCTAATTAAAATTCCTTTCAATTAGGTGAGTGCCAAAACTATCTTTTACTTAAAAGCTAGTTGCATAATGACTAGGTTCAATTCTAATGCATTGACAATAAGTAGTGAGTGTAATGATGATGAAGGTAAGTAATGAGTGAGGAAAGAAACAACCTAGTAGGAAGACACCAAGATTTATAGTGGTTCGGCAACGAGGCTCTATCAGCGTTCCTACTCCACTCCTCGAGTACACCTTACTCAAGATTTCCACTATATCCAGAAGCTCCCTTCTTGGCGGAGAAAACCTTACAACGTATCTTACATTATTTTCCGACACTAAGCTAAATGTCGAGACCTAATCTTAGCTAGGACCAATCTACACAACGTCGCCCACTTCACCATATTATGACACAAGGCTAGATGTCGAGTTCTAATCCAAAGCTAGAACCAATATTCACGACTCTTCACTTTGAAGCTAAGTGATAACTTCACACAACACAACTACACATCAGTTTATAGTTTAGTGAGAACTCACAAGACACAACCACATCACTTTATAGTTTAGTGAGAACTAACACAACTTATTACAACTCAACTAAACATATACAAGTACACACATGTAGCTTGGATCTACACAACACAAATCCAAGCACATACATATGCAAAGGATTTACACAACTCTAATCCAAGTATTCACACATAGCTTGAATGAACACAACTAGTCCAAGTATTCACAAATACATTGGATCTACACAAGACACAAATAAACAAATGATGAGCATGACTAGATCTTTAGGAGAGGATGATCTTCATCAAGTCTTCATCTTTAATCACATCACAAGTGTATGAGTGATCTTCTCTTTGGACAAGGTAAAGAATGAGATCAAAAGGATAATCATAAGTAAAAATACTTAACACATTAAGTGATTATTTACAAATGACTAGGATTAGATAGGAGAAAGAAGGCTGAAAGAGATGTCCAAAAAATGTTATTGAAAATGCAGATTTGATCCACTATTTATAGAAGACAAACCCAACAGCTAGCTGGGGGCGGTTCCTTAGCTACCTAGGCAGATCCTTATCGATAGCGAACCGCATAGGCACTTAAGGAACCGCGGAGTGTAGACTCTACTCCTTTTTGTCTTTTAGTGAATTTGAAATATCTGAGGTTGTTTAAACCTTCAAAGGATATTTTTATGGCATTTGGAATATGCCATATTCAAATTTACATTTTCATTTTAATAAAACATTTTCTTAAAATTAAAGTTTATTGAAAACTTTTGTTACATTTGACAAAAGTGAGTTTTAAGGCTAATCACTTTGATGATAGTGTTTGTTAGATAATTCTTTTATGATTGTGTTTGACAATAAATGTCTTGGTAATTTGTCATGATCAAAACTAAGAAAGATTAATTAGTACTAACAATGTTTTTAGGCATTGCTTTGCATTAACAGACTAGAAATATAAACACGGGCAAGTATACCCTATCATGTATAACATAGTCTTAAGGTAAGTCTAGTTCATTCCACGAGATTGGTGTTATGAAATATAAAACAATCATCTCTAGAGTGTCACAAGTTCTAAAGATATACTTATCAAATAATTAAAAGGTGCGTTTGGTTAAGGTTACAACCATAAAAAAGATAGGTAGCAAAGATGAATATAAGCACATAAACAATGTAAGACAACATGTCGATTACTAGTCGTACACGTAACATCTAATTAATATAACACGAAATCCTTTCGACCTTTAGATCATGTCATACCAAAAGCATTAAGAATGGTTTATGCTGATTTCAATGGCTAAAGCAATAGATAAAATTATGTAAGAGTTTGTTATGTGTTTTATTCCACTAATCGCGACACGAATACCAAGATTCATTGCTAGATGACAAGGAATCTATTCACTCACATGAGTACTAGTCATGATCATGAATAAACCAAACACATAGAATTAGTTTAACACAATAGTATCTAACACAAAAGCATCTTAATCATACTCATAATCACAAACCAAGGGGAACAGTGCGCTGCACAAACCTAATGTGTGCCGCACTTTGCCCTCGCAAAGCTATATAATCCTTCTAATCATAAGGTTGCTACACCCCAACCATTTGCACAAGTAACTACTCCATAATATTAGTAATAAAAAGCATCTCAACAATATGTAAATCAAAGGAAATAAATAACATAATTGAAATGAGAATTATACCAACAAAATGTTATCAATGAATTTCTCGACAAGATTATAAATTTTGATCCAACTTATTGCAAGCAATAAGTGATTTCTTGACTTCTCTTGCTACAACAAAAATGAGGATATACTAACTAAAGTCTTCCTTGTACTAGCAACAATAATCAAGGATTAGAAATCCTTGATTTCCGTAATCTATTTTAACAATGGAGTATCTATGGTGGAATGCTATTGTTATGCCTGGCCTTGGGTCCATTATATAACCCTATTTTTGTAGCTTAAGAATCATGGAAGTAAGCCAAGGGTCTCCCAATCATTGCCATGCATAATGACCATAAATATTGTAACTGCAGCCAAAAGTGCGCCGCACAAATGAGAAGTGTGCCATACTTTTGGTTGTTCTCTAAATCCGTAGTACTTAAATGTGCGCCGCACAAATGAGAAGTGCGCCACATTTTGGCTCTTTTTTAGCACAAATTATTCTTTAGTCCTTTTCTTTCCATATCTTAAATTCTTTCCTCCATAGTTTTATTCTTTCACTACAATCAAACAATACTTTATATTAGTAGCAGTTCAACACATAATTTATTTATTTTCATAGCAAACAAGGACAAATGCATCATTACAAACATGTATAAATGAGGCGTTATCACTTTCATACCGAGTGAAGAACTGGATCATTTCGATATCTCAATCTCTTTACCAAACGACCTCAAGGAAAACTTCCCTAAAGTGTCAGACGACCAGACAAGTTTGTCCTTCCTTGTTGCCATCGTCACCAATGAGTTAAGAGTTAACAAGAAGCGGTCAAACTGTTCAACCTCCCAACCAAAAATATTTCTCCTTAGAATCATTTTCCATTTCCATTGACCATTATCCCATGACCCAAAATCACATATAGGGTCTGATTTTTTGGCTGCTAAAGCATAAATTCTCGAAAAAGAAGTCTTTAGAATATGACCGTCCACCCAATGGTCCTCTTAAAATATTTTGCAATCACCTTTACCAACACAATGCACTAATTCTTTATTAGCAATGGCTCCTGATGGAGTTCTCGAATGGATAATATTTGTATCCTTTTCCAAACCAGAGAAACCTTAACTTTGCTCGGAATAGCTGGAGAAAGACTGTGTTCTATTCTACCATATTTAACATCTATAACCTTTTGACATAGAGCCTCTTTTTCGTTTCCGTATCTCCATACCCATTTTCATAGAAGGGCTTCGATCCTGATTTGGAGATTCCCCAGGCCAAGGCCCCCGTTTGTTTTGCTTCTGGTTATCGTACCTCATTCCATGATACATAGTCTACGCTCACCTGGGCCTTTTCCCCAAAAGAAGCTTCTCTGAATCTTTTCAATCTCCTACATCACACCCAAAGGCTCATAAAATAAAGACATGAAGTACAAAGGAAGACTATTTAAAACCGATTTTAAAAGAACCACCCGACCTGCTCGAGAAATAAACTTTGTTTTCCACTAAGCTAAGCATTCTCTAAGACTCTCAGTGACGGGGTCTGTAAAACCCGTATTTTAGAATTTCTGAATATTAAATACGCAGCCTCAGTTAAACAAATTATTACTAAAAATAATCATCCAGGAAATAATTATCAGATCAGAATTATTATTATTTTCGTTTCAAAAAAATTAAACGCGGGGAAATTAAAGGCGCGAGAATTAAATACGAACATACGTAAATAAATATAAATGTTAAGAATTAAAAAAAATGAAAACTAAGTAAGGTAAGACTAGGGGCCGATTATTAAAAAAGAAAAGAAAGGTTTAATGGGATTTAGGCCCGGTTTTGTTTTGTAAATAAAAAAATACGGGTAGAACCCCTCTTTCCACTTCATACGTAACAAAAAAAGAGAAAGGAAACTAGGGTTCATCTTTTGGCCGCGAGTTAGAGAAGAAAAATGGAGTTTGGGTTCGTTGTTCATTCTCGATCCGTGTGTAATCATCCATTTTTATTAATCGTTATAACGGTATCATCTATTCCCTTTTTATTCTGTTTTAAATCACGAAATCAACATGTGTATAAACTAAACGAATGATTAATCACGAATTAAGAACAAGGGGGTGTTGCGTTTTGGCTGTGTCACGAGAAATGGTCTCGGTGTGATGTTCAAAACCCACGTGACCCATCAGGGGGTCGTGGTGTCCCCTTTCTTTGGTCAGCCGCGAACAAAAACCACCCTAAACAGGGGGATATGTACTTAACGGGGTGTCGGGTTTTGGTGTGAACCATGAAACCAAGACTAAGAAGTCTCGATGGCCTTTTCTCTGCCCAGCTGTGACCCACACAGGGGCGGCTTGGGGCTGGTCCAGCGACCACAGTCGAAAAACCCCAACCGGGTGTTTATTGTGTAAAGGGGGTGTTTGGCTGTGTTAAAGTAGTGGGAAATACACAAGAACGATGATAATAATATAAGGAACAGTGGGAAAATATTAAACAAATAATAATAAGATTTAATTCTGGAATTAGTGACAGTTTAGCGACAAAATTTTCTGTCGTGGTTTGTCAATGTCAGATTTGGGTCAGTTTTGATCACAACTTTTAGTGACAGTTAGTACTAGTTAGCGACAGAAAATTCTGTCGCTAATCCAGTTTTGGATTTAGTAACTTTGTTGGCTTGTTTTAGTGCGACCGAGAAACGGGGTATCTCGATAGGCTCGGGTTAGACTTAAAGGATTAAAACGAAGATTTAATTATACCTTATTTTTATCACTTTTAGATATGTTTAAAATGATTTAATTAGTAAATTAATTTATTTTTTTATATGAGTTTTATAAAATTAAAAGGGTATAATATTATTAAATGATTTTTTATTCATTTTGGAAACTTTCTAATTTAGGAAACTTTCTATTATTAGCAGGTTACCAAATATGGAAATATTATAATGTCAGAATACGTGTTATACCGTAACTAATAGTAAAACTGGATACATTAATCATAAATATGAGAACACTCAGACTTATCAGTTTATATACAAGCAGTATTACAAGAATAAATAAGTTAAATGAGAAACAGTTTAAATCAGTAAAATAAACGTATATCAGTTAACTTATTCGCGTCCTTTATTCATGTAGCTCGCGTGAAATCAGAGTAGACTCTCTGTCAGTTGATCTCGGTCGGTTACTGGACACGAGGTACGGATTTTTCCCGTCCTTCAGTAAGGACTTCCTTTTATGCATGATTAGGATTCCCCGTCTGCAGCCAAACGTTTTCTCCAGTATATGTTTAAGCTTATCAGTAACCATTTTAATAACTAAATAAATTGCCTGAGCATTATATACAAGCATGACCAGTTTATGTACTAGTTACGGAGGTACCGTAACCATGACACTAGAGGCATCAGTGTCATGACACCTCTGCGAGGAAGTGATTTCTCGCAGCGTCCCATTTATTCAGCTTAGTCATTTATCAGTATTATCAGCGGGGCGTATGGGTTCATCCTAGGCTATCAGTTTACATTTATCAAGTGAATGTGGTGTGTGATCTACATCCTTCACATTGGAGTTGATCCCTCCACCCAACACATTATTTAGAGGTTACCCCTTTACAACATGACGAGGTCACCCCTCCAGTTATTCATGCAACAGTTGTTACAGTACATGACCTATATAAGCTCTTGGCAATTAAAATACAGTAAATGCATGTTTTCAGATTTAACAGTAATAATTCAGCTTCATTATTTTTAAATCAAACAACTCAGATTTTACACAGCTTGCCTCTAATTACATAACAGTTATAGTTTCAGTATTTGTTATCTGTTCCATTCCAGTACATTATTATCATGCTTTATATCTGTTCACTGGGCGTTATGCTCAGCCATGGTTTTCCTTTCATGTTCCAAACGGCAGGTACACAGGGACGCTCTTAGGACTTCTAAGAGAGTACGTGCATTGGATGGGAGCTATCCAGACTCCTTTATTTTATGCACTCATACATTACTTTGGCTGTTTGGACATTGTTTCGTCCTTTTCCCTTCAGTACTTAATTTTTTATATTTGTGCTTATGTTTGGATTACCGATGTTTGATTCTTGTATTTCCGTTATGGTCAGTTAATGTTTAATACATTGCCTTGCATGCTTTGACGACACGCCATAAATACACGTAACGGTCCACTTATCCACGTGGGGTGTTATAATTATGGTATTAGATTGCAAAGTTCGACCTGTAGGCTCTAAAACTTGACCTGTGACTAGTGGGTAGTCACCAAGAGCTTCCTGTATTTTGGTGTTGTTATCTTTCATATTTCTCATGCATTCCATCAGTCTGTTTTTTTTTCTAAATTTTGACTAAGTAAACGGTTGGTACATGACTGGCCATACTTAGTCGCATGTGCTTTTCAGCGAATTTTGTTTTGGTGAACCGACCCATAGGCGTTCAGCCTTGCCCGTTTAGATCTTGTATTGATGAACTGGCCTTAGGCGTTCATCCTTACTCATGTCAGATTCATGTTTTCAGTTAAATATCATTTTATGAACTGACCATAGGCGTTCACCAGTATTCATGTCATATTTGGTTGGTTATGCCTTCATGAACTACCTCATGCATATTTATAATTCTTATTCCAGGTTTCTAACAAGTTAATCAGATTATCCTATTTAAATTTCAGATGCCACCCAGACGTGATAATGAGAATGAGGCTACAGCAGCTGTTATTGCTACTGCTGTTCAGGCGGCTGTACAAGCCATGCTACCCTAGATTCGTGATGAGATCCGAGTTGAATACCAAAACGGGCCTCAGCAAAATAACAAACCTCCTCTTCCACCACCTACCACTTTAGCCACCTGGTTAGATTTGTTTAATAAACCCGACCTTTTGAACAGACTGTAGCTCCAACGGACGCAGAAAACCGGATTTATCATATAAAGAAAATTTTGGGGGCCATGGGTTGTGGGGATTCCTTCAAGGTTAGGCTTGCCGTTTACAAGTTGGAGGGTCACGCCTTACATTGGTGGAGGGCTCATAAGTTGACGAATAGGGGAGATGAGTAGGTGCTCACATTGACCTAGACACAGTTCAAGGCAATGTTTTATGACCAGTTTTTCCCTCATGTTGAGCAAGCAAAACTGAAGAGGAACTTTCACGCCATTCGTCAAAATCATGGCGAGAACAGTATCGAGTTCATGCACCGATATCTCAGGTTGGCTGGGTTCTTGGGAGAGGCTGCAGGTACCGCGGAGGAGCAAGCGAAACAATTTCGCTGGACCCTTCACTCTAGGACTGTGGATAGGCTAATGAGTGCCACGTTCACTAACGTGTCGCAAGTAGCTAGCAGCTCATGATATTGAGATGCTTTTCGAGAGGGATGAGCTCGAGAAGGTAGAGCGTCCTAAGAAGAGGTACATCTCATTCAGCAGACTTAAACAATTTAACTCTGATTATTACTTGTCAATATATATCATGCCTTATCCAATTATAATCTTGCAGACACAGAGGAGGAGACCGATCCCAATCGGCTACCCCACAGCAGAACTACAGAAACCACGGTCATTCTTATGACCGCAATCGATCAGATAAGAGAAGCGGTGGTGATAACTACCGCGGCAGCTCAAACTCATCTGGCAACTACAGGTGATTCTTTAAGCTTCACAACACTAAATCATCGTGTAAAACAAATACTAACTTTTAGTATGTCAACAGGGATGCTGGATAGGGGCGTGACCAAAACTACAGACGTCAGCAGTCTGCCCGACCAGCAAATTCTGGTAATTTTAAATTTCAGCTAAACAGCCTTATTCTAGTTATGTTATCAGGATCGTGACACGTGTACATCTTCTTAAATTAGGTTCTCGGCAAACCAAAGCTGCTTCTACGGGGTATTCTAATCCCACTTGCATCACATGTGGGAAGAAACACCCGGAACCTTGCCGTCGTGGTTCGAGCGGTTGTTACAAGTGTGGTCAGCTGGGCCATATGATGAGGGATTGCACGAAAGGAGACGCTGCCGGTACCTCGGGCCATACTCCTTAGATTTTACCTCCCCCGCCACCACTACCACCAACCACTGGTCGCGTTTAAACTACTACCCGAGAGCAAGCAAATAAGACCACAAGTACCATTACTGGTATTTGTTTGTACACGGACAGGCTGCCTGCGTTCTTTTCGATACAGGCGCCACACACTCAGTTATACCTACTTCATTTGCTGTTAAAATAAACATGCCCCCTACACCACTAGATAGTGTGCTTAGTATATCGACACCCATGCGAGACTCTGTACGCATTACTCAGGTGTACATGGATCTCCCTCTTGAGTTTGACGGTAAAATTCGTCCAGTCAGTGCCCTCCCTCTAGATATGTGCGAGTTCGATATTATTCTGGGTATAGATTGGTTCTTAGTTCATCGTGCCACCATAGATTGTCATGATCACCGGGTCATCTTCGATGATGTCCAGACACCAGAGTTTATTCACCGTGGTTTTCTGCCAGGAAAATATTCAGATTATATCAACTTTACAGGCCCGTACTCTATTATACCATGGTTGTGAGGGTTTTCTAGCTACAGTTCATGACACTGCTTCCGAGACACTATCACTTCATGATCAGCCAGTTGTGTCAGATTTTCCGGATGTCTTTCCAGAGGAACTCCCAAGCATACCTCCCATGCGAGAAGTAGAGTTTGGTATCGATCTCATTCCAGGTGCAGAACCAGTATCTAAAGCTCCTTACCGTATGGCTCCTGTAGAGCTTAAGGAGCTGAAAGATCAGCTTCAGGAACTTCTAGAAAGAGGTTTCATTTGTTCAAGCGTGTCACCATGGGGCACGCCTGTTTTTTTTGTCAAAAAGAAGGATGGTAGTATGCGCCTGTGTATCGACTACCGCCAGCTGAATAAGCTCACTATTCGTAACCGTTATCCACTTCCTCGGATCGATGATTTATTTGATCAGCTTCAGGGTGCCAAGCACTTCTCAAAAATTGATTTACGATCATGTTATCACTAGTTGCGTGTAAAAGAGCAGGATATATCCAAGACTGCTTTTCGCACGAGGTATGGTCATTACGAGTTTGTTGTCATGTCATTCAGTCTCACGAATGCGCCAGCAGTATTCATGGACTTGATGAATCGAGTCTTTCACGAATTCCTAGACAAGTTTGTGATTGTATTCATTGACGATATCCTTATTTTCTCTAAGTCCAAAGAGGAGCATGAGGATCATCTCCGTATAGTTTTGCAGATTCTCCGACGGGAGAAGCTTTATGCTAAATTTTCCAAGTGTAAGTTCTGGCTGAATAAAGTAGAGTGTCTAGGCCATATTGTTTCTGCAGAGGGGATCACCATGGATCCTGCAAAGGTGGAGGCTATCAATAAATGGACGAGACCGACATCTACCACTGAAGTCCGTAGTTTTCTTGGGTTAGCGGGATATTACCGCAGATTTGTAGAGAATTTCTCACGTTTGGCATTACCGTTGACCAAACTTATGCGTAAAGGGGAGAAGTTTATATGGACTGAGGAGAGAGAAAAGAGTTTCGAGGAAATCAAAACATCGTTTAATTTCAGCGTCAATCCTTACTCTCCCATCTAGTACAGGTGGTTATCAGATTTATAGTGACGCTTTAGGAAAAGGCTTGGGCTGTGTACTTATGCAACATGGGAAAGTCATTGCCTATGCTTCACGACAGCTAAAGTCGTATGAGAAGAATTATCCTACGCATGATCTGGAGCTCGCAATAGTCGTTTTCGCTCTCAAAATCTGGAGGCATTATTTATACGGTGAGTCGTGTGATATCTTCACCGATCACAAAAGTCTCAAGTACATATTTACACAACGAGAGCTGAACATGAGACAGAGGCGATGGTTAGAACTACCGAAAGACTATGACACTAATATTCAGTATCACCCAGGTAAAGAAAATGTAGTAGCAGATGCCCTTAGCAGAAAGTCAGGAATGATAAATGGCATAAAGGTTCAGGAGGAGATTATTCGGTACTTAGAGTGGTATGATATTGAGGTCCTAGTACACGGACAGAGAGGCTACTGGGCTAGTCTGAGAGCGGACCAAATTTACTCTCTCGGATTAAAGCCACACAAAAGGATGATGGTGAAATCTGGGCGATTGTCCAGAATATTGACCAGCAGACTGAATTTTGTGTCGATGACGATGGTATCGTATGGCAGGGTACCAAACTCTGTGTTCCAGAAGACCCTACTCTCAGAGAAGCCTTAATGACTGAGGCTCACAGCTCTCTATTTTATGTCCATCCAGGTTCCACAAAGATGTACCACGATCTTAAGCAGCATTTTTGGTGGAGCGGTATGAAACATGATGTCGCCACTTTTGTTTCTAAATGTCTAACCTGTCAGCAGGTTAAGATAGAGCATCAGCGTACTAGCGGTCTGCTTCAGCAATTAGATATTCCAATGTGGAAATGGGATAAGATCTCTATGGATTTTGTCACCGGATTACCAAAGACTTAGAGGAGACATGATGCAATATGGGTTATTGTCGATCGTTTGACCAAATCAGCACATTTCATTCTTATCTGTAAAGATTTCGCAGTCAGTAAACTAGTAGATCTATTCACAAAGGAATTGTACGATTACACGGTACACCTTTAGAAATTATATCAGGACAGGTATCCACGTTTCACTTCTCACTTCTGGGGAGGTTTGTATAAAACTTGGGGAACTAGGATCAAGCTCAGCACAACTTTCCATCCGCAGACGGACTGTCAGTTAGAGCGTACCATCCAAAATTTAGAGGACATGCTACGCGCCTGTGCATTAGAATGGACAGGACATTGGGATGACTATATCTGCTTGGTCAAAATTGCCTACAACAAAAACAGTTGGCATGCCAGTATCAAGCGTGCTCCCTTCGAGATGTTATACGACAAGAAGTGTCGTGCCCCTATTTGTTGGGATCAGGTTGGAGAACGTTTGATTGAGGGACCAAAATTAATAGAGCTGACCAATGAAAAGGTCGCAATTGTCAGGGCAAAGCTGCAAGAAGCGCGTACTTGCCAGAAGTGTTACGCTGACAAGCATCGCAGAGATCTATCATTTCAGACTGGGGATCATGTTTTCCTCAAAGTATCACCAGCACGCGGGGTCAGATGTTTTGGCCTCAACGGCAAGCTTAGCCCTCGCTACATCGGACCGTTCGAAATCCTTTAATGTGTTGGTGAGGTATCTTATCAGTTGGTGTTACCGCCTCAGCTTGCACACGTCCATAACGTGTTCCATGTATCACTACTCAGAGGGTACAACTATCATGAGCTTCACAAAGTTAATTATTCACTCGATCAGATTCGGGAGGACCTATCTTATATTGAAGAACCCAAAGTAGTCTTAGATCGCCAGGACCGAGTTATGAGAAGGAAAAACATTCCTTTCTTCAAGATCCCGAGGAGGAACCATACCAAGAGGGAGGCCACTTGGGAAACTGAGGAGTCTATACGGACTTCTTATCCTCACTTCCAGTTTTGATTCGGGTATGTCTTTCAGTTACACGTCTTTCAACGTATATGTTTTTCAGCTTTCATGTCCTTTCAGTCTATGTGTCGTCCAGCTTAGATAAATTTCCCCAACTTAAATTACCTTTAATTCGAGGACGAATTTTTCTTTTTAGAGAGGGAGAATTGTAAAAACACCGGTATAATCGTATCCTTAATTTGAGGACGAATAATTTTTTTAGAGGGGTAGAATTGTAAAACCCGTATTTAAGAATTTCCGAATATTAAATACGCAGCCTCAGTTAAACAAATTATTACTACCACAAATAATTATTCAGGAAATAATTATCAGATCATAATTATTAATTTCGTTTCAAAAAAATTAAACGCTGGGAAAATAAAGGCGCCAGAATTAAATACGAACATACGTAAATAAATATAAATGTTAAGAATTTAAAAAAAATGAAAACTAAGTAAGGTAAGACTAGGGGGCCGACTACTAAAAAAATAAAAGAAAGGTTTAATGGGCTTTAGGCCCGGTTTTGTTTTGTAAAGAAAAAAATACGGGTATAACCCTTCTTTCCACTTCATACGTAACAAAAAAAAGAGAAAGGAAACTAGGGTTCATCTTTTGGCCGCCAGTTAGAGAAGAAAAATGGAGTTTCAGGTTCGTTGTTCATCCTCGATCCGTGTGTAATCATCCATTTTTATTAATCATTATAACGGTATCATCTATTCCCTTTTTATTCCGTTTTAAATCACGAAATCAACATGTGTATAACCTAAACGAAAGATTAATCACGAATTAAGAACATGGGGTGTTGCTTTTTGGTTGTTTCATGAGAAAACCGAGACCATAGGTCTCGGTGTGATGTTCAAAACCCACGTGACCCATCAAGGGGGTCGTGGTGTCCCCTTTCTTTGGTCAGCCGCGAACAAAAACCACCCCAAACAGAGGGATATGTACTTAACGGGGTGTCGGGTTTTGGTGTGAACCATGAAACCGAGACCAAGAAGTCTTAGTGGCCTTTTCTCTGCCCAGCCGTGACTCACACAGGGGCGGCTTGGGGGCTGGTCCAACGACCATGGTCGAAAAACCCCAACCAGGGTGTTTATTGTGTAAAGGGGGTGTTTGGCTGTGTTAAAGCAGTCGGAAATACACAAGAACGGTGGGGAATAATATAAGGAACATTGGATAAATATTAAACAGATAATAATAAGATTTAATTCTGGAATTAGTGACAGTTTAGCGTCGAAATTTTCTGTCGCAGTTTGTCAATGTCAGATTTGGGTCAGTTTTGATCACAACTTTTAGTGACAGATAGTACTAGTTAGCGACAAAAAATTCTGTCGCTAATCCAGTTTTGGATTTAATAACTTTTTTGGCATGTTTTAGTGCGACCGAGAAAAGGGGTATCTCGGTAGGCTCGGTTAGACTTAAAGGATTAAAACGAAGATTTAATTATACCTTATTTTTATCACTTTTATAAATAAATGCTTAAAATGATTTAATTAGTAAATTAATTTATTTTATTAGTTTTATAAAATTAAAAGGGTATAATATTATTAAATGATTTTTTATTCATTTTGGGAACTTTCTAATTTAGGAAACTTTCTATTATTAGTAGGTTACCAAATATGGAAATATTATAATGTCAGAATACGTGTTATACCGTAACTAATAGTAGAACTGGAATACATTAATCAGATTTATGAGAACACTCTAGACTTATCAGTTTATATACAAGCAGTGTTACTAGAATAAATAAGTTAAACGAGAAACAGTTTAAATCAGTAAAATAAACGTATATCAGTTAACTTATTCACGTCCTTTATTCATGTAGCTCGCGTGAAATCAGAGTAGACTCTCTGTCAGTTGATCTCGGTCGGTTACTGGACACGAGGTACGGATTTTTCCCATCCTTCAGTAAGGACTTCCTTCTATGCATGATTAGGATTCCCCGTCTGCAGCCAAACGTTTTCTCTAGTATATGTTTAAGCTTATCAGTAACCATTTTAATAACTAAATAAATTGCCTGAGCATTATATACAAGCATGACCAGTTTATGTACTAGTTACGGAGGTACCGTAACCATGACACTAGAGGCACCGGTGTCAAGACTCCTCTACGAGGGAGTGATTTCTCACAGCGTCCCATTTATTCAGCTTGGTAATTTATCAGTATTATCAGCAGGGCGTATGGGTGAATCCTAGGCTATCAGTTTACAGTTATCAGGTGAATGTGATGTGTGCTCTACATCCTTCACATTAGAGTTGATCCCTCCACCCAGCACATTATTTAGAGGTCACCCCTTTACAGCATGACGAGGTCACCCCTCCAGTTATTCATGCAACAGTTGTTACAGTACATGACCTATATAAGCTCTTGGCAATTAAGATACAGTAAATGCATGTTTTTAGATTTAACAATTAATAATTCAGCTTCATTATTTATAAATCAGACTACTCAGATTTTACACAGCTTGCCTCTAATTACATAACAGTTATAGTTTCAGTATTTGTTATTTGTTCCATTCCAGTACATTATTATCATGCTTCATATTCGTTCACTGGGCGTCATGCTCAGCCGTAGTTTTCCTTTCATGTTCCTAACGGCAGGTACACAGGGACGCTCTTAGGACTTCTGAGAGAGTACGTGCATTGGATGAGAGTTATCCAGACTCCTTTATTTTATGCACTCATACATTACTTTGGTTGTTTGGACATTGTTTCGTCCTTTTAATCTTTTATATTTGATCTTATATTTGGATTGCCGATTTTTGATTCCGGTATTTCCGTTATGGTCAGTTAATGTTTAATACATTGCCTTGCATGCTTTGATGACACGCCATAAATACACGTAACAGTCCATTTATCCAAGTGGGGTGTTATAGGGTCCCGCTGATTTAAAGATAGGATTAACACCGCCAGGCATCCCAAGGTATCGAAAAGTGTCACACCCCACCGTGGCTGAACACGGGGGTGAGCTATGGATATTATCACAACAAACGGTGTCTCTATAGAGGAAATTAAATGCAAGAAGAATGTCATTCAACGCGACACAAAGTCATGACAATATCCCAAACAATACAGGGGTCTAGGTAAGTAGGTAACAAGTCCTACCTCTTACCCAAGACAAACAAACAAATAACCAATCAAACATATAGGTGTCATAGAATGCATTTATTCAATCAATACAAAAGGGAAATCTAAGAGGAATGAGGTTCCTCCATATGCAGTCCTAGGCATCTCCAATTCTAGCCACTTATATTCTCTAACTTCACCACATTTTCACCTAAAAGAGACACTAAAACACGTCAACATAAAGTTGGTGAGAGTCATAGTTTTGGACTCCAAGAACCAACACAATCATAAAGTTTTAAGCTGTGAATCATAAACATAATACAACACACATATGGACAAGGTGCTACAATATGCATTAACAAACTAGTAATCAAGATCACACAATCTAATCCAACCAAGGCTACCGGCCTTACCAATCACCATTGGTCCCATAGACGCCCATACATCTATGTATCAAAACAAGGCTACCCGCCTTACCAATATCCACTGGTCCCATAGACGCCCATACATCTATGTACCAAACCAAGGCTACCCGCCTTACCAATATTTGCTGGTCCCATAGACGCCCATAAATCTATGTACCAAACCAAGGCTACCCGCCTTACCAATATCCACTGGTCCCATAGACACCCATACATCTATGTACCAACCCAAATCATAACACAATCAAGATTCACATAGCAAGTAACACATAAGTAAACACATATTGTCCAACACAACCCATTCAAAACAATCACAACTATACATTGAAAAATCATTATAGTGTCTCTCCCATCCCATCTGGAAGTTTAAAAAAACATTTATAAAACTCAAGAATATGGGACTATGCAACTCACCTGAACGAGCTTCTCAAAATTCTCGCACACTAGCAAAAATCTATACACAACAATGCATATAATCAAAACATAAACCAATAGTATCCCATAGCAGATCATCAATCTATGATGGATGTCTAGACCTCATATGCAATCTAACCCCATTATAAGACTATAAGTATCCCATTTCACCCCTCTATGAGCTTCATAACCTGTTATGTTCATATCCTAACCCGTTCTCATTTTACTCAAAATAGTCCCGTTTTTCATGCCCAACAAAAAGGGTCGAACTACCGCTTAAGCAAACCCATTTCTTTTTTAAAGTAAAACCTATGACCTTAAATATGTTAGCTTTATCTCAGAATTTTCCCCAACTCTAAAGCTTCTGTTAAGGCCTCGATATATAAATATATACTTTTGCCTATCCATAATTTCCCAGTTTTTACATGACAAAAGTTTGCTAACAAAAGATGATCTTAGACTATTCCAATGACTTACCCCTTAATGAGGACTCTTATTTAACATTTAAACAAGACCTCACATCCATATGAGACCCTTAATTCATCCCTAGGTACCTTAACCATCTCAAAACATTATTTGTAAATAGGTTGATTCAAAATCAGTTTTGACCATGACTGTTGTAACCCTATTTTTCCCTACTTCCTTACCTCTAATTGAGTTCTCGTTTCTTTCATTCAAAATATTATTCAATTATCTTTCTATGGATACCAAATTCGACTTCTATAAGTTTTCCAGACTCCCCTTATGACCAAAACAAGTTACACAAACTTCTGCCCTAATTTCAAAAACGATTTTCCCATAATTAATCTAATTAATCATACATAAACCCTAATTAATACCTAAAAACTATTTCCAATGATAAAACCCATTAATTACATCACTAATTACAGATCATTAATATACTCTAATAAAAAATTATGAATCCCAAACCCTAATCCATCATATTAGGTTACATACGTAAATTAAACGTTAATTGAACATAGTTTTAGTGTGTACCTTAAAACCTAATTGTATTGTTGGGTTTTCTTGCTCCACCATTGATGAATTCGACTAAGATGATGTTTAAGGGAGTTTAAAATCGTTTTAGTGGATATAAGGAGTGGTATGGGTAATTAAAACTAACATCGAAGCCCAATAGTACTCAAACTGAGTCCCCTTCCATTCCTTAAGCATTAGTCGGCCCAAAAGCAAGACCAAACCCTTTAGGCCGACTCTTCTACCCCATATACTGATATTTATACATTACTAAACTAAATAGTACCCTCAGTTTACTTCTGGGCCAAAACCTGAAAGTCTTACGTAAGTTTTTCGACTTTCTACGCGATTTCCAAACTAACCTTCATTTCCAAAAGTTTCTAAATATGGAAAGTAACTCTAAAACTTATGTAATACATATAACATATACTTAATACATACATACAACATACGATACGTACACGAAAACTTATAAAAACGATATATGAACTTTCCCGTAGTTCATTTCTGAACTCATTTCATTTCATTTCCAACTTGTACCATGATTTACACATCATGTAACTCATTCCATACATTCTCATTCCCAAAATCACACTTATAAACACATAAATCACATAGAATACATAATCTAACACATAACTAGAAATCAACGAGTGACAACTAACTCGTTAAAAACCCGAGTTGTCACAAAAAGGAATGAGGCCCGCTGAGCATCCAAGCTCATCACCCCATGCACAAACTAAGAGATCATCAATCCCTACACCGTATAACATACTCTTAAATAAATTAATCTTTTAAACCAGCTAATAATTGAAATTAGCGAAGACACCTTTTAACATTAGACGAATTCTCCTTACTAGCACTACAAAAAATAAGAGTATCGTCGGCAAACTGTAGGTGGGAGATAGAGAACGACTTTGCCTGATCGCCATGAACTGGAGAAAACAACCCAACTTCTTTCGCTTTTGTGAGAAGGACATTGAGACCTTCGCTGACGATATTGAAAAGGAAAGGCGATAAAGGCTCGCCTTGTCTTAAGCCTCTCTTCATTGAAAAGAACTCCGTTGGTGAACCATTAACTAGAACCGCTGCTATTGCAGAAGATAAACAAAATCAAATCCATTTTCTCCATTTGAGCCCCAAGTTCATCTCTTCGAAAACCCTATCTAAAAACTTCCACTCTATTGTATCGTATGCCTTCTCGAAATCGACCTTCAGAATAAACCCACCATTCTTCAATTTTTTTAATGTGTGTATGACCTCATTAGCAATCAGAATACAATCAGTTATTTGTCTATTCTTCATAAAAGCAAACTGAGTTGGGCTCACGACCGATTCAATAGAAGATTAGATACGTTCTGCCAAAACCTTAGCGAGAACTTTATATATGCTACTTGTAAGAGATATGGGTATGAAGTCGCTCAACCCTTGAGGGAAAGATTTTTCGGTATGGGAGCAATAAAAGACTTATTAAATGCTTTTGGAAAACAACCATACACATGAAACTCGTTAAAAAACTGAATGATGTCTTTTATTATAACCTGCCAATTTTGTTTTAATAATTTGAGGTTCAAACCATCAGGGCATGGTGCCCGATCATCTCCATACCCCCAAACCGTTGCTTTGATTTCACTTTATGAGAATGGAGCTTCAATTTGGTCACTCTGCACTAACGAAAATGACTTAAAATCCCCATTTAAAGGACAAAAGAAGCCCCCCTACAATTGTTAAAGTGCTCTATGAAGAAATATGCGATTGCTCTCTTAGCCAAACCCGGATTCGTTAAAACTTCCCTTTTAACACAAATAGAGTCGATAGAGTTCGATCTAATTCTATTGTTGTATAGAATGTGAAAAAATTTAGAGTTACAATCACCAAGCTTAAGCTATCTCGTACGAGACTTTTGTCAAGCATTAGATGCTTCCTTTATTCTCAGAGACTTGATCTTCTGCTTTAACAAGAAAAATTATTTCCAAAGCTCTTCATCATTAGAATTGCTTTGTCTCAAGATTTTAACTTGGAATAGTCTATTTTCATTCATCTTTATATCTTCTGAGAGAGTAATGAATCTCTTCCAAAAATTAGCTTTTAGTTCCCCTTTAACATTTTTAAATTTCTCTAAGAGAGAAAAACCAGCACCATAAAGGTTGTTGGAGGATTTCCAAGCATTTGGAAAACACTCCGTACAAGTTGGGTCTTCAAGCCACCAATTGAAAGTTTTAAACGGCTTTGGGCCCCAATTAACACGATCCCAACCCACAACAACCGCGTGATGGTCAGAGAAAGATACCTTGGCACACAATTCACGTGTTTTGTTAAAGAGAGCTAACCAATCTACCGATACTAAGAATCTGTCCAGACGACTCATAGATAACTTAGACTGACCGTTAGACCAAGTAAAGTTGACTCCTGGAATAGGGATATCGACAAGACTAGAGTCATTCACAAACGATGTTTCTCATTGATGCATCTACATAGCATTGACCCAACCTCTCCTCAATATTAAGGATGTCATTCCAGTCACCACCAAGGACCCATAATCCGTCAATGCCTACCACATGATTTCTTAACAATCTCTAAAGATCTCTTTTATCCCTTGTATCGTTAAGAGCATAAACATTAACAATTGATGCTTGCATACCAATTTTAATTAGAATGCCTTTAAGAATTATTAAACTAAATTTCTCCGTGTGGTCGAGAATTTTGTAAAAACCTTGTTTCCATATAACAATAATTCCACTTGATGCACCCTCAGAATTACTCCACCTCGCCTCTAAATCATTACGCTTCCATAATTTTATCAACTCCTTAATATTAAAAAATTTAAGCTTCGTTTCCTGAATTAGAACCATGTCAGGATCTTCTTTGTAAAAAGAAGAGAGAGCTCTTTTCTTCCAAACACTATTTAAGCCTTGGATATTTATAGAAATAATATTCATAAAAATAGACAACCTAGACCTCAGACAAGAAGCAAAATTGACCTTACACCTTGTTATTATCTACTAGCTCCATTTCGTAGACCCTTCCCCTCAATTCCTCTAAACTACCATCACAAGCCAAACCCATCATTACTGCCACCTTCTCAGATTCTATTTTAGCTTGAGCCGAAGGAGATAAAAATCCAATCTCTCCATCACCAGACATGGGGTTTCCATCACTTAACAAACTAGACTCGTTCCTGATAGCGATCTCGACCAGTGTCTCTTTTTTTGAATTTCTCCTCGTCTTTTTCATGCTTAGCTTCATCCCTTTTCTTATACTTTCTTTTGATGCGTAAAGCTTTTGACTGACAATACGAGATAAAATCTTCAACTTCTAGAATAGTGTTCTCAATGAGTTGTGAGGAGTCAACATCTAATCGATTAATTATGAATGTGTTATTGTATGATATTGTTTAAACCGCTTCCGCTATTACGTGCTTTGATCTTTACATGTGTTTTTATACTTGTTATGAGCTACATAAACCTTCAAATATGGACAAGGTTAACTTGCTTAACACGTGTAGCATGAGACACGCAATCACATAAAAGTTTATTACAAATATATTAATTCATGCTTTTTATGTTGTTAAATGAGGCCTCCTTTCTAGTCATCCCACAAGGCTTTCGAAATTAACAAAACGACTTTGGTGACGAGGGATATCCATCCGTTGATTAGACAAAAATGACACGTTACGCTAGCTTAATGTCGAAAAGTCTTGTGAAGTGCGTGTGATAAAAGGGCTTTTACAACTACTAAATCAAATTTGCTAAACCAAATCAGACCAAGTGATTGGCATGTTTAAATGACATGGCTAGATGATATTTAAATTACATGCATAAGAAACATGATTTGACACATGTAAAAGTTAAATGCTAAAATGTGAAAAGAGAAAATGTATATATTTTGTTTGCCAAACTGTGAGTAAATCATAGTCATGTTTTTTTAGGCATGTCGATCATTTTCCGTATGTAAATATGCTTTTAATCACGTACCAAAATCCACTACGAGAACCGTTGCGACTAGGAGCGGAGCCAGAAAGTTTGGCTTGGAGGGTTAACTTTGATATTTTTATAAACTACAATACAAAATGGTTTTTAGGAGGTCAAAATTTTTAAAAACCTAAAAAATTTCGAAAATTTACACTACACTTTTTTCGTTAGGGGGTCACATGGCCCTTGTGACCCCCCCTTGCCTCCGCCCCTGGTTGCGACTATTAAATCCCATATGAAACTTGAAGGTCTTAAACTACCAAAATATAACTCAAAATGAAACGATACTTTTATGTCAGTTTCTAGTTTTTTTTTCTGATTTACTACACCCTTTTGTTATTCAATGGTTTGTTGTTAATTTTAATTTACAACTTTACATAGTTCTCTCTCAAATATTCTCACATAGTTCTCTCAGCGCCTTTAACTTTCTTTTGCTTCAATCAACTTTAACTTCTTCTACAACGGTCGGCTACGACCGACCGTCTAGATCTCCTTCTTCCATCGTCTTTTGTATATATACTTCAGTGAAGGTTTGTTTCTCTCCTAACTCCCACAATAATAGCCCTTTGCTTTCAGATTAGTCACTTTTTACTGTCGTTGCCTCCTATCCGGCTACCATTCCGCACCACCGATGGCTTGTTGCTGCATTGGGTTATAGATTTAGTTTTGTTTGTCTTAGGTTTTGCTCTTTTAGGATGTTAGATTTTATCTTCTTTGTATGTTTTATGTACTTCGTGTACTTTTGCCCCAAACTACACCTTCATATGGGTTTGATCACGAAAAGCTCACATTGGTGATTCCCCTTCACTCTTTTATTGTGTTGTTGTTCTCGTGCCACAACCTTTACGGTGTATGTTTTGGTTTAGCTTAACTTGTTACTTTGTGTATTTTGTTTGAAAAATGATTTTAATTTTGCCTTTTATGTTCGATGTAACTTGTTGTGTACAAGTTTCCTCCGTTTATGAGATGTAATAATGAAACTAATGTTAAAAAAAAAGTTTGTTGTTAATCTTTTAAAAAATTTGAACTACCAATGATTTGGTCAAATTTGCACCATTATTTTATTCAATGTACAAAGTAATAGAGTAGTTATATAAAGATAGTGACACACATCTTTATCGTATTTAGTGGAAAGTACTATACGGAAAAGTTGCAAATGTTACTAGGCGTTAGCTCGATGGTTAGGTATCGTCTAACGATTAGTCATTTAGGCGACTATTAATTGGGTTCAAATTTTAATACAAAATTTTGAAAATTTAGTCTATTTTTGTTCGGTTTGGCCATTTATTGTTTGATGTAGCCTTTATGCGCGATCTGACCTATTTATGTTTGATTAGCCAGATTTTTATCCGATTAATCGATATACTAACTGATTTTCACCAAAACGATTAATAAAACCAATTACTGAAAATCAAGACGGTTAATTCTCGTCTAAGCGTCGATTAATCGGCTCCTTGAGCTGATTTTTGCGATAGTAGTGCCAAGATTCAAACAATAAAAGTTAGTCCTTATATTTAAAATTATCACGCAAGATTAACACTTAAATAAACATAAGAATAAAATAGTTTGTTTCTGGTTTCTTATGATTTGTGAAAAACTTTTTAACTAAATGATTGCAGAAAAATCCTCTTTAGAACATGTAAAATAAATTTGTTGTGTAATATTGTGAAGTTTTTAGCTTTTTCTTTCAAAAATCAATTTTATGATTTGAAAATTTATTGACCATTCAATCAGTTAATTTGCACATGCACAATACAAACAAATAAAACAGACTAAAATTTGTAAGTGTCTTGATGAAGATGAAAGTGTTCTATTTACCAAAAGTGAAAAGTATAGTTCATATTGGCTGGAGCAAAATTAATCAAAAATTAAACCTGATTAAAAAATCGAGTCGAATTGAATCGATCAAAACTGAACCGACTATTTTTTGTTCGGTTTTGTATATATATTTCGATTTTATTCGGTTAAATTAGGTTCGGCTCGGTTCAGTTCTGGGTTAAAAACACGAAAAATACGCTTAAACTATATATTCAGGTCAGGTTCTTTCGGTTCGGGTCGATTTCGGTTTTCCTCAATTTAATTCTCTCTGGTTTTTAACTCGTGTTTTTCAAAATCAGTTTTCAATTCAATTTAGGTTCTATCAAACCAAACTTAAACGTACAATTGTTTTATCAAGTCAAACTCAAGCTCGATAAAGTTTAAGCTCGATTTGACTCGATTACACGCGTAGCCCAACATACATGGTAAGAAACGGTAGGGGCATGTTTTAGAAAAAATACACAATTATTTGACGTGGCCCATGCTATATTCTGCCTAGTGAGTACGTGTCATTGAGTGAGCATTCAGCCTTTTTAAAAAAGACCAATCTACCGACTATTACTAGGATAAACTTTGCCAAAAACACAAGCATTCACATAGATTCTACTATAACTTGCAAAATCATTTGAGCATATATGTTTTTATGCAACTCTGGGTTTCAAGTTGTGCAATTTGAGGACTGAGGTAAATCTTAAATGAATGCTTTAGTTTATTATGATTTGTTGATGTAATTTGGGATGTGGTTAATTTTTATCACACTTTGCTGACACTCTACTTTTTGGAGGTTCAACACCTAAGGTTCTTTTCGAGTTAGACCTAAATTAACAAAGTCAAATGTTTCAGTCAATAAAAATGATGAGAGTTAAGTTGCTATATTAAGATCACAAACTATTGTGAGGTTTCAGTTTTTGGCTAAATGGAGTAGTAATTAAGAGTGAAATCCAGAAAATGAGATAATCATATTTTTTTTTAAACACTTTCTCTTTAAGTTAAAAAAAAAGGAGAACAAAAGTTGGTTTCCTGAACCATATTATAAATAAGAACATATTATCATGTTCATCTCTAAATGTCTATTCAGCATGTTAGTGGTTGGTTGAGTCGTGCAATGACATCTTTAATGTCTTTTTCAAACCCTCATCTAGTTATATTAAACTCTTTATCCGTTTCGTCTGAGAGCCTTGGCAAATCTTGACCCAAGACCTCAACCTCCTTAAAGAACACTTAGTGGAACCTTGATGGCCAACTGAGTTAAACGAATCGGTTATTCAAGCCTACTAGTGACATGTCGGAGTGTTGTTTGTGTTTTCAAAAGAAATACAAAATGATCATAACCTAAAAGAGGGTCACATGTGGGCATTATTAAGTGTCTCTTAACAAAAAATAATGGTAAACACAAGTTGGTTCATAACTTTATTTTATGTATTTAACTATTTCTTTGTCATTCTACTAGTAGTAGTTAGGTGTTACACGAATGTTACCTCCTTGATGTCAGGTGGGAAAGGAAACAAAAAATAAAGGTCACATGGTGCACACCACATGATTCTTTAATGATATACATTTCCATGTTGTTAAAGCTAAAGAGTTGATTGATATAAAACTAAAAGTCATTGTATAATAAATTATGTGAGTTTAGGTATAACAAATAACTTGATGAACATAACTTAAAAATGATCTAGAAAGTCAAGCTAAAACTATATAATGGGCTTTGACAATTTATGTTTAACAAACTAAGTGTTCATTGTAACAAAAATATCATGTAAATAGAAAAAAAAATTCAAAATATGTTTTGGAGTCGATTTTACCATAACAAAACAACTAGCAATCTCTCGGTAGTTCTTTTTCATACAACGATACCAAGTTAAATAAATAAACGAAACTATCTTGTTGTAGCGAGAGTACAAGATTGGTATATCCGAACTCAAATTTGGTTTTATTTTTCTAATAACCCATATGGATATCTGGTACCCTACCGTTCCACTTTAGGTATACGGTCACCTCTCCTTCTCGCGTTTGCCCACTCGTTACTCGAACAAAAACCGAGACCCGAGGACCATTCATACAAAACTTCCTATAAAAAACCATCTTTCACCATATCACAAATAGTACAAGGACCATGATGAAAACATTTGATATACATACAGTTACTGTTTAAAGAACATTATTATTACCATCTTCAAATCAAAAATCACACAAACAATTAAATACCATCATCAGAAATCCATAAATTCATCACTGAATTTCAAAACCCAGGATTTTAATTTCATTATAATCCTGTGAATCAAAAACCCCTAATTTAGATTTTATTTGTAATTAGGGTGTGTTGATAGAAGAAGATGACGGCTGTAAGTAAGACCAAAAACATGATGGATTACGTAAGAGACGGGTCGTTTAAATGGCTTAATAAGAACGCCAATTCTAATAACGATGAATTTGATGAAATGAAAAGCCCTCCTGCTGCTGGTGCTGACGACAAGAATTGGATTCGCGAACTCTCCGTTGTCGCCAATGTAGTTGTTCGCCGTTGCGCCAAGTAAGTTTTCTGTCTTTTGTGCTTTTCATTCATTAACTATAATGATTCTGTTTTGTGTATAGAATTCATGTGTAGTAAAATGTGGGTTTCGGTAATTATACTCGACGGGGGACTGTCACTGTATTTCTTGAAATTAGCTAGTTTGGTAATTCAGTGGATCATGTAAAACAAATGACGTGGAAACTGCGTCATAAGAGGATGGCTGATGGCACATAAACAAAAAAATACGGTTATGACATACTATATTAAGGACGTATACCTTCTCTTGATAATGTATGTCCGGACTACGGTATATGTACTTATTGGAACACGTCACTTTAGGTAATTTAGTGGACACGGCAAGTTACAATTGGTTAGTTTGGTGTTTGTGCTTTTTGTCAAATGGATTAATTTGATAATTGGATGACGTTATTGTCGCTCCAAAAAAAATATGCCTCATAAGCAAGAGCACAGTTGTGACATGATCAGATATTCAAATTATACCATTAGACAATATTAGATCAGTTTAACGAAAGTATAGTTGTGGTTAATTATGCATTGTCAGACCCGGTGTTAGTACCTTTTGGACTAAGGTAGTTTAGTGGACAGTGGTAAAACTAGAATGTAAAAAGTTACGAGATGCAAGCTAGCGTAAAGAAGTGGTTAGTTTGGTATTCGTACTTCTTTAAAATGGACTAATTTGGTAATTTAGTAATGAGTTTACCATGTCATAAAAACTGCCGCGTAAGCAAGTAATGGTCATGACGCTATCAAGCTACCATGTTACGCTATTTTAAGAAGTATTAGAGTAGGGCACTATTGAGTATAATTACCAACACGTACCATTAACCTTGTATGTTGTAATCATATGACATCATCCCAAAGTTACTGAGTTGATATGTTTATATCTCGTTATTCCAGAATCCTTGATATTTCTGCGGAACAGCTTCGTAAAAACTTTGAAAAGGAGGCTTCGGAAGCGACGAAGCACCCTTCGCGGTATGCAAGGAATATACTCGAGTATTCCTGTTTCAGAGCTCTTGCTCAATCTACACAAGTTAATGGTTATATGGAGGACAAAAGGTTTCGGAGATTGACGTTTGATATGATGATTGGTTGGGAGGTTCCAGATGCTGCGAGTCAGCCTTCTGTAGATGTATGTTCTTTTGTTACACTGGTATAGTAATATGATATATATGAATAGTTTAAAAGGAATTTGGTACTAGCTCAATACTTGGCTAGATAGTTGCATTGGTTGGTTGGCATCTTGATGATAAATATCAAGTTGTCTTGACCCTTATGAATGGCATAACAAGCAATTTGATACACTAATATTGCACAATATCTATGATTCAAGTTGTCCTTGTGTGCCTATGCTGCACATCAAGATTTTTAATTCTTTTTTCTATCCATCGTGTGTCAATATGTATATCTGAGTGACTGAATATTAGGGTGCTTTAGTAACGTTGAAAACTGTATCTGGTAAAATTCTTCTGGTGTGAACTGTGAGGAAAAAATCTAATGACTAACTCAAATAAACTTGTGATCCTCATAGTTATTGTTGCGAGTAGCAGAATCTGCTATGTATGGGGGTCATGTCTTCCTATGTACATCAGAAGGTGTACTAACCCCAGCCATGGTTGACCAATAAGTTGAAAGGCATCGGTGGAATGGTCTATTAGATCATCTTTGATTGCCTTAACGCTTAGAAGCTAGAAAAAGTAGTTGTGTATAAAACCACTAAATAAGGCTACCAAAAAGCTTGATACATGCAGTCCAAGATATAAGACTCCTGTGTCTAGTCAAAGTGAAGGTTGCTCTTTCGTGGCGTACTTGTAATCATGCCTTTAGATTATACTTGTTTTAGATCTTATTCATTCATAGTTACGGTAGCGTCACCTTTACTTGAATGCATGATATGAATCAAGTGCTTTCCTGACGAGATTTTGGCTTGTTGCTTTATTTTTTTTTTTGCAGATAGACGAGGATGCATCAGTGGGGTTAGAGGCCTTCTCCCGAATAGCCCCAGCAGTGCCTATTATAGCAAATGTAATAGTCACTAACTACATATTTGAGTTTCTTACTGCATCCACCGGAGGCCGGCTTCAGTTTTCTACATATGACAAGTACCTTACTGGATTAGAAAGGTACTCTCAACTCTTATATTTTGGTTCTCTGCTCCTGCATTGTCACGAGGGATGTTAATACGGCAATGCTTATGTTTCAGTTCCATGGTAGTCTTTTGTAGTATTTATATGCCATAGCTCTATTAGTGGTAACTGGCGGGTTTGGTCACATATTAAAACCGGTTCAGATCAAGTGGTACGAGTTAGGTTGGGCTCACATGCAACAAATCTTTTGTGTTTTTTTTCCTAGCTTTACCAATATTTAGTGTTTTAAAAAACGATTACAAAAATAATATTAATCTACTTTTTTTTTTTCTAAAAACAATCTAGAAAGTTTTATACATTTGGATACACTTGGAGCAACTCCCAGCCCATTTGGTCAGCTTGATACTTTTCATTTTGGCTGATTAAGTTAAGTTTACCCGTTTAATCTATTACCGATAAAACTATAACCCATTTGATCCATTTATCCTAAACAAATGGTTGAAATGCTACCTCTTCTGGAATCCTATAATTAGTACCACATATGTGGATCATTAGTGTCAAATAACTGCATCTGTCCATATATGGGATATATCATAGTTATCGACTTCTTAGATATATTTGATGCAGTTGACCAAATTCTAATTTATCCAGGGCTGTTAAAAAGATAAAATCTCAATCAGAGTCGACTCTCCTTCAATCCCAACGATCTGCAAGAGGGGAAAGGGTTCTGGAATTGGATGGTACTGTCACCACACAACCAGTTCTTCAACATTTAGGCATCTCAACTTGGCCTGGTAGGTCAAAATAGCCAGCCTTCACAGCTGAATATTCTCGAATTATAAATGGCACTTATAGTATTATCTGATATAGTCGAAGTTCTTATATGTGTTCATGCACGTTTTTATGATTTCAGGTCGGTTAACTCTGACTGATCATGCTTTGTACTTTGAAGCTCTCAAAGTTGTGTCATATGATACTCCCACAGTTTATGAGTTGGCAGATGACTTGAAGCAGGTTGTCAAGGCTGAGTTGACGGGCCCATGGGGAACACGACTTTTTGACAAGGCCGTTTTGTACAAGTCAAGTACCTCGTAAGTTGGCATATGTTATTGCTCGTGTTTATCCTTTTAATTTGATATGACATATTTAAAGGCAGCATATCTAGTGATGTTTGGTCATTGGAACTTTTGTCACTTGAGGATTGTTAATCAAGTTGCTAGATGGGTGGTCAAAAACTCATAATGGCTTCGGGTTGGAATAAGTCATTGTTAGCCCGTTTAGGCTGGGTTGGGATGTTCAGGAAACACTTCTGGTTCAAGTTAATTTTTTTAGTGAATAATCAATGTGTTAGTTATGCAACAATATATTTCTTTTCTCGCAAGACAGATTCACTCACCAATTATATATCTAATGCCAAACATATATTTGGATCGAGACTTGAACCCACATCCTCTTGGTTGATGGGCAACCCAGGTGCTGCTAGGCCATATATAATAGTCTAAATCATCGAGGAAATTGATTGTGGAAGTTCTATTTATTAAAAGATTAGACGTTTGGGCAAAGTTTAACATGTTCCTCATTTAGCTCCTTTTTTTCATCCGACACATTTGAGATTTTGAGTCATTTGACAACAACCACCCAGATCATCTTTTTTTTTAGTACATGGATTGAAATGACTTCTGTGTTTTTCAAGAAGTTCTTTAAAACTGGTTTCGGGTTCCAATGTAGATCAGAACCAGTTATTATGGAGCTTCCGGAGCTGAAAGGGCATGCTAGGCGTGACTACTGGCTAGCCATTGTGCGAGAAATCTTGTATGCTCACAGATTTATACGCAAGTTCCAGCTTACTGGAGTTGCACGTGATGAAGCATTGCTAAAAGCAATCTTTGGCATTATAAGAATACAAGCTCTCAACCAAATGAGTTCCACACTTCCACTGTGCTATGAGACGGGTCTTATGTACAATGCTTGCGATCAACTGCCAGGTGGTGATAGGATATTGGAAGCAATTGCTACCATGTTAACTTCAAAAGAGCCAGAAAGAAATAGATCTGGTTATGGAATGTATTCAGTATCAGCTACCAGTGTGGCTTCTGGTCTAGGGTTTGTCCTTGGTACAAGTTCTAATATGGCTAATCAGTCGTCAATCACTGTCGGTGAGATCAAGGTTGGCGAGATGACCTCTTTAGAGAAAGCTGTAGATGAATCTAGAAGCAATTTTAAAATGGTTGCAGATGCACAAGCAACAGTTGATGGAGCTAAAGTGGAAGGCCTTGACACCAACTTAGCCGTGCTAAAGGTGTAAATAACTCGTACCTTTTTTTTTTATAGTTTCTTTGTTATTTATATCTTTTGATTAGTTTGTGTTCTGCAAATATGATCTTTTTTGTGAATCTTCCGATTTGGGTTGTGTTATCCTTAAAAGGGTCAATTCACGAAGTTTATCGGAAGGGGAACAATAATGGGTCAAACGCGTTTGAAAGTCACTTAAAGTCCGCTTTCCATGTTACAGCCTCCTAAACTATTATTATTTGAAGATTCAGATTAACACTGTAACAGTATTCTTCGAATTTATTATCAGTGCATTAGTATCGTATAAAAACTAAAAAAATGGACAAAAAATCACTGCGGGTCAACTCAACTTTACTGCTTTGACATGTACAAAATTTATCCGTTTTAGGCTTTTAGCCTATTTACCTATCACAGTTTGAACATTTTTTCCACCACCATGAGGTAAAGCTCTAAATAGGAAAGACGACTGCAGCGAGTGTACTAATTGATTATGTTTCACCTGCTCTTTGGTATTTGATTTTTTGTTCAGATTTAATAGTAGCTCTCACTAAGTTGCGAGTGGAATATTCCATGGCGTCCATCATTTTGAGAATTGATTGTTCCTTATTTCAGGAGTTGACTTTCCCTTTAATCGACCTTGGCAATTATCTTCTCAAACTATTCAATTGGGAGGAGCCTTCAAAGTCTGTTGCATTCTGTTTGATATTTGGATACATCATTTACCGGTGAGTTTTACTTCATAATCTATTTCCATTGGTGGCAAAATGGATTTGGATAACGAGTCAATATACCTTTGGCTCAAGAAGGTAACATTTGTAATATGGGCAGGCTTGACGTTATACACTTCTTGTCGGTAGTTTAGAAAGTTCTACTAATAAATTATGTTGCGACTATGATTGCAAAAGATAACTAATTAAGAATTGATGTTTGTTTTCTATCTGTAGTGGTTTGTTGTTGCTGAGATCTGTTTTACATTTACAATTTTGTAACAGTTGTTGGTTATATGACCTTTGATTATACCAATTTTTCTTGTGCAGGGGTTGGCTTTCTTATGTCTTTGCATTGCTACTCATCTTTATTGCAAGTAGTACGATGCTTACGCGCTATACTAGTGGAGGGCAACGTATTGATGAACTAAAGGTGATGGTGCCTCCACCAATGAACAAAATGGAGCAGCTTTTAGCGGTTCAGAATGCAATTTCTCAGGCTGAAGAGTTAGTCCAAGAGGGAAATGTTGTTCTTCTAAAGATACGTGGCCTTCTGTTGTCCATTTTTCCACAGGTAACCTTTGATTCAATATTTTAGTCCTTAATATGGATTTGAACTCCTAGTGAACTATAAAAAATATCTTTGTGTGCAGGAGCTTCCTCTTAATTAGCCTGCCAGTAGCTTTGTTGCAAACTAACGTTGTACTTGATAAAATTCACTGAGAGCACAAAAGTTTGATGCAAAATAAATATTGGAAATTGCTCTGAATAGGACATTATTTTACTTGTTAGAGATGACAGTGATTATTTCGAGACAGAGTAAAAGTACAATGGTTTAGTTTTTTATTAAAATGTAGGGGGAAAGAAGATTGCGGATGGATGAAGTCTGATATTGATAAATTGGAGGAGAGGAATATCCATGTTTTCTAAAATACAGAATTAGGG
This sequence comes from Glebionis coronaria, assembly GCA_025667525.1. Taxonomy (NCBI): domain Eukaryota; kingdom Viridiplantae; phylum Streptophyta; class Magnoliopsida; order Asterales; family Asteraceae; genus Glebionis; species Glebionis coronaria. The sequence continues at coordinate 149,626,282 of CM046876.1, forward strand.
AGTAAAATTTCCAGAAATCATGATTGTTCTATTGAAAAATATAATTAAATAGAGCATACTTTTTTGCCTAGTTAGAGAAAGATAAAGAGGCAGAATGTAGATGTTATATGTGTCTTCCTTTTCCACTTGTTAAGTTGGGTGCGTAAACTATTTACAGAACTTATTGTGGTTTTGAGTGATAAATTGCCGAACCATTATAGTGGATCTTCTGTTACAAACTGACTGTTATGCTTAAAAAGTGAAACAATCGAACTCTGAGAAAACAGTGATCCTTGAGAAATAGGATTATGATTGTTTATCTTGAATTTTCGTTTCCGGTATTAATCCTAGTGGTTATGTTTATCTTTGCAACACAAAAATCATAACATAGCGTCTCCTGTATGTGTGCAGGCAAGTAATAGATTTGTGGCTGCACTTGTGGGTTTGGCTTTGTTTGTGGCAATTACGCCCTTCAAGTATGTGGTGCTGATTACTTTTTTGGAAGAATTCACAAAATACTCGCCAATGAGAAGAGCAGAGACAGAAAGATGGATTAGGAGATTGAGAGAGTGGTGGTTTAGCATACCGGCAGCTCCAGTTATACTCGGAAGAACTCAAGAAGACAAGAAGAAAAAGTAATGTATTTACCTTTCAGCATCTAATTGTGTATGTACATAAACCATAAATTTGTTCCGAAATGAATTTGAGTTGTGGGTATAGTATAAATGTGTTTGCCAATCTTTGTACTTCCAAATTTTTGCTTAGAAAAGTCTTGGGGGTGTGGAATTGTTTATTTTATGGCTATGCTTTTACTCTTTTACTTATTTTTAAGTACTTATTAGTAACGAAAAGTCATAAGTACTTGCCACTTGTTAGTAACGGAAACTATACATTTTAGAAAATAGAGTTTCTAGTTAAATATGTGGGTAGACAAGGAACGGAAATTTCTATTATTTGTACAAAATTGCTTTAAAATAAGCCTAATATTGAGTATGTGTGAAACAAGTAAAACCCCAGACTTCCCAATTTTAGCTTTGAAATTTATAATGATTTGTCCTGCGAGTCATCAAGTAAAAGAGTAGTTTGGCACATCGCGCATAGTAAAATTGATGAAGGGGTACATGGATTCATTGCAAAGCCAACCATCATAACACATGTTAACTATAAGTTCTAAGTTTCAAAAGGCGCTAGAATAGGAACTAAGTTGATGTTTCATCAGCATATACATATTGTAGATACATTCAAGGGATATCCTTAGCTAGACTGATCGACTTGCTGCAAGGCAACTTATTTCAGACTTTCAAGCATTTGCTTGAATTGTTTTTCCATTTGCTCCTTCATTTGAAGTCGTGCTACTTCAACTCGTGATTTGACTTCGGCTTCTATTGTAGCTTTGATTTTTAATTCACTCTCGGCTTCATTGCCATCAGGAGCTAAAGTGTTGCAGGGAGGTTCTTTGGTAGATGATGGCGAATTATTTTGGTTAAACGTGTTCTCTGCTTCTGGACTACACCCAGCCCTGTTTCCCTTCTTCTTTTCTGGAACACATATTACCTCAGCCCACGTACGTGGATCAAATGGATCATCAGAGGGTTGACCGGAATCATCAGCGGTCTCATATTCTGATACAAATTTTTCTTTGATTTTCTTGTAGTTGTTGAATGCCACTTTTTCTGCCTTTGAATCATGCCATTCGCCTTTTCCTTTTTGTCTCTTATGCACATTTTCAATAATCTCAATTGGAGATGGCCTGTTTCCCGGTTCAACCTCCTACACAAATTAGTGAATATACACATAAGAACCGAATAATTTTGTTTCATGGACGTAACCTAGTCAGATATGGTGGTGCTGTTGGTCCTCCAAAGAACAGACCCTGATCTCAGCTGCCCGTAGTGGCATGACCGTGGACGGGATGGGAATGGTCCTTGCAAGAAGATTGGCCGGTATAGCCCCCTCCGAAACGGTATCTCTGTCCACATGACTAGGTCTCTGTCGCAAGAAAAATACATTCTTTTCGTTAACTTGTCTTGTCAAACATAAAATCGAATAAACGTTAAACACAAACCTCTAATGTAGTCACACGCTGGACCAACTGCTTCACAGTATCCTCTAGAGTAGCGACATGCTGCAACAACTGCTGATATGTAGGGGCAGTGTCGGACGTTGATATTGTGGCCTGGTTGACACCGTAAGAAGTGGACTCCGTGGTTGCAGTATGACAATCCTCTCTATACGTAGCGGTGGTATCCAAAGTTGGCATCCTGCAGCCATCGACGCCATCTAAAGCTGAGGGTACATGATCTAGATTACATATGTCTTGCACCTGAGATGAAGGTGGTGGCGATGGGCTGCGTGCTTTCTTTTGTGGCCTACTTGGGGAAGGACTCCGAGCTTTCTTATTCTTCACCGGTCGTTGTCTTTGATCATCGACACCTGCAAAATACTTGGCAGAAGCCTTCCACCATTCAGTCTGCCTCTCAGCGTCTGTCGGTGTTAGCGTCCGCAACGGAGGACGTCTCTCCTGCAGATTAAAAGGCGCAAATTTACATAAACTAACAAAGGATGTCATTAAGATACCTGTAATAATGAAGCAATTTCCATACATCAACAACAAGAAAGTTCAGACATTTCTCCCACGAAAACGAACGGGTCTTCTTCCAACTAATGGCTCTAGGAATCAAACCCACGTCCTGCTGGAAATTAGATAGGGCAAAAGGGAAGGCCTCTAATATCCATATCTATGATATCAAATACATCAAATATTAACCAATTTTATTATTATAAAAATAGCGATCACTAGAATAACAAACAAAGAACATTACCTTAAAAGCCCAAATAAAACCAATTAACGTGTACTTGATCAGCTTGCCTTGTGGGCGGGGAGCTGCATGAGAATCATGACGCTGAGTTATTGCCTTCGACAACTGTGGAAAGGTAAACTGCCAAACATACGAACCCCACGGAAACAAGTTCCATGAATCCAAATCCTCCACCAACATAAGCAACTCATCACGGACATTGTTTATAGGTTGGCGACCCAAAAATCCCATCTGTAACAGCATTAAAAGACAAATACGGACTGCGTCATGGTCATCCATAGGGACACTTGGGTGAATATTATCAAAAACGTTCACAATGTCCGACAACTTTACCAACTGACCGGAAGGTATATCAGGGAACATTCTATCCTTGAATGGGTTGTTGGACATTCCGGCAACCCATGGTAAAATTTGTGAATCGCTGCCAAACCGTAAGCCGGTGACTAGACAAAACTCCTCTCGGCTAAAACGAATCTTGTGACCTTTGATGTCAAACCACATCTCATCAGGTGTGGGTGGGTCATGAAACACCTGAGTCTGGAGTATAAGATGAGTTAACATTGGGTCTCCACCTGTATGCTGGACATCCAACCATGAACCAAAACAGGTGGTCCTAAACAAAGCCAGCTGATTCTTAGTCAACCGACCCAATATTTGGGTGGCAACAACTATTTTGCCCCTATATGTCAACTTTGCCTCGTAATACCGGTCACAATCCTGTTTATAAAGATTAAAACAGTAAAATTACAAACAAACAAAAAACCTAATCAAACATTGCAAAAATATCAGGGTTTACTGGGCAATACAAGAACTGGTCTCCTGAAAAGGAGGGCTTTACCTGGTTTGAGTCTGTGTGGCGGTGAGTTCAAACCCCGTGGATTAGTCGACCAATGTGCCAGAAATCATGATTACCAAAAAAAAACAGGAACTGGTCTACAAGGTGTATAGAAGCATTATAGATAGTTTCACAAGGTTTGCTAAAAACAATTCAAGAAACTCAGATTATGAAGATTATTAACCACTATGTATACATATCTAGAGTGTACCTATGCAGCAATAATAGACAAAACATAGATCACACACACAAAATGGTCCAAAAGATTCGGGATGTATGAATATGTCATTTGAACCTTTAAGAATCTATAATTACATATGTGTGACATTTAAGCACCGAGAAGAATTATTCACTTGATATGGAGTTGCATCTGTTATGGTTTGAGGTTTGGACTTTGGAGATCGAGAACTTGGGCAGAACACTTACTTTTCTTCCTGGAAATATATGCACGATTCGTGGGTATTTGGAAAAAAAAAAACACACGAGTTCTTTTAGCAATTTGTCATGAAGTTTTAGTAGGTATAGAGACTATACTACTTTGACCAATTCTCCGTGACATACCACTTATTTGATGACAAATATAAGAGAATACATAAAGGTGTTACGCAGTGTTTCAGACCAACTATAAATACCTAAGAGCATCTGCCAAAGCTTTTTTGGAATGCATGAATATTCCAAACTGTCTGCTTTCCTGATATAAGGCTAATATAATTAAGGTCCATTTAAAATGCCGCTATTTGTGTACATGTTGTTCATGATTAATACGTAATAAGATAGATATTTAAATGCCCTGACCCGTACCAAATTTTATTTGTTAACCAATTCAGTAATCCACCCAGGTTACCCGGTATACCATTTAGCCACCTCAACTTAGCAAGAAATATGCATAAATTTCGATTGTGTGCTAGTTATTAAATGAATTCTGGCAGATTGAAAAAGTAGATCGAAAGCACTATGTCACGGAGTTAATTTACAATGTCCGTGTGGCACTTAGCGACTCGGATTCAAGGACTAAGTAAGCCAAAAAGTATGGAAGAGTTTAGCTACGAACACTTGCAGACTTTCTTTAAAGACTTCTTATATTATTTTGGGGTTTCTTGGATACAAGATTCGTTGGTTACAAATGAGGGGTATAGCCTTATTTATACTAGAGGCCCCTGAAAGTTCTAATAGAGTATCTAAGATATTTTTACATATGGTAATATCTACTAGTTTCTAGATTTCCTAGATTAGTCCTTACAAGTATCTAAGATATTTTAGACAAAATATCCTAGATATTCATAAGTCTAAGATTTCTAGATCAATCCGGAATCGGAGGTGTGTCGATATTGTCCTTGGATTGGGGCTGCCATGATTTGCTTCGTAAACTATCTAGCTTTTTCAATTTCAGACATTTTTATTTTTTAAAGTCATCCCCTTTGCTTTACATTTAGTTGAGGGCAATAGTTTTCTCCATCTTTCAAATATCATACAATGATGCCTATCTATATCACGTAAATATTAAATTCTTATAAGATACTTGTCGAACAGTTTGATGAAAAAAAGGGTCCTCCTTCATGGATGCATGGAGCAGCTTCTTAAGGAAAAAACGCATACCCAATGCAGATAGAAGTAGTGACATCAGCATTTCACTTTATGATGCATTATAGATGCTTAAATATTTTCAGTGAAGTGACCCAAGTCAACAGCTAAACATGTGACTTGAATCCAAATTAAAATGGGAGTTTTGTCTTTCTATTGTTATAGCTAGTATCCACTTTTAGTTAGCTGAGTACCTCTATTGTTAGCATTAATATAAGTTATCATGATGTAAGGAAGTGTGCAGAAAATGAAAACGAATACTATTTTCCCTCGATATTTTCTATGCGTTTAAAGAGTTAAATGATACATTCCACCGATATTCTTAACAAAAGCTAAAACAATATGGGCATACGATATAACTAACTATGGTTTAACAAAACGCAAGTGTAAATAAGAAACCAAGATGTAGATAAGCGACTGTAACAAAGTTTTAAAAACGAGAAAATGATCTCAGTGAAATTCAAACACATATACAACAGCAAATATCATGAGTACGAACCTTTTGCTGGGATTGTTGATCATTTGAAACATTATGTTCAATAGTCTCTGATTTGAGTAATTCTCCATGTTCATACCATCTTGTATATAAGCTTTGGAACCCCCAATTGAGAAGGTGCAATTTAACAGTTTGTCTATCTAGAAACTTCGATAGCGCACACTGGCTACAAGGACACTTAATTGTCCCGTTGGTCACAAACTGTGGATGGTTATATGCAAATTTCAGGAACCCTTTGACCCCATTTTCAAATTCCTGAGTAACTGAACCACCAATGGGATTTACTCGGCGTTCCATCCAACCCCGATCAACTGACATGATTCTGGATCATAAATAAAGGTGATCATCATTTTACAACTGATCTATGAAAACTTATGACAAAATGAATCGAACGCTAACTTTTAAGGGGGTGTTTGGATTAGCTTATTCACTTGGCTTATGGGCTTACTTGAATTAATAAAAGCTGATAAGCTCATTTTTAGGGCTTTTGAACTCAAATAAGGTATAAGCTAATGTTGATAAGCTCATAAGCACTAAAAAGTGAGCTTATCAGCATTTTCAAATTCAGATAAGCCCTTAAGTAAGAAGACTCGTAAGAAACCATTCAAGGGTGGCCTAGTTGTCAAAAGGGGTTGTGAATATCACTCTAAAAATATGTGAGGTCTCAAGTTCAATTCCTGTTATGTGCAAACAAGTTGAAGTGGCCGCGCCAACCTCTGAAAAAGAAGGGCTAGCTAAAAGGTGGAAACCCATGGTTACCAAAAAAGAAAAAAGACGGGCGTCTTAGTAGTAAAAGGCTTGTGACTATTATCATCATTAGAATGTGAGAGGTCTCTAGTTCAAGTCAAAACATGAATTAGTCGGCTAAAAAGTCCGAAACCATGATTACCAAGTTTGGATTATTTAGGTTAATTTCATTCATGGGTATTAATAAAAAACTATGAAAACCTAGAGGAAAACAAGGACAAAATTAACAAATTCTTAATAGTAATGTTGGAAGTAGTATAATCTACACAGCTATGAAATGCACTTCCTAAAACCATTTGGGCATTATTTTCACATTATATATATATATATATATAAAAAGAATTGCAAACCTTAAAGTGAAGCTGATGATTTATAGATGAAATAATAAAAAACAAAAAGATCCTGATTTTGAATATATTTTTCTTTTACCAGCGCATCAAACGGAGTTGCAAGGAGTGTTGTTGATCAGCTATCATTGAATGAAATCAAAACTTACCCACTTTTATTATCACTTTTATCTGTGTAAGTGTGTAATCTATTTCTGGCAACGGTTTTTTTTTTTAAGAAAATAATTAAATAGTAGTTTTTTTATACTTCCTAAAAAAACAGTTTAAAAAAATTATCACATTTTCAGTTTTAGATCACTCACTTTTGTAGAAAGACAGTTTTATCTTTAATCAATTAATTTAAAACATTTTTAAAGTTTGTAATTATGATTTTAACTAAGGGTAATATAGTAATATCGATCTAAACTTTCTATCTATTTTTAAAAGTTTTTAGAAGTAAACAATTAATTTGGGATAACCCAAAAAGAAAATATGGACTATAATTTTGAGACGGAGGTAGTACAAATTTTTTTTTTACTTAATAGTTATTTATTTTAAACAAGTATTTCTTAAATAAAAAACTGATTCATATAACTTTTAAAATTATTAAGAATTGTTAAAACTATAAATTATTAATATATTTTCTAAAATTATTTATATAACTTTCAACCACATTATAATTTATTTAAATATGTATTTTTAAGTTTTAAGTCTTTTTAAGTTTTAAGTCGTTTTACATCTTAATTTTACAGTAAATATTTAATATATCAAATATTTTTATAAAAAAAAATACAGCTTATAACTCATATTAACAACTTTTTAGTAAACAACTCATGTTAACAGTTTTTTTTAGTAAACAGCTTACAACTTACAGTTAACTGCTTACACCTTACAGTTAACCGCTTACATCTAGTTTTGCAAAACATAGCCTAAAGGTGAAAACTATTCTAATCTTAGTGTAACATTTTGAAACTATATGCTTGATGTAGCCGATTTGGGTTGGTTTAGCCGATTTTTATTTGATTTAATCGATTTTTTCATAATTGAATTGGTTGTTTCTTGTCCTATTTGATAGATTCTTATTCGATTGATCGATATGTTGATCGATCTTTTCACCGTACCAATTTAATATGCCCAAATTAGTGAAAATTTGGACGGTTAATTTCCGCCTAGACGTTATGGGTCGCCTAGACCATTTTTGCAACGGTGCTTTTTAGTGAAATTTAAACTCATTACTTGCGGGATTGGGTATCATTGTTATTGTTGTACATATATTTTTTTTTAATTCATAGTTTCTTACCTTTCTAACTGATTAATCTAAGAAGTTTGAAACTATCATCACTCAAACTCAGTATTTATATTTCGACTTTTTACCAACAACTAGTACAGAATTACGGTTTAACATATTTTGTGTATTGTAATTCCATTATAATTCGGATTGACCAAGTTACAAAACTTCAACTCTTCGAGTTAGATTGCCATCTTATTTTACATAATCCATTTAGTACATTATCTAAATTGATTGATGAGTTAAACATGTTAAAAAGGTTAATCAAGTTAGATAAGTTAGCATTTTGACTTTTTTTAATCCATCTAACACGTAAAACATGTGGCTACTTTTCGGAAATTCGGCATTCAATAGTAACATTTGAATCATCTGGTCAGTTCAATTTTAGACAGACAAATTACTGTGAAACTTTTTTTTTGTTTTAGCTAGACCAAAGTTTGGTTTCTTACCCTACAAGGCTACAAGAGAGTACCACAAATAAGTTCTCACTTCTCAGCATAATTCGTGTTTGGGTTTGGTTGGTTATTAAGTGCTTATCTCACTTATTTCTACATGTATATAAATACTTACAAGGGTAAATTACACCGCTAGTCCCTGTAAACACCTCCGTTTACCCGTAGTATAATTTTTTTGATAAAAACATTATACTTGCCTGATTGACGCATGTGAGTATGTTCTGTTTTGGATATTACTAATTTACCAAGTAAAGTTCTACTGTTTCCGTATTCAGATGAAAACAGTACTACTTCTAGTGCTGCGTGATCTAACACATACACACCATTGAGAAGTTCAGAACTAATATTCTATTTATGTGATTCGGGTCAGATGAAGAAATATAGAAGAACGAGTCACACAACCAGCAGAAAACATAAAATGAATTATGCAATCAACAGTAAATTATAGGTAGTCAGTCTTTCAAATCTCTGGAATAACAGTTCAATACAGAAAAAGGATCACCATTCTGTTCGGTCACACTGAAAGTTGATAAATACAATAACATTGTTTTTTCAAGGAAACGTTGAATTTAGAGCAAGGTGTAGTATGTGTACTATAGTTAATGAAAAATGATGATGGTTTGATAGCAAAAGGATTTCATGAACTGGCCACCCACGAAACAAGTTCCACAGCAACTTAACCTAAGTTGCCTGTATACCCAACCAAACACTACCCTAAAACTGTTATCTACAGTACCAAAAACCAACATTCTCAAATGGCTTGCATTTTCAGAAACAAAACGGATACCAGTGATCATTCTCAAAAGTAATTTACAGACAATCAAAAGACAATTGCTTCAAGCCTTAAACAGCTTACCTGTGCACAAACAAGCTTAACAAATTCTAGAAATTGAACAAATATGTTGCATCAACTCAACATAAACTTGATTAGTTCAATTACTAAACAAAAAATAACCAATTAGCTTTGATTCCACATTACCATCCATCGTTAGCTAATAACCTAAATTCGTCAGAATATATAACATAATTGAATACTAAACTAAACACAAACAAACATAAAAGTGCAACTCAAGGACAAATTAATACTAGAAAATATCACCATTCTATTTCATAACCATATGATCAAATCCCTAATTCCAACTAAACCAAACAACAAAACAAGAAGTTTCGTTTGAAGCTTAACCTAAACTACTTCCAAAACCCAACCCCTAACAATAAACTTAAGCCTTCTTTGGAGTCTTCTTTGGTGATGGCTTGGTCTTCTCGCCCTCGGTGACAGCAGATTTCTTAGGCAAAAGGACAGGGTTAATGTTTGGCAACACTCCACCAGCAGCAATCGTAACACCAGCAAGCAGTTTCCCCAATTCTTCATCATTCCTGACCGCCAAAAGCAAATGCCTTGGGTTAATCCTTGTCTTCTTGTTGTCTCTTGCAGCATTTCCAGCCAATTCCAAAACCTCGGCAGCAAGGTATTCGAGGACAGCAGCGAGATAAATAGGAGCACCAGAACCAGTCCTCTGAGCGTATCTTCCTTTCTTCAAAAACCTTCCAATCCTTCCAACTGGAAACTGAAGCCCTGATTTCACTGATTTCGTAACCGACTTCTTTCGCTCTCCAGCTCCCTTTCTTCCTCCCTTTGTCTTTCCAGATTCCATTCCTTTTTAAAAAAAAATTGGGATTTGAAAATGAATTTGAATTTGAATTTGGTTTTGAGATTTGAATGAGTTTGGTGAAAAATTAGAGGGAGGGAGTGGGGTTTATATAGGGGATTGGGAATTTAACAGGTTGGCGATCCGTGTGGTGTGTTTTCATTTTGGCCGATGGATGGTTAGAATAAAGATGAAAGGGTCATCGGATGGTTGATAGCTATGACATGCTGGCGATTTGTGTGGGTTGTGTATGACAATTTTTTTGTAAACAAAATGGACCAACTTTTTTTTTTTTATTAATTGTGTACCACTCCGAAGTAGAATGTGCTTTATGTTATCACGATAATTTTTTCCTTAAATAATATAATCATTTGTCGCGCTTAAAAGGCAAGGGTACGGTTGGCCGATGTTTGTCGCCCAATTTATTGGCGTGACTTTTTTTTCGGCACATTGCATCAGGCTTGGCGTCATACCGGCTCCCGCCATACTCTTCAGTCAGGCAAAACTCGCGTTTTTTTTCTTTTTATTTTAAATTGAAACTAGCCGTTAGGGCTTTAAATGTAACGGTCATATTTTTTAAAAAATTCCTACATTTTTAAATTTTGACCCTTAAGTCTCTATAAAAATTTCAATATCGTCTCTTTTTTTTATATCACTCTCAATATATTTTATAAACTCTCATTTTCTTATTTTCTTCACAAAAATAATCCAAACACCCCTCAATGAATCGGTAACATGCTTAACGACCCTTCAAACCAAATGTCGGAATCGTCTTCGAACCGCGGTTCTTCCTCAAATCTGAATCCTAACTTCAACCAAATGTCATACTATCCAAACTTTAACCCGTATGCTCACCCCGACGCTCAAATGATGTATAATGAATTTCACTTCCAACAACAATTTGCCCAAATGTCTCAACAATCACAACTCGGCGGCTCAAACCCACCATCCGAACAACAATTGAACCCCGAAGAAGAAGAGGAGCCACAACCGACGCCAACATCCAAAAAAAAACCAAGAAAGAAAAAAAAGCCAAGAAAACCCAAGAACCCGAACCCGAAGGTGCGAGTTATCGAAATTATTGGACCCAGGTCGAAGAATTGCTTTTGGAAAAGTGTTACATCCAAATATTCGAGGATCCAAAATTTGGTGCGGGTCAAAAGAATGATACTTTTGGTACAAGGTTCTAGCCGCCTACAACACGCAAGCCACGAAGTTGAAGTACAAGAAACGAACCAAGAACATGTTGACCGGAAAATGGACTCCGTTGAATCGGCTTTCGATTAAGTTTAATAACATTTATGATGAATTAGCCGCGACAAGCGGGGAGGACAACGAGGGGTTTTTAACTCGGGTCAAAATCGCGTTTAAAAACACGACGGGTTTGGATTTTAAGCACAAAACTGCTTGGAATTTTTTGAAAGACAAAATACAAGTGGAAAAATCCCGACTCGACCTAAGCAAGACGAAATCGTCTACGCCCCACTCCTGAAGACACTCCCGAAATGTCCGGACCCGACGCGGTGTCGCGTCCAGAAGACTTACATCGGGTTTCAAAGAGTCAACATTCAACCAACTCGACCGCGTTCGCTAGTTCCGGTTCAAACCTGGAAATGTTTAAAACAATGATGAAACAACAATACGAGTTGGATCGTAAGGCAAAAATGGATATCATCGAGGCCGAGACAAAGACTCGAATGGAACTAATGACGTCTCAACAATTCGAGTCGCATATGAGGGTGCTACAAATCGACACGACCAACATGTCACCAATTGACGCAAGAATTGTTGAAATGAAGAAATAAATGATTCGGGCTCGTTATGTCTAATTTTTTTTAGTTCGTGTGTTTTTTTTTAATTTCCTAGTTTTTTAATTTCGTGTAATTTTTTTATGTAATATTTTTTTTATGAATAAAATGTCTTTTTATTTACTAGTATATATACTTAATTTAAGTTTTGTCAAAAAAAAAAGGTTATGACACTATTTTTTTATGGCCCACTGTTATCCCATATTTTGTGATGACATAGTATTTTTGTGTCATAACTTACGTGTCAGGTATGACACCACTTTTATTTACCACATCACACATGTACCCAGTGCTCTAAAGAGTTGAGAATTTTTATGTAATAAATTTGTTCATGAAGATTTCTTTTATCACGTAATTTTTTGATCAAGAAACTAAACATTTACGTGAGAAATATTTTTATCCGCATCTTTGTGAATTGGTATCGAACAAATAGATTGCTACTTTGTAATCATAAGATTATTAACAAGCAATATTAAATTTGTTTTCACTGAAAAATAAAAGGAAAATCACAAAAATACCCAATTTTTCAACCCTTCTTCACAAAATACCCATTTCTTCATCAAAAAGCCAAAATACCCAAAAAAATCGCAAAAACGAACAATCTTGCGAAATAGATAAAAAAATCGAAAATTTTAGATATTTTGAAATAATATCTATAATTTTTTATTTTTATTGAAAAAATCTAAAAATTTTGATATTTTTAAAAAATCCAAAATTTTAGATATTTTGAAGAAATATCTATAATTTTCGATTTTTCTTGAAAAAATCAAAATTTTTTGATATTTTTAAAAATTCAAAAATCGATTTTTTTTGATATTTTTTAAAAAACGAGCAAGATTCTAATATGAATAACCATTTAAGCAACTAATAAAAACTATCAAGCTTTCGTAATAAACGTTTCTTATACGATCTTTAACCCAATTCAGTTTTAGTTTTCAAACCATAAAAATGCAATCATACAGTTGCATAGGTAAATATTAGGTCCACTTGAGTTTGAAGATACATATTATCAATTAAATGTAACCATTAGTCAACCAAAAGTCAAGCACACCATTTTCTCAGTATACTTTTATAATTTTTATTTTTTTTTGAAAGGTACTTTTACAATTGACTATAACAAATATTTGTAAGTTCTTATATACAGAAAAATATGCCACTTTTTTTCTTCGTTTGGTGGTTTCCTCGAAAACCGAGGGCAATCCCACAACCAGTGAGTTGTGGGGAGTCAATAACAAGCAAAAAACACAATACTCCAGTAATTCAATAAGCAGATAATAAGCTCAATGAAAATCAGCACATCAGTAACTTTGTGTGTGTTGTCCGATATATCCCCAGACTTTATGTCTTGTCCAAGATATTGTCAGAGGAAGACTACAGTGTTGTCCAATATCGGACAACAATATGGAGTAGGATCTCAGACAGGATGCACAGACAGAAAAAATCGAAAATTTTCGAAATTTCAGATTAAAATATCGAAAAGTTTCGATATTTTTATCCAAAATATCTAAAAATTTCGATTTTTTTATCTATTTCGCAAGATTGTTCATTTTTGTGATTTTTTTGGGTATTTTGGTTTTTTGATGAAAAAAACTGGGTATTTTGTGAAGAAAGGTTAAAAAATTGGGTATTTTTGTGATTTTCCCAAAAATAAATACTCATAAGTAGTGATGTAATGTTAGCATTAGGTAAATGTAATACATGTTGGATTTTAGAATATTCGTTAACCATTAACTACGAGTACGCAGCAAATGGATCTAATATAATATTTAAATTAACACATAATAAAATAATAAATACTAACCTTTTAGTTTAATTGATTTTTTTTAACGGCAGTTTGGTGCAGCGGAGTATCTTGCGTGCCACCGAGGCATCAAGTCTCTCAACCCGAGTTCGAATCATCTCACGAAAAGAATATCAACCCCCATGCTAACCATCTAGTTTCCCTTTAAGGGGCTTCAAGGCATTGCGATGGGATTCAAACCCGGCTGTCAATTCTGGGAAAATCCCCCATATGGGAATGACAGGAGTCGAACCCCTGACCTTCCCCACATGGAGACTATAACCAAATGCATCCATCCAACTGAGCTAGACTTCATTTGCAACCTTTTAGTTTAATTGATTAAATCAATTAAATAGGTCTTGATCTTGAAACTTAACGGTAAAATAACCGTGTCTAAAGGTTGCTCACACACACGTCAAATGAGCACGTTACGATGCTAGTAGTTGCTTCACGATAACTAACAACAAATGTTTTTGATTCTTGTTCAATACCAATTCGAATACTATAACAGTATATGTTCGAATAGTCTTGCAAGTAAAATGAAATGAATAACAATGAATAAAAAAACCCTTTTGGCTCTTGTCTCTGCCGAAGCCTTTTCTGTTTCTTTTTGTGTATCCCCACAATTGAATGAACATCTCACTTTATATATGAAATGCTTCTGCCATCAATTTTTTGACTTAGGATGACAGAAACAAATAAGCCATAATATTACAATATATTATTTCCTTTCAACCTCAAATAAAATAAACTAAAAATATAGCTTATTTATTTATATTAGTCATTGTTAAGAAACAAGTAATAGGGTCAAACTAAAACAATCAAATATCTTTATATTTTATTTTGTCTTATCCCATTAAAAGTTTAACCGGTTGACAAGCACCTATTCACTTTTAATTCATTCGGGTTTTATACGAAATATCAAGTCTCAACTTGTTATTTAAATGTCTTATGTTAGTTATAGCGTCTAACGGCCACCAACGATCGTATAAATATATATCGTGAAACATATTATATATTTAACAAATACAAACGAGTTATATATATTAAATATATAATAAACATATTTTTCGTGTTTAAGTGTGTGCCCCCGATAGGCTCACTCATTTCCGATGGCTAAACGATCGCATACTCTGACAGCTCCCACTTGTGAGCGTTTTAGAATAATTTGTCTACAATAAAATATCTAGCAACACTTTATTGTAATAAGAAATGACTGAGGTATAGTTTCAAGAAGAATATCTCAAAAGTATTTGATGGTATATGATTCTTAAGCTTATTAGTAATCATCCCTTTGTTTCTAGTACCGTTAAACCATGGATATGGATCCTAACTCATTCCATATAGTTTAACTTTATTTCTCGTGATTAAATTAATTTACATAGTCCAAATGTAATCAAGAATCATCTTGATCACCCTTTGGGTACGGCCATACAATTATCCAATTAATTATGGAGAGGATCCAGTGGTACTTGACTGCACTATATCAAGTGGAGAAACAAATTCTATATTGACTGCAAGTGTCTGTGGATGCTGCTGCACAACACTTCCAACTATAGCCTTTATAACTAACTCTTGCTATCTAGCGTTTAACATATAATCAAGAAGCGATATTCACACATTGACAACTTGTTTGCATCTCAAGTCTAAGGACGACTTAATCATAATTTTCGAAAATTTACTCATGACAAAGATCCAAAAGTAATATTTGAAAGTTCGGGGTGTCCATTACGCATCCCTTATGAATTACATATGAGTTTGGTGGGAACCGTCCATTATATTCAAAGAATATAACCAACACTCATATTTGTCTTGATGTAGACAATTTTTTCATATTACGAACCGACAATGGACATGTTTAGAATAATCAAATATCCAAGAATTTAAACATACAAATATAGGACAACAATAATTATATGAATGATAACAAACATCAAATATCTTTATTCATCAGAAAATAATAATTGTCTTACAATCCCAAATTATCCAAATACTGAAATAACATAGATTACATGAGACTATCAATATTATGTGAGAGCGTTGAATGCTTTTTAAGGTCTAAAGCCTTAGTAAAGGGGTCAGCTAAGTTGTCATCTGTGTGAACTTTGTCCAGTGTAATATCACCCCGTTCAATCACTTCTTGGAGGTAGTGAACTTTAGCACGATAATGTTTCGTACCCTTAGTGATTTCTGGTTCATTAGCTATAGTAATGGCTCCGGTATTGTCACAATACATCTTCATAGGTTCATTATTTGTGGGAACAACACCAAGCCCAAAAATAAACTTCCTAATCCAAACTGCTTCTTTAGCAGCCTCTGAAGCGGCTATATACTCAGCCTCTGTAGATGAGATAGCATGGATGGTCTACTTTGTACTTTTCCAGCTAACAACACCTCCGTTCAATATGAAAGCATATCCAGTATGAGACTTCGTGTCATCAGCATTCGTTAGATTTCCAGCATCAGTGTAGCAAGCAACCCTGAGCTCTCGTTTCATATCTCCTCCATAAACAAGAAACATGTCTTTGGTATGCCTAAGATACCTTAGAATGTTCTTAACAGCAGTCCCGTGAGAATCACCAGGATTCTGCTGAAATCGGCTTGTCATGTTCTGTGAGAACGCAACATCTGGTCTAGTGCATCTAACAACATACATGATTGATCCTACTGTCGAAGCATAAGGAACTCTCTGCATGCGTTTTACCTCAGCAGGGGTAGATGATCCTTGAGTCTTAGATAATTTTGAATCAGTTTGCATCGGAATAAAGCCACGTTTGGAATTATCCATGTTATACTTCTTCAAAATTTTATCTATGTAAGCACTTTGACATAAACCAATTAACCGTCTTGATCTATCTCGATAGATCTTGATTCCAAGAATATATGCAACATCTCCAATATCTTTCATAGCAAAACACTTTCCAAGGTAAGCTTTTACACTTTGCAACGTTGGAATGTCTCTTCCCATAAGTAATATGTCATCAACATATAAGATTAGGGAAACTACATTACTCCCACTAGCTTTGATATACACATGGCTCATCGGGATTATGAGTGAAACCAAAGTTCTTGATTTCATCATCAAATCTCTTATTCTATTGCCTTGATGCTTGCTTAAGTTCATAAATGGATCTTTGAAGCTTGCATACACGGTTTGGATATTTAGGATTGACAAAACCTTCAGGTTGCTTCATATAGACTTCTTCGTAAAGATGTCCACTAAGGAAAGCGGTTTTGACATCCATTTGCCAAATCTCATAGTCATAGAACGCTGCTATGGCTAAGAGAATCCTTATAGCTTTGATATCTGCAACCGGAGAGAAGGTTTCTTCATAATCAACCCCGAAGGTTTGAGTGAAGCCCCTCACTACACATCAAGCTTTAAAGGTGTGTACATTGCCATCCATGTCGGTCTTCTTCTTGTATAACCACTTGCCGCTAACGGTTATAAAGTTAGGAGGAAGGTCAACTAAGATCCATACATCATTGTCTTTCATGGATTGCATCTCCACATTCATAGCATCCAACCATTTTTCAGATTCAGGGTCTGCTAATGTAGCTTTGTAGTTAGTAGGTTCACCGTGATCCCCTAACTCATGTTCCTTGATGACGTATAGTCCCCAAACGGGTCATGAACCCGGCCCACGGGTACTACCCGCATCTGTCCCATCACGAATGGGTTGGATTAATGTCGAGCTTATGGGCTTGAATGAACAGTGGTCGTATAAGATGTGTGCGGCCCACGGCCCGACACAGCCGGTACAGGGTTAGACAGAATCACAATCTTATTAGGGATTGGGATTTACCTCAAAGTATAGGATATACACTCACCATAATTAAAAGATAACAACCAAACTAATTATGGTGATTATCTTGTGCTTGGGGCCGAAGTATCAGTGACAGCCCACTAGGGTTTTCACTGCCTATATAAGGAACCCCCAAGGGTTCCACAAAGGAATCACATTCTCTTTACTCTCAACCTACAGCCGATTATCTAACCCTAAACCGATTACTTACTCTCACGCCGGAGTCTAATCGTGGGATACGTTCCCAGGGTAAGCTTAACGCGTGTTGTTTTAGTGTGCAGGATCTCAGCAAGACATTCACTTGGTGAAAGAGGCGAAGCCCAACCTACCCGAATTAAGCCTAATCCGGGTCAAGCAAGGATCATCCAACTTTTGTATCAACAAGTTGGCTCCATCCGTGGGACCCAAACACTAAACTAAACTCAATCTTAATCTCAATCTCTCCTAATGACGAAGGGACACCCTCAAGGAAACCCGAGGAACACGAATCCTGGGAATCGGAAGTCCGCGGGTGATGGGATATTCATCTCCACCCAGCCCTCTGGTGGCCAAGCAGGCGGACCGAATAATCGAACATCTTTTAGTCTATTGGTGGGGCAGGCACGTCCGATAATACCCCATGACCAATAATCACCCTGGGTAATCCTGATTCGGGGGCTGCGCCAAAGGCCCCTACCAAGGAGACGCAGAGGCCACAAGTGGTCGAGACATAATTGGAAGTTGGTTCACTCGGCGACGAGGACCTCGAGCGTGTTCTCACGCAGAACTTTGACAGAAACGTCCCGGGCATCTCGTCAAGGCTAAACCTGGGAAGGAACCTCCAAACCAGGCTTAACTTTGGCAGTCCCGCGCCTGGTACTTCCCCTCGAACTCGGAAGAGGAAAAGGAGGGTGCGAACCCAGGAACAACCTCCCCTTGAGGAAACCCCTCAGCCTCGGAACGTATTCGAGCGCATAGGGGATCACATCATGCAGGAATTTCAACAAGCCCATGAGGATGGGGATAGGTTCGACGACTCTACTGGATGCCCGGTGTTGGAAACCCCCGTGAATAATCGTCACACTAGTGTGTGGGATAGGGTGAACTCTGGTGGGAAGAAAGCTCCCAACTCTTCCCACATAAGTGGTCATCATATCCAACCGAGAAGTGGGGCACCGCCTCCCCCTCATGACCCTTCGAGGTCTGATTCGGATGACAATCCTCCCAGACATCGCCGACCTAGGTATTCCCCCCACCACCATCGGACGATGAGGGATACTACGATGATTCCTACTATCGCGATGAAGAGGAGGAAGATCTTTCCCGTCCATGGTGCGACGACAGAGAGGACGCATTCACTCTTCGCATACGGAACTACTCTGAGGAAAAGAAGCGTCGTATGCCGGCATGCGTTAAAACCTATGATGGGTCTGGTGATCCGGACGATCCCCTAAAAATATTTGATACGCAGGCAAAAATCGAACGATGGCCAATGCCTATATGGTGCCAGATGTTTAATTCGACCTTGATAGGCAATGCCCGTGATTGGTTTGAAAATCTCCCTCGCCGAAGTATTGACAGCTTCGGCGAGCTACGCACCGCATTCAAAAACAATTATACTCAGCGAAAGAAGAATAATAGGGATCCGGTCTCGTTAGCAACCGTCAAGCAAAGGCCCGAAGAGTCTACGGAAGACTTCACGTAACGTTTTAATGACGAGTGCACGCGCACAAAAACGTGCCCAGAGCTCCTTAAAATTTCTGATTACATGCATGCCATAACGGATAAGGAGTTAATTAGGCGTCTCAATGACAAACGACCGGAGAGGTACGACGACCTCATGGAAAGGGTCAAAAACTTTGTAGAAGGAGAGACCGCGGTAGCTGTGGCGTACCCTACAAAGGGGAATCATAACTATCGATCGAACGACCAGCCCAAGAGGCAATCAGGTGGGCAAAGCACCCACGGCAATGGGAGGAACTCGGATTACAAGAGCCAGAGTAAGGGAGGGCGGATAGATGATAAATTCACCCCTCTAAAGATGACTTACCGAGATATCTTGTTGACGGAAGGGGGAACCTTCTCAAGGCCTCCCCCAATGACAACTCCAGTTGACCGCCGTCAAGGAAATCGCTTCTGCGAATTCCACAATGACAAGGGTCACGGCACGGAAGAGTGCATCCAGTTCAAGAAGCACATAGAGTCGTTGATTAAATCAGGCAAACTCAAACACTTGGTCAAGGATTGGAAGGATGGGAAGGATAACAAAAAGTATGACAAGAAGGACTCCTAAAAGGACAAGCCTTCAACCATATATATGATCCAATCATGGCAGCGCCGCACAAAGCAGAAAGTTAGTCAAAAAATTTCACGCGACAGAGAGATCTCGTTCCCTCCTATCACGGCGAGCAACGTAGCTGATGCACCTCTCACGATTGAGGTAAGCATTAGAACCCACAACGTTCGTCGCATGTATGTGGATGGAGGATCATCGGCGGAAGTACTCTACAAACATTGCTTCGTACAGCTACGACCAGAGATTAAAAGCCAATTAGTGCCAGCGACGTCGCCGCTCATTGGCTTTAGTGGAGACAATATCTGGCCAATAGGACAAATGCGTCTACTCGTAACCATTGGAGATAAAGAGCATTCCACAACGGCGTGGATGAACTTCATGGTGATACGTTCACACTCTCCGTACAATGGTATTATTGGAAGACCATGCATCCTAGCCATACGGGCAGTCCCGTCCACGGCACACGACATGATCAAATTCCCAGTTGAAGGGGGAATTTTCACTATCTATAATTCGATCGCACCGGCATCCGAGTGCCACGCTGTGACAACACCAGTTCAGCTAGTTCCCATAAAGGAAGGATCACCACCCCCCAATTGGAAGGTGGTAATCCACCCCGACTACCCGGAACAAGAGGTAGCCACAGGGGGAACGCTATCAGAAAAAGGAAAGAAGGCCATGTGCTCTCTCCTAAAGGCAAACCTCGATATATTCGCATGGGAGCCAATACATATGACGGGCGTGCCGCGTTTGATAGCAGAACATAAGCTTCAAATCCGCCCGGGGTATCCCCTTGTTAAGCAAAAGAAGCATGGTCAAGCACCAGAACGCAGCCAGGTAATACTGGACGAGGTACGGAAACTGGTGGGCGCAGGAATTATGTGTGAGGTCTATTACCATGAATGGTTATCTAATCCGGTCATTGTCAAGAAACATGACGGAAGCTGGCGCATGTGTGTGTACTTTACAGACTTGAACAAAGCTTGTCCGCAAGACTGCTATCCGTTACCAGAAATCGATTGGAAGGTGGAATCCTTATGCGGATACCCTTTTAAATGTTTTTTAGACGCATACAAAGGATACCATCAGATCCAGATGACAGAGGAAGACGAGGAGAAGACGGCGTTCCACACAAGTCAGGGCGTGTATTGTTACACAAAGATGTCGTTCGGACTAAAGAACACCGGCGCCACATATCAACGACTTGTTGATAAAGCCTTCGACTCGCAGATAGGCCGTAACCTTGAGGTCTACGTTGAGGACTTGGTCATTAAGAGCCATACGGAGGAAGCGCTCCTCCGTGATATCCAGGAGACGTTCGACACGTTGAGGAAAATCAACATGAAACTGAATCCAAAAAAGTGCACGTTTGGAGCAACCTAAGGAATGTTCCTTGGGTATATGATTAATCCAAACGGCATCAAACCTTGTCCAGAGAAGACGGACGTCGTGATACAGCTACCATCCCCTCGGACACTCAAGGAGGTGCAATCACTGAATGGAAAGCTGGTCGGGCTTAGTAGGTTCTTGTCGAAGTCTGCGGAGAAGTCAATTCCTTTATTTAAAACACTCAAGAAGTTCTTAAAGAAAGGAGACTTTCGCTAGACAAAAGAGGCAGAGGAAGCCTTTGGGCAGCTCAAACAACATCTCGCGGCTCTTCCCATGCTAGTTGCACCCCGACCTAAGGATGAGCTAATTATGTATGTGTCCCCTACGTACGGAGCAATCAACGCAGTCCTTATGACTGACCGGGATTCAGTCCAGACTCCGGTTTACTTCATAAGTAGAGCATTGCAAGGGCCGGAGTTGAATTATTCATCAATGGAGAAATTGGTTTTGTCATTGGTTTACACCACGAAAAGGCTGCGCCGGTACTTCCAGGCGCACCCAATTGTGGTTATCATCGATAAGCCAATAAAATAGATTATCTCTAAATCAGACGTAGCCGGGAGATTGCAGAAGTGGAGCGTCCTTCTAGGAGAACATAACATCTCTTATAGACCAAGGACAGCCGTCAAGGGCCAAAATTTGGCAGATTTCCTAATTGAGAAACCTGAGGAGGGCGAGCCAATGGTGCAAAAAGAAGAAATTCCAACGGAACCATGGGTTTTGTTTACTGATGGATCTTCTTGCACGGACGGATCAGGAGCCGTCCTCATTCTCACGAATCCGGAAGGAATGGAATTTACCTACGCCTTGCGCTTTGAGTTCACAGCCACGAATAATGAGGCAGAATATGAAACATTGATCGCGGGTTTAAAAATCGCTGCTAGGATGGGAGTCCGCAACCTTGAAGCCTATGTGGACTCACGGCTTGTCGCGAATCACATCCTAGGAGGGTACGTAGCTAAGGAAGATAACATGATCCAATATTTGGAGAAAATCAAGTCACTCATCGCCAGTTTTGGAAAGTTCTCCATCAAGCAGGTACCAAGAGGCGAGAACAAGAAGGCGGATGCCCTTAGCAAGATCGCGTCTACAAGCTTTGCCCATCTATCCAAACAGGTGTTGGTTGAAATACTCAAGGAAAAGTCCATTACAGGGGGAGAAATAGCGACCATAGTTGAAGAAGAGGGGCCTACATGGATGACCCCGATCATCGACTACCTAACTGATGAGACCCTTCCCGAGGACGAAAAGGCGACGCCACGTGTCAAAAGGAAGTCGCAACATTTCGAACTCCGATATGGTGTTCTATACAAGCGTTCCTTCCTACAGTCGTGGCTGCGATGCGTCGGGCCGCGCCAGGCTAGCTATGTGATTAGTGAGATACATGAAGGGTCGTGCGACATGCACGCAAGCCCCAGATCAGTAGTGGCACGAGCTCTACGCACAAGTTACTATTGGTCGACCATGCATCAGGACGCGCGAGACATGATTCTTAAATGCAGCGATTGCCAAGTACATAGGCCAGTACCGCGACATCCACAACAAGAAATAACACCTATCACATCCCCGTGGCCATTCTACAAGTGGGGGATGGATATCGCAGGCCCTTTTCATGTTGCCGCAGGGGGCGTTAAGTTCTTGATTGTAGCTATGGACTATTTCACTCGATGGATAGAAGTTAAGGCGGTCAAAACGATTACGAGCAAATAGGTAAAAAAGATTGTTTGGGAAAATATTGTGTGCTGCTTTGGTTTGCCAGGCGAGATCATCTCGAATAACGGAATGCAGTTCGCGGATAATCCATTCAAGGATTGGTGCGCGGCGTAGAACATCAAATGGCATTTCACATCAGTTAAACACCCACAGACTAATGGTCTCATGGAGCGGTAAAATAGAAGCCTAGGTGAGGGTATAAAAGCACACTTAGATGAAAGAAGCGCCAAGTGGGTAGATGAACTACCGCATGTCCTATGGGCACACAGGACGATGATTAAAACAGCCAATGGGGACACTCCATTCGCGCTGCCCTATGGAACCGAGGCTGTTATCCCAGCAGAAATTGGGATGTCAACAATCCGCACGGCGGAGGTTAACGTCGTCACAAACGATGAGCAACTCTGAGTCAATCTAGACTTGTTAGAGGAGAAACGAGAGATAGCAGACATCAATGAGGCTAAGGCACGCATGAAAGCTTATTACGATTCCAAAGTCAAGGGTGTTTCCTTTCGACCAGGGGATTTTGTCTATCGTGCCAACGAGGC
Source organism: Glebionis coronaria (assembly GCA_025667525.1). NCBI lineage: Eukaryota > Viridiplantae > Streptophyta > Magnoliopsida > Asterales > Asteraceae > Glebionis > Glebionis coronaria. The sequence continues at coordinate 149,649,776 of CM046876.1, forward strand.
AAGTCGCGCAGAGAGCACGGGGAGACTTGGTCCATAGTGGGAAGGGTCGTATGAGGCCACAGAAGCTTTAGGGCTAGGTGCGTACAAGTTGCGTGATATGGATGGCCGTGACTTGGATCGTACATGGAATTTGCAACCTTAAAAGATGCTACCTCTAAAGGGCTACGGTCTCCGCATGGACACTTTGCTGTGGTCAGCTTCAATGAAGATCCGTGTATTTTTTTGTTTTCATGCTTTCTAGGTTCTATTTGTTTTAGGATTTTAATTCTGTCAAAAAATCGTAACCGTTCTAATAAAATGCCGTGGTGCCTAGCTAGCTCCATGGTCTGTTCTTGTGCAAATTATTGTCTTATGTTTTTTAGAATTATTTGCTATTTTCTAGTATGTTATTACTTGTTCATATGCATACATTCAACCGTACATGTACTATTCGCTCCCAGGCGGGGTAAGAGGATTAAGTGAACTTAATAATTCAACTTGTCGCATAAGAGGGATGCAACCCCAGTGACGCGGATCATGTATCCTTAGTAGACACCTTATTTACAAGACGTTGTAATAAGTTTCCACATGTCGTGCTTACGTAGTGCCGGACATGATAAAGACACACGGTGCACGTCTAGTAAATTATAGACTTGGTTTTATTCTTAATCAGTCGTGACACGTCATGCAAACAAATACACGATATCTAAGGAATATAAACAAGTTTCAATATAAACACAAAAGTTGTCGTGCACACCACGGACGTATGTTTTAATAAATATTCTAAAGAGTTTACACATGGGATTACAGATAAAAGCCGTGTACATACACGGACGAATAAATAAAAAGTCGTGCAAATGTTTACAACAGTTAAACTAACAAGGAGGCAGGAACTCCCTTACTTCTCTCTTGCCTTCGGCTATCAAAGCACGGAGGGCTTCACCATGCGCGTCCTTTCCACTCTGTGCCTTGGCTAGGTTGGTTTCCAACGCCTCAGCTAATAGCCCCTCACCCTTCACGACCTTCAGACTGGCATCATATATTGGCAGTGTAAGCTGGATTGGGTTCAGGGTTAGCTTCGGCATGATATCCTCGTTGGAGGCATCCTTTAGAGCTTCAAGGTCATCCAAGAAGGGGTACTCCATATCTCCCAGCGCGGCCATAGACGCAGTCATCTTTGCTTCCGCCTCAGGGTTATGGTAGGCATGCGTAGTGATATCTTCCTTCTTGCTTATTAATTCCGCAGCCATGGTCAACCCTTCATGCCTGTCGCGGTCAATACCATCTGACACGACATCAGCAAAGGCCTGCACAAACTGTGGTGCCTCCATCACTCTTGTCACAGCCAGACGTGTCCATTGGCCCACCATCCACCTACGACCAGCAATGGCTGTAAGCAGTGGGGGCACAACACTTCAGCGCAGTCTGTGGCCAACACACTCAGCTCACGCTCCACCTTGCCCATAGCCTCAGACGTTCGCTCCTCCAAAGCCACCCGCTTCTTGGTAAACTCTTCCTTCAATGCCTCATGCTCCTCTGCAAGGGCGAATGCTTGGTCGGCGGCGGATTTGGTCGAAGCTTCGGCTGCGGCTACCTATGAAAACAATTAGGGTTAATACATGGGTGAGAAAGACAAGGGTGTTGCACAAACATTTGACATAAACATATAAGGATACGTACCTTGCCGTTGGCGCTCTCGAGGAGAGCTTCCAGCTCAGCGATGCTTTCATCACGGGCATTGGCGTGGCTGGTTTGTTCTTTTATTGTCGCCTCAGCCACGACCAAATCTGCCTGCAGGGAGGCAATTGTCTTCTCATGCTTTTCCACCATCTCTTCCCCGCTGACAATCCTCCTATCAGCACGGCGTACATGGGCTAAGGACTCCTCCAAACGGCGCCGTAAGGCTGCACCAAGTGTTATTTGGTGCGCCGTTGCTACATCATATTGTTCGAGAAGAACTCCATGGTTGAGTTCATCTAGGTCTTGCGCCAGCACGAGAGGAGTCAAGTGGTCCATGAACTCTTTACACTCAGACTCGGCCTCTAGCCTTGTCAGGCTGGACAAGTTCCATACCGGGCGAAGGCTGGTGTCCGGACCCTCGGACCGAGGCTCCTCTGCGTGAGTGGGGGGAGGAGACGGGGGCACTGCGGATATCATGGGGGAGGGTTCTCTCTCAACTTCCTTCACCTGCGCTACTGTCGATGGATCCACCTGTTATTTACACAAACACTTGTAAGTTTTTGTGGTATCATGGAGAAAGCACTTATGATGGAATATATAAAAAAAGGGTACTTACGTCGCATCTGTCATCGGTTCTGTGATGATGGGAGCTACGACGCTCACTAGTGTCGCCTTCCATACATGTGTATCTACTTGCGGCGGGGGGTTGTCCTGCGGCAGCGTGGTGCTACTCCCTTCTTGGAATTGGGGGTGGTCTTCCCTCAGCCTCTTGGGAGGCGCATTAAATTCCCCCGCCTCGACATCTATCTCTTTTAACACCTTCCTGGTGGACTTGCGCTTCTTGGAAGTAGGTTTTGGCTGCTTGGAGCCTCCGACCCCCTGCGTCACTTCCTCCTCTCTTTCATCCTCATCATCAACCATGCGGTTGATGGACGAATATGTTGGTTGTTCTTCACCTTGGATGGAGGTGGCATTCTCCAGTAGCAACTCACCACCATCTTCGTTGGTGAAGTCCAGCGGCGACTTCTGGATAACTGGTTCCTGCTCATCAGACCGCGGTTCAGGTTTTTCTTCCAGCGCGATAGTCATGCCGACAGTAGCAACAAGTAATGGGGGCTCGCCCTCTTTCAGGGGTCGAGATCCCTCCGGAACCTTGCTTGGATCCCCCTGGCATAGTAGCCCAAACAACTTCATCTCTGCGAACATAAGCAAACATATGTGTTAGTATGATTACAAGAATTATTGTCACATTTCTATGCATATACATATATAAGGAATACCTACCCTGTCTACGCTCGGTCAGAAAGAATGGATATCTATCCTCCCTCCCAAAATAATTGCGGCTGATCCCTATTAAGCAGAGAAAATGCTTCGGCGGACCCCTATGGAAATCAGTGTGATGGGTATCTAATGTTTTCACGTCCTGGCTGCTATAATCCTTGGATGAGGGTGGATAGTCAAAACGTACTTTGGTTTTCAGAACAAATGTGGTAGGGAACACCTTGGCATCTACGAAAAAATAATGATCGTACCACTTCCTAAGGGAATCTAGGGGTTTCCTATAACACATGGGGGCGGTTGTGGATCATTTTTTAAACGACAGCCATCCATTTACCATTTGGGGGACGTAGAAAACCATAAATAAATTCACGGTGGGGGATACCTCACACGCGTGGCAGGTAACTTCAAATTGGTTAACCTTGCACGCTCCTATAAAGTGAAGTTGGGATATATGGAAGTCATAATATGTTAGAATATCTACAAGGAACTTAGATAGGGGGATGCGATAGTTTACCGAGTCAAATAGGCGTGTGTACACGCCTATTTTTTCCAGCAGGAGCGTCCGTGATAGCTTCGCCGTCACCTGGATAGGTGGGGTTTACGCTCTCAAGGATGTAATACTCAGACAAGAAGTCCATGTATTTCTCAGCGGACATCACGTTCAACACGTCCGTGATAATAGGGTTATCTTTCACCATGATTTATAAGAATGAGTAGAGAGGCACGGTGATCTAACCTGATACGATGGATTTCCGTGGAAAATAAGGAGAAGGAAGGAAGGAAAGTGTAGGTATAACAATGGTGGAAATGGAGTTGTTAAACTGTGTGTTTACACAGTTACACGCACCAACTCTTTTATAGGGTTTCCTTGAGTTACGAGGTGCTATGGATGTTTGCCACGTGTAAACCACTACACCCATCTAACGGATGGGATTTCTGACACTTCTGAAACGTCAGAGGGACCCACGGGTCACCTCTTGACAGTTTTACGTGGCTCAAGAGTGGGCTTGTCTGGTGCACTTTTGCAGACAAAACATCTGACTCATGACTACCATTAATGCATTCATTAATGTTGTCCCGGCTGGCCTTTTTTGGAGTACGGCTATGTTTGTGATAGCGATATATAGAGGACATTGATTAGTCTAGAGGTTACGCTATGGCTGTAACAACTAGACTGGGGGGACATGATAGCGTATAGTCCCCAACCGGGTTATGAACCTGGCCCACGGGTACTACTCGCATCCGGCCCATCACGAATGGGTTGGTTTAATGTCGTTCGAGCTTATGGGCTTGAATGAACGGTGGTCGTATAAGATGTGTGCTGCCTACGGCCCGACACAACCGGTACAGGGATAGACAAAATCACAATCTTATTAGGATTAGGATTTACCTCAAAGTATAGGATATACACTCACCATAATTATAAGATAACAATCAAACTAATTATGGTGATTATCTTGTGCTTGGGGTCGAAGTATCAGTGGCAGCCCAATAAGGTTTCACTACCTATATAAGGAACCCCCAAGGGTTTCACAAAGGTATCACATTCTCTTTACTCTCAAACTACAGACGATTATCTAACCCTAAACCGATTACTTACTCTCACGTTGGAGTCTAATCGTGGGATACGTTCCCACGGTAAGCTTAATGCGTGTTGTTTTAGTGTGCAGGATCTCAGCAAGACATTCACTTGGTGCAAGAGCCGGAGCCCAGCCTACTCGAACTAAGCCTAATTCGGGTCAAGCAAGGATCATCCAACTTTTGTATCAACATTCCTCAACGTCAATGTATAAACACATACGGTCAGGAGCACGGCTTGTCCTTGTAGACTTTCGAATGGGAGCAATATCACTTATAGGTTCATCAATTTCTTGATCATCCTCTTCATGATCGCTAGTGTTTTCAAAAGGATGTATATCTTCATCTTGAATTACTTCAAGATCTTCTAAACTCCCACTTGCTTCTTGATTCATAAGATTGCTCTCTAGGAATTCAGCATTACGAGCAATAATAACTTTGTTCTCGGGTGGGTAATAGAAGGAGTAACCCATCGTTTCCTTTAGGTATCCTACAAGGATACACTTAACCGATCTGGGTTCAAGTTTGTTAGGTTTATTAAGCGTGTCACGCTTAACAAGAGCCTCACATCCCCAGACCTTTAAGTAATACAACTTAGGGGCTTGCCTATGCCATACTTCGTATGGAGTCTTTTCAACCTTCTTAGTTGGAACCATATTGAGAATGCGTGTAGCAGACTGAAGAGCATAATCCCAAAAGGACTTTGGAAGAGTTGTTTCAGCCATCATGGAGCGAACCATATATAGTAAGGTTCTATTTCTCCTCTCAGACACACCATTGTGTTGTGGTGTATATGGAGGAGTTCTATGGGCAATAATCTCATGTTCCTTTAGATGATCCAAAAACTCATAACTCATTAATTCACCTCCACGATCCGAACGTAGTGCCTTTATGGTTTTACCGAGTTGATTTTCTACTTCCTTTTGAAACACCTTAAATGTTTCAAACACTTAATGTTTATGCTTTAGCAAGTAAACATAACCATAACGACTATAGTCGTCAGTGAAAGTGACGAAGTAGCTTGCACCTTGTCTTGACATGGTTCTAAATGGGCCACATAAATCGGTGTTTATAAGTCCAAGTAGATCTTTAGCCCTCTCCACTATATGTGAATAAGGTTTACGTGCCATCTTACCAGATAAACATGAAACACACTTGTCAAAGGAATCATCATCGTTTGACTTAAGAAATCCATCAATTTGTAATTGCTTAATGCGCTTTTTGTTTATGTGGCCAAGGTGACAATGCCATAAGAGTGTAGAGTCCAAGTTAGACTTGGCCCTTTTGTTACTTACAACATAAATAGTACTACCGTTTGCATTAGAATCACACATATCAATTTTATATATACCATCACGAGGAATAGTACGAAATAAAACATATTTTCTTTAGAAACTGAAATTATTGCATAACGGAAAACTGAAACAATCCATCTAGAAATAGAAGGTGCGTAATGACAATTATTCAAAATGACTACTAGCCCACTAGGGAGAAATAATTGAAAAACACCAATGGCTTCGACAGCTGCACGATGACCATTGCCCACGTACAGGTTCAAAGCTCCTGGCTTCAGCTTCCTACTTATCCTTAGTCCCTGAGTAGTATTACAGATATGAGTACCACAACCAGTGTCATAAACCTAGGATTTATTAGGAAAAGTAAAGAGTTCTATAGTGAAGATACCTGAAGTGCTAGCTCCTTGAGATAACTATTTCTTCTTCCGTAACTCAGCGAGATACTATGGACAGTTTCTCTTCCAATGACCAATGTCACCTCATTGGTGACAAGTGGCGTCCATAGTAGGATTATCTCTCTTTGTTGGAGGGGGAATCTTGGCTCTAAGAGTAAAGTTTTCTACTTTCTCCCCTTTGCCTTGATTCTTACCCTTCGTAGCATTAGTCGATTTAGCCTTATTAGGCTTTTGGATCCTTCCTGCCCTAATAACATTGATGGTATTAGCAGTAGCAGGTGCAACTTTCTTTGGTAACGTTTTCTCATGTAGCTTTAGCATGGCATGTAACTCATTTATCGTCTTCCCCAGGCTATGCATATTGTAATCTTGCACGAACTTGTCATATTCCTTGTTGAGTGAGACCAAAATCGGGCTGACTCCAAGTTTAAGTGACATGGGATGACCGAGACGTTCCAAATTCTCTATGTAGCCCTTCATCTTTAAGACATAGGATCTCACAGATTGACCTTCCTCATGTCTACACGCGTGAAAGGCACATGCAACATCAAGGAGTTCTTGATCAACTTGTTCAGTGAACATACTTTTCAACTCCTCTAGCATTGACCATGCGCCATGACCTTCCAGAGTTCTCTAAAGTTCATGGGCATAGTCATAAGCATCAAACCAGCAATTTCCCTGGACCTTTTAAGCCAAATGATACGTTCATCTGGCTGTGGTTCAAGGCCCTGGTGGCCAGGAGGGAGAAATGGGAGATCAAGAATAGGTTGCTCAAGGTACTTAACCAAGTCGTCAGTTTTGAGCTCTATCCTAAGAGCACGATACAAATCAACAAAGTTACTTTCAGACAACTTCATCCTCTCAAGGAATGACTTAACAACCGAACTGTTTAAGCAAGAAGTAGAATTATTCATCTACAAAATAAAAGTTCAACGATTAGTATTTTCGATAATTGCATTCTCAAAATAATTAACTACCCAATTAATCATTATGAGACTAAGATCCTTGCTTGCACTCCCACTTAATATTAGAGGTCTGACCATCTAATAATGAGTAGGGCAAGAGGTAAGCGCCGAGCGTTAATTACATTACAAGTGAAACTCTTAGATTTTATAAGACGATTCATGAAGTTTATTGTTGTAGATTGTTTGAATGGGATGTTCTCACAACTCTTTCGAGTACCAATGAACATCTCAAACAAACTTGTTCTACATGTAATAAAATCATGAGTATGTGATAGTTGTAAATTCACACTCGTTTAGGAAAACGAGGTAATTAGGGTAAGTATTAAACTAGTGGTTTAGGAAAACCAAGTGTAAATGACCTAAAGGAGAGTTCGTTCTCAAGGAGGCTTGGTATATTGTGTTAAGAAGTGATTAAATATTTGAGATTATGATTATGAAGAAAGAAAAGAGAAAAGGACGACGGTTACGATTAAGATTAAACTAAGACGAAAGTCGTGCACGTAAAACCGTAAAATATGACGAAATTTAAAAGTTATCCTAAAAATTCCTAGAAAATTGCAATAAATCCTAAAAAATATAATTAGAGTTTACAAAAAATCAAAAATCACTAAAACCTTTTATTTAATTAAATATTAATTTTTTAATGCTAATTAAAGCCCAAAAAGTCAAATTAATTAACAAAAAGCCCAAAATGAGATTTTTCAACTTGTAAACCTCTAAAATAACTTAATTAAACTAAAAACTATTTTTGAAAATTTAAAATAATTAAAACTATTTAACAAATGATTAAAAACTATTAAAATATTAAAATAATAGTAAAAATTAATTAAATGACAAGAAAATTAATCTAAAACTTTTAAAATTCCTAACTTAATGTATTTAACCTAGGAAAAATGAAAAACTTGCAAAAATATTTAAAACTAATTTTAATAATAAAATAATATTAAAATAATATTAAAAATCCAAAATTTATAAAAAATTCTAAAAACTTGCAAACTAGTTTATTGTAACCTAATTTAAACAAAAATGAACTTGAAATGACCAAATTACCCCTAATGGGCCAAATAGTAAAACAGTCCCTTAATGGGCTAAATTAAGGCCCAATAAGAAAAAGTTCACAAAAATGGCCCAAAACTTCCATTTAAGCTTAAAATTCAATTTTAAACACAAAATTTCAAAGGCCCAAAAGCTGAAAGTGAGTTTATCACAACTTATTTCAAAGCAGCTTATTCTTAATTAGCTTTTTGGCCCATTAAGCTATAAGCTGATGCCATAAGCTGAAATTTGACACACAACCTTCTCTTGACCTAATTAAGCTGTTTGTAAAAAGAATTTCTGAATAAGCCTAAGAAATAAGCCTGAAATAAGCAAAAGCTCTTTACTTAAAACGACAAAATAGTCGTTTTTGAGTTCTAAACCAATTCAAGGGCTGATTCTTGTTGCAAAAGGTTTCAAATGACAAAACTAAGCTTAATAATCAAAAAGATTTCCAAAAATCACAATGAATAAGCTGGAATAAGCAGTAAGCACTTATGTAAAAGTCAACTTAGTTGGTTTTCTAGTCAAACCTAAAAGTCAAACCCTAAAAAGCTCCAGATTAGTCAAATGGGTCAAATAAGGAAGATTGATCACAAAATCAAAGTTGTTGCAGGTCTGGATAAGCTAGAATAGCTTATTGATAAGCTGATTGAAAATTAACACTAGTAGTGGCTAGTTTTGGGTGTCTAGTAGTGGGAAAAGTTGCCACTGCTTGACTATCTTGACTTTTTGTCTTATATGGATTTTTGTTGGAATCAAAGAACACCAATGCACCCTTATAACCAGTGGGTTATAAGGAGTCGATAACAACAAAGAAATCACAAATCTAACCAGCCAATTAGTACAGTTTAATCAATTAAGCATCAGACATGATACATACATGAACATAAGCAGTTTTCAACAAAATAAGCAGATTTAGCAAGATAAAGCCAACCAAATTGAACCAAATGCACACAACAGCTTAAATAAATTCAAATGAACATAAATTAACTTGTTTCATACACTGATTCAAGGTTTAGACAAAGATTCAAGCCAATGAATGTTACTGATGAACACAAAGATGAACACAAAGTGAGGTTGCTGATATATTTGACCACATATCCAATTTCAAACCTTCAAATCTCTAAAACATGTTACACAAACTTGATTTAAGCACTTGTTAATCCTAATCATGCATACACTCAATGTGTTACAATATTTTAGGTCAAAATATGCAAAATCAAGCAAGATATAGCACAATAGCAGATTTGGTGTTTCAAAGAGCAAAACTTGCAAATATCAGAACTCAAACATTTGTATAACAGATACAAACTCAAACTAACACTTAGCACCTACTCAAACTCAAACAAGAACCTTAAAACAGTAGACCCAAACACCCCTTTCACTTTTTAATCCAAGTTTTAACAAAGCAAATGTGTATTTCAGGTAGATGTGGCAAAATGGGCGGGCGGGCGACAGGCTAAACGGGAAACGGGCTAAACGGGCGGCGGGCTAAACGGGTGCGGTCTAAACGGGCACGGGCGGGAAAAACGGGTGGGCTAAACGGGCGCAAGCTAAAAAAGGAAAAAAAAAATATTAAAACATACAAATAAAAAATAAAAATACTTGTTTGAAAGTCGGGATAAAAAAATTAATAAAAAATATTCGTCGAGTATACTAATTTGTATTTTACAAGTGCGCCCGTTAAGCCCATTTAGTTTATTACATATGCGCCCGTTTAGCCCATTCATTATAAAGAATGGGCAAAAGGTGCCCTATCCTTTTTTGAAAATGGGCAAAAAGTGCCCATATGTATCAAAATGGGTAAGATTGCCACCTCTATGTTCAGGTTTACCCAAGCCTAATCTAGCATCATAACAACATTAACATGTAATATAAACTAGATTCAAGCATAAAAAACAACACATACACCAGCAGATCACAAAATCACAAAATATCACTTTTTCAAGCAGGTTTTTGGTAAAAAGACTTAAACCTCATGAATGTACATACACACTCACGAATTTTTTAGCTTATGTGCCTAGCTTAACAAGGCACAAGCTTCCAATAGGCTGCTAAGAACAACAAGGTTAGAACAAGCAGTTTATATGAAAAAGAAAATGGAAATAAAAGCTGATTGATTCAAGCTTTGTTACCCCACTCCTTGATTATCCCCAAGCCAAGATCTCACCTCACCTTGATAAGCTCCTTATCAGGGTGATGTGATCAATCTTTGACCCAAAAATTCCAAGGGTTTGAACAAAGATTAGAAAAATATCAAATTTAAGAAAACTTTGCAATTTCTTGCACAAGCTTTGAAAATAGGTATTGAAACTTCAAATTCACTAACAACCACGGAACAAAGGTTGGAAGGGCACAAATCCCCTCACATTAACTACATTAGAAAGCGATAATATGTCATGGATAAGCATGGGACTCCCCCACGAGGCACCTCGTTTTTTATTACCGAGTCATGAGCTCGACTCGATCCACTCAATACTAATTATCATTGGGGAAGGTGACTTGGTCGAGGTAGTTCAAAGATGGAACTTCCCCGCCAAAGTAGTGCTTCAACCTATGTCCATTCACCTTGAAATTAGGGCCATCATCTTGAGCTAGCTCGATGGTCCCATATGGAAAAACTTGGGTAACGGTGAATGGACCCGACCAACGGGATTTCAACTTGCCGGAAAAGATTTTCAAACGTGAGTTAAAAAGCAACACTTGATCTCCAATGTTAAAAACCCGGTTTTTAATTTTAGAATCATGAAACTTTTGTGTTTTCTCTTTGTAAATCAATGAATTTTCATAAGCAATGTCTCTCCAATTCATTTAATTGCATTTTCTGATGTTTTCCCGCGGCCTCAATGTCATCATTACAATGCTTAAGGGCCCAATAAGCTTTGTGTTCAAGTTCAGTTGGCAAGTGACAATTCTTCCCATACACAAACTTGTAAGGAGTGCACCTAATGGCGTCTTATGAGTGGCACGAAAGGCCCATAAAGCATCGTCTAGCTTATCCGACCATGATTGTCGGTTCTCTCCTATCGATCTCTCCAAGATCCTCTTTAACGCTCGGTTTGAAACCTCGACTTGCCCACTCGTTTGTGGGTGATAAGCCGTAGAAAGCAGATGTGTAACCCTATATTTCCTTAGGTGTCACACCCCACCATTGCGGAATATGGGGCGCGACGTATGGATATCATCACAACATGGCGTGTCTATAGAGATAACTATATGATATAAAAAATGTCATAAAAAATGGTGACGCGAAGGTCATGACAATATCTCAACAAATGCAAGGGGTCTAGGTAAGTAAGTAACAGTCCTACTTCTTACCCAAGACAACAAATAACATACCAAAACAATCATATGTGTGCCACAGTATCACTTATTAAAATGAACAAACAAATAAAACTAAGAAGGAAACGGGGATATCCTTCTATATGCATTCCTACTCTCTCCAAGTCCTAGCCACTTAAGTTCTCATGCTTAACCATAGTATCACCTGAAAGAGACACTAAAACACGTCAACATAAAGTTGGTGAGAGTCATAGGTTTAGACTCCAACACAAGACAAGTTATAAGCTGTGAATACCATAAACCAATAAACATATGGACAATGCGCTATAATCATGTACTAACAACTAGCATTCAAGTTCAATCAATCATTACAATTCCAAGGCATCACGCCTTACCAACAATCACAATTTCCAAGGCATCACGCCTTACCAACAATCACAATTTCCAAGGCATCACGCCTTACCAACAATCACAATTTCCAAGGCATCACGCCTTACCATTAACCATAGGTCCCATAGGCGCCCATACACCTATGTACCTTTCCAATCCAGATCACACACAAACAAGAATCACATAGCAGTTAATCACATAAATGTACACACAAGTCCATCTCAAACCTTAAAACATTCACAGCATTAATTTAGAAAATAATTCAACACAGTGTCTCTTCCATCCCATCTGGAAGTCAAAATCAAAAGTAAACATGGGACTATGAAACTCACCTGATAGCTTCTTCACAAGTCCTCGCACTAGCAACAAGCTAACAAACCAAAAACACGAAATCAATACACGAACATATCACTAAGATGGCTCATCAACCTATGATGGACATCTATCCTATTCCCACATATCATTGACAAGCTCTAATCACCCCATTACCCTTCCTTAACAAGTCCTTAACTTGGTTAAGTTTAATAACTATCCCGTTCATATTTTACACAAATCAGTCCCAGTTTTTAAGTCTCAAAACTTTAAGTCAAAAGTCCACTTAAACATACCCATGGTTTCTGTAAAAGGAATATTCATACCCTTACATATGTTGGCTAATACCTCCCACTTTCCCTAACCTTAAAGCTACTGTTAAGGCCCCGATATACATATATCTACTTTTGTCATTCCAGATTTCCTGATTTTAAACGTACTAAAAGTTTGTTACCATTAAGGGGTCTTACCCTAAACCACAACCTTAGCCCAAGTGCAGATACTTACTAAAATATATAAAACATCTCTCACGTTCGTGAGAAGATCCCAATGCAACCCTAAGTACCCCAAACAACCCAAAACTTAAAAAGAAAACATGCTGAATTCAAAACTGTTTTGACCTCCGACTGTTGTAACCTGTTTTTGACCCACTTCCCTACCTCCAATTTAGTTCTCGTTTCTTGCATTGGAAAGCCACTTCAAATATCTTTCCAGGGGTACTTGGATCGTAAAATAAGAGTTTATAGAACTCCCGATATGATCAAAACAATTGACTCAAAAATCTGCCCAGTTTTTAAAAACGGGTTTAACAAAATCAACCTCATTAATTAACCCTAATCCCTCTAATTACAAGCCCTAATTTATGTAATGATTATAACACCATTAATATAACATTAATTTAATGTTCTTAAATTAAACCCTAACCTAAATCCATCATAAGATGATTATAAAAACATAAAAACAATTAAATTAAAAAGGGTTATGAAGGTTTACCTTTGATTTATGAAAACCCCCAAAATTATGAAGAACCCTAAAAACCCTCATGAAAACCCACGAATTTTTTTAATCTCCAAGGAATAATAGTGAATTTTTATTGTGATTAAAAACAATATATAGGGTGTACATACAATCCTAATCCAAAAATAAGCCCACTTTCCTTTTTTCCCTCTTTTTCCCTTTTTCCCTTCTTTTCTACGTCCAAAACCAACTATGCACCCTTAAAATTCGTTTTTTTCCTTTTTATTATTAATATATGTATTAATAATATTACCTTAATTTTCCTTAATTTATTTCAGCTCCTAAAGCCTCCAAAACCTCAAAACCGTAAAACTAGTCAGTTTTTACGCGATTACCGTAAAAGACGTAAAATATACACTTTTAAAAAAATCTCAAATTTTGAAATAAACTTTATAACTAAGTCCTAAATGACTTAAAACCATCCCGAAAAATATTCATATGGATAATTACCTCACCCGAGACCTCTAAATGCTAAACCGTAAATCCTAAAAAAAAACACTATTACGATAATACTTATACGTATACGTAAACACCAAAATATCACCATTTCATTTCATAGTCACTAATTTTGAGCTCATGAACATGAAATAACCGTTCCTCGATTTACTTATGAGTACTTCTATACTCATAAATGATAACCACACCAACCTCGTTCACACAAAATAAACACGTAAACACACAATTCAAGTAAGCACACATAAAATAACTTAAAAGTAAGACCAAGTGACAAATCCAAAACCTAGGGTTGTCACATCACTCCCTCCTAATAGAAATCTCGTCCCGAGATTCACTCCCAAACTCAAACTTATTCTCAGCAAACAAACGAGGATGCATATCCCTGATAAAACCTTCACGTTCAAACGTGAACTCAGTTTACACGAAAATAATCTCAACCGACAACACATGAGCCTTAACCGTCCGCGAGGAAAATTATCAAAACCATAAAGTTATGTAACCAACCTAACTAAATCTCGCAACTCATTAAACAAGAACTGTCTTGAAACCAAGTTAGGAGCCGTCACATAACTCAACGGGTTTAAAACTGTCACCCCGATTTCAGTCTTACTCATAAATACCATAAATCAAAACTCATCAAAATATAACCACGTATATTAAGGTCTAAAGAACTCTCAAATTTCTTCCCAACTCATCTCTATGTTAACCCTCCAAGTGTTCATTACCACAAAATACCCAAAACACAAGTTTAATCAATATTGTCCGAAAATTAACCTTGAACTCGACACTTGCACAATTAATTCGACCAAGCTACTGACTTCTAATTACCAAACTTTATGAATATTTGAAAAGTACGTTCCGATTACATAATTTTAGGCTTTTGAATCACTCAAAAAGCTTTAAAAACGAATAAGTTATGACCAAAACGATTTTACCTAAAATCTGCCAAGACATTAGCGACAGTTTCTGACAGTTTAACGACGAATTTTGACAGTTTAGCGACAGTTTCTGCCTACTCCAATTTATACCCAAAAAACGATTTTAAACCCTAATTTATTTTAATTCCAGAAAATTAAAACTCTCACCCATCATATGATTAAATACATGACTTTAACATATTTAATTTAATAAAAAAAAAATTTCTAACTAAAGAACAATAACTTTAGGTGATCAAAACCAAAATATTTTAAAATAAACAAGCCATGCTTAAATGTAAAAAAAAATAAAAAATTATATTCCACTTTATTTCAAACACGTTTTCGACACTTTACCCTCATTTTATGGACTACCAACAACTAATTTTTTTTTACTATTTGCAAGTTCCATTTTTTACCATGTAAGACTCAAAACAAAAGATATCGTTATTCCAAAATAAATCTTCACCCTCCCAGTAGCTTCTACACCAAAAGTGTCGTACAAACAACCACGTGAAATGAGAACTCGATAAATGCGCTACTACAGAAGTTGAACATCCCAAAGAGGAAAGAGCTAGAAAACCATCCTAAGAATACAACCGATAAGTAGAAGGGAAATATACATATATAGGCATACGCGTACATACACTCAAATCCATCCAACGTATACTATACAAACATGTATTAACCCTCTTTCATGCAACCATACTCAGGAATCCATTGATGTTGTGGTACTTGTATAACTATGTTGGCCACCATACTTATACCAGTCCCTTTTCACTAACGCACTCCCTCCTGTGATGACATTTATAAGAATTAATACTACACATAACACATCAGTCTACCAACTCAAATAAGCACATAGATCCTACAACTCATATAAGCACATAACCACAACATAAAGTAAGATCCAAAATCCATGTATTAAAATAACGTAGCCAATGCATGAAACATATAAACTCGTAATCCAGCTGAACCACGGTAGACAAAATTCAAAATGTATAAAGAACATGAAAACGTAATTAAACGGAATCCAGCAATGACGAACGTATATGACTATAGTTCAACCCGCACTATTCAAAACTCGTAAAGAAAATAACATGTAGTTAAGTATGAACCATAGTAGTTCATAACCTAACAAATACTGCGAAAATAATAATCAAACACATCAATTACTATAAATGCACACATACTCCTATGACGCCTATATGCAGGGACCCTTAAGCTATAGACTAGGCTACACGACTAGGCAACCTAATTCTCTATAACCATTGTCTCTGATACCATTCTGTCACACCCCACCATGGCGGAATATGGGGCGCGACGTATGGATATCATCACAACATGGCGTATCTATAGAGATAACTATATGATATAAGAAATTTCATAAAAAATGGTGACACGAAGGTCATGACAATATCTCAACAAATGCAAGAGGTCTAGGTAAGTAAGTAACAATCCTACTTCTTACCCAAGAAAACAAATAACATACCAAAACAATCATATGTGTGCCACAGTATCACTTATTAAAATGAACAAACAAATAAAACTAAGAAGGAAACGGGGATATTCTTCTATATGCATTCCTACTCTCTCCAAGTCCTAGCCACTTAAGTTCTCATGCTTAACCATAGTATCACCTGAAAGAGACACTAAAACACGTCAACATAAAGTTGGTGAGAGTCATAGGTTTAGACTCCAACACAAGACAAGTCATAAGCTGTGAATACCATAAACCAATAAACATATGGACAATGCGCTACAATCATGTACTAACAACTAGCATTCAAGTTCAATCAGTCATTACAATTCCAAGGCATCACGCCTTACCAACAATCACAATTTCCAAGGCATCACGCCTTACCAACAATCACAATTTCCAAGGCATCACGCCTTACCAACAATCACAATTTCCAAGGCATCACGCCTTACCATTAACCATAGGTCCCATAGGCGCCCATACACCTATGTACCTTTCCAATCCAGATCACACACAAACAAGAATCACATAGCAGTTAATCACATAAATGTACACACAAGTCCATCTCAAACCTTAAAACATTCACAGCATTAATTTAGAAAATAATTCAACACAGTGTCTCTTCCATCCCATCTGGAATTCAAAATCAAAAGTAAACATGGGACTATGAAACTCACCTGATAGCTTCTTCACAAGTCCTCGCACTAGTAACAAGCTAACAAACCAAAAACACGAAATCAATACACGAACCTATCACTAAGATGGCTCATCAACCTATGATGGACATCTAGCCTATTCCCACATATTTACCTCATTGACAAGCTCTAATCACCCCATTACCCTTCATTAACAAGTCCTTAACTTGGTTAAGTTTAATAACTATCCCGTTCATATTTTACACAAATCAGTCCCAGTTTTTAAGTCTCAAAACTTTAAGTCAAACTTCCACTTAAACATACCCATGGTTTCTGTAAAAGGAATATTCATACCCTTACATATGTTGGCTAACACCTCCCACTTGCCCTAACCTTAAAGCTACTGTTAAGGCCCCGATATACATATATCTACTTTTGTCATTCCAGATTTCCTGATTTTAAACGTACTAAAAGTTTGTTACCATTAAGTGGTCTTACCCTAAACCACAACCTTAGCCCAAGTGAAGATACTTACTACAATATATAAACCATCTCTCACGTTCGTGATAAGATCCCAATGCAACCCTAAGTACCCCAAACAACCCAAAACTTAAAAAGAAAACAGGCTGAATTCAAAACTGTTTTGACCTCCGACTGTTATAACCTGTTTTTGACCCACTTCCCTACCTCCAATTTAGTTCTCGTTTCTTGCATTGGAAATACACTTCAAATATCTTTCCAGGGGTACTTGGATCGTAAAATAAGAGTTTATAGAACTCCCGATATGATCAAAACAATTGACTCAAAAATCTGCCCAGTTTTTAAAAACGGGTTTAACAAAATCAACCTCATTAATTAACCCTAATCCCTCTAATTACAAGCCCTAATTTATGTAATGATTATAACACCATTAATATAACATTAATTTAATGTTCTTAAATTAAACCCTAACCTAAATCCATCATAAGATGATTATAAAAACATAAAAACAATTAAATTAAAAAGGGTTATGAAGGTTTACCTTTGATTTATGAAAACCCCCAAAATTATGAAGAACCCTAAAAACCCTCATGAAAACCCACGAATTTTTTTAATCTCCAGGGAATAATAGTGAAATTTGATTGTGATTAAAAACAATATATAGGGTGTACATAAAATCCTAATCCAAAAATAAGCCCACTTTCCTTTTTTCCCTCTTTTTCCCTTTTTCCCTTCTTTTCTACGTCCAAAACCAACTATGCACCCTTAAAATTCGTTTTTTTCTTTTTATTATTAATATATGTATTAATAATATTACCTTAATTTTCCTTAATTTATTTCAGCTCCTAAAGCCTCCAAAACCTCAAAACCGTAAAACTAGTCAGTTTTTACGCGATTACCGTAAAAGACGTAAAATATACACTTTTAAAAAAAATCTCAAATTTTGAAATAAACTTTATAACTAAGTCCTAAATGACTTAAAACCATCCCGAAAAATATTCATATGGATAATTACCTCACCCGAGACCTCTAAATGCTAAACCGTAAATCCTAAAAAAAAACACTATTACGATAATACTTATACGTATACGTAAACACCAAAATATCACCATTTCATTTCATAGTCACTAATTGTGAGCTCATGAACATGAAATAACCGTTCCTAGATTTACTTATGAGTACTTCTATACTCATAAATGATAACCACACCAACCTCGTTCACACAAAATAAACACGTAAACACACAATTCAAGTAAGCACACATAAAATAACTTAAAAGTAAGACCAAGTGACAAATCCAAAACCTAGGGTTGTCACATTAGGACCCTTTCGAATTGTTCATTACAAAAATAGGTTCCACGATCGCTTATGATCGTACGAGGGGTTCCAAACCGAGAAAACAAATTCTTCAAAAACTTGACTACCACACGAGCATCGTTCGTGGGCAAAGCCTTAGCTTCCACCCACTTGGATAGGTAGTCAACGGCGACAAGGATGTACTTATTACCACGAGATGATGGGAACGACCCCATGAAATCAATTCCCTAAACGTCAAAGATCTCACACACTTGGATGATGTTTTGTGGCATTTCATCATTTTGTGAGGCTTTTCCTTGTCGTTGGCATGAGTCGCACGACTTCACAAGTGCGTGTGCATCTCGGTAAATAGTAGGCCAAAATAAACCAGCATCAAAGACTTTCTTCGCCGTGAGATTAGCATCATGGTGACCACCCGTGGGTCCCTCGTGACAAGCTCTAAGGATATTAGAAGATTCGGTGCCAAACACACAACGTCGAATAATTTGATCCGCACAAGTCCGAAAGAGGTAAGGGTCGTTCCAAAAGTAGAACTTGACGTCACGAAAGAAATTTCGTTTTTGTTGAGTCGTCATACCCTTAATGGTGAAGTTCCCCGCATGGTAATTTGCGATGTTCGTAAACCATGGGGTGGATGAGTCAAGCTTAGAATTCACTACACCAAGTGTCTCGAGAGGAAATGTTTCGGTGATATCCTTGTTCTCGTACACACTTTGGTGAGGATCTTCCAAGCGGGAAAGATGATCGGCCGCTAGATTCTCGGCTCCTTTTTTGTCAAGGATTTCGATATCAAATTCTTGTAGGAGGAGAATCCAACGAAGCAATCTCGGCTTTGCATCTTGTTTAGCCATGAGATACTTGATTGCTGAGTGATCCGTATACACTATGCATTGGGTCAAGACGAGGTAAGGTTGGAATTTCTCAAATGCATACACCACGGCAAGGAATTCCTTTTCCGTTGTAGTGTATTTAAGTTGAGTCTCGGTCATTGTCTTGCTAGCAGAGTGAATAGGAAAGAAGTGCTTTTCATGACGTTGCCCCAAAATGATCCCAATAGCGTAATCACAAGCGTCACACATGAGCTCAAAGGGGAGGTTCTAATTGGGAGCAAAAAGAATGGGAGCTTCGGTAAGTTTCCTCTTAAGGATTTCAAAGGCTCGTACACAATCTTCGTTAAAGACAAAAGGAGCATCTTTTTCCAGGAGATGTGTAATAGGTCAAGAAATCTTTGAAAAATCCTTTATGAATCGACGATAAAAGCCCGCGTGGCCTAGGAAACTCCTAACTCCCTTAACGGTTTTGGGATGAGGTAATTTAGCGATGACGTCTACCTTAGCTTCTTCTACCTCAATCCCCGCTTTCGAGACCTTGTGCCCTAAGACGATTCCTTCCTTAACCATAAAATGACATTTTTACCAATTGAGCACAAGGTTGGTTTCCTCACAACGTTTTAACATTCTCTCAATATTCGACAAACACGAAGTGAACGAACAGCCAAACATGGAAAAATCATCCATAAAGACTTCCATCGTCTTCTCGATCATGTCATGAAAAATAGCCATCATGCACCGTTGAAAAGTTCCCGGTGCATTGCAAAGTTCGAATGGCATTCTACGATAGGCAAGCGTTCCATAAGGACACGTAAACATAGTTGTTTCTTGATCACGAGGATCGATGGGGATTTGGAAGTAACCGGAAAAACCATCTAAAAAACAATAGAAATCGTTTCCCGCAAGACGCTCCAACATTTGGTCCATGAAGGGCAAGGGAAAATGGTCTTTACGAGTGGCGTCATTCAACTTACAATAGTCGATACACACCCTCCAACCGGTCATGAGTCGAGTTGGAATCAACTCGTTGGCGTCGTTTGGCACAACTTTCATTCCTCCCTTCTTAGGGACACAATGAATAGGACTCACCCAAGGGCTATCGAAAATAGGGTAAATCATTCCCGC
Organism: Glebionis coronaria; assembly: GCA_025667525.1. Taxonomy (NCBI): domain Eukaryota; kingdom Viridiplantae; phylum Streptophyta; class Magnoliopsida; order Asterales; family Asteraceae; genus Glebionis; species Glebionis coronaria. The sequence continues at coordinate 149,670,225 of CM046876.1, forward strand.
GTCAAGGAGTTTAAGGACCTCCTTTTTGATGACATCGTGAATTTTGGGGTTCACTCTCCTTTGACATTGGATTGCGGGTTTGTAGTCATCCTCCATTAAGATTTTGTGGGTACAAAATTTAGGATCGATCCCCTTAATGTCGGATAATTTACACGCAATTGCCCCTTTGTGATCCTTTAGAACATCGATAAGTGCGGTTTTTCATCATTCGAAAGATCTTTCGCAATAATCACCGGCAACTTATCGTCTCCTTCCAAGAATACGTATTCAAGATGAGGAGGTAAATCTTTCAACTCGAGGATTGGTGGTTCCTCAATTGAAGATTTGGGCTCGATACTCATAACCTCCTCGGGCGGAGGAAATGGGAAATCGTTAAGAAAATCCTTGATAATTGATAAGTCCTCATCGTTGTCGAAGTCTTCGTTACAAGTACAAGGAACATCATTCTTCCAACGTAAAACCACCACCTTCAAATGGAGTGAAGGATGGTGTCGAATTATCAAGAATAGGATCGAGCATAGTGGGATTGCCACTATTTTCATCGCCACCAAAACCTAAAAATTCTTGTGAAAATTCCTCGCAAACAACGTCGATCATATCAACGAGGTTTATGGTCGCGATGGAATAAACATGAGAAATTGGAGAGTTTTGTGTTACGTTTATAACAAGTTCTTCGTCGTTGAAACGTAAGGTGATTTTTCTGGCATGCACATCAATCAACGCCATTGACGTATACAAAAACGAACGACCTAGAATAAGAGGAACTTGAGGATCCGTGGGAATATCGACAACGATAAAGTATATCGGATAATAGAACTTTCCCACTTTCACAAAAACGTCTTCGGCCAATCCACATGCGGGAATAGTGGAATGATCGGCCAATTCGATAGACATTAGTGAAGGAGTAAGATTATGAAGATTGAGCGACTTGAAGATTGCAAGAGGCATCAAGTTAATACTAGCACCAAGATCGGCCAAGGCATAGCATTCTTCCATATCTTGAATTGCACATGGTATCAAGAATTTACCGGGATCACCGACTTTTTGAGGTATGCGGTTAAGATAAACCGATGAACAACTAGATAATTGTTGCAATTTCTCCTTGTTGTTCAACATACTCTTAAAGTTAGCGGCAAATCGAGGCATCATGATCAAAGCGTCGGCAAAACATATATTGAAATGCAAATCACGAAACATCTTCATAGAGAGCTCAAATTGGTAGTTATCACGTTCTTTCTCGTTTCTCCCTACGAAGTCTCGATGGGTAGGGCAAAGGTGGTGTGTGTTGAGGCATAGGCATAGCCTTTGGAATCTCGGGTTCCAATGATGGTAATGGGTCAACCATAGGTGTGGCTTGAGCGGTACTTCGTGGGATTAGGATATGCTCCTCTTCGATCACCACCTCGTATTCTTCCTCAATTTCCTCCACCGTTGGAGTAATTGGTTGAGGAGTCGGTTCCTTAAGTGTCTTACCACTTCGTGTGGTAATCACTTTCATCTCTCCCTTAGGGTTCGATATGGTGTTACTAGGAAGACTACTCGAAGACGGTTTACACATTATAGCCTCAAACATGGATGAAATTTTATCCTCAAATATAGACTGCCTCTTATCGGCCTTAAGCATCTCTTGTTTTATCTCATGTTGCCCTTGTTCCATCTTTTGTTGGTTTTGTTGTAACCTAGTCACATTACCCTCCATTTTGTTGGTATGGATCTTAAGCTCATTTGCTAACTCGTTTTTCAACTCCTTTTTCAAGTCATTCTTAAACTCGGATCTTAGGCTAATGATCTCCCTTTGTATATTGTCAAACCTAGCATCATTTCCATTTGCATATTCAACAAATTCATTTGGAAGATCTTTCAAGTTTTGCAAACTCTTGTTGTTGTTTTGAAAATCATTGTTTTGATTTTTGTTTTGAACTTGATTATTAGCCCCTTGATTCCCATAGTTGTTACCCTTGTAATTGTTTTTGTAACCAACTTGATTGTTTCGATAATTGTTAGCATTTTGATTGGGTGAAAAACCCGGTGGAGTCATTTGATTAGAGCGGGTAACTTGACCGTTTTGGTTATAAGTTCCCGTGGCCGCGTAGGCACTCGAAGTGTTACCACCGTTGGTAATGCACTCGGAGAAATCATGACCTCCACCACAATACATGCAAGAAACCTCAACCGCTTTAGCCGTAGCAGGAGTAGATTGTTCACCAACTTTAAACTCAATCAAAAGTCCTTTAAGCTTATCAAAGATTTTGTTCTCCAAATTTGCCTCGATTTGGCAAGCATCGATGGTATGAGACAATGAAGGCGAAGCCGAAGACGAAGTATTACGAACACTCGACGTGCTACGAGGACTATAGACCTTAGACCTATTCTCAATAATCAACAACGCTTTCTCGACCGTTTTACACAAAAAATTACCACCCGTGGCGGCATTAAGATAATCTCTCTCATGATCGTTCAATCCATTGTAAAACGTGTCAATTTGATGCAAGTCGGAAAAACCATGATGAGGACATTCGTGCAACATTTCCTTAAACCGATTCCAAGCCATAGAAAAACTCTCATTACTCTTGTGAAAATTTTGAAATCTCGTTCTTCAAATGTGTAGTCTTAGAGGGCGGAAAAAATTGGTTCACGAACTTTGAAACGAGACCCTTCCACGTCAATATAGAATTGAGTGGCTCTTTCTCTAACAAAATTTTAGCGGGCCCCGCTAAGGAATACGGAAAAAGCATCATCTTAGTCGAGTCGTTAGAGACGTCCTTAAACTTGCAAGTGGCGGTAAGACGATTGAATTGGCGGATATGGTTGTGAGGGTTGTCCTTTTCATCACCACGGAATTTGTTGTTTTGGATCATCGACAACAAACCCGTCTTAACTTCAAAATTCTCCGCAAGGATGGCGGGAATCACAATAGCCTCTCCATAACCCTCGGTGGGTGCTTGAAGTAACTCCATCATAGTTCGATTAGCCATGGTTGCTTCTTGTTCTATGATAGGTTCGTCAATAGGAGATTCTTCACTTGAAAGGTTAGGTGTGGTTTCCTTTCGGTTTCTTCGTTTACGTGCACGTCTAGCTTGGTTGCGAGTTTGCATAAACGTCACGTACAACGTGGGGATGAGCAAAGAAGATTCTTTTTGGTGTTATCAACTTTTTCCAATTTTTTTGTGTTTATGATTGTTTTTACTTTTTTTTGGATTTTGGTGATGTATTACATAGACAAAAATCTACAAATCTCTCCCCAAATCAAATCTCTCGATTAAAGGAGCCTCAAGGAATGAAAACGATCATGTGAAGTGAACGCCTTCGATGACTTTAGAACGTTGGTGGAATACCAAAACGTTCAATAGGGTTTAATCAATTGAAACCAAGAAAATATAGATACTTAGATAATACTTTGGTTGGCAAACCCTCGATTAGCCCTTTTTATCTAAACACGCACAAGCAAGCGGAGAAACGAGGGGGCGCAAAGCACTTAAGAGCCTTTTTCTTTAGGGTGTATTTTATAACACCCGCCTTATACCCACCTTATAGTTTGTGTTTTTCAAAATCAAGCTTCACGAAAGTAATTATCTATTTTGCCTTTTTCTTTGTTTGAGATTCGAATACAATGATCGAGTGATGAAATCCCGAATCAAGGTTGTGTTTTTACACTTTTGGAGTACTTGTGAATTTATTGTTTTACGTATACAATATAGTAATAATATTCACACAAAAACGATAAACCGATAATACGTATGATTAGAGTGCTAATCATACAAATAGTTATTATGGCTAATATAAAAACAAAATTTGTTCAAATCAAAACACAACATGCCTCCCCGGCAGCGACGCCAAAATTGATAGTCGTAAATTCACACCCGTTTAGGAAAACGAGGTAATTAGGGTAAGTATTAAACAAGTGGTTTAGGAAAACCAAGTGTAAATGACCCAAAGGAGAGTTCGTTCTCAAGGAGGCTTGGTGTATTGTGTTAAGAAGTGATTAAATATTTGAGATTATGATTATGAAGAAAGAAAAGAGAAAAGGATGACGGTTACGATTAAGATTAAACTAAGACGAAAGTCGTGCACGTAAAACCGTAAAATAAGGCGAAATTTAAAAAGTTATCCTAAAAATCCTAGAAAATTTCAATAAATCCTAAAAAATGTAATTAGAGTTTACAAAAAATAAAAAATCACTCAAACCTTTTATTTAATTAAATATTAATTTTTAATGCTAATTAAAGCCCAAAAATCAATTTAATTAACAAAAAGCCCAAAATGAGAGTTTTCAACTTGTAAACCTCTAAAATAACTTAATTAAACTAAAAACTATTTTTGAGAAATTTAGAATTAATTAAAAATATTTAAAAATGATTAAAAACTATTAAAATATTAAAATAATCCTAAAAATTAATTAAATGACAAGAAAATTAATCTAAAACTTTTAAAATTCCTAACTTAATGTATTTAACCTAGGAAAAATGAAAAACTTGCAAAAATATTTAAAACTAATTTTAATAATAAAATAATATTAAAAATTTAAAATTTACAAAAAATTCTAAAAACTTGCAAACTAGTTTATTTTAACCTAATTTAAACAGAAATGAACTTGAAATGACCAAATTACCCCTAATGGGCCTCCAAATGGGCCAAATAGTAAAACAGTCCCTTAATGGGCTAAATTAAGGCTCAATAAGAAAAAGTTCACAAAAATGGCCCAAAACTTCCAGTGAAGCTTAAAATTCAATTTTAAACACAAAATTTCAAAGGTCCAAAAGCTGAAAGTGAGCTTATCATAGCTTATTTCAAAGCAGCTTATTCTTAATGGGCTTTTTGGCCCATTAAGCTATAAGCTGATGCCATAAGCTGAAATTTGACACACAACCTTCTCTTGACCTAATTAAGCTGTTTGTAAAAAGAATTTCTGAATAAGCCCAAGAAATAAGCCTGAAATAAGCAAAAGCTCTCTACAAAAAACGACAAAATAGCCGTTTTTGAGTTTTAGACCAATTCAAGGGCTGATTCTTGTTGCAAAAGGTTTCAAATGACAAAACTAAGCTTAATAATCAAAAAGATTTCCAAAAAGCACAATGAATAAGCTGGAATAAGAAATAAGCACTTATGTAAAAGTCAACTTAGTTGGTTTTCTAGTCAAACCTAAAAGTCAAACCCTAAAAAGCTCCAGATTAGTAAAATGGGTCAAATAAGGAAGATTGATCACAAAATCAAAGTTGTTGTAGGTCTGGATAAGCTAGAATAGCTTATTGATAAGCCGATTGAAAATTAACACTAGCAATGGCTATTTTTTGGTGTCTAGTAGTGTGAAAAGTTGCCACTGCTTGACTATTTTGACTTTTTGTCATATATGGATTTTTGTTGGAATCAAAGAACACCAAGTCACCCTTATAACCAGTGGGTTATAAGGAGTCAATAACAATAAAGAAATCACAAATCCAACCAACCAATTAGTACAGTTAATCAATTAAGCATCAGACATGATACAAACATGAACATAAGCAGTTTTCAACAAAATAAGAAGATTTAGCAAGATTAAGCCAACCAAATTGAACCAAATGCACACAAAAGCTTAAATAAATTCAAATGAACATAAATTAACTTGTTTCATACACTGATTCAAGGTTTAGACAAAGATTTAAGCCAATGAATGTTATTGATGAACACAAAGATGAACACAAAGTGAGGTTGCTGATATATTTGACCACAAATCCAATTTCAAACCTTCAAATCTCTAAAACAGGTTACACAAACTTGATTTAAGCACTTGTTAATTCTAACATGCATACAATCTATGTGTTACCAATATTTTAGGTCAAAATATGCAAAATCAAGCAAGATATAGCACAATAGCAGATTTGGTGTTTCAAAGAGCAAAACTTGCAAATATCAAAACTCAAACACTTGTATAACAGATACAAACTCAAACCAACACTTAGCACTACTCAAACTCAAACAAGAACCTTAAAACAGTAGACCCAAACACCCCTTTCACTTTTTAATCCAAGTTTTAACAAAGCAAATGTGTATTTCAAGTTTACCCAAGCCTAATCTAGCATCATAACAACATTAACATGCAGTATAAACCAGATTCAAGCATAAAAAACAACACATACACCAACAGATCACAAAATCACAAAATATCACTTTTCAAGCAGATTTTTGGTAAGAAGACTGAAACCTCATGAATGTACATCCACACTCACGAATATTTGAGCTTATATGCCTAGCTTAGCAAGGCACAAGCTTCCAATAGGCTGCTAAGAACAACAAGGTTAGAACAAGCAGTTTATATGAAAAAGAAAATGGAAATTAAAGCTGACTGATTCAAGCTTTGTTACCCCACGACTTGATTATCCCCAAGCCAAGATCTCACCTCACCTTGATAAGCTCCTTATCAGGGTGACATGATCAATCTTTGACCCAAAAATTCCAAGGGTTTGAACAAAGACTTAGAAAAATATCAGATTTTAGAAAACTTTGCAATTTCTTGCACAAGCTTTGAAAACAGGTTTTGAAACTTCAAATTCACTAACATGTAACAATAACAAGCATAGAATAAAGGTGGCACTTGGATTTCTTCAACAATTCAAACACTTTTTCATTAACTTTGAAACAAGGATTTACAGAATGTTGAACAAGGAAAAACCAAGAGCAAGTTGTAATGTTGTGATGCTAATGCCTTATATAGGCTACAAGAAACCTAAAATACTGAATAAAAAACATAAACCCTAGTTGGTGATTTTCCAGATTTGCCATTGAGGTTTGAAAATACTTGAGCTCATGTGAAGTTATCTTGGACGTTTGTGGAGGTGTAAAGGGGTGGAATTTGATCAAAGGGTCCGTACTAAGCTTAAAATGTAAGCTTGTTTGTGGATGGTTGATTCTATGCATGGTTTTGGCCTTTTCCCCGAAAACGTGTGCATGGGACTTATCATGTGAGGTTGTGAGTGGTGAGGTGGCAGGTTTAAGGTTTGGGTTATGATTAGTGATAGGTTCATTATAATTCTAGAAAGTATTAACACATAATTCATAGGATTTAAGAAAAACCCAAATATGATGATGAACATGTGTTTTGATCCGTTTTAATGTTTAAATGGGATGTTAAGCGCCTAATTATAACTAATTAATAAATTGGTTATAATCGGCCAAGGGGAATGCTGATGTGGATGAGAGGTGGCTTGTGATTGGTAGAAAAGTGATAGTGGGGCACGTGGCATGCAATGGTTGGTCTAGGTAAGAATGCTGTTTTGACAGAATACATCCTCCTTCTTTCTCCCTTCTTTCATTCCTTGTTTCATAGCACCAAAACTGAAATCCTTTGTTATTAAAGTTTCAGTTTTTAGACTTTTGCCCCAAAAAGTTTTGTAAAGTAATTTCAGGGGTATTTCTTGTAGTTTGATGATTCTTCAAGGGTTGTTTTGGAAATATCTTCATTCTTCAATGTCTTGACTTGTATGATTGACTTCTTGGAGGACTAAAAATGACAAGTCTTCATAATTGAGGGACCAAACTTGCCAATTCTTCAAAGTGGAGGGTCCTTTTTGTAATTTGACAAACTTTAAGGACCAAACTTGTAATTATGAATAAACAAGGGTTTAAAGTGTCAATTCTTCAATATTGGAGGACCCTTTTGTACAATCTTCAATTCTTCAAGGGTTATTCTTGGAAAATCAACTCTAGGGCTTGGTTCATTGTGCGGCTTCGTTTCCCGTGTTCGTTTTTGCTTGTTTCTTATGATCTTTTGCTATTTTCTCAATATCCGTACCTAAAATACACATTGAACAAACACAAGCACATATTTGGCATATTTCATGATATTTTATGCATTTTAAGCCTGTTTTGGACGACGGGACTATGTATAAAAGCAGTATCATCAGTATGTTTCATCTCATCTTATGCCTCGGGTTTCGAATCTGACCGGGAACTCGATTTAAGTCGTACCAATGTAAAGCATGCAAAGATTGGCATAGATCTAACCTATGACGAAATTCGCCTCGGGTATAGAATTCACCCTAGGTCTGACCAATTGAAAACCAACTACAAGTGCTTTTACATTGGATGGAATAGACTTAAAAATTCAAATAGGTATCACATAAGTTTAGAAAACAAATGCCAAAATCATGTAAAAAGATGCATGCAATCATCCTTTTAGCACAAGTTGAGAATAACCTTTTGTTAACTTTTATTTTAGGCGTGTGTACCGCAGGAAAGCATTAAAGAATGATCAAACCCTATATCCTACTCTTCATGCGCCCGAAGGCGCAAGTGCTTGGGATAATTATCACATAGATGCCGAAACATTATGTGACACGAGAAACATTAAAGATCATTCAAACCCTAGATAGCTTGACTAGAACACGTATTGTAATAGCAAGTCCATCAATTGTAAAGCACAAAATGATGTTGTAATTTTAAGTATTATAAACCAATTAATTTTGCAAATCATGTCGTTGAGAAGATAGTTTATAAGCCATCATTACGGTATGTAATCCCAACTCGAGTGACAATATGATTTCACAAAACAATTAGATTATTATAAAAACAAGTTTCATATATCTTATGTCAATATTAAGATTTGTTCAAAAACAAGTTTTAACAAATAACACATAGCCGATTCGCAAGAAAAAATAGGTATATTAATATGACATACTTTTAAAGCTAGTTTCGATATTAGTAGAGATCTGTTTTTTGATTTCTAGAATCTTGTATTATTATGTTTTGCAATTCATAATGGAAAACAAATAAGCACATAAAACAGACTAGAAAGGGGTAGAAGAAGAAGACAGACTCTATATGAAAGCAGTTTATCATATAAGATCCAAGATCTCAAGTGAGTCTTCCCTAATTTGAGGATCAAAGACCCTCACCAAGTTGCTAGGTACTTGGTGACGAGCAAGCATCACAAACGTGATTGCTAAAGTCTTTGATGGATAAAAATAAAATTTTGTTTATTAACCAATTTAATAAACCTACCCAATTTTATTAGATCTACATCAAGAATTAAAATTTTATGGCAAGAATGCATGTTATTGCCATAGAAAATAAATAAAGTGAGTATTTAAGCGGATCTAGCGTGTTTATCTATGTGTAACCCATAAATGCCATACGATGACTCGTGATGCCACTGTTGGGATTTTAGAATATTAGTTAACCATTAACTACGAGTACGTAACAAAATGGATCTAGTATAACATTTAGAATTAACACATAATAAAACAATAAATACTAACCTTTTAGTTTAATTGATTAAATCAATTAAATGGGTCTTGATCTTGAAACTTAACGGTAAAATAACCATCTCTAAAGGTTGCTCACACACACGTCAAATGAGCATGTTACGATGCTGGTAGTTGCTTCACGATAACTAATAATAAGTGTTCTTGATACTTGTTCAATACCAATTTGAATACTATAATAGTATATGTTCAAATAGTCTTGCAAGTAAAATGGAATGAATAACAAGGAATAAAAAAACCCTTTTGGCTCTTGTCTCTGTCGAAGCCTTTTCTGTTTCTTTTTGTGTGTCCCCACAACTGAATGAACATCTCAATTTATATATGAGATGCTTCCGCCATCAGTTTTTTGACTTAGGATGAAAGAAACAAATAATCCGTAATATTACAATATATTCTTTCCTTGCAACCTTAAATAAAATAAACTAAAAACATAGCTTATTTATTTGTATTAGTCATTGGTAAGAAACAAGTAATTGGGTCAAACTAAAACTCTTTAAGCATAGTTTGGCTGGGCCGGTTTGACGACTCTCTTGGGCCGTTAATCGTCTTCCTGGGTCCTGAGTAATGCTGCATACAAAGAAGAACCGGTTAGACGTGGACCCAAGGCCGGATATCGGGACGATAAAGTATAAAAGTGAGGTGTGTTTAGAAGAGATCACCTGATGTAGAATGAGCCTCCTGCCCCTGTTTATATAGTGCTAGGGTTTTTTGAAGGATAAGTAAGGTGTATGGGCCGCGGGCCTGTTGGGTCGCAGGCCTCTTGGGTCACGGGCCTGCTAGGTCAGACCCTTTACTGACTATACGTCGACATGTCCCCCAGTCTAGTATGATATGGTTCATGATCATGTCATACTAGACTCATTCATGTATCATGCTCCCCAAATAAACGCGTACGGTTTGCTGCTAGGACATCCTCGTAGGTCACCTATAACATATAGCTCCACTCGTGGTGGGCTACCTTTTAGTAGAAAGATGATGAGAAATCTATGAGAATAGTGAGCACAGCCACTATACGTCATCATGTACCCCAGTCTAGTATGCGAGGTTTTTACCAAGGTTACTAGACTTTACACCATATCCGCTACCTGTAAGCGTATCCACATCAAAAGAAATTGGGGACCCGTATACGTAAGACGGGTGGTTGTGCTAGAATGCTTGGTTTCCCGTGATTAGACGGTAAGGACCCCGTAAGAAGAAAACATGTTCAATAGCCGGGGTAACACTGGCATTGGCAAGGTATTATTCTTGTTCGTCGCTAACGTAAGGATGATAAGAAGGTTTTGTGAAGGTGAAGGTGGAGGTGGAGGTGGAACCCGCATGCTGCATCGTGAACATTTCGAAGACGTACTTCTTATACCCACTAATGATTCGGCATAGTGCGAATATTGCATTCGGCTTAAGGCCAACAAAAGACGTACTTCTGTGACAATGTGATGCGGATATTATATCCGTCTCGTGGCCATGACTTTGATAATGACTTAAAAAATTTCACGATTTTTCCTAAGCTAAACGTAGTTGATCAGGCTTCGTCTAATTAAGTTCAAACGATGTAAAATTTGGAAAAATCACTTCGTATTCGGGCCAAGTAATTCGTCGCGGAAGGCGTACTTCTGTAACAAAGATACGAGCCAACGGAAGATGTACTTTCGTAGAAAAGACAATGAGACAACGAAAGACGTACTCCCGTATTAAAGATAATGAGACTGTGGAAGGAGTACTTCCACGGCGAAGATAAGAAGCCACCGGAAGACGTACTTCCACGGCGAATATAATGAGCCACCGGAAGACGTACTTCCGCGGCGAATATAATGAGCACGTGGAAGAAATACTTCCACGGTGAAGATAATTCCATGGCGAATATAATGAGCACGTGGAAGAGATACTTCCACGACGAAGATAATGAGCCCGTGAAAGAAATACTTCCACGACGAATATAATGAGCGCGTGGAAGAGATACTTCCACGACGAAGATAATAAGCCCATGGAAGAAATACTCCCATGGCGAAAACAATGAGCCAGTGGAAGGAATACTTTCATGGCGAAGGATATGAGCTCGCGGAAGGAGTACTTCCCCGGAAAAGGAATAGGCCAACGGAAGAGGTACTTCTGTGGCAAAGGCAGAAGCCCACGGAAGAGATACGTCCGTGGCGTAGAAATAAGCGCGCGGAAGAGATACTTCCGCGGTGAAAGAATAAGCCAACGGAAGAGATACTTCCGTGGCACAGAAATAAGCACGCGGAAGAGATACTTCCACAGAGAAGGAATAAGCCAACGGAAGAGATACTTCCGTGGTGCAGAAATAAGCGCGCGGAAGGAGTACTTCCACGGCGAAAGGATAAGCCAACGGAAGTGATACTTCCGTGGCGCAAAAATAAGCGCGCGGAAGGAGTACTTCTGCGGCGAAGGAATAACTTAACGGAAGAGATACTTCCGTGGCGCAGAAATAAGTACGCGAAAGGAGTACTTCCACGACGAATGGATAAGCCAACGGAAGAGATATTTCCGTGGCATAGAAATAAGCGCGCGGAAGGAGTACTTCCGCGGTGAAAGGATAAGCCAACGGAAGAGATACTTCTGAGGCGCAGGAATAAGCCATCAGAAGAGATACTTCCGTGGCGCAGGAATAAGCCAACATAAGAGATACTTCCGTGGCAAAGAAATAAGCCAGCGGAAGAGATACTTCCGCGCCAAAGGAATAAGCCTACAGAAGAGATACTTCCGTGACAAAGGAATAAGCCAGCGGAAGAGATACTTCTACGGCGCAAGAATAAGCCAACGGAAGAGATACTTCCGTGGCGCACGAGATAAGCCAGCGGAAGAGATACTTCTGCGGCGCAAGAATAAAACCACGGAAGAGATACTTCTGTGGCACATGAATAAGCCAATGGAAGAGATACTTCTGCAACGTACGAATAAGCCCACGGAAGAGATACTTCTGTGGCGCATGAATAAGCCAGTAGAAGAGATACTTTCATGGTGCATGAATAAGCCAGTGGAAGAGATACTTCCATGGCGCAAGAATAAGCGTGCATAAGGTGTACCTTTGCGACTGGTGCGAATTTTACATCCGCCCTCGTACCGGGCCTATAATTCCTCTTACGTACCTAATATATCCGAAGATATTTGCGTGATGTGCATAGAAATAGTGGTATTAGTATACCCTAGTAGCCCCCAAGTTTAATGGTGCTACACTCGATTAGTAGTATTAAACTTAATCAAGCATTCAAAAAAAATATGATCGCGTATACCAGCGCGAATGGACGTACCATAGCCGCGTACAAAGAAATAGGTCCGAGCGTGCGGATCAACATGGATGGGCGTTCCATAACCGTGAATTGTCACATAGTATAAGACGTATCTTAACTAACTTATGGGACGAGCTATGCTGTTTCGTCCGACGTACCGCTACTACCATAAGGGCTGTCAAAGTTTTGACAAAATGTTGTTTAGACGTGCACATTGTGTCTTTTGTAAGTCCATCATGAGTCACGTGGTTTGCATAACTTACTACAACGTCTTGATAGCAAGGTGTCTAACAAGGATACATGATCCGTGGTCGTTGGGGTTGCATCCCTCTTACACGACAAGTTGAATTATTAGGTTCACTAAATCCTCTTATTTTGCATGGGAACGATAAGTACATGTACGCCCGTAGGCTAAATATGTTGGAATGTGCGAATGAGCGCGGAAGGATGGACCATAATCGCGATAGAAAATAAAATAGGAAAATATATTAAACGATATATGTAATATCTCTTTATCGATAATATCAGTTATTAATATTTAAAATATTCATAATATTTCTTAGAAGATATAGGTCATACCTTTTAGAATTACAAAAATATAAGCAATATCTTATTACTTATTTAAAAAGATATGGATAATATTTTCCGTAAATTAATAATACCATAATATATCCTAAACAAATTTAAAAGGTAAATAATATCTTCGCGTAATTTAAATGATATGTGTAATATCTTTTATAAGTATAAACAATATATCCGGACGTACGGACTATCATGGAAAGACGCGTCTCATAACCGCGGATAAAACATTAAATACGCACAAACGTGCGGACGGGCGCGGCTAGACATGCCATGACCGCAGATAAGAAATAAGAATAAAATATGCCCAAGCGCGTGGATTATCGCGGATGACTGCGGACACAAAAAAGTAAAATAGGGTTAAATGCGCATAGCAACGCGAAGGACGGGGTCCGGGAGAAGTGGTTGCTTCATCCCCGGACTTATATTTTAAAATTTTCGTTAAAATACAATTGCCGATAGTCTAAAACAGGGAAATATCTTTTTTTGAATTTATCTTGACGTTTTTCATTCAATAAACAAGAAAATATATAACATATACTATCGTCTATAAAATAGTGTACTAATTTGTAGACAACCAAAACAAGAAATATATTCTATTTTTAATACCATGAAATTTTTATCAGTGTATACGCAAGCATCATTTTAAGCGATGCGAGAAAGAAGTAAATATGTATATATGTTCTACGTTTTTCACCCAAAACAAAGGATATACCATGTTTTTAATAATTGGGCTTTATGCGATAAAGATAGTACAATATCACAGTTTTCCTTTTATCTTTACGTCATTGACGCATGAATTTAAATTGGTAGAAACTAAACTACAAAATTTTTAGAATTATCAGAGTTCGAAATTTTAGAATAATCTTTGTCCGGACATGCGAGCTATCGCAGAAGCACGGGCCATAGCCGCGAATAGAGAGGTCAGGTTGCGACCCGATATTAGTAGATCGAGACGGACTTATATAGAAAATATGATAATCAAATTAATAAGATATATGTAATATCTGTTTATCGATTTAAAAGATATACACAATATCTTTTATTGTATAAAAAATACTGATAATATTTTTGAATATAAAAGATATGAGTGATATTTTATAAAGTCGTATATATCGAAATATACATTTACCAAATTAAAAAGTAAATAATATCTTATTTATTGAAATAGGTCAGGACGTGCGGACGGTCACCAAACGAAGGGGCATAACCATGAATAAAAATTAAATTTAGCCCGGTCATTCGAAGTATTGCGATGGCGAAACCAAATGATCACGCATCTAAAAAAACAATCCATGTGCAGCTAATAACCATATATACGGAAAGTATATACTTGATATCCTTAAAAAAAGTAATTATATGCGTATCCGAATAATCATGGCAAAGATATATATGATAATGTTTCTGTAAGAATTTACATGCAAGTATGTATCATAATATTAGAATAATTTAACATGGATGAGTATCCTATTGCTAATTGAATAATGTTATTAGACAGATAAAATACTCTGAACCTTTCGAACCTATCGCAATCAGTCACTGTTTTGCAAAAGAAACTGACTAACGTCATGTCTCATTATTAACTTATTTTTGCATTTAATTATGGATAAGAAAGAGCACAAAAGTGATAACTATTGTTTCAGTGCTTGAAACCAACGTTTTCGACGTAAAAGCTTTACTTTTTTGTAGTATGAAAGATCATAGGTGCTCATTAATCCAACGTATTAATTTTTTAGGCATAGTAGAATGCAGAAAGTGGAAAACAAAAACACAGAACCTTCGGACTCACCGATCTCAGATCAATCTTTGTTTCTCGGTTGTATATTTTTTTTGAGCAAAGATACATTGTATACTTACTAATGATAATAAATGCGTAAAAGCGAACATTGCGTTTGCCGATTTAAGCAACCAATGTTTTTTTTAAAAACACATGGCAAATAGCAGCAGATGAAAAACAACGATATTGAGGGTTTTAGAATTACCGATATTCAACACTGATATACGTTTAGGATAGTATGAGACCACGCACATAGTTTTAGTCAGGGTCCCACGGATGACGCCAACTTGTTGAAGCATAGTTTGGCTGGGCCGGTTCGACGACTCTCTTGGCCCATTAATCGTCTTCCCGGGTCCTGGGTAATGCTGCAAACAAAGAAGAACCGGTTAGACGTGGACCCGAGGCTGGAGCCCCGGGGTCCAACTCCAACTGTCAAGTTAGTATCAGGACGATAAAGTATAAAAGTGAGGTGTGTTTAGAAGAGATTTCGGCCCCTGTTTATATTGTGCTAAGGTTTCTTGAAGGATAAGTAAGGTGTATGGGCCGCGGGCCTCTTAGGTCGCAGGCTTGCTAGGTCGGGCCCTTTGCCGACTATACGTCGACAAAAAAATCAAAGATCTTTATCTTTTATTTTGTCTTATCCCATTAAAAGTTTATACGAAATATCAAGTCTCAACTTGTTATTTAAATGTCTTATAGTTAGTTATAGCGTCTAACGGCCACCAACGATCGTATAAATATATATCGTGAAACATATTATATATTTAACAAATATAAACGAGTTATATATATTAAATATATAATAAACATACTCTTCGTGTTTAAGTGTTTGCCCCCGATAGGCTCACTCATTTAACGATCGCATACTCTGACAATACATTTATCTGTGTTTTTGTTAGAGGTATCAAAAATAAAAAATGAAACATGTAAGAATGTGGCAAGCCACGGGCATTAACTATTTTTACATATTGACGGCCTCTTCAAACATGTGTAAGAAGTTGTCATGATTGCTCTCCTTGTTGTAGGTTCCAACGTGTGTAAGCATTTTAATCCCATCGGGCAAATGATAGTCTTATATCTAACGTACGAAAGGTGAGGTGCAAGTAATTATAGTGAGGTGCCAACATAGGATTAGTGTTAAAAGAGGCATAGCTATAATTTGGAGTACTTAAAGGGTGACTCATAAGTGTGAGATATGAACGAAGCTACGGGTTTCTCATATAGGGAGGCTGATACGTTGGTGGTTGAGTATAAGGCAAGTTATAAGGAATCAAAATGATAAATATAACTAGGGTAGTTGATTTGACTATTCATAAGAGGTTGTAAGCTTCAGGGATATGAGTGAGTGTGAAAATGAGGGTACATACCATTAGGGAGATGATTTTCCCCTTAATTGACGGATGGTAGATTGCTTACGAACCCGACGGTCATAGTATGTAGTGTCGAAATTCTAGCTTCGGTCATCCCAAATACGTGGAAATTGATGGTTTATGAAGTTCATAACAATTATAAAAATATAATTGAAGATCAAAGCACGTAATAGCGGAAGCGATTAAAACATAGAATCATAATAATAACTTATTCATAATTAATCGATTAGGGTTGCGTACCTTTTACAATGTGATTCCAACGTCCAAGAACACATCTCTAATTTAGGGTTTATAAGGATCAATGATTAGACTCTTACCGTTTTCTTAACCGATCCAAGATATAATCTATAGTGAGATTATATTACGTTCTTGTACACATGCATAATTAACGAGTTAACCAAAAACCTAGTTCGTATAAAATGAGTATAAACGTGAAGTGGATATTAAAATTGGAGCCCAAGATTCAATAAACACAAAATAGGAAAGAAAATCTTCTCCTCCTTGCCTCCTTATTCCCACCGATCGGACACCCCTTCTAGAAGGGTGTTCCAGATCTTTCTTTTCTCTTCTAATTTATTCCACGTCAATCATTAGTCCTTAACGTTTAAAACTTAACGACCCTTAAATGCTTAAAGCTCGTTTTAATTAATAAATATATAAAATACATTTATCAATAAATTAATTCTTTACGTATTGTGTACAATCCCGTAATCCCGAGTTCGATTCTAACACACGACTATTAAAATTTAAGTCCATAAAACTTACAACTCCCACTTGGACATAATTTAATAGTGTGATCACATCGGTTAGCGTCTACTTACACGTCGATGCCTCTAGTACAACTCGAGTAAGGTCTCCTGGATAAAACCTTTTAATGATTCATCATTATTATTAGCCTTTCATTTCTAATACAATGTTAATAAGGATATGGACCTTAGTCATTCCTTAATGATCTGTTCCATTTCTCGTTTATTCGATTAAGCAAGATTACCAAAACATGTAAACATAGTTTACAATGACTTTGGGTGCGGCCATACAAACATCTTACTAATCCCACGAGGGGCCCAGCTGTATTAAACTCTAAAACAAATTTGGAGGAAACAAATCCCATATTTACTACAAGCAAAACTTATGAATTTTGCAACACTTCTGAAAATAACCCTTATGGCCACCAGTTACGTGTAGCTTTAGATTATTTCATAGAAATGCACTAGATCCACGATAGTTTCCTGGTATCTCAGGTATGAGGATAACTATTTTATGATTCACTTGATGACAAAGATCCATAAAGTATAATCATATGGTTGGGATAAGTCCTACATTCAATTCATTGAATATCATCTAAATTTGATATGTAAACACATCAATATACTTTCAAGTATATTCTATCACAATTTAGATTTGTCTTAATTTAATAATACTCCCATATTATTAATCGACAATGGACATTTAGAATAATTTAATATTCATGGATTAAAACATGTAAAATAGGATACAAAACTAAATAACAAGAATAAATATAACCAATACTTTATTTCATTAAATAACAATGTCTAATATCCTTTATCCAAATACCAATCACATATTTACATGAAATCACTAGCTAAATGAAGCCCAATTCCATTGGCATGTTCAATGACCTTTCCTCTAGGCAAAGCCTTAGTAAAAGGATCAGCTAAGTTATCATCTATGTGAACTTTTATTAATCAGATTTCACCAGCCTCGACTTGTTCTCGAACATAGTGATATATATGTTAAAGTGTCTAGAGCCCTTCATGACTCCAGGATCATTGGCGAATATAATTACGACAGAATTGTCATAATACATATTAATAGCTTATTTGATTGAAGGTATCACTCCAAGATCTTCAACAAAATTCCTAATCCAAACAGCTTCCATTGCAGCTTCTGAAGCAGCCATGTACTCAGATTGAGTAGCATGCATTGCTATCGTTTACTGCTTTTTTCTCTTCCAGTCAACTTCTCCTCCATTTATGCCAAACACGTAACCCGTCTGAGACTTCGTATCGTCTTTATCACATTGCCAAGACGCATCACAAAAACCTGTAACATTCAGTTTTGTGTCTGGTTTCCCTCCGAATACCAAAACATATCTTTCGTACTCCGTAAGTATATTAGAATATGTTTAACAGGAATCCAGTAGAGCTTCCCTGGATTCTGTTGGTAATGACTGACTAAGTTCTGAGCAAACGCCACATCTGGCCTTGTACATCTTACAACATACATGATAGATCCTACAGCAGAAGCATAAGGCACCTTCTTCATGTATTCCACCTCTTCAGGTGTTGATGCATCCATATCATGACTTAATTCATGCTTAACCTCCATAGGTTGAAAACCTTTCTTGGAGTTATGCATATTAAAATTCTTCAATAACTTGTCAAGATAAGTACTTTGACTAAGACCAATTAACCGCTTACTCCTATCTCAATAGATTTTAATTCCCAGAGTGTATGCAACTTCTCCTAAATCCTTCATAGAAAAACATTTGCCAAGATAATCCTTAACTTCTTTAAGTCTTGGAATGTTACTTCCCATGATTAATATATCATCAACATATAAGATTAGGTACACTACATCACTCCCACTAGCTTTGTGATATACACACGGCTCATCACGATTTTGAACAAATCCTAACTTTTTGATTTCTTTAATCAAATCGCTTATTTCATTGACTGATGCTTGCTTCAAACCATAAATAGATCTTTTGAAGTTTACACATGCGTTTTGGATACTTTGTATTAACACACCCTTCAGGTTTCTGCATATATCTATATCTTCATCTAAGCGACCATTCAAGAAGGCAGTTTTAACATCCATTTGCCATATCTCATAGTCATAGTATGCTGTTATAGCTATGAGAATCCTAATAGCTCTTAAGTATGCTACTAGAGAAAATGTCTCCTCGTACTCAGTGCCAAAAGCTTGAGTAAAACCTTTAGCTACTAAACGAGCTTTATAGGATTGTATTTTGTCATCCATGTTAGTTTTCTTCTTGAATATACACTTACATTTCACTACTTTAGCATTTGGAGGTGGATCTACAAGACTCCAAACTTCATTTACTTTCATGGAGTTCATTTCCTCATCCATTGCACCAGTCCACTTAACCTTTTCAGGATCAAGCATGGCGGACTTATAATTAGCAGGTTCACCAAGAACCCCTACTTCATCATCTCCATCCTCTATGTTAAGACATATACGGTTGGGTGCACTTATACTCCTTTCGGATCTACGGACAGGAACTAATTCTGGTGGAACTCCCATACTTTCTGGTTC
The DNA here is from genome assembly GCA_025667525.1 of Glebionis coronaria. Classification (NCBI taxonomy): domain Eukaryota; kingdom Viridiplantae; phylum Streptophyta; class Magnoliopsida; order Asterales; family Asteraceae; genus Glebionis; species Glebionis coronaria. The sequence continues at coordinate 149,689,732 of CM046876.1, forward strand.
TACAGGAATTTCGCTAGTGTTTTCAAAAGGTAATGTATCTATATGATCATCTTCAAGATCATAATTTCTCCCACTGAATTCTTGATATATGAGATTTCTTTCAAGAAAATCTCCATACCTTGCAACAATAACCTTGTTTTCAGGTGGGAAATAAAAGTAGTAACCAATAGTTTCCTTAGGATATACTACAAAGATACATTTAACAGGTCGTTGTTAGAGTTTATCAGCCGAGTCACGTTTCACATACGCCTCACAACCCCAAATCTTTAAATAAGACAAGTTAGGCAATTTACCATGCCATATTTCATATTGTGTCTTATTTACCTTCTTAATGGGAACCATATTAAGAATTCGAACAACAGATTCTAAGGCATAGTCCCAAAAGGATAATGGTAAAATTATAAGATTAAACATAGATCGTACCATATCTAATAATGAATGATTTCTCCTTTCGAATACACCATTTTGTTGTGGAGTATAAGGAGAAGTAAGATTCTGAACAATTCTATTCTCACTTAGATAATCTTTAAACTCTTGGCTTAAGTACTCACCATCTCTATCAGAATGAAGAGATTTAATCTTCTTTCCTAGTTGCACTTCTACTTCAGCTTTAAATACTTTAAATGTTTCAAATACCTCATGTTTATGCTTAAGTAAATAAACATAACCATAATGGCTGAAATCATCCATAAATGTTAAGAAGTATCTAGCACCTTTTCTTGACACGTGTCTAAGTGGTCCAAACAAATCTGTATGTATTAAATCAAATAGATCTGTAGCTCTTTTAATATTACTATTAAATGGTTTCTTGGTCATCTTTCCAGAGATACAAGACTCACATCTATCAAATGATTAATCATTGATATTTTCCAAAAGACCTTCACGTTGAAGCTTTTGTATGCGTGCCTTCCCAATATGGGCAAGTCTACAATGCCAAAGATAAGAAGAGTTCTAGTCTAACTTTCTCTTCTTATTCATGCTAAAGATAAAATTGTTATTATACTTGGAACCATTATCATGCATGTCAATTTCAAACACACCATTCACAGCAATTGCATTAAAATAGAAAATACCATTTTTGGAAACAGAAATTCCATTACTATCAATAGTGTGAATAAATCCAAGATCCAACAAACAAGAAAAGAAAACGACACCTCTAACAATAGAAGGTGCATAATGACAATTGTTTAAGATTAGTACTAACATCGAAGGTAAAACTAAATTAAACACTCCTATGGCTTCAACAACTGCTTGTGCTCCATTGCCTACTGACACATATTGCTCTCCATAGGATAGCTTCCTTTCCATCTTAAACCCATGAAGCGTATTAAAAATGTTAATACCACATCCCATATCATATACCCAGGAATTTAATTTGTATGTTAAATTAAATAATTCAATCATAAATAAGTTACCTAAAGCTGCAGCACTGTGCTCAGACTTCTTCTTGTTACTTTCTCGCAACTCCTTGAGATACAGAGGGCAGTTCCTCTTCCAGTGACCACTGGCGCCGCAGTGGTGACAACTCTCATCCTTTTGAGATTGATTCTTCTTATAAAGATTTTGATTAGGCTTTTGATAAGTCACAACTTGCTTGCCTTTATCACCTTTGCCTTTCATCTTTTTGTTCGATTGCGGTTTTAGCTTACCCATTCTACCCTTTTGTATGTTAAGTACTTGAGGAGTAGAGGTCGGTGCCTTGTCCTTTAAACCCTTTTCATAGTCAATGAGCATTGCGTGGAAATCACTCACTGTCTTTCCCGCACAACGCATATTGAAATTTCTAACAAAATTGCCAAAATCCTTGTTAAGGCACCTATTGATTAAGTTAATCACCATATGATTGTCGGTGGATTTCCGAAGTGCATGTCGTTGGTCCATGAAACCTTTCATTTCCAAATAGCAATCACTTAAGGATTTTCGTGGGGCTTGTTTGCAGCTGTGCAAAGCATCCACTAAATCGTCGATCTCCACAACCTGCGGCTTCTTAAAGAATTACCCACAACAAAATTCACAACGTACTTTTTGTATAACTCGGTTAAAGCACAAAGCAGTAACCTTATTCATTGTTTTTCGGATGTGAATTTACGGCAAATCAACCTTAAAATAATTATGCAAAAATAATCATAGGTAACTCCATTTTGACGCACAAGCGAGTCGGGAATTTGGTCAGCGACAAATGACATAACCTCCTTCCTTAGTCGGGTTCGACCAACGACACGTTATACCCACCACACAGTTTGTCAAATTCGATGAGCCTTTCTAGTTATTATTTCAAAATTACCAATCAACATATCTAATGTAATAGATCTCAAAACAATTCTTAATTTTTATATGATTTAGTCCGTATTATTTTTCTTAAAAAAAGTACCCTTGTTTACAACAATTCATTTAATTTAAACAAACAAATAGGCAAGCAAAAAAAACTTAAATCATAAACACATAATAACAATTTATATGTGCAATAAATAAATCAAATAGCCACATGCAAATGATTTTATTCAATAAAGTTACAAATCTAGGTTCTTATATTCATATAAAAGTTTTCCCTAATTATAGATTTATTGAATCAAATAAACAAGTAGCACATATACGTAACAATTACCACATATAAATCATATGATCAATGAAAAACATGCATGTTCGTCATGGATCCACCCAAATCACTTAACAATTTAATGAAATCTCAACGTATCGTAACCTTATTTACATGACATAACAATTAATCATGCAATTTATCAAAGATCAGAACATATAATTTTAGGATTTCAATTTTTTTAAGTCGACCAAAAAATCGGCCAAAAAACAAAACCTAATTTTTTTACGAAAACAAAAAAACATGTAGATTTAACTCAAAACAATTATTAGTTAAAGATCTTTAGATATCGATAATTATAACATGTTAAAACGGCTCGTGATGCCACTGACAGTTTATGAAGTTCATAACAATTATAAAAATATAATTGAAGATCAAAACACGTAATAGTGCGATTAAAACATAGAATCATAATAATAACACATTCATAATTAATCGATTAGGGTTACGTACCTTTTGCAATGCGATTCCAACTAACAAGAACAAATCTCCAATTTAGGGTTTATGAGGATCAATGATTAACCCCTTATCGTGTTGTTAATCGATCCAAGATATAATCTATAGTGATATTATATTACGTTCTTGTACACAAGCATAATAACGAGTTAACCAAAAACCTAGTTCGTATAAAATGAGTATAAACGTGAAGTGGAAAAAATCAAACCGAAAACCCTTTGTGAGGGGTTCGATCGATCGAGCAAGGAAAAGAGAAAAGAGACGTGAAAAGTTATCAAGGATATCATAATCCCATGGTATTTATAGGGATATTAAACTTGGAGCCCAATGTTAAATAAACGCAAATTAGGAAAAAAATCTTCTTCTCCTTGCCTCCTTATTCCCACCGATCGGACACCCCTTCTAGAAGGGTGTTCCAGATCTTTCTTTTCTCTTCTAATTTATTCCACGTTAATCGTTAGTCCTTAACGTTTAAAATTTAACGACCGTTAAATGTTTAAAGCTCGTTTTAGTTAATAAATATTTAAAATACATTTATAAATAATTTAACTTCTTACGTATTGTGTGCAATCCCGTAATCCCGAGTTAGATCTTAACACACGACTATTAAAATTTAAGTCCATAAAACTTACAGAAATAGTGGTGGTAAATTAATTATGTTGAAACCGTAGGGGTGGGTGAATATGTTTCCATTTAAAACTTAAACACTTTCGTATCAAATATCTGTTCAAGTTTGACAAAATTCGAATAGTGTTACAATAAACTAGGTCTTCAATAACTATACACAAACAAGATCTATATAATGAAAGTATCTCATCAAACAAGCATACACATATTGCAAACATAAACATAAACATAGTCAATGTAAATCCGCAGCATAATCGCATCCTTAATTCGAGGACGAATTATTTTTTTAGAGGGGAATAATTGTAAACATTAAAAAAAAGGAACGACACTAGGGTTTTACTTGGGGTGCCGCCGGCTAAAAACAAACACAAGAAAAGGGGGTTTTGATTTTAATTGTTGTTCGGGTTGTGTGTTCTTCATTCATTCCTATTCACACAAATAGGTAATTATCTCCTTATTTCTTTTCATTAATTCCCAAACCTACCTTTTGATTCTTGAATACACGAATTAATTTGTTAAACATGTAAAATAACCATGGACTAGTCGGGTTTGATGTTGACATGAAAATTGAGAGCATTAAAGCTCTCGGTGGGCTTTGGATGTTTATAGCCGAGACCTTTATGGTCTCGGTGGTGGTTGTGTGTGACCAGCTCCGAACCAAAAACAATCAGGGGAACGATTTAGCTAGAAGGGGGTGTTTGGTTTATAAAATTAGTGGGAACAAGTATAAGTCAGGGGGTGTTTGTGATAAATCAGTGGCAACCGAGAGTTTAATAACTGTCGGTGGGTCTTAGGTAATAACTAGGGGGCGTTTGGACCTATTAACAACAAGTAATCATAAAACCAGGGGAAACCCGAGAGCCTAAGGCTCTCGGCATGGATATTAAACAAACAGGGGGTTCGTTTGAATCTTATTTAATTGAACTAGCGACAGTTTAGCGACAGAAATTCTGTCGCTGTTTATATTTTCAGTTTTGGGTCACAGATTAGCGACAGTTTAACAACAACAGTTTTTGTCGCAGGTTTTTAGAGATATGTTATATGCAGTTTGGGTCCTAGTTAGCGACGGTTTAGCGACATAAAATTTTGTCGCTAATCCGGCTGTGTATTATTTGTGTTGTTGATTTGTTTTAGTGCGACCGAGAAGGAGTGTCTCGGTAGGCTTGGATACACGGTTAAAATAAAAACGATGGGTGATATGAGCAAAATCTCATATCAATTAATCAACAAATCACCCTAAAACACATGGAAAATACCTAACTTTTGTGCTATAAGGCAGATTTATGTGGTGTGTTTTGTGTTTGTGCTTAAATAGGTGACAAGGATACAATTTCAAGCAGACAAGAAGAAATCAAGCTCATTTATGATGAAAAGACAAGAGAAGGATCAAAGATGATAAGTCAATTGAAGATGAAGGACCTATCTTGACAATAATCAAAAGTTGAGGGACTTAAATGCAAAATTTAGAAAAGTCAAGATCAAAGTCAAACTTGGTCAAACTTCAAGCCAACCAAGTCAAGGGAGTCAAATGAACAAGAATGCAAGTTAAAGGACTAAAATTGCCATTGGAATGAAGATTAGAGCTCATTTTGATAATCTGCCAAAGTCTAAGGACTGTTTTTGTCAAAAATGCCTCAAGTTTGGTTATGATCCATGTCTTATGCCTATGTACCAATCACAATGCAAGAAAACTAAGTCATGGATCGCCAAGTAGCTACCACATCACATTCACATTAAATGTAAAAAGCCAAAATAGTGCCTCCCACTATCTATCTCCTTGGCCAATCAGAAATGAACATGCAATATTCATATTATCCTAAATGGATAATGACCCGTGTGACAAAACACCACCCAACCACATCATCACACGTGGCATCTTCTTCTTCAAACGAGCCCAGGTCATGGATTTATCTATACTGCATTTCATAAAAAGTTTTATACATGAAAAGTGATCGTCTTTGAGCAAGGATTCCATCCCAAGTGGTTAATTAGCCTGAAAGTCAACACATAAGAAAAGCCCAATTCAACTTTCAACGACTATGAGCAATTAACAGATTTATGACACCTGGTAGCATTTGATTGGTGGCAACACGTCAGAACTCCCCAACTCATCATCTCCAACTTCTATAAATAGGGCTTTATTCTTTCATTTGTAGCAAGTAGTCAAGTGTGAAAAAACACACACACACTTTTATTTCCCTCTCATTCCTGTTTCTTTCATTCAGTTAGCAACTTCTCTCAAGAGTTTGACACACTCTTGAGAGTTAGTTAAGAGTTAGTTAAAGCTGTTGTAACAGATTTCCTTTCAATCATCAAAAAAAAATCCAAAAAATATCCATTTCCTTTCTCTTATCTTCAATTCACTTGATCATACCTGTAATTCTGTTACTGATTGTGATACCATTGATCATAACTGATCAATGGAGTTTGTTTGAGGAGTTTTTGGAAGATTCCATCCAGTTTCATAGCAAGAGCAGTTCATTCTAGTCCTTAACAGCAGATTGTGTAGCAGTTGGTTTGATTTCTTCAGAAAAGGCTTTTGGAGGTGATAAAATGGTTAATGGTGGTGTTTTCATGGTGTTCTTGTAGATTTGAGTTGGCTCAACGCCACACTCCTCCATCAAAGGAGGCCTTTAGCAAAAGGTTTGTTAATTCTGCTTTTAGTTCCACTCAAATGTTGATTGCCTGCTCAATTCCTAGTTTAATGAGTATATGCTGCTATGATCATGTGATTTGATATGTTTTAGTGTAATTGGATTGATTTGATTGCTTGTGTTAAGTCTTGTAGCCTTTAGTCTGTTATACCTTGATTTTGGTTCTGTTTTCCATCAGTCAAATTCTTTGAGTGCATTCTGTGGTTAAGTGTTTGTACAAGTCTGAGTTTTGGTCAGTTACTTCTCATTTTACTTCATAAACATGACTTGATAACTGTCTTGGCCTGTTTCACTTTTTAAATCAAAGCCACTTTGAAAAAGTTGTTAATAATCTAGTTAATTGGTGTTTGGATCTGCCAAGATTGTGAAATACAAGTCTGTTTAACTTGTTAATTTTTGCTCATTGTTATTCAGTAAACTAGTAGAAACAGTTTGGTTTGGTTTTGAAGTCAAATATCAGGTCAAAAAGGCAAATGTTATAGAAAAAGTTTGGGTCCAAGTCTGTGATATTTTTCTTCAGAAAACTTGCTACTTTCAAATCCATGCCAATTGTTCATTTCTTAACCAAATTTCTTGAAACAAGTTTCTAGTTATAGCTTAACATCTAAGGTTCAACTCTGTTCAAGGAAATTCTACAGTATTTTGATTTGAATGAAAAATCAGCTTATAAATAAGCACTTGAGCAAAGTCAAGTTTCTATAATCAAGAGTGGACTGTTTTCTTATACAATCAATTCTATTTCATAAATCTAGCTATTTTCTTCATAATCTTGTTTAGAAACATGTCTTGAGTTGATTTTGAGCTTTTCAGCTTTTTCACATTTTGGTCAAACTTGGTCAAATAAGCACGTTTCAGCTTAAATCCATTTTCTAGCTTATTCACTTGACCATTTTCAAAAAGAAAAGATATTCCCTACTCGTAATAAGCTGCTTAACAAGTTTGGATTTAAAAATAAAGTTGTGCTTATTTGGATTTCATTTGAGCTTATTAGGAGCTTATTGGCTAATCTGTTTGAGAGATTTAGGTCACTACAGCTTATGAGCTTTATTTTCCCTAGCTAATTTTCCGTTTAAAAACGTTTGCAAAAAGAATTTTTGAATAAGCTTTTTTTTGAGCTTATACGAGCTTATTCTTGGTTTGTGCCCGTTTTTGTTAATAATTTTCCATTTATTGCATTTTGGTCCCCAAGATTTGTTTCTGTTTTCATTTGAAGCTAAATTTGCTATTAATTAGGGTTTGCTATAATCCAACCCTTAATCTTTCAACAACTTGTCATTTTCAGTTAGTTAGTTTGGTTAGTTTGTTAAAGTTAGTTACTAGTTTTTTGGAATTTACATTTTAAGTCCTTTTACTTTCTAGACTTTACATTTCAAGCTTTGTAGTTTCGTTTACTTCATATTTTTAGCACATTACTTTTATGTTTTTACATTTTGTCCTTTTGTGAATAAAATTTGGTAATTGCAAAGTGTTTTACGGATAAATAGCTTAATATTTTTCACCATTTTTGCTTGTTGTTTGAAATAGACATAGAATATCCAAAAAACCCTATCAACCAAAAACAATAATAAACTTGAGATTTTTAGGACTTTCAATTGGTCAAGAATCGAGAGAAACGAACTTCAATATACTCAATTTCAAATGGCGCCGCTGCCGGTTCTTTGACTTTACGAGAGACTATTGATTGATGGTTTTCATTGTCTTTTGGGATCCGTTCACCCCGTGAACGTTATTTTTACGTATCATAAATCAAAAACATAAAAAAATCAAAAATATAAAAATTAAAAAATAACAAAAACAATTCTTTTCCTAAAGAATTGACCAAAATTTTTTTTTCAAAAAGCAATCTTTTTCCTAAGAGATTGCAACCAAAAATATATATTATTGGAGTTCCTTGGTTTTTACGTACATATAGTATTTTCTTTAAAAAAACCCAATAAATACAAAAACATTTTCTCTATATTATTATATGTAGATACGTATACATATACGAACAACCAATACACATATCTCCATAAGTATTGCTTTTGCAATACACCGTGTTAGGGAGCGTTCCGGTCCTTGACACGTGTATCGATCAAATTTAATTAAGCAAGAATAGATAAATACTTCCAATAGGCAATAATTCGAAGAATACAAACTACAAAGTGAACAAAAAGGCGATGTGCTATAAAATGCCATCTAAGGGTTAATAGGTACTTAAGTGCTCCGCGCCACCTAACCCCCCGTTCACTAGTGCGTATTCTAAGAAGGAAGGCTTGATTGGGGGTCTTGCACCCAAGTAGTAATTACATATATTATACTTTCTTGTGGATATTTCATATTAAATCTCGAAGAGGATAATCCCTTCTTCTTCAAAGTCAAACGAGACCTTCTCTCTCACTCCTTGTATTGAGTTGCATGCTCACTCGCGGGCGTGCACAAATACCATTTGGTGTACAACCCCTTCCTCCCAAAAGGAAGAAAAAGAGAAAGAGTAGAAACACCATCGTTCATCAAGCCGATCCCGAGAATCGTGCTTTGATCCACACACAACAAGAAGCCATGGCCGGCGTTGACACTCGATCTTTGATGGAGCACTTGCAATCCAATGTGCAAGGATATGCCGATGCTATCAAGATACCCGATATTCCCGCAAACACATTTGAGCTAAAGACATCTATGATTAACTTGGTTTCAAACACACCATTTTTGGGAATAAGAATGATAATCCACATGATCACCTTAAGAAATTTCTTGCTCTTTGCAACACCATTAAGTACAATGGAGTTCCCCATGATGCCATTAAGTTGATATTGGTACAATTTTCACTAGAGGGCTATGCTACGCATTGGTTAGATACACAACCACCCGAGAGCATTACTACATGGGATGATTTCACTAAGAAGTGTTTGAACAAGTTCTTTCCCCCATCTAAGAACACGGCTTTGAGGAACTTAATTATAGGCTTTCAACAAAAACCTAGTCAAACCTTTAGTGATGCTTGGGAGGAGTTCAAGGAGTTATTGAGGAGATGCCAAAATCATGGATTCAATGAGGTTCACCAAATCAATACTTTCTATGATGGATTGAGACCACACCACCAAGATTCACTTAATTCTTCCGCGGGTGGAAATATTCTTGCTAAATCCATTCAAGAAGCTTAGGACATTATTGAGACAAAATCAATGGTTCAAACTAACACACAATTTGAAGAAAGGGTACATGTTGTGCAAAATAGCTCTCAAACACCTTGTGATAACCAAATCCTCAAGAGTCACCAAGAGATACTCCAAAGAATAGATAGGGATCATGAAATGAATCTTAAGGCAAATCAAGAACTAATCCAAGCCATTAAGGGCCTTTCCTTGAACAATTCCACCAATGATGTGCATGCTATTACTATTTCATGTGAGACTTGTGGAGGTCCCCATTCCTACCAACAATGTGATAAAGTTCAAGGTTATCAAGTGGAGTGTTATGCTTACCAAGAAGAACATAGAGAACATTTCAAACCCAACATTAATCAAAACAATCTTTCTTACAAGTCTCAAAACTACCTTCTCCACCGAGATTCCCACCCCATCCACCCACCCTTACTCAATCCAACCCCCCTCAATTGTTACAAAGGAACCAAGGGCCAAGACCACAATATCAAGGGAACAACTATAAAGCACCAGACAACTTTCTTCCACCCAATCAAGGATTTAACCCACCACCACCACCCTTCCAAAATCAAGGATACCCTCAAATTCAAAATCAAGGATATGGGCCACATGATAATCATGAGTATGTTGAGAGGAGAATTCGTGAAAGTGAGAAAAGAATGCAAGAGCAAATGAAACTTATTGCTGAGGAGCAAACTAAGAGGATTTTAATGGCATTTAATCAAAGACCACAAGGGGATTTACCATCTAACAAACAAACAAAACCGAGGGCCAATGTCAATGCTATTACAACAAGAAGTGGAAAAACGACTAATGATCCTTCACCTCCTACACCTTCTATTGTTAAGCCTAATTTTGTTCCAACTTGTGATAAGCCTTCTACATCTTATTCACCACCTCCAAGCTCTACTAATTCATCACCAACACCTTCTCAACCTATACCCACTTCTCCTTCACCTTCCACAACTCCCAATGAAGAAGCTAACAAAGAGAAATCTTCCACTACAACACCTACTCCACCTACACCTAAACCAAACCTTCCTTATCCTTTAAGATTGAGAAAGGACAATTTGAAAAACAAGGATGATATACAAGTCTCAAACTTCTTAAGAATGTTCAAGCAACTCAACATAAACATCTCCTTTACGGAAGCTCTTGCTTACATGCCAAAATTTGCTAAGATGTTCAAAGATCTACTTTCTAACAAGGAGAGATTGGTGGATTTGCCTAATGCTTCCTTAAATGAAAATTGTTCTGTGGTTTTGCTTAAGAAGTTGCCTACTAAGCTTGGAGATCCGGGGAGATTTTGATTCCTTGCAATTTTCCGGGGGTGGAAAATTGCATGGCATTAGCGGATTTAGGAGCAAGCATAAATCTCATGCCATTATCGGTTTGGAAGAGACTTTCACTTCCCGAGCTCACTCCTACTAAGATGACTCTTGAGTTGGCCAACCGTACTATAGCATATCTGGTAGGAATTGCGGAGGACGTTTTTGTTGGGGTTGATAGATTTACCTTTCCCGCGGACTTTGTGGTGGTTGATTATGATATGGATCCGAGAGTTCCTTTGATTGTTGGTAGGCTATTTTTGAGAACGGGTTGGACTCTTATAGATGTGGCGAAGGGTGAACTTACAATGAGGGTAGGAGATGAAAGAGTTGTGTTTAACATGGGAAAGTTGTCAAAGAAGTCTAATGAGCCCGAAGCGGTGAAGCATATTGATGTTGTGAATGAGGAAACTCAAGATGATATCCTTGATGAAGTTTGTGATGAATATTTTTATGAAGCTTGCTCAAGTGGAGATTATGATTTACCTCATGTTGAGACCATTGCTTACATTACCTCATCCTTGGATTTTCATGAACCACAAGAGCTTAACTTTGGTGATTTTGTGATTTATTCCAATCCTCTCTTTGAAATCTCATATGATAACCGACTTTTCCACCATGATGAAGACACCAATGAGGATTTTCGTGATGATGAATACCTTCTTTGTGATACACCAACATATTATGATTATAGTGATGATGAGAACTCTACTTGTGACTCTCCATTCATTGATGATCACACTTCCTTGGGTTTTGAGGAATCACCAATCTTTGATAGACCAATATATGATGTTTATGGTGATGAGAAGGATTCTATCATGGATGAGAGTGAGGGGTTTTTAGAGGTGGATATACTTTTGAGTACACTCTTGGTTATATTGATGAGGAGGGGGACATACTCTTTCTAGAATCTTGATTGCATGAGGATCCTTTACCTTCTTCCTTGTCCACCTCAACCTTTCAAAGTGAAAAAGGAAAACAAGTCATCATGGTTCCTTCCAAGAGCTTGTTGATACCCATTACTCCACAACCTTTCTCTGACCATGTGACTTACAAGGGAGAATATTCTAAGGCAATCAACAGTTGTTGTTTTCCCATCAAGGAACAGATTTTTGATCCTGGCATAGAGCTTGCTAAATCATCTCAGTATCCGCCTGATGCGACAAAAGGAAAACTTGTGAAAGATTTGAGAGTATCACTTTATCACCTTTTGAAGAACATATGGGCAACCATGTTGGAAAACTACACCTCATTCTTTTCACCATTGTTTGGGAAGTTAGTTGTTGAATTGTGTTATAAGTGGGATGGTAATTATGTATTTGATCCGTGGGGATATTTATGGAGTTTTGATAATTGACAACTTGTTTTACCTCATCATGGAGATTTTTCTAAAAAGGGCAAAACTTTTCTTCTCCATGATAGGTTTTAGACACTTTTAAGTGTGGGATGAGTCGAGCTAGAGACTCCATAAATCAATCTTGAATAACTAGGTTTAGAAGTTTTAGACTTAGAGTGTTGTAGGAATAAGGATGGAGAGTTGATGAGAAGTGTAAGGGAGACCTTCTTTTGTCTTCATGTTGTTTGTAGGGTTGCTCACTTATCACGTGCTTTGGAGCTTATGGAGGAAGCCCTTGTATCCGGTTCACTTCGTTACTATTGTGATTTTTCATAGACACATTGTGCTTTAAAAATAAATTCACTATAGTTGATCTTTCCTTAGCTTGGGTTAAGCAAAGTCTATTCATTATCATAAGTGTAGGGGAAGTTTATACTTCCATGCTCTTAAACATTGAGGACAATGTTTAGCTTAAATGTAGGGGGGGTCTTATATCGAAGTGACCTTACCTAGACTTTGTCATTGACCTTCATGATAACTTGGAAATTAATTTTTCAAATATTTTTCAAATTTTTGATCTACTTTGGCCACCAAAAATATGCATTCATAATTTTTGCATCAATCATTTTTCATTTGCATAACACATTTGCATTGTATATATTTCTTCTTTTGTTCTTTATGAAAAGTTGAAAAAAGGAAAAAATATAATAAGAACATGGTTAAACAAATTTAGACTTCTTTGACATATTAGGCCCGCCATGGATATCTTGACTCAACCAGAGTTTGCTTATTTAAGCATTCTCTAGCTAGTATCCTTAACCATGTAGTCCTTCATTGGTGTATTAGGCTAAGCATCCAAGAGTCTCATTATTTGAGATTTTAAATTTATGGAGAATGGGAGATGATAGAGTTGAAGCAAGTATAAAAGGGCTAGATAAACTTTATGATGATTACTTGTAGCTAAACCCTTCTCTTCTTTACCTCTATTTTCTTCGCATGTATATATGTTAATAAATAATCAAGAACGGTTTTAATTGGTTTGTAATCTCTTATGCATTTTTGTCTAATCATTCATGGTTGGTATAAGTACGTCTTAAGATTCTAAGTTAGAACGTTTTATATGTACTAGACTTATGTCATGCTTAATACTTAGCGGGTGTTTTCCCTTTTCTTCTTTTCAACTTTCTTTGTGAGGAATAAAGAAAAATAAGAGCGGCTTACAAAAAAAATTAGTGGCTAGAAAAAAAAGAGAAAAAAATAATAATTATACAAGACTCCCAAGAGGGGCAGTGAAGTGTTAATTATAGTAACTATTAGATTCCAATATTACCGTGACGGGTTGCGGGGATATAATATTTGCTCCAATCCAATATTACCTTGACGGGTTGCGGGATTGAAGATCCAAAGTCTCAAAAAGGCGGCGGATGTAAATTATTGCGTGAGTTTTATTTTTCTTTCCTTATCGAGTGTGTAGCTACTTATTAATGCATGACATGATGATTTTACACATAAGGCGAATGACTTATTACTCTTTAAACGGACTTATATTAATGGTGAGCGGTTTTTCAAGTAATGGATGAGAGGATTACTTAGGATTAAAACCGTGCTTCCTTATTTTTGGACTTTACATTTCTTATATTTCACGCTTCAAATAATGACAAATTTGCCTTCAAGCAATTTCCTCAAATAATAATCGGCTCCACATTTAATTATCATGAATAAGTTGATGCACTTTTTACTTGTGAATGCAATGATCCCATTTTTAAGCTTGGTATGCGGAAAGTGAAACTTGAGGGTGATAAGTGTCCATGGTACCAAAGCCCTAATTTAAGTCATTGATTTCTTTATGAGTTTTTCCATCAAAACAATTTCAAGAAAATTCAAAAATATATAAATAGAATTGTTTCTTTTGCATCGCATTGTACAAAATCAAAATCATGCATCGTATAAAGTAGAATAGTTTAATAGCATTCCATATTGGCCAAGGTGGGTTAATTATGAGGAAAATGTAAAATTGTGTTTTAAAATATAGCATTGCATGAGGTCATGGCAATGTTCAAGTGTAGGGGATTTGATATGAGCAAAATCTCATATCAATTAATCAACAAATCACCCTAAAACACATGGAAAATACCTAACTTTTGTGCTATAAGGCAGAAATATGTGGTGTTTGGTGTTTGTGCTTAAATAGGTAACTGTGAGATCTCGTATTTTCCGGGTAATTATTTTACTCGTATTCATTATTTTAATCATTGTTGGTACTTATTCGAAATTATAAAATTATTTTTATTTTATAATTCCATATTTATTTAAATCAAATATTTTGATTTAAAAATCACCCACGTGCATTTTTACAAACGTTTACTTGAATCAACGGAACGAGAAATGAGGGCTAAATCTTTCGACTTAAAGATATTTATCTTTACATTTTATTAAGTCTAGACTGATAACGGGCACAGTAATAAATTCTTGTATTTCATATTTTTACTGTCGATTGTTTCAATGTTCGATGTTTTCTTTTAATGTCGTGTTAAGTCGAGTCGGGAGTCTATATTATCTTATTTCGAGTGTGTTTTAACTATTGAGAAGTATTTTTATGAAACCCGAGCCACGTAAGAATTTGTAAATTTGACTAATAGTCATTTCCCACTTTTTAACAAAGTTTTTATTTTGTGGTCCTAATGTTTAAAAAGTTGCAACAATGGTCCCTCCACTTAACTAGACATTTAAATACATTTTTACTTCCACTACAACTAACACATATCATTTAATAAAAAAAAAACACAAACATCACCACCCTCCCCTCCCTTTGCCGTGAGCCCCCATCCCAAAAACCCCTCAATTTCTTCATAATCCATCTTGATCAATCCAAAACTAAATAAAGACCACTTCCTAATTTTGAAAGGTGCATCTTTTGGTACAAGAATTTTGTACATGCAACAAGTTTTCAAGTTTTGGTGATTTCTTGGTGGGGATGATGTTTGATCATTGTTTTTAGGATGATCATGACTAAATTTTGTGTTTTTGATATTGAAAAGTCTAAAGTTTTGATTTTGATGCATGCAAGGGTTTAGGATGTTTAAGGATGATATTAGGAGGATTTTATGAGTGGGAAAATGATTAGATTTTGTTGAAAAAGCTTTTTGTTATGATTTTCAAGATGGTAAATTTAGGCAGAAAGTTGAGGAAGGTTTTGGGTAACTTAACCTTGTTTTATTATTAAACAAATAAGATAGAGATTTACATATTTTTCTTAGCTTCGATTTGATATAAGTTAGAGCTTCAAAATCCAAACGAGTTGGAAATGACGTTAGTTTGATTATCGTGTACCGGGAGACGAGTATCGACACAATCTAAAATTGTTGTCGATATTTGGATCGAATCTCGGGGACTCTAAATTAAAGTTTTGAAATGTGTAACCTACTGATAATGAGGTGTTTACCTTAGAGGTCGAGTTTACTTTAAAACCCGAGTGTCGGTTTTGTAAACGGAGTCGTTTAAATAAGTTAAAACGGTTGTATGAAAAATTAACGTAAATCTGTCCGGATTTAGTAACCCGAAGATGTGTCGGGCAGTGAGTCTTAGAAGTAAAAACTTTTGACGAGCTTTTTATATGTCTTTATATAGATGTTAAGTGAGCTTCTCAGTTAGTACCATAAACATTTGACGTGTCTAAGTGAGGTAAATCAGTCCGTACATTTGGTATGTGCCGGTAGTTTTTATCGAGAGCATTGTCTAATAAAAATATATTTTTAGATGAAGTCTAGAAGTACCCCTTGCTTGGTTGTTCTCATGTGTCATAATTTGATTATGTATTCATTTAATTCAAGTGTTTTTATAAACATTTATTTCGTGTCTTCTAAACTTTGGCGTCCCGTTATCGTAGGTCTCGGATGACTTAACGTTGTTTGACTTTCCGTTGTTACTACTGAGCCCTCCAGTTTCGTGTTGATTCCACCATATAGCTAAGTGAGTTCATAGCCCCTCTAGCTACTTGTTCATTGTTTCAAAACACGGGGTGAGATTAACATGTTGGAACACAATCTTTTAAACTGTATGCTATCCAGAACTGTATGCTGCCAGATGAATTCATTGATATTATTGCTGTTAGTCTTTAGCCTTAAGGTTCCTCTCATTGATCATGAACCATTAATTAATCCTGCTACCAAGCGCGAATTTTGTGGGTGGATCCATCGGGATTGAAAATCCCCGTCCTGATTACCTTGATGCACGTACATTTGTTTATCACTTGAGTATTTAGGCTGAATACTGACTAGAGGAACTTACACTGAGTTAAGCTTCGGTTCATGAACTAAATAGCAATAATATACCATGACTATGGAGAATGTACATAGTCATCCCCCCAGTACTTGTTTTTACAAAGTATATTGTGTTCCATTATTTAGCTTTCTAAACCTATGAATATCACTCAACTTTATGTTGACGGGTTTTACATGTTTTAATCTCAAGTAATACTGCTTAATGGGCTTAGACGAGGTAGCGCAGGATGTTGGCAGCTTGGAAAGATCTGTGTTGTGATATGTTTATGCTTTGTTATGAATGACGTTGTTAAAGTCTTCCGCTGATCTTTTGTTATCTTAAAACTTTAAACTATGATGTTATGGTACTTTGTTATGTTTCAAAACTTATGGGACCGAAGTTTCTAAACTCTGATAAATTATGATGTAATATATATGTCTTTTATTGCGTCATTTTTGGTGTCATTTATAACTCATTGTTACTCGTACCTTGACGTGTGATCCCCTCGTTGCCTAGTTGTTCCATGTTAGATTCTGGGGGTCTCACAGATTCGTATCAGAGCGATGGTTATAGAGAACTGATTCATTTTCAAAACTTGGTCTATAACTAAATATCAAGATATTTCATGCTTTACAAGTGTCAAACACAGATTCTGTCAATGTTGTTCAATATCTGCGTGGGTAACTCTCTAATCCTTATTGTTTACCTTAATTATTGATATAATATTTCATACCTTGATTTCATTTGAAATATTACATTGGTTTCATTGTGATAAGTATTACCTCCTTCCAAACCCCTCTTGCTTAATATTATATATATTCCCCTCCTTAGTGTTGCATTCCTTGTTGACAATCAGTTATGCATATCTAAAATCTCTATTATTCTATTTTCTCCATTTCATGAATCTTGAAATAGCATACTTATACAAGTTCACACTGAATTTTGTATTGTGTTGTTCACAGAAACATGCTGCCTACCAGAATTCGTAGAGCTGATGGACCCAGGAGATCCCACCGGGCTACTATGGGGAGAGTTATTGCAAAAAGGGTAAAGAAAGCTGTTGCTAAATACGAAAAGAGCCGAGAGACTCAAACTAAAGCTGAAGGTTCTTCAGGCACAAAAGGATGTTCACACAAGACCTTCATGTCTGGAAAACCACACTCCTTCAAAGGGACCGAAGGTGTCGTTGGTTTGACACGATGGTTTGAAAAGATGGAGCAAGTATTTGGAACTTGCAAGTGTGCTGGAGAGGATAAGGTAATTTATGCTGCTAGTACTTTGGAAGGTATAGCACTCACCTGGTGGAATGGAAATATTAAAACCTTAGGTCTTGATAATGCAAACCAAATCCCTTGGAGCGAGTTCAAAACAATGATGACTACGGAGTAATGCCCTGAGACTGAGATAGCTCAGATGGAACACGAGCTATGGAACTTACAAATAAAGAATAATGATATTGAAGCTTACACTAATAGGTTTCATGAGTTGGCCTTAATGTGTCCTGAACTGGTTCCAGATGAGAAGAAGAAAATAAAAAGGTATGTCAAGGGCTTTCCTGAAAGGATTAATGGACACATTACTTCATCAAAACCTTCTTCCCTACATGAAGCAGTGAACATGGCTCATGAGTTGGTCGAGCAGTCTGTAGAAGGTAAAGCTGCTAAGTTAGATTCTGATAACAAACGGAAATGGGAGGATAATAAAGGAAACAATCAAGGGAATAATCAGGGCAATAACCGAAACAACAACCGAGGTAACAATAGAAACTCCAACAGGAACAATAACCGACAAGCCAACAAGAGACAAGAGACAACAACCGTGCATGCAGCTGCTCCTGCTGTTCCTACTACTCCTGCTGTTCCAGCTGCTCCTGTTGTTCCTGCTGCTCCTGTTACTCTTGCTGCTCCTATTACTCCTGCTACTCCTGCGGGCAGACGAAGTTATACTAGTAACCTGCCTAAGTGTGATCGATGTAATTGGCATCACCCTGTCGGTGTGTGTCCTACTAGATGCACAGTTTGTAATAGGTTTGGCCATAAGGAAGGAATCTGTAATGTGGTATGCTATGGCTGTGGTGAAAAAGGTCATTACCAGAATAGGTGTCCAAAGGCTAAGGATCCGCAGAACGATGGAGCTCGAGGTAGAGTGTATCATGTGGGAAATAACGCTCAGCAGAATCCTCAGGTGGTCGCGGGTACGTATATTCTTAACGATCACTATGTTAGTGTTTTATTCGATTCCGGTGCTGAGAAGAGTTTCGTATCTTCTGCTTTCACTCCTTTCATTGATATTACTCCTTCTGCTTTAGACACTAGTTATGAAGTAGAATTAGCAGACGGTAAGATTGTTAGTACCAATACAGTCTTGCGTGGCTGTACCCTTGATTTGCTTGTTCATTTGTCTTTAATTGATCTTTTACCGACGCATTTCGGCAGTTTTGATGTTATTGTTGGTATGGATTGGTTAGCGTCTCATCGTGCTGTCACTGTTTGTTCTGACCGAATCTTGCGTATTCCTCTTTCTTCGGGTAAAATCTTAGAACTTCGTGGTGAGAAGCCGGATGACAATCCAAATTCTCTTCTTTCTATCAAGGCTGATCAGAAAACGCTTGATGATATTCGTATCGTTTGTATATTTCCTGGAGTTTTCCCAGACGACTTGTCGAGATTACCTCATGCGCGTGAAGTTGAATTTCGTATCGATCTTATTCCGGGTGCACTGCCTGTTACCAAATCGCCTTATCGTTTAGCCCCGTCTGAGATGAATGAATTATCGAATCAGCTTAAGGAATTACAAGAGAAAGGTTTCATCAAACCGAGTCATTCGCCATGGGGAGCGCCTGTGCTCTTTGTTAAGAAAAAGGATGGTGCAATGAGAATGTGTATAGACTACAGGGAATTGAATAAGCTGACAACCAAGAATCGTTACCCTCTCCCTCGTATAGACGACTTATTTGACCAATTGCAAGGCGCGTGCTGTTTTTCCAAGATAGATCTTCGTTCAGGTTATCATCAGTTAAGAGTGCATGAAAGTGACATCTCCAAAACTGCATTCAGAACTCGTTATGGACACTTTGAATTTACCGTTATGCCATTCGGTCTCACCAATGCTCCTGCTGTTTTTATGGATCTAATGAACCGTGTCTACAAACCCTACCTTGATAAGTTTGTCATAGTCTTTATTGACGACATCCTCATTTACTCAAAATCAGAAAAAGATCATGAAAATCATCTTAGAACCATCTTAAGTCTTTTGGAGAAAGAAAAGTTGTATGCTAAATTCTCTAAGTGTGAATTTTGGTTAAAAGAGGTTCAGTTTTTAGGACACGTGGTAAATCGGGATGGTATACACGTGGATCCTAGTAAAGTTGAAGCAGTTAAGAATTGGAAATCTCCTAAATCACCTACTGAGGTCCGTTCATTTCTCGGGTTAGCCGGATACTATCGCAGATTCATTGAAAACTTCTCCAAAATTGCTAAGCCTTTAACCCTGCTTACACAAAAGAATAAGGAATACATTTGGAATGAAGAGCAAGAGCAAGCCTTTTGCTTATTAAAGGAAAAATTGTGTAATGCCCTAGTGTTAACACCTCCTGAAGGACCGTATGATTTTGTTGTTTATTGTGATGCATCCCACCAAGGTTACGGTTGTGTCTTAATGCAGCGAGGAAAAGTGATTGCTTATGCCTATAGACAACTTAAAACCCATGAACAGAACTATACTACTCACGATTTGGAGTTAGGTGCAATAGTATTCGCCTTAAAAATATGGAGACATTATCTTTATGGGACGAAAAGTGTGATATACATTGATCATAAGAGTCTCCAGTATATCTTTAACCAAAAGGACTTGAACATGCGGCAAAGACGTTGGTTAGAACTTCTTAGCGACTATGAATGTGAAATTAAGTATCACCCAGGAAAGGCTAATGTTGTAGCTGATGCCCTAAGTCGAAAGGAAAGACTTAAACCTAGGAGAGTGCGTGCTATGAGCATAACCATTAAATCTAGTCTCAAGGCTAAGATTTTAGAAGCACAACAAGAAGCTGCAAAGAACTTTAAGGCTCCAGCAGAATTGCAGATTAGATGCTCAGTTTGAAAGGAAAGAAGATGGAACAATTTACTTTGTTGGACGATTATGGATTCCATTAGTTGGAGGATTAAGAAAGGTAATAATGGACGAAGCTCACGCATCAAGATATTCGATTCACCCTCGTGTAGATAAGATGTACTACGATTTAAGGGATATTTACTGGTGGCTAGGTATGAAAAAGGACATAGCAGAATACGTTAACAAGTGTCTGACTTGTTTAAAGATTAAAGCAATACATCAGAAACCCTCAGGCCTTTTACAACAACCAGAAGTCCCAGAATGGAAATGGGAAAAGATTACAATGGACTTAGTCACAAAGCTGCCTAGAAGCAATGGTGGTTTTGATGCAATTTGGGTAATTGTTGATAGATTAACCAAATCTGCTCACTTCCTTCCTGTCCGCGAGGATTATAAAACTGATAGATTGGCTCGATTCTACATCAATGAGATTGTTGCAAAGCACGGAGTGCCAATATCGATTAATACTGATAGGGATGGTCGTTTTGCATCTCAATTCTAGAAAGCACTTCAAAAGGCGTTGGGTACGCAAGTATTAATGAGTACAACATATTACCCAGAAACGGATGGACATAGTGAACGCACTATTCAGACTCTGGAAGACATGCTGCGAGCATGTGTTATGGATTTTGGTGGTAGCTGGGACACTCATATACCTTTGGTCGAATTTTCCTATAACAATAGTTATCATAAAAGTGTCAAGTGTTCACCATTCGAGGCTTTGTACGGACGCAAGTGCAGATCGCCAGTGATATGGAACGAAGTAGGTGAAAGTCAACTGATAGGGCCTGAACTAGTTTTAGAAACTACAGACAAGATTGTACAGATTAGGGAAAGACTGAAAACAGCTAGAAGTCATCAGAAGAGTTACGCAGACAAAAGACGCAGACCTCTTGAGTTTCAAGTCGGAGACCGTGTGCTGTTACGAGTATCTCCATGGAAGGGTATTGTGAGGTTTGGTAAAAGAGGAAAACTTGCGCCACGTTTTGTAGGACCATTCGAGATCGTCGAGCGTATTGGTTCGGTAGCTTATCGACTGAAGTTACCCCAGGAGTTAAGTTGTGTTCATGATGTATTCCATGTTTCCAATCTTATGATTAGCCGAATCAGATGTTCAGATCCCGTTAGAAGAAATAAGGGTGGACGAGAAAATGTATTTCATTGAAGAACCAATAGAGATTGTGGATCGCCAAATCAAGAAGCTGAAACGTAGTTGGATTCCTATCGTTAAAGTTCGTTGGGATTCACGTCGGGGTGCTGAGTTCACTTGGGAAAGTGAAGAGCAGTTCAAGACTAAGTATCCCCATCTGTTCTCGTCTTCTTCTTCCATCTCCAGTTAAACTCTGAGGGACCAGAGTTCCTTTAGGGGGGAAGACGGTGAGATCTCGTATTTTCCTGGTAATTATTTTACTTGTATTCATTATTTTAATCATTGTTGGTACTTATTCGAAATTATAAAATTATTTTTATTTTATAATTCCATATTTATTTAAATCAAATATTTTGATTTAAAAATCACCCACGTGTATTTTTACAAACGTTTACTTGAATCAACGGAACGAGAACCGAGGGCTAAATCTTTCGACTTAAAGATATTTATCTTTACATTTTATTAAGTCTAGACTGATAACGGGCACAGTAATAAATTCTTGTTCATATTTTTACTGTCGATTGTTTCAATGTTCGATGTTTTCGATGTTTTCTTTTAATGTCGTGTTAAGTCGAGTCGGGAGTCTATATTATCTTATTTCAAGTGCGTTTTAACTATTGAGAAGTATTTTTACGAAACCCGAGCCCCGTAAATATTTGTAAATTTGACTAATAGTCATTTCCCACTTTTTAACAAAGTTTTTATTTTGTGGTCCTTAAGTTTAAAAAGTTGCAACAATGGTCCCTCCACTTAACTAGACATTTAAATACATTTTTACTTCCACTACAACTAACACATATCATTTAATAAAAAAAAACACAAACATCACCACCCTCCCCTCCCTTTGCCGTGAGCCCCCATCCCCAAAACCCCTCAATTTCTTCATCATCCATCTTGATCAATCCAAAACTAAATAAAGACCACTTCCTAATTTTGAAAGGTGCATCTTTTGGTACAAGAATTTTGTACATGCAACAAGTTTTCAAGTTTTGGTGATTTCTTGGTGGGGATGATGTTTGATCATTGTTTTTAGGATGATCATGACTAAATTTTGTGTTTTTGATGTTGAAAAGTCTAAAGTTTTGATTTTGATGCATGCAAGGGTTTAGGATGTTTAAGGATGATATTAGGAGGATTTTATGAGTGGGAAAATGATTAGATTTTGTTGAAAAAGCTTTTTGTTATGATTTTCAAGATGGTAAATTTAGGCAGAAAGTTGAGGAAGGTTTTAACGTAAATCTGTCCGGATTTAGTAACCCGAAGATGTGTCGGGCAGTGAGTCTTAGAAGTAAAAACTTTTGACGAGCTTTTTATATGTCTTTCTATAGATGTTAAGTGAGCTTCTCAGTTAGTACCATAAACATTTGACGTGTCTAAGTGAGGTAAATCAGTCCGTACATTTGGTATGTGCCGGCAGTTTTTATCGAGAGCATTGTCTAATAAAAATATATTTTTAGATGGAGTCTAGAAGTACCCCTTGCTTGGTTGTTCTCATGTGTCATAATTTGATCATGTATTCATTTAATTCAAGTGTTTTTATAAACATTTATTTCGTGTCTTCTAAACTTTGGCGTCCCGTTATCGTAGGTCTCGGATGACTTAACGTTGCTTGACTTTCCGTTGTTACTACTGAGCCTTCCAGTTTCGTGTTGATTCCACCGTATAGCTAAGGTGAGTTCATAGCCCCTCTAGCTACTTGTTCATTGTTTCAAAACACGACATGTTGGAACACAATCTTTTAAACTTTATGCTATCCAGAACTGTATACTGCTAGATGAATTCATTGATATTATTGCTTTTAGTCTTTAGCCTTAAGTTTCCTCTCATTGATCATGAACCGTTAATTAATCCTACTACCAAGCGCGAATGTTATGGGTGGATCCATCGGGATTGACAATCCCTGTTCCGATTACCTTGATGCACGTACATTTGTTTATCACTTGAGTATTTAGGCTGAATACTGACTAGAGGAACTTACACTGAGTTAAGCTTCGGTTCATGAACTAAATAACAATAATATACCATGACTATGGAGAATGTACATAGTCATCCCCCCCAGTACTTGTTTTTACAAAGTATATTGTGTTCCATTACTTAGCTTTCTAAACCTATGAATATCACTCAACTTTATGTTGACGGGTTTTACATGTTTTAATCTCACGTAATACTGCTTAATGGACTTGGACGAGGTATCGCAGGATGTTGGCAGCTTGGAAAGATCTGTGTTGTGATATGTTTATGCTTTGTTATGAATGACGTTGTTAAAGTCTTCCGCTGATCTTTTGTTATCTTAAAACTTTAAACTATGATGTTATGGTACTTTGTTATGTTTCAAAACTTATGGGACCGAAGTTTCTAAACTCTGATAAATTGTGATGTAATATATATGTCTTTTATTGCGTCATTTTTGGTGTCATTTATAACTCATTGTTACTCGTACCTTGACGTGTGATCCCCTCGTTGCCTAGTTGTTCCATGTCAGATTCTGGGGGTCTCACAGATTCGTATCAGAGCGATGGTTATAGAGAACTGATTCATTTTCAAAACTTGGTCTATAACTAAATATCAAGATATTTCATGCTTTACAAGTGTCAAACACAGATTCTGCCAATGTTGTTCACTATCTACGCGGGTAACTCTCTAATCCTTATTGTTTACCTTAATTATTGATATAATATTTCATACCTTGATTTCATTTGAAATATTACATTGGTTTCATTGTAATACGTATTACCTCCTTCCAAACCCCTCTTGCTTAATATTATATATATTCCCCTCCTTAGTGTTGCATTCCTTGTTGACAATCAGTTATGCATATCTAAAATCTCTTCTTATTCTATTTTCTCCATTTCATGAATCTTGAAATAGCATACTTATACAAGTTCACACTGAATTTTGTATTGAGTTGTTGACAGAAACATGCTGCCTACCAGAATTCGTAGAGCTGATGGACCCAGGAGATCCCGCCGGGCTACTATGGGGAGAGTTATTTCAAAAAGGGTAAAGAAATCTGTTGTTGAATACGAAAAGAGCCGAGAGACTCAAACTAAAGCTGAAGGTTCTTCAAGCACAAAAGGATGTTCACACAAGACCTTCATGTCTGGAAAACCCCACTCCTTGAAAGGGACCGAAGGTGTCGTTGGTTTGACACGATGGTTTGAAAAGATGGAGCAAGTATTTGGAACTTGCAAGTGTGCTGAAGAGGATAAGGTAATTTATGCTGCTAGTAATTTGGAAGGTATAACACTCACCTGGTGGAATGGAAATATTAAAACCTTAGGTCTTGATAATGCAAACCAAATCCCTTGGAGCGAGTTCAAAACAATGATGACTACAGAGTACTGCCCTGAGACTGAGATAGCTCGGATGGAACACGAGCTATGGAACTTACAAATGAAGAATGATGATATTGAAGCTTACACTAATAGGTTTCATGAGTTGGCCTTAATGTGTCCTGAACTGGTTCCAGATGAGAAGAAGAAAATAAAAAGGTATGTCAAGGGCTTTCCTGAAAGGATTAAAGGACACATTACTTCATCAAAACCTTCTTCCCTACATGAAGCAGTGAACATGGCTCATGAATTGGTCGAGTAGTCTGTAGAAGGTAAAGCTGCTAAGTTAGATGCTAATACTTTGCTTTTGGCTAGGTATAAAATATTTATCGTCCGAATCTTTTCGAATTGAAAACCGGTCTTAAGCGCGACTCAATCGTCTTTTAGTGAATCAAGAGAATGGTTTGGTTTGTTTAAACTATTTGCAAGTAATTAAAGTGTCGTTGAGTAAAATGGAAGTTAAAAGATTAATTTGAATGACGAGTAAAAATAAATGCATATAAACTTAAAGGTAAAATGGAAAAGTACTAACTCACTAAATAAAACTAACACTTGGAAAATTCTTGAAAATAAGAACTTAATAGAAAGGTACTAAAAGAAAGTAAGGTCGAAGTATCAAGCACATGGAAACAATCGGAAAAGAGGCTAAAACAGGCCCAGATCAGAATATATTCCGATCTGGTGGTCGGAATGTAAGGTGGTGGGAGCAATCGAAATGTTGGACCAAAAGACCAATCGGAATAACAAGGATATGAAGAACAATCGGAATGTGTGATGATGCTGTCAATCGGAATACGTAAACTTTGACCCAATCGGAATACGGGACAAATCCCAATCGAAATACATAAAAACCTTACCGTCGGAATATGAATGAAGCCACCAATCGGAATAAACCCAAGACTCCACAATCGGAATAATTAATGGTGCCGATCGGAAAATGAAGATGGAGCTGGCCAATCGGAAAAGGGTTTTAAGCCCTTTCCGAAAATCAAGGAAATCGGTTAGGGGGTGCACCCGGTCGGAAAATGCCAATCGGAAAGGGGTTTTACCACCCTTTCCGAAATTTGTGGAAATGGGAAAAGCTAGGTAATAAGCTAAAGTAATAAGCTAATACCCGAAACTTATCAATCCAAATAATCAATCGAATCAAATAAGCACTTTAATGAACTTATCTAACGCGAAATCAAACAACGTTTTAGATTAAACAATAAAAACATAAACTTTTTAATAAAACTTTTTAATAAGAAAAATAAGCTAATCATAAAAATAAGCCAATAAGCACAAAAGTCTTAAAGCTTAATTAAATGAAAACTTATAAAATGATCAAAAGATTAACTTTTTAAGCACGAAATCGATTAGAACAACACGGATCTTATGATATTCGCACCAAAATCAATCTTAAATCAAAGAAAAGTAGAATGAGATTAAGAAATAAAAGCTTAAAATAGAACTTGATTAATAAAAATAAGCAATACAAAGTGTTTAATCTTGAAAGATTAAAAGAAAAAGATGAACTAGTGAGAGAAAGTTTAAGACTTTCTCTCTCTAAAAACTAAAAAGTGAAAAATTAACTAAAAACTCTAACTACTCTCCTAATGACTATTAGGAGGGTATTTATAGGGAAGGAGTGCATGTGTTGCATCTTGTCTCTTGCTTTCTTCATGTTTTCTCGACTCGACTTTAATTCTTCGTCTTTGTCGTCTCGGGATTTGAACTTGTCTTTTAATTTTCTTCTTCTATTAGACTTAAGTTCTTCGACTTCGTTAAACTTCCGTCTTTTGACTTTTTTTTTCGATAAATCTCCAGAATAGGCCTTGGACTTCCGTTCTTTTTGCACTCTTGATCTTTTGACTTCGTCTTTTCCCGTTTTCTTCGATAAAAGCCCGTGAAAGCCCGTGTTTTCTTCCTTTTTAATATTTTGGTCCTAACACACAATAAAAACACAAACCACGCATAATTCCGACTTTTACAACATAAATCACACGTTTTGGTCTTGTTATTATTGGAAATAAGTGGTAAAAGGATAAGTGTTTTCACACTTATTAAATCCCCTACACTTGACCATTGCAATGCCCTCATGCAATGTATTAATTTTAAAGCACGGTTTGCATTTTCCATCATAAATAACCCACCTTGGCCTTTATTAAATATTAAAGATGAAAAGATAGAAACAAGTAAAGAAATTAAAAACTTACATTGGTTTTGGCGGCCATGAACGTTTATCATCCTCAAGTTTCACGTTCCCCATACCAAGCTTAAAAACGAGATCATTGTTATTATAAGTTAGCAAACTATCACGAACTTATGTGGGCCAATTATTCACTTAGACTCCCTTATTCCTAGTTGTATCTCTTATATTTTATTTTTGTCTTGAATGATCACGAGGATGCATTGTTTGACTTATTTCGATAGTTATTTAGTCCGAAAATAAGGTGAACGATTTAGTCAATAGTTAGCTGAAGGACCAAATCTTTTAAAACTGCTTCTCGGGATATCAAAAAGTTCATATCTTGGCATAACTTGGTTCGCGATTTGAGACCTTTCTCGGGCCGATATTTGGCAGCGACTTCATACTTCGAATCTTCGAGAGACGTTCTTGAAATTATGGTCTTCTCTTTATAACAGGAATTTCTTCACTTGAAGTTTTTGAGAGATTCTTCATCTTTGGACCACGACTTCTTCATTTTTCTCCAATCTTTATTTTGGACTTTGATATACAACGACCCGCCTCCTTTTAGGACTTGGATCTATTTATCCTCATACCTTGTTAGGGTCTTTTCGGATAGACTTCTCCATGACTTTTGGGGAGTTCTTGCTTTTCGTCGTGTGTCTTGATCCTTCATATTGATTTTCGATAAATGATTCTTCACATCACTTTTGGATCTTTAGCAACAAAATGTAGCCCTCATGCCTTGTTACGGCCTTTTTGGACTCGCCAATCTTCGCGCCCCGCTTCATAAGTTATGCCTTGGCTATGAACTCTCGTTATTACCGAGCAACTTTTAAACGATCTGGGGCTAGAAGCTAAGTAACCTTTTAAATCGTACTACCTTATTTATTAGCAGATTAATTTATTAACAAGCGGAGGGAGAATAAGCTTATAATTAACTCACATAAATTCACGAAAGAATACCGAACTTATAATTGGCTCTATCATCTCTCGTTATCCACAGTTTAAAATCTCAAGGAATGAGACTCGTGGATGCTTAGCCTATTAAATCAAAGTTTTGGGTTTTCGAGTCGCCTATAGGATCTTGCAAATTCTTAGACTTTTTCAAGTTTAGAAATCGCGTTTTAAAGTTCCCTTGATAAACGACTCTCTAGGATCAATTATAGGAACTTGCGAAAAGTTCTTGTTCTTAACCCGTGAGAGTTAAGACTTTCGCGTTTTATAGCTCCCTATATAAAAGCCTAGCAAAACTTGACTTAAACACGTTAAGGATACTAGCTAGAGTAAACTTAGGTAAGTAAACTCGGGTTGAGTCAAAATGTTCACGACTAAGAAAAATCTAAAACCACTTTATTAAAAATTTATTCTAGCAAAGGAAACATAACAAAGGCAAATACAACTATACAACTAGGCCAAAATAGATTAAAAATTTTGAAAAATGTCGAAAAATCAAATTTTCCGGTTAAAATGAGGGCAAATTCATGGAAAAGACCACTTACTTCGATAGAAGTCCCCCTACACTTGAGATAATCATTGTCCTCAATGTTTGAGCATGTGGGAGTAAACTCCCCTACACTTATGACATTGTGCACTTTGTTTAAATCTTGCTAAGGAAAGGACAACTAAAGTGAATTCAATGTGAACATATAGAATATGAAATATTGAATCACAAGAGTTTAGGATAGAACCGGGAAGATGGAAAACACGGTATCACGGTTCGTCAAAAGTCATCAAGATGCTTTCTGAAGCTTTAATCCCTGCACAGCACAAGAAACAAGACAACAAACATATGCGGGGCTCCCCCTACACTTATTATGAAAGCAGTAAAGGATAGAACACGGGTTGCCTCCCGAGAAGCGCTTGTTTTTGTTCACCGAGTCATGAGCCTGACTCGACCCAATTTTAGTTCATGGGGAACGTGGTGAGGGATGGAATCATCTCCTGAGAGATGTCCTCACCAAAGTACAGCTTCAAACGCTGGCCATTCACCTTGAAATTGGGCCCATTCGGCTGAGAAAGCTCAATGGTCCCATACGGAAAGACTTTGGCGACGGTGAATGGACCAGACCAGCGGCTCTTCAACTTGCCAGAGAAGATCTTCAACAGAGAGTTAAAGAGTAAGACTTGATCACCAACGTGGAACTCTCGGTTCTTGATTTTAGCATCGTGGATAATCTTCGTCTTCTCCTTGTAGATCAGCGAGTTCTCGTAAGCTTCATTCCTCAGTTCATTTAGCTCGTTGAGTTGAACCTTGCGATGATCACCGGCTTTGATGATGTCGAAGTTAGCCCACTTCAAGGCCCAGTGCGCCTTATGTTCCAGCTCGATGGGTAGGTGGCAGGCTTTCCCGTACACAAGACGATAAGGTGTACAACCGATCGGGGTCTTGTAAGCAGTACGGAAAGCCCACAGAGCATCGTCTAACTTATCGGCCCACGCGGCACTATGCTCTCCTACAGTACGCTCCAAAATTCTCTTCAAGCCACGATTGGAAATTTCGGCTTGCCCGTTGGTTTGGGGATGATAGGCGGTGGAAAGACGGTGATTGACACCATACTTAGCCATGACTCTTGCAAATTGATCGTTGCAAAAATGAGTCCCGCGGTCACTGATGATAGCACGAGGAACGCCAAATCGAGCGAAAAGCTGCTTCAAAAAGTTCACAACCACCCTCGCGTCATTTGTAGGAAGAGCCTTAGCTTCAACCCATTTAGAGACGTAGTCGACGGCGACGAGGATGTACTTGTTCCCTTTGGATGATGGAAATGGCCCCATAAAGTCGATGCCCCATACATCAAAGATTTCACATTCCTGTATGAAATTTTGAGGCATCTCATCCTTATGTGTGATCTTGCCTTGACGTTGGCAAGCATCACAGTGCTTAACCATTTCGTGAGCGTCACGATAAATGGTGGGCCAGTAGAATCCGGAATCAAACACTTTCTTACCGGTGCAGTTGGGACCAAAGTGACCACCGGTGGGTCCTTTGTGGCAAGCTTGGAGGATGTCAAAAGCTGCCGGTCCGTCAACACAACGACGAATAATCAGATCAGCACACTGTTTGAATAGATAAGGGTCATCCCAAAAATAAGTCTTAACATCATTCAAGAACTTCTTCTTTTGTTGGGATGTTAACCCTTGGATGAGAATACCACCCGCTAAGTAGTTTGCGATGTCCGCAAACCATGGGGTGCCATCAAGATTGAGATTTATAGACATTAAGGTCTCAAGGGGAAAAGAGTCATTTATCTCTTTGTTCGGATGATCCCCTTGATATGGATCCTCAAGTTGACTCAGATGATCCGCGGCCAGGTTTTCGGCTCCCTTCTTGTCACGAATTTCAATGTTGAATTCTTGAAGGAGTAAAACCCAGCGAAGAAGTCTTGGCTTAGCATCGTTCTTTGTCATCAAGTACTTCAACGCGGAATGGTCCGTGTATACGATGGTGGTGGATAAAACAAGATAGGGGCGAAATTTCTCAAAAGCATAGACAACAGCTAAGAGCTCTTTTTCGGTTGTCGTATAATGCAATTGAGCCCCCGTCATTGTTTTGCTAGCGTAGTGGATTGGTTGGAAGTGTTTATTCACTCTTTGGCCCAGAACCGCACCAATAGCAAAGTCGCTAGCATCGCACATCAATTCAAAAGGCAGCTCCCAATTAGGGGTAACCAAGACCGATGCCTTAGTTAGCTTATCCTTAAGAAGATTGAAGGCTTCGAGACACTCTTTAGAAAAGATAAAAGGAGTATCTTTTTCCAAGAGGTGGGTCATCGGGCGAGCGATCTTAGAGAAATCCTGAATGAATCTACGATAGAAGCCCGCATGACCCAGAAAACTTCTCACACCCTTCACGGTTGAAGGTGGAGGTAATTTGGCTATGACATCAACTTTAGCACGGTCGACTTCAAGACCGGCTTTAGAGATTTTGTGTCCTAGCACAATGCCTTCTTTTACCATAAAATGGCATTTTTCCCAATTCAGAACAAGGCGAGTGTCTTCGCACCGCTTAAGCATGCGTTCCAAACTGGCAAGGCAAGAAGAGAAGGAATCCCCGAAGACCGAGAAATCATCCATGAAGACTTCCATGGTTTGCTCAACCATGTCATGGAAGATAGCCAACATGCACCTTTGGAAAGTCTCGGGGGCATTGCATAAGCCAAATGGCATTCGTTTGTAAGCAAAGGTGCCATAGGGACAAGTGAATGTTGTCTTCTCTTGATCTTGGGGATCGATGGGTATTTGAAAATAACCCAAGAAACCATCAAGAAAGCAGTAATATTCATTACCCGCTAAACGTTCAAGCATTTGGTCCATAAAAGGTAGAGGGAAATGATCCTTTCTCGTGGCATCATTGAGTTTGCGGTAGTCTATACAAACTCTCCACCCAGTAACGAGACGGGTAGGAATTAACTCGTTGTTTGCATTGGGCACAACGGTGATTCCGCCTTTCCTAGGCACACAATGGACTGGACTAACCCATGGTGAATCCGAAATAGGGTAAATCATACCCGCATCAAGAAGTTTGATAACCTCTTTTTTGATGACTTCATGGATTTTAGGATTCACCCTTCTTTGACTTTGAATTGTGGGCTTAAAGTCGTCCTCCATGAGAATTTTATGTGTGCAAAAGTGAGGATCAATTCCACGGATGTCGGAGATTTTCCAAGCGATAGCTCTTTTATGCTTCTTCAACACAGCGACAAGTCGGGCTTTTTCGTCTTCTTTCAGATCCTTTGCGATAATGACCGGTAGCTTCTCGTCGTCTTCCAAAAAAACGTACTCAAGATGAGGAGGTAGGTCCTTAAGCTCGAGAGTAGGAGGATCCTCAATAGATGGTGAAACTAATGATGGATCATCATTAATCACCTCTTTAGGAGCAGGAGGAGACAGCGGGTCCTCATTGAGAAGTCTCTCAATAGTACGAATATCTTCATCCCAATTGGTGGACGAATTATCATACTTAATATCGAGAGGACCCAAGCTAGCTTCGAAATCATCCAAGTCACTTTCTCCAAAAGGAGTCAATGCTGGAGCAATTGAGGCAACGGTCTCAACATTGGGTAGAGAAGAAAGAGTACTTTTGCAAGCATCATGAAAATGTTCTTCACAAGCTTCATCGAGAACATCAATAGCGTTAACACTCTCATATGAATAAGGTTG
The DNA here is from genome assembly GCA_025667525.1 of Glebionis coronaria. Taxonomy (NCBI): domain Eukaryota; kingdom Viridiplantae; phylum Streptophyta; class Magnoliopsida; order Asterales; family Asteraceae; genus Glebionis; species Glebionis coronaria. The sequence continues at coordinate 149,722,054 of CM046876.1, forward strand.
CTTAGAAATCTTACCCATGTTGAAGATAATTTTGTCGTCACCAACTCTCATGATTATTTCGCCCGCGGCTACATCAATGAGAGTGCGACCGGTCCTCAGAAAGGGACGTCCAACGATTAATGGAACACGGGGATCCATCTCGTAGTCAACGACGACAAAATCCGCCGGGAAGGTGAATTTATCGACACCAACAAAGACATCTTCAGCTATCCCCACTGGATAAGCAACCGTACGGTTGGCTAATTCCAAAGTCATTCGTGTGGGGACTAGCTCGGGGAGAGATAAATGCTTCCAAACACTTAAAGGCATTAAGTTTATACTGGCACCTAGATCGGCTAGGGCCATGCAATTCTCTACTCCCGGGAAGTTGCAAGGAATCAAGAAGCGACCCGGATCACCAAGTTTGGTGGGCAATTTCCTTAAGAGCACTGCGGAGCAGTTCTCATTAAGTTGGGTCTGAGCGATGTCAAGAAGCTTTTCCTTATCACTGAGAAGATCTTTAAACATTTTAGCGTATTTGGGCATGTGAGCGAGAGCCTCGGCAAAGGAGATGTTAAAATTCAATTGTTTAAACATTTTTAGGAAGTTTGAAACCTGAATATCATCCTTGCTCTTTTGCTTCTCTTTCCTCAACCTTGAAGGATAAGGTATATTGGATGAAGAAGAAGGCTTTAAAGGAATAGGATCACTCACAACCACGGGTGGTGGGGAAATGGGGATAGAAGGTGAAGGAGGTGGGGAAATTTGCTCGTTTTCCTTGTTCACAATCACGGGTGGAGGTGTAGGAAGCTCGGGTTCCATATAACCTTTTCCACTACGAGTGGTGATTGCTTTCATCTCCCCTCTCGGATTTGCAACGGTATTACTCGGAAGAGTACCCGAAGCAGAGGGTTGATTACTTTGGATGAGCGAACCAATCATATCACGAAGGTGAAGAGCTTGATTGTTAAAAGAGTTTTGCATGTTGGCATTAATATCATTGCTGTGTTTGGCCATATCATTCCTTAGCTCGGCTCGAATATCGCTCCCTTGTTTCACCATGTCATTCTTCAAGTTGACAAATTGATTCTGAAGATTCGTCACCATCTCACGATTAGTCTTCATGAACGTCTCGACGTCTTGGTTTACGGCCATCGGTTGATTGAGAGGTGGAGCTTGAGAATTTCCTTGAGTTGGGTATGGGTTTCTTTGGGATTGATATTGATTTTGAGCACGAGGTTGGGATTGGTTGTTTCGGTTGTAGCTTTGTTGTTGGTTTTGGTTTGCAGGAGGGAAACCGGGAGGAGCAAGATAATTGTTGGAACGATAACTTAGCAAGCCACGGTCTCCTTGAGGGCGGGCTTGATAGCCTCCCGTGGGATAAGTGCCGTAAGCTGCATTAACGTTTTCAGAATAATTGCCTTGGGTAGAAGGACAATCATTATAAGAGTGAGGGCCACCACATGTGTCACAAGAAATAGCAACAGCTTTAGCTTGTTGAAAGTGGTTTGTGGCCATGGCCATGAAATTCTTGTTCATTTCAGCGAGTTGTCGAGAAATTTCAGACATTTCAGGATTGGAGGTAGTAGAAGAAACATTGACTCTCGAGTTAGATCTTGAGGATGCGGATGAATCCCAATTCTTGTGGTGAGTAGTCATGTTTTCGATCAACTCTCGGCACTCCTCCGGTCTCCTTTTCATAAAAGTACCACCGGCGGCGGCATTGATCGTGTCACGATCACGAAAAGTAAGACCATTGTAGAAGGTGTCAATGAGAGTGACGGGGAGCATATTGTGATTAGGACAGCGGTCGATCAAATCATTGTAGCGTTCCCAAGCATCGAAAAGCGATTCATCATTTTCTTGCATAAATCCACTGATTTGGTTACGAAGGCTAGTGACCATGGATGGGGGAAAGTAGCGCGATAAAAAGCGTTGAGTCATGTCGTTCCATGTATGAATAGAATTCTTAGGAAGACGGTCAAACCATTTTTCGGCATGATGAGAAAGTGAGTGTGGAAAACGTTGGAGGCGAAGGTCATCCATAGAAACACCGGGGCACTTCATGCTTTGGGTAATGGTAATGAATTTGTCGAGGTGTTTGTTGGCATCATCATCCGGAATTCCACGAAACGGGTTCGTTTGCACTTGCTGGATCATGTGATGCTTCAACAAAAACTCCTGAGCCGTGACGTGCATTGGCGCAATCGGGCCTCCGCGTCCGTTCATGGTGGGTTGGCATAATTCCTCCATGGTTCGTAAATCAGGTAGAAGGACATTGTTGTTGTTGTTGTTATTATTATTCAAGTTGTGTTGAGGTGGGTGGTTATTGTTGTTATTAACACCAGCCATATCTAAATCTTCACGATTCTCGGGCTCAGAATAGTTCGTAGATCTAGTACGCATGCACCTGCAGAAGAAAAATATACACAAAGAATATCTATATAATCTTTTTGGTGCAAAACCTTTTGAAAAGAGTTGCGTTTTAATGATTTTTCAATGTTTTTGTATTTTTGAAGAGTTTTATATTTTTTAGGATTTTTGGAAATTTTTATAGCAATGAAAATAACGTTCAAAGAACGGATCCCAAAATTCAATGCGTCTCTCACTAGAAACCGTTTATCTTAACGAAAAGAGCCGGCAGCGGCGCCATTTAATACTTTGCTTTTGGCTAGGTATAAAATATTTATCGTCCGAATCTTTTCGAATTGAAAACCGGTCTTAAGCGCGACTCAATCGTCTTTTGGTGAATCAAGAGAATGGTTTGGTTTGTTTAAACTATTTGCAAGTAATTAAAGTGTCGTTGAGTAAAATGGAAGTTAAAAGATTAATTTGAATGACGAGTAAAAATAAATGCATATAAACTTAAAGGTAAAATGGAAAAGTACTAACTCACTAAATAAAACTAACACTTGGAAAATTCTTGAAAATAAGAACTTAATAGAAAGGTACTAAAAGAAAGTAAGGTCGAAGTATCAAGCACATGCAAACAATCGGAAAAGAGGCTAAAACAGGCCCAGATCGGAATATATTCCGATCTGGTGGTCGGAATGTAAGGTGGTGGGAGCAATCGGAATGTTGGACCAAAAGACCAATCGGAATAACAAGGATATGAAGAACAATCGGAATGTGTGATGATGCTGTCAATCGGAATACGTAAACTTTGACCCAATCGGAATACGGGACAAATCCCAATCGGAATACATAAAAACCTTACCGTCGGAATATGAATGAAGCCACCAATCGGAATAAACCCAAGACTCCACAATCGGAATAATTAATGGTGCCGATCGGAAAATGAAGATGGAGCTGGCCAATCGGAAAAGGGTTTTAAGCCCTTTCCGAAAATCAAGGAAATCGGTTAGGGGGTGCACCCGGTCGGAAAATGCCAATCGGAAAGGGGTTTTACCACCCTTTCCGAAATTTGTGGAAATGTGAAAAGCTAGGTAATAAGCTAAAGTAATAAGCTAATATCGAATCAAATAAGCACTTTAATGAACTTATCTAACGCGAAATCAAACAACTTTTTAGATTAAACAATAAAAACATAAACTTTTTAATAAAACTTTTTAATAAGAAAAATAAGCTAATCATAAAAATAAGCCAATAAGCACAAAAGTCTTAAAGCTTAATTAAATGAAAACTTATAAAATGATCAAAAGATTAACTTTTTAAGCACGAAATCGATTAGAACAACACGGATCTTATGATATTCGCACCAAAATCAATCTTAAATCAAAGAAAAGTAGAATGAGATTAAGAAATAAAAGCTTAAAATAGAACTTGATTAATAAAAATAAGCAATACAAAGTGTTTAATCTTGAAAGATTAAAAGAAAAAGATGAACTAGTGAGAGAAAGTTTAAGACTTTCTCTCTCTAAAAACTAAAAAGTGAAAAATTAACTAAAAACTCTAACTACTCTCCTAATGACTATTAGGAGGGTATTTATAGGGAAGGAGTGCATGTGTTGCATCTTCTCTCTTGCTTTCTTCACGTTTTCTCGACTCGACTTTCATTCTTCGTCTTTGTCGTCTCGGGATTTGAACTTGTCTTTTAATTTTCTTCTTCTATTAGACTTAAGTTCTTCGACTTCGTTAAACTTCCGTCTTTTGACTTTTTTTTTCTCGATAAATCTTCAGAATAGGCCTTGGACTTCCGTTCTTTTTGCACTCTTGATCTTTTGACTTCGTCTTTTCCCGTTTTCTTCGATAAAAGCCCGTGAAAGCCCGTGTTTTCTTCCTTTTTAATATTTTGGTCCTAACACACAATAAAAACACAAACCACGCATAATTCCGACTTTTACAACATAAATCACACGTTTTGGTCTTGTTATTATTGGAAATAAGTGGTAAAAGGATAAGTGTTTTCACACTTATTAGATGCTGATAACAAACGGAAATAGGAGGATAATAAAGGAAACAATCAATGGAATAATCAGGGCAATAACCGAAACAACAACCGAGGTAACAATAGAAACTCCAACAGGAACAATAACCGAAGATCCAACAAGAGACAAGAGACAACAACCGTGTATGTAGCTGCTCCTGCTGTTCCTACTACTCCTGCTGTTCCAGCTGCTCCTGTTGTTCCTACTGCTCCTGTTACTCTTGCTGCTCCTATTACTCCTGCTATTCCTGCGGGCAGACGAAGTTATACTAGTAACCTGCCTAAGTGTGATCGATGTAATTGGCATCACCCTGTCGGTGTATGTCCTACTAGATGCATAGTTTGTAATAGGTTTGGCCATACGGAAGGAATCTGTAATGTGGTATGCTATGGCAGTGGTGAAAAAGGTCATTACCAGAATAGGTGTCCAAAGGCTAAGGATCCGCAGAATGATGGAGCTCGAGGTAGAGTGTATCATGTGGGAAATAACGCTCAGCAGAATCCTCAGGTGGTCGCGGGTACGTATATTCTTAACGATCACTATGTTAGTGTTTTATTCGATTCCGGTGCTGAGAAGAGTTTCGTGTCTTCTGCTTTCACTCCTTTCATTGATATTACTCCTTCTGCTTTAGACACTAGTTATGAAGTAGAATTAGCAGACGGTAAGATTGTTAGTACCAATACAGTCTTGCGTGGCTGTACCCTTGATTTGCTTGGTCATTTGTCTTTAATTGATCTTTTACCAATGCGTCTCGGCAGTTTTGATGTTATTGTTGGTATGGATTGGTTAGCGTCTCATCGTGCTGTCATTGTTTGTTTTGACCGAATGTTGCGTATTCCTCTTTCTTCGGGTAAAATCTTAGATCTTCGTGGTGAGAAGCCGGATGACAATCCAAATTCTCTTCTTTCTATCAAGGCTGATCAGAAAAAGCTTGATGATATTCGTATCGTTTGTAAATTTCCTGGAGTTTTCCCATATGACTTGTCGGGATTACCTCCTGTGCGTGAAGCTGAATTTCGTATCGATCTTATTCCCGGTGCACTGCCTGTTGCCAAATCGCCTTATCGTTTAGCCCCGCCTGAGATGAATGAATTATCGAATCAGCTTAAGGAATTACAAGAGAAAGGTTTCATCAGACCGAGTCATTCGCCGTGGGGAGCGCCTGTGCTCTTTGTTAAGAAAAAGGATGGCGCAATGAGAATGTGCATAGACTACAGGGAATTAAATAAGCTGACAATCAAGAATCGTTACCCTCTCCCTCATATAGACGACTTATTTGACCAATTGCAAGGTGCGTGCTGTTTTTCCAAGATAGATCTTCGTTCAGGTTATCATCAGTTAAGAGTGCATGAAAGTGACATCTCCAAAACCGCATTCAGAACTCGTTATGGACACTTTGAATTTACCGTTATGCCATTCGGTCTCACCAATGCTCCTGCCGTTTTTATGGATCTAATGAACCGTGTCTGCAAACCCTACCTTGATAAGTTTGTCATAGTCTTTATTGACGACATCCTCATTTACTCAAAATCAGAAAAAGATCATGAAAATCATCTTAGAACCATCTTAAGTCTTTTGGAGAAAGAAAAGTTGTATGCCAAATTCTCTAAGTGTGAATTTTGGTTAAAAGAGGTTCAGTTTTTAGGACACATGGTAAATCGGGATGGTATACACGTGGATCCTAGTAAAGTTGAAGCAGTTAAGAATTGGAAATCTCCTAAATCACCTACTGAGGTCCGTTCATTTCTCGGGTTAGCCGGATGCTATCACAGATTCATTGAAAACTTCTCCAAAATTGCTAAGCCTTTAACCCTGCTTACACAAAAGAATAAGGAATACATTTGGAATGAAGAGCAAGAGCAAGCCTTTTGCTTATTAAAGGAAAAATTGTGTAATGCCCTAGTGTTAACACCTCCTGAAGGACCGGATGATTTTGTTGTTTATTGTGATGCATCCCACCAAGGTTACGGTTGTGTCTTAATGCAGCGAGGAAAAGTGATTGCTTATGCCTCCAGACAACTTAAAACCCATGAACAGAACTATACTACTCACGATTTGGAGTTAGGTGCAGTAGTATTCGCCTTGAAAATATGGAGACATTATCTTTATGGGACGAAAAGTGTGATATACATTGATCATAAGAGTCTCCAGTATATCTTTAACCAAAAGGACTTGAACATGCGGCAAAGACGTTGGTTAGAACTTCTTAGCGACTATGAATGTGAAATTAAGTATCACCCAGAAAAGACTAATGTTGTAGCTGATTCCCTAAGTCGAAAGGAAAGACTTAAACCTAGGAGAGTGCGTGCTATGAGCATAACCATTAAATCTAGTCTCAAGGCTAAGATTTTAGAAGCACAACAAGAAGCTGCAAAGAACTTTAAGGCTCCAGCAGAATTGCTGCAAGGATTAGATGCTCAGTTTAAAGGAAAGAAGATGGAACAATTTACTTTGTTAGACGATTATGGATTCCATTAGTTGGAGGATTAAGAAAGGTAATAATGGACAAAGCTCACGCTTCAAGATATTTGATTCACCCTGGTGCAGATAAGATGTACTACGATTTAAGGGATATTTACTGGTGGCTAGGTATGAAAAAGGACATAGCAGAATACGTTAACAAGTGTCTGACTTGTTTAAAGATTAAAGCAGTACATCAGAAACCCTCAGGTCTTTTACAACAACCAGAAGTCCCAGAATGGAAATGGGAAAAGATTACAATGGACTTAGTCACAAAGCTGCCTAGAAGCAGTGGTGGTTTTGATGCAATTTGGGTAATTGTTGATAGATTAACCAAATCTGCTCACTTCCTTCCTATCCGTGAGGATTATAAAACTGATAGATTGGCTCGAATCTACATCAATGAGATTGTTGCAAAGCACGGAGTGCCAATATCGATTATTTCTGATAGGGATGGTCGTTTTGCATCTCAATTCTGGAAAGCACTTCAAAAGGCGTTGGGTACGCAAGTATTAATGAGTACAACATATCACCCAGAAACGGATGGACAAAGTGAACGCACTATTCAGACTCTGGAAGACATGCTGCGAGCATGTGTTATGGATTTTGGTGGTAGCTGGGACACTCATATACCTTTGGTCGAATTTCCTATAACAATAGTTATCATAAAAGTGTCAAGTGTTCACCATTCGAGGCTTTGTACGGACGCAAGTGCAGATCCCCAGTGATATGGAACGAAGTAGGTGAAAGTCAACTGATAGGGCCTGAACTAGTTTTAGAAACTACAGACAAGATTGTACAGATTAGGGAAAGACTTGAAACAGCTAGAAGTCGTCAGAAGAGTTACACAGACAAAAGATGCAGACCTCTTGAGTTTCAAGTCGGAGACCATGTGCTGTTACGAGTATCTCCATGGAAGGGTATTGTGAGGTTTGGTAAAAGAGGAAAACTTGCGCCACGTTTTGTAGGACCATTCGAGATCGTCGAGCGTATTGGTTCGGTAGCTTATCGACTGAAGTTACCCCAGGAGTTAAGTTGTGTTCACGATGTATTCCATGTTTCCAATCTTATGCTTAGCCGAATCAGATGTTCAGATCCCATTAGAAGAAATAAGGGTGGACGAGAAAATGTATTTCATTGAAGAACCAATAGAGATTGTGGATCGCCAAATCAAGAAGCTGAAACGTAGTTGGATTCCTATCGTTAAGGTTCGTTGGGATTCACGTCGGGGTGCTGAGTTCACTTGGGAAAGTGAAGAGCAGTTCAAGACTAAGTATCCCCATCTGTTCTCGTCTTCTTCTTCCATCTCCAGTTAAACTCTGAGGGACCAGAGTTCCTTTAGGGGGGAAGAGTGTAAGATCTCGTATTTTTCTGGTAATTATTTTACTTGTATTCATTATTTTATCATTGTTGGTACTTATTCGAAATTATAAAATTATTTTTATTTTATAATTCCATATTTATTTAAATCAAATATTTTGATTTAAAAATCACCCACGTGCATTTTTACAAACGTTTACTTGAATCAACGGAACGAGAACCGAGGGCTAAATCTTTCGACTTAAAGATATTTATTTTTACATTTTATTAAGTCTCGACTGATAACGGGCACAATAATAAATTCTTGTTCATATCTTTACTGTCGATTGTTTCAATATTCAATGTTTTCGATGTTTTCTTTTAATGTCGTGTTAAGTCGAGTCGGGAGTCTATATTATCTTATTTTGAGTGCGTTTTAACTATTGAGAAGTATTTTTACGAAACCGGAGCCCGGTAAATATTTGTAAATTTGACTAATAGTCATTTCCCACTTTTTAACAAAGTTTTTATTTTGTGGTCCTAAAGTTTAAAAAGTTGCAACAATGGTCTTTCCACTTAACTAGACATTTAAATACATTTTTACTTCCACTACAACTAATACATATCATTTAATAAAAAAACACAAACATCACCACCCTCCCCTCCCTTTGCCGTGAGCCCCCATCCCAAAAACCCCTCAAATTCTTCATCATCCATCTTGATCAATCCAAAACTAAATAAATACCACTTCCTAATTTTGAAAGGTGCATCTTTTGGTACAAGAATTTTGTACATGCAACAAGTTTTCAAGTTTTGGTGATTTCTTGGTGGGGATGATGTTTGATCATTGTTTTTAGGATGATCATGACTAAATTTTGTGTTTTTGATGTTGAAAAGTCTAAAGTTTTGATTTTGATGCATGCAAGGGTTTAGGATGTTTAAGAATGATATTAGGAGGATTTTATGAGTGGGAAAATGATTAGATTTTGTTGAAAAAGCTTTTTGTTATGATTTTCAAGATGGTAAATTTAGGCAGAAAGTTGAGGAAGGTTTTGGGTAACTTAATCTTGTTTTATTATTAAACAAATAAGATAGGGATGTAGATATTTTTCTTAGCTTCGATTTGATATAAATTAGAGCTTCGAACTCCAAACGAGTTGGAAATGGCGTTAGTTTGATTATTCGTGTACCGGGAGACGAGTATCGACACAATCTAAAATTGTTGTCGATATTTGGATCGAATCTCGGGGATTCTAAATTGAAGTTTTGAAATGTGTAACCTACTGATAATGAGTTGTTTACCTTAGAGGTCGTGTTTACTTTAAAACCCGAGTGTCGGTTTTGTAAACGGAGTCGTTTAAATAAGTTAAAACGGTTGTATGAAAAATTAACGTAAATCTGTCCGGATTTAGTAACCCGAAGATGTGTCGGGCAGTGAGTCTTAGAAGTAAAAACTTTTGACGAGCTTTTTATATGTCTTTCTATAGATGTTAAGTGAGCTTCTCAGTTAGTACCATAAACATTTGACGTGTCTAAGTGAGATAAATCAGTCCGTACATTTGGTATGTGCCGGTAGTTTTTATCGAGAGCATTGTCTAATAAAAATATATTTTTAGATGGAGTCTAGAAGTACCCCTTGCTTGGTTGTTCTCATGTGTCATAATTTGATTATGTATTCATTTAATTCAAGTGTTTTTATAAACATTTATTTCGTGTCTTCTAAACTTTGGCGTCCAGTTATCGTAGGTCTCGGATGACTTAACGTTGCTTGACTTTCCGTTGTTACTACTGAGCCCTCCAGTTTCGTGTTGATTCCACCGTATAGCTAAGGTGAGTTCATAGCCCCTCTAGCTACTTGTTCATTGTTTCAAAACACGGGGTGAGATTAACATGTTGGAACACAATCTTTTAAACTGTATGCTATCCAGAACTGTAAGCTGCCAAATGAATTCATTGATATTATTGCTTTTAGTCTTTAGCCTTAAGTTTCCTCTCATTGATCATGAACCGTTAATTAATCCTGCTACCAAGCGCGAATGTTGTGGGTGGATCCATCGGGATTGACAATCCCCGTCCCGATTACCTTGATGCACGTACATTTGTTTATCACTTGAGTATTTAGGCTAAATACTGACTAGAGGAACTTACACTGAGTTAAGCTTCAGTTCATGAATTAAATAGCAATAATATACCATGACTATGGAGAATGTACATAGTCATCCCCCCAGTACTTGTTTTTACAAAGTATATTGTGTTCCATTACTTATCTTTCTAAACCTATGAATATCACTCAACTTTATGTTGACGGGTTTCACATGTTTTAATCTCAGGTAATACTGCTTAATGGGCTTGGACGAGGTATCGTAAGATGTTGGCAGCTTGGAAAGATCTGTGTTGTGATATGTTTATGCTTTGTTATGAATGACGTTGTTAAAGTCTTCCGCTGATCTTTTGTTATCTTAAAACTTTAAACTATGATGTTATGGTACTTTGTTATGTTTCAAAACTTATGGGACCGAAGTTTCTAAACTCTGATAAATTGTGATGTAAGCAGAATACGTTAACAAGTGTCTGACTTGTTTAAAGATTAAAGTAGTACATCAGAAACCCTCAGGTCTTTTTCAACAACCAGAAGTCCCAGAATGGAAATGGGAAAAGATTACAATGGACTTAGTCACAAAGCTGCCTAGAAGCAGTAGTGGTTTTGATGCAATTTGGGTAATTGTTGATAGATTAACCAAATCTGCTCACTTCCTTCCTATCCGTGAGGATTATAAAACTGATAGATTGGCTCGAATCTACATCAATGAGATTGTTGCAAAGCACGGAGTGCCAATATCGATTATTTCTGATAGGGATGGTCGTTTTGCATCTCAATTCTGGAAAGCACTTCAAAAGGCGTTGGGTACGCAAGTATTAATGAGTACAACATATCACCCAGAAACGGATGGACAAAGTGAACGCACTATTCAGACTCTGGAAGACATGCTGCGAGCATGTGTTATGGATTTTGGTGGTAGCTGGGACACTCATATACCTTTGGTCGAATTTTCCTATAACAATAGTTATCATAAAAGTGTCAAGTGTTCACCATTCGAGGCTTTGTACGGACGCAAGTGCAGATCGCCAGTGATATGGAACGAAGTAGGTGAAAGTCAACTGATAGGGCCTGAACTAGTTTTAGAAACTACAGACAAGATTGTACAGATTAGGGAAAGACTGAAAACAGCTAGAAGTCGTCAGAAGAGTTACGCAGACAAAAGATGCAGACCTCTTGAGTTTCAAGTCGGAGACCGTGTGCTGTTACGAGTATCTCCATGGAAGGGTATTGTGATGTTTGGTAAAAGAGGAAAACTTGCGCCACGTTTTGTAGGACCATTCGAGATCGTCGAGCGTATTGGTTCGGTAGCTTATCGACTGAAGTTACCCCAGAAGTTAAGTTGTGTTCACGATGTATTCCATGTTTCCAATCTTATGCTTAGCCGAATCAGATGTTCAGATCCCGTTAGAAGAAATAAGGGTGGACGAGAAAATGTATTTCATTGAAGAACCAATAGAGATTGTGGATCGCCAAATCAAGAAGCTGAAACGTAGTTGGATTCCTATCGTTAAAGTTCGTTGGATTTCACGTCGGGGTGCTGAGTTCACTTGGGAAAGTGAAGAGCAGTTCAAGACTAAGTATCCCCATCTGTTCTCGTCTTCTTCTTCCATCTCCAGTTAAACTCTGAGGGACCAGAGTTCCTTTAGGGGGGAAGACTGTGAGATCTCGTATTTTCCTGGTAATTATTTTACTTGTATTCATTATTTTAATCATTGTTGGTACTTATTCGAAATTATAAAATTATTTTTATTTTATAAATCCATATTTATTTAAATCAAATATTTTGATTTAAAAATCACCCACGTGCATTTTTACAAACGTTTACTTGAATCAACGGAACGAGAACCGAGGGCTAAATCTTTCGACTTAAAGATATTTATCTTTACATTTTATTAAGTCTAGACTGATAACGTGCACAGTAATAAATTCTTGTTCATATTTTTACTGTCGATTGTTTCAATGTTCGATGTTTTCGATGTTTTCTTTTAATGTCGTGTTAAGTCGAGTCGGGAGTCTATATTATCTTATTTCGAGTGCGTTTTAACTATTGAGAAGTATTTTTACGAAACCCGAGCCCGGTAAATGTTTGAAAATTTGACTAATAGTCATTTCCCACTTTTTAACAAAGTTTTTATTTTGTGGTCCTAAAGTTTAAAAATTTGCAACAATGGTCCCTCCACTTAACTAGACATTTAAATACATTTTTACTTCCACTACAACTAACACATATCATTTAATAAAAAAAAACACAAACATCACCACCCTCCCCTCCCTTTGCCGTGAGCCCCCATCCCAAAAACCCCTCAATTTCTTCATCATCCATCTTGATCAATCCAAAACTAAATAAAGACCACTTCCTTATTTTGAAAGGTGCATCTTTTGGTACAAGAATTTTGTACATGCAACAAGTTTTCAAGCTTTGGTTATTTCTTGGTGGGGATGATGTTTGATCATTGTTTTTAGGATGATCATGACTAAATTTTGTGTTTTTGATGTTGAAAAGTCTAAAGTTTTGATTTTGATGCATGCAAGGGTTTAGGATGTTTAAGGATGATATTAGGAGGATTTTATGAGTGGGAAAATGATTAGATTTTGTTGAAAAAGCTTTTTGTTATGATTTTCAAGATGGTAAATTTAGGCAGAAAGTTGAGGAAGGTTTTGGGTAACTTAATCTTGTTTTATTATTAAACAAATAAGATAGGGATGTAGATATTTTTTTTAGCTTCGATTTGAAATAAATTAGAGCTTCCAACTCCAAACGAGTTGGAAATGGCGTTAGTTTCATTATTCGTGTACCGGGAGACGAGTATCGACACAATCTAAAATTGTTGTCGACATTTGGATCGAATCTCGGGGACTCTAAATAGAAGTTTTGAAATGTGTAACCTACTGATAATGAGGTGTTTACCTTAGAGGTCGAGTTTACTTTAAAACCCGAGTGTCGGTTTTGTAAACGGAGTCGTTTAAATAAGTTAAAACGGTTGTATGAAAAATTAACGTAAATCTGTCCGGATTTAGTAACCCAAAGATGTGTCGGGCAGTGAGTCTTAGAAGTAAAAACTTTTGATGAGCTTTTTATATGTCTTTCTATAGATGTTAAGTGAGCTTCTCAGTTAGTACCATAAACATTTGACGTGTCTAAGTGAGGTAAATCAGTCCGTACATTTGGTATGTGCCGGCAGTTTTTATCGAGAGCATTGTCTAATAAAAATATATTTTTAGATGGAGTCTAGAAGTATCCCTTGCTTGGTTGTTCTCATGTGTCATAATTTGATTATGTATTCATTTAATTCAAGTGTTTTTATTAACATTTATTTCGTGTCTTCTAAACTTTGGCGTCCCGTTATCGTAGGTCTCGGATGACTTAACGTTGCTTGACTTTCCGTTGTTACTACTGAGCCCTCCAGTTTCGTGTTGATTCCACCGTATAGCTAAGGTGAGTTCATATCCCCTCTAGCTACTTGTTCATTGTTTCAAAACACGGGGTGAGATTAACATGTTGGAACACAATCTTTTAAACTGTATGCTATCCAGAACTGTATGCTGCCAGATGAATTCATTGATATTATTGCTTTTAGTCTTTAGCCTTAAGTTTCCTCTCATTGATCATGAACCGTTAATTAATCCTGCTACCAAGCGCGAATGTTGTGGGTGGATCCATCGGGATTGACAATCCCCGTCCCGATTACCTTGATGCACGTACATTTGTTTATCACTTGAGTATTTAGGCTGAATACTGACTAGAGGAACTTACACTGAGTTAAGCTTCGGTTCATGAACTAAATAGCAATAATATACCATGACTATGGAGAATGTACATAGTCATCCCCCCAGTATTTGTTTTTACAAAGTATATTGTGTTCCATTACTTAGCTTTCTAAACCTATGAATATCACTCAACTTTATGTTGACGGGTTTTACATGTTTTAATCTCAGGTAATACTGCTTAATAGGCTTGGACGAGGTATCGCAGGATGTTGGAAGCTTGGAAAGATCTGTGTTGTGATATGTTTATGCTTTGTTATGAATGACGTTGTTAAAGTCTTCCGCTGATCTTTTGTTATCTTAAAACTTTACACTATGATGTTATGGTACTTTGTTATGTTTCAAAACTTATGGGACCAAAGTTTCTAAACTTCGATAAATTGTGATGTAATATATATGTCTTTTATTGCGTCATTTTTGGTGTCATTTATAACTCATTGTTACTCGTACCTTGACGTGTGATCCCCTCGTTGCCTAGTTGTTCCATGTCAGATTCTGGGGGTCTCACAGATTGGTATCAGAGCGATGGTTATAGAGAAGTGATTCATTTTCAAAACTTGGTCTATAACTAAATATCACGATATTTCATGCTTTACAAGTGTCAAACACAGATTCTGCCAATGTTGTTCCCTATCTACGCGGGTAACTCTCTAATCCTTATTGTTTACCTTAATTATTGATATAATATTTCATACCTTGATTTCATTTGAAATATTACATTGGTTTCATTGTAATACGTATTACCTCCTTCCAAACCCCTCTTGCTTAATATTATATATATTTCCCTCCTTAGTGTTGCATTCCTTGTTGACAATCAGTTATGCATATCTAAAATCTCTTCTTATTCTATTTTCTCCATTTCATGAATCTTAAAATAGCATACTTATACAAGTTCACACTGAATTTTGTATTGTGTTGTTGACAGAAACATGCCGCCTACCAGAATTCGTAGAGCTGATGGACCCAGGAGATCCCGCCGGGCTACTATGGGGAGAGTTATTGCAAAAAGGGTAAAGAAATCTGTTGCTGAATACGGAAAGAGCCGAGAGACTCAAACTAAAGCTGAAGGTTCTTCAAGCACAAAAGGATGTTCACACAAGACCTTCTTGTCTGGAAAACCCCACTCCTTCAAAGGGACCGAAGGTGTCGTTGGTTTGACACGATGGTTTGAAAAGATGGAGCAAGTATTTGGAACTTGCAAGTGTGCTGAAGAGGATAAGGTAATTTATGCTGCTAGTACTTTGGAAGGTATAACACTCACCTGGTGGAATGGAAATATTAAAACCTTAGGTCTTGATAATGCAAACCAAATCCCTTGGAGCGAGTTCAAAACAATGATGACTACGGAGTACTGCCCTGAGACTGAGATAGCTCGGATGGAACACGAGCTATGGAACTTACAAATAAAGAATGATGATATTGAAGCTTACACTAATAGGTTTCATGAGTTGGCCTTAATGTGTCCTGAACTGGTTCCAGATGAGAAGAAGAAAATAAAAAGGTATGTCAAGGGCTTTCCTGAAAGGATTAATGGACACATTACTGCATCAAAACCTTCTTCCCTACATGAAGCAGTGAACATGGCTCATGAATTGGTCGAGCAGTCTGTAGAAGGTAAAGCTGCTAAGTTAGATGTTGATAACAAATGGAAATGGGAGGATAATGAAGGAAACAATCAAGGGAATAGTCAGGGAAATAACCGAAACAACAACCGAGGTAACAATAGAAACTCCAATAGGAACAATAACCGATAAGCCAACAAGAGACAAGAGACAGCAACCGTGTATGCAGCTGCTCCTGCTGTTCCCACTACTCCTGCTGTTCCAGCTGCTCCTGTTGTTCCTGCTGCTCCTGTTACTCTTGCTGCTCCTATTACTCCTGCTACTCCTGCGGGCAGACGAAGTTATACTGGCAACCTGCCTAAGTGTGATCGATGTAATTGGCATCACCCTGTCGGTGTGTGTCCTACTAGATGCACAGTTTGTAATAGGTTTGGCCATAAGGAAGGAATCTGTAATGTGGTGTGATATGGCTGTGGTGAAAAAGGTCATTACCAGAATAGGTGTCCAAAGGCTAAGGATCCGCAGAACGATGGAGCTCGAGGTAGAGTGTATCATGTGGGAAATAACGCTCAGCAGAATCCTCAGGTGGTCGCGGGTACGTATATTCTTAACGATCACTATGTTAGTGTTTTATTCGATTCCGGTGCTGAGAAGAGTTTCGTGTCTTCTGCTTTCACTCCTTTCATTGATATTACTCCTTCTGCTTTAGACACTAGTTATGAAGTAGAATTAGCAGACGGTAAGATTGTTAGTACCAATACAGTCTTGCGTGGCTGTACCCTTGATTTACTTGGTCATTTGTTTTTAATTGATCTTTTACCGACGCGTCTCGGCAGTTTTGATGTTATTGTTGGTATGGATTGGTTAGCGTCTCATCGTGCTGTCATTGTTTGTTCTGACCGAATCTTGCGTATTCCTATTTCTTCGGGTAAAATCTTAGAACTTCGTGGTGAGAAGCCGGATGAAAATCCAAATTCTCTTCTTTCTATCAAGGCTGATCAGAAAAGGCTTGATGATATTCGTATCGTTTGTAAATTTCCCGGAGTTTTCCCAGACGACTTGTCGGGATTACCTCCTGTGCGTGAAGTTGAATTTCGTATCGATCTTATTCCTGGTGCACTGCCTGTTGCCAAATCGCCTTATCGTTTAGCCCCGCCTGAGATGAATGAATTATCGAATCAACTTAAGGAATTACAAGAGAAAGGTTTCATCAGACCGAGTCATTCGCCGTGGGGAGCGCCTGTTCTCTTTTTAAGAAAAGGGATGGTGCAATGAGAATGTGTATAGACTACAGGGAATTGAATAAGCTGACAATCAAGAATCGTTACCCTCTCCCTCATATAGACGACTTATTTGACCAATTGCAAGGTGCGTGCTGTTTTTCCAAGATAGATCTTCGTTCAGGTTATCATCAGTTAAGAGTGCATGAAAGTGACATCTCCAAAACCGCATTCAGAACTCGTTATGGACACTTTGAATTTACCGTTATGCCATTCGGTCTCACCAATGCTCCTGCCGTTTTTATGAATCTAATGAACTGTGTCTGCAAACCCTACCTTGATAAGTTTGTCATAGTCTTTATTGACGACATCCTCATTTACTCGAAATCAGAAAAAGATCATGAAAATCATCTTAGAACCATCTTAAGTCTTTTGGAGAAAGAAAAGTTGTATGCCAAATTCTCTAAGTGTGAATTTTGGTTAAAAGAGGTTCAGTTTTTAGGACACGTGGTAAATCGGGATGGTATACACGTGGATCCTAGTAAAGTTGAAGCAGTTAAGAATTGGAAATCTCCTAAATCACCTACTGGGGTCCGTTCATTTCTCGGGTTAGCCGGATACTATCGTAGATTCATTGAAAACTTCTCCAAACTTGCTAAGCCTTTAACCCTGCTTACACAAAAGAATAAGGAATACATTTGGAATGAAGAGCAAGAGCAAGCCTTTTGCTTATTAAAGGAAAAATTGTGTAATGCCCTAGTGTTAACACCTCCTGACGGACCGGATGATTTTGTTGTTTATTGTGATGCATCCCACCAAGGTTACGGTTGTGTCTTAATGTAGCGAGGAAAAGTGATTGCTTATGCCTCCAGACAACTTAAAACCCATGAACAAAACTATACTACTCATGATTTGGAGTTAGGTGCAGTAGTATTCGCCTTGAAAATATGGAGACATTATCTTTATGGGACGAAAAGTGTGATATACATTGATCATAAGAGTCTCCAGTATATCTTTAACAAAAAGGACTTGAACATGCGGCAAAGACGTTGGTTAGAACTTCTTAGCGACTATGAATGTGAATTTAAGTATCACCCAGGAAAGGCTAATGTTGTAGCTGATGCCCTAAGTCGAAAGGAAAGACTTAAACCTAGGAGAGTGCGTGCTATGAGCATAACCATTAAATCTAGTCTCAAGGCTAAGATTTTAGAAGCACAGCAAGAAGCTGCAAAGGACTTTAAGGCTCCAGCAGAATTGCTGCGAGGATTAGATGCTCAGTTTGAAAGGAAAGAAGATGGAACAATTTACTTTGTTGGACGATTATGGATTCCATTAGTTGGAGGATTAAGAAAGGTAATAATGGACGAAGCTCACGCTTCAAGATATTCGATTCACCCTGGTGCAGATAAGATGTACTACGATTTAAGGGATATTTACTGGTGGCCAGGTATGAAAAAGGACATAGCAGAATACATTAACAAGTGTCTGACTTGTTTAAAGATTAAAGCAGTACATCAGAAACCCTCAGGTCTTTTACAACAACCAGAAGTCCCAGAATGGAAATGGAAAAGATTACAATGGACTTAGTCACAAAGCTGCCTAGAAGTAGTGGTGGTTTTGATGCAATTTGGGTAATTGTTGATAGATTAACCAAATCTGCTCACTTCCTTCCTTTCCGTGAGGATTATAAAACTGATAGATTGGCTCGAATCTACATCAATGAGATTGTTGCAAAGCACGGAGTGCCAATATCGATTATTTCTGATAGGGATGGTCGTTTTGCATCTCAATTCTGGAAAGCACTTCAAAAGGCGTTGGGTACGCAAGTATTAATGAGTACAACATATCACCCAGAAACGGATGGACAAAGTGAACACACTATTCAGACTCTGGAAGACATACTGCGAGCATGTGTTATGGATTTGGGTGGTAGATGGGACCCTCATATACCTTTGGTCCAATTTTCCTATAACAATAGTTATCATAAAAGTGTCAAGTGTTCACCATTCGAGGCTTTGTACGGACGCAAGTGCAGATCGCCAGTGATATGGAACGAAGTAGGTGAAAGTCAACTGATAGGGCCTGAACTAGTTTTAGAAACTACAGACAAGATTGTACAGATTAGGGAAAGACTGAAAACAGCTAGAAGTCGTCAGAAGAGTTACGCAGACAAAAGACGCATACCTCTTGAGTTTCAAGTCGGAGACCGTGTGCTGTTACGAGTATCTCCATGGAAGGGTATTGTGAGGTATGGTAAAAGAGGAAAACTTGCGCCACATTTTGTAGGACCATTCGAGATCGTCGAGCGTATTGGTTCGGTAGCTTATTGACAGAATTTACCCCAGGAGTTAAGTTGTGTTCACGATGTATTCCATGTTTCCAATCTTAAGAAATGCTTTGCTGAATCAGATGTTCAGATCCCGTTAGAAGAAATAAGGGTGGACGAGAAAATGTATTTCATTGAAGAACCAATAGAGATTGTGGATCGCCAAATCAAGAAGCTGAAACGTAGTTGGATTCCTATCGTTAAAGTTCGTTGGGATTCACGTCGGGGTGCTGAGCTCACTTGGGAAAGTGAAGAGCAGTTCAAGACTAAGTATCCCCGTCTGTTCTCGTCTTCTTCTTCCATCTCCAGTTAAACTCCGAGGGACCAGAGTTCCTTTAGGGGGAAGACTGTGAGATCTCGTATTTTCCTGGTAATTATTTTACTCGTATTCATTATTTTAATCATTGTTGGTACTTATTCAAAATTATACAATTATATTTATTTTATAATTCCATATTTATTTAAATCAAATATTTTGATTTAAAAATCACCCACGTGCATTTTTACAAACGTTTACTTGAATCAACGGAACGAGAACCGAAGGCTAAATCTTTCGACTTAAAGATATTTATCTTTACATTTTATTAAGTCTAGACTGATAACGGGCACAGTAATAAATTCTTGTATTTCATATTTTTACTGTCGATTGTTTCAATGTTCGATGTTTTCGATGTTTTCTTTTAATGTCGTGTTAAGTCGAGTCGGGAGTCTATATTATCTTATTTCGAGTGCGTTTTAACTATTGAGAAGTATTTTTACGAAACCCGAGCCCCGTAAATATTTGTAAATTTGACTAATAGTCATTTTCCACTTTTTAACAAAGTATTTATTTTGTGGTCCTAAAGTTTAAAAAGTTGCAACAATGGTCCCTCCACTTAACTAGACATTTAAATACATTTTTACTTCCACTACAACTAACACATATCATTTAATAAAAAAAACACAAACATCACCACCCTCCCCTCCCTTTGCCGTGAGCCCTCATCCCAAAAACCCCTCAATTTCTTCATCATCCATCTTGATCAATCCAAAACTAAATAAAGACCACTCCCTAATTTTTGAAAGGTGCATCTTTTGGTACAAGAATTTTGTACATGCAACAAGTTTTCAAGTTTTGGTGATTTCTTGGTGGGGATGATGTTTGATCATTGTTTTTAGGATGATCATGACTAAATTTTGTGTTTTTGATGTTGAAAAGTCTAAAGTTTTGATTTTGATCTTTTGATTTTGATGCATGCAAGGGTTTAGGATGTTTAAGGATGATATTAGGAGGATTTTATGAGTGGGAAAATGATTAGATTTTGTTGAAAAAGCTTTTTGTTATGATTTTCAAGATGGTAAATTTAGATTTGATATAAATTAGAGCTTCCAACTCCAAACGAGTTGGAAATGGCGTTAGTTTGATTATTCGTGTACCGAGAGACGAGTATCGACACAATCTAAAATTGTTGTCGATATTTGGATCGAATCTCGGGGGCTCTAAATTGAAGTTTTGAAATGTGTAACCTACTGATAATGAGGTGTTTACCTTAGAGGTCGAGTTTACTTTAAAACCCGAGTGTCGGTTTTGTAAACGGAGTCATTTAAATAAGTTAAAACGGTTGTATGAAAAATTAACGTAAATCTGTCCGGATTTAGTAACCCGAAGATGTGTCGGGCAGTGAGTCTTAGAAGTAAAAAATTTTGACGAGCTTTTTATATGTCTTTCTATAGATGTTAAGTGAGCTTCTCAGTTAGTACCATAAACATTTGACGTGTCTAAGTGAGGTAAATCAATCCGTACATTTGGTATGTGCCGGCAGTTTTTATCGAGAGCATTGTCTAATAAAAGTATATTTTTAGATGGAGTCTAGAAGTACCCCTTGCTTGGTTGTTCTCAGGTGTCATAATTTGATTATGTATTCATTTAATTCAAGTGTTTTTATAAACATTTATTTCGTGTCTTCTAAACTTTCGCGTCCCGTTATCGTAGGTCTCGGATGACTTAACGTTGCTTGACTTTCCGTTGTTACTACTAAGCCCTCCAGTTTCTTGTTGATTCCACCGTATAGCTAAGGTGAGTTCATAGCCCCTCTAGCTACTTGTTCATTGTTTCAAAACACGGGGTGAGATTAACATGTTGGAACACAATCTTTTAAATTGTATGCAGTCCAGAACTGTATGCTGCCAGATGAATTCATTGATATTATTGCTTTTAGTCTTTAGCCTTAAGTTTCCTCTCATTGATCATGAACCGTTAATTAATCCTGCTACCAAGCGCGAAGGTTGTGGGTGGATCCATCGGGATTGATAATCCCCGTCCCGATTACCTTGATGCACGTACATTTGTTTATCACTTGAGTTTTTAGGCTGGATACTGACTAGAGGAACTTACACTTAGTTAAGCTTCGGTTCATGAACTAAATAGCAATAATATACCATGACTATGGAGAATGTACATAGTCATCCCCCAGTACTTGTTTTTACAAAGTATAGTGTGTTCCATTACTTAGCTTTCTAAACCTATGAATATCACTCAACTTTATGTTGACGGGTTTTACATGTTTTAATCTCAGGTAATACTGCTTAATGAGCTTGGACGAGGTACCGCAGGATGTTGGCAGCTTGGAAAGATCTGTGTTGTGATATGTTTATGCTTTGTTATGAATGACGTTGTTAAAGTCTTCCGCTGATCTTTTGTTATCTTAAAACTTTAAACTATGATGTTATGGTACTTTGTTATGTTTAAAAACTTATGGGACCGAAGTTTCTAAACTCTGATAAATTGTGATGTAATATATATGTCTTTTATTGCATCATTTTTGGTGTCATTTATAACTCATTGTTACTCGTACCTTGAAGTGTGATCCCCTCGTTGCCTAGTTGTTCCATGTCCTATTCTAGGGGTCTCACAGTAACAAGGATACAATTTCAAGCAAACAAGAAGAAATCAAGCTCATTTATAATGAAAAGACAAGAGAAGGATCAAAGATGACAAGTCAATTGAAGATGAAGGACCTATCTTGACAATAATCAAAAGTTGAGGGACTTAAATGAAAACTTTAGAAAAGTTAAGATCAAAGTCAAACTTGGTCAAACTTCAAGTCAACCAAGTCAAGGGAGTCAAATGAACAAGAATGCAAGTCAAAGGACTGAGATTTCCATTGGAATGAAGATTAGAGCTCATTTTGATAATCTGCCAAAGTCTAAGGACTGTTTTTGTCAAAAATGCCTCAAGTTTGGTTATGATCCGTGTCTTATGCCTATGGACCAATCACAATGCAAGAAAACTAAGTCATGGATCGCCAGCTTGCTGTCACATCACATTCGCATTAAATGTAAAAAGCCAAAACAATGCCTCCCACTATCTATCTCCTTGGCCAATCAGAAATGGACATGTAATATTCATATTATCCTAAACGGATAATGATCCGTGTGACAAAACTCCACCCAACCACATCATCACACGTGGAATCTTCTTCTTCAAACGAGCCCAGGTCATAGATTCATCTATACTGCATTTCATAAAAAGTTTTATACATGAAAAGTGATCGTCTTTAAGCAAGGATTCCATCCCAAGTGGTTAATTAGCCTGAAAATCAACACATAAGAAAAGCCCAAATTCAACTTTCAACGGCTATGAGAAATTAACATATTTATGACACCTGGCAGCATTTGATTGGTGGAAACACGTCAGAACTCCCCAGCTCATCATCTCCAACTTCTATAAATAGGGCTTTATTCTTTCATTTGTAGCAAGTAGTCAAGTGTGAAAAAACACACACACTTTTATTTCCCTCTCATTCCTGTTTCTTTCATTCAGTTAGCAACTTCTCTCAAGAGTTTGACACACTCTTGAGAGTTAGTTAGGAGTTAGTTAAAGCTTTTGTAACAGATTTCCTTTCAATCATCAATAAAAATCCAAAAAATATTCATTTCCTTTCTCTTATCTTCAGTTCACTTGATCATACCTACAATTCTGTTACTGATTGTGATACCATTGATCATAACTGATCAATGGAGTTTGTTTGAGGAGTTTTTGGAAGATTCCATCCAGTTTCATAGCAAGAGTAGTTCATTCTAGTCCTTAGCAGCAGATTGTGTAGCAGTTGGTTTTATTTGTTCAGAAAAGGCTTTTAGAGGTGGTAAAATGGTAAATGGTGGTGATTTCATGGTGTTCTTGTAGATTTGAGTTGGCTCAGCGCCACACTCCTCCATCAAAGGAGGCCTTTAGCAAAAAGTTTGTTAATTCTGCTTTTAGTTCCACTCAAATGTTGATTGCCTGCTCAATTCCTAGTTTAATGAGTATATGCTGCTATGATCATGTGATTTGATATGTTTTAGTGTAATTAGATTGATTTGATTGCTTGTGTTAAGTCTTGTAGCCTTTAGTCTGTTATACCTTGATTTTGGTTCTGTTTTCCATCAGTCAAATTCTTTGAGTGCATTTTGTGGTTAAGTGTTTGTACAAGTCTGAGTTTTGGTCAGTTACTTCTCATTTTACTTCATAAACATAACTTGATAACTGTCTTGGCCTGTTTCACTTTTTAAATCAAAGCCACTTTGAAAAAGTTGTTAATAATCTAGTTAATTGGTGTTTGGATCTGCCAAGATTGTGAAATACAAGTCTGTTTAACTTGTTAATTTTTGCTTATTGTGATTCAGTAAACTAGTAGAAACAGTTTGGTTTGGCTTTGAAGTCAAATATCAGGTCAAAAAGGCAAATGTTATAGAAAATGTTTGGGTCCAAGTCTGTGATATTTTTCTTCAGAAAACTTGCTACTTTCAAATCCATGCCAATTGTTCATTTCTTAACCAAATTTCTTGAAATAAGTTTCTAGTTATAGCTTAACATCTAAGGTTCAACTCTGTTCAAGGAAATTCTATAGTATTTTGATTTGAATGAAAAATCAGCTTATAAATAAGCACTTGAGCAAAGTCAAGTTTCTGTAATTAAGAGTGGACTGTTTTCTTATACAGTCAATTCTACTTCATAAATCTAGCTATTTTCTTTCATAATCTTGTTTAGAAACATGCCCTGAGTTGATTTTGAGCTTTTCAGCTTTTTCACATTTTGGTCAAACTTGGTCAAATAAGCACGTTTCAGTTTAAATCTTTTTTCTAGCTTATTCACTTGACCATTTTCAAAAAGAAAAGATATTCCCTACTCTTAATAAACTGCTTAACAAGTTTGGATTTAAAAATCAAGTTGTGCTTATTTGGATTTCATTTGAGCTTATTAGGAGCTTATTCGCTAATCTGTTTGAGAGATTTAGGTCACTACAGCTTATGAGCTTTATTTTCCCTAGCTAATTTTCCATTTAAAAACGTTTGCAAAAAGAATTTTTGAATAAGCTTTTGTTTTGAGCTTATACGAGCTTATTCTTGGTTTGTGCCCGTTTTTGTTAATAATTTTCCATTTATTGCATTTTGGTCCCCAAGATTTGTTTCTGTTTTCATTTGAAGCTAAATTTGCTATTACTTAGGGTTTGCTATAATCCAGCCCTTAATCTTTCAACAACTTGTCATTTTCAGTTAGTTAGTTTGGTTAGTTTGTTAAAGTTAGTTACTAGTTTGTTGGAATTTACATTTTAAGTCCTTTTACTCTCTAGACTTTACATTTCAAGCTTTGTAGTTTCGTTTACTTTATATTTTTAGCACATTACTTTTATGTTTTTACATTTTGTCCTTTTGTGAATAAAATTTGGTAATTGCAAAGTGTTTTACGGATAAATAGCTTAATATTTTTCACCATTTTTGCTTGTTGTTTGAAATAGACATAGAATATCCAAAAAACCCTATCAACCAAAAACAATATTAAACTTGAGATTTTTAGGACTTTCAATTGGTCAAGAATCGAGAGAAACGAACTTCAATATACTCAATTTCAATGGGCTTGTTTAAATTAATAATGTTATCTTTTTTAGCAAATAAGTTTACATCATGAATTTAACCAAGTCAAAATGTTTTTAATAGTTTTAATTTAGTAACTTAAATTAGTAATTATTTAACGAGTATTATTAATTAAAAATATGATGTTTGTTTTCAAATGATGTATTTCTCATAGAAACTATTTTAGGAAACTTTCAATTTATTTTATAGATTACTATTAATAATATACATATATAATGCGAGGGTTCGGGCTATACATGAATTGGAGTACAAGTAATATATTAATCAGAAATACTAGGAACAATCAGTAAAATATAAAAACTGTCAGAGTTACCAAATTATACACGAAACAGTAATACAAGAACAAGAACAAGAACATGTAAAATAAATTAAACTAAGATCAGTTGAGATTAGTAAAACTAAACACATATCAGTCATATGTAGTAACCGGGAATTCGGAGTAGACCTTTCAGCTTTATTCTCATTTCATTACTGGACACGCGGTACGGATTTCCCGTCCTTTAATAAGGACTTCTTTTCTACGCATGATTAGGTTTCCCCGTTTGTAGCCAAATGTTTTCCCAGTATATGTTCTAATCTTATCAGTATCCATTTCAATAACTAAGATAAATTGCATGAGCTTTATATACAAGCATGACTAGTTATTTACTAGTTACGGAGGTACAGTAACCATGACACTAGAGGCACCGATGTCATGACTCCTTTACGGGGGAGTGATTTCTCGCTGCGTCCCATTTATTTCAGCTTGGCCATTTTATCAGTATTATCAGCGGGCGTATGGATGCATCCTAGGTCATCAGTTTACAGCTTATCAGGTGAATGAGGTGTGTGCTCTACATCCTTCACATTGGAGTTGATCCCTCCACCCAACACATTATTTAGAGGTCACCCCTCTACAACATGACGAGGTCACCCCTCTATGTATTCATGTAGAATTTGTTACAACCCATGACCTATATAATCTCTTGGCAATTAAAATACAATAAATGCATGTTTTCAGGTTTTACAGATAACAGTTCAGCTTTACTATTTATAAATCAGATTTTTTAGATTATACACAGATTTCCGCTGAAATTTACTTATCAGTCTTACAACTTCAGTATTTTATCATCTGCTTCATTCCAGTATTTCTTATCATGCTTTATATCCGTTCACTGGGCGTTATGCTCAGCCGTAATTCCTTTCATGTTCTAACGACAGGTACACCTGGACGCTCTTAGGATTCTAAGAGTATGTGCATTTGGATGGAAGCTATCCAGACTTCTTACTTTATGCACTTCTTACATTACTTTGCTTATTTGGACATTGTTTAGTCCTTTCCTTCAGTATTTACTTTTCATCTTTTGAGCTTATGTTTGGATTACTGATGTTTGATTCCGGTATTTCCATTATGGTAAGTTAATGTTTTTGGACATTTACCTTATGCTTTGATGACACGCCATAAATACACGTAACGGTCCACTTATCCAAGTAGGGTGTTACAATTATGGTATCAGAGCTATCAATTTGACCTGTAGGCTCTAAAGCTTGACCTCTGACTAGTGGGTAGTCACCAAGAACTTCCTAGATTTTGGCGTTGTTATCTTTCATGTTTCTCATGCATTTATCAATCAGTTTTCTTTATTTATTAGTCAGTTTTCTTAATTTTTTGACTGAGTAAAAGGTTGGTACAGGACTGGCCATATTTAGTCGCATGTGCTTTTCATTCGAATATTGTTTTGGTGAACCGACCCATAGGCGTTCACCCTTGTCCGTTCAGATTTTGTATTGGTGAACTGAACCATAGGCGTTCATCCTTACTCATGTTAGATTCATGTTTTCAGTCGATTTTTACTTGGTGAACCGGCCCATAGACGTTCACCATTGTTCATGTCAAATTTCATGTTTTCAGATGATAGTTGTTTAGTGAACCGACCCAAAAGCGTTCACCTTTGTTAATATCACAATGTTTTTGTTGAAGTTTGACTAATATGGATTGGACAACAGCCATCAACATTTAGTTCCAGATTTAAAATTTTATACATGACAGTTTTTGTAAAATTTTGACAAATATGGACCGAACCAGAATCGCCCATACTTAGTCACATGTTTTCTCCTTTGAATTATGTGGATTGAACCATAGCCATCCACACCAGTTGATGTTAAACCTCAGTTGATTATCTTTTCATGTTCTCTATAACAATCAAGTTCTCACAATCTCATGTTGATGTCGTTTTCATGCTGATTAAGTTTCATGTCTCCTTACGAGGATTATGTTTTCAACAAAGTAATGATGTTTTCATGCTAAGATACACAAGAATTACAGTAAAATCCTGTTTTCATGATAAAACATGTTTGGTCTTCATCAATCAGGTCTTCATGCTGACCATTGTTGAAATTCCGTTTAAACGTACTCTTGAACCTTTGTATAATCAGCATTAAGTCTACGTAGGAATTGCCAGCCTATCATGTTACTCGTTCTAGTTTAGTTTGCTATCGTTGAAATCAATTTATTTCTGTTAATCATGTCAGACAATTGACATCAGTACCGGCCGTCCTATAAAATTTCCATCAGTGCCATGTATAGTATTTCATGTGTACTTCATGTACAGTATTCCAGGTGTACTCCATGTGTACTGTTAATCGGTCCTTAATCATCTCAGGCGTTTACACTTGTCGAGATTCTACCAGATGCTGATGCTGCTCGTAAGTTGAAGATTTTACCAGATACTGATGCTGCTGACACTTTGAAGACCTCACGAATGCTGATGCTGCTGATACTTTGGAGATTCCACAAGATGCTGATGCTGTTTATACTATGAAGACTCTTTAGAGCAAGGACGAAAACAATAGATTTGGACTTCCGAACAAGAATATACTCCACCCATCAGACGCTATCATCCCATTCCATACTTTAGTTCCTCAGTTAGTTGTCACACGTCACCCAACTAATCTTTCAGTCAGAAGAGTGGGAACCGGTACCCATCAGGCCACTCAACATAAATAGTTACATGAATCACGGTCATGATAAAGACCGTCAGGAAACTGACAGACAAGGCGGTAATGACAACCATCGTGCTTATAATTAATCAGTCAGTAACCATCAAAACTCCGGTACGAACGTGACCAGAAATACAGAGATGAACAGTCTAATCGGTCCGCCAATCCTAGCAGTTACCAAAATTTTCAACCTTATTCGTCTACTAAAACACATGTCAACATATCAGTCAAGACACATGTCTCTAGTATCCTTTCGGAAGACACCTTTCAGGACACCAGTTATGATACGTGTCATATGAATATCTTCTCAAGGTACGAGGCAAGACTCATAACTCTAGTATGTTTTCTAAACCAGGCCCTTAGTAATTCAGGGTACCCTCTAAAAAGGGGTATACCGTTCTGTTATGCCACGCATAAATCAGACCATTGAAAATTTAGTTACCATTACTAGAGTATTACTCAGGTTAGACATGCAGTGTTCATTCTGTGAGGTTACAAACGAACCCGTTCCGTGAAGGTCGCCACGTTTACTTCACGTATTCCTAGGGAAGCTTTATCTAAATCAGGTATTTACCAACCTCCCATCCAGAAAATACTCTACAGTATCACCCATATTTATAAAGGTTTTTAATAAGTGTGAAAACACTTATCCTTTTACCACTTATTTCTAATAATAACAAGACCAAAACTTGTATTTAATGTCGTAAAATGCGGAATTATGCGTGGTTTGTGTTTTTATTGTGTTTTAGGACAAAAATTTGAAAAAGAAAGAAAACACGGGCTTTCACGGGATTTTATCGAAGAAAAATACAAAAGACAAAGTCAAAAGATCAAAAGTGCAAGAAGAACGGAAGTCAAAGGCCTATTCTGAAGATTTATCGAAGAAAAAGTCTAAAGACGGAAATTTAACGAAGTCGAAGAACCAAGTCTACTAAAATAAGAAAATTAGAAGACGAGTTCAAGTTATCATTCGACTAATCCTGAGACAAAGTCGAAAAAGACGAGTTATTTAAAAGACGAGAAGACAAGAAGAAAGAGAGAAAAAACAACACCCTCCCCTTCTCCTATATATACCCTCCTAATCCTTAGGAGGGTGTTAGTTAATTTTATTTTTAGCTTTCAAAAGTGTGTGTTTTACTTTCTCTCTCTAGCTTTTTTTCAAGTTTATTAATGGGTTAAGTCCATATATTAGTAACTTACTTTCCAACTTTTACACATCTAGGTAACGAACTTTAGATATTACTAATATCGTCATTAAACTTTCAAATTTGTTCCAATATAGGTAATATGACCGCTTGGTGTCGGTCAAAATGTCGGTCATTTTTCTAGTCTTAACCGACACCAAACAGTCATATTACCTATATTGGAACAAATTTGAAAGTTTAATGATGATGTTAGTAATATTTGAAGTTCGTTACCTAGATGTGTAAAAGTTGAAAAGTAAGTTAGTAATATAAGGATTTAACCCTTTATTAATCTCTTATCTTAATCTTGTAATTTTGGATCTTAATCTTCAATTTAATCAAGCTTTTTAGTTAATTCTCATTCTACCTTTCTTAATCATAATATATTATTTTGCTTTATTAATCATGTAGTTGGTTTAATCTTGTTGAATGTGTGATTTATTTGCTTATTAGATTGTGCTTATTGATTTGGTGTGTTTGAGGTTTTTAGATTATTGTGCTTATTGCTTATTTTTTTATGCTTTTCTAGTTTTTAAATAAGTGTTTTAATAGTTTATTTTATAAAAAGTTGATTTTAAATATTTTGATTATTTAGTGTTTCTAAAAGTTTTTAGATTTTGGCATATTAGCTTTTTCTTAAAATCATTTTGGTTAAGTTTTTAGATAAGTGCTTATTAGATTTTAGCTTATTTTCATTTTATTTGTTTTATGTTATCCGGGTAATTAAAACCTCTTAATCCGAATTGTATGCAAATGACTTCATCCCGAATTAGGTTTAGAACAGTTTATTTAGATTTAGGTGCAAAATCCTATATTCCGAATCAAGTACTTGATGGGCATTCCGAATTAGATAGCAACTGTTATTCCGGATTGTTACATTTCTTCACATTTCGAGTTATATCCAACAGCGAGATTCCGAATTAGGTCTTGGACCTGGATTCCGAATTACATACAAGATTTTTGATTATGGTAAATTACGACCTCTTAGGAAAAAGGCGTAAAAGTGGTAAGTATCAAATAAATGACTTAAGGAAAAATCAAGTGTTAATGACCCTTAATGGTGATGAAAGTTCGTTTCCCAAGGAGGTATATGTGTGTGACTAAGATGTACAAGATTTGAGATTAATATTTGGTTTAGAAGGGGATGAGAAAAGAAATTGACGAAGACGTAAAAATAAAAATTAACAAAAAAAATCACTACTGGAAAGTTAAAACGTAGAACTTTAAAAACCACAAAAATAAAAATAAATTCTAAAAATTACCAAAAATTCACCAAAAATCAAAAATAATAAACTAAGAGTTTACCAATGATCAAAACTTTTTCAAACCTTTTAAATTATTAAATATTTAATTTTTAAATGCTAATTAAAGCCCTAAAAATTAAATTAATTATCAAAAAGCCCAAATAAAGATTTTTCAATTGATAAACATCTAAAATGACCTAAAAAGATTAAAAACTATTTTTAGAAATTTTAAAACTTATAAAAACTATTTAAAATGATTTAAAAACTATTAAAACTTAAAATAATTATAAAAATTAATCTAAAAGTGATAAAATTATTCTAAAAGTTGCTAAATTCCTATTTTAATGTAATTAACCTAAGAAAAATGTAAAAAGTTGGAAAATGTGAAATTTCAAAAATAATAATAAAATAATAATAAAATAATATTAAAAATCCAGAAATTATAAAAAGATTCTAAAAACTCGCAAACTAGTTTATTTTAACCTAAATAATCAGAAAATCAAAGTGAAATTACCAAAATACCCCTATTGGGCCCTCAAATGGGCCAAATCCAAAAACAGTCAACCTAAATGGACTTTTGGGCCCAAAAAGTCAAACTTGGCCCAATTGACTTGGAAAAGCCCTATCTGACTCAAAATTTAATTCTAAGAACAAAACTCTAAAGGCCCAAAAGCTGAAAGTGAGCTTATCACAGCTTATTGAACACAAAGCTTATTCTTATTGGGCTTTTCAGCCCATTAAGCCATAAGCTAATGCCATAAGCTCTAATTTGACACACAACCCTCTTTTAGGATGCTTAAGAGATCTGTCAAAAGAAGTTTCCAAAAAGCTCACTCAATAAGCCAGAAAATAGAAAAGCAAAAATCCACAAAACGACAAAATAGTCGTTTTTGAGAAATAATGCACCTCAGGACTTGATTCAACTTGCAAAAGCTTTCAAATGGACTCAATAAGCAAAATCAATCAACAAAAATCCAATAAGCACAACCAATAAGCCAGAATAAGCACAAATGAACTTATGTAAAAGTCAAAGGAGTTGGTTTTCTAGTCAAACCTAAAAGTCAACCACCCAAATGCTCCAGTATGAACAAATGGGTCAAAATATGAGCACCTATTACAAAAAGAAAGTTGTTGCTGGTTGGAATAAGCTATTATAGCTTATTAATAAGCTGACCCCAAATTTACACTATCAGTGGCAACTAGCAGGGGAAAGGAGTTCCCACTGCTTTGACTAATTGACCAAGCTTATATGAGAGTTCTGGTTTGATTCAATTGGAAACAAAGGCACCCTTGTGATCAGTGAATCACAAGGAGTCAATAGCAACAATAAAATCACAAAATGATCCACACAATAAGCCACAATAAGCCAAACAGTCTCCAGATATGCACCAGATAGGGAAATAAGCAGTTAAGCACTTAATAAGCAGATTTAAGCAAAATAAGCCAACCAAACTTAACAGGATGCATACACAAGCTATATAAACTAAGAACAAACACAAAGCAACAAGAATCAAACACTGAATCAAAGTAATCAACAAGATCAAAGCACAAAATGTTTCTGATGAACAAAGAACAATATGCAGACAAGGTTTGCTGATATACTTGACACTTAATCCAATTTCAAGCCTCAAATCCTTCTACCCTGGTGTGATTAACTATGATTTAGCACTTGTTAGCCCTAGCCTAAGCCTAGATCTAGGTGTCCTCAAAATCCTAGCCAATTTTACCAAGTTATGAAGATTTTATAGCCAATTCAAGAATCAATGTGTTCAAAACCTCAAAACCTGCAAACAGATGAACAAATACACCCAAACAACAGATACCAATACTTGCTAACAACACACAAGCACTTAACAAGCCACAATCCAAACTTATGCAGTAATCCCAAACACTCCTTAATCAGTCACTTATCAAAGAAACTTGTGATTTCTTCTAATAACCTACTGATTTTAATGATCAAAAACACTTACTAGGCAACAACTAACACAATCAAACTCATAAATCACCAGCACAAACACAAATACACAAAATCAAAGCACAAAATCCAAAACAGGCATAAACATGAAATTTTTAGGGGAATCTTAACAAGAGCTTATACCTGCCTTCCACAACATCCTAGGAAGGCCAGCAATGCTCCTTGGACCTTGTTCAACAACTAGAACAAGACCAAGGTACTTCAATGAAGGAGATGCAAACAGCCTTGGTTGATGGTTCAAAGTAGAACCTCAAGGACTTTATATCTTCAACACAAGCAGCAAACAAACTCAACCAAAGGCTTAGAATCCTTCTCAGGCTTGGTGTCAACAAGCTTGAAAGAACTCAGGGCTTAAGGCTAAGGGTTAGTACACAAAATAAGCCAAAACAGAACCTAGGATTTCAAGGTATTCAAACCTTAAAAACCTAATGAAACAAGACGTGCCTTAACCACAAGATTAAGGTAGGCCTTAACAATCAAATGGAACTCAGAATTAGGCTACTCAAACACCAAACTTTTAACTAAATCAAAAAGAGATTTCAAATTTCAGAAATTCAAATTTTATTAAGCTTAAAAAGGAATTACAAAGATTGATAGCCTAAAACTGGAACAAAGGGACTCTCACATGTTGAGGTCTCCTTTTATAGGCAAATGCCTGGCTAAACACTATTCACAAACCCTAGAACTGAATTCCCTATTATGCCCTTGAGGTCTTCTAGACGTTTTCTGAGTTTGAGCTGTCCAATTTGATCAAGGCTGTTCATTTTAGCTTTGTAATGAAGCAATGAATCATAGCTGTTGAATTTGACACGTCACATAACTTGGAGAGTAAGTTGCATTGTGATTGGTTAAACGAGAATTGGGGGTGGGGTCCATGGTGAGTGGGAGTGAGGGTTTTATGTGTGGGATGAGATTCTGCATGTGTGAATCACACGTGGGTGTGGGTAATTTTGATTTACCCCTTGTTTTAAGTGATGGTAAAACTAGGTGGATGAAGGTGAATAGTAAGTTGTTTGATCCGAAATTGGGGGAGTGTTATGTGTTTGGCGCATTTTTGGGCGTTTGAATGTTTCAATAACACAACTTCAGCCCTTCCTCTTCATTTCTTTTGTCACTTGGATATAAAAGTCTGTCAGCGCCCAATTATACTTGTAACAACTTTCACCACTTGGCAGTTTTGGCACAAAACTTTATAAAAAGTGTTTCAAGGGTTGTTTTTGCCATTTTGAGATATTTCAAGGGCTTATCTTGGACATTCTTGATCTTCAAAGGTCTTCAATGTATCTTAATCTTCATGAGGGACCATTGTTGGCAATTTGAAATTGTTGAGGGACTAATCTTGCCATTTTTTCAAAGTTGAGGGACCTTTTGTGTAATTTTGACAAACTTAAGGGACCAAACTTGTAACTATTAATATACAAGGGTTTAAGTGTCATTTCTTCAATAAATGAGGATCAATCTTGTTTGTCTTCAAGTCTTCAAGGGTATTTGTTGAGTATTCCATGATTAGGGCCCGGTTCTTTGTACGGCTTCGTTTCTCGTGTCCGTTTTTCCTTGTAACTTGTGATCTTTTGTCTTTTTCACGATATCCATACCTAAAATACACAAGTAAACAAACACAAGCATATATATGGTATTTTATGACATTTTTATGCATTTAAAGCCCGAAAAGAACGATGAGATCATGTATAAATGCCATCTCATCAATTTTTATTCTGGATAGTGTGTAGTATTAGTATTCCGAATTCTATGCAAGACTAGTATCCCGGATTAAGTCCTACATAGGTATTCCAAATTATGTCATGAAACCTGCATTCTGAAATACATTGTAAATCATATTCCGGATTACGTATGGAACGTGGATTCCGGATTAGGAGTAGTATAGGGATTCCGGATTGTGTGAAGATCACACATTCCGGATTGTGTGTAGTTTGGGATTCCGAATAAGGTTCAATATTTGGGGATTCCTACTTGTGTTCAAGTTTGCATTCCGACTTATAACTAGAACTTGCATTCCGAATTGTGTGTATTTCCTTCATTCTGATTTAAGTGTAGTTTTGGTTTCCCGAATTAGTTTTAAACTTAATTTTTTTTCCCGCCATTTTTATTTAGTTTATTTTCAAAAGTGTTTTGTCCTAGTTATTTTTAAGTTTACATTTTTATAAAGTTTTAAGTTTTCAAATTTGCTTTTTATCAAGTTTAATCTTTCGTCAATTATTTTAAAAGTCTTAATTTTTAGTTTAATCCTTTCAAGTTTTCAACTTTATAATAAAATAGATAATCACCCTTTCTTTGTCTTTACCAAGAATAACCGTGCAGCGTTCATTCCGGATAAGCATTCAAGGTTAGACATCCTTCTTTTATTTTTATGTTTAATAGCCTTAACGTTTATATTATTAGTAGACGTATATAATCAAAAGCTCCCCCCTTTTAGTGACCAAAGACGACAATTCCACCTTAAACCGTGACAATTCGATTAGATACCGAGAACGAACGAGTACACATATGCAAAAGTCATGTATTAAAATGGCGCCGCTGCCGGCTCTTTTTGTAAAGATTAACGGTTTTTAGTGAGAAAAATTGGATTTTGGGATCCGTTCTTTTGGGAACGTTATTTTCAAGCATAAAAATTTTACAAAAAATCCTAAAAAATATAAAATTTTCAAAAATACAAAAAAATTAAAAAAGATAAAAAAATCAGAAATATTGTATTTCATTTTTAGTGTATGCGTACTCGATCTTCGTTTTATCCTGAGCCCGAGACTCGTAGAGACTTAGATATGGCCGGTGTGCATAATAATAATAATCCACGTCACCCCAATGTGAATAATAACAACCATGACCCTCAACCCGACCTTCATACGATGGAGGAGATATGCCAACCAACTATGAATGGACGTGGAGGACCGATTGTATCACACCCCACCATGGCGGAATATGAAGCGCGACATATGGATATCATCACAACATGGCATGTCTATAGAGATAACTAAATGAAATAAGAAATGTCATAAAATGGTGACACAAATGTCATGACAATATCTCAACAATGCAGGAGTCTAGGTAAGTAGGTAACAGTCCTACCACTTACCCAAGACAAACAATTAACCTAAACAAAGCAAACATATAGGTGTCAACAATATCACTTATTAAACAAACAAAATAAACTAAGAAGGAACGGGGATCTCCTTCTAAATGCATTCCTACGCAACTCCAAATCCTAGCCACTTATGTTCTCACGCTTAACCACAATATCACCTGAAAGAGACACTAAAACACGTCAACATAAAGTTGGTGAGAGTCATAGGTTTAGACTCCAACGCCAAAATCAAACCATAAGCTGTGAACAACAACCACTAACAAAAGAACATATGGACAATGTGATACAAACATGCATTAAAAACTAATATTCAAGATTTAACAAACCAAACCGAAATCCAAGGCTCCCAGCCTTACCAAACACCATGGTCCCATAGGCGCCCATACACCTATGAACCAATCCCAAGGCCCCGCTTTGTCATTATCCATTGGTCCCATAGATGCTCACACATCTATGTACCTTCCCAAGGCCCCGCCTTATCAACATCCCCTTGGTACCAAGTCAAAACATAAAACAATCATGAATCAACTAGCAGTTAATCACATAAGTATGCACAAGTCCATCACCAAACACAAAACATTCACAACATAATTTATAAAAACAAGACAGTGTCTCTTCCATCCCATCTGGAAGTCAAAATCTTTAGAAGACATGGGACTATGAAACTCACCCGATTGAGCTTCTCCAAAAGTCCGCGCACTAGCAAAAAGCTAACAAACAAAAGCACATAATCAAAACATGAACCAATCACTAAGAATGGCTCATCAACCTATGATGGACATCTAGCCTTCTCCCATATATGTTCCTCATTAATATGCTGTAAACACCCCATTACCCTTCCCTAACAAGTCATTAACTTGGTTAAGTTTGATACCTATCCCGTTCATATTTTACACAAAACAGTCCCAACTTTTAGGTCTCCAAACTATAAGCCAAACGCCCATCTAACCATACCCATGACCTCTGTAAAGGAAACCCTATGCCCTTACATATGTTAGCTAACACCTCCCATTTGCCCAAACCTTAAAGCTACTGTTAAGGACCCGATATATATATATATATATATATATATATATATATATACTTTTGTCTATCCGGATTTTACTGGCTTTTAACATACAAAAAGTTTGTTATGATTAGGGGGTCTTACCCTAACCCACAATCTTAGCCCCAATGTAGATACTTCCGATAAAATATAAACCAACTCCCATGTTCGTTTGAAAGTCCCAATACAACCCTAAGTACCCCAAACAACCCAAAACATAAAAAGAAAACAGGCTGATTTCAAAACTGTTTTGACCTCCGACTGTTGTAACCTGTTTTTGACCCACTTCCCGACCTCCAATTTAGTTCTCGTTTCTTAAATTTGAAATCCACTTCAATTACCTTTCCAGGGATACTTGGATCGCAAAATAAGAGTTTTTAGAACTCCCTATATGATTAAAACAATTGACCCTAAATTCTGCCCAGTTTTTAAAAACGGGTTTAATTAAATTAACCTAATTAATTACCCATAATCCCACTAATTACAAGCCCTAATTCACCTAATCATTATAATATCATTAATATACATATTTTAATTTAAACCCTAACCTAAATCCATCATAAGATGTTTATAAAAATATTAAAAAAAACATTTAAATTTAAAAGGGATTAAAGATTTTACCTTTGATTTATGAAAGATGAAAAAAAAACAATGGAACCCTAAAAATACTCTGTAAACCGTCGACCAAGGCTCCAGGAAGAAAAAAAAATGCGTTTGCTATTATGTGTTGTATTCTTTATATAGCACAAAATCCTAGTCCAACTACAAGCCCACTTATCTTTTTTTCTTTTTCTTTTTTTTCTTTAATTCATGTATAACCGACCCATACACTCTTCTTTTTTATTTTATTTTTCTTTTTATTTATTATTACTACTTTACTAATATTTCCTTAAATTTACTTAATTTATTTCAGCCCCTAAAGTTTCTAAAATCTCAAAACCGAGAAACTAGTCAATTTTACGCGTTTACCGTAAAAGACGTAAAATATACAGTTTTAAAAAAAAAATCTTAAATTTCGAAATAAACATTATAACTAAGTCATAAAGGACTTAAACCATCCCGTAAATTATTCCCGTGACTAAATACCTCATCCGAGACCTCAAAAAGCTAAACTGTAAATCATAAAAAATACGATATTCTATAATACATATACGTATACGTAAACCACTAAATAACACCATCTCATTTCATAGTCACTACCATGTGAGCTCATGAACATGAAATCATCACACATCGTTTCACTCACAAGGTACCCCGTACTGGAAACGATATCCAAACCACAATCTATACACACCAATTAGCACATAAACACGTAAAGACACGTAACTAGCACAAAATAAAACTAAGTGACGAACCTCAAAACCGCGGTTGTCACATCACTCCCTCCTAATAGAAATCTCGTCCCGATATTTACTCCTTAGGATCAAACATACCATTAGCAAACAACTGAGGATACTTGTTCTAAATGAACTCCTCTCACTTCCACGTGAACTTTAGTTCAAGTCTCAAATTACCACATATACTAACCAACAATATTTAAATTCATTGCCAAACTCTTGACCTCACAGTCAATAAATTTCACAAATGACTCTTTGATAACACAAACTCTTATTAACACAAATCCCGAATAACCGTACATGCAAATATGCATTCTCAAACAACATTTAGCAATCTTAATACACGAAATATAACATGTATACCACTCATTTCCCCCCAGCTAATTCTATGCTCATAAGCTACTGGTCCGATCTTTCCAAAGATCATAAATGGACCTACAAAACTCTACATCAACTCTTCCATTTTACCAAAACATACCACCCGTTACTATGGGTGAAACTTCCTACATAACTTTGTCACTAAACTCTAGTGGTTTCCTCCTTTTCAACATAGCATCCCTTGTTGCTCTCATCCTTTCCACAAACACCATTACCACATTAGTAGACTCTTTTACCAATTCTAGTCCACAATGGGGACAACTCACCCTATCCTTTCATATAGTGCCTCAAATGGCATTTATCGACTTTTAGTATGATAACTATCATTATATGAAAACTCAGCCATCGCTAAAGAGTTTCCTAACTCCCTCTAAATCAATCACTCATGCCCTCAGTGTAACTCCTAAGGTTGTATAAATATCTCACTTGCCCATCCTTTTCCAGTTAGCTGGATATACTCATATCCAATCATGTTCATCAACTCCCTTTAGTCCGTACCCCAAACTACTTAAAAATTCCAATTTCCTTACAAAGTGACCTATGACGGTCTTTCACATATCCATTAGTTCTTCGAATCCAAATCAACTTATGATCTATACACATCATCAAAAAGACGGTTATCTCAGTTAGTCTATCAACTGCCATCCAAACCCATGCTACAACTACTTCCATTAAATTTGGATAGCTCATTAGTAGCACCTATACACTTCTTTCTCACTTTTCTTCATGATTTTTTTTATACTCAATACTTCCTTTATACCTACACAATGTCTTACCTTCAAGGTCATATTGCTCCTCATCTTGTCTCAGTTAAACCAAGCCCTTCGTCCCTATGGCACATCACACCTATAACCCCTCATCCATTCGATTATCGATACTAAGCCTCCCAAACAATCAGTATAGGTCAGTGCCATTTCCTTTTCCATACTACGATAGTATTAGCCTGCGTCGTGCTTTATTCTACTCATTAAGCTCTACTAAAGTTTTATCTTCGGTTCCTATCTCGACCTATTTCATTCATGCTTCGCTTCTATACACACTTCCTTCTTCTTCCTCAACTCCTACCATACATCACGATGTTGTTGATCCCAAACTTAGATCGATTAGCTTTATGTATACGAGATTAGATCAAGTATAGCACGTAGAGAAACCTTTGTTATATGCTTTGTGAATCTAAGTGTTATGCGGAATTTAACACTTAAACAAGAACACAAGATGTAAACAAAACTTTCACTTTGATTATGAATGTCGAACTTGCTTACAATGAAAGATGTTTACGAATGAAAACTTATATAAAACTTGATATTGAACATTAACCTAAAGGCCTTCTTTTATAGACTAAGAAGCCCTGTACAATAAGCTACGTATCAACTATTCTAGGTAAAGATAAACATAGAAAATACATTGTCGTTTCTATCCTTACTAGAAGTATTCTAGAATATAATAAACGTGTAGCTTATATCTTCCATCAGTGCTTGTCTTCAATCTGTCAACGCTTGACTTTAACTTGTCAACGCTTGAGCTGTCAGCGCTTGCTTTGTTCCTGTCAACGCTTGTTTTGTTCTTGTCAGCGCTCAAGTGATCTGGCCTTAATTTATTCCCAACAATCCTCCCCTAAACTTGATATCCACTCTTATGATCAAGTTTCTGAATAAGCATTAAGAACTTGGAGGAGTCTGACAAACCTTCGCATATTGGTAATGAATAAATCTGATCAAATTCTTTGCCACGTCACTTGAATAATCTATCTCCAGCTGGGTGTCCTTCATCTTTTCCAAAACAGCATTGGATATGAAATACTGAGCATCCACAAGTAGATACTCAGCAAACTTTGTAGAACTCAAATGGTATACACCAGCAGCTGAATATAACCTCCATTGAAGACCACTGAGGTCATCTTCAAGATCCTTCCATATTTCAGGATCTTCCTCATTTGTCCCACACATTCTTTTGAATGTGGTCCAAAGTTTTATTCCATTAGCTGAAGTTGGTGCTTCAACCTCATACTTGGTCTCTAGCAACCTCCAAAGGTCTACCAAGTCTTCTCTATCACAACTTGCAAATAAAGATATGAGAGTGGTAAAAGTGTGTACCTCCTTGCCAAATCTGCCAATCTTCCAGAATCCACATTCATCCTCATCATAACTCACAATTGGATTCCTGGAATCTAATGGTAACACTTGCACCATATCTGAAACTTCTAATGGGGAGAGCTTAAGGCTCTTTCTAATAACTGCTTCACTTGGATATAGTGGATTCATATCTTTTGGAAACTCAAGTTTAAATCCCTTCTTCACTGGCCTGGGAACTATCATAGCTTTCTTGATTTCCATCTCTTCTGCAAGTTGCTCCTTTCTTTCATCTGAAAGAAGTCTGAGAGTGTTTTCTTCCTGCACTCTCACCCAAATAGGATAAGCCCTATGTTCCAACTCATCAAATGTCAAAGCCTTCAACTTCTGATGTGTCCATCCAACTCCATGACATCTGAGCAACATAAAGTAGAGCTCTCTTCTATCCCTTTTCAATTCTGAGAGAATATTGCTTGCCTTGTGCTTCAAAATCACCTTACAATCCTTCTGAACTCTAAGAAGAAGCTCCAAACCCCAAATTTGATCTGAAATGGTCAAGTCTGGATTATCCATGCAGCTTTCTTCCCAAGAATTGTACATCTGAACCATCTCTGGCATGTCAAAGTCAACCTGCAATTTTAAATCTCTCAACTTTTCCCTAGCAAGCTCATCACCATACTCAAGCCTTTCTGGTTCTATAATCATCACACTTGAGTCTGAGCTAGCTCCATCACTTTCTTCTTCAGAAGTCACAACAAATGGTGACTTTTCCTTTTCACCTTGTTCCATCATTTGTTCAGCCAATCTTCTATCAAATTCAACTTGGGTTGCATCCTTTGGAACAATTTCTTCTACCAACTTACCCTTACCCTTATCTGATGGTGCAATGGTTGGTAAGGTAGATGGTAATACCTGAGTAGAAACTTCCTTGATGATAGATGATGACTGGAATACATCACCTTCATGTGCAGGTCTGTCAACGCTCAAATTTCCTCTATCAGCGCCCAAAATACTTCTATCAGCGTCCAAATTTGTCTTGTCAACGCTCAAATATTTTCCCTCAGCGCCTTGTGTAACCTCTCTCAACATAGCTGTAAATGATAAATTTAGATTGGTTGGAGAGATTAAGGACGTATCAAAACCTGTTTGTTCCTTCAAAGTTATAAGAGCTTCAGCAACATCCATTGATTGACCATCTTGGCTGCTCTTATCACTCAGATTTCTTTGATCTTCCTCCCCTTTGGAAGACTCCTCC
Source organism: Glebionis coronaria (assembly GCA_025667525.1). NCBI lineage: Eukaryota > Viridiplantae > Streptophyta > Magnoliopsida > Asterales > Asteraceae > Glebionis > Glebionis coronaria. Next base: position 149,763,612 of record CM046876.1, read on the forward strand.
ATACCTCTCCTAGCATGATCACTCTCCAAAACAACAATCCTCTCCCTCAATTGCTTGAGTTCAAGGCCTTGTGAGTTGACAATTTGTACTAAGTCTGCATTCTGCTTTTTCAAGCTAATACAGACTGCCGTCAATTCCAAAAGAGTCATTGGTTCCAGTCTGCCCTCTTCTGAAATGGGGATTTGACCTCCTAAGTCAGATTCATTGGGCATGGATGAGGACTTAATTATGGTGGGACTGCCTTGGCCAGCATCTAAGCCAGAACCAATAGTCCCAGCCTCATCCAGGTCACCAACCACACTTGTGGTGGTGGTTCTCTCTGCTTCATGGCTAAGACCACCAGAGGAGAACACTCCAGTAGTCCTTTGGCGTTTTATCAACCTATATTCAGGTGGTGTAGAAGATGGTGTGGAAGAATGAGTAGATGTGGGTTGGTTAAGGGGTGTTTGGGATTGTGATGGTTGTGTGTCAGCGTTGGAAATATGCATATCAACGCCAACATTTGAAGTGTCAGCGTCAAAGGGTTCTTGGTCAAGTTGCATTTCTTCAGGTGAGGGTAAAGGTTCAGGAATGGGTTCAAGTTGTGGTTGAGGGTCAATTTAAGGTTGGGGGTCTAGTTGGGGTTGTGCTGCTGTAATAACAGCAAGCATGGCTGGGGTTAAAGGTAAGTCTCTAAGAGGTGGTGAATTCATCTTTGTAAAAATAGCTTTCTTTTGTTCAGGGATCTTATAAAAATCATTGTGATCCCTTGAACAATAACCTTGATTATCAAAAACCATTTGCAGAAAACGGGGATAAGCTAAAGTCATTTTTGTCCCCTTGTTTTTACACATCCCTTCAAAAATCATTTTAGAATAGTTATATTTTTGCCCTGTTGCAATGCACACAATAGCACTGGCAATGGATCTATTGATCTCATTGTGTGCAGTACATTTGGGACTCAAACATTGAAGGAGGATGTGGATGAGGTACTTCCAGGCTGGGGGAAATTCCTGCTTATGGTACTTATTAAGAGTACCTTCATCAGGAAAAGGATATCCCAAAGCCCTAAGCCCTTGTTCTATTTCATTTATGGGAAGAATGGCTACACCATCAGCATCATCAAGATGCAAGGCCTGGCGTACCAAGGCCTCAGTAACCACCCAAGACCTCCCATGAATAATAGAAGTCAATGTGGTCACTCCATTAACTATTGAGGAACTGACAGTGTTCCAAAACTGCTTAATGTGTGTGACTGGAATGAGTGGTGCATGAGAAAGAGCATACCTTAATGGGGATGCGTTCAAATACGCCACCATTTGTGTGTATTGAGAAAACAAATCATTATCAGCAACAAGATAAGCAATCATGTTGTGTTGAGACTTGAACCCCAAATCCAATTCTGCTGAGTTAAACTTTGGTGCCATTGATGAAAGCTGGTAATTTGAAGTGTAGAAGATGAAGTTGATAAGAGAAAAGTGTTAGACAAGAATTATAGATACCCTGTTTAAAATAGTTGCCAAATTTATAGGAGAAAAAGAATGCATGTGATTGGCCCAAAAATAGGCAAAGATTTTCAAAAACTAATCATGAAAATATTGAAAAATTTATAAGTTATCTCATGCATTAAATGAAAGTAACAACTCCTAAAATTACGGCTTGAAAATATGTCAAAAAGTAACAACTGGGTAGGTCCCATTGAGTGTCAACGGTCAAAAATAACCTATCAACGCCCAACGGCTATAATCTTGTCAACGTTCGCCTAAAGCCATGTCAGCGTCCAATTTGGTCTCAACAACGCTTGGAAAAATCTTGTCAGCGTCCAAAAATAAAATTGTTTTAAAAAGTGAAAAATGACCTTAACAAGTAATTTATCCTAGAGAAGATAACCAAAAGCTGATAATTATCATAGGGCGGCAAGCACTGTCCAGTTATGCACACTTGCATAAGCAAGATAGACATAACAGTCCTCTAGTGTCCCTTGCTAACCAAAATTCTTAACAACAAAGTTACCTTATAAAATCCTTGTTACTCCCAGGGAAATCCCATATCAAAATCATTCCCAAGTCTCCCAACAGACCACAACCAATTCTAGGCCAAAAATGTCTTGGCAGCATGCAAAGTTGATATACTATGCATGCTACAGTGCCTCATGGTTTAGTAAAACTAACCCATACTCACCTGTGGACACAATCTAGAATTGTGATAAGAGTATCGTATGGATACCCAAAAATCCTAAAGGTTCCTAAAACCTCCCCTTAAACCACGATACAAAAAAGTTTGCTAAAAACATGCATGAACATAAAAAATTTATGTCAAGATAGGAATGAAACATTCCAACCATCATCCATAAATAAAAACTTGTCCAAATGCTTCTCCTTTGATCCATAAGCAACTCTGTATCCAATGGTATACTGCTAACACCATCTGCACATTTAGATTGAAAACCACAAAACTAACATTGTTGCTGACAACGCCCCGATAACACACAACAGCGTTGAGGGAAGCTTTGTCAGCGTTAGACAATTATATTGCTGACAACGTTGCAAAAACACTTATCAGTGTTCAAACAACCTTTGTCAGTGTTAGAAAAATATAGTGGAAAATCTAAATCATCAATAAGACCAATAATAATAATGCATCATCCTGTACATACTTTTACAAAAAGAATCCAAAACACATATTAAGTGAGATTAACCATTCCAATACTTGTTACCAAGTACTGAAATCTTCCAGCATCAAAAGGTTTAGTTAATAAATCTGACACATTTTCCTCAGTGTCAACCCTATCTGGTTGTATTAAACCTTTCTCAAAGCAATCTCTTATAAAATGGTGTCTAATTTCTATGTGTTTAGTTTTAGAATGATGTACAGGATTCTTAATGATGCATAAAGTACTATTATTGTCAACAAATATCTTAGTATGCATGAAATTATACCCATAGTCCAACAGCTGGTTCTGAATCCACAACACTTGACCACAACATGCTGCTGCAGCCACATACTCTGCTTCAGTTGTAGAATTAGCCACCACTGTTTGTTTCTTGCATTGCCAAGATATTAACCTGCTCCCAAGAAACTGACATCCACCAGTTGTGGATTTCCTATCAAACTTATCACCTCCATAATCACTATCTGAATATGCAATCAGCTCCAATGGTGAATCCTTTGGGTACCACAAACCAAGATTAGGATAGCATCTTAGGTACCTAAAGATCCTCTTCACAGCATAAAGGTGACATTCTTTGGGAGTCACTTGATGGCGTGCACAAGCACACACAGCAAACATGATATCAGGTCTGGAAGCAGTAAGATACATCAAGGATCCAATCATGGATCTATAATGCCTGACATCAACATCTTTCCCATCTCCAATCTTTCCCCAAGGGTGTTCTCTATCCATAGGAGTAGTAGCCCTCTTTTCATGTGGAGAAAAGCCAAACTTCTTCAAGATTTCAGCAACATATTTGTCCTGGGAGATGAAGATACCATCCTATTTCTGCTGAACTTGTAAACCAAGAAAGAAGTTCATCTCCCCCATAGCACTCATCTTGAATTTGTCTGTCATAAGCTTGGAGAAATCCTCACTCATCTTTGGATCAGTAGACCCAAAAATGATATCATCAAGATAGACCTTCACAAGCAACACATCTTTGCCTTTCTTCTTTGTAAATAGTGTCTGATCTATGGTGCCCCTCTTGAATCCATTGTCCACCAAATAGGTAGACAAAGTACCATACCATGCTCTAGGGGCTTGATGAAGGCCATACATAGCCTTTTTGACTCTATACACTTTATCTGGATGTTCTGGATCCTCAAAACCAGGAGGTTGCATGACATATACTTCTTCAACAATGGTGCCATACAAGAATGCACTTTTGACATCCATTTGATAGACTGTGAAGCCCATGCATGAAGCATAGGCTAGAAAAATTCTAATAGCTTCAATCCTTGCAACTGGTGCAAAGACCTCCTCATAGTCTATCCCCTCTTCTTGTGTATAACCTTGAGCCACTAACCTTGCCTTGTTTCTGACCACAATACCTCTTTCATCTCTTTTGTTCCTTAGAACACATCTTGTCCCTATAGGTCTGACATATCTAGGACAATCAACCAGCTCCCAAACATCCTGAATTGCAAATTGGTGAAGCTCATCCTGCATTGCTTCCACCCAACTTGGTTCTTTGAGAGCATCAAATATTTTCTTGGGTTCTTCTTGTGACAGAAAACATGCAAACAAACATGCTTGCACAAGAGGGGTATCAACCTTCTTGTGTATATTGGCAATAAATCCACCAAGTCCTTGATGAGATCTTCTTGTCTGAACTGGAGTCATAATATCACCAATGATCTGAGATGGGGGGTGATTCTTCATTGTGGAAGTGAGAACCCCTCCTTCAAAAAGTCTGGTGTCCTCAACCTCATGCTCCATGTTGCCAATGTCTTCTTCATCAGACTCTCTTATGTCAACATAAGGATGACCTTCTTCATGTGAATTGGAAGGTTCTCCTTGTTCAAAAGTGGAAGAGAACAGATGTGCAAAGGTGTTGTCAACGTCTGAACCTTGTTTGTCAGCGCTTGGGCTAACAACGCTTGAACTGTTGTTGTCAACGTCTGAGTCATCAACGTCTGAATTGGTCTTGTCAGCGCTAGATTTGCCTTTGTCAGCGCCTGAAGAACCATGCATGTTTGTATCTGGTGGTATTTGGAAACCACCATTATCTTGTCCAGCAGCAGCAGCAGCAAAAGCATCTGTCCAAATGGGAATTGTGACATATTCAAATGTAGGAGATGCCTTTTCTACTTGTGATCCAACCTTCTCATGAACCTGTGTACCTGAAACATTAACAACTTGTTCCTCCACAACATTTGAAGTTACCTTCACAATGTCTGGATTAGTGACAGGCATATAATTTAAAGTTCTAGATAAGGGTTCCAAATCAAACAACCAATTAGGACCACTTTCAGGATCACTAGTTTTATTCTCTAAGAACCTAACATGTACTCTCTCAACAATACGTTTGTCCTCTTTAAGATAAACCCTATAACCCTTGCTCTGCACTGAATACCTCATGAAGTAACCTTCATCACCTTTTGCACTAAATTTTCCTAAGGCATCACTAGTATCTAAAACTACTACATGACAACCAAAAGGTCTGAGAAAACCAATATTAGGTTTTCTTCCCCAAAGTAACTCATAAGGTGTTTTGTTCTGAATTTTGTTAACCAATGCTCTATTCTGCACATAGCATGCTGTATTAACAGCTTCAGCCCAAAAGGCTATTGGAAAGTGAGCATCAGCCAACATTGTTCTAGCTGCTTCAATTAGGGTTCTATTTTTCCTTTCAGCAACCCCATTTTGTTGTGGGGTTCTAGCAATACTAAATTGCCTGGTAATTCCCTTCCTGGCACAAAAATCATCTAGCTTCTTGTTCCTAAATTCTCCACCATTATCACTCCTAAGCATCTTAACCTCATTGCCAGACCTTTTCTCAATTTGAGTGATAAAATCAATAAGAACATCAGTTGTGTCACTCTTCATAGCTAGAAAGAATGTCCAAGTAAACCTAGAAAAGTCATTAGTGACAACAAAACAATATGACTTACCATTCAAACTTTCAATATTTGTTGGACCAAAGAGGTCCATGTGAAGCATATGAAGAGGTCTGGAACTAGTATGCACCTGTTTGGACTTGAATGAGACCTTATGCTGCTTGCCTTTAAGACATGCAACACAAGAGTGGTCATTATGGAAGGCCTTCTCAGGCAAACCATCAACTAAACCAAGCCTCACAAGTCTGTTTATATTCTTAAAGTTTATGTGCCCTAGTCTCCTGTGCCACAAATTACTTTCATCTACTGAGGCCTTAGCATAAAAACAAGACATATTTGTATTCACTTTAATCCCATTTAAATTCACATTATATATGTCCTTATGCCTAGGTGTTCTATACTCAATATACTTCTCATCAGGGATCTTAAAATCCTTGCTTAACACCAAACACTCAGTATCAGCGAAAAGAACCTTGTTTTTGTTATCACAAACTTGTGATACACTAAACAGATTATAATCCAGTTCTTTTACCAGGAAGACATTCTCAAAACGTAGATTATTGGTGAGAAGGGTTCCTTTGCCTGTAATGGTGCCGTAGCCCCCTCCAAAGTATACCTTATCACCATCTTTAATAGGAGTGAAGTTCGTCAGATAGTCTTCCTTCCTGTCATGTGCCTTGAGCATCCACTATCCCAATATCCATAGTCATTGATCTGTCTTTGAATGCCCTGCACATAAAGAAAACAAATTAGTTTTCTTTGGGAACCCAAGTCTCAGAAGACTTGGATTCATCTGGTTGTTCAATAAGAACAGACTTAGTTCTCACAACAACCCCATTCTCATCCTATTTAGGATGAAATACCCAGTTAACCCCAATTGGTTTTGTAATGACCTTTGAAATGTAATTAAATCTATTGCAAGTCATTGAAATTCCATTATTATTAGGGTTTTGATCTTTCTTGGGTCTCCATGTTAAGCTTGAAGAAGCTTTAGACCCCTTACCTTGTGGCTGCAAATACTTAGGTCTGGTCATGTTTTTGTCAGCGTTGGATTTTGTCCTGTCAACGCTGAAATTACCCTTGTCAGCGTTGAACCTAGGGTTTGCTACAGGAACCCATTGCCTATTTGACCAGGTGTTTGTCTTTTGAAAAGGTCTTTGTCCATGAGTGTTAGACCTTATAGAGAAGAATGGGGCAGGTCTAATCACTTGTGGACTTTGCTGCACACAAGGTTTGGGTCTGACAACGTTTGACTTCCTAACAACGTTGACTTTCTTCCTATCAGCGCTGAAATTGTTCCTATCAGCGCTGGCTTTGGGAGCGTTGACACACTTGTATGCCAAATGTGAAAAGCTACCACAAGTATAACAGGCTTTCTTAGACACACTCTTAGGTCTAGAAGAGAAGAAACCTGTTCCATGATTGTTAACTTGGCTCTTAGGTGACCTATTATTCCTATACATCTCTGCATATTTAATGGTAGGTCTTCTAACAGTGTTTGAGCCTAGGTCAACAGCTTTACCAGTGACTGGGTGAGTAATCTTAATGGGTGGAGATTCATTGGGACTTTCACATAGCAAACCTCCCTTAACAAATAAAGTAGGGTTAGCTTTCTTCCACTCATTTAGGTCAGTCAATTTTTGTTGATACTCTTCCACTGGAGTGACAACTCTTGGTGGAGGAATGAATTCCTCTTCTTGGCATTCTGGTATACCAGTCCAAGATAAATCCTTTCTAAGGACACCATAGAAGTCACCAGCTGGTGGTGGAACCAGAGAGTAATCATTCATCCCAATCCCAGTCATGTCCTTAGGATCCCTTTGTTTAGCTACACAGTCTCCTAGGGTTTGGGTGGCTCTATCAAATCTTTGAATCTTGAGGTCAACATTATCTTTATTCTTAATGGCCTCATCTAACTTAGCCTGTAAGTCTCTATTGACCTTTGTCATGATATTTCTAATATCCATACTACCCTCTAGCTCATGTTTTAAGATATTTATCTTATCTTTTAAATCAAATTCCATTTTCTTGTATTCAGAAACGGTTTTCTCAGTTTCAGTAAGAGCTAGTTGGTAATTGGACAATTTACACCTTTCAGTGCTCATATCATCTTTTAGTTTTAACACCTCTTTGTTAAGTCTATCAGTGTTTAACCTACAACCTTTGCTACAAAAAGCATCATCATATACCTCATTATCAGATGAAGAGGAGGAGTGTGGCATGAGAGCATATTTAACACGCTCTTCTTCTTCAATATCAGCAACCAAAGCTTTGTCCTCTTCAGCATTCTTAGCCAGATAGCTCCAATCCCATCCTGTGCCATCAATTCCTTGAACTGCAACCATGGCTTTGGAATCCTGAGCTTTAACAACCTGACTTGAGGGTTTACCAGCATCAGATCTTCTAGGAGATCTACATTCCCTCATGAAGTGCCCCATACGATGACAGTTGTAGCATTCAACTTTGGATTTATCAAATCCAGCTGTGTCTTTAGCATTGAAGGTCATCTTCTTTTTGAACCTCATCACTTATCTGCTCAAGGTCCTCATATGTAATCACTGAACCATTGGGCAAGGAAGCAATGTAAGCACACACAGTATCCAAATCCAAACCAGCAGGTTTAACTCTTGGGGAGTCATTCATGAATGTGTCAGCGTCTGAAAAGGAGACGTTGACAGGACTTGTTCCAGCGCTGAAAAATGATGATCCAGTAACTGGATGCATAAAGAAGTCCTTCTGATTGAATTGACCTTCACTATGAGAGAAGAAGGCCATGTTGCTGGTGCTAGATTTGCTTCCATGATCTGAAAGAGTTTCATCTTCCAACAGTCTTAGTTTGTCGTAGATGTCATCAAACGAGGAGCTCTTGTAAGTATTATTGGCAAGAATAGATCTTGCCTCAATATTCCATGCCTCACCAAGACTTTTCAAAAAGGTAGCATTGGTGTCAACATCACCAACTTGTGTCCCCATGAAGGACAACTTGCTTGTGATGTCAAGCAATCTGCTTCTCACACTACTTAGTTTCTCATTGGGCTGAGCTTTGAAGACAGCATAATCATGCAGAAGTTGCTTTTTCTTTTCTTCCTTAGTGTTTGCATTGCCACCATATGCAACTTCAAGTGCTTCCCAAAGATCCTTAGCAGATTCATAGCCTCTATATTTGTGCTGGTTTTCTTGTCCCAAAGAAACTTTCAGAATATTTAGGGCTTTCATGTCAACCCTTTTCTTTGCAATATCTTCAGCACCTACAGCTCTACCATCTCCAGGTTTTTCTTTCTTATCTTCATCAGGACATCCTTCAACAGCTGATCTTTGAGTAATGGCATCCTGAATCTTTTGAGTCTTATTGAATGAGTTTCCATATTCAATAATCTCCCAGAGTGTGTAATCAAAGATCCCCAGATATTGTTCAAAGTTGAACTTCCATAAGTCAAAGTTGGTTGCATCAAGCATGGGAATCCTGATGTTTGGTAAGGGTGAAGAGGAGGTGGTTATTGCTTCAGACATGATGTTTTTAGGGTTTTGGTGTTTTTAGGGTTTTGGTGTTCGTGTATGGTTCTGGTGTTCTTCAAAGATCAAAAGTTCCTCAACAAGCTCTGATACCACTTGTTGATCCCAAACTTAGATCGATTAGCTTTGTGTATACGAGATTAGATCAAGTATAGCACGTAGAGAAACCTTTGTTATATGCTTTGTGAATCTAAGTGTTATGCGGAATTTAACACTTAAACAAGAACACAAGATGTAAACAAAACTTTCACTTTGATTATGAATGTCGAACTTGCTTACAATGAAAGATGTTTACGAATGAAAACTTATATAAAACTTGATATTGAACATTAACCTAAAGGCCTTCTTTTATAGACTAAGAAGCCTTGTACAATAAGCTACGTATCAACTATTCTAGGTAAAGATAAACATAGAAAATACATTGTCGTTTCTATCCTTACTAGAAGTATTCTAGAATATAATAAACGTGTAGCTTATATCTTCCATCAGTGCTTGTCTTCAATCTGTCAACGCTTGACTTTAACTTGTCAACGCTTGAGCTGTCAGCGCTTGCTTTGTTCCTGTCAACGCTTGTTTTGTTCTTGTCAGCGCTCAAGTGATCTGGCCTTAATTTATTCCCAACAGATGTGATGCTTCTCATCGTTTCTTCCCTTGCCATAATCCTTCATAAGGCATTCCATACATATTAGGCTAACTTTTACGCAAAACCCTCTATTCCATCACATCCGTACGAAATCCTTCCAACTTTTCAACTACGTGACTTCTCATTCCTCTTGAAATATGAGATGTATTAGTTAGTCTATCGACTATCACCCAACTCTCGTCGTACTTATTCCTCCACCCCATTATGTTCCCTTTCACCAATTTCGTCCTTACATCGCCCTTTCTAAGCTACTCCTATCTATGTAGGAAGTATAGTCTACGTCCCTTTTCTCCATATGATTGTCCAAGCCACGCAACATACATGTTGACGCGTTCTCTGCTTTAGACAACTCAACTCGTGCAACTTACATCCTTCATCCACTTCATCCATATAGTTCAAGTTTGTCTCAGCTTCACTTCATTCTTCTTATTCCATGTCTCATCAACCATGCTTGCCTTTCCTAGATGGTACTTGGCCTTGCAATTTTCTTTCATCACTTAACTCCACCCATCACCTTTTCCAAATGTTCAATCAAGATGATTAAATATGTGTTGGAGACGTTCATGATCTGTATAGATCATTCTCTACGTCTCGTACCCCAAATGCCTCTAGCATTCTAGGCCGATATAACAATCCAGCTCCACTAACTAAGTCTATCTAGTCATCTATACGCCAAAATTTTCCAAGTAGCTTCACTTGTTTTTTTTTCTTTCTCACAACCAGTTCTCTTACTCCCTCCTAATAGGGACAAACTAGAGTTTCATGTGATTCCATGCGGATCACACTCTCATCTTATACCCACATTAGTTTCCATTTGTCTACTAAGCCATATTTTGAATTCTTTTTCATATCTCATACTTCTACTTTGATCTTGCACCCACCATGAGGTATTTTTAATCATCATCTTCTAGGAATACTTGGTTCTCTCCTTCCATGGTTCTCCCTTATTCCTATACTATCCCGTCCAACAAAAATTCCACACTTCATTCATCAAATCTATGGAAATCACTAGTGCATTGGATAATGCATAGCTGTCTCTTCCAAAGATCTTTCATAACACCTTCACAAAACCGACTTTCTAATCACTTCTCCACGAAACTTATTCAGCTCAGCTTCACTTCTCATCCCTCGATCCCCTTGTTACTTCCACGAGTTCTTAATCTCCCATGTCATGTATTCATTTCATCACGATCCACCGGTTCAGCTCTTTGTAGCTCCACTCTGATACTCGATCTGCCCTTCTTCGTCACGAACCATACATAAATCTCCCATCATAGTGCTTGTCACCTTTCCAGTCCTCGCAACTTTTGTGACTCCTTCGAAATCTCTTGCATCCTTCTTGCAGCCGACACGTAGTCCTTTCAGTTCCTTGCTTCACGATGTAGCTCTTTACGCACTCCTTCTCGTCTCCATGATGTTACCTAGGAACTTCACACTACCAGTAGCTTCTAACTTCAACTCATCTACCACAATATTTCTAAAAGTACTTCAACCCAAAACTATACCAATCCCTTGCGTGTTATTTACCCAACCTTTCCATTAGTATAAACTTTCTACTCTACCCTCACATCTGCTAGTACTTTCATCAATCTCCTAATGGTACTTCAACCAACTTCTCATAGCATGACTTCTCGTTCCCACTACCAGTCAACTAACTTTATTTACCCTCTTATTCCCGTAACCAATCTAAGTTTACAAATTCCACAAATCTTAGTCATTCCTGCAACACAACCTTTAAACCAAAACACATTTCTCCATTCTAATATCTAACCATAAGTAATACTACCCAACTCTATCCTCTCATCCTAACGTTCCCACAACCGCATAACTAAATCAACCATGACGTGTAACAAAAGAATTCCAAACAATCGTGTCCCAATAAAATATAGGGTAAAACGAACCCTAGCCAAAACAATTGAAAACAAAACAATTTAATCCAAAAGATCAATGGAGTGTACCAACAACGAAAAATTTAGACTCTTCACGATTAGTATTACCAAATCTCGATACCTTAGAATTTTTTTTAAACTTTCGCCCCAATTAGTTACTTCTCATAAGAACCAAACTCCAATACTACTAAAATCAATCATACTCATTTTTAACCAATAACTCATCCTTTATCTTCATCATTCTATCAAGATATCAACTAGTTATTATACTACAATCTTATTCTAACCATTATCTTGTTTACCTATATTAAACTTATTTCACTTGTTATTATGAAACCAATACATGTTTATAAAATACACTTCTTTTTTTCCATTTAGGTTGGTTATAACTAAACTACTACAAGGTGTGGTGTTATTATTATCATTACTATAATAAAATCTCTTTTTTTTACTCTTTCCGTCTTAGTTAAATTATTCTAAAATTTTAACTCCACTTAAGAAAAATATTGTAAAATTTCTTTACCCCTTTAAAATATATTATCACATGTTACATAGAAGACTAATCCAATTATTTTCAAGACAACTTTTTTTATAACTTACTACTACAACTAAAAAAAATGTAAGTTACAATATCATACCATACGCTTACAAATTATTTTCAAAACCGTTTCCTATAATTAGCCAGACTTATTTGCAAGAAAATTTAGTAGTTCGCATTAATAAAAATACATACCCGAATGTAGACACACATCCAAAAGACTCAAAACGTCGTTGGAACTCCAACAAACTCCAGCACCATAAAACACGAACAAACACAAGGTACGTTCAAGTTATAATAACTAGTGAACGACCATATACCATAACTTAACACATAGTAGTATATATACATCCGCATATATATACCTATTAAATCACCCAAAACATACTCGTTACCATACATGTCAGATCAACCAATCGCGTCATACACTCGTTTTTTTCTACGAGTAACCACCATCTTACCACAAGGCATAAAACCCATCACTAAAACCAGTCCATATCGTGTGACCCCATAATCACACAACATGACTATAACCCAAAACAATAACACACTAAAAAAATATCCATATCGTAGGCAACCATTACATAAACCCAAATACTATACATATACCAATGATCCACATCTCATCATATACAAGCATGTACTAACCCTCTTTCATGCAATCATACTTAGGAACCCATTGAAGTTGTGGTACTTGCATAACTATGTTGGCCACCATACTTATACAATTACCCTTTCCCCAATGCACTCCCTCCTATGATGACACTTATAAGAATCAATACAACACATAACACATAAATCCATCAACTCACCTAAGCACATAACCACATAAACAATAAGATCAAAAACTCCAACTAATAAAATAACATAGTCAAACTCTTGAAATACATAAATCCATAGTCTAGCTGAAACAGCATAGACTAAATCCAAAACGAAAACATAATCAGTTATAAGTCATGTCGCCCATAAGAGTGGAAACAGCTTAAAATCCTTCATATCCACCTACTCCTAATAACTCGAACCACCACATGATTCTTAAGGAACATGACTTAAACATCGAAAGAAAAATACTATACCTCAGGTACATAAAATAACCCAACAAAAGATAGAAACTACCATGTACCAAATTATGTACTATAATGTACAATTTAAGCAAAATACGACAATGACTAGCGTGGATGATTATGGTTCAACCAACACTAGTCACACCCCGAAAAGAAAAATAACATGTGGCTAAGTATGAACCATAGTAGTTCATAACTTAACAAACATCACAAAAATAACATCCAAACACATCAATTATAATAAAATGCACACATACTCCTATGACGCCTATATGCAGGGACCCTTAAGCTATAGACTAGGTTACTAGACTAGGCAACCTAATTCTCTATAACCATTCTCTGATACCATTCTGTCACACCCCACCATGGCGGAATATAGAGCGCGACGTATGGATATCATCACAACGTGACGTGTCTATAGAGATAACTAAATGAAATAAGAAATGTCATGAAATGGTGACACAAATGTCATGACAATATCTCAACAATGCAGGAGTCTAGGTAAGTAGGTAACAGTCCTACCAATTACCCAGGACAAAAAATTAACATAAACAAAGCAAACATATAGGTGTCAACAGTATCACTTATTAAACAAACAAAAGAAATATGGATAATATGATACAAACATGCATTAACAACTGATATTCAAGATTTAACAAACCAAACCAAACCAAAATCCAAGGCTCTCGGCCTTACCAAACACCATGGTCCCATAGGCGCCCATACACCTATGAACCAATCCCAAGGCCCCGCCTTGTCATTATCCATTGGTCCCATAGATGCTCACACGTCTATGTACCTCCCCAAGGCCCCGCCTTGTCAACATCCCCTTGGTACCAAGTCAAAACATAAAACAATCATGAATCAACTAGCAGTTAATCACATAAGTATGCACAAGTCCATCACCAAACACAAAACATTCACAGAATAATTTATAAAAACAAGACAGTGTCTCTTCCATACCATCTAGAAGTCAAAATCGTTAGAAGACATGGGACTATGAAACTCACCTGATTGAGCTTCTCCAAAAGTCCGCGCACTAGCAAAAAGCTAACAAACAAAAGCACATAATCAAAACATGAACCAATCACTAAGAATGGCTCATCAACCTATGATGGACATCTAGCCTTCTCCCATATATGTTCCTCATTAATATGCTCTAAACACCCCATTACCCTTCCCTAACAAGTCTTTAACTTGGTTAAGTTTGATAACTATCCCGTTCATATTTTACATAAAACAGTCCCAACTTTTAGGTCTCCAAATTATAAGCCAAACGCCCACCTAACCATACCCATGACCTCTGTAAAGGAAACCCTATGCCCTTACATATGTTAGCTAACACCTCGCATTTGCCCCAACCTTAAAGCTACTGTTAAGGCCCCGATATATATATATATATATATATATATATATATATATATATATATATATATATATATATATATATATATATATATATATATATATATATATATATATATATATATATATATATATATATATATATATATATATATATATATATATATATATATATATATATATATATATATATATATATATATATATATATATATATATATATATATATATATATATATATATATATATATATATATATATATATATATATATATATATATATATATATATATATATATATATATATATATATATATATATATATATATATATATATATATATATATATATACATATATATATATATATACTTTTGTCTATCCGGATTTTACTGATTTTGAACATACAAAAAGTTTGTTATGATTAGGGGGTCTTACCCTAACCCACAATCTTAGCCCCAATGCAGATACTTCCTATAATATATAAAACAACTCCCATGTTCGTTTGAAAGCCCCAATACAACCCTAAGTACCCCAAACAACCTAAAACATAAAAAGAAAACAGGCTGATTTCAAAACTGTTTTGACCTCTGACTGTTGTAACCTGTTTTTGACCCACTTCCCGACCTCCAATTTCGTTCTCATTTCTTGCATTTGAAATCCACTTCAATTACCTTTCCAGGGATACTTGGATCACAAAATAAGAGTTTGTAGAACTCCCTATATGATCAAAACAATTGACCCTAAATTCTGCCCAGTTTTTAAAAACGGGTTTAATTAAATTAACCTAATTAATTACCCATAATCCCACTAATTACAAGCCCTAATTCACCTAATCATTATAATATCATTAGTATACAGATCTTAATTTAAACCCTAACCTAAATCCATCATAAGATGATTATAAAAACATTAAAAAAACATTTAAATTGAAAAGGATTAAAGATTTTACCTTTGATTTATGAAAGATGAAAAAAAATGGAACCCTAAAAATACTCTGTAAACCGTCGACCAAGGCTCCAGAAAGAAAAAAAAATGTGTTTGCTATTATGTGTTTTATTCTTTATATAGCACAAAATCCTAGTCCAACTACAAGCCCACTTACCTTTTTTTCTTTTTCTTTATTTTCTTTAATTCGTGTATAACCGACCCATACACTCTTTTTTTCATTTTTCTTTCTTTTTATTTATTATTACTACTTTACTAATATTTCCTTAAATTTACTTAATTTATTTCAGCCCCTAAAGTTTCTAAAATCTCAAAAC
The DNA here is from genome assembly GCA_025667525.1 of Glebionis coronaria. Classification (NCBI taxonomy): domain Eukaryota; kingdom Viridiplantae; phylum Streptophyta; class Magnoliopsida; order Asterales; family Asteraceae; genus Glebionis; species Glebionis coronaria. Next base: position 149,779,420 of record CM046876.1, read on the forward strand.
CGAGAAACTAGTCAATTTTACGCGTTTACCGTAAAAGAGTAAAATATACAGTTTTAAAAAAATCTTAAATTTTGAAATAAACATTATAACTAAGTCATAAAGGACTTAAAACCATCCCGTAAATTATTCCCGTGACTAAATACCTCATCCGAGACCTCAAAAAGCTAAACCGTAAATCGTAAAAAATACGATTTTCTATAATACATATACGTATACGTAAACCACTAAATAACACCATCTCATTTCATAGTCACTACCATGTGAGATCATGAACATGAAATCATCACACATCGTTTCACTCACAAGGTACCTCGTACCGGAAACGATATCCAAACCACAATCTATACACACCAATTAGCACATAAACACGTAAAGACACGTAACTAGCACAAAATAAAACTAAGTGACGAACCTCAAAACCGCGGTTGTCACAGATTGCACCGATGCAAATCACGGCTCCTGAATTTTCGTTGAAGCATCACATGATCCAACAAGTTCAAAATGCTTGTCCATTTCGCGGATTACCGGATGATGATGCCAACAAACACCTCGATAAATTCATAACCGTCACTCAAAGCATGAAATTGCCCGATGTTTCCATGGATTTTCTCCGCCTTCCTCTTTTTCCACACACTTTATCCCACCATGCCCAAAAATGGTTTGATCGTCTTCCTAAAAATTCGATTCATACATGGGACGAGATGACTCAAAAAATTTTGTCAAGATATTTTCCACCATCCATGGTAACTAGTCTTCGTAATCAAATCAGTGGTTTCACTCAAGAACCCGATGAGTCTCTTTTCGATGATTGGGAACGTTATAATGTCTTGATCGATCGTTGTCCTAACCATAATATGCTCCCAGTCACTTTAATTGATACTTTCTACAATGGTTTAACTTAGGGATGAGCACGGTACCGTACCGAATCGGTACCGAATTAGTGGTACCGAATTTTTCCCGAGCATAATTTAATGGTACCGGTATTGTACCGAACGGGATTCGGATATCGGTACCGGTACCGAGAAATCGGGATTTTCCCATTTTTTCGGGATTTTCCCGATTTGGTACTGGTCTCGTATCGAATTAGTGGTACCGAATTTTTTTTTCACCTTATTTTGCGGTACCGGTACCGTACCGAACGGGATTCGGGTACCGGGAATCGGTACGGTTCCGGTTCGGTTTCGGGTCTAAATGCTCATCCCTGGTTTAACTTTTCGTGATCGTGATACGATTAATGCAGCCGCCGGTGGTACATTTATGAAAAGAAGACCTGAGGAGTGTAGAGAGCTTATAGAGAACATGATCACTCATCACAAAAATTGGGATTCATCCGCATCTTCAAGAAATAATCCAAGGTCCAATGTTTCTTCTACTTCATCAAACCCCGAGTTAACCGAACTCACCCGCCAAATAGCCGAGATGAACAAAAATTTCTTAACCATGGCTACGAACCAATTTCAACAAGTTAAAGCTTTAGCACTTTCTTGTGAGACTTGCGGAGGTCCTCATTCATACACCGATTGTCCTTTTACTCATGACAATCCGGAAAACGTGTATGCGGCTAACGGTACCTTTTCCATGGGAGGATATCAAGCACGTCCTCAAGGTGACCGTAATTTGCTAAGTTATCGTTCAAACAATTTTCTCTCACCACCCGGTTTCCCTCCTCAAAACTAAAACAACCTTAATCGCAACAATCAAAACCAACCTCGAGCTCCTACTCAATATCAAACCCAAAGAAACCCATATCCACCTCAAGGAAATAATCAAGTTTACCAACCTCCCATCTATCAACCACCCGCTTACCAAGCTCCTCCTCCCAACCAACCCACGACATTTAATCACTAGGTTGAAACCTATATGAGGACTAATGACGCGCTGGTGAAGAATCTTCAGAGCCAAATTATTAACTTGAATGGTGACATGGCTAAACAAGGAAAAAATGATCTTCGAACCGAGCTTAGGAATGACATGCGAAACTCTTTAAGCAGTCAAACGAATGACTTAAGGGATATGATGGCTAGTTTTTTCCAAAGTAATCAACCCTCTGCTTCGGGTTCTCTTCTGAGTAACACTATTGCTAATCCAAGAGGGGAGATGAAAGCAATCACTATCCGAAGTGGAAAAGGTTATAAGGAACCCGAGATTCCTAAACCTACTCCGGTGATTGTAACAAAGGATAACGAGCCCCCTTCACCAATTCCTCTACCTTCTACTTCCACCCCTCCTCCACCCAAGGATGTGAGTGAGAATTCCATTCCAAAGCCTTCATCTCAACCCAACATACCTTATCCTTCAAGGTTGAGGAAAGAGAAGTTGAAGAACAAGGATGATATTCAAGTTTCAAACTTTCTTAAAATGTTTAAACAATTGAATTTCAACATCTCCTTTGCCGAGGCTCTCGCTCACATGCCTTAATATGCTAAATATTCAAAGATCTTCTAAGTGATAAGGAAAAACTCCTTGATATTGCTCAAACCCAACTTAATGAGAATTGCTCCGTGGTTATTTTATGGAAACTACTAACCAAACTTGGTGATCCAGGTCGCTTTCTCATTCCTTGCAACTTTCCCGGGGTAGAGAATTATATGGCCCTAGCCGATCTAGGTGCTAGTATCAACTTAATGCCATTAAGCATTTGGAAACAATTATCTCTACCCGAGCTAGTCCCCACACGAATGACATTGGAGTTAGCAAACCGTATGGTTGCTTATCCGGTGGGGATAGCCGAAGATGTCTTCGTCGATGCCGACAAATTCACCTTTCCGGCGGATTTTGTTGTCGTTGACTACGAGATGGATCCCCGTGTTCCATTAATCGTTGGACATCCATTTTTTAGGGTCGGTCGCACTCTCATTGATGTAGCCGTGGGCGAATTAATCATGAGAGTTGGTGACGACAAAATCGTCTTCAACATGGGTAAACATTCTAAGCAACCTTATGAACACGAGAGCGTTAATTTCATTGACGTACTAGATGAGGCTTGTGAAGAACATTTCAAAGACGCTTGTAAAAGTGGTTTTTCTTCTTTACCCATTGTTGAAACCGTTTGTAAAACCTCTGATTTTACCTTATTGACTTCGTCAACTATTGTACTCTTTATTTTTGGAATCTATATAATTCCACTTTTATATGACTTATTATTAATCATATATCTTTTGTCATACTACCTTTCGTATTTATTTCTATATTTATATGGACCTTTAGTCATTGTTGACTACTCTGGCAACTGACTGGCCACTTGAATGAACAAGGACTCATTACCTCAGTACATATTTTGAGATAAACTGTAACCTTACTTAATTTAATTATTAAGTACTTGGACTTATTTTATATGTATATATTTACATATATTTCATAATAGGAATAAACACCTAACACCTTAAAACAATGTACATTATTTTACATTGACATTTATTTACTTTATTTAAGTAAAATAATTATAATGATGTATTCATTATATACTTTCACTAAATTACCTAAAGGTTTAACTAAAATACCTATAAACTTAACAAATGCATACAATATTATACAAGGACTCTTATTTTCACCCAACACTTGATAGAAGTTATCAAAATTCTCCTGAATACACATAAGTGTGCCGTGTATGTGTATGTATGCATGCACTAATCCTAATTATTAAACCTATAAGCTACCATCCACTAATACACTATACCTTATACTTTTCTTACAACACTTCACCATGTCTTACACTATCCTTATACACTTTACCACCTTTCATACTTAACCATGGTATACTTCTTACACACACATACTATGTATACTTACACACTCATTAGTCCATGCAAACTTGTAAGTAAACCATACCCTAAAGTCAAATCATATACTATGTCACCATACACAAACACTATAGATGACACTTTTGTCCCCCTTTGACTTCCCAAAACCCACGGTTAGAGCCAAAAAGGAAGGAAGGGAGTGTTTCTAGTTTAAGCATGTGGGTATATCCAACAAATCTAGTAAGTATCTAACCAAGATACACTTGGGATTCATGGTACAACAAAAAATCTCATATGGATCCTTCTCTTTCTTCATATAGCCGAGACACACACACACCAACACATTTCACTTGAAAAACCAAATCTCTCATCTCTCTCTCTCTCTCAACCTACGATTTGTTTACATCCACCATAACCAAGACCTTCAAGCTCATTTACTAGGTCTCCTCCATCTTTAATGCTAATCATTTGTTCACTCCTACAAGTATCTTGATCTCCAAAACAAGAAAGGAAGCCCTAGCTACACCCTTGAAGCCCACGGCTTGCTTTTAGCTACAAGAGTCACCATTGTTGAAACTTAGCTCTCATTCCTACTCATTCTCATATCCATTCCTAGATCTATCTAAACAAGTAAGTAAAACTTAAAACCTATCTTTCAATATGTTTACCTTCATTCACATAAACATACACATGGTTATTACTAGTAAAGCTTGATGTTGAAACAAAAACATAAAACCCTAAACCTAATATAGGTCACGGCTTAAAATGTGTCATGAGTTCAAATGATGCAAAATCTTAATAACCATGATGAACATATCACTATGAACTAGTTAAACTAGAAAAACTATGGAAAACATAAACATGCATATGTTGGACGTGGGGTTTGCACCCTATGGTTCAATATTGGTTAAGCTTGTAATGTATAAACATGCCTAGAAACATTAGATCTATATTACTAGTTGCCTTAAAATGTTAAGCTTACTATTTTTGCCTTATAGGATTTTTTTTTAAGTCCACTATAATAAGCTTGCCTAAATAAACTTCTTTATTACTAAATAATGTGTTTATAAAACTTTTAGTGTCAAAATCATAACTTTATAAAGTTTCGGGTTAAAAACATAGATCTATAAATATTTTTGACCAAAATGATAGATCTATGAAGTTTTGGGTTAAAAATGGTAAATCCATAATGTTTCGGATTAAAATGATAAATATAATACTTTCGGGTTAAATTTGTAACTTTATTAAGTTTGGGGATCTAAATGAACAAGTATAAAAACTCACTTTCCAAAAATAAAACATAAGGACTATTTTTGTAATTAGCTGAGAGTTGAGGGTAGTGATTTAACACTATATGAAACTTAATATTTAACGCAAGGACTTAAGTGAGATTTCTATAAATGTCAGGGTAATTTAGGTAACTTAGTAAGGACCTAAGGACCCCTTTTGCCTTTTACCGAAACCTAATATAAGCCTTAGGGACCTATTTTGCCAATATAGTAAACATTAATAAGCCCTAGATAAACCCTAGGGGTTGTTTTGGCATAATCCGAAACCTAAATGGAGCCCTAGGGGGCATTTGTGTAACTTGGTTCTAAACCTAAAATGGGTCGTATATAGAGGGACTAAAATTGTCACTTTATGAAACTTTTACAAACCCTAGTTACACGTGTAACTAGGGAGGGACCAATGTTGTAACTACTATAAACATTTAGAAACCCTAGGGGTATAAAAGTAATTAAACCGCGGGTAATTATACAAGTAGAGGGACTAAAATGTAATTTATACAAAGTATAACAAACCCTAAAATTTCTATATATTTATACCCGATATTTAAGACGTAAAACTTAAATAAACATAACATTCGTTATCTTTCTAAACTTATAATTTAATAATTATATACACTACGAAAACGTGGAATTTAATTAAAATGTTATACGTTTTATAAGCCTTATTTATATATAAAATATAAATTAAAAATGATTAACTTATAAAAATAAATTTACTAATTATATTTATTTTCTATTACTTTATATATATCTAAAGCTTCCTTTTATAAATATTTAAATTCTTTTATAAACAATATAAGTACAAGAATATTAATTAAACAGATTAATTAATTTAACATTATTATTTATTTTATACTTAAAATAAATACTACTATAACTTGTACAACGATGAACTAAAATACAAGTATCGTAATAAAATGCTTAAAACCAGTATAAGCATGCACAGATTTGTTCTGAAACTTTTATGCATTATGTTATGCATTTACTGAGACCTTATAATTATTTAGGTCGTTGACTGTATCGTGAGCATCATATCAGATTTACTTGTGACTATTTGCTGTACTATTGAGGTGAGTTCATGGCCCCACTTTATATATTGACAAACTTTTAAACCTTTTAACGGGGAAGAAAACATGAAACATATTTTATTTTGTGGACATAAATTGAACTGTGAAACCTTTGATTACATTTGCCTATTGTAGATGAACCCGCATGACCCCTGCATCTGAAACTGTTAGAATTATCGAATTACCTGAATATTATAAATAGATTTATTTGGGATTGACCATCCCCATCTGGGTGAGTCATGCTCACTATGCCTAGGCCAGGACAACAGATGTTTCACATGTCAGCACTTATTATTTTTGGGTGCCTTTTTATAAGGCGAAGGGTTCTTATTTGTTAAGGACTTAACTGTCAAGTCTCAGTTTCTGGCAATATGGGAATGTAATTACTTTTAAGTATTGGTGCTTTGTGCACTACTACTTTAGTGAATGTTTATTGTCCAAACTTATTTTACTAAACCTGTGAATTCACCAACTTTATGTTGACTCTCTAAGCATGTTTTCTCATGAAACTGAAGCAGGTATTGGTGTGCATGGAGTCAAGCATCATGATAGGCTGCATTTATAGAGCTCATCTGGGGTTTTATAAACTGGGAAATAATTCAAACTGTTGAACAATGTTTAAGACAATTTTAATAGTATTTGCACTTTTATCCATGTAATAAATGTAATGATAATCTTTTATCTGCTACTCTGTACGTTATCTGCTGTTGATCCACCTACGTGACACCCAAATATTATTTCCGCTGCATTTGACTTAATTTAGGGGTGTCACAGAATGGTATCAGGGAGATAGTTATAGAGAACCAGAACAAAATTTAAATAAATATAAAAATAAAATTTTATATAAATTGGACTATAACTGCTTTAAAAATCTTTTGGGATTTTCGGGACTAGAATAGTTAAGCATATAGAGTGTAGAGCATACATTCTTATGTGGCTACATGTGCATTGATTATTAACGTGCGGTTAGTTAATCTCATAAGTATTAACGTAACCTTTAACATCGTCATGTTAAATGGCACTATTATATATTTTAATCATTATTTCCCAAAAACTTTTAACTTGAGTAAGTTTATACTTATGTCAATTAAAACGATATTATTTTCAGATTATTATGGCTTCACCTACTGATACTCCTGCTGCCGTATCACCGAAGTCCGTCTTGTGTGGATGGATATCTGCTAGTGACACAAACGACAGTCACACATCTGGTGACACCGCTCTCGTTGCTGCCCTCATTACTACTCTACCTATTTCACCTATTTCCCCCGCTGGGTAAGATGTTCAGCCACCTGCTGCCATACCACCAGTTTCTTCACTGCGGGACTACGCACCCGAGTCTTTGCCGCCTCGTAAGAGGAGGTATGAGGCACCTATCGACTCTACTTTTGAGGTCGGCGGGGGTTCGGGTATGAGGCGCGTGGATCCTGTCCAGGCCCAGATCACCGCACTGGCGGCACGCAGGCACAGGATGTTGCAGAGATTCATGCTCTGCTAGCCGATGGACAGCTTGGACGCACTGCTCTGCAGTCGCGTCAGGACCTTCTGTGTTGGACTGTTAGTGCTAAGGCACATGCTGCTCGTGGAGCATGGTCCACGACTTACCATTCTCTCTAGTGGTTGCTGGAGGAGAATGAGTTCCTCCGTGAGCAGATCTACCTACTACAGAGTCAGCAGACTGAGACTCACACCGCTCTCATGACCATGGGGCAGACGCTTGCCATCTTCTTCGATCTCTAGGACGTCCGTCACCAGGGATTGACATCAGAGACCGCTCATCTTCGGGGAGTTCAGCAGACCCTCAGAGACCAGTTTTTGGAGGCACTCCGACTCTTTAAGGAGACCCAGGAGGACATGACTGCGATGCAGGATGCCATGCAGGCACCAGCCGTCTCATCACCACCAGTGGCACCAGTCGTATCTGAGGAGTCCGTCAGGCATGAGTAGACTAGGTGTACTAAATCTTTTGTACATCATGATAAGCTATTAGGGTTGCATCCTGGCTATCATGATATAGGACCTCATGTATTTATACTTTCCTTTATCAGTTGTATCTTTGTACTGTACTATTTAGATTAGGGATTCATAGATGATGTACTTTATATTATGTATACCACCATCCCAGACAGGCGGTCTGTGCTCTTTCTTGGATTGGTTGTGCAATTTGTACTGTATTCCTATTCTAGACATATGCCATGTACTCATTAGCTTTTATTATATCCTGTACTGTATTATATTATGAACTTTTAAACATGTTTCCAATTTGTTGCAAAGTCTATGCATGGATTTCTTTTCGTGTATTTATATAAAACTGTGCTAACACCTTAAACTAATGATTTCATTTTTGTGTATAATTACAGAAAATTGGTAATCACTAGAACGAACCCCAACAATACCGACAAAACCCAAAACGTCATTGCTGCCCAACTAAGGGAAATGATTGATCAAGGCATCGCAACTACGATGGCTGCCAGCAGAAACGTAGACGATAGTCAAAACTCCAACAACCGCCGGAATAATCAGACCACCAGGGGTTGATCTTACCCCAACTTCTTGAAATGTAAGCCTTCCTACTACAAGGGCAAGGAAGGAGTGGTGGAACTGATGCAGTGGTTTGAAAGGTTGGAAACTGTGTTCCGCATCAGCGACTGTGCAGAAGAGAACAAAGTAAAGTTTTCTACCTGCACCTTACTTGAGAGTGCTCTTACTTGGTGGAACTCTGTAGTTGCTACACTTGGACACGACGCTGCCTATGCTCTCAACTGGACTGAACTGAAGGAGAGAATGACAGAGAAATACTGTCCAAGGGGTGAAATGAAGAAGCTTGAAATCGAATTGTAGGATCTCAGATGCAGGAACCATGACATCACTGCATACAACCAAAGGTTCCAAGAGTTGACTCCAATATGTACCAGAATGTTTGTGGAGGAGGAAGATAAGATTGAGAAGTATGTGGGTGGACTCCCAGACGCCATTCACGACAGTGTGCTCGCATCTCGACCTACTACCGTCAAGAATGCCATCGAGTTCGCTACTGAATTGATCAATAAAAGAGTTTGTACCATATCCGAGAGGCAAACTAACAACAAGCGAAAGGCAGATGAGTATTTCCGTAGTCAGCACCAGCAGCATCCTAAGAAGCAAAATGCTGGGCAAGTTTACAGTGCTACCTCTGCAGGGACTAAGTCGTACGTGGGCGCAAAACCTTTGTGCTCCAAGTGCAACTATCATCATATTGTTGATAGCCCATGCCAGACCTGCTACATATGTGGACAAGTGGGTCATTTTGCTAAAATCTGTCGAGTTAATGCTGTCACTCAGGCCCGACCCGATCAAAACACTGGGAACTACAACAACAGGGGAGGATACAATGCCCGTGGGAACGGGAACAGACAACAGGGAAACCACAATGCTATTGGAGGAAACAACAATGGACCCAAGAAGGGAGTTGTGTGCTATGAGTGTGGAGCACCAAGACACGTGAGACCAGGTTGTCCTAAGCGGGCCAACCAGAACAAGAATAGTGGAGGATCTTCTTCAAGAGTGTACGTGGTCAGCAATGCAAAAGCCAACCCCGATTCGAATGTCGTTACTGGTACGTTCCTACTAAACAATCGTTATGCATCTGTTTTGTTTGATACTGGAGCAAACCGAAGTTTTATATCCACTGAATTTAGCCAAGTTCTAGAAGTTGTTCCTACAACTTTAGATCACCACTACTCCGTAGAATTAGCTGACGGTAAAACTGTAGATGCTGACACTATCATTAGAGGTTGTACCTTAGATCTTTCCAAACATCCGTTCAACATTGACCTTATCCCCGTAAGCCTTGGTAGCTTTGATGTTATTATTGGTATGGACTGGTTAGCGAGATACCACGCTTTCATTGTTTGTGACAAGAAACTAGTCCGTATCCCATCGGGAAATGAAACTTTAATCATTCGAGGAGACGGTAATACCGACCTCACTGACACTAGACTTAGTGTTATCTCTTGTACTAAAGCTCAGAAATATTTGTTGAGAGGATGTCCTATCTTCTTGACCCATATTTCTCAAACAGATGAAGAGGACAAGCCCGAGAAGAAACAAATCAAAGACGTACCCATCGTCCGAGATTTTCCAGAAGTCTTTCCTGATGAGTTGCCAGGCTTACCAACGACCCGACAAGTGGAATTTCAAATCGACTTGATCCCTGGAGCTGCACCTGTAGCCAAAGCTCCATACCGGTTGGCACCATCAGAAATGAAAGAACTAGCTGAACAACTCCAGGAACTATCTGACAAAGGATTTATTCGACCCAGTTCCTCACCAAAGGGAGCTCCTGTGTTATTTGTCAAAAAGAAAGACGGTCTTTTCGAATGTGCATCGATTACAGAGAACTGAATAAGCTAACTGTGAAGAATCGTCATCCGCTTCCTCGCATTGACGACCTATTTGACCAACTGCAAGGGTCAAGTGTGTATTCCAAGATTGACTTGAGATCTGGATACCATCAACTACGGGTCAGGGAGGAAGATATTCCAAAAACAGCTTTTAGAACCCGTTACGGTCATTACGAATTCCAGGTTATGCCATTTGGGTTGACCAATGCACCAGCTATTTTCATGGACCTTATGAACCGTGTGTGCAGACCCTACCTGGATAAATTCGTGATAGTCTTCATTGATGATATATTCATTTATTCCAAGAACGAACAAGAACACGGGGAACACCTTGCACAAGTACTAAAGGTACTCAAGGAGGAGCAGCTCTACGCTAAATTCTCCAAATGTGAATTCTGGATTCCCAGAGTGCAATTCCACGGTCATGTCATTGATTGTGACGGTATTCACGTAGATCCAGCAAAGGTCAAATCTGTCAAGGATTGGGTATCTCCTAAATCACCGACAGAGATCCGCCAATTTCTAAGCCTTGTTGGGTACTACCGCAGATTCATTGAAGATTTTTCCAAAATAGCCAAGCCAATGACCAAACTCACACAGAAAGGAATAAAGTTCGATTGGGGAGAGAAGGAAGAATCAGCTTTTCAGCTGATCAAGCATAAGTTGTGCAGTGCACCTATATTAGCCTTGCCTGAAGGCAACGATGATTTCGTTGTATACTATGATGCTTCACATAAAGGTCTAGGAGCAATATTAATGCGGAGGATGAAAGTGATTGCCTACGCTTCAAGACAACTGAAGAAGCATGAGAAGAATTACACCACTCACGATCTAGAACTTAGATCCATAGTTTTTGCTCTCAAAATCTGGAGACATTACCTATACGGAACAAAGTGCACAGTGCATACTGACCATAAAAGTTTGCAACACATATTGGATCAGAAGGAGCTGAACATGAGACAACACCGTTGGATTGAGTTGTTGAGTGACTACGACTACGAGATCAAATACCACCCCGGTAAAGCAAATGTGGTTGCTGATGCTTTAAGTCGCAAGGAAACGGACCCTCCTATGAGAGTTCGGGAATTAGTTATGACAATCAGTTTGGATCTACCCAAACAGATTTTGGAAGCCCAGACTTAGGCCCAATTACCTGAAAACCTCGTGAAGGAAGACGTCGGGGGAATGCTCAGAACCGACCTTAGTAAGGAGAAGCTAGAACCTAGAGCAGATGGAACCCTATGCCTTCACGGACGAAGTTGGTTACCTTGCTATGGAGATTTGAGGAACATGATCATGCACGAATCTCATAAGTCTAAATATTCAATACATCCCGGATCTGAAAAGATGTATCAGGATATGAAGAAATTCTACTGGTGGCCGAATATGAAAGCCGACATTGCCACCTATGTGTAGAAGTGTTTGACATGTTCATGTGTCAAGACTGAACACCAGAGACCATCGGTTTTACTTGTACAACCCGAGATACCAAAATGGAAGTGGGACAACATCACCATGGACTTTGTCACCAAACTCCCAAAGTCATCTCACGGTTACGATACTATCTGGGTAATTATCGACCGACTCACCAAGTCCGCTCATTTCCTGCCAATTAGGGAGAACGATTCCCTTGCAAGACTAGCAAAAATGTACCTGAAGGAGATTGTGACCAAACATGGAATACCAGTGTCGATAATTTGTGATCGAGACGGTAGGTTCACATCAAACTTTTGAAAGGCTTTCCAACGAGCCTTAGGTACCAATTTGGACATGAGCACTGCTTATCATCTGCAGACTGACGGTCAAAGTGAACGAACCATCCAGACTCTAGAGGACATGTTGCGAGCATGTGTGATTGATTTTGGCAATGGATGGGTTGACCACATTCCTTTAGTGGAATTCTCCTACAACAACAGTTATCACGCTAGTATTAAGACTGCCCCTTTTGAAGCACTATACGGTCGCAAATGCTGTTCACCTGTGTGTTGGGCAGAAGTAGGTGAATTTCAGCTCACTGGACCAGAACTAATCCAGGAGACTACAGACAAGATCGTCCTCATTAAGCAAAGAATTCAAGCTACTCGCGACCGACAAAAGAGCTACGCGGACCTGAAACGCAAACCTATGCAATTTGAAGTAGGTAACCGTGTTATGCTCAAGGTATCACCTTGGAAGAGTGTTGTACGCTTTGGCAAACGTGGAAAACTGAATCCACGTTATGTTGGCCCTTTCAAAGTAATATCTAGGATCGGGGAAGTAGCTTATCGTTTAGAGTTGCCCCAGCAACTGAGTCGGGTACACTCTACCTTTCATGTGTCTAACCTGAAGAAGTGCTATGCTGAAGAACCATTAGCTATGCCATTGGAGGGAGTTCAGTTTTGTCACACTCCCAAAATATCAGAGTATAATGGCGACAAGGGAGTGGTGACGTCATGATTATCATACGCACATAGTCACAAAGAACGACCTCTAAATGAGACGTTCGGAAAATAGATCACTTGTAATTAATAAAATAAATAGTTTTAACAAAGTGCGGAAGCATAAACTGAATACGGTTACAAAACATAGTTTTCTCAAATGGTACAAATGATCGTTGTTTCAAAGAAATGACGGCAATGCATGAGACCTCATTTAGCATCTTCCTTCTTAATACCTGAGAAAAACATTGCTAAAGTGTCAACATAAAGTTGGTGAGTTCATAGGTTTAGTTAAGTGGAAATGTTTAATGAACCACAAGATTTTCCCAAATGTGATGACAATATAACAGATACAAAGTCATCCCAAAAGTATTTATTACAGTCTAAGCTCGTGACACCGAAGCGTTAACAACACCGGCAGTATAATCATATAAATGTAGCCCAAACTAGATGCCTAAACCCACGACATCCTATCTCTGACTCAAATGAAACTGTGCCCGCTTGTCCCCTTGTTGGACAAGACAGACAAGGACGTCAATCCCGATAGATCTATCCATTACATTCGCGCTTACACAAAGTAATTAACGGTTCACGATTCACGGGCCAAAGCAACTGGGTTTTTAGTGGGACTTAGACTAATATATAAATCAGTAAATGCACTTGTGTTCACACATTAAAATCAAGCAATGTCTCACCCCAAAAAGCAGTGAAAATAGTAAAGTATGGGGCTATAAACTCACCTCGTTAATTCAGCAAGGAGAACGAAGATAAAATAGCTCGAGAGTACGGTTACGCTAGCTGCGACCTATTTAATTATGAGGATCGAGTTACGATACGAAAAATTATATTAATAAAGACACGACACCCTAGTTGTACTTGACGAAACCATACGTTTACGAAAAAGTACGACAAATAAAAGTCGGTTATTACACGGTCGGGTTTTACGGGTCGAATTATATCCTAAATTTACAAAATTCGTTTTATGGGCTTTAACCAAACTAAATAAATATACAAGGCCCAAAATGGGTCCAATAACTTCTCTCAATAACCGGCCCAAGGGTCCTATGACCCGGCCCGGCCCATGGGCGGAATAAACAAGGAACAAAAGGAGTAGATATGCGTGTGTTACACACACAACTCTCCATAACAGAGAGTTTCACTCTCTCTCTTCCCTCGATAATATCTCCACCGCCCCAATCTCATCTCTCTCTCAAATCTAGATCGGTTCACCCCTCCATGGCTAAATATCTTATCAGTTTGAATGCATCAATCAAATATGGGTGGTCTGAGGTGTTTAGATCGCGTGAGATGTGGGGTTTCATCCCCACATCAAACCGATTTGGTTTTCTGATGTGTTCATCCTTATGGTTACGTCAATCAATAGCCAAAAATCAAAGATAAGTTTGTTCCTCCTTCATTTCTTTTAAAAGTTAATTGATTTTCGATTTAATAAAGATCAGTGGGTTTGATTGATTTGTATAAAGTTGTTGAGAATCATAAGGCTCTCGGATTTGAAATAAACGAATTTAGGGTTTTGAAATATTTGGGGGTTTTTATCAAACTCGGGTTTAAATGCAATTAATTGATGTTTTCTATTATAAAATCAAACTAATTTCAATATATAATCAGTTTATAAAAATTAGGGTTTCGGTCAATTGGGGGTTTTTGCATATCTCGTTTTCAATTAAATTAACTATGGGGTTTGGGTTTAGATTAGGTTTAATTAATGTTTTAATTAATAAAAAGTCAATCTAGGGTTTTTATAAAATTGGGGGTTTTTACATTCGGCTGATACTCATGATTATGTGATGTTTTTTGAAATGTAGAAAGTGTTAATTTAATGTTTAAAAGGGTTTTTAATTTCTAGGGTTTCGATTTGAATTGGGGGTTTTTATACCCGCGGCAAGATTAAGGGTTTTTAGGGTGTTTCTGTAAAATAAAAATGGTTAAGACATTTGGTTTAGATGGTATTGATTGTTGATAGTTTTTGGCAGAAAGTAAGCTATTTGGTTGGCTTGGTTTGGTTCTCGGTTTGGCCTTTAATTGGGTCTCGGATTGGTTTGACTTGGGTCTCGGTTTGGTTCTTGATTGTGGTCTTGGTTGTGGTCCTGGTTTGGTCTAAGTCGGGGTCTCGGTTTGGTCTAAGTCGGGTCTCGGTTTGGTTGACAGAAAAGTAAAGTCATAGACATGTTTCAAGTATTAGTACAAGATTTATTCTTTTCAGTTTTTAGTTAAAAATAAGGCCGTTACAATGACTAACACATTGATTTGTTTATTCGCAGGTTTGTACAAAACGAGCACAACTAGGACTTCATAAAGGAAAGACGAAAAGACGAAAAGACTCACGATGGGATGCTATGTTTCGGTTTGCAGGTTCGGACGGGATGGAAGACTCTTTCGGTTTTGCAGGTTGGACGCGACGTGTGGGTCGGCTGGACACTAATCTTCACCTTCCCAGGAGTTGTATTTTGAAAGACTTGTACAGATTTTTGTGTTTGTAATTTGGACAGTGATAACTTTGTATTTGGACATTGGATAAACTTTGGGTTTGTATATAAACATGTATTGTTAGTCTAGGGTTACCTTCAAACTGAAAATGGTAACTTGTGATATACCCAAATGGGGTAAACTAGGCATGTGTGCTGTCTTGTAGTGGTTAGTGGGTAGTAAACTATATGGTTTATTTGTAGTTAGACATGTGACTGAAATTTGGGACTCTTGTAAGGCAAGTTTTGTAATAAACCTAAATGAAAGTTTATACTCAAATATGTGTACATGCTGTGACAGTTTATACAACTCGACTCGGGTTCACGATGTTTAAGTTTAGACGCGAACTGCATAAACACGACACTATAACCGTTTGACACACGATCCCAAAACAAAGCAATTGTGCGAGACTTCACGTAATCTAGTAAGTATACCAAATAAACGTACGGCAAACATAAAACGCCCACCAACTTGTGTATTGCATTCAACTTAATAATCGCGAAAACTCGAGATGTTACATATGCTCTCCCTAAAAAGGGCTTTGTCCGCAAAGCAAAAATAATTAACACATTCATGTCGGCAACTCGTCGGTAAACAGTTAAAATACTCGTACTACATGAATAAATTAAGGTGGAAATTTGACGAATGTCACAGTATTCCCATGTTTTAGAGATTTCGTCACGAAATCAAGACGTTGTTGTAGTAGGTTGGTTAGCGAAAAGATGAGGATACTTGCTCTTGAATTGATCTTCACGTTTCCCACGTGTATTCTGGACCTCTACGCGCA
Source organism: Glebionis coronaria (assembly GCA_025667525.1). Classification (NCBI taxonomy): domain Eukaryota; kingdom Viridiplantae; phylum Streptophyta; class Magnoliopsida; order Asterales; family Asteraceae; genus Glebionis; species Glebionis coronaria. The sequence continues at coordinate 149,795,589 of CM046876.1, forward strand.
TTCCAACGGATCTTCACAATAGGTATACGGCTTTGCTTGAGTTGTTTAACTTGACGGTCCATAACTTCTACTGGTTCTTCTACGAAGTTGAGTTTTTCGTCGAGTTTAATTTCTTCCAAAGGGATAACGAGTGTCTCGTCGGCTAAGCATTTCTTCAGATTGCAAATGTGGAACACATTATGCACTCGGCTAAGTTCTTGGGGTAAATCCAAGCGATAGGCTACGGGACCAATCCTCTCTATAATCTCGAAGGGTCCAATGTAACGAGGGTTTAACTTTCCACGCTTCCCAAAGCGAATCACACCCTTCCAAGGTGAGACCTTCAACATGACTCTATCACCCACTTCAAACTCAAGGGGTTTGCGTCTCATATCAGCATAACTCTTCTGTTGATCCCTTGCGGCTTGCATACGGCTCTTAATCTTAAAGATCTTCTCAGTAGTCTCGTGTATGATCTCGGGTCCAGTGAGTTGTGCTTCACCGACTTCTGCCCAACACACGGGTGAACGACACTTCCTACCATACAGTGCTTCGAACGGCGCTGCCTTAATGCTAGTGTGATAACTATTGTTGTATGAGAATTCCACCAGAGGTAGGTATCTATCCCATCTATTTCCAAAGTCATTCACACAAGCTCTCAGCATATCTTCTAAGGTTTGAATGGTCCGTTCACTTTGACCGTCAGTTTGGGGATGGTACGCAGTGCTCATATCCAACTGCGTTCCCAATGCCTTCTGCAGTGACTTCCAAAACTGCGAAGTAAATCGGCTGTCTCGGTCGGAGATTATAGACACAGGCACACCGTGCTTCGTGACTACTTCCTCCAAGTATGTCCTTGCTAACTTATCCATTCCATCAGTCTCCTTGATGGGTAGGAAATGAGCCGATTTGGTGAGTCGGTCGACGATTACCCAAATCGTGTCGAATCCGGCTGCGGTCTTTGGTAGCTTGGTAATGAAATCCATAGTGATCCTTTCCCACTTCCATTCTGGCAGTTCGGGTTGGACCAATAATCCTGATGGTTTCATATGTTCGGCTTTAACTTTGGCACAAGTCAAACACTTGCTAACGTATGTAGCAATATCCGCCTTCATGTTCGGCCACCAATACAACATCTTCAGATCATGATACATTTTGTCAGATCCCGGATGTATGGAGTACTTTGACTTATGCGACTCATGCATAATCAAGGATCGTAGGTCACCATGGCATGGTAACCAACTCCTATTATCAAGGCATAACGTTCCATCCGAACGTGCTTCCAACTTCTTTATCATTCCTCCAACATCTTCAGTCTTGAGAATTTCTTCCTCGACTGCTTCTTTCTGAGCCTTGAGAATTAAGGATGGAAGGTCTAAGTCAATGGTCATCATTAAAGCCTTCACCCTAAGAACTCTCTCCTTTCGACTCAAAGCGTCGGCCACGACATTTGCCTTGCATGGGTGATAACGGATCTCGCAATCGTAATCACTGAGCAACTCTAGCCAACGTCGTTGTCTCATGTTGAGTTCCTTTTGATTCAAAATATGTTGTAGACTCTTATGATCAGTGAATACAACACACTTAGTACCATAAAGGTAGTGTCTCCAAATCTTCAAGGCAAACACCACTGCTCCCAACTCTAGGTCATGAGTTGTGTAGTTCTTCTCGTGCACTTTTAGTTGTCTTGATGCGTAAGCTATGACCTTAGTCCTTTGCATCAGTACTGCACCTAACCCTTTTATAGATGCATCACAATACACCACAAAGTCTTCATTACCCTCAGGTAGGGCTAGTATAGGTGCTTCACACAACATCTGCTTCAATGTCTGGAATGCCAAATCTTGATCCTCCTTCCACTCAAACTTCTTATCCTTTTGAGTCAATTCCATCATTGGTTTAGCTATCTTGGAGAAACCTTCAATGAATCTCCTATAGTAACCAGCAAGACCTAAAAATTGGCGGATCTCCGTGGGTGTTGTTGGAGTCGCCCAATCCTTTACGGCCTCGATCTTAGCAGGATCAACGTGAATACCACTGCTGTCGATCACATGCCCAAGAAATTGCACTGTGTTTATCCAAAACTCACATTTGGAAAACTTTGCATATAACTTCTCCTTCCTTAGCAGCTCTAATATGGTCTTCAAATGTTCCTTGTGCTCTTCTTCATTACGAGAATAGATGAGAATGTCATCGATAAATACAATCACAAACTTGTCCAAGTATGGTTTGCAAACTCGGTTCATGAGATCCATGAATACCGCAGGCGCGTTTGTCAAACCGAAAGGCATAACTTGGAACTCGTAGTGTCCGTACCGGGTTCTAAAAGCCGTCTTATGAACGTCTTCCTCTCTAACCCTTAGTTGATGATATCCTGACCTTAAATCGATCTTCGAGTATATGCTAGATCCTTGCAATTGGTCGAAAATATCGTCAATCCTCGGCAATAGGTAGCGGTTCTTTATCGTCAGCTTATTCAATTCTCGGTAATCGATACACATTCTAAAGGATCCATCTTTCTTTTTGACAAATAAGACCGGCGCTCCCCAAGGTGAGGAACTTGGTCTAATGAAACCTTTGTCAGAAAGTTCCTTTATCTGTTCAGCTAACTCTGTCATCTCGGTCGGTGCTAGACGGTATGGGGCTCTAGCAACAGGCGCGGCTCCTGGTGTAAGCTCGATGTGAAACTCCACTTGCCGTGCTGGTGGTAGTCCGGGTAAATCCTCTGGGAATACGTCCGGAAAGTCTCTAACGATCGGTACATCTTCCACCTTCTTCTCGTGATCTTCTTTTCCTTCCTTTTGTGTTACTTGAACCAAGAATACCGGACATCCCTTCTCAATGTATCTTTGGGTCCTGATACATGAGATGACTTCCAATCTTGATCCATTCTTCACTCCACTTCTTTCGCCTTGTATGATGAGTACGTCGTTTCCATAAGGAACACGGACACACTTCTCATGACATACAATCTCCGCGTGATGCTTCGACATCCAATCCATTCCAATGATGACGTCAAAACTTCCCAATTCTATAGGGAGTAGGTCGATACTAAACGAACGACCTTGTAGCCTTACACTACATCCTTTCAGAATAACGTCGGTGGTTACTGACTTCCCATCGGCTAATTCTACATTATACTTAACGTCTAACGCAGTAGGGGTAACATTTAGGCGTTCACTAAATATAGACGACACAAAACTCCTATCCGCACCAGAATCAAATAGTACTGAAGCATAGTTGTTATTGACTAGAAACGTACCAGTCACAACGTTGTTGTGTTGCACTGCAGCTTCAGCACAGAGATGATACACTTTGCTAGGTGCCGTGAATCCTCCAGGAGTACTAGTTGTGGCTCGGTTATTTCCTCCTCGGTTCCCTTGATTCTGCTTCTGGTTCCCTTGGTTGTGATTTTGATTCCCTCGAATCTGGTTACTACGACCTTGATTCCCACTGCTTGGACATTTGTTCTTGTAGTGACCTTTCTCTCCACATCCAAAGCAAGTGACATTTGCTCCTTGGCCACCTTGCGTTCCAGGTCCTCTTTGATTAGTAGAACGAGGTGGTGCTCGACATTCCTTTGCCTTATGTCCCGCCTTCCCACAATTGTAGCACGTAGGGGGACATGCTCCTTCGTGGTGTCGGCCACATTTTCCGCAGAAAGGAAGTCTTCCAGCGTAGTTTCCAGTATTTCCTTGTCCAGCAGTAAACACTCTTGCTACTTCTTGTCGTTTGTTCTGGTTGTAGTTGTTTGGGTTGTTGCTGTTGTTGGTATTGTTGTTGTAGTGGTTGCCAGACCACTTTCTTTTATCCCCAGTATTTTCTCCCAACTCCTGTACCACTATCAGACTCTGATCCATGTCGATTGCCTCGTGCAAATCAGTTGGCTTGGATGAAGTCGCATTCCCTTTGATGCTCAAAGGTAGTCCTTCAATGTATCGCTCCAACAATCGGTCGTCGTTGGGCACCATTTCAGGACATAACAAGATCAACTCTTGAAAGCGCTGATTGTAAGCAGTAAGAGCAGTACCCTTGACCTTCAGGTTCCACAACTCAACTTCCATCTGCTTGACTTCATTTCGTGGGCAGTATTTCCTCACAAACATAGCTTTAAATTCACTCTAGGGCGTCGCTTGGGCAACGTCAATGGTCACTGCACGAGCATAGATGTTCCACCAAGTCAAAGCACCATCCACTAACGTGCTTGACGCAAACTTCACCTTGTCGGCTTCAGCGACATTGCTAATCCCAAATTGGGATTCTAGCTTCTCAAACCATCTGGTTAATCCTACTGCTCCTTCAGTACCGCGGAAACTTACTTGCGTAACTGCACGAAATTCCTTGTAGGTACAAGTCCGTGCAATAGCATTAGTAGCTCCTTGGTTGGTCTCCTCCTGTGTGCTAGCTGTACGATTTGCTTCAGCGGTCGCGAGTGCCTCGGCCACTCGTTCGGCTATCATTTGGCTTAGCATGACGGTGTCAATTCCACCGGTAGCGGCTGGTGGATTCTGCGTTTCGGATCTTCTAACTGGCGCCATAATCTAACAAGGTAATAGGATAATGAGTTTTGCCAGACATAACATGCATGGCACGCACAATACAATTATGAAATGCTCCAGGATATAATACACAATATATAATGATCTCACAATTTTTGCAACTCATAATATCATTCATAAAATCGTTTGATAGTACATCATAGTTTGTCATAACATAATAAAAGAAAATAAAATACCAACTAGCTAAGATAAACTTCAAAGCTTAGTGGTCATACAAGGATCGGTCGATGGTACAAGATAAATCTAACTAGTGCCCTCACGGCGCTGATGAAGCTCTCTCTCCAATTCTGCTAACCTCCTCTCAACCACGAGCTCACGAGCCTGGGAATCTCTCAGTCTAACATCGGTATCATGACAAGCGGCTCTAAACCTCTTATCCAAGTCCGCAACAGGGTCCTCTACTGGTGCCTCTAGTCCGCCTGTCTCCACCAATGGCTCTACTCCCCAACGGGTCATCAGGCTCCCAATCTCCTCAAGACGAGCGTTCGGCATGGATTCCATCTGATCAAGAACAGTAAGAAGCTGTCCTCGTAGACGGGTCACACATACTGTCAACACTGTCTCATCCCTAACTGGACTCTTCTTCGCCAGTGCCTCCAACTTATCCTGCACTTCATTATATTCTTCACCTAAAGCCTCTACAGCATCCTCCAACCTGTTCAATCGCGTCGTCACACATCCATCTGCCGCCCCAAGCATCACCACCGTCGATGTAGCTCTCCTAGGAAGAGGAGTCGTAGCTCTCGGCCCAGTAGAGATACCAGCATCAGTAAGCATCTCCTGGTACACAGCAGGTACAGTCTCTGGTGGTGGTAGTAGTAGTGGTGTCTCTGGGACAGGACTGGCAGGTGTGCGGGCTGCATGCCTGTCAGTGGCAGTGAAAGGTATGAGGGGTCGGTAAGGTGAAAGTGGTGGTCGAGCAGCTCTCCCCTGAAGACGTCGTCTCACATAGTAGAAAGGTAGAGTACCAGGTGCTGGAGCAGGAATAGCAGTCCTTTCTCCTTCGTCTTCAGATGAAGATGAGGAGATGTGTGCTAGGGAAACCTCAGGAGTAGCAGCATATGCAGTAGGAGGGTCCTCAGTGTCTGTGACCTCCATAGGCTCTCCTTCCCCATCTGTAAACTCCATCTCATCATCCTCTGTCTCCTCTACCGTCTCATCTCCAGTCACTGATGTCTGACCTGGTGACTGCACCACGTCAGTGTCTAAGTCATCCTCTCCTCCGCCTTCTAGGCTAAGCACATCGTCAGCTGATGCATCAGGAATACGGATCGGTGAATGGCGAACCTCCTCAGTCTCTCTCTCTGTATCGTCATCTGAAACCATCCGGTACCACGGATATCCTGACGGCGATCCTCTGGGCAGTCCTACTGATGAACTGATAGTCGACTGTGAACTACGGTTGTAGTACGCTCCTGTAGACGTGGAATCATCGGATGAAGACATCGCTGTAATCATAAACAAAATAAATGTGTGTAAATATCTTATAAAATTAGTCCGTAAAAAGGGACATTAACATAACATAGCAATCATTGTTGAATCCACATGTATCCCATATAACATAATTCAGATTTCGTTGTTGCACATGTAACCCATGTAAATATACCTCGTAATTGTTAAATCACATGTATCCCATTTATTACTTATGTATCTACATATACTTAATACTTACAATCCGTATGATAATCGATTAAACATAGAGCAGTTATAGTCTAGAGTTACTAAATGCAACCTAGTTCTCTATAACTAGTGCTCTGATACCAATCTGTCACACTCCCAAAATATCAGAGTATAATGGCGACAAGGGAGTGGTGACGTCATGATTATCATACGCACATAGTCACAAAGAACGACCTCTAAATGAGACGTTCGGAAAATAGATCACTTGTAATTAATAAAATAAATAGTTTTAACAAAGTGCGGAAGCATAAACTGAATACGGTTACAAAACATAGTTTTCTCAAATGGTACAAATGATCGTTGTTTCAAAGAAATGACGGCAATGCATGAGACCTCATTTAGCATCTTCCTTCTTAATACCTGAGAAAAACATTGCTAAAGTGTCAACATAAAGTTGGTGAGTTCATAGGTTTAGTTAAGTGGAAATGTTTAATGAACCACAAGATTTTCCCAAATGTGATGACAATATAACAGATACAAAGTCATCCCAAAAGTATTTATTACAGTCTAAGCTCGTGACACCGAAGCGTTAACAACACCGGCAGTATAATCATATAAATGTAGCCCAAACTAGATGCCTAAACCCACGACATCCTATCTCTGACTCAAATGAAACTGTGCCCGCTTGTCCCCTTGTTGGACAAGACAGACAGGGACGTCAATCCCGATAGATCTATCCATTACATTCGCGCTTACACAAAGTAATTAACGGTTCACGATTCACGGGCCAAAGCAACTGGGTTTTTAGTGGGACTTAGACTAATATATAAATCAGTAAATGCACTTGTGTTCACACGTTAAAATCAAGCAATGTCTCACCCCAAAAAGCAGTGAAAATAGTAAAGTATGGGGCTATAAACTCACCTCGTTAATTCAGCAAGGAGAACGAAGATAAAATAGCTCGAGAGTACGGTTACGCTAGCCGCGACCTATTTAATTATGAGGATCGAGTTACGATACGAAAAATTATATTAATAAAGACACGACACCCTAGTTGTGCTTGACGAAACCATACGTTTACGAAAAAGTACGACAAATAAAAGTCGGTTATTACACGGTCGGGTTTTACGGGTCGAATTATATCCTAAATTTACAAAATTCGTTTTATGGGCTTTAACCAAACTAAATAAATATACAAGGCCCAAAATGGGTCCAATAACTTCTCTCAATAACCGGCCCAAGGGTCCTATGACCCGGCCCGGCCCATGGGCGGAATAAACAAGGAACAAAAGGAGTAGATATGCGTGTGTTACACACACAACTCTCCATAACAGAGAGTTTCACTCTCTCTCTTCCCTCGATAATATCTCCACCGCCCCAATCTCATCTCTCTCTCAAATCTAGATCGGTTCACCCCTCCATGGCTAAATATCTTATCAGTTTGAATGCATCAATCAAATATGGGTGGTCTGAGGTGTTTAGATCGCGTGAGATGTGGGGTTTCATCCCCACATCAAACCGATTTGGTTTTCTGATGTGTTCATCCTTATGGTTACGTCAATCAATAGCCAAAAATCAAAGATAAGTTTGTTCCTCCTTCATTTCTTTTAAAAGTTAATTGATTTTCGATTTAATAAAGATCGGTGGGTTTGATTGATTTGTATAAAGTTGTTGAGAATCATAAGGCTCTCGGATTTGAAATAAACGAATTTAGGGTTTTGAAATATTTGGGGGGTTTTATCAAACACGGGTTTAAATGCAATTAATTGATGTTTTCTATTATAAAATCAAACTAATTTCAATATATAATCAGTTTATAAAAATTAGGGTTTCGGTCAATTGGCGGTTTTTGCATATCTCGTTTTCAATTAAATTAACTATGGGGTTTGGGTTTAGATTAGGTTTAATTAATGTTTTAATTAATAAAAAGTCAATCTAGGGTTTTTATAAAATTGGGGGTTTTTACATTCGGCTGATACTCATGATTATGTGATGTGTTTTGAAATGTGGAAAGTTTTAATTTAATGTTTAAAAGGGTTTTTAATTTCTAGGGTTTCGATTTGAATTGGGGGTTTTTATACCCGCGGCAAGATTAAGGGTTTTTAGGGTGTTTCTGTAAAATAAAAATGGTTAAGACATTTGGTTTAGATGGTATTGATTGTTGATAGTTTTTGGCAGAAAGTAAGCTATTTGGTTGGCTTGGTTTGGTTCTCGGTTTGGCCTTTAATTGGGTCTCGGATTGGTTTGACTTGGGTCTCGGTTTGGTTCTTGATTGTGGTCTTGGTTGTGGTCCTGGTTTGGTCTAAGTCGGGGTCTCGGTTTGGTCTAAGTCGGGTCTCGGTTTGGTTGACAGAAAAGTAAAGTCATAGACATGTTTCAAGTATTAGTACAAGATTTAATCTTTTCAGTTTTTAGTTAAAAATAAGGCCGTTACAATGACTAACACATTGATTTGTTTATTCGCAGGTTTGTACAAAACGAGCACAACTAGGACTTCATAAAGGAAAGACAAAAAGACTCACGATGGGATGCTATGTTTCGGTTTGCAGGTTCGGACGGGATGGAAGACTCTTTCGGTTTTGCAGGTTGGACGCGACGTGTGGGTCGGCTGGACACTAATCTTCACCTTCCCAGGAGTTGTATTTTGAAAGACTTGTACAGATTTTTGTGTTTGTAATTTGGACAGTGATAACTTTGTATTTGGACATTGGATAAACTTTGGGTTTGTATATAAACATGTATTGTTAGTCTAGGGTTACCTTCAAACTGAAAATGGTAACTTGTGATATACCCAAATGGGGTAAACTAGGCATGTGTGATGTCTTGTAGTGGTTAGTGGGTAGTAAACTATATGGTTTATTTGTAGTTAGACATGTGACTGAAATTTGGGACTCTTGTAAGGCAAGTTTTGTAATAAACCTAAATGAAAGTTTATACTCAAATATGTGTACATGCTGTGACAGTTTATACAACTCGACTCGGGTTCACGATGTTTAAGTTTAGACGCGAACTGCATAAACACGACACTATAACCGTTTGACACACGATCCCAAAACAAAGCAATTGTGCGAGACTTCACGTAATCTAGTAAGTATACCAAATAAACGTACGGCAAACATAAAACGCCCACCAACTTGTGTATTGCATTCAACTTAATAATCGCGAAAACTCGAGATGTTACATATGCTCTCCCTAAAAAGGGCTTTGTCCGCAAAGCAAAAATAATTAACACATTCATGTCGGCAACTCGTCGGTAAACAGTTAAAATACTCGTACTACATGAATAAATTAAGGTGGAAATTTGACGAATGTCACAAGTTTGACGACAAACTCCAGTTCATAGAAGAACCAGTAGAAATCATGGAGAGGACAGTTAAGAAATTGAAACGCAGTCGCATCCCGTTGGTCCAAGTACATTGGAAATCTAGGAGAGGCCCTGAGTTTACAAGGGAACGAGAAGACTCGTTCAAAAACAAGTACCCACACTTGTTCACCTGACCAATGACTTTATCCTAAGCTTTGAGGACAAAGCTAAAATAACGGGATGGTGCTGTAAAACCTCTGATTTTACCTTATTGACTTTGTCAACTGTTGTACTCTTTATTTTTTGAATCTATATAATTCCACTTTGATTTGACTTATTATTAATCATATACCTTTTGTCATACTACCTTTCGTATTTATTTCTATATTTATATGGACCTTTAGTCATTGTTGACTACTCTGGCAACTGACTGGCCACTTGAATGAACAAGGACTCATCACCTCAGTACATATTTTGAGATAAACTGTAACCTTACTTAATTTAATTATTAAGTACTTGGACTTATTTTATATGTATATATTTACATATATTTCATAATAGGAATAAACACCTAACACCTTAAAACAAAGTACATTATTTTACATTGACATTTATTTACTTTATTTAAGTAAAATAATTATAATGATGTATTCATTATATACTTTCACTAAATTACCTAAAGGTTTAACTAAAATACCTATAAACTTAGCAAATGCATACAATATTATACAAGGACTATTATTTTCACCCAACACTTGATACAAGTTATCAAAATTCTCCTAAATACACATAAGTGTGACGTGTATGTGTGCATGCACTAATCCTAATTATTAAACCTACAAGCTACCATCCACTAATACACTATACCTTATACTTTTCTTACAACACTTCACTATGTCTTACACTATCCTTATATACTTTACCACCTTTCATACTTAACCATGCTATACTTCTTACACACACATACTATGTATACTTACACACTCATTAGTCCATGCAAACTTGTAAGTAAACCATACCCCAAAGTCAAATCATATACTATGTAACCATACACAAACACTATAGATGACACTTTTGTCCCCCTTTGACTTCCCAAAACCCACGGTTAGAACCAAAAAGGAAGGAAGGGAGTGTTTCTAGTTTAAGCATGTGGGGATATCCAACAAATCTAGTAAGTATCTAACCAAGATACACTTGGGATTCATGGTACAACAAAAAATCTCATATGGATCCTTCTCTTTCTTCATATAGCCGAGACACACACACACCAACACATTTCACTTGAAAAACCAAATCTCTCATCTCTCTCTCTCTCTCTCTTAACCTACGATTTGTTTACTTCCACTATAACCAAGACCTTCAAGCTCATTTACTAGGTCTCCTCCATCTTGAATGCTAATCATTTGTTCACTCCTACAAGTATCTTGATCTCCAAAACAAGAAAGGAAGCCCTAGCTACACCCTTGAAGCCCACAACTTGCTTTTAGCTACAAGATTCACCATTGTTGAAACTTATCTCTCATTCCCACTCATTCTCCTATCCATTCCTAGATCTATCTAAACAAGTAAGTAAAACTTAAAACCTATCTTTCAATATGTTTACCTTCATTCACATAAACATACACATGGTTATTACTAGTAAAGCTTGATGTTGAATCAAAAACATAAAACCCTAAATCTAATATAGGTCACGGCTTAAAATGTGTCATGAGTTCAAATGATGCAAAATCTTAATAACCATGATGAACATATCACTATGAACTAGTTAAACTAGAAAAACTATGGAAAACATAAACATGCATATGTTGGACGTTTGGTTTACACCCTATGGTTCAATATTGGTTAAGCTTGTAATGTATAAACATGCCTAGAAATATTAGATCTACATTACTAGTTGCCTTAAAATGTTAAGCTCACTATTTTTGCCTTATAGGATTTAGTTTTAAGTCCACTATAATAAGCTTGCCTAAATAAACTTCATTATTACTAAATAATGTGTTTATAAAACTTTTAGTGTCAAAATCATAACTTTATAAAGTTTCAGGTTAAAAACATAGATCTATAAATATTTTGGACCAAAATGATAGATCTATGAGGTTTTGGGTTAAAAATGGTAAATCCATAATGTTTCGGATTAAAATGATGAATATAATACTTTTGGGTTAAATTTGTAACTTTATTAAGTTTGGGGATCTAAATGAACAAGTATAAAAACTCACTTTCCAAATATATAAACCTAAGGGCTATTTTTGTAAGTAGCCGAGAGTTGAGGGTAGTGATTTAACACTATCCAAAACTTAATGTTTAACACAAGGACTTAAATGAGATTTCTATAAATGTTAGGGTAATTTAGGTAACTTAGTAAGGACCTAAGGACCCCTTTTGCCTTTTACCGAAACCTAATATAAGCCCTAGGGACCTATTTTGCCAATATAGTAAACATTAATAAGCCCTAGATAAACCCTAGAGGTTGTTTTGGCATAACCCGAAACCTAAATGGAGCCCTAGGGGCATTTGTGTAACTTGGTTCTAAACCTAAAATGGGTCGTATATAGAGGGACTAAAATTGACACTTTATGAAACTTTTACAAACCCTAGTTACACGTGTAACTAGGGAGGGACCAATGTTGTAATTACTAGAAACATTTAGAAACCCTAGGGGTATGAAATTAATTAAACCGCGGGTAATTATACAAGTAGAGGGACTAAAATGTAATTTATACAAAGTATAATAAACCCTAAAATTTATATATATTTATACCCGATATTTAAGACGTAAAACTTAAATAAACATAACATTTGTTATTTTTCCAAACTTATAATTTAATAATTATATACACTACGAAAACGTGGAATTTAATTAAAATGTTATACGTTTTATAAGCCTTATTTATATATAAAATATAAACTAAAAATGATTAACTTATAAAAATAAATATACTAATTATATTTATTTTCTATTACTTTATATATATATATATAACTGCCTTTTATAAATATTTAAATTGTTTTATAAACAATATTAGTACAAGAATATTAATTAAACAGATTAATTAATTTAACATTATTATTTATTTTATACTTAAAATAAATACAACTATAACTTGTACAACGATGAACTAAAATACAAGTATCGTAATAAAATGCTTAAAACCAGTATAAGCATGCACAGATTTGTTCTGAAACTTTAATGCATTATGTTATGCATTTACTGAGACCTTATAATAATTTAGGTCATTGACTGTATCGTGAGCATAAATTGAACTATTGAGGTTTTTCATGGCCCTACTTTATATATTGACAAACTTTTAAACCTTTTAACGGGGAAGAAAACATGCAACATATTTTATTTTGTGGACATAAATTGAACTGTGAAACCTTTGATTTGCCTATTGTAGATGAACCCGCATGACCCGTGCATCTGAAATTGTTAGAATTATCAAATTACCTGAATGTTATAAATAGATCTATTTGGGATTGACCATCCCCATCTGGGTGAGTCATGCTCACTGTGCCTAGGCCAGGACAACAGATGTTTCACATGTCAGCACTTATTATTTTTGGGTGCCTTTTTATAAGGCGAAGGGTTCTTATTTGTTAAGGACTTAACTGTCAAGTCTCAGTTTCAGGTAATATGGGAATGTAATTACTTTTAAGTATTGGTGCTTTGTGCACTACTACTTCAGTGAATGTTTATTGTCCAAACTTATTTTACTAAACCTGTGAATTCACCAACTTTATGTTGACTTCCTAAGCATGTTTTCTCAGGAAACTGAAGCAGGTATTGGTGTGCATGCAGTCAAGCATCATGATAGGATGCATTTATAGTGCTCATCTGGGGTTTTATAAACTGGGAAATAATTCAAACTGTTGAACAATGTTTAAGACAATTTTAATACTATTTTCACTTTTATCCATGTAATAAATGTAATGATAATCTTTTATCTGCTGCTCTGTACGCTATCTGCTGTTGATCCACCTACGTGACACCCAAATATTATTTCCGCTGCATTTGACTCAATTTGGGGGCGTCACACCGTTGCCTCTGTTGCTCCCTCATTGACTCCGTTTGGAGAAAGTGATTTTCTTTTGAAAGAATTTGAAGCAACTTTAGGGGATGTGGACTTAAAATATGACGATTCTCCCTCCGATTAGGATGAAGACATTCGTACCATTGAGAAACTTCTCAATGAGGACCATATTTCTCCACCTTCTCATATGGAAATTACAAACGATGATCCAAATTTGACTAAGCCTTCCATTGACAATCCTCCGAATTTAGAGCTTAAGGATTTACTGTTGGGAATCTAAACTTGTTAGATTCCCTGATCAAAGATTTAAACATAATTAGGCTGTTAGATAGTCCCTTGCATGTGCCTAGGAGGCAGGCAAGTTTCGCAAGACTCACAGAGATCCAAGTCTCTGTGAGCAACCTCAGAGGAGTCCATGTCAGAGACATTGTCAAAGAAGTCAAAGATTACTTGAAGACATACTCATTGGCTGTGATGGATAACAGCCAAGATGTATCAGGGACTCTGAGGGGTTGAGAGTTAACAGGGGTGGCAATACCCTGTTAACACTCAGCACACTTTGGACATGCCATTTGTGTGTTCGAGACTATGAAGAAAAAGGAAACTGTTTTGACAACTGTTTCCTTAAAGCATAATGGAAGACTACCAAGAATAGAAGGACATCATGTGACTGATGTGGGAACTTGTAAAAGCTTGTGTAGTCACCATCAAGTACTATTTAGGTCAATCTCGTAACACTATAAATAGGATGTGTATCCATGCATTAATGTTCAACACTTTGAGATATTCATAACATTATTGCATATAACTTAGTGAATCAAACAGCTACGACTGTATTCATAAGTTAGGGTTTATAGTTGTTCAAAGTGTGCACAACACATTGTCATCAAAAGGTGTTATCCATAACACTTGTAATTCTTTATTATACAATCATAAGATTACGTTTGAAAAGTAATACCTTGTGTTGATTAAGTTAAGATTAGGGTTTCTAGCATTGATTAGGGACTTTCAATTGGTATCAGAGCGGTGTTTGATATTAAAACCTTCAAGAAACATCATTCTCAGTTTTATAATCAAGATCCACCATGCCAGAAACTTCTAACCCACCACTATCACCTTCCACAAACCCATCTTCACCAAGACTCAACCCGCCTGCCAATGACGATGATCTACCCCAACTTCTTGACTCAAGAGGTGGATCAAACGTCACAAGTGTACCAGTCTTTGATGAAGAATATTTTGCCAGTTGGAAGAGTCAATTTCTTGTATATCTTGATGGGCTTGAACCTTTTCTTCAAGAAATTTTAGAAAATGGTCCTTATATTCCCATGGCGCTTACATCCACTGAAGAAAACCCTCTTCCCAAACCTCTCAAACAATGGACTCCAGCTGATAGGAAATTGGCAAACCAAGATAAACGTCTCAAAAGCATCATAATATCCTGTCTTCCCAAGCATATCATGAAGTCTGTTATTCAGTGTCCCACAGCTAAACAAATGTGGACAGACCTCATCCTTGGCCATGAAGGACCCTCTGAAACAAGAGAGATAAAGATTCAGGCACTCAGACTTCAGTTCAATGCCTTCAAGTCACTTGAAGGTGAAAAGGTTTAGCAAACCTATACTAGGCTGAAGATTCTTCTCAATGACCTAGCAATGAATGATGTCACTATTGGTCAAGCTGAGATTAATGCCACTTTTGTCAACAGCCTTCCAAGAAAGTGGCTGAGCATGAATCAGACTCAGAGAGCTAACAACTCAATCAAAAATGACACCCTTGCTCAGCTTTATGGAAAGTATAATTACGAAGAAGGGCTGATTGATACTATTTACAAGTCAGAGACTAAAAGATTTGTGGTTCAAGGTGCATCTTCCAAAGCCTTGATCTCTGCAACACATCCTCATGACAGCGATTCTGATATTGAAGAAGATACCCGTAGCAGCCAAGAGTTCTTGACAGACCTTAATGCAGAGTTTCATGAAAGAGCCTTGCTAGCCAACCAAAGAAGATACTTCAAAAGATCAGGAAGAGTAGGATCAGCAAGTAAACCAACTGATAGGTCAAAAGAAACTTGCTTTGCCTGTGGAATGCTTGGACATTTTCAAAAAGACTGTCCTTCCACCAAGACATCCTCACCCTCTTATCCATCATCATCATCCAAACCCTACAAGTTCAAACAACACAACAACTCATCTCAATCCAATTCTTCAGACACTGAGAAGAAGGATTACAAAAATAAGTACAAGGCACTTAAAGCTGAGTTAGAACAAATGAACTTGAAGATTGAAGCTCTGTCCAAGAAGAAGGGTGGTGAGAAAAAGACAGAAAAAGGGTTGGTTGCTGAAACTTATGATTGGAATGATGAGCCACTGACTTCAGATGAAGAAGACACCACCAGAGTCAGGGCTTTCATGGCGATAGTTGAGGATGAACCAGCTGTTGGAAAAGGTGATGCAAGATCAGGACAATAGGTTGACATCACAATGAAAAAGGTACACAGGCTTCTATCCATGTTTGATAGTAATGAACGTAAGCATGTCCTTGATTACACCATTGTTGATTTACACTTTGTTGAGGAACAAAGAAAGAACCTACTTGATAAGTTTCACTCTGTTAAATCTGAACTGCTAAATGCTAGATCTGAATGTGAAACTCTCAGGCGGGTTAACTTAGAGAAAATATCCCTGCAAAATGAAGTAGCTAGATTAACCTTGAAAAATATTGCTTTAAATGATCAAGTCTCTGAACTAAACAAGGTTATTGAAAAATGGCTGTGTGCTAGGTTCACTATAGATCAATTGCTTAATGTTGAAGTGCCTGCTGACTTAAAAAGGGATATATATGCTAAGAAAAATATGCTGAAAATTCTCACTAAACCCAAAGATATTGTCTTCAAATCTACAGAGACAATTCATATGTCAGATACCACTTTGACTAATGACCCTGTCTTTGAAGATGTGGCTGAGCTACCATCCTTGCCCAAACTCCCTGGAGTTGAACCCAGAAGTTCTTCTAGATCTGCTAAGGGTGAACTTAAGACAGATATTGAGAATCCTCCTGCTAAAGTTTTTCATGTGCCTGCTAAACAAACTGGTAAACAAGTAGCTTTTAAGCCTGTTGCTACTAAAGCTGTGAATAAGGTTGAACCTACCACTGAAGATCGCCTGTTGTCTCTTATGAAAGAAGTAGAACTCTTGAAACAACACATTAAGCCTTCCGCTGAATGCTCTACTTCACATGAACCTAAGTCAGTCCTAGGTGAACCCAAAAGGGAAAGGTTAATCAAACCTTATTGCAATGTATGTAAAAACTCTCACCATATGACTTTAGATCATGACAGACACATGGCAGCTAAAAGAGCTCAGACACCCTCTAGAGATAGACCACAGAGTTCCAAAAGACAACAGGGAAATTACAAACCTTTTCCTCCCTGTAAATTCTGTGGGTTCACAGACCATCACTTAGACGAGTGTGGTAACTTCCCTGGGTGTGATATCTGTGGAAGTTATAACCATGAAACAATGAACTGTCCCTCCCAACGCCAAAAGTTCTTTAGGAACACAAGAGTTGCTAATAAGCAATTCAGGGAACCCACTGGAAAGTGGGTTCACCATAGGAACTAACCTGTTTCTATGTATCTGTGCAGAAATATCTCAAGGAATCAGTATGGTATCTAGATAGTGGCTGTTCTAGACACATGACAGGGATTCAACAATACCTGCACAGATACTCAAAGGAGCCAGGTCCTAAAGTGGTGTTTGGAGATAACTCTTCAGATGACACAGAAGGATATGGCTCAGTGAACTGCAACGGGATTACATTCACCAGGGTTGCATATGTGAATGGTCTTAAACACAATCTTATTAGCATCAGCCAATTGTGTGATGCTGACTATAAGGTTTTGTTTACTAAGACTCATGGAACCATATTCAACAAAAACAATGATGTTGTGCTGATTACACCTAGAAGGAGAGATGTTTATGTCATCAACATGGTTGTATGCTCAGAAGACAGCTCAAATTGTTTTCTTGCTAAAGCCTCTGAAAGTGTCAATTGGCTGTGGCACAAAAGACTATCACATCTCAACTTCAAGAACATCAACAAGATAGCCACTCAAAACTTGGTTGCTGGTCTACCTTCAGTAATGTTTTCCAAAGACAAGACTTGTTCTGCCTGTGTCAAAGGAAAGCATCACATGTCTTCATTCAAGACTAGGCAATCATTCTCTATTGACAAGTGCTTACATCTCCTTCACATGGATTTGTTTGGGCCTGTCAAACCTCAGACCATTAATCACAACAAATACACCTTGGTCATAGTTGATGAATTTTCAAGATACACATGGGTGTTCTTCCTCAGAAGGAAAAGTGATGCAGCTGAAACCATCATGTCCTTCATTAGACAGGTTGAAAATATGAATGATGTTAGAGTCAAATCTCTAAGAAGTGATAATGGTACTGAATTCAAGAATCATCAACTTGAATCTTTTTGTGATGAAAAAGGGATTTCACAGAACTTCTCTTCAGCTGGCACCCCTGAACAAAATGGTGTGGCTGAAAGAAGAAACAGGACTTTGATTGAAGCAGCAAGAACTATGTTAAATGGTGCAGCCTTACCAAAGCAATTTTGGGGAGAAGCTGTTCACACTGCCTGATACACACAAAACATATCAATCATTGTCAAAAGACATGGTAAAACTTCCTATGAAGTTTTCAGAAAAAGATCTCCAGATGTCAACTATTTTCATGTGTTTGGATGCCCTGTGTTTATTTATAACTACAGGGATAAACTTGGAAAGTTTGATGAAAAAGCTGATGATGGTTTCTTCTTGGGATACTCTCCAATCGCCAAAGCCTTCAGAGTATTCAACATCAGAAGACAAGAAGTAGAAGAAACATTCCATGTTAGATTCAATGAAGATGATGAAGTCATACAGAGGACAGGAACAGAGGGTGATGAAATTGATTTTAATGAAAATGTATCCTTCCCAAGTGATGAGTACACAGAACCCAGACCTACTTGTCATCATCACTCCAACACTCTCACCCCTTATGTCCCTGCCTTTGACCCTCTGTCTACTCACAACATAGAAGTTCCTACCTCTCAGGAACTTGATGAAGAAGAACCTTAAATCTCTGATGGTCCTTCTCATGCTATTGATGACTCACCAATTCTTCAAATCCCTGAAGACTCTCCTGCTGATAATGAAATAGCACCCCTTGATATGGCTGAAGAAGACTCTGACACTGAAGTAGTCTTTGAAGAAAGCCCTCCTAGTCAGCAAGATGAAACTCAAATTGTACCAGATGTGCCCACAAGTGTTCCTGTCCTTGAGTCCCCAGCTCCTCAAAATAAGTGGTCAAGAGATCAACACATTCTTCTTGTAAACATTATTGGGGAACCAAATGCAGGGGTCACAACTAGACAGCGAATCCAAGACTCAGAGTCAGCCTCAGCCAATGAATGTCTCTTTGCTGAATTTCTCTCACAAATTGAACCTAAAAGAGTAGCTGAAGCTCTGGTAGAAGAAGGATGGGTAGCTGCTATGCAAGAAGAGATCAATCAGTTCAAAAGGAACAAAGTATGGACACTAGTACCAGCTCCACCTGGAAAGAATATCACAGGCACTAGATGGATCTATAGAAATAAGATGGATGAAATTGGGAACATCATCAGGAACAAGGCCAGACTGGTAGCACAGGGGTTCTCTCAGACTGAAGGAATTGATTATGATGAAACATTTGCTCCAGTTGCTAGACTTGAAGCCATTAGAATCTTCCTTGCTTATGCTGCCTATATGAACATCACTGTGTATCAGATGGATGTAAAAAGTGCATTCCTCAATGGTGATTTGGCTGAGGAAGTGTATGTTGCACAACCTGAAGGATTTGAGAACAGCGAGTTTCCCAACCATGTGTATAGACTTCACAAGGCAATGTATGGGCTGAAACAAGCTCCAAGAGCCTGGTATGAAGCTCTTTCCAATTTCTTAACTGAAAATAAATTTGTCAGGGGTTCTATTGATAAAACACTCTTTACCTTCAAGGATAAGAGTGATTTCATCATTGTGCAGATTTATGTGGATGATATCATCATTGGGTCAACAAATGTCAATCTTAGTAAACGTTTTGCTAAATTAATGACCAAGAAATATGAGATGAGTATGATGGGTGAATTAACTTACTTTTTGGTCTTTCAAATTAAACAATGTCCTAAGGGAATTTCAATTTGTCAAGAAAAGTATGTTAAGGATTTACTTAAAAAATATGACTTAGCTGATTGTGCATCAGTGAAATGCCCCATGCTTCCACCCAACAACTTGGGCCCTGATGAGTCAGGGGTCTCTGTCAAAGAGACTTTATATAGAGGCATGATTGGGTCACTCATGTATCTAACAGCTAGTCGTCCAGATATCCAATTCTCCACATGTCTCTGTGCAAGGTACCAAGCTAACCCAAAAGAATCCCATCTAGTGGCTGTTAAGAGAATTTTCAGGTATCTCAAAGGAACACCATCCCTAGGCCTATGGTATCCAAAGGAATCAGGCTTTGATCTCAAGGCCTATTCAGATTCAGACTATGTTGGATGTTGTATTGACAGGAAAAGCACTTCAGGCAGCTGTCAAATCCTAGGAGGAAAATTGGTTGGATGGAGTGCTAAGAAGCAAAACTCTGTGGCTATGTCTTCAGCAAAAGCAGAATATGTCGCTGCAGCCAGCTGTTGTGCTCAGGTGCTCTGGATGAAAAGTCAATTGGCTGACTATGAAATATTGTATGACAAAGTGCCAATCTTTTGTGACAACACCAGCGCCATTACCATATCCAACAACCCTGTTCTCCACTCTCGTACCAAACACATTGATATCAGGTATCATTTTATCAGGGATCATATAATGAAGGGAGATATTGAGCTGCATTTTGTTCCCACAGAGCTGCAACTAGCTGATATCTTTACAAAGCCTTTGGCTGAACCTTCGTTCAACAGGCTAGTTGCTGAGCTAGGGATGCTCAATATCTCAAAGCCTGTGGCTTGATATTAAATGTGTTCATTAAATGATTGATTCTATATTAAATGTTTTTCACATGAAACTAGGTAGTTACTTTCCAAGTAAATGCAAAAAACATTCTCAAATATTTAATCACTTATTTTTCGAAAAACGAGGAGACAAATAAGTTTTGAAAGGTCAAGGGACCCACTTGAACGGTCATTTTCTCACTTTGCATTTAATGCGGTTGAATAACTGTTTACGCATTTTGAATATATATATATTGTCTCTTCTCTCTTCTCACCCACCACCATTCTCATTTCTCAAATCATTTCTCTCTCTAAGTTCTTCTCTCTCTTAACCTATCCGCCATTTTCTTTCACCTTCAACCTCAAATCCATGGAGTTTTCAGTTCCTAAAGCAGCAAACGTTAACTTCGAGATAAACGAAAGCATCCTCGCCTCCAACAACGCCATTGGATGGATTAAGGCTCCAAATATCACCTATTCAGATCTGGTCAGTTTCATGCAGAATTGTGACCTAAGTGAAGCCTTCACCAAATCCCCTTCCACCTTTTACCAAGAATACCTTAGGGAATTCTGGTACTCTACTGAGGTGGTTGATGACACCATAACAAGCCTTTCATGCAATGAACACCCTTCGCCTTCTCCCTTAAAGATTTCTCAAGTGTGGCCGGATTGAAGCATGGAGATGAATGCCAGAAGGTAGTTGATAAAAAGGCTGTCAAAGAAGCCCTGGCCATACTCAAACCATGCCATGATGTAAACCATGCCCTTACACCAGCTGAGGTCCTCTCCAAATCTCTCCTGAAGATTAAGTACTTCACTCCCATGTGTCGTGTCCTCTTCACCCACATTGTTAAATCCCTGGGAGGTATGTAGGGATCCCAAGATCAGATGTCCTTCAACCATCAGGCTATTGCATATGGATTAATCTGGGGAGCTGATGTTGATGTTGGAAACATTCTCTTCTCCAACCTTGTAGAACAGCTGAAGGGAAGGAATCAAGTCAGGGAAAAGAATATCTGCTATGTGCGCTTCCTGTCTCTGATCTTCGAGAGTCTGCTGGGAGACAACTACCACAACAAGGGTTTGACTGCTCTTAAGCCCTACCGCATCACAA
Source organism: Glebionis coronaria (assembly GCA_025667525.1). Taxonomy (NCBI): domain Eukaryota; kingdom Viridiplantae; phylum Streptophyta; class Magnoliopsida; order Asterales; family Asteraceae; genus Glebionis; species Glebionis coronaria. Next base: position 149,817,210 of record CM046876.1, read on the forward strand.
GTGCCATCTACAAAGAAATAGGAGCTGAAGATGTCCCTATCACCGCTCATATGATGAATGTGGCCAACCAACTACCAACAGCTGAGAAGCCCTTGCTCCCTTCTTCTGAGAAGGTGAATACTTCTAGTGTGTCTGGCAAGTCTAAGTCCTTGACCTCTGGGCAGCACACTACTAAGTCCAAGGCTTCTTCTGGCCAACAGCCTAAGAAGAAGAAAATCCCCTCTTCTTCCCACACCAAAGTTGTTTCTAAGGCCAAGGGAAAGAAGACTGACACCTCCTCTAGTCCAGATACTCATGTGGATTCAGATACATCTGCTGACAAACAACAGGAGTCTAGTGTCTCAAAGTCAGCTGAGACGACAGGAAACCAACCTGATCCAGCTGATATCTCACAGGTAATCAGTGTACATTTTTAGAGGTTCACAAGCAGCCACTCTCATTTGTCTGTAGGAGAGAGTGGTGAAGTTAGGGTAATCCTCGACCCATAGAAGTCTGTCAATGCACTTAGAATCCTTTAAGACTTATGTACACCCTGTCTTTGCACCAGGGAATGATTCATTTGTGTTTATAAAGCACCCCGATGACCCTGCACCCTCTAGACAGTATTCAGGCTAACAACAACCTGAATACACTTATGTCTCAACCTTGATCAGCTGTACTTCACACAGCCTCTTGGTTCCCTCCTTAAAAGAGTCCCAAAGGATTTATCCGTTTCAGGGGGAGCTGAATCATCACCCTCAGCTTTCCTAGGGGCAGCGTACCAGGCGACCTTTAACCACATATGTTTCACTTTTAAAAGAGTCCCAAAGGTTTATTAACCTTTTGGGGGGGCTGAATAATCACACTCAGCTTTCCTAGGGGCAGCGAATGGCGATCCATAAACAACATATGTCTCACAATCAAAAGAGTCCCAAAGGTTTTAACCTTTTGGGGGGGCTGAATAATCACACTCAGCTTTCCTAGGGGCAGCGAATGGCGATCATTAACCATATTTTATTCACACTTAAAAGAATCCCAAGGATTTATCCTTTGGAGTGGCTGAGTAATCACCCTCAGCCTCTCTGGGACAGCGAAATGGCGACCATTCCCCTTATCTTTTTCCCTGTTACTAATTGAAACAATTTGTAGGCTGAAATTGTACAGCCAGTCATCGAATCTCAGGTACAACAAGAAAAGGAGGCTGATACAATGACTCAAGACAAACCCAATGATGAAGAGCCTTTGTTAAATGCTAATGAAGAAATGCTATCATTGGAGGATTATGTCTCTGATATTGAGTCCATGCCTGAAGATGAATTCCCTGAAGGGATGTTCGATGAAGAGGATGAAGAAGATGAGGAAGACCAGCTGTCTGTCTCTCCTCCCAAAGAAATAGCTGTGTCCACACTAGCTGGCGATAAGACTTCTCCTCCCAAGGATGTTGTTGATACTCCAAACTCTGCTACATCCACAACAATAGTTTTCCAACGCCCAGCCTATGATCCAACAGCGGAGTTTCTCTTGTTTGATCATCCTGCCCAGACGAACTTTGATCTCTTACCAAGGGGGGATGACTATGCTCAACAAAGCCTCAACATCAAGAATCTTCAGCCTGTTTACCATCAGTCAGACATTGAATGTTTATCAAGAAAGCTGGATGTGATCAAGTCTGAAATGCACAACTTCACTGTTACATTCCCTGGGATCATACAAAAGGCTGTGGCTGAGGCGGTTACTGAGCCAATCAAGGATGGTACCAGGAAAGGTGTTGCCCAAGGACTAAGTCACCTTTCTACTAGAGTGAAGGATGTTATTGACACAGAGGTCCCTGCCATGTTTCATGAACATGAGCTAACCATGCACAGGCAATTTGATGCGGTTCGCAACAGGCAATACCGTCATGCTAATTTTATTGTCAGTCGTGTTCAGGCCAATACTAATGCAAATGGCAACCTCCTGCTGAAGATTGCCAGGGCTTCAAGGAAAAGGCAATGTACTATGGCTGCCTCTGTTGAACAGATTGCAAGGCATTTTCAGGCACGTTCATCCAAACGTCTGCGTCGCCAGGATAAACGTGAGGGGGAGAAAGATACAACACTCAGCCTTGCATCTGCTAAACAAGGCTCATCATCAGCTAACCCCACCATTACACCTGTTCCTCTCTAAGTCATCACACCTGTTATAATACATGATGATGAGGATAATACTCAGGGGGAGCAACAATCTCATGATGGAGCTGACTCATCAAAGTCTCTGGTTTTGGTTAACACCAGCAAGCCTGGGGATGATGATGAACCAGCTGCCAAGAAGCTAAAGTTCACTGTTAGCTCCCTCCCCAAATCAATTCAAACTCAGGCTCAGACAACATTTATCAGAAGAGTTGATGTTTTGAAAAACATAAGTGTGGAGTCCTCTGTCTCGAAGAAAGGAAAGGAGATAGTTTTGGTTGACACAGACACCAAACTCAAGAAGATAGCTGCGATGCTTGAGACAGGAGGATCCACCATAGACCTTTCCTAATTCTCAACCTTTACACCTTCCAATGAGATTCCTTTAACCCCTGAAGAAATAGAGAAACAGGATGAGGAATTCAAGAGATTAAATGAACTCAAAACAGCCAAAGAATTGAATGAAGCTACTCTGAGGAAGATGACACCACCTGAAAGAGAAAAGCAAAAACAAAGGTTGAGGGAAATGGAAGCAAAACGCGCTGAGGCACTAAGGAAAGTCAAAGCTGACTATGACGCCTGTGTGAACAACATATATGCTCCTGGCAAGATAACCAAGTTCAAATACACCATTCATAAATCCACAAACACCCCAAGGATGATCTTATGGAGGGATAACCAACCAGGAAATATGAATGTGTTTGACAACTTCAGGCTAAAGACACTTGGGTTATCAGAATGGTTCGAACTTGAAGCCTTAGCTGCCAAAAGAAATGGACAGGCAAATTTCTTTCTGTTGAAGACTATTAAGGCCAAGTTTACCTGGATCAAGGAAACAGCTGCCAAACTTAAGATTGATCCCCCACCACAGCTTTTTGAACAAGAACCCCCAAAGACTGGCAACAAAAGAAGAAGAATTTCTCAAATTGTTAATGAAACTCTTGTTACTGAAGATGTTCAAGTGGATGGCATGCACAGGGATTTGATCCTCCCCAATGGTATTGTTGGTCCAGTTGATGTTCAGACATACACAGAGCCTGAAAGAGGAATGGCATTCATGAACAGGGCTTGCCAGTGTGCTTTTCAAAGGGAAGATGATCTGTGCTTAGCTTCAACTATTCAGCTACTTTGTCACAAGAAGTCACTCAAGATCAACACAGAGTATTCCAAGAAGTTTGCCAAGAATTTGGAGGATGAACTAGATAACAGAGTGGACTTGGCTAAAGCTGAAGAAAGGATTAAAAATGATGACTATTGAAGATGTTCACAGCCCTTTTTACCTTAATCTTTTATTTTACTTATGTAATGCACTTGTAATTTTTTCTTTAAGTATTAATAAAATCATGAGGTATGTTTGTTTAGATCTGTTATGTGTAAGAAGAAGCTGTTAACTCACTTACCTTAACTTAGTTAGATCTAGCATTATTTATGTTTAAATAGGGGGAGATTGTTGGGAATCTAAACTTGTTAGATTCCCTGATCATAGATTTAAACATAATTAGGTTGTTAGATAGTCCCTTGCTTGTGCCTAGGAGGCAGGCAAGTTTCACAAGACTCACAGAGATCCAAGTCTCTGTGAGCAACCTCAGAGGATTCCATGTCAGAGACATTGTCAAGGAAGTCGAAGATTACTTGAAGACATACTCATTGGCTGTGATGGATAACAGCCAAGATGTATCAGGGACTCTGAGGGGTTGAGAGTTAACAGGGGTGGCAATACCCTGTTAACACTCAGCACACTTTGGACATGCCATTTGTGTGTTCGAGACTATGAAGAAAAAGGAAACTGTTTTGACAACTGTTTCCTTAAAGCATAATGGAAGACTACCAAGAATAGAAGGACATCATGTGACTGATGTGGGAACTTGTAAAAGCTTGTGTAGTCACCATCAAGTACTATTTAGGTCAATCTCGTAACACTATAAATAGGATGTGTATCCATGCATTAATGTTCAACACTTTGAGATATTCATAACATTATTGCATATAACTTAGTGAATCAAACAGCTACGACTGTATTCATAAGTTAGGGTTTATAGTTGTTCAAAGTGTGCACAACACATTGTCATCAAACGGTGTTATCCATAACACTTGTAATTCTTTATTATACAATAATAAGATTACGTTTGAAAAGTAATACCTTGTGTTGATTAAGTTAAGATTAGGGTTTCTAGCATTGATTAGGGACTTTCAATTGGTATCAGAGCGGTGTTTGATATTAAAACCTTCAAGAAACATCGTTCTCAGTTTTATAATCAAGATCCACCATGCCAGAAACTTCTAACCCACCACTATCACCTTCCACAAACCCATCTTCACCAAGACTCAACCCGCCTGCCAATGACGATGATCTACCCCAACTTCTTGACTCAAGAGGTGGATCACATGTCACAAGTGTACCAGTCTTTGATGAAGAAGATTTTGCCAGTTGGAAGAGTTAATTTCTTGTATATCTTGATGGGCTTGAACCTTTTCTTCTAGAAATTTTAGAAAATGGTCCTTATATTCCCATGGAGCTTACATCCACTGAAGAAAACCCTCTTCCCAAACCTCTCAAACAATAGACTCCAGCTGATAGGAAATTGGCAAACCAAGATAAATGTCTCAAAAGCATCATAATATCCTGTCTTCCCAAGCATATCATGAAGTCTGTTATTCAGTGTCCCACAGCTAAACAAATGTGGACAGACCTCATCCTTGGCCATGAAGGACCCTCTGAAACAAGAGAGACAAAGATTCAGGCACTCAGACTTCAATTCAATGCCTTCAAGTCACTTGAAGGTGAAAAGGTTCAGCAAACCTATACTAGGCTGAAGATTCTTCTCAATGACCTAGCAATGAATGATGTCACTATTGGTCAAGCTGAGATTAATGCCACTTTTGTCAACAGCCTTCCAAGAAAGTGGCTGAGCATGAATCAGACTCAGAGATTAGGGACTTTCATTTACCTTCTCATCTCGAATACGTTTTCCTAGAAGACAATAAGAAGTTACCCGTCATCATTGCAAAGGACTTAAAAGAGGATGAAAAATCTCGACTTATCGATGTGGTCAAAAATCATAAGAAAGAAATTGCTTGGAAAATTTCCGACATCCGCGGAATTGATCCTAACTTTTGTACTCATAAAATTCTCATGGAAGTTGACTATAAACCCGCAATCCAAAGCCAAAGAAGGGTTAATCCAAAACTTCATGACGTCATCAAGAAAGAAGTTATCAAACTTTTAGATGCCGGAATGAATTACCCTATTTCGAATTCGCCATGGGTTAGTCCCGTCCATTGTGTGCCTAAGAAAGGTGGAATAACCGTTGTTCCCAATGAAAACAACGAGTTGATTCCTACTCGACTTGGCACAGGTTGGCGAGTTTGCATAGACTATCGTAAGCTCAATGATGCCACTCGTAAGGATCATTTTCCTCTTCCTTTCATGGATCAAATGCTCGAGCGTTTAGCGGGTAATGACTATTATTGCTTCTTAGACGGTTTCTCCGGGTATTTTCAAATTCCTATCGATCCAAAAGACAAAGAGAAAACCACATTCACTTGTCCTTATGGAACATTTGCTTACAAAATAATGCCTTTCGGCTTATGCAATGCTCATGGGACTTTCCAAAGGTGTATGATGGTTATATTCCATGACATGGTTGAAGAAACTATGGAAGTCTTTATGGACGATTTCTCGGTCTATGGTGATTCTTTCTCATCTTGCCTGGCCAATTTAGAACGTATGCTTAAACGTTGTGAAGACACTCGTCTCGTTCTTAATTGGGAAAAATGTCATTTCATGGTAAAAGAAGGTATTGTTCTTGGTCATAAATTTCAAAAGCCGGTATCGAAGTCGACCGTGCTAAAGTTGACGTCATTGCTAAGTTACCTCCACCTACCACCGCCAAAGGAGTTTGAAGTTTTTTAGGACATGCGGGATTTTATCGACGTTTCATCCAAGATTTATCTAAGATAGCTCGACCAATGAATCACCTCTTAGAAAAGGATGCTCCTTTCATCTTTTCTCAAGAATGTATCGATTCTTTCGAACTTCTGAAAGGTAAATTAACTAAGGCACCGGTCTTAGTCTCTCCAAATTGGGAGTTGCTAATACAATGCTTTTGCCCAGCATAAAAATTAAGTTCGTTGTGTGTGTCTAATCGAATTGATTACATGGTTTAAGTGTGACTCGGTCGTCTTTTGGTGAAAACAAATAGATTAGGTCGTTGTAGTAAAATTAAAGTGCAAAACATTAAAGTAAATGACGGTAATTAAAACTAAAACTAATTAAAACGTAAATGGTGCAATATTAAAACTTTAAAAGTAACTTAATTAAATGACGAGAATTTAAAGCCTGACAAAAAGTAAAATTGAACAATTAAATAAAAATGAAAACTTGAAAACTTAAAAAATAATGCAAACTTAAAAATTAAACCAAGACAAAATATTAAAACAAACCTACCGTCGGAATACGCCGATCGGAATCCGATCGGAATCAAACTGTCGGAATAGTCACTTACCTCCCCTATCGGAATGCACCATCGGAAAGCTATCAGAATAGACCTATCTGAATCCTGTCAGAATGTACCAAGAGTACCTCTGTCTGAATGTTGATCGGAATCCTGATCGGAATGTTGTCACCACAAAGCCTAATCGGAATACCAAACAAGCACCCGCGTCGGAATGTCAGATCGGAATCCCCAATCGGAATGCAAAACCCTATTCTGATGGGGGGTGATCGGAATGAAAAAACCCTTTTCCGACCCAGCAATCGGAATGCTGGTCGGAATGTGAAAACCCCTTTCCGACTTGGTGATCGGAATACAGTAGGAACGTAAATAAGCAAAAATACAAATAAGCTATGACTCAAATAAGCATTCCACTTAAAACTTAACTAAAACACGTATAAGAAAAAGCTAATAAGCTAAAATTTAAAAACTTTTAAAAACACTAAATGATAAAATATTTAAAAAAGACTTTTTAATAAAAATAACTTTTATAAAACTTAAGTAAATTTAAGAAAGACACAAATAAGCTATAAAATCAATAATCCAAAACAATAAAAAACATAAAAACATAACACTTAATCAAATAAGCATAACAATAAGCACATAAACATAAAGATTAAGTAAAACAAGAAAGGAAGAATGAGAGATTAAAAATAAGAACTTGATTAAAAGTAAGATTCAATAACAAAATTTAAAGACTTACTTGAAATTAAAGGCAAGAAATTAAAGGTGCAATTAAGTAAATGACAATAAGAAAGTGCAAGTAATTAAAGGTGCAAGTAATGAAAATGGTGGAAGACTAGTTTGTCAAGTTAGCCAACACCTCCTAATGTGGCATTAGGAGGGTATTTATAGTGATGAGGGAGGTAAGCATGTGTTGCTCCTTCTTTCTTTATTTCTTTCTTTCTCGTCTTCTAAATTCTTCGACTTTTATGACTTTGTCTCGGGATTAATTAAACTCGTCTTATAATGTCTTCATTTATTAGACTTGAGTTCTTCGACTTCATTAAACTTCCGTCTTTAGACTTTTTCTTCGATAAATCTTCAGAATAGGCCTTGCATTTCCGTTCTTTTTTCACTCTTGATCTTTTGACTTCGTCTTTTGTCTTTTTCTTTGATAAAAGCCCGTGAAAGCCCATGTTTTCTTCCCTTTTCACATTTTGATCCTAAATCACAACAAAAACACAAACCACGCATAATTCTGACATTTACGACATAAAATACACGGTTTGGCTTGGTTATTAATATAATTAAGTGGTAAAAGGATAAGTGTTTTCACACTTATTAAATCCCCTACACTTGACCATTGCAATGTCCTCATGCAATGCATTAATTACAAAACAAGCTTTACATTTTCCATCATAATCAATCCACATTGGCCTTTATTAAAGAGATAGAAAAGTATTCAAAGGAAGAAAAACAAGTAAAGAAATCAAAGACTTACCTTAGGGTTTTGGAATGTCATGAATGATTATCATCCTCAAGTTTCACGTTCCCCAAACCAAGCTTAAAAACGAGATCATTATAATTATAAGTTAGCAAACTATCACAAATTCATGTGGGCCAATTATTTACTTAGACTCCCTTATTACTAGGTGTATCTCTTATATTTTATTGTTGTCTTGAATGATCACAAGGATGCATGTTATTAGGCCCAAAATAAAGTGGGACGGTTTAATTAATAGTTAGCTAAAGGACAAAATATTTTAAAACTGCTTCTCGGGATCTCATAAAGTTCATATCTTGCCATAACTCGCTTCACGATTTGAGACCTTTCTCGGACCGATATTTGGCAGTGATTTCATACTTCGAATCTTGAGAGATGTTCATGAAATAATGGTCTTCTCTTCATAATAGGAATTTCTTCACTTGAAGTTTTGAGAGATTCTTCATACTTGAACCACGACTTCTTCATTTTTCTCCAATCTTTATTTGGGATTTTGATATACAACGATCCGCCTCCTTTTAGGACTTGGATATATTTATCCTCAAACCTTGTTAGGGCCTTTTTGGATAGACTTCTCCATGATCTTTAGGGGAGTATTTGCTTTTCGTCGTGTGTCTTGATCCTTCATATTGATTTTGGAAAAATGATTCTTCACATCACTTTGGATCTTTAGCAACAAAATGTAGCCCTCATGCCTTGTTAGGGCCTTTTCGGACTCGCCAATCTTCGCATCCCGCTTCAATAAGTTATGCCTTGGCTATTAACTCTAATTAATACCGAGCAACTTTTAAACGATCTTGGGCTAGAAGCTAAGTAACTTTTCAAATCGTACAACCTTACTTATTGCAATTAAATTTATTAACAAGCGATGGGAGAAAAAGCTTATAATCAACTCACATAAATTCATGAAAGAATACCAAACTTATAATTGACTCTATCATCTCTCGTTCTCCACAATTTAAAATCTCAAGGAATGAGACTCGTGGATGCTTAGCCAATTAAATCAAAGTTTCGGGTTTTCAAGTCATCTATAGGATCTTGCAACTTCTTAGACTCTTTCAAGTTTAGAATTCGCATCTTAAAGTTCCCTTGATAAACGACTTTCTAGGATCAATTATAGGAACATGCGAAAAGTTCTTTTTCTTAACCCGTAAGAGTTAAGACTTTCGCCTTTTAAAGTTCCTTATATAAAAGCCTAGCAAAACTTGACTTAAACACGTTAAGGATACTGGCTAGAGTAAACTTGGATAAGTAAACTCGGGTTTAGTCAAAAGATTCACAACGTTAAAAAATTAAAACCACTTTATTAAAATTTATTCTAGCAAAGAAAGAAAATAACTATACAAAAATAAAAACAACTAGGCCAAAATAGATCAAAAATTTTGAAAAATGTCGAAAAATCAATTTTCCGGTTAAAATGAGGACAAATACAAGGAAAAGCCCACTTAACTTCGATAGAAGTCCCCCTACACTTAATATAAACATTGTCCTCAATGTTTAAGCATGTGGGAGTAAACTCCCCTACACTTAGGACATTGTGCACTTTGTTTAATTCTTGCTAAGGAAGAGACAACTAAAGTGATTCCTATTTTAATATTGAAGAATATAAAATAGAGAATCAAAAGAGTTTAGGATAGAACCAGGAAGACGGTTACACGGAATCATGGGTCGTCAAAATTCATCAAGAATAGATCTCTGAAAGCTCGAATCTCTACACATGATAAGAAAGAAAACAACAAACACATACTAGGGTCTCCGCCTACATTTATTATAAAAACAGATAAAAAAGATAGATACTCGGGTTGCCTCCCGAGTAGCGCTTGTTTTTGTTAACCGAGTCGTGAGCCTGACTTGACCTTGATTAGCATAGGAAGAAGCTTGAAACATATCCACCGGGATCAAATACATGGTTTTCATCCATCAAGTAGCACAAACTTAAGGCGAACAAGGCAAGCCAAATAAGTGTAGGCAAGGTTCCCTTAAGTAAAGATTGAGCACGGTGGTAGCAAGGGTGATGAGGTGCAAGCATATCTCCAAAAGTTCCAAAAATCGTTCCTTTTATTTCATCATATGGATACTGAGATGGCTTAGAAATTGCAATACCGGGATCGAACACCTTTTCCTTTAGGGAAAATAACACTCAGGCTCAGTAGACCTTGAAGAAGATCCGCTCATAAATCTCACAATCTCATCCTCAGAAGGTTGATAGAGAGGTGTCAAGACATAAGTGCTACGGATATCAATGTCATCCGGCTTCTTCTCCTTTGAAACGGATTTCTTCATATCCAAAGGAGGATAAAGAGCATCATCAAAGTCCAAAGGAGGAGAATCATTCTCATTTGGGAAGTAAGTGTTGAGAAAAGTAGCAAAGTCTTCCTCAAATAAGTAGTCATCCAAAGTAGGATCAAGCATGGTTGGTGGAGGATCTTCATCAAAAGTAGGAACAAGGTCATCATGTGAAGAATCACTCGAAAGAGTATCGACATCATCAAAGTCATCATAAGTTGGCATGTCTGGATACTCTGAAACAAAATTATCATAATCATCTCCATTGGAACTAGAATCATCATCATAGTCATCATAAATTGGAGACTCATGAATTGGTGGGGGATCTAAATTGGAGAGAGAATCATCCACATCATCTTGGAAAAGTGGATTGTCATAGCAAGACTCGAAAAGAGGATTGTTGTAGATGACAAAATCATCAAGCACGTTAATCATATTCGCTGATTCTCTTCCATTGGGTTTGGTTGTGATCTTCCTCATTTTAAATACTTGTGCATCATTCCCGACCCTTAAGCTGAGCTCACCTTCGGCAACATCGATTAAGGCTTTTCCGGTTCTCAAGAATGGCCGACCAAGTATTAATGGAATACGAGGGTCCATTTCGTAATCAACAACAACAAAGTCGACCGGAAAAGTGAAGGTGCCAACTTTAATAAATACATCTTCAGCAATACCAACGGGGTAAGCGAGAGTGCGATTTGCTAGCTCAAGAGTCATCTTTGTTGGTGTAAGATCGGGTAATGATAACTTTTTCCAAACACTTAAAGGCATCAAATTTATACTTGCCCCGAGATCGGCTAAGGCAGTAAATTCTTCGGTTTGGTGAAAAGTACATGGTAGCACAAAACGACCGGGATCTCCAAGTTTTTCCGGAAGTTCTTTAAGAAGGACTGCAGAACAGTTTTCATTCAATCGAGTATTAACAAACTCGGCTATCTTCTCCTTCTTATTAAGCAATTCCTTAAACATCTTAACAAATTTAGGCATTTGCGCTAGAGCTTCAACAAGGCTAAAAGTGATGGTCAGTCCCGAGATCTTCTTCAAAAAGTTTGACACTTGAATGTCATCCTTGGTGAGCAATCTGCCTTTGTCTAAGCGAGAAGGATAAGGGATGTTGGGTTTATAGGTGGAAGGTGGGGTTGGTGAAGGGTGTTTCGTGGATACTTCTTCAGTAAGCGGTGGAGACGGTAATGGAGAACTAATACTAGGCGTGGGAAAAGGAGGGATAAATGGTGGTGGAGGAGGTGTAGATGGAGTAACTGGGGGAGGGATAGATGGTCCTACAAGAGTTGCCCCACTGCGTGTAGTAATAGCACTCACATTCGCTCTTGGTTTGGTGACGGTATTTGAAGGAAGAGAGCCCGAAGTAGAGGGTTGAGTGGTTTGAAAGAAACTAGCCATCATATTCTTCAAATCATTTGTTTGATTGCTAAAAGAGGTTTGCATATCATGTCGAAGCTCGGTTCTAATATCATTCCCTTGCTTAGTGATATCTCCTTTCAAGTTGATAATTTGGCTTTGCATATTCTTAACTAGCTCTCCTTGGGTCCTCATGAAAGTTTCAACATCTTGATTAATGGGTGGTGCTTGTTGAGCGGGTGGGTGATAAGGATTAGAAGCTCGAGGTGGGTTTTAATTGCTTCTATTATAGTTGTTGGGGTTGTGGTTTTGAGGAGAAAAACCGGGTGAAAGAAAGTTGTTAGAACGGTAACTTAGCAAGTTACGATTACCTTGAGGTCGGGCTTGGTAGTTTTCCGTTGAATAGTTACCATAAGCCGCATACGCGTTCCCCGGATTGTCATGAGTAGAAGGACAATCAGTGTATGAATGAGGACCCCCGCAAGTCTCACAAGAAGTTGCAACAGCTTTAACTTGTTGTTGTTGATTTGTAGCCAAAAGTTGCATGTTTTTACTCATTTCGACCATTACGCGGGTCAATTCGGTGATATCAGGGTTTGAAGAAGTAGAAGAAACATTGACTCTCGGGTTATTCCTTGAAAATGCGGATGAATCCTAATTTTTGTGATGAGTAGTCATGTTCTCGATAAGCTCTCTACATTCCTCAGGTCTTCTTTTCATAAATGTGCCACCGGCGGCTGCATTAATCGTATCACGATCACGAAAAGTTAAACCGTTGTAGAAAGTATCAATTAAGGTGACGGGGAGCAAGTTGTGGTTTGGACATCGATCGATCAAAACATTATATCGTTCCCAAGCATCAAAAAGTGATTCATCAGGTTCTTGTGTAAATCCACTAATTTGATTCCGAAGGCTCGTGACCATGGATGGTGGAAAGTAGCGCGACAAAAATCGTTGAGTCATCTCGTCCCAAGTATGAATTGAATTCTTCGGAAGACGATCAAACCATTTTTTGGCATGGTGGGATAAGGTGTGTGGAAATAGGTGAAGTCGAAGAAAATCCATAGTAACCCCCGGCAACTTCATGCTTTGAGTAACGGTAATGAATTTGTCGAGGTGTTTGTTGGCATCATCATCCGGCAATCCGCGAAATGGACAAGTGTTCTGCACTTGTTGGATCATGTGATGCTTCAACGAAAACTCCGGAGCCGTGATTTGCATCGGCGTAATCGGTCCTCCTCGTCCATTCATCGTAGGTTGACACAACTCCTCCATCGTTCTAAGATCAGGTGGGGGAACATTGTTGTTGTTATTCATGTTGGGGTGGGGAGGATTATTGTTGTTGTGCACACCAACCATATCTAAATCTTCACGAGTCTCGGGCTCTGAATTAGTTGAAGATCTAGTACGCATACACCTGCAAAAGCAAAAGAAAAAGATACCAAAAAAATAGAGAATATATATGTACGTGTAAAAATAAAAATAAAAATCTTTTTGGATTTTTGAAAATTTTTAATTTTTATCGATTTTTCAAAAAAATTTATATTTTTATGGATTTTTCAAAATTTTTGAGCAAGAAAAATAACGTTCACGAGTGAACGGATCCCAAAATTCAACGAGTCTCTCACAGAAAACCGTTAATCTTCACGAAAAGAACCGGCAGCGGCGCCATTTAATACAATATATTTTGTATGTAAAAAGTTATCGTCCGATCTTTTAGAATTGACTACCAGTTTAATACAATGCTTTTGCCCAGTATAAAAATTAAGTTCGTTGTATGTGTCTAATCGAATTGATTACCGGTTTAAGTGTGACTCGGTCGTCTTTTGGTGAAAACAAATAGATTGGGTCGTTGTAGTAAAATTAAAGTGCAAAACTTTAAAGTAAATGACGGTAATTAAAACTAAAACGAATTAAAACGTAAATGGTGCAATATTAAAACTTTAAAAGTAACTTAATTAAATGAAGAGAATTTAAAGCCTGACAAAAAGTAAAATTGACAATTAAATAAAAATGAAAACTTGAAAACTTACAAAATAATGCAAACTTAAAAATTAAACCAAGACAAAATATTAAAACAAACCTACCGTCGGAATACGCCGATCGGAATCCGATCGGAATCAAACCGTCGGAATAGTCACTTACCTCCCCAATCGGAATAAGGTCGGAATCTCCCTATCGGAATGCACCATCGGAAAGCTATCGGAATAGACCTATCTGAATCCTGTCGGAATGTACCAAGAGTACCTCTGTCGGAATGTTGTCACCACAAAGCCTAATCGGAATACCAAACAAGCACCCGCGTCGGAATGTCAGATCGGAATCCCCAATCGGAATGCAAAACCCTATTCTGATAGGGGGTGATCGGAATGATAGAAACCCTTTTCCGACCCAGCAATCGGAATGTTGGTCGGAATGTGAAAACCCCTTTCTGACTTGGTGATCGGAATATAGTAGGAACGTAAATAAGCAAAAATACAAATAAGCTATGACTCAAATAAGCATTCCACTTAAAACTTAACTAAAACACGTATAAGAAAAAGATAATAAGCTAAAATTTAAAAACTTTTAAAAACACTAAATGATAAAAGATTTAAAAACGACTTTTAATAAAAATAACTTTTATAAAACTTAAGTAAATTTAAGAAAGACGCAAATAAGCTATAAAATCAATAATCTAAAACAATAAAAAACATAAAAACATAACACTTAATCAAATAAGCATAACAATAAGCACATAAACATAAATATTAAGTAAAACAAGAAAGGAAGAATGAGAGATTAAAAATAAGAACTTGATTAAAAGTAAGATTCAATAACAAAATTTAAAGACTTACTTGAATTAAAGGTGCAATTAAGTAAATGACAATAAGAAAGTGCCAGTAATTAAAGGTGCAAGTAATGAAAATGGTGGAAGACTAGTTTGTCAAGTTAGCCAACACCTCCTAATGTGTCATTAGGAGGGTATTTATAGTGATTAGGGAGGTAAGCATGTGTTGCTCCTTCTTTCCTTCTTTCTTTCTTTCTTTCTCGTCTTCTAAATTCTTCGACTTTTACGACTTTGTCTCGAGATTAATTAAACTCGTCTTATAATGTCTTCATTTATTAGACTTGAGTTCTTCCACTTCATTAAACTTCCATCTTTAGACTTTTTCTTTGTTAAATCTTCAGAATAGGCCTTGGACTTCCGTTCTTTTTGCACTCTTGATCTTTTGACTTCGTCTTTTGTCTTTTTCTTCGATAAAAGCCCGTGAAAGCCCATGTTTTCTTCCCTTTTCACATTTTGATCCTAAATCACAACAAAAACACAAACCACGCATAACTCCGACATTTACGACATAAAATACACGTTTTGGCTTGGTTATTATTATAATTAAGTGGTAAAAGGATAAGTGTTTTCACACTTATTAGTTACATTTCGAGCTCATGTGTGATGCTAGTGATTTCGCGGTAGGAGCAGTTTTAGGTCAACGAGTGAACAAACACTTCCAACCAATCCATTATGCTATCAAGACAATGACGGGGGCTCAATTGCATTATACCACTACCGAAAAAGAGCTTTTAGCTGTAGTGTATGCTTTTGAGAAATTCTGCCCCTATCTTGTGCTTTCCACCACCATCGTTTACACCGATCATTCCGCCTTGAAATACTTGCTAACCAAGCAAGATGCTAAACCAAGACTCCTTCGTTGGGTTTTGCTCCTACAAGAATTTAAAATCGAAATTCGTGATAAAAAGGGAGCGGAAAACCTAGCCGCGGATCATCTTAGTAGACTCGAGGATCCTTATCAAGGGGAACATCCAAATCAAGAGATTAATGAATTTTTTCCCCTTGAGGCCTTAATGTCTATTAACTCCAATCTTGACGATACCCCGTGGTTTGTCGACATTGCAAACTATTTAGCGGGTGGTGTTCTTATGGAAGGGTTAACGTCCCAACAAAAGAAAGAATTCTTTAAGGATATTAAACACAATTATTGGGACGACCCTTACCTTTTCAAGCAATGTGCGGATCTTGTCATTCGTAGGTGTGTTGATGGGTCGGCAGCTTTACTAATCCTAGAAGCTTGCCACAAAGGACCCACCGGTGGTCACTTTGGTCCTAACTATACCGCGAAGAAAGTTTTCGACTCCGGATTTTATTGGCCCACCATTTATCATGACGCTCATGAAATTGTTAAGCATTGTGATGCTTGCCAAAGACAAGGCAAGATCACACATAAAGATGAGATGCCTCAAAATTTCATCCAAGAATGTGAAATCTTTGACGTATGGGGTATCGACTTTATGGGGCCATTTCCATCATCTAAAGGGAACAAGTACATCCGCGTAGCGTTGACTACGTATC
Source organism: Glebionis coronaria (assembly GCA_025667525.1). Lineage (NCBI taxonomy): Eukaryota > Viridiplantae > Streptophyta > Magnoliopsida > Asterales > Asteraceae > Glebionis > Glebionis coronaria. The sequence goes on from CM046876.1 coordinate 149,833,290, forward strand.
AAAATGGGTTGAAGCAAAGGCTTTACCTACTAACGCTGCGAGGGTGGTTGTGAACTTTTTGAAACAATTGTTTGCTCGATTCAGTGTTCCTCGTGCTATCATTAGTGATCGCGGGACTCATTTTTGCAATGATCATTTTTCTCGAGTCATGGCTAAGTATGGTGTCAATCATCGACTTTCCACCGCGTATCATCCACAAACTAATGGTCAAGCCGAGATTTCTAACCGTGGACTTAAGAGAATCTTATAGCGTACTGTAGGAGAGCATCATGCCTCATGGGCCGATAAGTTAGATGATGCTTTGTGGGCTTTCCGTAACGCTTATAAGACACCTACTGGTTGCACTCCATATTGTCTTGTGTACGGAAAGGCATGCCACCTCCCCATTGAGTTGGAGCATAAGGCTTATTGGTCCTTGAAATGGGCTAATTTTGATATCAACAAAGCCGGTGATCTTAGAAAAATTCAACTCAATGAACTTAATGAACTAAGGAATGAGGCTTATGAGAATTCATTGATCTACAAGGAGAAAACCAAGCTCATTCATGATTCTAGGATTAAGAACCAAGAGTTTTACATAGGTGATCAAGTTTTACTCTTTAACTCTCGGTTGAAAATCTTTTCGGGCAAGCTTAAATCTCGTTGGTCCGGTCCATTCACCATCGCTAAAGTCTTACCTTATGGCACCATTGAGTTATCTCAACCAAACGGGCCAAACTTTAAAGTGAATGGCCAGCGTGTTAAGTTGTACTTTGGTGAGGAAATTTCTCATGAGATGATTCCATCCCTCACCACGTTTCGCTTGAATTAATTCTGGGTCGAGTCAGGCTCGTGACTCGGTTAACAAAAACAAGCGCTTCTCGGGAGGCAACCCGATGATCTATCCTTTTTACCCGTTTTCATAATAAGTGTAGGGGAGCTACATAGGTGTTTGTTGTCTTGTTTATTATGATGTGCAGGGATTAAAGCTTTCAAAGAGCACTTTAGATGATATTTGACGACCTGTGATCCCGTGTACCCGTCTTCCTGGTTCTATCCTAAACTCTTGTGATTCAATATTTCATATCTTATATGTTGATGTTGAAATCACTTTAGTTGTCCTTTCCTTAGCAAGATTTAGACAAAGTGAACAATGTCCTAAGTGTAGGGGAGTTTACTCCCACATGCTTAAACATTGAGGGCAATGTTTATCTCAAGTGTAGGGGGACTTCTATCGAAGTTAAGTGGGCTTTTCCATGAATATGTCCTCATTTTAACCGGAAATTTTAATTTTTCGATATTTTTCAAATTTTTTTATCTATTTTGGCCTAGTAGTATTTTTCATTTATTCTCTTTTATGTTCTTTCCTTTTGTTATCGCATCGTATGTATATATTTCATTTCAAAAATAAAGTCAAAAGAAAAATAAAGGAATAAAATGGTTTTAACAAGTTTTGATGTCTTTGATATATTAGGCCCGTCATGAATCTTTTGACTCAACCCGAGTTTACTTATCTAAGTTTATTCTAGCTAGTATCCTTAACATGTTTAAATCAAGTTTTGCTAGGCATTTATATAGGGAACTTTAAAACGCGAAGTCTTAACTCTTACGGGTTAAGAACAAGAACGTTTCACAAGTTCCTATAATTGATCCTAGAAAGTCATTTATCAAGGGAACTTTATAATGCGAATTCTAAACTTGAAAAAGTCTAAGAAGATGCAAGGTCCTATAGATGACTTGAAAACCCAAAACTTCGATTTAATAGGCTAAGCATCCACGAGTCTCATTCCTTAAGATTTTAAATTGTGGAGAACGAGAGATGATAGAGTCAATTATAAGTTTGGTATTCTTTCATGAATTTATGTGAGTTAATTATGAGCTTTTTCTCCCATAGCTTATTAATAAATATTATTGCAATAAGTAATGTTGTACGATTTGAAAAGTTACTTAGCTTCTAGCACAAGATCGTTTAAAAGTTGCTCGGTATTAATTGGAGTTCATAGCCAAGGCATAACTTATTGAAGCGGGATTCAAAGATTGGCGAGTCCGAAAAGGCCCTAACAAGGCATGAGGGATACATTTTGTTGCTAAAGATCCAAAGTGATGTGAAGAATCATTTATCAAAAATCAATATGAAGGATCGACACACACGACGAGAAGCAAATACTCCCCTAAAGATCCTGGAGAAGTCTATCTGAAAAGACCCTAGCAAGGTATGAGGATAAATATATCCAAGTCCTAAAAGGAGGTGGATCGTTGTATATCCAAATCCCAAATAAAGATTGGAGAAAAATGAAGAAGTCGTGGTCCAAGTATGAAGAATCTCTCAATAACTTCAAGTGAAGAAATTTCTGTTATGAATAGAAGACCATTATTTCAAGAACGTCTCTCAAGATTCGAAGTATGAAGTCAATGCCAAATATCGGTCCGAGAAAGGTCTCAAATCGTGAAACGAGTTATGCCAAGATATGAACTTTAAGAGGTTTTGAGAAGCAGTTTTAAAATATTTTGTTCTTTAGCTAACTATTGATTAAATCGTCCTACTTTATTTTCGGCCTAAATAGACTATCGAAATAAGTCAACAATGCATCCTCATGATCATTCAAGACAACAATAAAATATAAGAGATACACTTAGGAATAAGGGAGTCTAAGCGAATAATTGAGCCACATGAGTGAATGTTAGCTTACTGACTTATAATAACAATGATCTCGTTTCTAAGCTTGGTGTGGGGAACGTGAAACTTGAGAGTGATAAACATTCATGACAACCAAATCCCTAATGTAAGTCTTCGATCTCTTTACTTTTTCTTCCTTCAAGTATTTTGTAATTCTCTATTTTTATTTAGTTTCCTTAAGTGTCTAGTATTTAATAAAGGCCAAGGTGGGTTAATTATGATGAAAAATGTAAATCGTGCTTTGAAATTAATGCATTGCATGAGGGCATTGAAATGGTCAAGTGTAGGGGATTTAATAAGTGTGAAAACACTTATCCTTTTACCACTTATTTCTAATAATAACAAGACCAAAACGTGTATTTAATGTCGTAAGGCGGAATTATACGTGGTTTGTGTTTTTATTGTGTTTTAGGACAAAAATATGAAAAAGGAAGAAAACACGGGCTTTCACGGGATTTTATCGAAGAAAAAGACAAAAGACGAAATCAAAAGATCGAAAGTGAAAGAAGAACGGAAGTCAAAGGCCTATTCTAAAGATTTATCGAAGAAAAAGTCTAAAGACGGAAGTTTAACGAAGTCGAAGAACCTGTTGGACTAAATCACACGACTAATCAAACACAAATAACATGATGATGATTAAACTAAAAAAGAAAGATTAGATTAAGATGAAGAGAAGAAAAGAAATACAAATTTGGTGTTTTCCTAGTGAGAGAAACAAACACCTTTCTCTCTCTAGAACTAATCAAATTGAAAGCACACACACAAATGGGGATTAGGAAGCCTTTTATACTAAGTAACAAATGTTTAGGAGGCCTTCCTCATTTGTGTGTCCGGGACTAAATCCCGTTACATAAACAATAATAACTAAAAACTCTTGACATCATTAAATAACATTTTTCACGAGCTTCGCAACGATATATTATATGACCATCACTTTAATTACTTCTAACAATCTCCCGCTAAGGGGTGGTCATGTAATATGTGACTTCACTTCTTTGTTGTTGCAGACTTTGAAGCTCGATGTCTTGAGAGTTTCTTCATAGTTCCTTTCATGACTTGTGATCTTGGATCTTTGATCTTTGCCTTGACTTGATCTTGTAACTTTGCCAGCTTGTGTTCTTGTGTCGTTACCCACATACTCATGTTTTGTGTTGACATGAAAGCTTGTTAACAATCTCCCTTGATCATCAGAGTAGCGTAAGTCTTTGTCTTTAGATGTTCTTGAGCTTTCTTCATTTATATGAGCATGTGATCTTGAATTACGACTCTTGAAGTTACGCCACCGTTTTCATTCCTCCGGTTTCCCGTTATACAGTAAGAATATTGTACCTGTGATTCGGTAAGTTCAAAGAACTTCCTTGACAGGGTTTCCGGCTATGGTAGCCGTTCTCAATACTTGAATATATCGAAAGATAATTCATAGTAAGGAGTGAATCATGCAGTTCCATTCTACTGATTAAGTCGTCAATTCAATTTCCTGGAACAAGTTTGAATCAATTAAGAATCAAACCATCGTTGCTTTCCAGTTGACACAAGTTTGATTCATATAGAATCGCACAAGTTACCTACCGCAGTGATGTTTGATGATGACACTAGAAGGATTTCCATTCGTCACTATAAATACTGAAAAGTATTACTCTGAATGTTCTGGCAAGATCATAAAGATATTGCGTCGAGACCTGGAACGAGTTTGAATCAATTAAGAATCAAACCACTGTTGCTTTCCAGTTAGCATATGTTTAATTCAAAATGAATCGTACATATGACCTACCGCAGTGCTGTTTGATGTTAACACTGGAAGGATTTCCATTTATCATTTTGATAACAAGAGAGTATCACTCTGAATGTTCTAGCAATACCACAAGGATAGAGCGTAGGACTCTGTAAATCATCGCTTATGTTCTAATGATGAACAACAATTGATATATGGAATAAGTGTCCTAATGAGATTTTTGATGAATCTCGTTGGCTCTAGACTCTATAAGTGCACGTTTATTTGGTGATCGGAGGCGGGAGCAGACTGCCACCTATACAATATCTACTATCTCAGAGTGAGAAAGTTGATAGAAATGAGTTGAACTCCGTGACAATAAAACAAACTTCTTTTGAGAGAAGCTTGAGTAGGCTGGGATGGGTTGTGCATTGCATCACTGGGTCCATGATGCTTTGTCTTCAATACCAGAAATCATCAACGTGATTCTGATAGTAGATGTATTGACCCGGTTTCTGCCTAAGTTGTATGGAGGGCTATTTCTTTACACCCTTTATCCTTACATTTCTTTTTCATTCTTCAACCCCTCCAATGCTTACCAAGACGCCATAGCTAGCACCTTATTGTGATTGTTCTAGTGCTAGCTTAAGTCATTAGTCGGCATTTTTCCCGTACACTCAACTACTCCATCTTTCCTAAGGACATCTAATTTCTAATGGATTGTCCCTGGGAAGATCCCTCCGGTTCTGGTTGGATCATAGGACGAATACCTAACCACCTTTTGACACCAATACCATCGTGAATTAATGTGTTGAAGGGTATAGATATCGTAACCAGAAAAACCTGTTGAAAAAGCAATCAAGGTGTTGATGAAATCAGAGTTTACACCTTGAAGGTTTTTTGTATCACCCAAAACGCTCCCCCTACATATGTGCATCAAAAAAGGAAAGGTTTTTGCACATATTAGGAAGAGAAAGCACTTATATCAAAGATCTTATCCAAGATAACACATTTTAATCACTATTCTCCCCCTCAAAAATTGCATGAAATTGAAATTTTTGTGAAACTAGTGATGAAACATGGAGAGAATAATGTGTCATGAAACTTTGGAAAAAATGTTTATGAAATCATTATACTCCCCCTCGAAAAGAGATTCTATTTAAATAGGGGAGTATATGAGCACATTGTTTTGAAATACCTTGAAAAATTGTGCTCAAAAGTCCGAGAAAATTGAGTTCATGAGCTTAAAACTTTGAATGTTTTGATATAAGCTCATGACCGAGAAAAACGAATTTCTCGTTGTTGAGGATAAGTCAAAGACTTTCCTTTATTTAGGGACCGGGTTATAGTCTGACATGTGACTATAAGCCATTATGAGAAGAAAACTAGAGAAGACATGTTTTGAAAACATTTGAACTCTCATTCGAACTTTATGTACGTACCCGTGTCGTTATTGAACAACATTTCTAAGTACGTCCATATTATCGATGCTGAGAGACATGTCGAAGAAGAGTATTTTTGGTATTTTGAAAGATTTTCTCATTTTTTTATTTTGTTTTTATAGGTTTTATATTTTTGTATTTTGATTTTTCTGATAAATATATACAAGGTTACTGCGAATGTGCAAGACGTTCAAGTTCATCAGGAGTGAAACTACGCATACCAAGTCGACGAACCAAGAATTCGAATCTGTCTTGAGAAAGAGCTTTGGTGAAGATGTCGGCTAGTTGGTAGTCCGTCTTGACAAAAAACGGTTCTATCGTTCCTCTTTCCACATGCTCCTTTATGAAATGGAATCGGACAGCAATGTGCTTGGTCTTGGAGTGTTGGACCAGATTGCAGGATATGGCTATGGTTGATTGTGAGTCACAATAGATAGGCACGTTGTTAAAGTGAAAGCCATAATCCGTGAGTTGTGTTGTCATCCAAAGGACTTGAGCACTACACACAGATAGAGACACATATTCTGCTTCCGCGGTGGACAACGCCGTACAGTCTTGTTTTCTTGATGACCATCTCACTAGCTTCTCGCCTAAGAATTGTGCTCCACCGGAAGTGCTCTTGAATGAATCATGACATCCTGCATGGTCGGCATCTGAAAAACCAGTGAGATTAAAACCAGAATCCTTCGTATACCAGAGACCCATGTGAATGGTTCCCCGGAGATAACGAAAGATCCTTTTAACCTCCTTGAGGTGCTTCTCGGTTGGCTTAGCCTGATACCGATCACATAAATAAGTAGCATGCACAATGTTCGGTCTACTTGAGGTTAAGTACATAAGGGACCCGATCATACTTCGGTATTTTGTAGCATCTACAAATGTCCCTTTCTTATCCAAATCAAGCTTGTTTTTAGTGTCCATTGGAGTACCAATAGGATCACAGTTCTCCATTCCAAATTTCTTTAGAATTTCAAGCACATATTTGGCCTGATATATGAAAATGCCACGGGGGGATTGGTGAACCTGGAGACCAAGAAAAAACGTCATTTCCCCCATCATGAACATTTCAAATCGACTTTTCATAAGGTCTGCAAATAATATGGAATATTTTGGGTTAGTAGAACCAAATATAATATCATCTACATAGACCTGAGCCACCAATATGTCGTTGCTGTAGTGCTTGATAAACAAAGTTGGATCAATGGTTCCTTTGCTGAAGTGATTTTGTAGAAGAAATGATGCTAATTCATCGTACCATGCCCTCGGCGCTTGTTTCAAACCATAAATTTCCTTTTTCAACTTGTAGACATGGCTTGGATGTTCAGTGTTGATGAAACCTTGAGGTTGACATACATACACATCTTCTTTTAACGGTCCATGCAAGAAAGCCGTCTTCACGTCCATTTGATACACAGTGAACGATTTGTGTGCAGCGTATGCCAAGAAAATCCTAATAGCTTCCATTCGAGCAACCGGGGCGAAGGATTCAGCGAAATCAATTCCCTCCTTTTGTTTATAACCTCTCACAACTAACCGAGTCTTGTTCCTAATGACCGTTTGCTCCTCATCCATCTTGTTTTTGAATAACCATTTCAGAGTAAGGGGATCGATATTGTCTGGTCGTGGTACTAACTCCCATACATCAAGCTGGATGAATTGATTGAGCTCTTCTTGCATAGACTCAATCCATGATGCATCGTTTATTGCTTCTTTAACACTTGCTGGTTCCATTTTGCTGACTGATAGTGCATAGATACACATATCACCATCAGTACGCAGCTGATTTCATGTTGAGACTGGTCTTGAGAGATTACCAATCACTTGAAACAAAGGATGATTCTTAGTCCATTTTTGTTCATGTGGAAGTGTATGAGAAACTTGATGCGAGCTCGATAGATCCACATATGATGTTGAAGGCTGAGTAGAACTTGTGGAAGCCGCAAATGGATTAACAAACTCGTGTTCGTTGAGCATCGCATTGTTTGCATTTTCAGCAACTATTTCATTCTGAAGATGAACATGAGTAGGAATTTGCTGAGAATGTTGTTGAGTTGCGTCAGCAGTCGGAGACGTGGTTGGAATGTTTGGAGTCAATATGGTTGAGGTTGACGTAGATGGTGCAAAAACGGATGTCGTTGGTGTAGATGCAGTTGGTGGTTCTGGAACAACCGTAGCAGGTGCAGCCGGGGCATTTTGAGGAACACCAAATGACGAAGGACCCTCCATATATTCATCATAGATTGGCCCAAATAAAACTTCCAAGTCACGTTCCGATGGTTGTAACAATGAGATTGCTGACGGTGTAAATTCAAGCGCGAGTCCTGAACTTACGTGTCCAGAAGTCTGACCTTGAAGCTCGGGGTGGGAACTTCTATGTTGAGAGGCCATACCCGAGAGTTCATCAAAAGTAACATTCATAGTCTCCATTACCTTTCTTGTCCTTCGATTATAAACCCTGTAAGCACAAGCAGTTGAAGAATAACCAATGAAAAAGCCAATATCACCTTTAGGTTCAAGTTTACCGATATCGTCACGATCATTCTTCGGATAACATAAAGCACCAAAGACATGTAAGAATGAAATATCTGGTTTTCTTCCATTAATGATCTCATAAGGTGTTTTGTTGAAGCGGGTGTGAATAATGGAGCGGTTTTGAGTATAACATGCAGTTGTTATAGCATCAGCCCAAAGGAATAACGGTGCACTAGAGGAGAGAAGCATCATCCGAGCAGCTTCAACTAACGTACGATTCCTCCCTTCCACAACTCCATTCTGCTCTGGAGTTCTTACAGTTGAAGTTTGATGAGAAATCCCAACTTCGTCAAAATAAACTTTCAGTTTCTGATTGGTGAATTCTATACCGTTATCCGTTCTTACAATGATAACAGGGGCTTGAAGTAGCACTGATGTTTTCTTCAAGAAATTGATAATTACATCCGGGGCTTCATCTTTCGAAGCAAGAAAATGAACCCATGTGTAACGAGAATAATCATCCACAATCACAAGGACATATCGCTTTCCAATAATGCTTTTGATTCTCATTGGGCCACACAAATCCATATGAAGGAGATGCAACCTATTCGTCGAATTTGGAACAGGTTTGGGTTTGTGAGGCTTCTTCTTGCTTTTACCTTGCTCACATGATGGACAAAGATGGTCTTTAGTATATTTGAACTTTGAAAGACCGGTAACAAGATCATCTTTTGCAAGTTGGGTGATGGCATCGAAATTTAGATGAGATAACCTTTGATGCCATAACCATGACTTTGTTGAAGTGGCCCGAGCCATGAGACAAATTGGAGATGCAACATACATTTAAAAAAGATCAATGGTGTAAAGGTTTGTTGTGTGATTTTCTTTCAACAGATCAATTCCTTCAAGATCCCTAACAAAGTATGTATGACTTCTGAAGGCAACCTCCAAATCTGAATCACAAAATTGCCCAACCGAGAACCAATTGTGTCCCAAGCCATCAACAAAAGAAACTCTGGTGATGATAATATTTCCCCAATGAAGGTCACCATAGCCTAGAATTGCCGCAACATGATCATTTCCAAATCAAACAGTTCCCATAAAACACCATACAAAGTTCTTGAGAAGACTTCGATTCCCAGTCATATGTTTGGAACAGCCCGAGTCCACACACCAGAGACAAATTTCAACATCCTCAGAGGGACCGTCTGAATCATAGGCGGAAGCTCTGTCATCATGCATTCCTAAGGTTGATGCTTGTTGTAAGTTTGCCATCAAGATGTAGTTGGCATTCACCTCTTCTTCCTCGTCATATTCTGCAGTAGAAGCCATAAGATCAAATTCCTCAGCTTGAAGTGGAATCCCTGCCTCTTCTTTTAGTGCTATGAGAAGCTGAGTTTGAAGATAAGCAGCATCCCTCTTCTTTTTGGCTGTGCAATCTCGAGCATAATGACCAATTCCCCTGCAGTTGTAGCACTGAACCTGACGATTGTTATTTCCATTTCCCGTACCAGTATTCTCAGCCCTTGCAGCCACAATGTTTCCCATCTGATTACCAACCGCTGGCACAACTATTAACCCATTCTGATTACCCACATTTGGAACATTCAGATTCTGACCACGAATTTGTCCATACTGATTTCCTGCATTCCCAACATTTTGACCATATTGTGTCCCAACAGCTACCAATTGATGATCTTGATTCGCATTCATGAAAGGTTGAGCAATCTGCCTATTTCTAGTGTTCGAGGAGATTCTCTTATTGTTGTTGGTGGGGTTAATGGTAAATTTGAATGCCTTTGCAAGAAGTGCCAGACCAGTGTTAATCGCATGAGTAGGATCGGTGATGTCATCAAAACACGCAATGGGTTGTTGTAAGTAGTTCACCGCCGCAGGAGGTTGATATCCATAAGGAGTGAGTTGTTGTTGTTGTTGTTGTTGTTGTGGCATGAAGTTACTTGATGAGGGTTGATGGTAAGGTACCATGGGATATGACATAGATGATGGAGAGTTTGCCATGAAAGCCAATGGATCTTGTGTCTTGGCACGTCTTTCAGCCCTAACTTCGTTAGCTTCATCTTGATTCATCTTCAAATAATCATATACTTGAGTGTAGTCCACTACATGAAGATCCTTGGTTTGATTGACAAGAGTGACATATCTTGACCATTCAGAAGGAAGATTATCAAGAAATTTGATGTTTGCAGCAATTTGTGCAGGTTCATGTTTGTTTCTTCTAAGATGATTCATGAGGGTTGAAAATCTATTATAGTAAGGTTCAATTTGTTCCCCTTCAGTAGACATGAATTTCTCCCATTTACGAAGCAACTTAGTTTCCTTCTCTTGTAAACCAATTTCACTCCCCTTCATCATTTTCTGAATCCTAAGCCACATCTCGTGTGCGGTTTCACAACTATCGACAGCAGCATAAACATCTTCGGGAAGTCCCATAAGGATGACTTGAATTTCTTGATCATCAGCGTCGAGTTGTTTAGATTCAGCTTCAGTTAATTCTTCATCCGTTTGCTCATGACTTGAGTCAGCCACTGGGTTAGCATTCGTAGGGTCCCCAGGCATAATGATTGTTCTTCTAACATACGGACCTTTTTGAATCGAGTTGACAATCAATTTTCCCAAAGGTTTACATTTTGCATAACGAAGGAGACGACTAGCCCATGTAGTGTAGTTCTCCTTGGTGAGCATGGGAGGACAATTCTCAGTACCCGCAGCGTAAATATCTTGTTGAGACGTCATCGTAGAAGTCGTGTGAAAAACAGGATCTCAATTCGTAGAAATTAGAATGTTGAAGTTAAAATCCCCTAAATATGATTAAATCCCCTAAAAATGAGCTCTCCTGAAACCAAAAATTCCAAGGCCAAAAAAACACACGTATGTTAAAAATTTTCAAAAACACAAATTTTGAAAATACTTTCGGAATAATGGCTTTTTCAGAAAACTCACTTTTTCGGAATAAAGGTTTTTCGGAATAAAGGTTTTTTCGGAATATATGGGGTTTTCAGAAAAAAGCACTTTTTCGGAATAAAGACTTTTTCGGAATAAAGACTTTTTCGGAATAAAGATTTTTTCGGAATAAAGACTTTTTCGGAATAAAGACTTTTTCGGAATAGAGACTTTTTCGGAATAAAGACTTTTTCGGAATAAAGATTTTCTCGGAGAAATGGCTTTTTCGGAATAAAAGTATTTTCAGAGAAAATGCTTTTTCGGAATAAATGGATTTTCTATTAAAAAAAATTCGGAATAAATGGATTTTCAGAGAAAATGCTTTTTCGGAATAAATGGATTTTCAGAAGAAAAAAAAAACTTTTTCGAAATAAACGGGTTTTCAGAGAAAATGCTTTTTCAGAATAAATGGATTTTCAGAGAAAATGGCTTTTTCGGAAAAATGAGTTTTTCAGAGAAAAATTTTCGGAAAATGGGTTTTTTCAGAAAAAATGGCAAGATTTCGGAATATTAAACCCTTTTGCGAAGAAAATTCCGAAAATACAGGGATTCAGAATATAGACGACAGAGATAAACTTAAATCACCAAAACCATACCTCGAATCCACCAAAATCAATAACCACTTCGATCACACCAATAACAACACCTCAAAGCCTCAAATACTAATCGAATTCAATAGCCTAAACCAAAAACCCACGTAATCAATACCAAATCCACACCAAATCAACACCAAAGCTAACTACGAATCCCTTGGCGAATGATACCACTTGTTGGACTAAATCACACGACTAATCAAACACAAATAACATGATGATGATTAAACTAAAAAAGAAATATTAGATTAAGATGAAGAGAAGAAAAGAAATACAAAGTTGGTGTTTTCCTAGTGAGAGAAACAAACACCTTTCTCTCTCTAGAACTAATCAAATGGAAAGCACACACACAAATGAGGATTAGGAAGCCTTTTATACTAAGTAACAAATGTTTAGGAGGCCTTCCTCATTTGTGTGTTCGGGACTAAATCCCGTTACATAAACAATAATAACTAAAAACTCTCGACATCATTAAATAACATTTTTCATGAGCTTCGCAACGATATATTATATGACCATCACTTTAATTACTTCTAACAGAACCATGTCTACTAAAAGAAGAAAATTAGAAGACGAGTTCAAGTTATCATTCGACTATTCCCGAGACAAAGTCGAAAAAGACGAGTTATTTAAAAGACGAGAAGACAAGAAGAAAGAGAGAAGAAACAACACCCTCCCCTTCTCCTATATATACCCTCCTAATCCTTCATTAGGAGGGTGTTAGTTAGTTTTATTTTTAGCTTTCAAAAGTGTGTGTTTTACTTTCTCTCTCTAGCTTTTCTTTCAAGTTTATTAATCTCTCATCTTAATCTTGTAATTTTGGATCTTAATCTTCAATTTAATCAAGCTTTTTAGTTAATTCTCATTCTACATTTCTTAATCATAATCTATTATTTTGCTTTATTAATCATGTAGTTGGTTTAATCTTGTTGAATGTGTGATTGATTTTCTTATTAGATTGTGCTTATTGATTTGGTGTGTTTGAGGTTTTTAGATTATTGTGCTTATTGCTTATTTTTTTATGCTTTTATAGTTTTTAAATAAGTGTTTTAATAGTTTATTTTATAAAAAGTTGATTTTAAATATTTTGATTATTTAGTGTTTCTAAAAGTTTTTAAATTTTGGCTTATTAGCTTTTCCTTAAAATCATTTTGGTTAAGTTTTTAGATAAGTGCTTATTAGATTTTAGCTTATTTTCATTTTGTTTGTTTTATGTTATCTGGGTTATTAAACCCTCTTAATCCGAATTGTATGCAAATTACTTCATCTCGAATTAGGTTTAGAACAGTTTATTCATACTTAGGTGCAAAATCCTATATTCCGAATCAAGTACTTGATGGGCATTCCGAATTAGATAGAAACTGTTATTCCGGATTGTTACATTTCTTCACATTCCGAATTATATCCAACAGCCAGATTCCGAATTAGGTCTTGGACCTGGTCCGAATTACATACAGGATTATTATTTCGGATAGTGTGTAGTATTAGTATTCTGAATTCTATGCAAGACTAGTATCCCGGATTAAGTCCTACATAGGTATTCCGAATTGTGTCATGAAACGTGCATTCCGAATTACATTGTGAATCATATTCCGGATTACGTATAGAACGTAGATTCCGGATTAGGAGTAGTATAGGGACTCCGGATTGTGTGAAGATCACATATTCCGGATTGTGTGTAGTTTGGGATTCCGAATAAGGTTCAATATTTTGGGATTCCGACTTGTGTTCAATTTTGCATTCCGACTTATAACTAGAACTTGCATTCCGAATTGTGTGTATTTCCTTCATTCCGATTTAAGTGTAGTTTTAGTTTCCCGAATTAGTTTTAAACTTAATTTTTTCCCGCCATTTTTATTTAGTTTATTTCCAAAAGTGTTTTGACCTAGTTATTTTCAAGTTTACATTTTTATAAAGTTTTAAGTTTTCAAATTTGCTTTTTATCAAGTTTAATCTTTCGTCAATTATTTTAAAAGTCTTAATTTTTAGTTTAATCCTTTCAAGTTTTCAACTTTATAATAAAATAGATAATCACCCTTTCTTTGTCTTTACCAAGAATAACTGTGCAGCGTTCATTCCGGATAAGCATTCAAGGTTAGACATCCTTCTTTTATTTTTATGTTTAATAGCCTTAACGTTTATATTATTAGTAGACGTAGATAATCAAAAGCTCCACCTTTTAGTGACCAAAGACGACAATTACACCTTAAACCGTGATCAATTTGATTAGATACCGAGAACAAACGAGTACACATATGCAAAAGTCATGTATTAGTTTTTCATTCCAGTTGAAGACAAGATCCGTCTTACTAACTCCCAAATATGTCATTTTATTTTCTTCCAGAAGATCAGTACAGTTGTTATGCTTTACAGCAAGTGACTTATTATTCCAAAGCTACGAAGACCTTATAGCTATCAGATATAAATCCACTTCTGAAGTTCCTTAAATTCATGATCAGCAGATTATTCCAGAGTTCCCAGATGTAATTTCAGAAAGTCTTCCAGAAATGCCTTCCTAACCACGAGACGGAGTTTAACATAGAGCTTGTCTCAAGGACAGAACCTGTTTTCAGAACTCCTTATTGTAGGGCTTCAACTAAGTTAAAAGAGTTGCAGCATTTGCTGCAAGAGTTACCGGAACAAGGCTTTAATCGCCCTAGCACACCACCAGAAGATGCACAGTTTTCTGTCTATCAGGAAGAAGCCCGTAACATGAGATCATGTATCGGCCACCGAATATTTGACAAGATCACCATTCATAACCCATAATCATTCCACGTATAGAAGGTTTATTTGATCGGTTACAAGGTCTTAAACACCTTTTCCAGAACACTTCTCGGTCATGCTACCATCAGTGACGGGAGACAAAGCAGGTCGTTTCAGGAACTTGCAGATTCGCCGTTAGGAAAAAAATTTATACACAGCTTTCCAGATATGAATTCCAGTTGAACAAGTGGCATTTCTGGGCCACATTAATTCAGCAGGATTACATTTCAAAAATCATGCGAAGGTGAAGGCCATCAACAGATAGTCAAGACCGACGTCTATGACTAAAGTATGAAAATTTTCTAGAACTCAATTGAATGTTACAACAGAAATTGCTGACAGTTCTCCCGATTAGCTGTCCATGACTAAGCTTACTAATACAAAGATTTTGTATGGGTTCAATTAAGTTCTCGGTATCTTATCGAATTGATCACGGCTCAAAGTGGAACTATCGTTCTTGGTGACAAAGAAGGGGGATTGGTTTTTTATTCTACTAAAAAGGGTTAAACGAGCAAAAGGATAAACATACGCTAGAAACAATTAACTAAAAAGTAACTCAGTCAAATTAAAATCAAATGAAAAACAATAAAGTGGAAATTAGAACTAAACAATAAATGAAAACAAACTTTAAAAACTTAACTTAAAATCTTAATTTCAAAAACAGAAATCATTCATTCGGAATAAATCTCTTGATTCTGAATAAAAGTGCTTATCCGGAATAATTAGCTCATCCAGAATAACTTGGAAAACCTTGGTTCGGAATGTTTGTTTATTCGGAATAAAATTGCTCACTCGGAATACCTTGGTTCGGAATAAATCCTTCATGCGGAATAACAAGCTCGTTCGGAATAATCGTTCATGCGGAATAACAACTTATTCGGAATATGAAGCTTGGTTCAGAATTATGTGTTCATCCGGAATAATATAGCTCATTCGGAATGTTGACTCATCCGGAATAAGGTTCATTCGGAAAACATGCCTTGGTTCGGAATATGCAGCTCGTTCGGAATAAAGATTTGATTCGGAATAAAAAAAAGGAAAATTAACTGGTTCAGAATATCATGCTCATCCGGAATAATTTAATGAAAAAGGCTTCATTCGGAATATAGAAAGAAAAGCTGGATCGGAATAAGTTTAACAAAGCTGTTGGTTCGGAATGTTCTGCTAACTCGGAATAACTGAATGAAAACCTTGGTTCGGAATACTCTTGCTCATCCGGAATATTTAAGGAAAACACTTCGTTCGGAATAACTTGCACTCATCCGGAATCTGGGAATGCTATGAAGACGACGAACAGTAAGAACACAACAAGACGAATTTATACCAAAATCAACCAAGTTTTTACCAAATATCAAACCAAACTAACCACCAATCATCTACTAATGATAAACTTTAATCCAAATCAACAAAAAACACAAAACCCACTTGTTTTTAAAGATCAAAATCAACAAAATAAAAACTTAAAACTTAAGATCAATAAGAAAAGGAAGAACAAGATTAAAGGAAGACTTGTATTGAAAGATTAAGGTTGAAACAATCAAAAGTAAAGATTAAACTTACAAGATTCTTGGATTAAAAAAGGAAAAATGAAAATCACCAAACACCTTAATGGTGTTGGTTTTCCTACGAAATAAAAGGAAGAGAAGAAACAGAAAATATGAAAAGCTCGTCTAAACAATGAAGGGAACTTCTATTTATAGGCCTTGTGGTTGGTTGGTGAGTGGGCTTTTCTTCTTTCTTTTTGTCTTCTCGTCTTTTCAGTAAAGTTGACGTTTTCGATTCTGACTCGGGATTTGTCGATGAATAAATTCAACTCGTCTTTTAATTTCTTCGTTTAATAGACTTGAGCTCTTCGACATATGTAAATCTTCCATCTTTGGTCCTTTTCTTCGATAAATCTTCAAATAGGCCCATTGACTTCAAATCTTTTGCATCTCTTGGACTATAGACTTCGTCTTTTCGTCTTTTTCTTCGATAAAACCCGTGCAATCCCATGTTTTCTTCAATATTTATCCGGTTGGCTCTAAAAACACAACAAACACACAGACCACGCATAATTCCAAACAAATGATATTAAATACGCGTTTTGGTCTCGTTTTAGCAAGAAATAAGTGGTAAAAGGATGGGTGTTTTCACACCTATCAAATCCCCTACACGTAACCATTGCAATGCCCTCATGCAATACATTAAATTTAAAGCACGGTTTACATTTCTCATCATAAATAACCCACCTTGGCCTTTATTAAATTCTAAACACTAAGGAAACCATAAGAACAAAACTAGTAAAGAATTCAAAGACTTACATTGGAGTTTTAGGTTGTCATGAATGTTCATCATTCTCAAGTTTCACGTTCCCCATACCAAGCTTAAAAACGAGATCATCGTTATTATAAGTTAGCAAACTAACACGAACTCATGTGGCCCAATTATTCACTTAGACTCCCTTATTCCTAGGTGTATCTCTTATATTTTATTGTTGTCTTGAATGATCACGAGGATGCATTGTTTGACTTATTTCGATAGTTATTTAAGCTGAAAACAAAGTGGGACGATTTAATCAATAGTTAGCTAAAGGACAAAATCTTTTAAAACTACTTCTCGGGACCTCATAAAGTTCATATCTTGGCATAACTCGCTTCACGATTTGAGACCTTTCTCGGACCGATATTTGGCAGCGACTTCATATTTCAAATATTTGAGAGACGTTCTTGAAATTATGGTCTTCTCTTCATAATAGGAATTTCTTCACTTGAAGTTTTGTGAGATTCTTCATATTTGGACCACGACTTCTTCATTTTTCTCTAATCTTTATTTTGGACTTTGATATACAACGATCTGCCTCCTTTTAGGACTTTGATCTATTTATCCTCATACCTTGCTAGGGTCTTTTCGGATAGACTTCTCCATGATCTTTTGGGGAGTACTTGCTTTTCGTCGTGTGTCTCGATCCTTCATATTGATCTTTGATAAATGATTCTTCACATCACTTGGGATCTTTAGCAACAAAATGTAGCCCTCATGCCTTGTTAGGGCCTTTTCGGACTCGCCAATCTTCGCATCCCGCTTCAATAAGTTATGCCTTGGCTATGAACTCTAATTAATACCGAGCAACTTTTAAATGATCTTGGGCTAGAAGCTAAGTAACTTTTCAAATCGTACAACCTTATTTATTGCATATAAATTTATTAGCAAGCGATGGGAGAATAGGCTTATAATCAACTCACATAAATTCACGAAAGAATACCAAACTTATAATTGACTCTATCATCTCTCGTTCTCCACAATTTAAAATCTCAAGGAATGAGACTCGTGCATGCTTAGCCAATTAAATCACAGCTTTGGGTTTTCGAGTCATCTATAGGATCTTGCAAACTCTTAGACTTTTTCAAGTTTAGACTTCGCATTTTAAAGTTCCCTTGATAAACGACTCTCTAGGATAAATTATAGGAACTTGCGAAAAGTTCTTGTTCTTAACCCGTGAGAGTTAAGACTTTCGCGTTTTAAAGTTCCCTATATAAAATCCTAGCAAAACTTGACTTAAACACGTTAAGGATACTAGCTAGAGTAAACTTAGATAAGTAAACTCGGGTTGAGTCAAAATAATCACGACTTTGAAAAATTTAAAACCACTTTATTGAAAATTTATTCTAGCAAGGAAAGAAAATAATCATAACAAAGGAAAATACAACTATACAACTAGGCCAAAATAGATTAAAAATTTTGAAAAATGTCGAAAAATCAAATTTTACGGTTAAAATGAGGACAAATTCATGGAAAAGCCCACTTACTTCGATAGAAGTCCCCCCTACACTTGATATAAACATTGTCCTCAATGTTTAAGCATGTGGGAAAAGTCTCCCCTACACTTATGACATTGTGCGCGTTGGTTAAATCAAGCTAAGGAAGAGACAACTAACGTGATCAATTTCAAATGTGAGTATGAAGAAAATTGAATCACTATAGTTGAGAGATAGAACCAGATTGCGGATAACACGGGAGCACGGTTCTTCAAAGATTCCAAAAGTGCACTTATCCCTGTAATCACATCACCATACAAACACAAGCAACCTACATAGGTCCCCCTACACTTAGGAGGTAAAATGAAAAGGGATAGATACTCGGGTTGCCTCCCGAGGAGCGCTTGTTTTCGATAACCGAGTCACGAGCCTGACTCGACCCCAAACTAGTTCATGGGAAACGTGGTGAGGGATGGAATCATCTCATGAGAGATGTCCTCACCAAAGTACAACTTCACGCGCTGGCCATTCACCTTAAAATTGGGCCCATTTGGCTGAGAAAGCTCAATGGTGCCATAGGGAAAGACTTTGGCGATGGTGAATGGACCAGACCAGCGGCTCTTCAACTTGTCCGAGAAGATCTTCAACCGAGAGTTAAAAAGTAAGACTTGATCACCAACGTGGAATTCTCGGTTCTTAATTCTAGCATCATGGATGATCTTGGTCTTCTCTTTATAGATCAATGAGTTCTTGTAAGCTTCATTCCTCAGTTCATTAAGTTTGTTGAGTTGAATCTTGCGAAGATCACCGGCTTTGTTGATGTCGAAGTTAGCCCACTTTAAGGCCCAGTATGCCTTATGTTCTAGCTCGATAGGGAGGTGGCATGCTTTCCCGTACACAAGGCGATAAGGTGTACAACCAATCGGGGTCTTATAGGCGGTACGGAAAGCCCACAAAGCATCGTCAAGTTTATCGGCCCATGAGGCACGATGCTCTCCCACAGTACGTTCCAAAATTCGCTTCAATCCACGGTTGGATATCTCGGCTTGACCGTTGGTTTGAGGATGATAAGCGGTGGAAAGACGGTGATTGACACCATACTTAGCCATGACTCTTGCAAATTGATTATTGCAAAAATGAGTCCCGCGGTCACTGATTATAGCACGAGGAACATCGAATCGAGCAAACAGTTGCTTCAAAAAGTTCACAACCACCCTCGCATCGTTCGTTGGGAGAGCCTTAGCTTCAACCCATTTAGAAATGTAGTCAACGGCTACGAGGATGTACTTGTTTCCTTTAGATGATGGAAATGGCCCCATAAAGTCGATGCCCCATACATCAAAGATTTCACATTCTTGTACGAAATTTTGAGGCATCTCATCTTTATGTGTGATCTTGCCTTGTCTTTGGCAAGCATCACAATGTTTAACTATGTCGTGAGCGTCACGATAAATGGTGGGCCAATAAAATCCAGAGTCGAATACTTTCTTCGCGGTGTAATTGGGACCAAAGTGACCACCGGTGGGTCCTTTATGGCAAGCGTCAAGGATTTATACCGCTGCCGGCCCATCAACACATCGACGAATGACAAGATCCGCACATTGTTTGAAGAGGTAAGGGTCGTCCCAGAAATAATGTTCAATGTCTTTAAAGAACTTTTTCTTTTGCTGGGACGTTAACCCTTCCTTGAGAATTCCACCCGCTAAGTAGTTTGCAATGTCTGAAAACCACGGGGTGTCATCGAGATTTGGATTGATAGACATTAAGGCCTCAAGGGGAAAATAGTCATTGATCTCTTGATTCGGATGATCCCCTTGATAAGGATCCTCAAGTCTACTTAGATGATCCGCGGTTAGGTTTTCGGCACCCTTCTTGTCACGAATTTCTATTTTAAATTCTTGAAGGAGCCAAACCCAACGAAGAAGTCTTGGCTTAGAATCTTGCTTAGTCAACAAGTACTTCAACGCGGAATGATCGGTATACACGATGGTGGTAGAAAGGACAAGATAGGGGCGGAATTTTTCAAAAGCATACACTACAGCTAAAAGCTCTTTTTCGGTAGTGGTATAATGCAATTGAGCCCCCGTCATTGTCTTGCTAGCATAGTGGATTGGTTGGAAGTGTTTGTTCACTCTTTGGCCCAAAACCGCTCCAATAGCAAAGTCGATAGCATCACACATCAACTTAAAAGGTAGCTCCCAATTAGGGGTAACCAAGACCGGTGCCTTAGTTAGCTTATCCTTGAGAAGATTGAAGGTATCAAGACACTCTTTGGAAAAGATGAAAGGAGTATCTTTTTTCAAGAGGTGGGTCATCGGGCGAGCGATTTTAGAAAAATCTTAGATGAATCGGCGATAGAAGCCCGCATGACCAAGGAAACTTCTCACACCCTTCACGGTTGAAGGTGGAGGTAATTTGGCTATGACATCCACTTTAGCACGGTCCACTTCGAGACCGGCTTTTGAAATTTTATGTCCTAGCACGATGCCTTCTTTTACCATGAAATAGCATTTTTCCCAATTTAGAACAAGGCGAGTGTCTTCACACCGCTTAAGCATGAGTTCCAAATTGGCAAGGCAAGAAGAGAAAGAATCACCATAAACCGAGAAATCATCCATGAAGACTTCCATAGTTTCTTCAACCATGTCATGGAAGATAGCCATCATACACCTTTGAAATGTCCCAGGAGCATTGCATAAGCCGAAAGGCATTCTTTTATAAGCAAATGTTCCGTAAGGACAAGTGAATGTGGTTTTCTCTTGGTCTTTGGGATCGATGGGAACTTGAAAATACCCGGAGAAACCGTCTAAAAAGCAGTAATAGTCATTACCCGCTAGACGTTCAAGCATTTGGTCCATGAAAGGAAGGGGAAAATGATCCTTTCTCGTAGCATCATTGAGTTTGTGATAGTCTATACAAACTCTCCACCCTGTAACGAGACGAGTAGGAATCAACTCGTTGTTTTCATTGGGCACAACGGTGATTCCACCTTTCTTAGGCACACAATAGACGGGACTAACCCACGGTGAATCCGAGATAGGATAGATCATTCCCGCATCAAGAAGTTTGATAACCTCTTTTTTGATTAGGTCATAGATCTTAGGATTCACCCTTCTTTGGCTTTGAATAGTGGGTTTAAAGTCATCCTCCATGAGAATTTTATGTGTGCAAAAGTGAGGATCAATTCCACGAATATCAAAGATTTTCCAAGCAATCGCTTTCTTGTGATTCTTTAGCACGGCGATAAGTCGGGATTTTTCTTCTTCTTTAAAGTCCTTAGCGACGATGACGGGTGACTTCTTGTTGTCTTCAATGAAAACGTACTCGAGATGAGACGGTAGGTCCTTAAGCTCTAAATCCGAAGGATTTTCGATGGAAGGCGTAGTCAAATTCGGTTCATCGATAGAAATATCCTTAGGAGATGGTGGAGAAATATGGTCCTCATTGAGAAGTTTCTCAATGGTGCGAATGTCTTCATCCCAATTGGAGGGAGAATCGTCATATTTTAAGTCCACATCTCCCAAAGTTGCTTCAAATTCTTTCAAGATTAAATCACTTTCTCCAAATGGAGTTAGTGATGGAGCAATAGAGGCAACGGTCTCAACAGTGGGTAGAGAAGAAGAACCACTTTTACAAGTAATAACAAGATTTTTGCTAGTTGAAAGTTCGTTTTCTCGGAATCTCTTCGAATTGATCTCTGGTTAATTGTGCGACTCAGTTGTTCTTGGTGAATCAAATAAAAGAGTTGTCGTTGTCTAAAACTAATTTAAAATGAAAACTTGAAACAAATAAAGATAAAATAAAGATGGTAAAAAAAAGACAACAAAAGATAAAAACTTGGCGAAAAGTAAATTACGAGAAACTTAAAAGGAAAATAAAGTAAATGATGCAAACCAAAACTTAAACTAAAAGGGAAGCAAATAAAAATTCAAATAAAGAAAAAGGCGGGAAAAATAAAGCTTGAACATAAAAGACAATAACTTAAAAAGAAAAACCAAAAAGAACTTGACAGAAACCTTGATTCGGAAGTTTTTAAAACTTCCGAATGAACTGGCTTGATCCGGAACTTCTAATGTTCCGAATGAAACAATCTTGAGTCGGAACTCCATGATTCGGAACTTCATTCGGAAGTTCATCCGGAACTTCGTTCGGAAGTTTCATCCAGAACTTTCAAACTTCCGGATGAACCTTGCTTCACTCAGAACTTTTTGACTTCCGGATGAAGCTTGCTTCACCTGGAACTTTTTGACTTCCGGATGAAGCTTGCTTCACTCGGAACTTTTTGACTTCCGGATGAAGCTTGCTTCACTCGAAACTTTGTTGATCCGGAACACTTCCGGATGAAGCTTGACTCGGAACTTTTAAAGTTCCGAATGAACCCTCTTGATTCGGAAGTTTCCTGGGAATGATAAGATACAGAAACAACTCCCCCGAAGAACAGGGAGATACAGTAAACACGATTCTATCCTCAAATTAATCAAAATCAAACAAAAGATTAAACCAAAACAACCAATAAGCATAAACTAACAATAATCAATCAACACAAATCATCAAAACTAACAAACATAACCAAATCAATCAAAACCCACTTTATTGAAATTAAGAAAACTCAAGAACACAACATCAAATCAAAAGCAGAAATTAAGCAAGAAAGGAAGAAGATGATAAATTAAAAGCTTAATCAAAAAGTAATGATTCAATAACAAAAGCTTAAACACAAATTAATCTAGAGAGAGAAAGCATAAATCTAGAGAGAGAAACTACACTACTCCTAATCTAATCCTAAAACTAACCAACCCCCTCACAACAAGTGAGGGTGGTATTTATAGGAGAGGGGAGTGGTTGGTGGCTTCCCCTTTCTTTCTTTCTTTCTTGGTCCTCAGTCTTTTAGTCTTCTTAAATTCTTCGACTTTTAAGACTTCGTCTTGGGATTCCTTTGAACTCGTCTTGTAATTTCTTCATAAATTAGACTTGAGTTCTTCGGCTTTATTAAACTTTCGTCTTTGGACATTTTCTTCGATAAATCTTCAGAATAAGCCTTGGACTTCCGTTCTTTTTGCATTCTTGATCTTTTGTCTTCGTCTTTTGTCTTTTTCTTCAATAATCGCCCGTGAAATACCGTGTTTTCTTCCCTTTTCACATTTTGACCCTGAAACACAAATAAAAACACAAACTACGCATAATTCCGCCATTTACGACATAAAATATACGTTTAGGTCCCGTTTTAATGTAATTAAGTGGTAGAAAAGATGGGTGTTTTCACACCTATCAAATCCCCTACACTTAACCATTGCAATGCCCTCATGCAATGCTTAGTAATAAAGCAAGGTTTACACTTTCCATCATAATCAACCTACCTTGGCCTTTATTAAACAACTAAGGGAAATCAAAAAGATAGAAAATAACAAGATGCAACAAGGAAGAAACTTGTAAAGAAATCTAAGACTTACCTTAGGGCTTGTATGTCATGAATGTTTATCACCCTCAAGTTTCACGTTCCCCATGCCAAGCTTAAAAACAAGATCATTGTTAGTACAAGTTAGCATAACAAACATTTACTCATGCGGTTCAATTAATCACTTAAACTCCCTTATTCCTATGGGTATCTCTTTTATTTTATTGATATCTTGAATGATCACGAGGATGCATTGTTGACTTATTTCGATAGTTTATTTAGGCTGAAAGCAAAGTAGGACGATTTGATCAATAGTTAGCTAAAGGACAAAATCTCTTAAAACTGCTTCTCGGGATATCAAAAAGTTCATATCTTGGCATAACTTGGTTCACGATTTGAGACCTTTCTCGGGCCGATATTTGGCATGTACTTCATACTTCATATCTTCGAGAGACGTTTTTGAGATAATGGTCTTCTCTTCGTTATAGAGTTTCTTCACTTGGAGACTTTTGTGGTGTACTCCAGCTTTGTTGACCACGACTTCATGATTATTTCTTCAATCTCTAATTGGGATTTTGAGATACAATGATCCGCCTCCTTTTCGGACTTGGATCTATTTATCCTCATACCTTGTTAGGGTCTTTTCGGATAGACTTCTCCATGATCTTTATGGGAGTTGATTGCTTTTCGTCGTGAGTCTTGATCCTTCATATTGATTTTGGGAATAATGCTCTTCACATCGCTTTTGGATCTTCAGCAATAAAATGGAATCCTCATGCCTTGTTAGGGCCTTTTCGGACTCGCCAATCTTCGCGCCCCGCTTCATAAGTTATGCCTTGGCTATGAACTCTTATCATTACCGAGCAACTTTTAAACAATCTTGGGCTAGAAGCTAAGTAACTTTTCAAATCGTACGACCTTACTTATTGCAGATAATTTATTAGCAAGTGATGGGAGAAAAAAGATCATAATTAACTCACATAAGTTAATGAGAGAATACCAAACTTGTAACCAACTCTATCATTTCTCGTCCTCCACAATTTAAAATCTCAAGGAATGAGACTCGTGGATGCTTAGCCCAATAAACCAATTAAGGTCTACATAGTTAAGGATACTAGCTAGAGTGAACTTGGATAAGTAAACTCGGGTTGAGTCAAAATATTCACAACGGGCCTAATATATCTAAGATATCTAAACTTGCTAAAACCATTTTATTAAAATAAGAGAAAAATAGAAAAAATAAAGGGAACTACAACTAGGCCAAAATAGATTAAAAATTTTGAAAAATGTCGAAAAATTGATTTTCCGGTTAAAATGAGGGCAAATACAAGGAAAAGACCACTTAACTTCGATAGAAGTCCCTCCTACACTTAAGATAAACATTGTCCTCAATGTTTAAGCATGTGGTAGTAAACTCCCCTACACTTAGGACATTGTGCACGTTGTTTAAATCTCGCTAAGGAAGAGACAACTAAAGAGATTCCTATTTTAAAATTGAGAAATATAAAATAGTGAATCGAAAAGAGTTTAGGATAGAACCGGGAAGAAGGGAACACGGAGTCACGGTTCGTCAAAAGTCATCAAGAGTGTGTCTTTGAAGCTCTAATCCCTGCACATGATAAGAAAGAAAGCAAGAAACACCACTGGGCTCCCCCTACACTTATGGTAAACATAGATAGATTATAGGGTTGCCTCCCAAAAAGCGCTTGTTTTTGTTAACCGAGTCACGAGCCTGACTCGTCCCCGAATTAAATGGTCCATGGGGAAGCCTCGAATGTGATACCGGGATCAAAGACCTTGTCCTCGTTCCCGGTTGACATCTACAAAGGAGAGGCGGGGGGATAAGTCTTGAAAGGGAGAAAGGTCCTTTCAACATACGAAAAGTATGTGAAATCAAGGTCCACGGGAGGTGGGGTGGGTAAAGTAAGCATATTGTCCTCCCCCAAAGACAATGGATGCTGAGCAAGCGGCAAAGCCGTATTGTTATCAATCATAGCATAATCAATGTCACCTCCCGGGTCAAAGCACTCATCCTCCGTGATGGTCTCTAACGGAGTGGATGAAAGGTGCTCGGGAGGGGGACTTGGGACAATACCTTCCTGCAACAAATTATCAAGAATAATATCCCCCTCCGTATCATAATCATCAATACCTGGAGGCATGGAGTGAATGTCGATTTCTTCCAGCAATGGGTCATTATCTTCAACGAGAGGAATAGATGGAGGTAAAGGCTCGGAAAGAGGAGGAGAAGTCAACTCTTCGATTTGAGCAATAAGAAGGTGCACTTTCCGTAATCTATCGCGAAGAAGCACGTCTTCCACCTCATCTACAAGATCATGTTCATCGGTGAACTTCGCGTAAGCCGGAGAGAATAAATCGTCATCGCCCGCATCTCCCGGTGGAGATTGAGAAATTTCAAAAGTGAAATTCTCATAGCAGAGAGAAGAATCGTCATCACTAGGATCGACCTCTTCCGTAAGAGCAACGTCGTCCTCAAGCTCCATAGTAGGTAAGTCACAAACCTCATCATCCAATAATTTGTCGAGACCAACATCACTAAGCTCATTCAACGAATCAAGATCGTTAGACGCAGTAGGAACATCGAGAGTAGGAGCAGCAACTTCAGAAGATGTGTTGAAAGTGCATATAGCATCGTCGTCATCATCATCATAATAGTATTGATGCACAAGAGGAGGGGTATAATCACTAAGATTAGATACTTGCTCTTGTTGCAGTCGCTTTTCCTCCGCCCATGCTTATTTTGTTAGAACAACGGCTTCTTGAAGTTGCAGAATGATGGAGTGTAGTTCGTCATTCAAAGTAGTGATTTGTGGGTCAAGATTAATTTGCTGAGAGGATTGATGATTGAGGGAGTGATGTGGGGGCTCAAAATGTTGAAAACCTGAATTATAGCATGGGTGTGGCTCATAGTAGTTCATCAGTTGAGAAGAATTAGAAACCGGATTTGGTTCATAATAATCCATTAGTGAAGAAAACTGAGAACACGGATTTTGCTCATAATAATTCATTGGTTGACAATAATAGGTATCGTGAGGACCCCCACAGTTGTTGCAAACCGGGTATGGAGAAAAATCAGGTGCGTCTTGTGGATAGCTATTATCATTGTCATGATTGTACCCTGGTTCTTCCCCGTGACCATACGGGTATCGAACCGGGCACGAAACATGCCAATGAGAATCGCTTCCACAATAGATGCACGGGGATACAGAGGTGGGTTCAAAAAGAATGAATTAGTCGAGTTGCACACGAGACAAAATCCGAATTGTGTGTTGTCGATATTGTTTCCGCACCGCTCACATGTACACCATTGACAAGAGTTGTTCCCAGATAATTGTTTCCCACACCGGACGCAATGGACAAAAAAATCCATAAAGAAAGATAGATAAGCAAGAAGAATATTTTTGGTGCAAAACTTTTGAATAAGAAATGCTTTTTATGATTTTACAAATGTTGTTGGATTTTTGAAAATTTTTGAATACGAAAAATAACGTTCACGAGTGAACGGATCCCAAAATTCAACGCGTCTCTCACAAAAAACCTTCGATCTTCACGAAAAGAGCCGGCAGCGGCGCCATTTTAATAACAGGATTTTTGCTAGTTGAAAGTTAGTTTTCTCGGAATCTCTTCGAATTGATCTCTGGTTAATTGTGCGACTCAGTTGTTCTTGGTGAATCAAATAAAAGAGTTGTCGTTGTCTAAAACTAATTTAAAATGAAAACTTGAAACAAATAAAGATAAAATAAAGATGGTAAAAAAAGACAACAAAAGATAAAAACTTGGCGAAAAGTAAATTACGAGAAACTTAAAAGGCAAATAAAGTAAATGATGCAAACCAAAACTTAAACTAAAAGGGAAGCAAATAAAAATTCAAATAAAGAAAAAGGAGGGAAAAATAAAGCTTGAACATAAAAGACGATAACTTAAAAAGAAAAACCAAAAAGAACCTGACAGAAACCTTGATTTGGAAGTTTTAAAACTTCCGAATGAACTGGCTTGATCCAGAACTTCTAATGTTCCGAATGAAACAATCTTGAGTCGGAACTCCATGATTCGGAACTTCATTCGGAAGTTCATCCGGAACTTCGTTCGGAAGTTTCATCCGGAACTTTCAAACTTCCGGATGAACCTTGCTTCACTCGGAACTTTTTGACTTCCGGATGAAGCTTTCTTCACTCGGAACTTTTTGACTTTCGGATGAAGCTTGCTTCACTCAGAACTTTGTTGATCCGGAACACTTCCGGATGAAGCTTGACTCGGAACTTTTAAAGTTCCGAATGAACCCTCTTGATCCGGAAGTTTCCTGGGAATGATAAGATACAGAAACAACTCCCCCGAAGAACAGGGAGATACAGTAAACACGATTCTATCCTCAAATTAATCAAAATCAAACAAAATATTAAACCAAAACAACCAATAAGCATAAAGTAACAATAATCAATCAACACAAATCATCAAAACTAACAAACATAACCAAATCAATCAAAACCCACTTGATTGAAATTAAGAAAACTCAAGAACACAACATCAAATCAAAAGCAGAAATTAAGCAAGAAAGGAAGAAGATGATAAATTAAAAGCTTAATCAAAAAGTAAGGATTCAATAACAAAAGCTTAAACACAAATTAATCTAGAGAGAGAAAGCATAAATCTAGAGAGAGAAACTACACTACTCCTAATCTAATCCTAAAACTAACCAACCCCATCACAACAAGTGAGGGTGGTATTTATAGGAGAGAGGAGTGGTTGGTGGCTTCCCCTTTCTTTCTTTCTTTCTTGGTCCTCAGTCTTTCAGTCTTCTTAAATTCTTCGACTTTTAAGACTTCGTCTTGGGATTCCTTTGAACTCGTCTTGTAATTTCTTCATAAATTAGACTTGAGTTCTTTGGCTTTATTAAACTTTCGTCTTTGGACATTTTCTTCGATAAATCTTCAGAATAAGCCTTGGACTTCCGTTCTTTTTGCATTCTTGATCTTTTGACTTCGTCTTTTGTCTTTTTCTTCAATAAACGCCCGTGAAATACCGTGTTTTCTTCCCTTTTCACATTTTGACCGTGAAACACAAATAAAAACACAAACCACGCATAATTTCGCCATTTACGACATAAAATATACGTTTAGGTCCCGTTTTAATGTAATTAAGTGGTAGAAAAGATGGGTGTTTTCACACCTATCAAATCCCCTACACTTAACCATTGCAATGCCCTCATGCAATGCTTAGTAATAAAGCAAGGTTTACACTTTCCATCATAATCAACCTACCTTGGCCTTTATTAAACAACTAAGGGAAATCAAAAAGATAGAAAATAACAAGATGCAACAAGGAAGAAACTTGTAAAGAAATCTAAGACTTACCTTAGGGCTTGTATGTCATGAATGTTTATCACCCTCAAGTTTCACGTTCCCTATGCCAAGCTTAAAAACAAGATCATTGTTAGTACAAGTTAGCATAACAAACATTTACTCATGCGGTTCAATTAATCACTTAAACTCCCTTATTCCTATGGGTATCTCTTTTATTTTATTGATGTCTTGAATGATCACGAGGATGCATTGTTGACTTATTTCGATAATTTATTTAGGCTGAAAGCAAAGTAGGACGATTTGATCAATAGTTAGCTAAAGGACAAAATCTCTTAAAACTGCTTCTCGGGATATCAAAAATTTCATATCTTGGCATAACTTGGTTCACGATTTGAGACCTTTCTCGGGCCGATATTTGGCATGTACTTCATACTTCATATCTTCGAGAGACGTTTTTGAGATAATGGTCTTCTCTTCGTTATAGAGTTTCTTCACTTGGAGACTTTTGAGGTGTACTCCAGCTTTGTTGACCACGACTTCATGATTATTTCTTCAATCTCTAATTGGGATTTTGAGATACAACGATCCGCCTCCTTTTCGGACTTGGATCTATTTATCCTCATACCTTGTTAGGGTCATTTCGGATAGACTTCTCCATGATCTTTATGGGAGTTGATTGCTTTTCGTCGTGAGTCTTGATCCTTCATATTGATTTTGGGAATAATGCTCTTCACATCGCTTTTGGATCTTCAGCAATAAAATGGAATCCTCATGCCTTGTTAGGGCCTTTTCGGACTCGCCAATCTTCGCGCCCCGCTTCATAAGTTATGCCTTGGCTATGAACTCTTATCATTACCGAGCAACTTTTAAACGATCTTGGGCTAGAAGCTAAGTAACTTTTCAAATCGTACGACCTTACTTATTGTAGATAATTTATTAGCAAGTGATGGGAGAAAAAAGATCATAATTAACTCACATAAGTTAATGAGAGAATACCAAACTTGTAACCAACTCTATCATTTCTCGTCCTCCACAATTTAAAATCTCAAGGAATGAGACTCGTGGATGCTTAGCCCAATAAACCAATTAAGGTCTACATAGTTAAGGATACTAGCTAGAGTGAACTTGGATAAGTAAACTCGGGTTGAGTCAAAATATTCACAACGGGCCTAATATATCTAAGATATCTAAACTTGCTAAAACCATTTTATTAAAATAAGAGAATAATAGCAAAAATAAAGGGAACTATAACTAGGCCAAAATAGATTAAAAATTTTGAAAAATGTCGAAAAATTGATTTTACGATTAAAATGAGGGCAAATACAAGGAAAAGACCACTTAACTTCGATAGAAGTCCCTCCTACACTTAAGATAAACATTGTCCTCAATGTTTAAGCATGTGGTAGTAAACTCCCCTACACTTAGGACATTGTGCACGTTGTTTAAATCTCGCTAAGGAAGAGACAACTAAAGAGATTCCTATTTTAATATTGAGAAATATAAAATAGTGAATCGAAAAGAGTTTAGGATAGAACCGGGAAGAAGGGAACACGGAGTCACGGTTCGTCAAAAGTCATCAAGAGTGTGTCTTTGAAGCTCTAATCCCTGCACATGATAAGAAAGAAAGCAAGAAACACCACGGGGCTCCCCCCTACACTTATGGTGAAAAGAGATAGATAATTGGGTTGCCTCCCAAAAAGCGCTTGTTTATATTAACCGAGTCACGAGCCTGACTCGTCCCCGAATTAAATGGTCCATGGGGAAGCCTCGAATGTGATACCGGGATCAAAGACCTTGTCCTCGTTCCCGGTTGACATCAACGAAGGAGAGGCGGGGGGATAAGTCTTGAAAGGGAGAAAGGTCCTTTCAACATACGAAAAGTATGTGAAATCAAGGTCCACGAGAGGTAGGGTGGGTAAAGTAAGAACATTGTCCTCCCCCAAAGACAATGGATGTTGAGCAAGCGGCAAAGCCGTATTGTTATCAATCATAGCATAATCAATGTTACCTCCCGGGTCAAAGCACTCATCCTCCGTGATGGTCTCTAACGGAGTGGATGAAAGGTGCTCGGGAGGGGGACTTAGGACAATACCTTCCTGCAACAAATTATCAAGAATAATATCCCCCTCCGTATCATAATCATCAATACCTGGAGGCATGGAGTGAATGTCGATTTCTTCCAGCAATGGGTCATTATCTTCAACGGGAGGAATAGATGGAGGTAAAGGCTCGGAAAGAGGAGGAGAAGTCAACTCTTCGATTTGAGCAATAAGAAGGTGCACTTTCCATAATCTATCACGAAGAAGCACGTCTTCCACCTCATCTACAAGATCATGTTCATCGGTGAACTTCTCGTAAGCCGGAGAGAATAAATCGTCATCGCCCGCATCTCCCGGTGGCGATTGAGAAATTTCAAAAGTGAAATTCTCATAGCAGAGAGAAGAATCGTCATCACTAGGATCGACCTCTTCCGTAAGAGCAACGTCGTCCTCAAGCTCCATAGTAGGTAAGTCACAAACCTCATCATCCAATAATTTGTCGAGACCAACATCACTAAGCTCATTCAACGAATCAAGATCGTTAGACGCAGTAGGAACATCGAGAGTATGAGCAGCAACTTCAGAAGATGTGTTGAAAGTGCATACAGCATCGTCGTCATCATCATCATAATTGTATTGATGCACAAGAGGAGGGGTATAATCACTAAGATTAGATACTTGCTCTTGTTGCAGTCGCTTTTCCTCCGCCCATGCTTATTTTGTTAGAACAACGGCTTCTTGAAGTTGCAGAATGATGGAGTGTAGTTCGTCATTCAAAGTAGTGAGTTGTTTGTCAAGATTAATTTGCTGAGAGGATTGATGATTGAGGGAGTGATGTGGGGGCTCAAAATGTTGAAAACCTGAATTATAGCATGGGTGTGGCTCATAGTAGTTCATCGGTTGAGAAGAATTAGAAACCGGGTTTGGTTCATAATAATCCATTAGTGAAGAAAACTGAGAACACGGATTTTGCTCATAATAATTCATTGGTTGACAATAATAGGTATCGTGAGGACTCCCACAGTTGTTGCAAACCGGGTATGGAGAAAAATCAAGTGCGTCTTGTGGATAGCTATTATCATTGTCATGATTGTACCCTGGTTCTTGCCCGTGACCATACGGGTATCGAACCGGGCACGAAACATGCCAATGAGAATCGCTTCCACAATAGACGCATGGGGATACAGGAGGTGGGTTCAAAAAGAATGAATTAGTCGAGTTGCACACAGGACAAAATCCGAATTGTGTGTTGTCGATATTGTTTCCGCACCGCTCACATGTACACCATTGACAAGAGTTGTTCCCAGATAATTGTTTCCCACACCGGACGCAATGGACATAAAAATCCATAAAGAAAGATAGATAAGCAAGAAGAATATTTTTGGTGCAAAACTTTTGAATAAGAAATGCTTTTTATGATTTTACAAATGCTGTTGGATTTTTGAAAATTTTTGAATACGAAAAATAACGTTCACGAGTGAACGGATCCCAAAATCCAACGCGTCTCTCACAAAAAACCTTCGATCTTCACGAAAAGAGCCGGCAGCGGCGCCATTTTAATAACAGGATTTTTGCTAGTTGAAAGTTCGTTTTCTCGGAATCTCTTCGAATTGATCTCTGGTTAATTGTGCGACTCAGTTGTTCTTGGTGAATCAAATAAAAGAGTTGTCGTTGTCTAAAACTAATTTAAAATGAAAACTTGAAACAAATAAAGATAAAATAAAGATGGTAAAAAAAAGACAACAAAAGATAAAAACTTGGCAAAAAGTAAATTACGAGAAACTTAAAAGGCAAATAAAGTAAATGATGCAAACCAAAACTTAAACTAAAAGGGAAGCAAATAAAAATTCAAATAAAGAAAAAGGCGGGAAAAATAAAGCTTGAACATAAAAGACAATAACTTAAAAAGAAAAACCAAAAAAAACCTGACAGAAACCTTGATTCGGAAGTTTTAAAACTTCCGAATGAACTGGCTTGATCCGGACCTTCTAATGTTCCGAATGAAACAATCTTGAGTCGGAACTCCATGATTCGGAACTTCATTTGGAAGTTCATCCGGAACTTCGTTCGGAAGTTTCATCCGGAACTTTCAAACTTCCGGATGAACCTTGCTTCACTCGGAACTTTTTGACTTCCGGATGAAGCTTGCTTCACTCGGAACTTTTTGATTTCCGGATGAAGCTTGCTTCACTCGGAACTTTGTTGATCCGGAACACTTCCGGATGAAGCTTGACTCGGAACTTTTAAAGTTCCGAATGAACCCTCTTGATCCGGAAGTTTCCTGGGAATGATAAGATACAGAAACAACTCCCCCGAAGAACAGGGAGATACAGTAAACATGATTCTATCCTCAAATTAATCAAAATCAAACAAAAGATTAAACCAAAACAACCAATAAGCATAAACTAACAATAATCAATCAACACAAATCATCAAAACTAACAAACATAACCAAATCAATCAAAACCCACTTGATTGAAATTAAGAAAACTCAAGAACACAACATCAAATCAAAAGCAGAAATTAAGCAAGAAATGAAGAAGATGATAAATTAAAAGCTTAATCAAAAAGTAAGGATTCAATAACAAAAGCTTAAACACAAATTAATCTAGAGAGAGAAAGCATAAATCTAGAGAGAGAAACTACACTACTCCTAATCTAATCCTAAAACTAACCAACCCCCTCACAACAAGTGAGGGTGGTATTTATAGGAGAGGGGAGTGGTTGGTGGCTTCCCCTTTCTTTTTTTCTTTCTTGGTCCTCAGTCTTTCAGTCTTCTTAAATTCTTCGACTTTTAAGACTTCGTCTTGGGATTCCTTTGAACTTGTCTTGTAATTTCTTAATAAATTAGACTTGAGTTCTTCGGCTTTATTAAACTTTCGTCTTTGGACATTTTCTTCGATAAATCTTCAGAATAAGCCTTGGACTTCCGTTCTTTTTGCATTCTTGATCTTTTGACTTCGTCTTTTGTCTTTTTCTTCAATAAACGCCCGTGAAATACCGTGTTTTCTTCCCTTTTCACATTTTGACCCTGAAACACAAATAAAAACACAAACCACGCATAATTCCGCCATTTACGACATAAAATATACGTTTAGGTCCCGTTTTAATGTAATTAAGTGGTAGAAAAGATGGGTGTTTTCACACCTATCAAATCCCCTACACTTAACCATTGCAATGCCCTCATGCAATGCTTAGTAATAAAGCAAGGTTTACACTTTCCATCATAATCAACCTACCTTGGCCTTTATTAAACAACTAAGGGAAATCAAAAAGATAGAAAATAACAAGATGCAACAAGGAAGAAACTTGTAAAGAAATCTAAGACTTACCTTAGGGCTTGTACGTCATGAATGTTTATCACCCTCAAGTTACACGTTCCCCATGCCAAGCTTAAAAACAAGATCATTGTTAGTACAAGTTAGCATAACAAACATTTACTCATGCGGTTCAATTAATCACTTAAACTCCCTTATTCCTATGGGTATCTCTTTTATTTTATTGATGTCTTGAATGATCACGAGGATGCATTGTTGACTTATTTCGATAATTTATTTAGGCTGAAAGCAAAGTAGGACGATTTGATCAATAGTTAGCTAAAGGACAAAATCTCTTAAAACTGCTTCTCGGGATATCAAAAAGTTCATATCTTGGCATAACTTGGTTCACGATTTGAGACCTTTCTCGGGCCGATATTTGGCATGTACTTCATACTTCATATCTTCGAGAGACGTTTTTGAGATAATGGTCTTCTGTTCGTTATAGAGTTTCTTCACTTGGAGACTTTTGAGGTGTACTCCAGCTTTGTTGACCACGACTTCATGATTATTTCTTCAATCTCTAATTGGGATTTTGAGATACAACGATCCGCCTCCTTTTCGGACTTGGATCTATTTATCCTCATACCTTGTTAGGGTCTTTTCGGATAGACTTCTCCATGATCTTTATGGGAGTTGATTGCTTTTCGTCGTGAGTCTTGATCCTTCATATTGATTTTGGGAATAATGCTCTTCACATCGCTTTTGGATCTTCAGCAATAAAATGGAATCCTCATGCCTTGTTAGGGCCTTTTCGGACTCGCCAATCTTCGCGCCCCGCTTCATAAGTTATGCCTTGGCTATGAACTCTTATCATTACCGAGCAACTTTTAAACGATCTTGGGCTAGAAGCTAAGTAACTTTTCAAATCGTACGACCTTACTTATTGCAGATAATTTATTAGCAAGTGATGGGAGAAAAAGATCATAATTAACTCACATAAGTTAATGAGAGAATACCAAACTTGTAACCAACTCTATCATTTCTCGTCCTCCATAATTTAAAATCTCAAGGAATGAGACTCGTGGATGCTTAGCCCAATAAACCAATTAAGGTCTACATAGTTAAGGATACTAGCTAGAGTGAACTTGGATAAGTAAACTCGGGTTGAGTCAAAATATTCACAACGGGCCTAATATATCTAAGATATCTAAACTTGCTAAAACCATTTTATTAAAATAAGAGAAAAATAGCAAAAATAAAGGGAACTACAACTAGGCTAAAATAGATTAAAAAATTTGAAAAATGTCGAAAAACTGATTTTCCGGTTAAAATGAGGGCAAATACAAGGAAAAGACCACTTAACTTCGATAGAAGTCCATTTTAATAACAGGATTTTTGCTAGTTGAAAGTTCGTTTCTCGGAATCTCTTCGAATTGATCTCTGGTTAATTGTGTGACTCAGTTGTTCTTGGTGAATCAAATAAAAGAGTTGTCGTTGTCTAAAACTAATTTAAAATGAAAACTTGAAACAAATAAAGATAAAATAAAGATGGTAAAAAAAAAGACAACAAAAGGTAAAAACTTGGCGAAAAGTAAATTACGAGAAACTTAAAAGGCAAATAAAGTAAATGATGCAAACCAAAACTTAAACTAAAAGGGAAGCAAATAAAAATTCAAATAAAGAAAAAGGCGGGAAAAATAAAGCTTGAACATAAAAGACAATAACTTAAAAAGAAAAACCAAAAAGAACCTGACAGAAACCTTGATTCGGAAGTTTTAAAACTTCCGAATGAACTGGCTTGATCCGGAACTTCTAATGTTCCGAATGAAACAATCTTGAGTCGGAACTCCATGATTCGGAACTTCATTCGGAAGTTCATCCGGAACTTCGTTCGGAAGTTTCATCCGGAAGTCAAAAAGTATCGAGTGAAGCAAGCTTCATCCGGAAGTCAAAAAGTTCCGAGTGAAGCAAGCTTCATCCGGAAGTCAAAAAGTTCCGAGTGAAGCAAGCTTCATCCGGAAGTCAAAAAAGTTTTAATAACAGGATTTTTGCTAGTTGAAAGTTCGTTTTCTCGGAATCTCTTCGAATTGATCTCTTGTTAATTGTGCGACTCAGTTGTTCTTGGTGAATCAAATAAAAGAGTTGTCGTTGTCTAAAACTAATTTAAAATGAAAACTTGAAACAAATAAAGATAAAATAAAGATGGTAAAAAAAAGACAACAAAAGATAAAAACTTGGCGAAAAGTAAATTACGAGAAACTTAAAAGGCAAATAAAGTAAATGATGCAAACCAAAACTTAAACTAAAAGGGAAGCAAAAAAAAATCAAATAAATAAAAAGGCGGGAAAATTAAAGCTTGAACATAAAAGACAATAACTTAAAAAGAAAAACCAAAAAGAACCTGACAGAAACCTTGATTCGGAAGTTTTAAAACTTCCGAATGAACTGGCTTGATCCGAAACTTCTAATGTTCCGAATGAAACAATCTTGAGTCGGAACTCCATGATTCGGAACTTCATTCGGAAGTTCATCCGGAACTTCGTTCGGAAGTTTCATCCGGAACTTTCAAACTTCCGGATGAACCTTGCTTCACTCGGAACTTTTTGACTTCCGGATGAAGCTTGCTTCACTCGGAACTTTTTGACTTCCGGATGAAGCTTGCTTCACTCGGAACTTTTTGACTTCCAGTTGAAGCTTGCTTCACTCGGAACTTTTTGACTTCCGGATGAAGCTTGCTTCACTCGGAACTTTGTTGATCCGGAACACTTCCGGATGAAGCTTGACTCGGAACTTTTAAAGTTCCGAATGAACCCTCTTGATCCGGAAGTTTCCTGGGAATGATAAGATACAGAAACAACTCCCCCGAAGAACAGGGAGATACAGTAAACACGATTCTATCCTCAAATTAATCAAAATGAAATAAAAGATTAAACCAAAACAACCAATAAGCATAAACTAACAATAATCAATCAACACAAATCATCAAAACTAACAAACATAACCAAATCAATCAAAACCCACTTGATTGAAATTAAGAAAACTCAAGAACACGACATCAAATCAAAAGCAGAAATTAAGCAAGAAAGGAAGAAGATGATAAATTAAAAGCTTAATCAAAAAGTAAGGATTCAATAACAAAAGCTTAAACACAAATTAATCTAGAGAGAGAAAGCATAAATCTAGAGAGAGAAACTACACTACTCCTAATCTAATCCTAAAACTAACCAACCCCCTCACAACAAGTGAGGGTGGTATTTATAGGAGAGGGGAGTGGTTGGTGGCTTCCCCTTTCTTTCTTTCTTTCTTGGTCCTCAGTCTTTCAGTCTTCTTAAATTCTTCGACTTTTAAGACTTCGTCTTGGGATTCCTTTGAACTCGTCTTGTAATTTCATCATAAATTAGACTTGAGTTCTTCGGCTTTATTAAACTTTCGTCTTTGGACATTTTCTTTGATAAATCTTTAGAATAAGCCTTGGACTTCCGTTCTTTTTGCATTCTTGATCTTTTGACTTCGTCTTTTGTCTTTTTCTTCAATAAACGCCCGTAAAATACCGTGTTTTCTTCCCTTTTCACATTTTGACCCTGAAACACAAATAAAAACACAAACCACGCATAATTCTGCCATTTACGATATAAAATATACGTTTAGGTCCCGTTTTAATGTAATTAAGTGGTAGAAAAGATGGGTGTTTTCACACCTATCAACAAGCGTCTTTGAAATGTTCTTCACAAGCCTCATCCAGAACATCAATGAAATTGACACTCTCGTTTTCAAAAGGCTGCTTAGAAAGTTTACCCATGTTGAAGACGATTTTATCGTCACCAACTCTCATGATTAATTCGCCAGCGGCTACATCAATGAGAGTGCGACCGGTCCTCAGGAATGGACGTCCAACGATTAATGGAACACGGGGGTCCATCTCGTAGTCAACGACAACAAAATCCGCCGGAAAGGTGAATTTGTCGACACCAACGAAGACGTCTTCGGCTATCCCCACTGGATAAGCAACCGTACGGTTAGCTAATTCCAAAGTCATTCGTGTGGGGACTAGCTCGGGGAGAGATAATTGCTTCCAAACACTTAATGGCATTAAGTTAATACTAGCACCTAGATCGGCTAGGGCCATGCAATTCTCTACTCTCGGGAAGTTGCAAGGAATCAAGAAACGACCTGGATCACCAAGTTTGGTTGGTAATTTTCTTAAGAGCACTGTAGAGTAATTCTCATTAAGTTGGGTCTGAGCAATATCGAGAAGTTTCTCCTTATCACGGAGAAGATCTTTAAACATTTTAGCATATTTCGGCATGTGAGCGAGAGCCTCAGCAAAGGAGATATTGAAATTCAGTTGTTTAAACATTTTAAGAAAGTTCGAAACCTGAATATCACCCTTGTTCTTCAATTTCTCTTTCCTCAACCTTGAAGGATAAGGTATATTGGGTTGAGATGAAGGCTTTGGTATGGAATTATCACTCACATCCTTGGGTGGTGGAGGGGTAGAAGTAGAAGGTGGTGGAATTGGAGAAGTAGAAGTTGGAGGAATAGAAGATGGAGGATTTGGAGAAGGAGACTCATTTTCCTTTGTCACAATCACCGGTGTAGGTGTAGGAAGCTCGGGTTCCTTTAAACCTTTTCCACTGCGAGTGGTGATTGCTTTCATCTCCCCTCTTGGATTAGCAACGGTGTTACTCGGAAGAGAACCCGATCCAGAGGCTTGATTACTTGGTAAGAAACTAGCCATCATGTTCCTTAAGTCATTCATTTGACTTGCCAAAGTGTTTCGCATATCAGCTCGAAGATCATTCCCTTGCTTCACCATATCTGCTTTCATGTTGGCCATTTCCCGCTGAAGATTTTGCACGATCACATCATTAGTCCTCATGTAGGTTTCAACATCTTGGTGTAATGCGGTGGGTTGGTTGGGAGGATCATGGTAGGCAGGTGGTTGATAAGCAGGTTGTTGGTAAACTTGGTTGTTTCTTTAAGGTGGATATGGGTTTCATTGGTTTTGATATGGAGTTGGAGCACGAGGTTGGTTTTGATTATTGCGATTGAGGTTGTTTGGGTTTTATGGGGGAAAACCGAGTGGTGAAAGAAAGTTGTTTGAGCAATAGCTAAGCAAGTTGCGGTCACCTTGAGGACGTGCTTGATAGCCTCCAGTAGAATAGGTACCGTTGTCGGCATACACATTTTCCGGATTGTCATGAGTTGAAGGACAATCGGTGTATGAGTGAGATCCCCCGCATATATCACATGATTGAGTCAAAGCACTAGCTTGGGTAGTGATAGCTTTGGTATTATTGGCGGCTTGGAGAGCAAGTGATTCAACAAGCGAAGTAAGCTTATCAATTCTCTTGTCGCTCTCATTAGTGCTAGCACTAACCACATTGGTCCGAACACTCTTGGTTTGCACTCGAGACTTGTTCTCAATAATATCGCAAGCGGCATTAGAAGACTTAACCAAAAGATTACCCCCCGAGGCACTATTTAGTGAATCTTGGTCATTCATGCTTAAACCATTGTAATAAGTATTAATTTGGTGCACTTTGGTAAAACCATGTTGTGGGCACGTTCTTAAAAGTTCTTTAAAACGGTCCCAAGATTCACTAAAAGTCTCATCGTACTTTTCTTCAAAAGTAATGATTTCATTCCGCAAAGCGGTAGTACGAGAGGGTGGGAAAAAGTAGTTTATGAATATGGTCTCTAAGTCCGTCCACGTAAGAATACTTTTTGGCGGTTCCTTATCAAGACAATGTCGGGCTTGTCCCTCTAAGGAGAAAGGAAAATGTTGTAAGCGGATTACCTCTTGTGGAACCCCATTGAATTTGACCGTATTCGTGAGTTGAAGGAACCTTTTGATGTGGTCATGAGGATCATCAATTGTACGCCCCAAGAATGGTTGAGCAGAGACCATTTGAATGAAGCTGGATTTGAGCTCAAAGTTGTTGGCTGCAATCGCGGGTATGACAATAGCATCGTTGTTGCCCTCTACATGTGCTTGCAAAAGTTCGATCATTGGATGATTGTCCGGTAGAGGTTCATTGTTGTTATTATTCATGTTGGGTTGAGGTGGATTATTATTATTGTTGTTTACACCGGCCATGTCTAAATTATCGAGAGTCTCGGGCTCGGGATAAGACGTTGATCGTGTACGCATGCACCTTCAAAAGAAATAACAAAGCAGAAATATTTTTGGTTTTTTATGTTTTTTAATTTTTTTGTATTTTTTAAAAAAATTATATTTTTTTGGATTTTTGAAAATTTTAAAGCAAGGAAAATAACGTTCAAAGATGAACGGATCCCAAAATCCAACGCGTCTCTCACTTAAAACCTTTAATCTTAACGAAAAGAGCCGGCAGCGGCGCCATTTAATACAAAGATTTTGTATGGGTTCAATTAAGTTCTCGGTATCTTCTCGAATTGATCACGGCTCAAAGTGGAACTATCGTTCTTGGTGACAAAGAAGGGGGATTGGTTTTCTATTCTACTAAAAAGGGTTAAACGAGCAAAAGGATAAACATACGCTAGAAACAATTAACTAAAAATTAACTCAATCAAATTAAAATCAAATTAAAAACAATAAAGTGGAAATTAAAATTAAACAATAAATGAAAACAAACTTTAAAAACTTAACTTAAAATCTTAATTTCAAAAACAGAAATCATTCATTCGGAATAAATCTCTCGATTCGGAATAAAAGTGCTTATCCGGAATAATTAGCTCATCCGGAATAACTTGGAAAACCTTGGTTCGGATTGTTTGTTTATTCGGAATAAAATTGCTCACTCGGAATACCTTGGTTCGGAATAAATCCTTCATGCGGAATAACAAGCTCGTTCGGAATAATCGTTCATGCGGAATAACAACTTATTCGGAATATGAAGCTTGGTTCGGAATTATGTGTTCATCCGGAATAATATAGCTCATTCGGAATGTTGACTCATCCGGAATAAGGTTCATTCGGAAAACATGCCTTGGTTCGGAATATGCAGCTCGTTCGTAATAAAGATTTGATTCGGAATAAAAAAAGGAAAATCAACTAGTTCGGAATATCATGCTCATCCGGAATAATTTAATGAAAAAGGCTTCATTCGGAATATAGAAAGAAAAGCTGGATCGGAATAAATTTAACAAAGCTGTTGGTTCGGAATGTTCTGCTGACTCGGAATAACTAAATGAAAACCTTGGTTCGGAATACTCTTGCTCATCCGGAATATTTAAGGAAAACACTTCGTTCGGAATAACTTGCACTCATCCGGAATCTGGGAATGCTATGAAGACGACGAACAGTAAGAACACAACAAGACGAAGTTATACCAAAATCAACCAAGTTTTTACCAAATATCAAACCAAACTAACCACCAATCATCTACTAATGATAAACTTTAATCCAAATCAACAAAAAACACAAAACCGACTTGTTTTTAAAGATCAAAATCGACAAAATAAAAACTTAAAACTTAAGATCAATAAGAAAAGGAAGAACAAGATTAAAGGAAGACTTGTATTGAAAGATTAAG
The DNA here is from genome assembly GCA_025667525.1 of Glebionis coronaria. Taxonomy (NCBI): domain Eukaryota; kingdom Viridiplantae; phylum Streptophyta; class Magnoliopsida; order Asterales; family Asteraceae; genus Glebionis; species Glebionis coronaria. The sequence continues at coordinate 149,875,160 of CM046876.1, forward strand.
GTTTAAACAATCAAAAGTAAAGATTAAACTTACAAGATTCTTGGATTAAAAAAGGAAAAATGAAAATCACCAAACACCTTAATGGTGTTGGTTTTCCTACCAAATAAAAGGAAGAGAAGAAACAGAAAATATGAAAAGCTCGTCTAAACAATGAAGGGAACTCCTATTTATAGGCCTTGTGGTTGGTTGGTGAGTGGGCTTTTCTTCTTTCTTTTTGTCTTCTCGTCTTTTCAGTAAAGTTGACGTTTTCGATTCTGATTCGGGATTTGTCGATGAATAAATTCAACTCGTCTTTTAATTTCTTCGTTTAATAGACTTGAGTTCTTCGACATATGTAAATCTTCTATCTTTGGTCCTTTTCTTCGATAAATCTTCAAATAGGCCCATTGACTTCAAATCTTTTGCATCTCTTGGACTATAGACTTCGTCTTTTCGTCTTTTTCTTCGATAAAACCCGTGCAATCCCATGTTTTCTTCAATATTATCCGGTTGGCTCTGAAAACATATCAAACACACAAACCACGCATAATTCCAAACAAATAATATTAAATACGCGTTTTGGTCTCATTTTAGCAAGAAATAAGTGGTAAAAGGATGGGTGTTTTCACACCTATAACTTACGCATAAAGGAGAGAACCCACACTAAAATTTTGCATTCCATATAATCCCACACGAGGAGAGCTCTAATGTACCGAGACTCATAATCCTTTCATGACTATTCACCCAGATTCCACCAGAACGTACCATAATTCCAGGCAGAATTTTGATAGAAGCAGTATAACACATTGATGCAGCTATGTTCATATCTTGATGCCTGACATGCCAGCAGGTTCAAGATAGAACGTCGTCATACTAGTGAGTTATTATAACCATTAGAAACTTCTGAACAGAAATGAGACAAAATGCCCATGGAGGTTGTCATCAGGTTACCACAGACTCAGAAGAAGTGTGACACTATATAAGTCATTGTCGACCATTTAACCCAGCCTTGTTATGAGGCTACCATTCATGCATTATGGCTGCGGAATTTTATTTCAGGGCTTGGGGTTGTCGACACTATAAGCAAGTCGCTGAAAATGTATTGTGATAATACCGCAGCAATTTTCTTCTCTAAGAATGATAAGTACTCCAAAGGTGCAAAACATATGGATATTAAGTTCTTTATCGTCAAAGAGGAAATTCAGAAACAAAGAGTGTATCTAGAGCATATTAGTACGGATCTAATGATTGCAGATCCTCTTACCAAGGGTTTTCCACCAAAGGCATTTATGCAACATGTCCCTAGGTTGGGTCTTGGTTGTATTGATAACTAATTATGATGTTCTAAACACTTTTTGAGCTCAATAAATTGTTTCTGATTTTATTTCTTATTATTTATGTTATTATGCATGCATTTATGTTTTAATAAGAAATATTTATGAATTATCATAACAATTATGTGGACTGTATGATTGTTTATATATAATTATGAATCTAACATGATGAACTCATAATGTTGTGATGTATGGAAATATTATACCATTAAGAAGTATCATGTCAAGTGGGAGAATGTAAGAAATATTATATTATTATAATATATCTTGTAATATTCCATATTAAGTGACATGATAATCTTCTCTTAATGTTTGATTATTTGTTTCCCGTTATAAATAATTAGCATTGATGGACATGCTAATATAAAGTCACTATATAAACTAGTCCTCTCCCTGCCTAAAAATACATACACAAAAAGAAAACACCGTAGAATTATTTTGGCTCTCCATCAAGCTTTCTACAATAAAGTGGGTCAAGGGTGAGAAACTAGTTTAGGCTCTAAGGTGTTCTCTACACCATGTCAACACCATCTATGGCTTCCGGTATGTTATACTCTTTCATATTATCTATGTGGTTATTATCTTATTCTAAGATCTTGTGGCATAATGTTTTGATGTGTAATCATTTATATATTTGATGTTAATGTTTACAAATAAATAATAACTTACATGTGGGACCCTAACTAAACTATGTTTCGTAGTCTCATGTGGGACCCTAACTAACTATATTTGATGGCGCCATCCGTGGGACCCTAACTAAACTATGTTTCGTAGTCTCATGTTACCGTAAAGCATGATCCAATAAAAAGTCGGTAATTCTCACTCTTTATACTTTTCTTTTAAACCGTAACATGTCATGCGCAATAATCTATCACTTTTAGATTTGATGTGAATGCATCACATTCTCTTGTGTAGCAAGGAAATTTTTTATTTTTTTTATATGATCTATGGGTAAAATACTCATTTAAGTCGCATGTCATACATGCTTATGAGAACTTTTGCAAATAAAACGAGGCTATTATGCTTTAGCCGCACAACAATGAACAATCGTATTCCTTACTTAGTGTTACCTGCTAGTATATTTTTTAAATGTTAACAAGATCTTATGTATATATGATAAATTAATAAGAAATATCCCCCATATCTCCCTAAACTTTGATAGGGTGTCATGAATTTTGTGAGGGCGGAGTCTTATTCAACAAATAAGCAGATACACGTTTTATGTGCTTTGAATGGTTATGAACTATATTGTATCGGTTATCTATGATCTATGATAATTAACCATATTTTATTTATTATTTATGGCGATGGTCCGTCCTTTCGCCGCAATGATCCACAAAATATCTAAAAAATATCATCAATATTTTTCATGTTGATAAAAAATCACACATATCGTTTAAATTGCTACAAGATATTATTTATCTTTTAAATTGCGTAAAAATATATTATGATATATACAAATTTAAAAATATTACCCATATCTTTTAAAGTCAAAATATATATTATCAATGCTTTTTATATTAATAAAAGATATTACATATACCTCTTAACTTATTAACAACATATTATTTATATCTTTTAGCTTTGTGCGACTTTCTTTTATCACGATAAATGTTCACATCCTTCAATACATATCTAGATAGATACTTTCATGTCCAGGATTAAGTGATTACTTATTATACAAATATACATGCTAGTCCGTACACTCGGATATCTTCTGCCTACGGGCGTACATGTACTTATCGTTCCCAAGCGGAATAAGAGGATTGAGTGAACCTAATAATTCAACTTTTCGTGTAAGAGGGTTGCAAACCCAACGACCACGGATCATGTATCCTTGTTAGACACCTTGCTATCAAGACGTTGTAGTAAGTTACGCAAACCACATGACTCATGATGGACTTGCAAAAGACACACTGTGCACGTCTAACAAAATTTTGTCAAAACTTTGACCGTCCTTATGGTAGTAGCGGTACGCCGCATGTAATGGCATAGCTCATCCCATAAGTTAGTTAAGATACGTCTTATACTATTAGACAATTCGCGGTTATGGCAAGACCCATCCGCGTTGGTTCGCACGTTCGAACCTAATTTCTATCTTTCGTACGCGGCTATGGTATGTCCATTCGCGCTGGTCTACGTGACCGTAATTTTTCTAATACTTGATTAAAGTTTAATAGTGCTAATCGAGTGTAGCACCATTAAACTTGGGGGGCTACCAGGGTATAATAATACCACTATTTATGTGAATGTCACAATAATATCTTTGGATATATTCCTTTGTCGCAGAAGTCCGCCTTCTGCCGGTTTATTCCTTTGGCAATGGAAGTATCTCTTCCATTGGCTCATTCCTTTGCCGCGAAAGTACTCTTTCCGCGCGCTTGTTCCTTTGCCATGGAAGTATCTTTTCCATTTGGCTTATTCCTTCGCCGCGGAAGTCCTCTTTCCGCGCGCTTATTTCTTTGCCATGGAAGTATCTCTTCCATTGGCTTATTCCTTCGCCGCAAAAGGACTCCTTCCGCGCGCTTGTTTCTTTGCCATGGAAGTATCTCTTCCATTGGCTTATTCCTTCGCCGCGAAAGGACTCCTTCCGCGCGCTTGTTTTTGCGCCATGGAAGTATTTCTTCCATTGGCTTATGCCTTTGCCACGGAAGTACCTCTTCCGCTGGCTTATTCATGCGTCGTGGAAGTATCCCTTCCACGTGCTTATTATCTTCGCCGTGGAAGTATCTCTTCCACGTGCTTATTATCTTCGCATTGGAAGTATCTCTTCCACGTGCTCGTTATCTTCGCCGTGGAAGTATTCTTCCACGTGCTTCTTATCTTCGCCGTGGAAGTATCTCTTCAACGTGCTTATTATCTTCGCCGTGGAAGTGCCTCTTCCACGTGCTTATTATCTTCGCCGTGGAAGTATTCTTCCACGTGATTCTTATCTTCGCCGTGGAAGTATCTCTTCCACGTGCTCATTATTTTCGCCGTGGAAGTATCTCTTCCACGTGCTTCTTATCTTTGCCGTGGAAGTGTCTCTTTCACGTGCTTCTTATCTTCGCTGTGGAAGTATCTCTTTCACGTGCTTATTATCTTCGCCGTGGAAGTGCCTCTTCCACGTGCTTATTATCTTCGCCGTGGAAGTATTCTTCCACGTGCTCGTTATCTTCGCCGTGGAATTATTCTTCCACGTGCTCGTTATCTTCGCCGTGGAAGTATTCTTCCACGTTCTTGTTATCTTCGCCGTGGAAGTATTCTTCTACGTGCTCGTTATTTTCGCCGTGGAAGTATCTCTTCCACGTGCTTATTATCTTCGCCGTGGAAGTATCTCTTCCACGTGCTCGTTATCTTCGCCGTGGAAGTATTCTTCCACGTGCTCCTTATCTTCACCGTGGAAGTATTCTTCCAAGTGCTCGTTATCTTCGCCGTGGAAGTATCTCTTCCACGTGCTCGTTATCTTCGCCGTGGAAGTATTCTTCCACGTGCTCGTTATCTTCGTCGTGGAAGTATTCTTCCACGTGCTTCTTATCTTCGTCGTGGAAGTATTCTTCCACGTGCTTATTATCTTCGCCGTGGAAGTATCTCTTCCACGTGCTCGTTATCTTCGCCGTGGAAGTATTCTTCCACCTGCTCATTATCTTCAACGTGGAAGTATTCTTCCAAGTGCTCGTTATCTTCGCCGTGGAATTATCTCTTCCACGTGCTCGTTATCTTCGCCGTGGAAGTATTCTTCCACATGCTCGTTATCTTCGCCGTGGAAGTATTCTTCCACGTGCTTATATCTTCGCCGTGGAAGTATTCTTCCACGTGCTAGTTATCTTCGCGGTGGAAGTATCTCTTCCACGTGCTCGTTATTATCGCCGTGGAAGTATCTCTTCCACGTGCTTATTATCTTCGTCGTGGAAGTACTCTTTAACGTGCTTCTTATCTTTGTCGTGGAAGTATCTCTTCCACGTGCTTATTATCTTCGCCGTGGAAGTGCCTCTTCCACGTGCTTATTATCTTTGCCATGGAAGTATTCTTCCACGTGCCTCTTATCTTCGCCGTGGAAGTATATCTTCCACGTGCTTATTTTCTTCTCCGTGGAAGTATCTCTTCCACGTGCTTATTATCTTCGTCGTGGAAGTATTCTTCCACGTGCTCGTTATCTTCGCCGTGGAAGTAGTCTTCCACGTGCTTCTTATCTTCGCCGTGGAAGTATCTCTTCCACGTGCTTATTATCTTTGCCATGGAAGTATCTCTTCCATTGGCTTATTCCTTCTCCGCGGAAAGACTCCTTCCGCGCGCTTGTTTCTGCGCCATGGAAGTATTTCTTCCATTGGCTTATGCCTTTGCCACGGAAGTACCCCTTCCGCTGGCTTATTCATGCGCCGTGGAAGTATCTCTTCCACGTGCTTATTATCTTCGCCGTGGAAGTATTCTTCCACGTGCTCATTATCTTCATCGTTGAAGTATTCTTCCACGTGCTCGTTATCTTCGCCGTGGAAGTATTCTTCCACGTGCTCGTTATCTTCGCCGTGGAAGTATTCTTCCACGTGCTTCTTATCTTCGTCGTAGGAGTATTCTTCCACGTGCTTCTTATCTTCGCCGTGGGAGTATTCTTCCACGTGCTCGTAATCTTCGCCGTGGAAGTATCTCTTCCACGTGCTCATTATTTTTGCCGTGGAAGTATTCTTCCACGGCGCATCGTTATTTTCACCGTGGAAGTATTCTTCCACGGCGCATCGTTATCTTTTGTCGTGGAAGTACGCCTCCCACTAGCTCATTCGGCCACAGAAGTACGTCTTCTGTTGGTTCATATCTTTGTTACGGAAGTACGCCTTCCGTGATGAATTACTTTGCCTGGCCATGGAGTGATGTTTCCAATGTTTATATTGTTTGGCATTAATTTGACGAAGCCTGATCAACTACGCCTAGTTCAGAAAAAACCGCAATAAATTTTGGCATTCATTATCAGATATCGTGGCAGCAAGACGGATGTAATATCCGCGTTACTTCGCCACAGAGGTACGTCTTATGTTGGCCTTAAGACGAATGAAATATTCGCGCTATGCTGCATCATTAGTAGGTACGGGAAGTACGCCTTCAAATGTTCACGATGCAGCATACGGGTTCCACCTCCACCTTCACAAAACTTCTTATCATCCTCACGTTAGAGATGAATAATAATGATACCTTGCCAATGCCAGTGTTACCCCGGCTATAGAAACAAGTTTTCTTCTTACGGGGTCCTTACCGTCTAAACACGGGAAACCAAGCATTCGAGCACAAACACCCGTCTTACGTATACGTGTTTTCCCATTTCTTTCGACGTAGATATGCTTACAGGTAGCGGATATGGTGTAAAGTCTAGTAACCTCGGTGACAACCTCGCATACTAGACTGGGGGGACATGATGGCGTATAGTGGCTATGCTCACTATTCGCAATACCATCCCATCATCTTTTTGCTAAAGGAAGCCCATTACGAGTGGAGCCATATGTTACGGACGACCCACAAGGATGTCCTAGCAGCAAGCCGCACGCGGTTGTTTAGTGAGCATGATATACGAATGAGTCTAGCATAACATGATCATGGACCATATCATACTAGACTGGGGGACATGTCGACGTATAGTCGGTATTCGGCCCGGCCCAACAGGCCCGCGGCCCACACACACCTAACTTATCCTTCAAGAAACCCTAAGCCTATATAAACAGGGGTAGGGGTCTCATTATAATCAGGTTTTCTCTCATAACTACACCTCTTATACCACATATTGATCCGATACTAACTTGACCGTCGGAGGTGGACCCCGGGGCTCCGGCCTCGGGTCCACATCTAACCGGTTCTTCTTTGTTTGCAGCATTACTTCGGACCCGGGAAGACGATTAACGGCCCAGGAGAGTCGTCAGACCGGTCCAGCCAAACTATGCTCCAACAGAGGTTGTCATCAGGTTACCACAGACTCAGAAGAAGTGTGACACTATATAAGTCATCGTCGACCATTTAACCCAGCCTACACGTTTTCTTTCATCCGAAAGGATTACGCAGTATCAGATCTACAGGAAATTCAGCAATAGCTCGTACGATTTCAAAGTATTCCATCAACAATCATGTCAGATAGAAATTCACGTTCGTGAATCACGCTCACGTTCACATTCACGATCACGTGTACGTTTACATTCACCTTCACGTTTACGTCTCACATTCACATTATGATGTTGTTTCAGTCCGTATGTTGTGCTATTTCATGATTTAAATTCATGTTCGCATTCATGACATCGTTCACGTTCAGGTTCGTGTTCCATCTCAGTATATACGTTCCAGGCCTTGTACCGGATTTTGTTACAGAAAGCTTAAGAAACCAGACTCAAATTAGCACAACTTTTCCATACCTAGGCAGACGGTCGTATCATTTGGCAATCCTTCCTCAGTCATCATACGTTCATGATACTTCTAGTACCACGTTCAGAGTATGTTCCACGTATGACGTTCACGACATAATCCATGCCCAGCGTCCATCAGATGATCACGAACCACGTTCACAATTGCTCACGTAGCACGTTCACAATTGTTCATGTAGTTCGTCTCTATATATATTTTCAACATATTGCTCAGAGATATTAATGCTATCTTTTCAGGATATTTATACGCACCGTTTCATGTATCCTACATGTTATGGCTTTGTTCATTCTATCAGATTCAGAAAATCCATCTTAAGTATGGAACCAAGAGCTATTCAGCATCGTCAGGACAGGGTCATCAGGACCAAGATATTTCATTGTGTTTAGATCCTTGAAGAGCCGTTTCGAGCGGGAAGCCACTCGAAACGGAGGAGTCCATCCGGACCTCTCATCCTTTCCCCTTCAACAATTCAGTTAAGTTCTTTCAGTCATGTTACGTTCCATGTTCACTTCAGTTTGTCACGTTTATACCCTTTCAACAACATTATGTTCTAAATCAAGTACGAATGATCCTTCAGCTTATATGTCTTTTCAGCCTTCATGCTCTTTCAGCATATATGTCCTTTCAGCTTTTATAACTCCATCAGCTTATTACCCGTAATTCGAGGACGAATTTTCTTTTTAGAGAGGAAGAATCATAAAACCGCAGCATAATCGCATCCTTAATTCAAGGACGAATTATTTTTTTAGAGGGGAATAATTGTAAAACCAGCAATTAAAATCAAAGAATATTAAACGTACGCAGGATCAACTTTAAATTAAATGCTACGAAACTAATTATTCAGAAATAATTAATAAATGTTAGAAAATATTACTAAAGTATTTATACGTAAGTATTTTACTCATAAAATAAATATTACAAAATCACGAATCACGAACTCATAACACGAACATTAATACACGATAAATTTATAAAAGTAAAAAAAAACATGTGTGTGTGTGAAGTGGGTTGCGGCACACAAGGAAAAGAAAGAACGATCATGGGCTTGAATCCCAGTCCAGCTGTTTAGAAGTTACCACCAGGAAACTTAAAACCAATTTTCATATTCATTACAACAAACATAAAAAAAGGAATGACACTAGGGTTTTGTTTGGGGTGCCGCCGGCTAAAAACAAACACAAGAAAAGGGGGTTTTGATTTTAATTGTTGTTCGAGTTGTGTGTTCTTCATTCATTCCTACTCACGCAAATAGGTAATTATCTCCTTATTTCTTTTTATTAACTCCAAAACCTACCTTTTGATTCTTGAATACACGAATTAATTTGTTAAACATGTAAAACAACCATGGACTAGTCGGGTTTGATGTTGACATGAAAACCGAGAGCATTAAAGCTCTCGGTGGGCTTTGGATGTTTACAGCCGAGACCTTTATGGTCTCGGTGGTGGTTGTGTGTAACCATCCCCGAACCAAAAACAATCAGGGGAACGATTTAGCTAGAAGGAGGTGTTTGGTTTATAAAATTAGTGGGAACAAGTATAAGTCAGCGGTGTTTGTGATAAATTAGTGGCAACCAAGAGTTTAATAGCTCTCGGTGGGTCTTAGGTAATAACTAGGGGGCGTTTGGACCTATTAACAACAGGTAATCATAAAACCAGGGGAAACCCGAGAGCCTAAGGCTCTCGACATGAATATTAAACAAACAGGTGGGTTTGTTTGAATCTTATTTAATGGAATTAGTGACAGTTTAGCGACATAAATTATGTCGTTGTTTATTTTTAGTTTTGGGTCACAGATTAGCTATAGTGTAACACCAGCAGTTTCTGTCGCAGGTTTTTAGAGATATGTTATATGCAGTTTGGATCCCAGATAGCGACGGTTTAGCAACAGAAAATTTTGTCGCTAATCCGGCTGTGTATTATTAGTGTTGTTGATTTGTTTTAGTGCGACCGAGAAGGAGTGTCTCGGTAGGCTTGGATACATGGTTAAAATAAAAACGATGGGCTTGTTTAAATTAATAATGTTATCATTTTTTTAGCAAATAAGTTTACATCATGAATTTAACCAAGTCAAAATGTTTTTAATAGTTTTAATTTAGTAAATTAAATTAGTAATTATTTAACGAGTATTATTAATTAAAAATATGACGTTTGTTTTTAAATGATGTATTTCTCATAGAAACCATTTTAGGAAACTTTCTATTTATTTTATAGATTACTATTAATAGTATACATATACAATGCGAGGGTTCGGGTTATACATGAATCAGAGTACAAGTAATATATTAATCAGAAATACCAGGAACAATCAGTAAAATATAAAAACAGTCAGAGTTACCAGATTATACACGGAAAGGTAATACAAGAACAAGAACATGTAAAATAAATTAAACTAAGACAGTTGAGATCAGTAAAACTAAACAAATATCAGTCAACTCATTTCACGTCCCTTATTTATGTAGTAACCGGGAAGTCGAAGTAGACCTTTCAGCTTTATTCTCATTTCATTACTGGACACGAGGTACGGATTTCCCGTCCTTCAGTAAGGACTTTTTTTCTACGCATGATTAGGATTCCCCGTTTGCAGCCAAATATTTTCCTAATATAAGTGCTAAATCTTATCAGTAATCATTTCAATAACTAAGATAAATTGCCTGAGCTTTATATACAAGCATGACCAGTTATGTTTACGGAGGTACCATAACCATGACACTAGAGGCACCGGTTTCATGACTCCTCTACGGGGGAGTGATTTCTCGCTGCGTCTCATTTATTTCAGCTTGGCCATTTTATCAGTATTATCAGCGAGGCGTATGGATGCATCCTAGGTTATCAGTTTATAGCTTATCAGGTGAACGAGGTGTGTGCTCTATATCCTTCACATTGGAGTTGATCCCTCCACCCAGCACATTATTTAGAGGTCACCCCTCTACAGCATGACGAGGTCACCCCTCTATGTATTCATACAGACGTTGTTACAGCCCATGACCTATATAAGCTCTTGGCAATTAAAATACAGTAAATGCATGTTTTCAGATTTAACAGATAACAATTCAGCTTTACTATTTATAAATCAGACTTTTTAGATTATACAAAGATTTCTGCTGAAATTTACTTATCAGTCTTACAGCTTTAGTATTTTATCATCTGCTTCATTCCAGTATTTCTTATCATGCTTTATATCCGTTCACTGGGCGTTATGCTCAGCCGAAGCTCCTTTCATGTTCTAACGACAGGTACACCGAGACGCTCTTAGGATTCTGAGAGCATGTGCATTTTGATGGAAGCTATCCAGACTTCTTACTTTATGCACTTCTTACATTACTTTGCTTATTTGGACATTGTTTAGTCCTTTCCTTCAGTATTTACTTTTCATGTTTTGAGCTTATGTTTAGATTACCGATGTTTGATTCCGATATTTCCTTTATGGTCAGTTAATGTTTTAGGATATTTACCTTATGCTTTGATGACACGCCATAAATTCACGTAACGGTCCACTTATCCAAGTGGGGTGTTACAGTCAATGCAAAGATAGTCTAAACACAAAGCAAACACGTACTAAGCCTCAACTTTTCTGCTACTAAGATGTTAGATGCAAATATAAATGTAAAGCGATAACTGTGATTAAAGATGTAAAAAGGTGAGTAAAAGGAAATACAAACCAGACACGGTGATTTATCTTTGCTATTTAAAAGAGTAAAAATCGAAAATATAATTTTTATATAAACTTTTTAAATTTTATAATTTTTTTTATAAACATAAATACTCAAATAAAAATTACTAGAAACTCTTTTTATAAAAAATAACTTTCAAGTAAATTAAAATTCTCATATTTGGAGTAATTTTAATATCCTTCATTCTGCTAATTCGAGAAATTTTAAATTTCTTCGTTGGTTATACCAAACACAATATTTGAGAGAAATTAAAATGGAAATTCCTTAAATATCCTCAATATTCTCCAATATTTCCTGACCAAACGACACCTTAGGATTTTGTGTCTTTTGGTAATTCGACTGATGGAGATGTGATTAAAATATTGTCCTTATTGGAAACTTTCGAGCTATGTTATGGTTATAAGCGGATTGATATCACTTCTAAAAGTCTTGAAAACTTGGTGTTCTTTCCAGACACAAGACCAGAGGCGGACCTAAGATTTGTAACACACAAGTGACAAGACCCATATGTTATAAAAATGAATACCCCTAATATTTTGTCAATATTATTTGTGTTTAAGGAAGCTTTTGTTGCTAAATGTTTCTTCAGAGGTCAAAGCTCACTTAGATTTTGTTGACGACCCGCTTGATGAGTAGGCCAGGAAGCAGTACTTGTTAGAGAATTCAAGGTATATTGTTAGGGTAATATTTTATATCCTTTAGGAGTGTTCGGAGGTATTGCTGAGTATTCACGTAATTATCTAGTTATTTAACGCTTAATATTTATAGTACTGGTTTGATGCTGGCTGTAGTGTAACTAAGCAGTGTTTGGATTTCTGTTTTGGCATTAATAGTTGCAATATTGTGAATATCTAATCTATTTTATATAATAAAATAAAAGATTTTACAAATTCTCTAAAGCATAACATTAAATGAATGAATTAAAAACATTTCCTAAATTAACTCTAATGTACAAGTTATTTAAGCTAAAACAATTAAAAACCCTACCTTAAATAAGTCTAAGAAAAAGTCAGAACTTAACACACCTATGTACAATGCTTCATTAAACTAAAAAAACGTTACATTAAGATTTTTTGAACTTTAAAAAAAGATGTTTCAGTATTTTTTATTTTTGTCAAAAAACATTTCATTGATCTTAAAAAACGTTTTGGTATTTTTTTTATTTTTGTAAACTTAATAAAAACACTTTTATAAACTTACTGTTAATTGTAAACTAAAAAAAGCGTTTGAGTTTTTTTAATTAAGCGAATTTTTAAACGTTACATATATAAATTAATTTAAGCTATTTCAAAAATAGTAAAATGAGAATTATTTTAATTAAATGTTAAATAATTTTATATATACATTAAATATATATACTTTAGTATTTTATGAAAATTTAAATTTTATATTACGTAATTATGGAAAGTCATACGATTTTTTATCAATTAACTGATATTTTTTTTATTTAAATATAAATAAAAAATTATAATTTTAGAAAGTAATAATACTATGGCAAGTCTTAAAAACTGAAATATTACCATATATACTTCCCTACAAAATCATGTGATGTCAATTAATTTTGTGTATATCACAAAAAATTATATTCACAAAAGATTGTAATACTTGAAAGAATTTATAAAAAAATTAAACTCATTTACAACTTTAAAACACAAAATTTATATCAAAAATAGATTTTCAAGTTTATAAAAAATTTAAACTCATTAACAAATTTTTATTTTTTTACAAATTTTTCTGTTGTTTCAATTTTTATTTGTATTTTTGCAAAGTTTTTAAATGCCATTCAAAAAAATTGTATTCGTATTTTTATGTAAATTATTTTGTGTATATTAAAAAACTCATGAAAAACTCATTATTTTTGTATATGAAAAAAACTAAAAACTCATTTTATGTAAATTTATTTTTCTGGGTTAGTAAGATATAAGTCCTACCAATTATTTAAATTAAATATATATATATTTAATCTAAATAAATATAAAAATATAACTATGGCAAGTCATAACAATTTTAAAAAACTTTGTAACAAAATTTAAATGCCGGTTGAAAAAATAGTTGAAACATATATTTAATAATATTGACTGATTTTTTTAAATTTTGAAAAAAACTATTAAATGAGAGAAACTATTTTTGTTAAAATTAATTATTTATATAAACCCCATAATTAGTTTATAAATTATCACATGGCTTCTATGAATACACAGAGTTTGTTATTCAAATATAAACCCCCCCCACACACACACACACACTATTTCACCGATACACGCTTCATTCGTTTCAATCCAATTCAGATCAGTCCTACCCTATGCGCGTTCCGATAAAAATTAAAATCATTTTCATCATTCTTTCAACATTTGATTTGATCCCGATATGATCGAACCACATATTTTTCGTTGCCCCTACCTCTTTGTTGTCGGCGTGTGTGTTATGCGACGTTGTTGGTAGGTTGGCGATGTTGTTTATGGGTGCTTTTGATCTTTTTGGATTGTGATTTTTGGTTGTTCATTATGGCGGAGTTTATGGAGAAACAAAAAAAAACCGTTTTGTTTCATATCTACCTTTCAATCGATTTTGGTTTTTCAAGCATGGTTTTCGTTTCTTTTACCGCAATTGGCAATTTTGAATTATTTTATGGTCATTTCTTTTTTTTTTACAAATTAGGTTATAACTATTATGAATCCATCAACTATACCAACTCAAAAGGTATGTGCCTTTCTATTTTTTTGTCTTTGAAAAGCCTCTTAAGGTGTTTGATTAAAAGGTAATTGAAATTATTACGAATTAGGTCTGCACAAAATATTCCTCTTGGTTTCTAATTCGTATGATCTGATATGTGTAGGTTTTAGAAGTTTGAATAGGAGTTTTTAGTGACACGCCTCTATCCAAGCATACTTATAAAGGTAAGTTTTTTTTTAATTTTCTTTACTGACTGATTTTTATGTAATTTCGTGATGCATAAAAATTGTCTGATGAAATTCCTGGAAACATTATTGTCTATTAAAATTGGCCAACTTTTTTTTAGTTGAATATCAATGACATCCTGTTTTCAAATTAAGATTTCCAATGTTTTTTTCTTTAAAGTGGCTTGATTGAATTGAAATAGACACTAGAGACACAAAATAATTAGTATGGTGGGACACCAATAAAATAGACAGTATCGGGAAGATAGTTGGGACACTGGTGACTGTGGGAGGTGTAATGATAATGACGTTAGTTATGTGGTTTACAATCGGTTTTCCATGGACCAAGGTGCAACCCAAGTAACTGATGCATACAATAACAGTTACATTTAGGAAAGGTTCGCATTAAAAGTACTTTAGGAAGGACAAGTTCGCCTGATATTTTGAGTACATTAAATAATTTATAAAAGATCACATAATACTTTGCTTATCAGAAATAACAGTTGAAACTGTATCGTATTTTACTGTTAATGAAAAACAAAATACATTCGGTGTTATTGTTCTAATGATTATTGCGTTCTTGCAGATTTGAGTGGTCCATATACACCTACATGAATCATAACTGTCCTGGACCATATACACGTGAATAAGTGAAAAGGGTATGAATCATCACGGCATAACATGTAAAAGTGTTATGACAAATAAATTTAACATGTAAAAGGTATGAATCCTACTATGGATGACCAGACCAAGTTACTAAAGTAAGCAAAAATCGAGAACTTTAATTTTAGTCAATATTTACGTATTTAGTATATTAGTACAGGGTCAACTAAAACAGTTGAAAAAAAATTGTATGTATTTAAAATGGGTCAAAATAAAACCCTTTTTTTGATAAAATGAGAGTGAATTTTAGATCATTGAATGCTAAGGAGTAGATTTGAGGTAACGTGTAATGGTAGAAATTTATATTTAAAAAAATTTCATCCCTTAAGTTGTAGTTAGTTCACTCGTAGTGCAAGCAAGAACCTTTTTTATATTGGACAAAGTTTGAATAATTTAGCGCTTGCGCTATTTAGGCGATTGTGTACTTACCCTAAAAAATGTCCTTAAATTGTTAGTTGTTGTGACACTCGAATCCTTGTCTCAAAATAGCTTTATGTATTGACGGGTTTCAACTTTGATACAATGATTGAGTGAAGTAGTTTAAAATGCCCTAATGTGAAAGAATCTTTTACTTTGTATGAAGTAGTTTAAAGAGGATATAGAGTTTTTCTATGATTAGCAGTAAACCATGGCCTGCTATCAATAAGCATAGCCTTAATGATGCCCTATTAATTTCATAACATTTATTCGGATATCTATCCTTTTTAAAAGTGCAAAACATTCAAAAACTATTCTGATATGAAAGTCAATTCCCATTTGAGCACACAACGTACCTGTGAAAGCACTTACGAAGTTGTAGTTGTTTTAACCCGTTATCCGGGAATTGGTAAAAATGGAAAGTTGCAATTTTATGTTGTTACTATGTGTCTAAAAAGATTAGTATCCCATTTCGACATCGATTTCTTCTTAGTTGTCTTATTGTCGTGGTGAGTGGTGACTAGGTCCATGAGAGCAAACTTATTATTATGTAACTTTACTCCATTTTCGTAATCTTTTATATTAGTTTCTTCAATGGTTGGAGCACCAATATTATAATAACAATTCTATCTAGATTGTCTTTCTTTGGACATCCCTTCTACAGAATAACTTGGAACACACATTAACAATAATCTATGTTTCAATTTTGTAGAAAGAATTGTCGTACACAAGACGTATCAGTGAAGCGCGGGTATCAAAAACTAGATATATTAACAATGCTCAACTAATGAGTATCAGAAGCATCGATTCATTTTCTAATTTCAGTATCAAATAGTAATTGTCTAAAGGTTGTTTGGAAACATAATTGTTTGAGACGTTTTGTAACTATCTTAATGTGTTACAAAAATCGTGAATAATACAAGTATATTCTGATTATTTCATGCATTAACATAATGTGTTTATGTTCGCTTTTTTATTTCTACAAAAAACAATCGTAAAATACACCCGGTGTTCGTGGAATGAGCATCAGCTGTTGACTTGATTCGCTCTCACATACATCAAGGTTCAGGACCAAAATACATGAAACTTTATCATTGTGATTGTTACATAATTAAACGTTTATCGAATAATTAAAGTTTTATTTACTCTACTGATAGAAACCGTTTAGGTTCTTTTGATATTAAATTTATTTGGTATTCACTAAGTTATACCTAGACGGGTCTTTAAGCTATATATAATATACACATAATTTATACCATATTTTAAATTCTAATATATTATCAATCACGACTTTTAGTAACATTGTATGTGACTATTAGATGTTCACGGAACAGACATTTGGCTATTACTTATAGTAATACTAGCACTCATCGACATCATTTTTCTATTCAAGACCATCAAGACAAAAATGCATGGACAGTTGTGATTTTGATTGTTACAAACTCAAGTGTTATCGAACAATACACTTATTGTCTCATTGTTTCTTTCGCATATTTATAAAACATAATTACGTCATTTTTTTCTTATTTTTTTCATACATATAACTTCTCATACAATTATTCTTTTAAAATATCCGCGAATCTCGCGGGTCTTTAAGCTAGTGCACCATATATATATATTATATATTGACACCTAGACATCTATTAATCTGCATTGTTGAAACTTTTGATGATTGTTTCCTTCCACACCGATTGCTAAGGGGACCACAAGGTTTATACCACCATTGTCAGTTTTCTGGGGTCAAATTACTCAAATAATGTATCCTGTTCCGAACATTGTTGGATAATGGAGCGAGTGTTGTTCTTGTATTAGTGGCTCCATCCTCAAAGTTAAATTTTTATCTCTCCGGTGTAAAAGTACCATGTGTAAAATCCCGAATCCATGTTGTTTCCAGCAGATGCGGCCACAACATATCTTCCAGAGCAACCAACTGCACCAAGTGCACGAAGTATCCAAAAGTTATATATTGGGTAAAAAACCCAGCTGGGGGTTTGTAGACTGGTTTAACGTTAAATAACAAAAACCATTGCACAATCTCTCAGTACAAATGATTCAACTAAGCTTAGACGGGAAACGCCTATACGTAACAAACTCGTTATATAGCAAATGGGACAAGCAAATTTCTCCTTGAGGGACATACAAAAAATTTTATGATAATTTAAAGAACATAACAAATGTGAGAACTTGTATATGATAATTAGTTCTTTCATGGCTTGCTTGTTGCTTGTTGTTGACTTTTTTTCTTCACCACCCACAATCTTGTGAATAAAATGTGTCTAAAGAGACTAGAATGAATTTGGCTGAAAGATATCTAATGTGCGAGAGGTATCATCATCAGCTTGAAGAGCTTGAGGAAGGCTCATATGGCGGCGATAATAAGTGTTTTCTTGTTCTTGTCGTAAGGGTTTCCATTCTTCAAAAAGCCGACCCAATACGTTAACAACATAACCCATGTCAGGTCGATGAAATGGTTCAACTGCAGTGCAGTGTTTTGACAGTTCAGCCACCTTGAAGATGCTTTCAAGTGTTTCGTTATCATTAGTATCGAGGGCTTTGTCTATATATTGTACCATGTTTTCCTTGGTGATGGGTACCCTTCGAAACCATGTAGCCAATTGACAACTCTCATCTGGCATAGTTCCATCTAGTGCTTTTCGGCCAGTAATCAACTGCATCAAGACTACCCCAAATGAATAAACATTTGCATTTGCTGTCACCCTCCCGGTAGCTGTTTTGACAAAAAAGGGGAATAAGAAGATATTAATAACATACATAAATCAATAATAAAGCAAAAGTAGAATTGTAAAGGTAGTAGTTCTAACAAGAATACTCTGGTGCCAGATAACCGAAAGTCCCAGCCACTCTTGTCTCAACAGAATACTTTCCATCAGGCGTAGTTTTAACTAAACCAAAATCTGCAACCTTTGCTCTCATGTCATCACCAAGAAGGATGTTAGCCGGCTTCAAGTCTCGATGAATAAAGCTTTGTTGTGCCAAACTATGCAAATACTCAACCCCTCTTCCCACATCTAAAGCAATTGAAACCCTTTGTTTCCAACTAAGAGGAGGAGTCTTTAGCTCTTTCCATTTAAACAAATGTTGACCTAACGTTCCTTCTGGCATATATTCGTACACTAAAAGACTCTCATTACCATCAATACAGTAACCAAGAAGAGCTACAAGATGTCTATGCCTTACTTTTGATAGTACTTTTATTTCAGCTAGGAACTCATTCCTCTATTTTTTTACATTCACACCAGATTTCCTCCTCTTGACCGCAATTTTAGTTCCATCATCTAACTCGCCTTTGTAAACGACTCCAAATCCACCCTTTCCTAACACCTTCTCGTCACTGAAATCATCAGTCGCTTTCTGAAGCATCCGAATAGAAATTATCGTGTGACCACTTTCAGATGAAGGAATCTCACTATGATCTACACTGATTTCACTTTGTAATTTGCTAGGTCTAACTCTATAACACTTGCAAAACACAAACAATACGACCCCGATAAGAAATATAACACCACCAATCACAATACCAATAACCAAACCAATTGAACCACCAAACGAATTAGTAACCAAACCAATTGAACCACCAGAGAATCAGTTGGGTTTATATTTTCATTGGTAATACGTTTCCCTAATAAGAGATTATTATTAGTTAAAAACTTCACCGTTGTTGGGAATACAGGTACAAGCCCAGGAAGATTATTATTCGAGACATCAAGAAGTTGCAGATCCGGCAAAGATGCCAGCACCTTAGGAATAGAACCCGTGAAGTTATTATCATTTAAAGATAACATCTTCAGCGAAGTCAGATTCCCAAAAGCTGGCGAAATAGTCCCAGAAAAATTCTGTTTCGCAAAATTCACACTTGTCACACTATTATTCGAATCACAAACAACAAACTCCCATCCATCACAAGCATCATCACCTAAACAAGATTCCGCCATTGACATTGGATACCCAAGAGTTCCGGCAACTTCAAGCAGCACTGTCACCTGAGCGTCACATTTCCTCGGTTTATCTAAACAAAATCCATTACCTCGTGATTCAACTATGACACCGCTTCTAAAAACGGGCAAAGGGCCTTGCAACTTATTATTCTGTAAAGTAATGTTAGCTAATTTAGGTAATGACATAATTGTATCAGGAACTAACCCAGTTAACTGATTATCCCTAAGTTGCAAATCGAATAATTCAGTAGACTTTGAAAGATCCGGGATAGCACCAGTGAAAGCATTAGCTTCTAACCAAACTTGACTAATATATGTTATGGAAGAGAGTACATCAAGCGTACCAGAAAGGCCTTGAAGCTGATTATCAAGCCATAGATTTATAATTCTCGATCCACCAAAGGATGCAGGCAAACTTCCAGTGAGGTTATTGTAAGATTGGTGAATTTCCTTGTCTCATTCAATCACAGAGATTACAATATATAAGCCATATTAGAAGGATCTAGAAATAACATAAACGGGTTTAAGGCCTAATTGTAATGGGCTGAAATATATTAACTAACACTCCTCCGTAGTTTGAGCGGGAGGTAATCGAACACTCAAACTGGTGTGAAATTCTTCAAATAACGTCGTAGGAAGACCTTTGGTGAAGATATCGGCATACTGATAACGAGATAGAACATGAAGAACACGTACATGACCCATTGCAACCATATCACGAACAAAATGAATATCAATCTCAATGTGTTTAGTTCGTTGATGTTGCACTAGATTAGTAGATAAATAGACGGCACTAACATTATCACAATACACAAGAGTAGCAGTCGATAGTGGTGTATGTAGTTCTCGAAGTAGATTGCGCAACCAAGCTGCCTCAGCAACAACATTAGCAACACCCCGATATTCAGCTTCAGCACTAGAACGTGAAAGAGTTACTTGTCGCTTAGCAGACCATGATAAAAGATTGTTACCCAAAAATACACAATAACCGGATGTAGATCTGCGAGTAGCAGGGCAACCAGCCCAATCGGCGTCAGAGTAAGCAACAAGAGAAGACCCTGATGACGCATATAACTGTAAACCAAAATCCAAAGTGCCCCGGACATAACGAAGAATCCTCTTGAGAGCAGCTAAGTGAGGCTCCCTAGGATCATGCATATATAAACAAATATGTTGCATGGCATAAGACAAATCTGGACGAGTGAATGTAAGATATTGTATGCCACCTGCAAGACTCCGATACAAAGTAGGATCTGAAATGAAATTCCCCTCAGGACCAAGGTTGGACTCAGTGTCAACAGGAGTCCGACTAGGATTGCAATTGAGCATATGTGCTCGTTCGAGCAACTCCATAGCATATTTCTTCTGAGAGAGAAACATCTCTGTAGTGTCACGTGTAACAGAAATCCCCAAGAAGTGATTAAGGGAACCAAGATCTGTCATATCAAACTCCTTGTGCAGAGAAAAAATAATCTTTTGAAGCAAAGCTATAGAAGAAGCTGTAAGAACAATATCATCCACATAAATCAATAAGTATAATGTGTCAGTACCAGATCTGTAAACAAATAAAGAGGAATCACATCTACTAGGAGAAAATCCAGCTCGGGTAGCATAAGCAGCAAATCGTTGAAACCAAGCACGAGGGTCTTGTTTCAACCCATATAAAGACCTCTGAAGGCGGCATACATGATGAGGATACCGAGGATCAACAAAACCTGAAGGCTGATGCATGTAAACAGTCTCTGACAAATCTACATTTAGAAAAGCATTCTTAACATCAAGTTGATGAATAGGCCAATGTCTCATCAATGCAAGACTAAGCATAGTACGAATAGTGGCCGGCTTGACAACCGGACTAAAAGTCTCATCACAATCAATATCAATCTGCTGACTACTACCGTTGGCAACCAGACGAGATTTATACCGACTCAATGAACCATCTGCATTAAATTTATGCCGAAATAACCACAAACACCGCACAATATTGGCACCAGGAGGTCTTGGAACGAGAACCCAAGTACTGTTTTTAATTAAAGCGTTATATTCATCATACATAGCATCCCGCCAGTGCACATCTGATAAAGCAAGATATGGGTATTTTGGTATAGGAGAGGTATGAGAAACATGAAGGTTTAGACGTTGGGTGGTCTTACGTGTGCCATCTTGATTTCTAGTGACCATGGGGTGAGTTCTAGTTGGTGGATTACTAGTGATGGGTTGAGAGATGGTGTTGGTTTGGGTTTATGTTGGAAGCGAGGCCGTAGATTCGTCGTGGGATTCCGGGGTTTAGGCTGTAGGTGTTGAATTAAATGTAGGTTGGGTTGGTTCATGGGTGGTGTAAGGTGATGGGTGGAGTGGGTCGAGGTAAGTGGAGAGAAACCGGGTGGTGGGCCACTGTAATGGTTTGATTCAGGAGTAACTTGGGTATGGTTTGGTGTTTGAGGTGTTGGTGGGTCAATAATAGGTGTTGATGGTGAAGTGGGTGTTGGTAGCGGAGTATTGTACGGAGGATTATGTATTACATGACGAGTAATCAACGAAGGAGAATAGTCAAGGAATTCGTATGAGGTGGGAGGTGTTATAGTTCTGTAGGGAAATTGATGTTCGTCAAAGGTTACATGTCTAGAGATAATAATTTTGTTTGTAGTTGGGTCAAGACATCGATAACCTTCGTGATAGGCTGGGTAGCCTAGAAATATACATGGTGTGGCTCGTGGAGGAAGTTTGTTAGGTGGAAACAAATGGGGATAACACAAGCATCCAAAAGTGCGAAGTTTGGAATAGTTAGGTTGTTTGTTGAATAATCTGGTTTGTGGTATTTCATTTTGAATGGCGGTTGAGGGGAGGAGATTTAGAAGGTAGGCGGCCATGTGAGGTGCCTCGACCCAAAATGTAGGCGGAAGGTGGGCTTGGAAAAGTAATGTGCGAATCATATTATTTATAGTACGAATCATACGTTCTGATTTTCCATTTTGTTGGGAGGTTTTGGTACAAGAAAATCTCATTTGAATTCCATTTGTAGAGAAAAGGTCAAGAAGTTGGGTGTTATCGAACTCACCACCATGATCACATTGAAAACTAAGAATGTCACACTTAAATTGATTGTTAACATAAGAGCGAAAGTTTACAAACTTAGAGAACACTTCAGATTTTTTTCGAAGAGGGTAGATCCACAAATAATGAGAAAAGTGATCAAGAAAAATCACGTAATACTTAAAACCACTCGTACTAACAATAGGGGATGTCCAAATATCAGAATGAATTATCTCAAAGCATCTGGAAACAATAGAAGTAGAATCTGAAAAAGGAAGTTTAACATGTTTGCCAAGCTGACAAGCATGACAAACATTAGGAGACTTGTCCTTATTACAATAAATAAAATTACGAGAAACAAGAGAGTGTAACACAGCATCACCCGTGTGACCGAGGCGTTGGTGCCACGTAGAAGGACTGAGAGACATCAAAGCACTTGGAAGGGACGACGGTTTGGTTACCTGATAGAGATCACCTGAGCTGTCACATCTTAGCAAGATATGACGAGTTAGGAAATCCTTCATAAAGAAACCAAAAGCGTCAAATTCAATAGTACAATTATTGTCCCTAGTAAACTGACGCACATAAATAAGATTTTTAATAATATTGGGGGTGACAAGGACATTATTGAGATGTAAAGGGCGACTAAGAGTTGGAAGAATGCTATGGCCCGTGTTTGTGACGGGTATAGTTTTACCGTCACCAACACGAACAGAAGGATATAAGCATGAATTAAAAATAGTACTTAAGTTATTAATATTAGAATTAAGATGTGAAGATGCACGTGTGTCCATGTTCCAGGTTGAATCCTTGACTGACATAGTAGAAAAAGCTGTAGGCTGCTGTTGTTGATTAACATACGAACCAGGAGGCACAAAAGGATGTAATCCATTACTGATGTACATACCACTGTTAGTATTTCCATTAGAAATCATACTGTCTTTCTAGAAACAAATAACTCTCAAAACCAACAAATCTGAAGAACGACTACGAACCTTCGGCTTTTATAATATATCCCACTCACCAATGAATTGATAAAAGCATATATATGCCAATCTGTTATATTACTTTAACTACTATAATACAATTCAACCATTAGTGAATTGAGGATAAGATAGTAACGTGCTCTTTTATACCCTGCAATCCCAAAACGATAATGAAGAATAACAGACTACCTTGAAGTATTCAATCGTATGCCAAGAAGAGAATATGTTTTTTTTTAAGGGTTTTAAAAGGTACGGTGGAAGAGAATTAGAGAAGAATTAGGAGAAAAATAAATGGCTCTGATTACCATGTAAGATTGATTGGTGAATTTCCTTGTCTCATTCAATCACAGAGATTACAATATATAAGCCATATTAGAAGGATCTAGAAATAACATAAACGGACTTAAGGCCTAATTGTAATGGGCTGAAATATATTAACTAACAATTATTATATGAAAGGCGGAGATTCTGAAAATTAGGAAACCGATCAAAAATGTCAGGAATGGTACCATATATGTTGGCGTTGCTAGCTTGGAAGACTTGTAAGTTGGTACTATCAATAAGATCTTTACTGAGACTCCATGGGGACAACTGTAAGTTGTCTGAAATGCTAAAAATCTGGAGACTAGAAAGACCGAGGAAAAAATCTGCGGGTACTGAGGTGAAGTTATTATCATCAAGGAATACTTGTTCCAGGAGAGTATGGTTAGCTAATGTTGGCAAAGCACCCGATAATGAGTTTCGTTGCATAGCTAGAGTTCTAAGGTAATGAAGGCTATTGAGGTCAGAAGGGAGGGTTCCCGTGAGTGACTTAGAAGCAAGGTTAATGGAAGTAACACTGCTGTAGCTGTCACAAGTAATTCCTTCCCAAAGGCAGAAATTGGTTGCATTCCAGGAGGGCGGAATAGGGGAAATGGATGCGGAAAGCTTAGCCATGATAGCTGCATCATCACCATTTGAGAATGAGATAAGGAAAAAGGATGTGAGGCCAAGAATCAAGCCGTAGCAGTGGTGATAGTCCATCATTTCCAAGGGATAGCTGAATGAACAGAAGTCCTAAGGGATATCAATAACTAAATACGATGGTCAAAAATATATTATAGCATGATATATACTGTATTAAGCTTCAAATAATGACAACATATAATTGTGCAGGTTTCACATTTTTTACTGGAAGTGAATTTTGAGGCCCCAAATATATAACGGGATATATATGCCTCCAAAAATTTGAGGCCCTGTGCACTAGGACACCTTGCACACCGTCGCATACAGCTCAGCTCTAGTTACATATGTTAACTTCTTAATTGTGTGGACTAATTAACCCCAAAGGGTTTACTTAATTTTCTCGCAACATATTATAAGTGAAAGAGAAACAATTATTAATAACTTTTGTACCGATTAGACGATTATGCTGTTCTGAGTTTGCCAACGTTGAGTAGCATCAAGACCACTTTGCTGGCATTATTTCGGTTAAAATCTTATCGTGACAACCATAAGGATTGCTTGTATCAAATAGTTATGTTTTAATTTATTCACGAAATATAAGCTCTCGATTAAGCTTAGCCATTACTGCATCATTCTCAGCGAATAAGAAAGAAGGGCGTGTGTGAAACATAGTATTAAGTGGCAGCAGTGCTGCAGTAGTGATCATGGGCCATTGTATCAAACAGTGGAGTTATGGAGACTATAAGGATATATTGGAGTGGTTCAGCGTGTTGAAAACTGAGTTCTAGAGTTCCTCATGTTTCAACGAAAATTATTTTATCATATATGTTGTCATTTCCGCGTGATTGACATTATCCGTATTTTTTTCTATATATTTTAATTTGAGACTCAAGAGAGTATATCTTCCCATGTGAAAGATGTGTATGCATCTGCATGTGATCTTGCAAAACTCGGCATTATAATAGATGTATATGCTTTTTAACAGTGATGCTTTATTCTTTGATTATGATATACATATTAGTCCAGGATGCTTCCTTTGATCAAGTTTTTTTATTTATTTGAATTTTGATGCCGAGTAAAGTTAAGCAATTTTAGGTGTGAAGAGGTCAGACAACAACTAAGAAACAAAATATTACTTCCACTAATGATATATGAAAAACAAGATAGCTTCAAGAAAGCTACACAAAACATTTAAGTGTAAACAGCATGTACAGGAAAGATGTGTCAATAAGCACTAGATGAGCCCTGGAAACCTAAACCAAACATAGTTTTGTGTAATGAAGTCGAAGCTAAGGGAAGTTAAAGTTCCTCTCAAACTAATTAAACCGGACAATATTAGAATATTTTATGTTATGCGACAATATTATAATATTTTACCAAGTAAAGTTCTACTGTTTCCGTATTCAGATATGAAAGTGGTACTACTTCTTATGCTCTGTGATCTAAGTATCTAACACAAACACGCCATCGAAAATTTCAGAATTAATATTCTTATTTATGTGATTCGGGTCAGATGAACAAATATAGAAGAACAAGTCACACAACTAGCAGAAAACATAAAAAAAATGATGCAATCAACTGTAAATTATAGGTAGTCAGTCTTTCAAATCTCCGGAATAACAATTCAATACATAAAAAGGATCACCATTCTGTTCAGTCACACTGAAAGTTGGTAAATACAATAACATTGTTTTTCAAGGAAGCATTGAATTTAGAGCAACGTGTAGTAGGTGTATAATTACTGTAATGAAAATTGATGACCGTTTGAAAGCAGAAGGAATTCATGAATTGACCAACAACGAAACAAGTTTCACCGCAACTTAACCTAAACTACCTGTGTACCAAGTTACCAGCCAAACACTATCCTAAAACTGTTAGCTATAGTCCCAAAAACCAACATTCTCAAAAACGACTTGCAATTTCAGAAACAAAACAATACCAGTGATCATTCTCAACAGCTAATTTACAGACAATCTAAAGACAATGGATTAATTAATTGATTAAACAGTTACGTTGCATCAACTTAGACACAAACTTGATTAATTCAATTGCAAAACAAGAATTAACCAATTAACTTGGATTCCAGATTACAAACATTAGCTAATAACCTAAATTCATCAGAATACATTACATAATTGAATACTAAACTAAACACAAACAAACATAAAAGTGTAACTCAAGCACAAATTAATAGAAAGTACCACCATTCCATTTCATAATTATATAGATACATCACCATAAGATCAAATCCCTAAATCCAACTAAACCAAACAGCGAAACAAGAAGTTCCGCTTGAAGCTTAACCTAAACTATTTCCATACCACCCATTAACTAACAATAAACTTAAGCCTTCTTTGGAGTCTTCTTTGGCGATGGCTTGGTCTTCTCACCCTCGGAGACAGCAGACTTCTTAGGCAAAAGGACAGGGTTAATGTTGGGCAACACTCCACCAGCAGCAATCGTAACACCAGCAAGCAGTTTCCCCAATTCTTCATCGTTCCTCACAGCCAAAAGCAAGTGCCTTGGGTTAATCCTTGTCTTCTTGTTGTCTCTAGCAGCATTTCCAGCCAATTCAAGAACCTCAGCAGCAAGGTATTCGAGGACAGCAGCGAGATAAATAGGAGCACCCGAACCAGTCCTCTGAGCGTATCTTCCTTTCTTCAAAAACCTTCCAATCCTTCCAACTGGAAACTGAAGCCCTGCCTTCACTGATTTCGTAACCGACTTCTTTCGCTCTCCCGCCGCCTTCCTTCCTCCGGCTCCCTTTGACTTTCGTGATTCCATTTTTGATTTTTGAAATTTGAGATTTGAAAATGAATTTGAATTTGGTTTCGAAAATTTGAATGTGTTTGGTGAAAAACGAGAGGGAGGGAGTGGGGTTTATATATGGGAGATTGGGAATTTAACAGGTTGGCGATCCGTGTGGTGTGTTTTCATTCTGGTCGTTGGATGGTTAGAATAAAGATGAAGGGGTCATCGGATGGTTGATAGCTATGACATGCTGGCGATCTGTGTGGGTTGTGTATGAGATTTTGACTTCATTTGTTGAAAAACAAATTGGACCACTTTTTTTTTTATTATTTGTGTGCTAGTACAACGTGCTTTATCGCATGTACTCTGTATAAGATAGAAACCAAAAGAATCTTAACAAAAAATACCCTATTTCTGTACTTTTTATTTCTTTATCATTTTTGGACAATGTTTTTATCAGTTTTTTCCGTATTTTTGTCAGTTTAACAGTTTTAACTTACTAAATTTATTTATTTTTATTCCGTATTTTTTGTTTCACAATTTTATAACAAAAACTATAATTATAAAAAAAAAATAATAAAAAAATGCAAAATCAGGGGGTATGAATGGGGTTTTTAAGAGGGTCTTGATAACCTTGCCCAATATTGAATTATAAAGGAATTAAATCAAAATAAAATAAATTGACTAAATTGGAAATATATATATATATATATATATATATATATATATATATATATATATATATATATATATATATATATATATATATATATATATATATATATATATATATATATATATATATATATATATATATATATATATATATATATATATATATATATATATATATATATTAAAGTTAATGACGAATTAAATAGCATAAAATTTTGAAAAATACAATGAGTTTAAATGATAGAAAAATAGATTAAAAGGTGTAGAAACTAGAAGGGGGTTGAATAGTTTATCATCGGTTTATCTCCTAATTAAAATTCCTTTCAATTAGGTGAGTGCTAAAACTATCTTTTGCTTGAAAGCTAGTTGCATAATGATTAGGTTCAATTTTAATGCATTAACAATATGTAGTAAGTATAATGATAATGAATGTAAGTAATGAGTAAGGAAATAAACAAACTAGTAGGAAGACACCAAGATTTATAATGGTTCGGCAACGAGGCTCTATCCTCGTTCATACTCAACTCCTCGAGTACACCTTGCTCGAGATTTCCACTATATCCACAAGCTCCCTTCTTGGCAGAGAAAACCTTACAACGTCGCTTACATTATTTTCCGACACTAAGCTAAATGTCGAGACCTAATCTTAGCTAGGACCAATCTACACAACGTCGCCCACTTCACCATTTTACAACACAAGGCTAGATGTCGAGTTCTAATATAAAGCTAGAACCAATCTTCACAACGTTGCCTACTTCACCATTTTCCGACATAATGCTAGATGTCGAGTTCTAATCCAAAGCTAGAACCAATCTTCACGACTCTTCACTTTGAAGCTAAGTGAGAACTTCACACAACACAACTACATATCACTTTATAGTTTAATGAGAACTCACAAGACATAACCACATCACTTTATAGTTTAGTAAGAACTAACACAACTTATTGCAACTCAACTAAACATATCCATGTACACACATGTAGCTTGGATCTACACAACACAAATCCAAGCACACACATATGCAAAGGATTTACACAACTTTAATCCAAGTATTCACATATAGCTTGAATGAACACAACTAGTCCAGGTATTCACATATAGCTTGGATGAACACAACTAGTCCAAGTATTCACAAATACATTGGATCTACACAAGACACAAATAAACAAATGATGAACATGATTAGATCTTTAGGAGAGAATGATCTACATCAAGGCTTCATCTTTAATCACACCACAAGTGTGTGAGTGATCTTCTCTTTGGACAATGTAAAGAAGGAGATCAAGAGGATAATCATAGGTAAACATACTTAAAACATTAAGTGATCATTTACAAATGATTAGGATTAGAAACAAGAACGAAGACTGAAAAAGATGTCCAAAAAGGGTTGATGAAAATGCAGATTTGATCCACTATTTATAGAAGACAAATGCCAACGGCTATCTGGGGGCGGTTCCTTAACTACCCAGGTGGTTCCTTATCGATAGGGAACCGCGTAGGCACTTAAGGAACCGCGGAGAGTAGACTCCGCTCCTTTTTGTCTTTTAGTGAATTTGAAATATCTGAGGTTGTTTAAACCTTCAAAGGATATTCTTATGGCATTTTGAATATGCCATATTCAAATTTACATTTTCATTTTAATAAAACATTTTATTAAAGATAAAGTTTATTAAAAATCTTTTGTTACATTTGACAAAAATGAGTTTTAAGGCTAATCACTTTTATGATCACTAAGCATGATTAAGATATGTTAGTGTAATGATTATTACCTTGATGATAATGTTTGTTAGATAATTCGTTTTATGACTGTGTTTGACAATAAATGTCTTTGTAATTTGTCGTGATCAAAACTAAGAAAGATTAATTAATACTAACAATGTTTTTAGGTATTGCTTTGCATTAACAAAAGGTATTTCAACTTAAAAATAAATATGATTTTTAATAAGTTGTTAAAAAATAAAAATTTAAGATTACACCATTTTATCTTATTAAAAATGATTTAATTGTTGATATTTGTCCACTTTATCTTAATTTTAGTTTTGAAATTAGCTTTGGAATTAGTATAGGATAATTTTAAATTTGAAATTAAAATCGAAGTTAATATTGAAGATAGTCTCTTATATAATAGTATTCTTAAGTGTTATCATGAAACTTTTTGCTTAAATAACGGACTTTTGCATATATATCCTTCCAAATATGAAAATTTGCATATATATCCAAAATATGCATAAAAAGCATTGTATCATGTGCATGAAAAACTTGTACAAAGGACATATATGCAGTTATTCACCTTTGGAGGGATATATACGCAATTCTGCCATAACAGAATCATTTTATCGGGTCGGAGTAGTTGAGAAAATTTATGTAAGTAAGCTTGGATCAAGATACATTTCTTCTTGAAGATTTTTTGTTTATCACGTTATTTTTTATCGAAGAACTAAATATTAGCGTGAGAAATATTTTAATCCATATCTTTGTGAATCGGTTCTTCGAGAGTGGCTTCTTATCATTGCTAGATTGTCTCACGTATTGACATCTTCTCTTGAAGAACTTTTTTAAGTCTCTAACCACCATATCATATTCTTCATATTTCTTTCTTGACTTTCAATGCTATAGACTTTCTTTCACCCTTGCTCTTGAAAATTTTGGAGTCCTTCAAGATTATCATCTCGTGAACTTTCAAGTTACCAACAAGTTCATCGAGTGACACTGTGGTGAGATCCTTTGATTCTTCAATCGTCGTGACTTTATCTCTCCACTTTGGATACAACACTCGAAGAAATTTTCTAACATTGTTCTTGTTAGAAAAACCTTCATCAAGTGCTTTTAGACTTGTAAAATAGTATTAAATCTAGCAAATGCACTATCAATAGAATTATCTTATAAGATGACAAATTGTTCATATTGTTGAACAAGAAGATCGATTTTGCTTTCTTTGACCTGACTATTACCTTGGTAGGTTATCAAAAAAGTTTGCCAAAATTCTTTAGCGGTTGTACACATAAAAATCCTTTCATACTCTTTTTTAGGCAAAGCATTATAAATAACTATTTTAGCCCATTATTTTTAGCAAGTTTCTTTATATTATCATCATTTGAATTTTCAAAAGAAACTAGTTCTTTCTTTTTAGAAACTTCACTATATTGTAAATGTAAAAAAATCATCACTAGTAATAACATGTCAAAGATCTAAATCTTTTGATTTCACACAAGTGTCGAATCTATTTTTCCAATAAATAAAATTATTGGTTTCAAAAAGTGGTTGTCATTGCATAGATTGCCCTTCTAGGTACTTGTTGGAGTCCATAGATCGATCTAAAATTTAAAATACAATATACTTTAAAATCTTGAATGACCTAGGCTTTGATACCAATCGTAGAAACTAGAACGGGGGTGAATAGTTTCACTAGTTAAATGATCTAAAAGATAGGTTTATAAAAATCCTTTTCAAAAGTTAGATTCTAGTGATTTATGTGAAATTATTATGCACAACATGAATAAGTGATATTGTTGCTAAGCTAATAAACACAAAATATATGCAAGTGTGAATAAAGAATATAAAGAGATAATTAAAGGAAAGATCAAACCAAACACCAAGGATTTATAGTGGTTCGATCACAAAGCTCTATCGTCATCCCTACTCCACTCTTCTAGTATACTACTCGAGAGTTCACTTATCAACAAGCTCCTTGAGTTGGAGTAACCTTACACGTCGCTTAACTAATTTTTGACTCTAAGCTAAAAGTCGAGCCCTAATATTATCTATGACTAATCTACACCAATATACTTTAAGGCCTAAGTATTAACCACAATACATACACAACTTCAAAATTACACACTAATTTGGATCTTCACAAATACACAAGAATGAAATAAAGTTTGGATCTTGAGAGGATCTTGAACTTGACACAATACTTCAAGGATGAAAGTGTTATTTTCTTTGCACATTAGGGATGAGATGGGAGGAGAAAGATTAATTTCTTAAACAAGTATAATTAGCCAAATAACCCATGATTTTAGTAGTTAAAGAAGGGGGTTTGAATCTGAGAAAGTATGTGCAAAAGAGGTAAAAATAAAATCTGGAAGTGATCCACTATTTATAGGAGAAAGGGGCAACAACTATTTATGGGTGTGGTTCCTTAAATGCCTATGCGGTACCTTATCAGTAAGGAACCGCCTATAAGGAACCACATATACTAAAGTACGCTCCTTTTTGTCCTTTAGTGGAGAAAGTCCATCTAGTGCAGATTTTACCTAAAGAGAATATCGTTTATCTATTTGGAATATCCTGTTTTCAAATTTCTATTTTCTTTTTGATAAAACATTTTCTTTAAAATAAAGTTTATTAATAACTTTTGTCACCTTAAAATAAAATTTAGGTTTAAGAAAATTATAAATCCTTGATCACTTAGTTAGGTTAAGAACTTGTTTATTCATACCTTAAGTGATTGTAGATGGAACAGAAGTTATTTGAACTCAAGAATTTGATATTCGTTGTTTTTGCTAAATGCTTGTTTTTATATTTTGTCATAATCAAAACAAAGCGAGACCGAAAAATACGAGTAACGTTTTTAGGCATCATTGCATTAATAGAGAGAATCAAACCACTAAGAGTAAGAGCCTTAGTTATGACTATTATTTTGGATCTTCCGTGTCGAATCTATATGGCACAACAAGAAACTATGAAGGCTGAAAATTTTAAAGTTGAGGATATTGGTGGTATGATAACATAGTTAGATGCACACGCCGAAGTAATTTTATGTCTAAAGTGTAGATGTTGGATGCCATACTACGGTGATGTACGGTCTTTGGTTATGCACGAGTCGTATGAGTTGAAGTACTCCATTCACCCAAGATCCGACAAGACGTACCATAACATAAAATTGTTATATTTGGTGGCCAAACATGAAGGCTGACATTACCACATATGTTAGTAAATATTTGATGTGTGCCAAGGTAAAGGTTAAACACTTGAAACCATCTAGTTTATTAGTTCAACTCGAGCTACCCTAGTGGAAGTAGGAGAGGATAACTACGGACTTTATCACCAGGTTACCTAAAATGGCCGGAGGTTATAAAACGATTTGTGTTATAGTTGATCGACTTACAAAATCGGCTCATTTCTTGCCTATTAAGAACCGATAAGATGGAGACATTGACGAGACTATATTTTAAAGAAATAGTCTCAAGGCATGGTGTGCCCATGTCAATCATCTATGATCGTGATAGTTGTTTTACCTCGATATTTTAGCAATCCTTGCAAAAATATTTAGGTAAACAGTTGGACATGAGTACTACTTACCATCGGCAGACTGATGGTCAAAGTGAAAGGACTATCCAAATCTTAGAGGACATGTTGAGAACCTGCATGATCGACTTTGGAAATGGATGAGATAGACATCTACATCTGGTAGAGTTCTCATACAATAATAGTTATCACACGAGCACCAAAGATGCTCCGTCTAAAGCACTTTATGAAGACAAGTGTCCTTCACCTGTTTTTTGGGCAGATGTTGGGGATGCTCAACTTACCGGACACATATCTTGATACTCATCCATGTCTTAATCAATCAAACTATTAATAAACTTGGCACTTGTAATAAACTATGGTTATGTCATCTATGCTGTAATTGAAAAAAGCGCGAAATTTGAAATTGAATCATACGAAACAAATACAAATATACGTCAGATATCAAATAACTTAAAATTCTAATCCAAAAATAATTTTCTATTTACAGGTCCAAATATCTCATAATAATGGGTTTTTTCAAAGAGAATTGAGTTCGACCATGATCACATTTTCGTATTTCTTTTACCAATTCATGGCCACCAGGTAAGTCTTCAAAATTCATATTTGGACACAAGATTCGTCAACATCAATAACTTGGGTTTGTTGAATATAAGTACAACTCATGTAACTATTCTAATAACCTTCAAAGTTAACTAGGGAAAAATGTATATGAATTCCAATAAAGACATGAACAATTAGTACTACATACATTTTATGTATAACAAAACTGAAATATTTTTCTAATGAAATGGAATTCTGTAAAGATTGATGTGGCATTGAAAGCATGGTTTTTCTTCTTCTCAAGCATATGATGTTCGGTATTTCTATGAACAACATTCACATTCTTTCTACAAAATTCAACCCGCATGCATTCACTCCAAGGGTAATAATTCCAATTGTTGAAATCCTCAACCAATGTTAATATATGCTTACGGAGGCAATTTCGTTTCTCTCTACCCATGAACACTAACTCAACAACAAATAAAGGACAAACCCTCACAGTATCAAACCAAACAACTTCTAACCACCGTTCATTATTTAAAAGTTTCAAAAGTTCAAACCCGTAAACATGCTTTGTTTTGGTTCTGGTTACTTTCTTAGGGAATACACGTTTGCAAAAAGGAATGAACTTTTCATGCGTTTTAAAAACTTCCCAAGTCTAAAACCAGTAATTAAGCAAAAGTCCAAGTTATAAGTAATGATCACTGGTATGAAATATAATAAGAGTTGCAGATAAAGAAACTCAGAGACGAATACATGATGTTATAAAACACAATGCATCAAATGGTTTTCATTTTCGATCGAAGGAATATCCAACCAATACCCGAATACCGTGCCTCTAAATAATTTGTCACGAATCTCATTTTGTTGCAATTGAGATTTAACATCAACAAGCAAATTCACAGTCGATCTAAAAATTATTTTTACATCATACATATCATTAACAATAGTCATATAAAGAGCTAAATCAAACCTTTTCACAATGTGAGGGTTTTGAATTGGTGTAGAATTTTGAAGATGATGATTAGTTGTTTGAAGATGATGATTAGTTGTTCATGGGGAAGAGGAAATAAACGAGGCAGTGATTATATGACATCAGAATGAGTTTTGTAAGTATAAAGGTTAATAATTTATAAAAATACAAATTAAGTTGTCAAAAGTACATGTTTCACAATAAGTACAAGTTGCATTTATATTATAATAATATTTTATTACCTATCTTTTTGTTAAAATGACAAAAAACCAAGCTGCCCTAGAGTGAGTTGTCAAAAAGTACTAGTTGCCTTATGAACATATACCTTACGCATACGATACACATACGTATCTTTTACCAACTTTTGTACCATAATATAGACACTTGTCAAACTCTTCACACACTCTCCCACATTTATCCAATTGCTCTAGTTGACATGGGATGTGTTTTCAGGAGACAAG
Source organism: Glebionis coronaria (assembly GCA_025667525.1). NCBI lineage: Eukaryota > Viridiplantae > Streptophyta > Magnoliopsida > Asterales > Asteraceae > Glebionis > Glebionis coronaria. The sequence goes on from CM046876.1 coordinate 149,910,067, forward strand.
AAAGAATGATAGAAGATGGTGTGATTACTTTTAAACTCTTTTTGAATTTTTCCCTATAAAATAAAAGGTGTCTTAAAAGTGTAGAATTCAACATCTTCTATCTTAAATTGTAAATATAGCATATTTTACACAATATTATCGGGTCACGTGGTCGAACATCAGAGCAACCTGATCAAGTCATTGAGTCACCTGGTAGCGTCATCGGGTCACCCGATCGAGTCACCAAGTGACTAAGTCATGGGTTCGATCACCGGGTCAACCTAGAGGTGGGCATAAAAATCGGTTTTCAAACCGGAACCCGAAAAAAACAGGATCCGGGACCGTCAAAACGGGTTTTGACCAAACCGGTCCCAGTTTTTTTACAGACCGCGGGTTTCGGACCGGTTCGTGTTTTCGAGGCTTCCGCTGGTTTGTCGACCGGTTTTCGGACCGGTTAACCGGAACTGGTTTTTTTACCGGTTAAAAACCGGAACCGGTTTTTTATATAAAAAAATTTAAAATACTTTTATTTATTCAAAATATTTACAAAATGAGATTTTGGTATAACAAATATTTATTTATTCAAAATATTACACATATCCCTTGTGGAAACACGCTTAAATATAGTTTTATTCGACACGGACACTTAAATATGTGCTTAATTGAACGTGGATATTACAACGATAATAGACTCATAAACACGAAAGCGGAAACATCACAAACTAGTTCAAACTAATTTTCCCAATGTCATCGTAAAGGTCGTGAAGTAGTGCAGCTGAATCCACTGTTTGCCTATCGGGATGGCTGTAAAGTTCTACTGTTTTATCAAGTACATTTATCTTTCCATTCAAGTGCACACAATTTGCACACGTTGAAGAGCTTGGAGAAGAATTGGATTCGTTGAAGGTATCGAAAAAGAGCTAGGACGAGAAAGCTCATTGAAGCTCCAAAAGAACTGACTAGTAGTCTGACTCGTTCGTCTTTCCATAAATTTTTTTCATCCATATGAAGTTGGAGGTTTCACCCGTGAACGTGGACATGCATAGTATTATCTATCAAGGGTTTCAGCTTGCCACGATTCTCGAAGAACTACATCTCCATGTCCACAACTACACGGAAAAGTTTCATGCTCCAACATCTTCATAATAACAATGTGTTTGTGATGATAAGTGTGTGTGTGATCTGCTGGTGGTTGTCTTATCGGGAGTGTGTGTGATTACAAAAGATAACATGTCTTTTTATGGTAAAAAAAGTGAGGGAAATGGTTAACATTTTCCCGCCAAGGTAAGTTAACATTCATCACAATGTGTCGGTATGTCAGGGTTGTACCTTTAACGTATAATGTATCGTGATGTTGTGTTCAATAAAAGTGATGTGTTTCTTTTTAATATGGTGAAATTAAAAAAAAATAATAATAAAAAATAATAAACCGGTACCTGTTAACCGGCAAAAACCGGTTAGGGACCGGTTACACCGGTCTGGATTTTTTAGCCTTTAGCCGGTCCGGTTCTTAACCGGTTAACCGGTTTTGACCGCGTTGACCAAAGACTGACCCGATTCCGGTTTCTCCAAAAACCGGACCGGTTCACTGATTCAACCACCAAGTCAACCAGATTGAGTCACCGAGACACATGTTCGACCACCAGGTCAACCGATCGAGTAACCGGTTCACTGAATCGACCATCAGGTCAACTCGGTTAAGTCATTGAGTTATCGGTTCAACTATTGAATCAAATTGACACATCATTAACTATTTAGTGCTAAGTAATTTTCGCAATTATGCACAAATACATGTCCAATAAAAGACACCCTGCATTGGTTAATTTTGTGGGTAAATCTACACAGCATCATGGCACAAGCTAGTAGGCTCATAAACACTCGACGAATATCATGAATCTGCACGTGACATAAAAAAAATAAGCACGACACATGGGTTTAACCCTCTAGACATGGATTATAAACACGTCGTCTAAATAAAATATAACTATAGCATATCTTTTTTACCAAGTATAGTAGTAATTTAATCGAAGTCACTGTATTCGATACTTAGGTCTCATCAGTGCCATCACAAATATAGAACTGTCTTATAGAAAAATATTGTCTGAAACTATAAAACATTTTCCAAATCTTGTTATCGTATATTCAGTGATAAAAGTTTTGGATTAAACTGCATATGATAATAATGCTAACATTTTACAGGAAGATTCATTAGTTAAAAAAAAGACAGGAAGATTCATTAGTTAAAGTTGAAAAACGTTAACTTGTATAAGAATCGAAGTGAAAAAGGAATACCATATACTCTACTCAAAATCGAACTGTTTACAGTTATCGACATGATAACAGTTTCACTTTAAAACCGCATCAAACAAAATCATACACACAACCTAGCTGAATCTAGTGAAAATCAATGACAATGTGTGTTGTTCATACTTGCAAACCATCAAATCCACATTGCTTGTAAATCAGAGCTCGCTTTGATGGGCTTATAGCTATTGCGCAATCGATGGATGCCTGCAAAATATAATGTTAATAATTTAATATAGTTGTTTAACAATATCCAGTTAAATAAAACATAATAACACATTTGAGAAAAATTATCGTTTAGACGAGTATTTCTATACATGAAGTATGAAACAACTTCTACTCAATACAATTATATATCATTTCATTCACTACTGTCAAACAATAACTATCAAATCATAGTACGATACAAAAATAAGAATGCAAAAAATCACCAGCTCATCACATATTGCCAAAACTTATCTTGCTATTTCACGTATAGTGAAAAAAGTACATTCTAAAAAGTTGACAAAATTAAACCATGTAGCTATTTTTCTAAAAAGGTTACATTGGCGTAAACGATGTTGTATCCGGTGTATTACACTCCATTATTATTTAATCTAATAATCAGTGCGAAAATTTGTTTAAGAGCCTCTCAAACGATGTTCTATAAATTCTGCAAATATTCTTGTGACAAACAACCAAAAGCTTTCTATATGGTATGAAAAGAATAGTAGGAACAACTAGTAGGAGGATATATCATTTCTCATAGAAGAATAAATTTATATGGTTATAAACTTACTCTCAAATTATCATCTCAATTTACAAAAGGTCAAATAGCTAATAGAGTTATTAATGTTGACTTCAATAGCTGTATGAGTCTTTATCCAAATGTCAAGTAGTGGCATATGTCTTACTCCTAACTCTGTTGACCATCACCCTTGTATATCAATGTGGCTTTAATAACACTAGGGCAAACTAGTTACAAAGCGCCAACAAGGTAATAGAGGGCTATCACAGTTCTAATATTCTATCTAATGTTTGTTTTCCCATTGAAAAAGCCATACCATGGCATATGGATATAGATCCGTCGTTGATCTATTTAAAAATCCATAACAAGGTATAGAAGGGGCTTCAAAGGCCAATGCCACTGAATCGGTAATATGACAAAAAGAAAATGAAAAACATCTTTGTAGCCTATTCTTTCTTTCTCAAAACTTGATCCGTTGATCCTAAATTTTTCTAGGATCTCCCCTGTTTTATATAGAGCTCCACTTCTATCAAGTAAATATTTCTACCGATAAAAAATTCATACTCGTCATTTTATGGATTTCTATATGTATTGATTGTATTCACAACATATTAGAAGGACCTAGTCACATCCTTGATATTGACATCACACATACGTACCCACATCCCAAGAGGTCATGCTGTGACACGCTCCCCCTCTCTCCTTGGACCACATAGAACTCGTCATGAGGAAGCACATCATCATTTGAAATTCAAGGTATTTCATAAAAAGAACTCATCGCCAAGTCAAAAACTTTAAAACAAATAGGCTGCGAGTCGGTGACAAAGGCACACATAAGACGTCAAACGTTGGCCTTATCTAGACTAAGGAAGCACAATATGACCACAGTATCCTCCCACCTACCAAACTTACATTCCCTATTCATCCACCATTCAGTAGTCACATCTTCTGGTTTTCTTAAGCAACTAAAACGAACCACAATTTACCTCTATCCATACCTTACACAAAACACCATAATCCCCAGCATAAAGTTTAACTAATTCATAACCCAGAAAATATTTATAGGAACTTAACAATTACACCAAATAAAAATTAAAAATTATTGCAGAATAAATAATTCAAATATCACCAACTTAACATTGACAGCAACAAACGTCTTTGTCCAAACACAATATCCATGATTCTATTCTATCATATTTTATTCTTATCCGTCGTTTTAAACAATAAACAAAATAATCAGTGTAAAGCCTACAAAGGAATTAACTGCTGCTGTTTGTATAAGCTTTTCTGGTGTTTGTTTACGCTTATTTGAGGTTTTTGATTTAAATATGGAAAATAAGCCCATAAGCTCAAAAGTAAGCCTGAAAAGATGAGCTAATGATGATATTTAACCAGAATCCAATAAGTTACTAACCCAAAAATAACCTTAAACAACCCAGTAACAATAATAACAGACTTTTATATTGTAGTCGTCCAAATTTATAACAAATTGATTTGCTTAAACTTACAAACTTAAAAAAAATGTTAGACTAAAATACCACTTATAAGGAGCTTGAATACTAAATTACAATATAACAATATGCTATGGCAATCGTCTAGTATTGACAATTCGGCTAACGTGTAAAGTTAAAAAACGCTAACCTGTACAGAAGGCGAAGTTAATCCAAGTATCTTAATCTTAGCACTAACATCCCCCATAATCCTCAACTCAACCCGATCACTCACCGTCACATCTCGTAACAAATTGGCCGCATCCGCCTGCAACAAATTAACCCTCTCCACATCGACCCTACTCTCGACCCGCCTGACCGAATGCGCAGGCTGATAAAACCCGGGCACAGAGCCCCTCCCTAGCGGAATCCCCCTATACATTATATTAAATGTGGACACCCCGTACTTGATCCCAACTTTGTTATCATTCTTGGCAGTGAAAAGGAGGTTGACAGCGAGTGAGAGGGAGGCGGTGGTGGGGAGAGTGGGGGAGGTGGTTTGGGGGTTTAATGGTGTTAAAGTGATGTATTGTACGGAGACTTGCTCCAGATTGAATTGGGGTTTTTTGGGTTTGACTGCTAAGACAATGACTAGGATGACGGCAAGGGTTAGGAGGAGGATGAATGAGAGGAGGAGGATGAGACAGCAGCAGCAGCCTCGGAGGGTGGTGGTGGTCGAGTGGTGGTGGTTGTGGTGGTGGGGGTAGTGGTGGTTGTTGGAGAATGTGGTGTGTGATGGTGGTGGGGTTAGGTTGTTGTGGTGGTTATTTTGGTGGTTGTGTGATGGAATGTGATTGTTGTTGATACGGTGGTTGTTGTTGCGGTGGTGATCCATGGTGGTGAAGTGAAGTGAAGTGAAGGAAAGTGGAGTGATTAAATTTGGGAAAGATATAAACAATGGTGGGACCCACTGTGTTTCAGACTGTGTTTTTTTTTTCTTTTGGAGACAAATGAATAGTTAGAGAAAACGTTTTATTTCTACTGTGTAAAAATATCTTAATTCTTTGTCATCTATAAAAATAGAAAGGACAGAAAAGGAGAAGAAGTGTAATTCTCACAAAATAAAAGATAAAAAGAGGACTAGTAAGGCCGTAAACGAATCAAACGAGCACGAACTGAAAAATTATGAATAATTTTATATTTATGTTCATTTATTTAGATTTGAATGTGTTTATATTCGTTTATATTCGTTCATTAATAACTTAAACGAACATAAACGAATATAGTCCACATGTTACTACATTAACTTCATCAGTGTCATGCTTACATAAAGACATCTAACAATACCATTATCATAATTAATACTCCCTCCGTCCAAAAATTATAGTCCACGTTTTTTTTTCGGGTTGTCCCAAATTAATTGTCCACTTCTAAAATTTCTATAAATATGTATGAATTTTAGATCGAGATTACTAGATTACCCTTAATTGAAATCATAATTACAAACTTTAAAAAGGTTTTAAATTAATTGGTTAAAGGTAAAAATGTCTTTCTGCAAAAGTAAGAGAGAGAAACCTGAAAAGGTGATACTTTTCTAAAACTGTGTGTTTTTTGTCGGAAGGACAATAATTTTGAGACGGAGAGAGTACTCACAGTAACTTTTATAGAGTGTCTTTAGTACATAGGACTTTCATTAGCGTCGAAACTCCCGCCTCCATTGAAAGACATTTTTATGTTTTCATTTTTTAAGTTTTCAATTACTAACTTTAATACATAACTTAAGAGAAATTATATATACTTTATAACTAAATACTATATTACTAATATATTAGTTAGACACTTTAATATATTTGATATTAAATTTATTATTTTTCAAGATTTAGGATGTTAATCGAACGTAAGCGAACAAAATAAACGAATGTAACCGGACGGACATAATTGAACGTTCACGGACGTAAATGAACGAACGAAGCCTTTGTTCACGTTCTTTTATTTAACTAAACGGATCAAAAATGTTGTTCGTGTTCGTTTATTTATTAAAGAAACAAACATAAACTGTCGAACGATCGACGAACGGTTCGCTGAATATTCAGTTCGTTTACAGCCCTAAACAAAAATGACAAAACACTTGGTGGATTGGTGTGTATGATCACGCACCGGGTGCCGTGAACTCATGACTTCAAGTCATAAGTAAAAAATAGTATCATGTAAGTAGAAAATTTAAGAAATCATTTTTTTAGCATCGCAAAATGTATCTTTTTTTTCGAATATATAAACATAGTATATGTTATAAAATATAATTATGAATAATTCACCATTATTTGGAGGGAATGGTTCAATCTCATTTATCATCAGTTTAGCTATATTAATTTTTCTCTCTCTACTTAAACAACTCACACTCTCACTCACCAACAATCGCAATGACACTCACTCAAACTAATCAAAACTCACTTTTCATACTCATTTTATTTTTTAAATACTTTTATTCATAAACTAAATACATAAACGTAAATGTAAAAAACATTACATGATCGACGAAATATCAAAAACATAATAATTAAAGCTGAAATTAAGCATTGCTAAACAAGTGCTCGACCAAATTTGCTCAAAGGTTGTGATGAGCTTCTGCCAATCTGATTTGTCTCATAACTTGTCGCACTTGTTCATCAGATCGTCAATGTTCTCTAGTTGACGTGCTTCTTCTGAAACCGCATGGGAGATATCACAATTGTTAATACAAATAATGTCGTAAAAACGTTATTTATATTTCTTGACTTCTCTACGTTTTGATTATTACAAAATGCGAAAAACTTCTATAAAATTAAACGTAAGCAAAGTTTAAGTCGTAAATATTTATTTCAACACAATATCACTTAAGGGATGTACAAACAATTTATATACTTGCAAAGTGTTCAAAGGAAAAGCAAAGTCTTTTACAAACTAATATTTTATAAAATGTACACAAAGTGTATAAAATGTTACAAGGTATTTTTCCAGTTTAAATAAAATCTTTTAAACTAAATACAAATTTAAATTTCAAAACTTTCTCCTCCCAACGGTTTAAAATCTATACCAGAAATACCTTCACCACTAAAAGACAAAAGGGAGAGTTTAGTCTAGCCGGTGCACTAGACTAGACTGTCGGTGCAATTAGTTAATTGGTTCATATCTCCACTTTGTTTCAACCAAGCATCACGGATAGATAACCCTTGTTAGTTGCACCGACTGTGTTATTAACTGCACCGTCTAGTCTCCTTGCGTGGGTCTCTCAATATAAATAACCTACTGTTAAACTTGATCAAATACCTCTTTCCACAACTAAAAACCCACGGTCTAACTTCTCCTTCTTAATTCTTTCTTCCTATGATCATACGACTTGTATATATTTGTTTACAAGTGATCCGATTCAGACATCTACCTTGTGCAAGAGAAGAATACTTGTGATTACTTCAAAGATAAAGTGTTATAGATTAGTATTTATATTAGTTTGTATATTGTTAAAGGTTTGTATATGTGTATATTATCTTGTGAGAGATTCGAGTGTAGATAATTGTGAGATTTGTGAGTGTATTTTCAAGGTGTAGAAATACTTATGATTTGGCGTGATCGCTTGTATAAGTGTGTAGTAGATAGATTGGTTGATCATGAGTGTAGTTCCTAGGAAAGTAAATACGTGTGTAGATTGGTTCTAGCTAGATTAGGACTCGACATTTAGTTTTGTGTCGGTACATATCATAAGCGATGTGTCTACGGTTTTCTCCGCCTTGGAAGGAGCTTGTTGATATAGTGAAATCTCGAGTACGGTACTCGAAGAAGTAAAGTAGGACGAAGAGGAGCTTCGTAGCCGAACCATTATAAGTTTCGGTGTTGTGGTTTGCATATTATTTCCTCATCTTATTACTTAGTCTATACTTGTCATTTACATTATCAGTTAATTTAGAATATTACATATTCATATTGGTTGCAAGTGGAATTGATATGATCTTGAATATAATCTTTTAGCAAGTAAATTAATTTTAAAAACGTAATTGTAATCGGTAAACTATTCAACACCCCCCCTTTAGTTTCCACAACAATGTTTTTGTACTTTCGAATCATATTATGTAATATGATGCATGTGCACATTATATTTATAAGTCTTTCTTTTTTTATACTCGTGCGGGATTGACTATTATGACATGTTTCTTCAGAATACCAAACGCTCTTTCCCTATCTTTTTTGCGGATTCTTGCTTTAACTTATAAAAGATTCGCTTCTGGTTATCAAATGCTGGTTCGAGAGTTGTTTTAACGAGTGTCGAAAGTTTCAGATATATCCTGTCAACAAGATAGTATCTCCATGGGTAATTGGCACCGTTAGAAACAAAATGAACATCTGATACTCGTTTAGGTTTTTTTATCATCATTAAATAAAGGGGATTGATATAAAATATTGATGTCGTTGTTTGACCTATAAACAAAAAAAACATATCATATCCATATGTCTTGTGACGGACAACTTCATGCAAAATAAATGGATTCAGACCATGATCACGTCTAATATATTGACTTTTATGGGTATTTAGACAACTAAACCCCTACGAATCCGTACAATTAAGACTTCCTAACATTCCTGGAAACCCGTGCTTTTCTTCATGATGACAATAAAGTTTTTGAACATCAGTCACCGTGGGGTTTACTAAAATACTTAAGTTCAAAAATTTCCATAACAGAATTACGAAAATGATCAAAGAATCTCGTGAAGTTCTCTCGCTCATTTGTAGATACTTATCTAGAAAACCAGGAACAACACTGTATGCCAATTGATGAATACCAGAGGTGCACTTTACCTACACGAGAATTCCTTCTTTCCCGGTACAATCAACATTATAACGAATTAATGAAGAATGACTAGTCACTTCGCTAACAATCTAGTTAAAAAGGGGGTGACCCATTCAGAAAATCTTCGAAACCTGTAATCATCATACATCGAATCTAGAGTAAAAAAGGGGGCAACTAGACGATCATGAGCACCATGATGATCCTGGTATATGGGGGTTCTAGTAAATTGATTTGCTTTACGCCTATTCCTAATAAACAACATAGCTTTTTTAAGAAAAGCCAGCTTAGGTTTAACAACAAATTAGACTTCTTCTTTATATGGGATCATAAACTCTTACTCGATAATTTCAATAATAAAAATAAAATTCATTATGAAAAGACGTGTATAAAAATGGTGAAGTAGTGGGTATTTTTTGAAACTATGAGAAGATGTGTATAAAAATGGTGAATTGGTAGGTATTTATAAGTAAAAAAAGTGTATTGTAATTTTTTATAAATAAACTAGAAATGGATATATGCATGTGGACTTCACCGGTATTCAAACTCAAGGAGGCGAGTGGCATGTGAGGGTGGCACTCGCGCGTAACCTTGGGCAACCCCCTCGTGGATTTGACACCATACATTCCAACCTTATAACTTGTAATCAACCTTATAAATAATGGTTTATGTAACCATCAATATTCATCTCATTCTCTCTCCTTCTCTCATTCACATGTTCTTGTTCTTTACGTTTACAATATTTATTACTATAATTCGTATGAAATGTATTGGTGGGTTACGATTAGATCCTTGACATCAACGTTAATACGAGGTGAACTATATTTGAAAACTCTCTCTCATTCTCTTGTTCTTGTTCTTTATATACACAATACGTTATCATTACGGTATTCACAGGAAAAACATTAAATATATCAAAGATAAAAGTTCCGGCAGAATATTTTTATTGTTGTTGAAGTTCGCCACTAGATCATCTAGACATTTAAGTATTGGTATAATATTATTACTGTAAATTCATATGAAATATATTAGTGGGTTATAATTAAATCTTTGATATCAACGTTAATAAGACATGAACTAGATTTATAATAATTTTTAAAAAGTACAATTTTGTATTGAAATCTCATTCTAATTAAGTATATAAGAGAATAGTGTTTTTTAATCTTCATGTTATATTCTAATATTTTATAATTAATGAGAACTCTAACTATTATATTATGATTAATATAAAAATAATTAAATAATACAACTTTGTATTGATTACATGAAAAGAATCAACACCATAACCTCAGGTTACAATGTAACAAAAGAAAAGAAAATATAAGACTTTAAGTATTATTCTTAAAAGAATCGGATGAAATAACATCTTGTTATTGTTTATGCATTTGTTGTAAATTCCCCAAGATTTATTATAATCTTATGAGAGAAAAAAAATCACAATCCCATGTTATGACTATAAATAAAAGAAAAAAAATAAAATTCTACTATAATTCATAAGATTTTCAAAATATGTTATGTATTTTCAAGAAAATCATAATAGCACAACCTTAATATTGTGTTGAGAAAAAAATTAATTAGTTACTCAGGTTTTAATATGATCTTTTAATAAAGACCAATATTATAACTTTATGTTATGTATAAAGTTTTTTTTATTAGAACATTAAGTTTTAATTTGATTCAATTAAAATATAAAATCTCATATTCTATTATGATTTTCTAAAAAAATCAAATATACAATCTCGTGTTATGTATCTATCAAAATTCAAGTTCTATTATTGTAACACCCCACTTGAATAAGTGGTCCGTTACGTGTATTTATGGCGTGTCATCAAAGCGTGCAAGGTAAATGTCTTTAAAACATTAAATGAATATAAAGGAAATACCAGAATCAAACATCGGTAATCCAAATATAAGCTCACACATGTAAAAGTAAATACTAAAAGGAAGGACTAAACAAAGTCCAAACAAGAAAAGTAATGTATGAAGTGCATAAAGTAAGAAGTCTGGATAGCTTCCATCCAAATTCACATACTCTCAGAATCCTGAGAGCGTCCCTGTGTACATGCCGTTTGGAACATGAAAAGAACTACGGCTGAGCATAAGGCCCAGTGAACGGATATAAAAGCATGATAATAAGTATTAAGCTGAATAGAGATACAGAAGTGAAACTGATAAACTGATATGAAACATGCAACGAAAACTGTGTATGTCTTGGAAAACCTGGTTTATAACTTGCAAAACTGAACTACTAACTGTTAAATCTAAAAACATGCATGTACTGTATTTTAAGTGCCAAGAGCTTATATAGGTCATGTGAAGGTTTATTAACATCATAACAATTATATAAAACCCTAAACGAGATCAAAGCACATATAAAAGAAGCGATTTAACAAGATCATAATCATAATAACACAACTATAATTAATCGAATTAGGGTTAAATACCTTTACGCTAAAGCAAATCCACAAGACGAAGAACGAATCACCAATTAGGGTTTATAACGAATACCACCAAGATATAGTCTAAAGTAAGACTATATTACGATCTTGTACACACGTAATACAACGAGCTAACCGTGATTCTAGCACGTGTAAACCGAGCTATAACGCTTGTAGAAAATCTACCCAACAACCCTAGAGAGGGGCTAGGACTAGATTATAAGTAAAATTGATCAAACAAGAAAACCAACCAAAAACCCTTTGTGGGTTCTTCTTGCGATCGCAACAAGAGAGAGGGAGAGGAGAGATTTGTGTATCTTGAATTGTGAGGTGAGGGGTTGTTTATATAGGCTTAATTCTTGTAACCTAAAACAAATAAAAGGAAAGTTTTTTCCTTCCCCTTCCCTTCCTCCATAACCGACGGCAAACACCCCCTTATGGGGTGTTCCAGAATCTTTCAACCTTCTTTCTATTTATCTTACTTACTATAATTTATTTAACACTCGTTAATACTTAACTCTTAATTATTTAACGATCGTTAAAGTTACATCTCGGTTTAATTTAATAAATACATAAATATATATTTATTAAATAAATTAATAAATACAATAAATGTATTTATTAAATAAATTAACTCTTACGTATTGAGTGCCATCCTGTAATTTCGAGTTCGATCTCATCACACGACTATTAAATATAAGTCCATAAACTTTCAGCTCCCACTTGGACATATTTCGAATATCGTGATTACATTGACTGGCGTCTAGTTACACTTAGCAATGTCTCTAGTACAACTCGAGTAAGGTCTCCTAGATAAAACCTTTTAATGATTCATCATTATTATTATCCTTTTATTTCTAATACAACTTTAATAAGGATATGGATCTCAGTCATTTCTTTCATTAACCATTCTGTTTCTCGTTCACAGATTCAGCAAGATTACCAAAACAAAATTGGGTGTGGCCACACAAACATCTTACTAATCCCACGAGGGGCCCAGTTGTATGAAACTCCAAAACTAAATTGGAGGAAATAAATCCCATATTGACTACGAGCAATACTTATGAGTTTTGCAACACTTCCAAAAATAATCCTTATAGCTACCAGTTACGTTTAGGGTTAGATTATTTCACAGAGATGCACTAGATTCATAACAGTTTCCTGGTATCTCAAGTCTAAGGATAATTCTTCATGATTTACTTGATGACAAAGATCCACAAAGTAAAATTATATAGTTGGGATAAGTCCAATATTCGATTCACCGAATATCATCCAAAATCGATCAATATACTTTCAAGTATACTCTATCACTATTTTGATTTGTCTTAATTTAATAATATTGTCATATTATTAATCGACAACGGACATTTAGCATCACAATTTATTCATGGATTAAAACATGTAAAATAGGACACACAATTAATTAATAAGAATAAACGAAACCCAATCATTATTTTATTAAATGATAATGTCATAACATCCTTTATCCGAATACTAATCACAGATTTATTGCATGAGTTCGCTAGCTAGTTGCATCTAGGGGTGGCAATTCATGTCGGTTTCGGGTTAGCGGGTTCGGGTTGTCAGGTTGGCGGATCAAAAAATCCCAACCTAAACCTAACCCATTTAAATAATCGGGTCAGTTATGTCAACCCTAACCCGTTTACACATAACCCGAACCTAACCCATTTAACCCATATATATATTTGGGTTGACGTTAAATATGTTACATGGGTTGAATAGGGTAAACGGGTTTATATATTGACCCATTTAACAAGTTATATATATAAAAATAGGCACATTAGACGTGTTAAACATGTTAAATGTGTTTATGTTCGGTATGTTCAACCTAGTAAACACGTATGGTAAAATATTAATCATTTTTAATATAAGAAAAAAACTCTTAAACGGGTTGTCAGGTCGACCTACTTAATTTTTTTCCAACCTAAACCTAACCTGTGTAATAAATGGGTCAGATAGGCCGATCCAAACCTGACCTAAGATTCAATATATTCAACCCGAACCTGTTAATTTTCGTGTCGGTTTCAGGTCGGGTTTCGTGTCGAGTCTGAAATTGCCACTCCTAGTTGCATCCCAATCGCCTTGGCATGCTTAACTACCTTTGGTCTAGGCAAAGCCTTAGTTAAAGGATCAACTACGTTATTATCTGTGTGAACTTTTATTAATTTGATTTCACGAGCTTCAACTTGTTCTTGGACGTAGTGATGTCTACGTTTAAAGTGTCTGGCGCCTTTCATGACTTCAGAATCATTGGCGAATATTATTGCGACAAAATTGTCACAATATATATTAATAGGTTCTTTAATTGAAGGTATCACTCCAAGATCTCCAATAAACTTCCTAATCCAGACAACTTCCATTGCAGCTTCTGAAGCAGCCATGTACTCAGATTGAGTAGCATGCATTGCAATTGTTGTTTGCTTCTTGCTCTTGCAGTCAACTGCTCCTCCATTGATAACAAAAACATAACCCGTCTGAGACTTCGTATCGTCTTTATCACATTGCCAGGACGCATCACAAAAACATGTCACATTCAGTTCTGTGTCTGGTTTCCCTCCAAATACCAAAAACATATCTTTCGTACTCCTCAAATACTTTAGAATATGTTTAACAGCCGTCCAATGGAGCTTCCTTGGATTCTGTTGGTATCTACTGACCAAGTTCTGAGCAAACGCCACATCAGGCCTTGTGCATCTAAAACATACATAATAGATCCTACAACCGAAGCGAAAGGCACCTTCTGCATGTATGCCTCCTCTTCAAGATTTGATGCATCCACCTCATGACTCAGATTATGCTTAACTTCCATAGGTTGAAAACCTTTCTTGGAATTATGCATATTATACTTCTTCAATATCTTATCTATATAAGCATCTTGACTTAGACCAATTAATCGTCTTTTCCTATCCCGATAGATCTTAATTCCCAGAATGTATGCAGCTTCTCCTAAATCCTTCATAGAAAAACATTTACCAAAATAATCCTTAACAACTTTAAGTCTTGGAATGTTACTTCTCATGATTAATATGTCATCAACATATAGGACTAGGAATATACATCACTCCCACTAGTTTTGCGATATACACATGGCTCATCACAATTTTTAATAAATCCAAACTTTTTGATTTCTTCATCAAATCTCTTATTCCATTGACGTGATGCTTGCTTCAAACCATAAATGGATCTTTGAAGTTTGCACACGTGTCCTGGATTCTCAGGATATAAATACCCTTCTGGTTGTTGCATATAGATGTCTTCATCTAAGCGACCGTTCAAGAAGGCAGTTTTAACATCCATTTGCCATATCTCATAATCATAGTATGTTGCTATAGATATGAGAATCCTAATAGCTCTTAAGTCTGCTACAGGAGAAAATGTCTCCTCGTAGTCTACACCAAAAGTTTGAGTAAAACCTTTAGCTACTAAACGAGCTTTATAAGATTGTACTTTTCCGTCCATGTTAGTTTTCTTCTTGTATATCCACTTATGTCTCACTACGTTAGCATTTGGTGGTGGATCTACAAGAATCCAAACATCATTAACTTTCATGGATTTCATTTCCTCATCCATAGCAACCATCCACTTATCCTTTTCAGATCAAGTATGTCAGATTTATAATTAGAAGGTTCACCAAGATCCCCTACTTCATCATCATCCTCTATGTTAAGACATATATTGCTATTTGCGTTTTTAATCCTTGCGGATCTACGCAGAGGAACTAATTCCGGTGGAACCACCAGTCTTTCTGGTTCTACATGAATTACATCGCTACTGTTTTCAGAAGGCAATGTATCTATATGACTCTCTTCAAGATCATAATTTCTCCCACTGAAATCTTGATTTACAAGATCACTTTCAAGGAAGTCTCCATACCTAGCAACAATCACTTTGTTCTTAGGTGGATAATAAAAGTAGTAACCCATAGTTTTCTTAGGGTATTAATAACTGAATTTTAATAAGAAAAATGTTCTTAGTTGGTCTAATCGAATTGATCTCGGTTCAAAGTGTGACTCAATCGTTTTTGGTGGATAAAAGATAATAGGTTATCTATTTCTACTTAAAAAGTAAAACTTGACAAATACAGTTAAAAATAAAATGCGACAACTATATTAAAAATAGACGGACTAAAACATAATAAAAGTAATAAAGAAAAATGGTAAAAATAAAAATTAAGAGAAGCAAAGTAAATAAATCATTGAATAAAATAAAATAATAAAATAAAGTAAAAAAATATTTAAATAAAATAAAAGTAAAAATAAAAATTAATTTGGAATATCAAACTAAAGCATGGCGGGAAAATAAAATTATAACAATTCGGAATCTGAAATGTTTTTACTATTCGGAATGTGAGATTTGAAAGTAATTCGGAATCTAACTTATAAGAATAATTAGGAATTTTGAGAACTTAAAAATAATTCGGAATTAAAACACATAAAAACAATTAGGAATTAAAAACTAAAAACAATTCGGAATCAAAAAAACTAAAAACAACTCGGAATTTGAAATTCTAAATTAATTCAGAATAAAATTTTGAAAACAATTCGGAATGTAAAAATTATATTAATTCGGAATCCATAGATAATAATTCGGAATGTGGGACATGATTACAATTCGGAATGTTTATATTCTGAAATAAAATTCGGAAAGTTGAATCTTAAAAGAATTCAGAATGTTGAATTAAAGCACTATTTGGAATGTATTTGTTCCGAATCATAATTTGGAATAAGGAAAGTTAAACAATTCGGAATTCAGGGAAAATATACATAATTCGAAATTATGGTTTAAACTACTATTCAGAATATATATAAAAAATGTAACTCGGAATAAAAGGGTTACTAAATAATTCAGAAAATAGAAAAAATTAAGCTAAAACTAATTAAGAAAATAAGCAAAAATTAAGTTAAACTAATTTCTAAAATAAGCCAAACAAGACACAAATTAAAACTCTAAAAAGCACCAAATAAGCAAAATAAATAAAATGTATTTTAAAAATATTAAACTACCAAATCTACTCAAATAAAAATAAGCTAAACATAAAATAAGCAATGAGCACAATAAGCTCTAAAAAATCAACCACATAAAAATAATAAAAACAAGAAATAAGCAACTCAATCAAATAATCAATAAGATCAAATAAGCTAACATGATGATTAACCAAATCAACACAATTGAAAACAAGAAAGAAAGAATGAGATTAATTGAAAAGCTTGAAATTAAAGATGAAGACTAAAGGTTTAACAATTGAAGATTAAAGATGAAAAGCTTAAAGAAAAATGAGAGAGAGTTTAAAATTACACCTACTCCTAATTACCTTTAAATTAAAATTAATGAAAAACTAACTAACTAACTACTAAAAATGAAGGAAAATAGATCTATTTATAGTGGAGGAGTGGTTGGTGTGATGCTTTCTTATTTCTTTTGTCTTCTCGTCTTTTTAATTAATTCGTCATTCTCGACTTTGTCTCGGGGTTTGTCGATAAATAAAATGAACCCGTCTTCTAATTTATTGTTATATTAGATTTGGTTCTTCGACTTGTTAAACTTCCGTCTTTGGTCTTTTTCTTCAATAATTCTTCAGAATAGGCCTTTGACTTCCGTTCTTTTTGCACTTTTGATCTTTTGACTTGTCTTTTGTCTTTTTCTTCGATAAAAGCCCGTGAAAGCCCGTGTTTTCTTCCTTTTTCATCTTTTGGTCCTAAAACATAACAGAAACACAAACCACACGTAATTCTGACTTTTACGACATTAAACACACGTTTTGGTCTCGTTTTTATTTGTATTAAGTGGTAAAAGGATAAGTGTTTTCACACTTATTAAATCCCCTACACTTAACCATTGCAATGACCTCATTCAATGCATTAATGTCAAAGCAACATTTAGATTTTCCTCATAATTAACCCATCTTGGCCTTTATTACATACTACGATACTATGGAAACTAAAAAGGTAGAAAATTTTGAAATTGTTTGATGGAAGAAACTTGTAAAGAAATCAAAGGCTTAAATTAGGGCTTTGGTGTCATGAATATTAATTACCCTCAAGTTTCACGTTCCCCAAACCAAGCTTAAAAATGAGATCATTGTTATTATAAGTTATTAAAGCTAACACTTACTCATGTGGTTCAATTATTCACTTAGTCTCCCTTATTCCTACGGTGTATCTCTTGTATTTTATTTTTGTCTTGAATGATCACGAGAATGCATATTTGACTTATTTTGATAGTTTATTAAGGCCGAAAATAAAGTAGGACGATTTAATCAATAGTTAGCTAAAGGACAAAATCTTTTAAAACGGCTTCTCGAAATCTCATAAAGTTCATATCTTGGCATAACTCGTTTCACGATTTGAGACCTTTCTCGGACCGATATTTGGCATTTACTTCATACTTCGAATCTTGAGAGACATTCTTAAAATAATGGTCTTCTCTTCATAATTGCAATTTCTTCACTTGAAGTTTTTGAGAGATTCTTCAAACTTGGACCACGACTTCTTCATTTTTCTTCAATCTTTATTTGGGATTTTGATATACAACGATCTGCCTCCTTTTCGGACTTGGATCTATTTATCCTCATACCTTGTTAGGGTCTTTTTGGATAGACTTCTCCATGATCTTTATGGGAGTAATTGCTTCTCGTCGTGTGTCTCGATCCTTCATATTGATTTTTGAATAATGATTCTTCACATCATCTTGGATCTTTAGCAACAAAATGTAGCCCTCATGCCTTATTAGGGACTTTTTGGACTTGCCAATCTTTGCATCCCGTATCAATAAGTTATGTCTTGGCTATGAACTCTAATTAATCCCGAGCAAGTTTTAAACAATTTTGGGCTAGAAGCTAAGTAATTTTTCAAATCGTACGATCTTATTTATTGCATTTATTTATTGAAAAGTGATGGGAGAGAAAGCTTATAATTAACTCACATAAATTCATGAAAGAATACAAAATTATAATTGACTCTATCATCTCTCGTTCTCCACAATTTAAAATCTTAAGAAATGAGACTCGTGGATGCTTAGCCTAATAAACCAATTAAGGTCCATATGGTTAAGGATACTAGCTAGAGTAAACTAAAATAAGTAAACTCGGATTGAGTCAAAATATTCACGACGGGCCTAATACGTCAAAGACATCTAAACTTGTTAAAACCATTTTATTTAATAATTTATTTTGACTATTTTCTTGAAATGAAATAAATACATACGATGAAAGAAAATAACGATAACAAAGGAAAATACTACTAGGCCAAAATAGATCAAAAATTTGAAAAATTTCAAAAAATAAAATAAAAATCGGTTAAAATGAGGCCATATTCATGGAAAAGCCCACTTAACATCGATAGAAGTCTCCCTTACACTTAATATGAACGTTGTACTCAATGTTTAAGCATGTGGAAGTAAACTCCCCTACACTTAGGACGTTGTCCTCAATGTTTAAGGATACTAGCTAGAGTAAACTAAAATAAGTAAACTCGGATTGAGTCAAAATATTCACGACGGACCTAATACATCAAAGACATCTAAACTTGTTAAAACCATTTTATTTAATAATTTATTTTGACTATTTTCTTGAAATGAAATAAATACATACGATGAAAGAAAATAACGATAACAAAGGAAAATACTACTAGGCCAAAATAGATCAAAAATTTGAAAAATGTCAAAAAATAAAAAAAAAATTCGGTTAAAATGAGGCCATATTCATGGAAAAGCCCACTTAACATCGATAGAAGTCTCCCTTACACTTAATATAAACGTTGTCCTCAATGTTTAAGCATGTGGAAGTAAACTCCCCTACACTTAGGACATTGTGCACGTTGTTTAAATATTGCTAAGGAAGAGACAACTAAAGTGATTCCTATTTCAACATTTATGGATATAAAATAGTGAATCAAAAGACTTTAGGATAGAACCGGGAAGACGGGTACACGGAATCACGGATCGTCAAAAGTAACCAAAAGTGGATCTTTGAAAGCTCTAATATGTGCACATCATAAGAAACAACAAAACAACAAACACCTACTAGGGTCCCCCTACACTTATTATGAAAAACAGATAAAGAAGTATAGATCCTCGGGTTGCCTCCCGAGAAGCGCTTGTTTGTGTTAACCGAGTCACGAGCCTGACTCGACCCTGAATACTATGGGTGAAAGTTCATAGAAAACCTTGAAGAAAATCGATCGGGGTCAAATACATGATTCTCATCCAACAAGTAGCATAACCCTAAGGTGAAGAGCACAAGCCAAATTAGAGTAGGCGAGGTTCCCTTAAGCAAATGTTGAGCACAGTGATAGAAGGTGTGGTAGGTGAAAGCATAGCTCCGAATATTCCAAAAATCTTTCCTTTAATTTCATCAGATAGATACTGAGATGGCTCAAAAACTGTGATACCCGGATCGAACACCTTTTCCTTTAGAGGAAAATAAGAAAGACACTCAGTGGACCTTGAAGAAGATTCGCCCATATACCTCACAATCTCATCCGAAGAAGGTGGAAAAAGAGGTGTCAAAACATAAGTACTGCGAATGTTGGTGTCGTCCGATTTCTTTTCCTTTGAAACGAGTTTCTTAAAATCCGAAAGAGGGTAAAGGCCATAATCGAAATCCAAAGTAGGAGAATCATGCTCATTAGGAAAGTAAGTATTGAGAAACTTGTCAAAATCTTCCTCAAAAGAGTAATCCTCTAAACTAGTATCAAGCGTTGTTGGTGGAGGATCCTCATCAAAAATAGGAGCAAAAACATCATCAGAAGACACAACACTTGAAGTATCACTCGAAAGAGTGTCATCATCATCAAAGTGATCATAAATCGGCATGTCTTCATAATCGGAAATAGAATCATCATATTCATCATAAATTGGTGGAGCATCCAAATATGAAAGAGAATCATCAGAATCTTCCACATGCTCTTGAAAAAGTGGATTATCATAGAAAGGCTCAAAAAGAGGATTGTTGTGTAGTACAAAATCATTGACGTCAAGATTTATAGTTTCTAAGGGAGTTGTAATAAGCTCGTCTTGAAGCACATCAATCATTTTCGCCGATTCTTTTCATTGGATTTCCTTGTAACCTTCCCCATTTTAAACACTTGTTGATCATTCCTGACCCTAAGAATTAGTTCACCTTCAGCAACATCGACTAAAGCTTTTCCGGTTCGCAAGAATGGTCGTTCAAGTATTAACAAAATACGAGGATCCATCTCATAATCAACAACAACAAAATCAATCGGAAAAGTGAAGGTACCAACTTTAACAAAAACATCTTCAGCAATACCAACAGGGTAAGCGAGAGTTCGATTTGCTAGCTCAAGAGTCATACAGGTTGGTATAAGATCGGGTAATGATAACTTCTTCCAAACACTTAATGGCATTAAATTAATACTAGCCCCGAGATCGGCTAAGGCAGTACATTCTTTGATTTGAGAAAATGAACAAGGTAACACAAAACGACCGGGATCTCCAAGTTTCTCCAGAAGTTCTTTGAGAAGGACTGTAGAACAATTTTCATTTAATCGAGTGTTAACAAACTCAGCCATCTTCTCCTTCTTACTAAGCAACTCCTTGAACACTTTAACAAATTTTGGCATTTGGACAAGTGCTTCAACAAGGCTAATGTTAAAGTTCATTTGTGTGATCATCTTCAAAAAAGAAGTAACTTGAGTATCCTCTTTAGTGAGTAATTTGCACTTGTCTAACCAAGAAGGATAAGGAATATTGGGCTTAGGAGGTGTAGGTGGAGAAGGCGAAGGTGTAGAAGGTGAAGGTTGAGATATTGAAGGTTGAGAGGGTGAAGGGTTTTTCTTGTGTACAATTTCAGGAAGAGGTGGAGACGGTAATGGAGAACTAATACTAGGCGTGGTAGTAGGAGGAGGTGAAGGTGGAGTGTGACAACCATGGCTTTGAGGTTCTTCACTTAGTTTTATTTTGGGCATATTTCGTGAAATTATGTGTCTTTATGTGTTTATGTGTTATTTGGTGTGAATAGAGTGTGGTTTGGACATCGTTTTCGGGTACGGGGTACCTTGTGAGTGAAATGATGTGTGACGTTTTTATGTTCATGAGCTCACATAGTAGTGACTATGAAATAATATGGTGTTATTTAGTGGTTTTACGTATACGTATATGTATTATAGAAAATCGTATTTTTACGATTTAAGGTTTATCATTTAGAGGTCTCGGATGAGGTAATTAGTCACGGGAGTATTTTTCGGGATGGTTTTAAGTAATTTTGGACTTAGTTAATTAGTTTATTTCATATTTCAAGAGTTTTTATAAAACTGTATATTTTACGTCTTTTACGGTATACGCGTAAATTTGACTAGTTTTACGGTTTTGAGGTTTTGGAGGCTTTAGGAGCTGAAATAAATTAAGAGAATTTAAGGTAATAATAATTAATAGTTAATTTAAAGTAATATAATTAAAAAAAGTTCAGCTATATGGTGTTTGGGCTTGGATTTGGGCTGACTTAAACTAAAGGAAGGGAAAGGGAGTCCAATTTGAGTCCTAATAGGAAGTCTTTTTAATTTTAACCATAAATAAGACTCCATATGACCAAAAAACGAATTTAGACTTCCCCAAACCAAATCTCAGTCGTTTTTATCAATGGAGGAGCAAGAAACCCAATAATTCAATTAGGGTTTAAGGTACACATAAAACTATGTCAATTAACGTTTAATTTACGTATATGTAACCTAATATGACGGATTAGGGTTGAGATTCATCTTTTTTATTAGGGTTTCTTAAGGACCTGTAATTAGTGAGGTAATTAATGGGTTTTTATCATTCGAAATCGTTTTTAGGTATTAATTAGGGTTATGTATGATTAATTAGGGTTTAATCATGTTTAAAATTGTTTTTATAAACTGGGCAGAATTTTAGGCTTATTGTTTTGATCATATCTAGAGTTCTAGGAACATTCACAATAAGTGTGAAAACACTTATCCTTTTACCACTTATTTCAAATAATAACTAGACCAAAACGTGTATTTTATGTCGTAAAAGTCGGAATTATGCGTGGTTTGTGTTTTTATTGTGTTTTAGGACCAAAAGATGAAAAAGGAAGAAAACAAGGGCATTCACGGGCTTTTATCGAAGAAAACGAGAAAAGACGAAGTCAAAAGATCAAGAGTGCAAAAAGAATGGAAGTCCAAGGCCTATTCTGAAGATTTATCGAAGAAAAAGTCTAAAGACGGAAGTTTAATGAAATCGAAGAACTCAAGTCTAAATAAGTGAAGAATTTATAAGACGAGTTTAATTAATTCCGAGACGACGTCGAGAAAAGTCGAAGAACTTAAAAGACGAAGAGCCGAGAAGAAAGAAAGAGGAGGTAACACATGCACCTCCCCATTTCCCTATAAATACCCTCCTAAACACATTAGGAGGGTGGTTAGCTAGTTTTATTTTTCATTTTTCCTCTCTAGTTTTTAGAGAGAGAAAGTTTTAAGCTTTCTCTCACTAAGTTTCATCTTTTCTCTATTTTTTATCTTTCAAGTTTAACCTTTTAATCATTCTTGTATTTGGATTTCATTAATCACAAGTTCAAGTTAAGCTTTTTGTTCATTAATCTCTTCCTACATTCTTGATTTTGTTTTACCTTTGATCCGAAATATTAATGATCCGTTATTGATTTTTATGTTTAAGTGATTAAAAAACTCATCTTTTTATTCCTACACAAGCTCTTACACGTCTAAGCTATAAGCTCTTTGCGCTTATTGGCTTATTCAAATGTTTAGCTTATTTAATTTTAAGATTTCTTAAAAGTTTTATCGTTTTAAAGTTCGTGTTATTAAGTTCACGTGTTTAGATTCCAAAAGTCTTCGAATTTGTGCTTAATTACATTTGTAAAAGTTGGTAAGTGCTTTTTGGATTAACAGCTTATTCGTTTAAGCTTAGTTACTCTTTGGACGCCATTACGATCTTAGAAGGGTTTTACTTGGTTACGATCCTTGGCTACGATCGCATTGAGTGCGATCTACACTACTTTCCCTGGCTACAATCCACACCACGATCACATCTTGCGATCTGTGGGTGCAATAGTGTCACGATCCTTGAGTTCGATCGCATTGATTGCGATCATTGTTGTTACGATCACAGACCACGATCAAAGACCACGATCCACTTGTTGCGATCGTGGTTGCGATCTGTGAGTGCGATCACTCTTTCCCATCGCATTGAGTGCGATCTGACCCCAGGCTACGATCGTGAGTGCGATCGGTTGTCACGATCGTATTGCGATTTGAGTACGATCGCGTTGCGATCTAATTTTGGCTTTTGATTTATTTTTCTTAGTTTTTCCCGCCATTTTAACTTAGAATTATTTTAAACAAGTTTCGTCTTAGTTTAATTTTTACCATGTTTTCAAGTTTTTAATCATTTACGTTTTAATTTCCAAAGATTGCACGCTTTTATCTTTAGTTTAATTTTTTATAAAGTTTTTATTTTACTCAATGACATTTTAGTTTAAAAATAGATAATCAACCAACCATTTTATTTTCCACCTAGAACAACTGAGTCGCACTAATTAACGGTAATCAAATCGAAAAGATTGGAACGAAATTATTTATACTGGGTTAAAAACCTAATATTAAATGGCGCCACTGCCGGCTCTTTTCGTTAAGATTAACGGTTTTTAGTGAGAGACGCGTTGGATTTTGGGATCCGTTCACTTTTGAACGTTATTTTTCTTGCTTATTAATTTTCAAAAATCCATAAAAATTAAAAATTTTCAAAAATCCAAAAAATAGAAAAACATATAAAAACCAAAAATATTTCTTGTATATTTTTCTTTTCCTTTTGTAGGTGTCTATGCGTACTCGTGCTCGTAAGAAGAAAGTAGCTCAAGCCGAAGTCATTACTCCACCTATTGTCACCATGGACAATCAACCAATGATCGAGCTTTTACAATCGCACGTAGAGGGCAACACCGATGCTATTGTCATACCTGAGATTGGAGCTAACAATTTTGAGCTCAAATCCGGCTTCATTCAAATGGTCTCTGCTCAACCTTTCTTGGGGCGTTCGCTTGATGATCCTCATGACCATATTAAAAGATTTCTTCAACTCACCAATACGGTTAAGTACAATGGGGTTTCACAAGAAGTGATTCGCTTACAACTTTTTCCTTTCTCCTTAGAGGGACAAGCCCGGAATTGGCTTGATAAGGAACCGCCACAAAGTATTCTTACGTGGACAGATTTAGAGACCAAGTTCATCAACTACTTTTTCCCACCCTCACGTACTACCGATTTGCGGAATGAAATCATTACCTTTGAACAAAAGTACGGTGAGACATTTAGTGAATCTTGGGACCGTTTTAAGGAACTTTTAAGAAAGTGTCCACAACATGGTTTCACAAAAGTACATCAAATTAATACTTTTTACAATGGTTTAAGCATGAATGACCAAGATTCGCTAAATAGTGCCTCGGGGGGTAATATTTTGGTTAAGTCTTCTAATGCCGCATGTGATATGATAGGTGTGTAAACACCCATCCTTTTACCACTTAACTACAATAATAACCAAGCCAAAACGTGTATTTTATGTCGTAAATGTCGGAATTATGTGTGGTTTGTGTTTTTGTTGTGATTTAGGACGAAAATGTGAAAAGGGGAGAAAACACGGGCTTTCACGGGCTTTTATCGAAGAAAAAGACAAAAGACGAAGTCAAGAAATCAAGAGTGCTAAAAGAACGGAAGTCCAAGGCCAATTCTGAAGATTTATCGAAGAAAAAATCTAAAGACGGAAAATAAAAGCCGAAGAACTCAAGTCTAAATTAATGAAGAAATTACAAGACGAGTTTATTGATCCCGAGACAAAGTCGAAAAAAGTCGAAGAATTCAGAAGACGAGAAGTCGAGAAAGAAAGAAGAATGAACCAACACATGCTTAGTTTTCCTAATCACTATAAATAGACTCCAAATGTGTCATTAGGAGTTGTTAGCTAATTTGACACATTAGTCTTTCCACCTTATTTTCATGTCATTTTAATTACTTGTCAATTTACATTCCTTGTCTTGCACCTTAATTCCTTTCATTCCAAGTAAGTTTAATCTTTACTTTTGTTGTTTAATCTTTAATTTTAATTAAGTTTTATATTAATCTCTCCTTCTACCTTTCTTAATTTTGTTAATCTTTATGCTTATTATCTTATTGTCATGCTCATTTGATTAATTGTTATGTTTTTATGTGTTTGATTGTGTTAGCTTATTGATTTGATAGCTTATTGTGTGTTTGATTTGATTTTAGTTAAGATTTTATTAGTTTGTTTTATTAAAAGTTGATTTTTAATGTTTAATTTTATTAGTGTTTTTCAAGTTTTTGATTTGTGGTTAAATTAGTTTTTCTTAAAAGTGTTTTAGATTAAGTTTTGATTATATGCTTATTTGATTTTAGCTTATTCGTATGC
Source organism: Glebionis coronaria (assembly GCA_025667525.1). Taxonomy (NCBI): domain Eukaryota; kingdom Viridiplantae; phylum Streptophyta; class Magnoliopsida; order Asterales; family Asteraceae; genus Glebionis; species Glebionis coronaria. The sequence goes on from CM046876.1 coordinate 149,936,180, forward strand.
TTATCTTCTGTTTTTTATAGTACTGTATCTTTGACCTTACTATTTCGGAAAAGGGTTTTGTTTTTCCAAAAACACACCTTTTTCTGAAAAGTCCTTTATTCCGAAAATCCACTTTTTCTGAAAACTTCATTTTTACTGAAAACTTGCATTATTCCGAAATTGTCATTTTTCTGAAAAAGCATTTATTCCGAAGATATACTTTCTCTGAAAAGTTCTTTTTTTTTTTCCGAAAATTCCTTTTTCTGAATTCACTGCTTTTCCGAAGATTTCTCTGAAAACATTTATTCCGAAAAAGTCAGTTTTCCGAAAAAGTCATTTTTCCGAAATTCTCCTTTTCTCTGAATTCACTGCTTTTCCGAAGATTTCTCTGAAAACATTTATTCCGAAAAAGTCAGTTTTCCGAAAAAACAATTATTCCGAAAAAGTCGTTTTTCCGAAGAAATGCAATCTCTGAAATGTACTGTAGCTTTTCCGAAATTATTATTGTGTCTGCTTGCTTGTTTTAATTTCTTGTCTTAGTTTTAGTTTTAAGATTTCAAAGTTTTCTAGTTTTTATTTTTAGAGAAAAAGTGACAGTTTTTTTCTCATTTTACTTTTAGCCTATTTTAATTTCAAGTTTTGCATTTTTATTACATTGTCAATTTAATTTTTCGTCACGCTTTTATTTTCTGTCATTTAATTCATTTACTTTTAAATGTTTTAATATTGCACCATTTACATTTTAATTAGTTTTAGATTTAAATTACCGTCACTTACGTTAAAGTCTTGCATTTTAAATTTACAACAATGACAAATATTTTTCTAAACCAAAGACAATTGAGTCACACTTTGAACCGGAAATCAATTCGATTAGACCACTTCAACGAACTTAATTTTTATACTAGGTAAAACCCAGTTATTAAATGGCGCCGCTGCCGGCTCTTTTCGTTAAGATTAACGGTTTTTTGTGAGAGACGCGTTAAATTTTGGGATCCGTTCAGTCGTGAGCGTTATTTTTCTTGCTTAAAAATTGTCAAAAATCCATAAAAATTAAAAATTTTCAAAAATCCAAAAAGATTTTATTTTTATTTCTATAGTGTATATATATTTTCTATTGCTTTGGTATCTTTTTCTTTAGCTTTTGCAGGTGTATGCGTACTAGATCTTCTACTTATCCAGAGCCCGAGACTCATGAAGATTTAGCTATGGCAGGTGTGAACAACAACAATACCCCACCGCACCTCAACAATAACAACAACAATGTTCCCCCACCCGACCTTAGAACAATGGAGGAGCTTTGTCAACCCACAATGTATGGACGAGGAGGACCGATTGCGCCGATGCAAATCACGGCTCCGGAGTTTTCGTTGAAGCATCACATGATCCAACAAGTGCAAACTAACCCTTTTCGCGGATTGCCGGATGATGATGCCAACAAGCACCTCGACAAATTCATTACTATTACTCAAAGCATGAAGTTGCCCGATGTTACTATGGATTTCCTTCGCCTACAGCTCTTTCCACATACTTTATCCCACCACGCCGAAAAATGGTTTGATCTTCTCCCGAAGAATTCCATTCATACTTGGGACGACATGACTCAACGATTTTTGTCGCGCTACTTTCCACCATCCATGGTCACGAGCCTTCGAAATCAAATCAGCGGTTTCATGCAAGAACCCGATATATCTCTCTTTGATGCTTGGGAAAGATATAATGTTTTGATCGATCGATGTCCAAACCACAACATGCTCCCCGTTACCTTAATTGATACTTTCTACAACGTTTTGACTTTTCGTGATCGTGATACGATTAATGCAGCCGCCGGTGGCACATTTATGAAAAGAAGACCCGAGGTGTGTAGAGAGCTTATTGAGAACATGACTACTCAGCACAAAAATTGGGATTCCTCCGCATCTTCAAGGAACAACCCGAGATTCAATGTTTCTTCTACTTCAGCAAACCCCGAAATGACCGATTCAACCGCATGATGGCCGAAATGAACAAAAATATCTTGCTCATCGCTACAAACCAACAACAACAAGTTAAAGCTGTAGCAATTTCTTGTGAGACTTGCGGTGTCCTCATTCATACACTGATTGTCATTCTACTCAAGGCAATCCGGAAAACGTGTATGCGGCTTATGGTAACTATTCACCGGAAAATTACCAAGCCCGACCTCAAGGTGATCGGAATTTTTTAAGTTACCGTTCTAACAACTATCTTTCCCCCGGTTTTTCTCCTCAAAACCACAACCCCAACAACAATTACAATAGAAGCAACCAAATCCCACCTCGAGCTTCTAATCCTTATCACCCACCCGCTCAACAAGCCCCACCCATTCATCAAGATGTTTAAGCTTTAATGAGAACCCAAGGAGAGCAAATCAAGAATCTACAAAGCCAAATTATCAATTTGAAAGGGGATATCACTAAGCAAGGGAATGACATTAGATCCGAGCTTCGAAATGATATACAAACCTCCTTCAGCACTCAAATGAATGATTTGAAGAATATGCTGGCAAGTTTATTACCAACCACTCAACCCTCTACTTCGGGCTCTCTACCTTCAAACACCGTCACCAACCCGAGAGCGAATGTGAGTGCTATTACTACCCGTAGTGGAACAACTTTAGTAGGACCATCTATCCCACCCCCAGTTACACCATCTACACCTCTTCCACCACCATTTATCCCTACTACTCCCACACCTAGTATTAGTTCTCCATTACCGTCTCCACCTCTTACTGACGTACCCAAGAAGAAGAACCCTTCACCAACCCCGCCCTCCACCTATAAACTAAATATTCCTTATCCTTCTCGCCTAGACAAGCCTAACTTGCTAACCAAGGATGACATTCAAGTGTCGAACTATTTGAAGATGATCTCTCAAATGAATTTCAACATTAGCCTTGTTGAAGCACTTGTCCACATGCCGAAATTTGTCAAAGCATTCAAGGAATTGCTTAACAAGAAGGAAAAGCTGGTTGAGCTTGCCAACATACGCTTAAATGAAAACTGTTCTGTAGTTATTATTAAAGAACTCCCGGAAAAACTTGGAGATCCCGGTCGTTTTGTGTTGCCTTGCATTTTTAACAAAACCGAAGAATTTACTGCTCTAGCTGATCTCGGGGCAACTATAAATCTGATGCCCTTAAGTGTTTGGACAACACTATCATTACCCGACCTTACTCCAACAAAGATGACTCTTGAGCTAGCAAATCATACTCTCGCTTACCCCGTTGGTATTGCTGAAGACGTGTTTATTAAAGTTGGCACCTTCACTTTTCCGGTCGGCTTTGTTGTTGTTGATTATGAAATGGACCCTCGTATTCCTTTAATACTTGGTCGGCCATTCTTGGGAACCGGAAAAGCTCTAGTCGATGTTGCCGAAGGTGAGTTAATTTTAAGGGTCGGGAATGAACAACAAGTGTTCAAAATGGGGAAGATCACAAACAAATCCTATGGAAGAGAATCAGCGAATATGATTAATGTGATTGATGATTTTGTCGTCTACAACAATCCTCTATTCGATTCTTGCTATGATAATCCACTGTTCCAAGATGATGTGGATTATTCTCTATCCCATTCTGATCCTCCACCTATTTATGATTCTCCACCGATCTTTGATGCTTATGATGACGATTCTAGTTCCGATGCAGATGATTATGATGATTTTACTTCTGAGTATCCAGACATGCCCACTTATGATGATTTTGATGAGGCTGATACTCTCTCGAGTGATTCTTCACATGATGAAGATCCTCCACCAACCATGCTTAATCCTACTTTGGATGACTACTCATTTGAGGAAGACTTTGCTACTTTTCTCAACATATACTTCCCAAATGAGAGTGATGCTCCTCCTTTGGACTTTGATGATTATGGTCTTTATCCTACTTTGGATATGAAGAAACCCGCTTCAAAGGAGAAGAAGCCGGCCGACACCGATATCTGCAGCACTTATGTCTTAACTCCTCTCTATCCACCTTTTGAGGATGAGATTGAGAGATTTATGATCGGATCTTCTTCAAGGTCTGTTGAGCCTAAGTGTTATTTTCCCCTAAAGGAAAAGGTGTTCGACCCCGGCATTGCACTTTTTAAGCCATCTCAGTATCCATATGATGAAATAAAAGGAAAAATCTTTGGAAATTTTGGAGATATGCTTGCACCTCTTCACCCTTGCTCCCACTGTGCTCCATCTTTGCTTAAGGGAACCCTGCTTACTCTTCTTTGGCTTGCCTTTTTCACCTTAAGCTTGTGCTTCTTGATGGACGAAAACCATGTATTTGATCCCGGTGGATGTGTTTCGAGCTTCTTCCTATGCTAATCAAGGTCGAGTCAGGCTCACAACTCGGTTAACAAAAACAAGCGCTTCTCGGGAGGCAACCCGCAGTATCTATCCTTTTTCTATTGTTTTTATAATAAGTGTAGGGGAGACCCTAGTATGTTGTTTGTTGTCTTCTTTCTAATCATGTACAGGGATTCAAGCTTTCAATGATCCATTCTTGATGACTTTTGACGACCCGTGATTCCGTGTACCTGTCTTCCCGGTTCTATCCTAAACTCTTTTGGATTCTCTATTTTATATTTTCCAATATTGAAATAGGAATCACTTTAGCTGTCCTTTCCTTAGCAAGATTTAAACAACGTGCACAATGTCCTAAGTGTAGGGGAGGTTACTTCCACATGCTTAAACATTGAGGACAATGTTTATATTAAGTGTAGGGGGGACTTCTATCGAAGTTAAGTGGCCTTTTCCTTGTAATTGTCCTCATTTTAACCGAAAAATTTGATTTTTCGACATTTTTCAAAATTTTTGATCTATTTTGGCCTATTAGTTTTTCCTTTGTTATCGTTATTTACTTTCTTTCCTAGAATAAATTTTTAATAAAGTGGTTTTATGATTTTAAACATTGTGAATCTTTTGACTCAACCCGAGTTTACTTATCTAAGTTTACTCTAGCTAGTATCCTTAACGTGTTTAAGTCAAGTTTTGCTAGGCTTTTATATAGGGAACTTTAAAACGCGAAAGTCTTAACTCTCACGGGTTAAGAACAAGAACTTTTGACAAGTTCCTATAATTGATCCTAGAGAGTTGTTTATCAAGGGAACTTTAAAATGCAAATTCTAAACTTGAAAGAGTCTAAGAAATTGTATGATCCTATAGATGACTCAAAAACCCAAAACTTTGATTTAATAGGCTAAATATCCACGAGTCTCATTCCTTGAGATTTTAAATTGTGGAGAACGAGAGACGATAGAGTCAATTATAAGTTTGGTATTCTTTCGTGAATTTATGTGAGTTGATTATAAGCCTATTCTCCCATCACCTGCTAATAAATTTATCTGCAATAAATAAGGTTGTACGATTTGAAAAGTTACTTAGCTTCTAGCCCAAGATCGTTTAAAAGTTGCTCGGTATTGATTAGAGTTCATAGTCAAGGCATAACTTATTGAAGCGGGATGCGAAGATTGGCGAGTCCAAAAAGGCCCTAACAAGGCATGAGGGATACATTTTGTTGCTAAAGATCCAAAAGTGATGTGAAGAATCATTTATCGAAAATCAATATGAAGGATCGAGACACACGACGAAAAGAAAAAACTTCCCAAAAGATCATGGAGAAGTCTATCCAAAAAGGCCCTAACAAGGTATGAGGATAAATAGATCCAAGTTCTAAAAGGAGGCGGATCGTTGTATATCAAAGTCAAAAATAAAGATTGGAGAAAAATGAAGAAGTCGTGGTCCAAATATGAAGAATCTCTCAAAACTTCAAGTGAAGAAATTCCTATTATGAAGAGAAGACCATTATTTCATGAACGTCTCTCAAGATTTGAAGTATGAAGTCGCTGCCATTTATCGGTCCGAGAAAGGTCTCAAATCGTGAAGCGAGTTATGCCAAGATATGAACTTTATGAGGTCCCGAGAAGCAGTTTTAAAAGATTTTGTCCTTTAGCTAACTATTGATTAAATCGTCCCACTTTATTTTCAGCCTAATAACTATCGAAATAAGTCAACAATGCATCCTCGTGATCATTTAAGACAATAATAAAATTTAAGAGATACACCTAGGAATAAGGGAGTCTAAGTAAATAATGGGCCCACATGAGTTTGTGTTAGTTTGCTAACTTATAATAACAATGATCTCGTTTTTAAGCTCGGTATGGGGAACGTGAAACTTGAGGATGATAATCATTCACGACATTGTAAAACCCTAAGGTAAGTTTTTGATCTTTTTACTTGTTTCCTTCTTTTAAATATTTTTTCTCTTTAATAAAGGCTAATGTGGATTGATTATGATGGAAAATGTAAAACTTGCTTTGTAACTAATGCATTGCATGAGGACATTACAATGGTCAAGTGTAGGGGATTTGATAGGTGTGTAAACACCCATCCTTTTACCACTTAACTACAATAATAACCAAGCCAAAACGTGTATTTTATGTCGTAAATGTCGGAATTATGCGTGGTTTGTGTTTTTGTTGTGATTTAGGATGAAAATGTGAAAAGGGGAGAAAACACGGGCTTTCACGGGCTTTTATCGAAGAAAAAGATAAAAGACGAAGTCAAGAAATCAAGAGTGCTAAAAGAACGGAAGTCCAAGGCCAATTCTGAAGATTTATCGAAGAAAAAATCTAAAGACGGAAGTTTAGTAAAAGCCGAAGAACTCAAGTCTAAATTAATGAAGAAATTACAAGACGAGTTTATTGATCCCGAGATAAAGTCGAAAAAAGTCGAAGAATTTAGAAGACGAGAAGTCGAGAAAGAAAGAAGAATGAACCAACACATGCTTAGTTTTCCTAATCACTATAAATAGACTCCTAATGTGTCATTAGGAGTTGTTAGCTAATTTGACACATTAGTCTTTCCACCTTATTTTCATGTCATTTTAATTACTTGTCAATTTACATTCCTTGTCTTGCACCTTAATTCCTTTAATTCCAAGTAAGTTTAATCTTTACTTTTGTTGTTTAATCTTTAATTTTAATTAAGTTTTATATTAATCTCTCCTTCTACCTTTCTTATTTTTGTTAATCTTTATGCTTATTATCTTATTGTCATGCTCATTTGATTAATTGTTATGTTTTCATGTGTTTGATTGTGTTAGCTTATTGATTTGATAGCTTATTGTGTGTTTGATTTGATTTTAGTTAAGATTTTATTAGTTTGTTTTATTAAAAGTTGATTTTTAATTTTTAATTTTATTAGTGTTTTTCAAGTTTTTGATTTGTGGTTAAATTAGATTTTCTTAAAAGTGTTTTATATTAAGTTTTGATTATATGCTTATTTGATTTTACCTTATTCGTATGCTTATCTTCTGTTTTTTATAGTACTGTATCTGTGACCTTACTATTTCGGAAAAGGGTTTTGTTTTTCTGAAAACACACCTTTTTCTGAAAAGTTCTTTATTCCGAAAATCCACTTTTTCTGAAAACTTCATTTTTACTGAAAACTTGCATTATTCCGAAATTGTCATTTTTTCTGAAAAAGCATTTATTCCGAAGATATACTTTCTCTGAAAAGTTCTTTTTTCCGAAAATTCCGTTTTTCTGAATTCACTGCTTTTCCGAAGATTTATCTGAAAACATTTATTCCGAAAAAGTCAGTTTTCCGAAAAAGTCATTTTTCCGAAATTCTCCTTTTCTCTGAATTCACTGCTTTTCCGAAGATTTCTCTGAAAACATTTATTCCAAAAAAGTCAGTTTTCCGAAAAAACAATTATTCCGAAAAAGTCGTTTTTCCGAAGAAATGCAATCTCTGAAATGTACTGTAGCTTTTCCGAAATTATTATTGTGCATGCTTGCTTGTTTTAATTCCTTGTCTTAGTTTTAGTTTTAAGATTTCAAAGTTTTCTAGTTTTTATTTTTAGAGAAAAAGTGACAGTTTTTCTCATTTTACTTTTATCCTATTTTAATTTCAAGTTTTGCATTTTTATTACATTGTCAATTTAATTTTTCGTCACGCTTTTATTTTCTGTCATTTAATTCATTTACTTTTAAATGTTTTAATATTGCACCATTTACATTTTAATTAGTTTTAGATTTAAATTACCGTCACTTACGTTAAAGTCTTGCATTTTAAATTTACAACAATGACAAATATTTTTCTAAACCAAAGACAATTGAGTCACACTTTGAACCGGAAATCAATTCGATTAGACCACTTCAACGAACTTAATTTTTATACTAGGTAAAACCCAGTTATTAGGATATAATTGAGAATAAGTCTAGAGTGCAAACCAAGAGTGTTCGGACTAATGTGGCTAGTGCTAGCACTAATGAGAGCGACAAGAGAATTGATAAGCTCACTACGCTTGTTGAAACACTTGCTCTCCAAACCGCTAACAACACCAAAGCTATCAATGCACAAGTTAATGCTTTGAGTCAATCATGTGAAATATGCGGGGGATCTCACTCATACACCGATTGTCCTTCGACTCATGACAATCCGGAAAATGTGTATGCCGCCAACGGTAACTTTGCTACGGGAGGCTATCAAGCACGTCCTCAAGGAGATCGCAATTTGCTCAGCTATCGCTCAATCAACTTTCTTTCACCACCCGATTTTCCCCCACAAAACCCAAACAACCTCAATCACAACAATCAAAACCAACCTCGTGCTCCAAATCAATATCAAAACCAAAGAACCCCATATCCACCTCAAAGAAACAACCAAGTTTATCAACAACCCGCTTATCAACCACCTGCCTACCATGCTTTTCCTCCCAACCAACCCACCGCATTACACCAAGACGTTGAAACTTACATGAGGACTAATGATGTGATAGTGCAAAATCTTCAGCGGGAAATGGCCAACATGAAAGCTGATATGGTGAAACAAGGGAATGATCTTCGAGCCGCTATGCGAAACTCTTTGGCAAGTCAAACGAATGACTTAAGGAACATGATGGCTAGTTTCTTCCCAAGTAATCAAGCCTCTGGTTCGGGTTCTCTTCCGAGTAACACCGTTGCTAATCCAAGAGGGAAGATGAAAGCAATCACCACTTGCAGTGGAAAAGGTTTAAAGGAACCCGAGCTTCCTACACCTACACCGGCAATTGTGACAAAGGAAAACGAGTCCACTTCTCCAATTCCTCCAACTTCTTTTCCTCCAACTCCTCCACCTTCTACTTCCACCCCTCCACCACCCAAAGATGTGAGTGAGAATTCCATTCCAAAGCCTTCATCTCAACCCAATATACCTTATCCCTCAAGGTTGAGGAAAGAGAAGTTGAAGAACAAGGATGATATTCAGGTTTCTAACTTTCTTACAATGTTTAAACAACTGAATTTCAACATCTCCTTTGCCGAGGCTCTCGCTCACATGCCCAAATATGCTAAAATGTTTAAAGATCTTCTCAGTGATAAGGAGAAACTCCTTGATATCGCTCATACCCAACTTAATGAGAATTGCTCTGCAGTCCTCTTAAGGAAATTACCAACAAAACTTGGTGATCCGGGTCATTTTCTCCATCCTTGCAACTTCCCCGGGGTAGAGAATTGTATGGCCTTAGCCGATCTAGGTGCTAGTATAAACTTAATGCCTCTAAGCGTTTGGAAATAATTGTCTCTACCCGAGCTAGTCCCCACACGAATGACTTTGGAATTAGCCAACCGTACGGTTGCTTATCCGGTGGGGATAGCCAAAGATGTCTTCGTCGGTGTCGACAAATTCACCTTTCCTGCGGATTTTGTTGTCGTTGACTACGAGATGGACCCCCGTGTTCCATTAATCGTTGGACGTCCATTCTTGAGGACCGGTCGCACTCTCATTGATGTAGCCGCGGGCGAACTAATCATGAGAGTTGGTGATGATAAAATCGTCTTCAACATGGGTAAACTTTCTAAGCAGCCTTCTGAACATGAGAGTGTTAATTTCATTGACATTCTTGATGAGGCTTGTGAAGAACATTTCAAAGGCGCTTGTAAAAGTGGTTCTTCTTCTCTACCCATTGTTGAGACCGTTGCCTCTTTTGCTCCATCACTAACTCCATTTGGAGAAAGTGATTTCATTTTGAAAGAATTTGAAGCCACTTTGGGAGATGTGGACTTGCAATATGACGATTCTCCCTCCAATTGGGATGAAGACATTCGTACCATTGAGAAACTTCTCAATGAGGACCATATTTCTCCACCATCTCCTAAGGATATTTCTATCGATGAACCGAATTTGACTACGCCTTCCATCGAAAATCCTCCGGATTTAGAGCTTAAGGACCTACCGTCTCATCTCGAGTACGTTTTCCTTGACGATAACAAGGAGTCACCCGTGATCATCGCAAAGGACTTGATAGAGGAAGAAAAATCTCGACTTATCTCCGTGCTAAAGAATCATAAGAAAGCGATTGCTTGGAAAACCTCCGATATTTGTGGAATTGATCCTCACTTTTGCACACATAAAATTCTCATGGAGGACGACTTTAAACCCACTATTCAAAGCCAAAGAAGAGTGAATCCCAAGATCCATGACGTTATCAAAAAAGAGGTTATCAAACTTCTTGATGCGGGAATGATCTACCCTATCTCGGATTCACCATGGGTTAGTCCCGTCCATTGTGTGCCTAAGAAAGGCGGAATCACCGTTGTGCCCAATGAAAACAACGAGTTGATTCCTACTCGTCTCGTTACAGGGTGGAGAGTTTGTATAGACTATCGCAAACTCAATGATGCTACGAGAAAGGATCATTTTCCCCTCCCTTTCATGGACCAAATGCTTGAACGTCTAAGAGAAAACCACATTCACTTGTCCTTATGGAACATTTGCTTACAAACGAATGCCTTTCGGCTTATGCAATGCTCCTGGGACATTCCAAAGGTGTATGATGGCTATCTTCCATGACATGGTTGAAGAAACTATGGAAGTCTTCATGGATGATTTCTTGGTTTATGGTGATTCTTTCTCTCATTGCCTTGCCAATTTTGAACGCATGCTTAAGCGGTGTGAAGACACTCGCCTTGTTCTAAATTGGGAAAAATGCCATTTCATGGTAAAAGAAGGCATTGTGCTTGGACATAAAATCTCAAAAGCCGGTCTTGAAGTGGACCGTGCTAAAGTGGATGTCATAGCCAAATTACCTCCACCTTCAACCGTGAAGGGTGTGAGAAGTTTCCTTGGTCATGCGGGCTTCTATCGTCGATTCATTCAAGATTTTTCTAAAATCGCTCGCCCGATGACCCACCTCTTGGAAAAAGATACTCCTTTCATCTTTTCCAAAGAGTGTCTTGAATCCTTCAATCTTCTTAAGGATAAGCTAACTAAGGCACCGGTCTTGGTTACCCCTAATTGGGAGCTACCTTTTGAATTGATGTGTGATGCTAGCGACTTTGCTATTGGAGCAGTTTTGGGCCAAAGAGTGAACAAACACTTCCAACCAATCCATTATGCTAGCAAGACAATGACGGGGGCTCAATTGCATTATACCACTACCGAAAAAGAGCTTTTAGCTGTAGTGTATGCTTTTGAGAAGTTCCGCCCCTATCTTGTCCTTTCCATCACCATCGTGTACACCGACCATTCTGCGTTGAAGTACTTGTTGACTAAGCAAGATTCCAAGCCAAGACTTCTTCGTTGGGTTTTGCTCCTTCAAGAATTTAAAATCGAAATTCGTGACAAAAAGGGAGCAGAAAACCTAGCCGCGGATCATCTAAGTAGACTTGAGGATCCTTATCAAGGGGATCATACGATCCAAGAGATCAATGACTCTTTTCACCTTGAGACCTTAATGTCTATAAATTCGAATCTTGATGAAACCCCGTGGTTTGTGGACATTGCAAACTACTTAGCGGGTGGAATTCTCAAGGAAGGGTTAACGTCCCAACAAAAGAAAAAGTTCTTTAAAGACATTGAACACTATTTTTGGGACGACCCTTACCTTTTCAAACAATGTGCGGATCTTGTCATTCGTCGATGTGTTGATGGGCCGGCAGCTTTACGAATCCTTGATGCTTGCCATAAAGGACCCACCGGTGGTCACTTTGCTCCCAATTACACCGTGAAGAAAGTATTCGACTCTGGATTTTATTGGCCCACCATTTATCATGATGCTCATGAAATGGTTAAACGTTGTGATGCTTGCCAAAGACAAGGCAAGATCACACATAAAGATGAGATGCCTCAAAATTTCATACAAGAATGTGAAATATTTGACGTATGGGGCATCGACTTTATGGGGCCATTCCCATCATCTAAAGGGAACAAGTACATCCTCGTAGCCGTTGACTACGTTTCCAAATGGGTTGAAGCTAAGGCTCTCACCACGAACGATGCGAGGGTGGTTGTGAACTTTTTGAAGCAGCTTTTTGCTCGATTCTGTGTTCCTCGTGCTATAATCAGTGACCGCGGGACTCATTTTTGCAACGATCAATTCGCAAGAGTCATGGCTAAGTATGGTGTTAATCAACGTCTTTCCACCGCTTATCATCCTCAAACCAATGGTAAAGCCGAGATATCTAACCGTGGATTGAAGCGAATTCTTGAGCGTACTGTGGGAGAGCATCGTGCCTCGTGGGCCGATAAGTTACATGATGCTTTGTGGGCTTTCCGTACCGCTTATAAGACCCCGATTGGTTGTACACCTTATCGTCTTGTGTACGGGAAAGCATGCCACCTCCCTATCGAGCTGGAACAAAAGGCATACTGGACCTTGAAGTGGGCTAACTTCGACATCAACAAAGCCGGCGATCTTCAGAAGATTCAACTCAACGAGCTCAACGAACTAAGGAATGAAGCTTATGAGAACTCGTTGATCTACAAGGAGAAGACCAAGATCATCCATGATGCAAGGATTAAGAACCGAGAGTTCCACGTTGGTGATCAAGTTTTACTCTTTAACTATTGGTTGAAGATCTTCTTAGGAAAGCTGAAGAGCCGCTGGTCTGGTCCATTCACCGTCGCCAAAGTCTTCCCATATGGCACCATTGAGCTTTCTCAGCCAAATGGGCCTAATTTTAAGGCGAATGGCCAGCGCGTGAAGTTGTACTTTGGTGAGGACACCTCTCATGAGATGATTCCATCCCTCACGACGTTTCCCTTGAATTAAGTTCTGGGTCGAGTCAGGCTTGTGACTCGGTGAACAAAAACAAGCGCTTCTCGGGTGGCAACCCGTGATCTATCCTTTACCGTTTTCATAATAAGTGTAGGGGGAGCCCCGTATGTGTTTGTTGTCTTGTTTCTTCTAGTGTGCAGGGATTAAAGCTTTAAAGATCCATTCTCGATTACTTTTGACGAACCGTGATCCCGTGTACCCGTCTTCCCGGTTCTATCCTAAACTATCGTGATTCAATACTTCATATCTTATATGTTCACATTGAAATCACTATAGTCGTCCTTTCCTTAGCAAGATTTAAACAAAGTGCACAATGTCATAAGTGTAGGGGAGTTTACTCCCACATGCTTAAACATTGAGGACAATGTTTATATCAAGTGTAGGGGGGACTTCTATCGAATTGAGTGGTCTTTTAGATGAATTTGTCCTCATTTTAACCGAAAAATCTGATTTTTCGACATTTTTCAAAATTTTTAATCTATTTTGGCCTTGTAGTTTTCCTGTTTTATCGTTATTTACTTTCTTTGCTAAAGTTAAAGTTTAATAAAGTGGTTTTAAATTTTTCAAAGTCGTGAATATTTTGACTCAACCCGAGTTTACTTATCCAAGTTTACTCTAGCTAGTATCCTTAACGTGTTTAAGTCAAGTTTTGCTAGGCTTTTATATAGGGAACTTTAAAACGCGAAAGTCTTAACTCTCATGGGTTAAGAACAAGAACTTTACGCATGTTCCTATAATTGATCCTAGAGAGTCGTTTATCAAGGGGACTTTAAAACGCAAATTCTAAACTTGAAAAAGTCTAAGAGTTTTCAAGATCCTATAGATGACTAAAAAACCCAAAACTTTGATTTAATTGGGTAAGTATCCACGAGTCTCATTCCTTGAGATTTTAAATTGTGGAGAACGAGAGATGATAGAGTCAATTATAAGTTTAGTATTCTTTCGTGAATTTATGTGAGTTGATTATGAGCCTATTCTCCCATCGCTTGCTAATAAATTTATCTGCAGTAAATAAGGTTGTACGATTTGAAAAGTTACTTAGCTTCTAGCACAAGATCGTTTAAAAGTTGCTCGGTATTAATTAGAGTTCATAGCCAAGGCATAACTTATTGAAGCGGGATGCGAAGATTGGCGAGTCCAAAAAGGCCCTAACAAGGCATGAGGGCTACATTTTGTTGCTAAAGATCCAAAAGTGATGTGAAGAATCATTTATCAAAAATCAATATGAAGGATCAAGACACACGACAAAAAGCAAATACTCCCCTAAAGATCATAGAGAAGTATATCCGAAAAGACCCTAGCAAGGTATGAGGATAAATAGATCTAAGTCCTAAAAGGAGGCGGATCATTGTATATCAAAGTCCAAAATAAAGATTGGAGAAAAAGGAAGAAGTCGTGGTCCAAATATGAACAATCTCTCAAAAACTTCTAGTGAAGAAATTCCTATTATGAAGAGAAGACCATAATTTCAAGAACGTCTCTCAAAGATTCGAAGTATGAAGTCGCTGCCAAATATCGGTCCGAGAAAGGTCTCAAATCGTGAAGCGAGTTATGCCAAGATATGAACTTTATGAGGTCCCGAGAAGCAGTTTTAAAAGATTTTGTCCTTTAGCTAACTATTGATTAAATCGTCCTACTTTATTTTCTGCCTAAATAACTATCAAAATAAGTCAAACAATGCATCCTCATGATCATTCAAGACAAAATTAAAATATAAGAGATACACCTAGGAATAAGGGAGTCTAAGTAAATAATTGGCCCACATGAATTCGTGTTAGTTCGCTAACTTATAATAACAATGATCTCGTTTTTAAGCTTGGTATGGGGAACGTGAAACTTGAGGATGATAAACGTTCATGACAGCCAAAACCCCAATGTAAGTATTTGATTTCTTTACTTGTTTCTATCTTTTTATTTTCCTTAATGTTCAGTATTTAATAAAGGCCAAGGTAGGTTATTTATGATGGAAAATGTAAACCGTGCTTTAAAATTAATGCATTGCATGAGGGCATTGCAATGGTCAAGTGTAGGGGATTTAATAAGTGTGAAAACACTTATCCTTTTACCACTTATTTCCAATAATAACTAGACCAAAACGTGTATTTTATGTCGTAAAAGTCGGAATTATGCGTGGTTTGTGTTTTTATTGTGTTTTAGGACCAAAAGATGAAAAAGGAAGAAAACACGGGCTTTCACGGGCTTTTATCGAAGAAACGAGAAAAGACGAAGTCAAAAGATCAAGAGTGAAAAAAGAACGGAAGTCCAAGGCCTATTCTGAAGATTTATCGAAGAAAAAGTCTAAAGACGGAAGTTTAATGAAATCGAAGAACTCAAGTCTAAATAAGTGAAAAATTTATAAGACGAGTTTAATTAATCCCGAGACGACGTCGAGAAAAGTCGAAGAACTTAAAAGACGAAGAGCCGAGAAGAAAGAAAGAGGAGGCAAAACATGCACCTCCCCATATCCCTATAAATACCCTCCTAAACACATTAGGAGGGTGGTTAGCTAGTTTTATTTTTCATTTTTCCTCTCTAGTTTTTAGAGAGAGAAATTTTTAAGCTTTCTCTCACTAAGTTTCATCTTTTCTCTATTTTTTATCTTTCAAGTTTAATCTTTTAATCATTCTTTTCTTTGGATTTCATTAATCACAAGTTCAAGTTAAGCTTTTGGTTCATTAATCTCTTCCTACATTTCTTGATTTTGTTTTACCTTTGATCCGAAATATTTATGATCCGTTATTGATTTTTATGTTTAAGTGATTAAAAAACTCATCTTTTTATTCCTACATAAACTCTTACACGTCTAAGCTATAAGCTCTTTGTGCTTATTGGCTTATTCGTATGTTTAGCTTATTTTATTTTAAGTTTTCTTAAAAGTTTTATCGTTTTAAAGTTCGTGTTATTAAGTTCACGTGTTTAGATTCCAAAAGTCTTCGAATTTGTGCTTAATTACATTTGTAAAAGTTGGTAACTGCTTTTTGGATTAACAACTTATTCGTTTAAGCTTAGTTACTCTTTGGACACCAGTACGATCTTAGAAGGGTTTTACTTGGTTATGATCCTTGGCTACGATCGCATTGAGTGCGATCTACACTACTTTCCCTGGCTACAATCCACACCACGATCACATCTTACGATCTGTGGGTGCGATAGTGTCACGATCCTTGAGTTCGATCGCATTGATTGCGATCATTGTTGTTATGATCACAGACCACGATCAAAGACCACGATCCACTTGTTGCGATCGTGGTTACGATCTGTGAGTGCGATCACTCTTTCCCATCGCATTGAGTGCGATTTGACCCTAGGCTACGATCGTGAGTGCGATCGGTTGTCACGATCGTATTGTGATTTGAGTACGATCGCGTTGCGATCTAATTTTGGCTTTTGATTTATTTTTCTTAGTTTTTCCCGCCATTTTAACTTAGAATTATTTTAAACAAGTTTCGTCTTAGTTTATTTTTACCAAGTTTTCAAGTTTTTAATCATTTACGTTTTAATTTCCAAAGATTGCACGCTTTTATCTTTAGTTTAAATTTTTATAAAGTTTTTATTTTACGCAACGACATTTTAGTTTAAAAATAGATAATCAACCAACCATTTTATTTTCCACCGAGAACAACTGAGTCGCACTAATTAACGGTAATCAATTCAAAAAGATTGGAACGAAATTATTTTATACTGGGTTAAAAATCTAATATTAATTTATTAATCTAACCAAGTATCCCTAAAAGTTATTTGAGTTGGCTTTTGAATGCAAGAAACGAGGAATACATTGGAGGTCGGGAAGTGGGTCAAAAACAGGTTACAACAGTCGGAGATCAAAACAGTTTTGAAATCAGTATGGTTTAAATTAATGTTTTAAGATGTTTAGGGTACTTAGGAGTATAATTGGACCTTAAAACGAACATCATACTTAGATTATATGTTAAATAAAAGATCTGGAGGAGGGATAAACAAATGGGTTAGGGTAAGACCCTCTGATCATAACAAACTTTTCATATGTTCAAAATCAGTAAATTCTGGATAGGTAAAAGTATATATATATATATATATATATATATATATATATATATATATATATATATATATATATATATATATATATATATATATATATATATATATATATATATATATATATATATATATATATATATATATATATATATATATATATATATATATATATATATATACATATATATATATATACATATATATATATATATATATATATATATATATATATATATATATATATATATATATATATATATATATATATATATATATATATATATATATATATATATATATATATATATATATATATATATATATATATATATATATATATATATATATATATATATATATATATATATATATGGAGGTCTTAACAGTAGCTTTAAGATTGAGGCCAAATGTGAGAGTTAGCTAACACATGTAAGGGAATAGGATTTCTTTTATAGGGCATGTTATTTTGGTTAAGGGAGTCTTCGACCCATAGTTTGAAGTATGGAAAACGGGGCTGTTTTGGGTTAAATGTTAACGGGTCGAGTTATGAACTAAACTAAGTTAAGGGCTTTATAGAGGGATGTAATGAGATGCATATGGCATATAAATAGGGTTAAGCGGTAGGATAAGGTTATATATCCATCATAGATTGGTGAGCCATTTTGGTATGTGGTTGATGTCTTGATTGTATACGTTTGTGTGTTCAGATTTTTGCTAGAGCGCGGATATTTGGACAAGTTTGTTCAGGTAAGTTTCGTAGTCCCATGTCTTTTTATGATTTGATTTCCAGATGGGATGGAAGAGACACTGTATGGTTTTGTAAATAATGTTGTGAATGTTTTTATGGTTTGTACTAGACTTGTGTGTACACTTATGCGATTAACTGCTATATGATTCTTGATTGTGTTTATGATTTGGATCAGGGACACGTACCGTCTCAGTTATTGTGGTTTGACTTGGTACCAAGGGGATGTTGACAAGGCAGGGCCTTGGGATTAGTTCATAGGTGTATGGGCGCCTATGGGACCATGGTGATTGGTAAGGCTTAGAGCCTTGGAGTTGTGGTTATTGGTAAGGCTTGGAGCTTGGATTTGTGGCGATTGGTTAATCTTGAATGCTAGTTGTTAATACATAATTGTAGCACATTGTCCATATGTTCTTTTGTTAATGGTTGTTATTCACAGCTTATAATTGATTTGGAGTTGGATTCTAAACCTATGACTCTCACCAACTTTATGTTGACGTGTTTTAGTGTCTCTTTTAGGTGAGAATGTGGTTAAGCGTGAGAATAGGAGTGGCTAGTTGGGAGGCTTAGAATTGCATTGGAGGAACCCCCTTTCCTCTTAGTCTTTACTTATGTTTGAATAAGTGATACTTTCTAGACACCTATTATGTTTGTATGTGTTAATTGTATGTCTTTGGTAAGAGGTAGACCTGTTACCTACTTACCTAGACGCCTGCATTATTTGTGATATCTTCATGACATTGTGTCACCATTTATGATATTTCCATTTCATTTAGTTATCTCTATAGACACGCTATTGTTGTGATGATATTCATACGTCGCGCCCTATATTCCGCCATGGTGGGGTGTGACAGAATGGTATCAGAGCCAATGGTTATAGAGAATTAGGTTGCTTAATTTAGTAGCCTAGTCTATAGCTTAAGGGTCTATGCATGTAGGTGTCATAGGGGTATGTGTGCATTATAGTATAAGGAGTGCTTAAGTGTTAATTTCGTTTTAGATATTTATTTACTTTCATACTTTACTTATTGAGACATAGTATATGTAAGTACATTAATTTATTTTCTATTGATGCGACGTATGAACCGGAAGTGTAGGAACCTATTTAGTGTTACCCATGTCGCGTAGAAGAAGAGGTGCACTAGGTAATAATAGGATAGTACCGATGTTGAGTCTGCGACTAGTAGTAGATTCGAATTTCCACCTTAATTGTTATGATCATTTTCTTTAATGTTGGATATTTTGTTGTTATTGATTTTTTTAGGGTTTGAGCATCGAGTTATGAATGAAGTTAGGGTTGACGTATGAGATGTTCTTATTTTACCTATATGGTATATATATAGAGTGTATTTTATGTTATATATGTGTTCCGTGTAGTACTAATTTCTTATAAGTGTCGTCATAGGAGGGAGTACATGGGTGAAAGGGGACATCTATAATTATGGAGGCCTACGTAATTATATATGTGCCACAACACCGATGGACTTCCAAGTATTGTTGCATGAAAAAGGGGTTAGTACATGCTTGTATATGATGAGATATGTATTTTGGGTATTTGTAATAAGCTCGTCTTGAAGCACATCAATCATTTTCGCCGTTTCTTTTCCATTGGATTTGCGTGTAATCTTCCCCATTTTAAACACTTGTTGATCATTCCCGACCCTAAGAATTAGTTCACCTTCAGCAACATCGACTAAAGCTTTTCCGGTTCGCAAGAATGGTCGTTTAAGTATTAACGGAATACGAGGATCCATCTCATAATCAACAACAACAAAATCAATCGGAAAAGTGAAGGTACCAACTTTAATAAAAACATCTTCAGCAATACCAACGGGGTAAGCGAGAGTTCGATTTGCTAGCTCAAGGGTCATACAGGTTGGTATAAGATCGGGTAATGATAACTTCTTCCAAACACTTAATGGCATTAAATTAATACTAGCCCCGAGATCGGCTAAGGCAGTACATTCTTTGATTTGAGAAAATGAACAAGGTAACACAAAACGACCGGGATCTCCAAGTTTCTCCAGAAGTTCTTTGAGAAGGACTGCAGAACAATTTTCATTTAATCGAGTATTAACAAACTCAGCCATCTTTTCCTTCTTACTAAGCAACTCCTTGAACACTTTAACAAATTTCGGCATTTGGACAAGTGCTTCAACAAGGCTAATATAAAAGTTCATTTGTGTGATCATCTTCAAAAAGGAAGTAACTTGAGTATCCTACTTAGTGAGCACTTTGCACTTGTCTAACCGACAAGGATAAGGATTATTGGGCTTAAGAGGTGTAGGTGGAGAAGGCGAAGGTGTAGAAGGTGAAGGTTGAGATATTGAAGGTTGAGAGGGTGAAGGGTTTTTCTTGTGTACAATTTCAGGAAGAGGTGGAGACGGTAATGGAGAACTAGTACTAGGCGTGGTAGTAGGAGGAGGTGAAGGTGGAGTGTGACAACCATGGTTTTGAGGTTCATCACTTAGTTTTATTTTGGGCATATTTCGTGAAATTATGTGTCTTTATGTGTTTATGTGTTATTTGGTGTGAATAGAGTGTGGTTTGGACATCGTTTTCGGGTACGGGGTACCTTGTGAGTGAAATGATGTGTGACGTTTTTATGTTCATGAGCTCACATAGTAGTGACTATGAAATAAGATGGTGTTATTTAGTGGTTTTACGTATACGTATATGTATTATAGAAAATCATATTTTTACGATTTAAGGTTTATCATTTAGAGGTCTCGGATGAGGTAATTAGTCACGGTAGTATTTTTCGGGATGGTTTTAAGTCATTTTGGACTTAGTTAATTAGTTTATTTCATATTTCAAGAGTTTTTATAAAACTGTATATTTTACGTCTTTTACGGTATACGCGTAAATTTGACTAGTTTTACGGTTTTGGAGGCTTTAGGAGCTGAAATAAATTAAGGGAATTTAAGGTAATAATTATTAATAGTTAATTTAAAGTAATATAATTAAAAAATTTGGCCATATGGTGTTTGGGCTTGGATTTGGGCTGACTTAAACTAAAGGAAGGGAAAGGGAGTCCAATTTGAGTCCTAATAGGAAGCCTTTTTAATTTTAACCATAAATAAGACTCCATATGACCAAAAAAACGAATTTAGCATTCCCCAAACCAAATCTCACTCGTTTTATCAATGGAGGAACAAGAAAACCCAATAATTCAATTAGGGTTTAAGGTACACACTAAAACTATGTCAATTAACGTTTAATTTACGTATATGTAACCTAATATGATGGATTAGGGTTGAGATTCATAATTTTTTATTAGGGTTTGTTAAGGACCTGTAATTAGTGAGGTAATTAATGGGTTTTTATCATTCGAAATCGTTTTTAGGTATTAATTAGGGTTATGTATGACTAATTAGGGTTTAATCATGTTTAAAATCGTTTTTAAAAACTGGGCAGAATTTTAGGTTTATTGTTTCTATCATATCTAGAGTTATAGGAACATTCATTAATCGAACCAAGTATCCCTGAAAAGGTATTTGAGTTGACTTTTGAACAAAAGAAACGAAGAATACATTAGAGGTAGGGAAATGGGTCAAAAATAGGTTACAACAGTCGGAGGTCAAAACAGTTTTGAAATCAGTCTGGTTTAAATTAATGTTTTAAGATGTTTAGGGTACTTATGAATATAATTGGACCTTAAAACGAACATGATACTTAGATTATATGTTAAATAAAAGATCTGGAGGAGGGATAAACAAATGGGTTAGGGTAAGACCCTCTGATCATAACAAACTTTTCATATGTTCAAAATCAGTAAATTCTGGATAGGTAAAAGTATACATATATATATATATATATATATATATATATATATATATATATATATATATATATATATATATATATATATATATATATATATATATATATATATATATATATATATATATATATATATATATATATATATATATATATATATATATATATGGAGGCCTTAACAATAGCTTTAAGATTGAGGCCAAATGTGAGAGTTAGCTAACACATGTAAGGGAACAGGGTTTCTTTTACAGGGCATGTTATTTTGGTTAAGGGGGTGTTCGACCCATTGTTTGAAGTATGAAAAACGGGACTGTTTTGGGTTAAATGTTAACGGGGCGAGTTATGAACTAAACTAAGTTAAGGGCTTTATAGAGGGATGTAATGAGATGCATATGGCATATAAATGGGGTTAAGTGGTAGGATAAGGTTATATATCCATCATAGATTGGTGAGCCATTTTGGTATGTGGTTCATGTCTTGATTGTATACGTTTGTGTGTTTAGATTTTTGCTAGAGCGCGAATATTTGGAGAAGCTTGTTCAGATGAGTTTCATAGTCCCATGTCTTTTTATGATTTGATTTCCAGATGGGATGGAAGAGACACTGTATGGTTTTGTAAATAATGTTGTGAATGTTTTTATGGTTTGTAATAGACTTGTGTGTACACTTATGTGATTAACTGCTATGTGATTCTTGATTGTGTCTATGATTTGGATCGGGGGACACGTACCGTCTCAATTATTGTGGTTTGACTTGGTACCAAGGGGATGTTGACAAGGCAGGGCCTTGGGATTTGTTCATAGGTGTATGGGCGCCTATGGGACCATGGTGATTGGTAAGGCTTGGAGCCTTGGAATTGTGGTTATTGGTAAGGCTTGGAGCTTGGATTTGTGGTGATTGGTTAATCTTGAATGCTAGTTGTTAATACATAATTGTAGCACATTGTCCATATGTTCTTTTGTTAATGGTTGTTATTCACAGCTTATAATTGATTTGGAGTTGGATTCTAAACCTATGACTCTCACCAACTTTATGTTGACGTGTTTTAGTGTCTCTTTCAGGTGAGAATGTGGTTAAGCGTGAGAATAGGAGTGGCTAGCTGGGAGGCTTAGGATTGCATTGAAGGAACCCTCTTTCCTCTTAGTCTTTACTTATGTTTGAATAAGTGATACTTTGTAGACACCTATATGTTTGTATGTGTTAATTGTATGTCTTTGGTAAGAGGTAGTGTAACACCCCCAAATTTATACAACTCAATACAGCGGAAGACTAGTTGGTGTTACGGGATAGCACATTACTCACATCATAGACAACGCATAAAAATCGCGTCGTTTATTAATAAAGCATTTCCATTCATAAATATCAAAGTTACATCGGTCCCAAGTCATATTATTTCATACAAAGTTTTACAAAGTATTTGAATGGAAAATATTGTTTAAGTGCGGGCCATGAATTCTTGTCGTCTTCCCGAGAATTACCTTCAAGTACCTGAGATAAAACATGTTAAAAGAAAAGGTCAGCGATAACGCTGAGTGAATTCATAGAGTTTAATAAATTCCATCAATATAATATCAGTATAAAATTATTACTGAAAATCATTTTGTACAAATCATTTTAATAGGCCATAAAATAGCCAAAGTCATTTTATACAAATCCTTATCGAAAATCATAATATAGGCATTTGCCGTAAAAATCATTATACGAGCCAATGTCGTAAAAACATCATACAATACGTCTTACGACGTTGTATAAAGTTAAATGAAAACCGTTATATGAATATGGTTATGAAAACCAAAACACGAACATAATATCAATAGTATGACCCTGTATTGCTAGTCAGGCAATACATCGTAATTCGGAGCGTCTAGTAGTATTTCGTTAGTTTTGGATTATTATAAGCCGCATGACATTGTTACCTTACTAAACCAACAACGGGTAGCTAACCCGATACCAATTTTGCCCATCTAAAGTAGCGTGTCGTCACAAAGGTCACGCTATGGAAATCTTCTCATACATAAATTTGCTTACCAATCAATGTGGCACGACGGGGATCAACCGTCAAGGCGCGAACTGGGGTGATCGTCCCCAAATAGTACTATTAAATGCATAAGCGTCTACCAAATCCCGGTAGTTCACAATTCATGCTAATGGGACTTTTAGTGACATAACCTAACTTTAATAATCCATTTAATTTCATCTATCGGGTCCTTTAATCATTTATCGGGTCATACAATCGGGTCATTCAATCATTCGGGTCCAAAAATCAATAAACAAACAATCGGGACAAATGGTGTCCTATTTAATAAAACCTAACATGTTATCTCCCTCGCGGGTTTATAAAACATTTATAAAAACATTTAAAAGAGTGCGAGGCTATGAACTCACGTTGATGTGGGAAGGCGGGTTATCGGCAATTCGGACGTACGGTACGTGCTTCAATCACGGAAACCTAGACAAATAATATTCGTCTTAGACTCATGTCCAATGACTTTATAAAAATATCAATTATGTATACATATGATGATTTTATATATATGATGATCAAGTGGGTTTACATATTCTCGTTTGCTCATTTTAGTGTTATGTGTCGATAACTTTTATACTAGTTTACTAGTTTTACCTATTTACGTGTTTTAAGTCCAATAAACTTATTATAAGTTCTTTAACTTGTATTAATCCATGTTATACTTATATTATCAGTATTTAAACTTTACAAGTTGGGCCCAAATGGGTTAAGCCCAATAAGTTCTTTTTATAAGTATTTATCTTATTTAGTCCAATTATTAGTCCAATATGCTTAGTTAGCTCGTTAATGTCCGTATGTCCTATAGTTCGGGTTTTTATCGGTTTTTACTTGTTATATATGTTTATATATCAGTATATGAGTTTTATAAAAGTTTACATTAGACGGGTCCAACCGTCTAAGTTTTATTTAACAAAAACGTTAATTTTACGGTAATAGCCGAAAAAGTCGTAAAAATCATGTTTATAGATTTATAACTTATAAAACATAACAAGTTACTATTTTTATAAAATGTCCACTTATTTATCATTGTACATATTTATATAATTAAAATTCATGAGTTAGTGGGTTTTAACTTTACATTTTATACAATATAATTTTGAGTGCTTATATAATAGTATTATACTTTAATTTCCAAAATCTGATTTTTATCTTCACTTTCACCAAAACTGCCATATCTAGAGTTCTATATGGAGATAGAAGCTCAAATTTTTATCACATAAACTAAATGATATGTTCTTCATTTAACTCTTCTATAGCTACTGTTTAATAATCTTCTAAGTATTTTCTAAAAATGGTCCAAAACAGTGAACTCAGATTTGTACCTTAAACTTGTTTTGATAATATCTCACTCATTACAATGATTCCATTGCATGGCCAACTCTCACAAGTGTACAAGACCCATAGCTTACTGTAAATCCATCCTACATCATTTTATCAGTTCATGACATGTTTCTTTACTGTTTTATACAGCCATCACTTTTAAGCAAGATTTTAGCCTTGTTCTTTATAGTTTTTCACCTTTTTAATCATGTTTATCAACAACAAATCCCCACATAACATTTTTATCATCATATAATCATCATATACATATACAATTGGAAATAAAATACATGTTTACATAATCAAAATAACAAGAAGATGAGGAGGACACTCTTTATACCACCAAGTTGATGTAGGTTGTGATTTGGGCATGGATTTTGATGGAGAAACTTGTGCATAACCATGACCATCTTTAAGATCACCAATCTTCATGAATACCTTGTGGAAAATCAGCCCTACTACTCCATGAAAACTCCTCCTTGGATGTTATAAGCACCACCAATCAATAGGGTTTCAAAAGGGCTTCAACATATGTGTATATAACATAAGATTCATGGTTGATTTTGATCAAATTTGGTGTTTTTGGGTGAGATATGGACGACATTATAGAGAGAGTAGAGAGGAAATTGTAGTTGTTTGCATGGTGAGAAGTGAGCTAGTGGTAATGAGAAGTGGTTTTGGTGTAGTGGAAGCTTAAACTTTAAGCTTAGTAGACAAGTGTTGTGTAGCTAGTTCAAGGCTTGACACCTCATGTGTTGAGGCACTAGTTTGGCCGCCCCATGTGTGCTAGTGGGGTGGGACAATGTATTTTGTCCCATCTCACTAGTTTACGGGTATTCCTCGATTCTAGTTTTCTCGATTTGCGTGCCCTCGGGTCGTTTTACGAAAAACGTTTTTATAAATTATGAATCAACGTCACAAAACGAATCCAATAAAAAATGTTTCATCAAAAACGGGGTTCGAAAACGTAAACACGTAATCCTAAGGTTTCCGGTTTAGTCGTAAAGGACGTTAAAATAAAAGCGTAAGTCCTAATCTCTTCTCGTAAATTTGTGAGTTTATGAACCAACACAAATTTAAAACTCCAAAATAATATTCACGGATAAATTTGTTTTCTGAAATGTCGGACTGTCACCAAAGACGGTGTATGCAAACGTAAGCACGTAACGTAGAATCCTCCGGTTTAGACGTAGTCGATGCTACTTCGAGACGTAAATCCAAATTTCTTCCCAAAAATAAGTGAGTTCATATTGTAACATTAAAATAATGTTTTCAAATAAATATTGAGAATAAAATATCGACCATAAATTGACAGATTGTCACAGCATTTACCCCTAAACAGGATCTTTGTCCTCAAAGATCATCTTACCTTACTACTCGCTTCTTATAGAGTTAAAGCCATGTGGGTATTTCCTCCACATTTGGTCTTTTCTCACAAGTGCAATTCATTACGATACACGCGTTTCATCAAACATAACTACGGGAATAAGATCAGGCTTAATGTTGACTTACTTTCTCTATCCATGATGTTCACGGGTTTCTGATGAATGCAACTTTTCGCCGATCTAAGCTCTACTAAGAATAATCAGATTCTCACTTGATAGATCTTCCATCAAGTTCGATTTACGAAACATAATTCACGCAGTTCTTGAAGTCCTAGGGTAGATCCAGCTTATATGCCTTTCAATCCCAACTTTTACATCATCTCAATGGTCCCATACAACGGGGACTTATATCCCATGATTTGTCAGATCATGAATTCATTTTTTTTCCAAGGTTAAAAATTGTGGCATAACTTCGCTACCCATTTGGCACTTTAGGATCTACATTTCATATTCACATAACTTCCTGCCCACTACCGGCAGTCAATAATCAGATCCTAATTTCAACAATCATTTCATGTTTCGCGGGTCGGGTATTTTGTAAGGTTAGGTTCGCCATCATAGGAAACCTTAAACCTAAAAGACATGTCCAACTCACAATGGGTGTATGTCGGGTGTCTTCATCTCAACTCTTGCTTACAGATGCTCTAAGATTTTGATCCTAACAAGATTCGATCTCAATCCTATCAAGATGATTATCAATGATAATCTTTCCAAAGGAAAATGATTATACGGTTTATTACCAAAGCTCAATCATTCATACATAAAACAACACTTATAGTATTTTGTATCGTTACTTTACCTCGTCCCTTCGATTTGGGGTGATACATAGTACTCTCATCAGGATTCGTTCACAATGACTTCTGAGCAAATCTCAAGAAATTCGATGCGAAGCGAGGATCTTGATAGAGATGATCGATACGGCACACCATGTTTACACAACTCTTTTGCATTTATCATTAACGGGAATGATATTAGCAGATTTGGTCAGTCTGTCGACGATGACCCAAATCGAATCAAATTCAGATGATGACCTTTGCAATAGCTAGACGTTTACTAATGTATGAGGCGATGTCTGCCTTCATAATTGCCATCAGTACAACTTCTTCAGACACAGATACTTTTAGTCATCAATGACATAAATAGAATACTTATACTTACAAATTCCAACATAACTATATCTCACAATCCTCCATATTTAGACAATCACAAGTGGTCTTTAAAATATTTAACGCTATCAGCTTCTCAATTCTAATGGTTCACATTAGCCGTGAAACCTTTCACTATTTATATTATCCTTTTTACAAACATTGTTTATTTTTATATCGTTTAGCAATTTATTTTGCACCTTCATTATTAAGGAACACATCCTAATTGGTTCTTTATATTTTATACATAATGTGTCAGTATCTATATTCACTTCTCCTGATGATGTAATTATCATGTCCACAATTCACTCAGATATTCTTTCTATATTATGCGTCAGTAATTACGTTCACCTTTCTTCATATTTTCTAAGTTTCAGTTTCGTCTCATCTATCATTTTTATCAGTTTTGCTTAATCTGACGTTTTAAAGCGTCGATAATTATTACAACTAATTAAATAAATATTTAATTTTTATGAAACGTAAACACAAAAAGTTTTTAAATTTTCTCAGTCTGTCCAATTATATAAAGGTGTTCAAAATAAAATTTGAATTTAATTAACACGATTTTTGTTGATTTATCGAAAATAATTAATAAGATTCGTAAATATTTGAAAAGTCTTTGTTTATACTTTGGTCAAAGTTTTCTTAGTTGAAAAGCAAAAATTGTCGTTTCAATTTTTAAGTCATGGTTTAAATGGGTTTCCTCAATCCTTCTTAGGTTGTCTTAAGGTATGCAAAAACATTTACCCCTAAACAGAAGTTTAGTTAAATGTTTTGGTTATAAGGGAATAATCCCTTAAAATCCTTTGATAAAACATTTGTCAAAATATATTTACACTTTCTTTTTAGGGTAACTCAAAGTCTTAAATGGCTCTAATTTTTGAAAAGTCAATATAGATCCCATTATCTTATAATCACATGGTCAAATCATGTAAAGGATTTAGTCTTAAATCACATATCAATTATCCCAGGTATAGGTTTTCATTGTTTGGCCAATTTAGGGCAATCTATAATTAATTATTAACTCCTTCTTATTCTTATAATCAAACAAATAGTCCTTTAATGATCATGAGCATGAATTTATCAAATTACAGTCTACACACGTGATTCACCAAATTTATGAATGCTACATGTGTATTAGTCAATCCAAACGACACCACGTGAAACTCATAATGTTCATTACAAGTACCGGATGTAGTGATTGGAATAGATAATCCTTTTCGCAGATGCGAAGTTGATGATAACCATGCCGTGAATCAAATCTTTAAAACATACGCTAGAACCTTGTAAATGATCGAATAAATCTTCCATTTCGAGTTATGGATATCGTTTTTTGATTGTCAATTTACTCAGTTCACAGTAATCTATAAATATAAGGAATGATAACACCATAGCTCTTCATGATGACAGGCTTGGTACAATAAAATCCTTCTCCGACAACTCTCTCAGTTGTACGAAAATTCCTTTAATTCAGATGGTGCTGACGTACAGTGCACAAGACACAGGTGCAACACTGAGAATATAATCAACACCAAAATCAACTTGCCTTAATTGCGAAAGTCTAGGTAATTCAACAAATACTTCCTAAAATTTCAGATAACAGAAAGATCTTTAAATAATTTCATATTAGGTTCTTCTAGATTATAATATCTATGACTAATTCACAACCATTCACGGTATAATTTCAAGTCTAAATGCAGGATAAAATCATCCATCAAGAATTATTTAGATCACTTTTGATAATCAACATCTTATCATTTAGGGAATTCTACTCGAGTTCCCATCAATTAAGACAATATCGTCATGTCATAATCAATCAATCCATTCTACTAGCACTATTATCTTTCCAGTTTTTATTGCCGTCGATAAGATGTGAACTTCTCAAAGGTCTAATAATAACTCATAATCCTTCACAAATTCAAGGATATATGGAGACACAACTACTATTAATAGAGTAAGGTCAACGCATAATCTACGCGAGAAAATTTCAAATCAGATACAGACGAAAACATTTAACGAATATGAATATATCCCATGTTTTCATAATTTGAGTACGCATTCGAAAGCTCCTCGGATCGTTACCCAGGTCATTCAAATGAAATCTTAATCAAAAGAAATGATAGGAACATCGATACATCCAGTCGGGTATCAACACTCGGTAATCAGATACTTTTCCTAAGAATCTCACTACGGGAGAATTGGACAAGAAAGAATTGTCAATTGTCAAGTAAGACAAATTCCACAGATGAGTAAATTCAACTCAGAAGAATAGATGCTACAGGCACATATGTAGGTGTCTTTAACAATATGTCCCTATTTTGCACTTTTTGCAGATCTCATAAAAATTAATCTTTCACAATCTTCAACGAAAATGTAGTGTTTATTCATTAGTTTTATGGTGACTACTAATCAGTCTTGCATGGTCCATTCCAAATTGTATGTAGGCGCGCAACTATATACAATTTCAAGATTAACGATGCAATACTCAGTTCGTCAAAATTTTATCATCATGTTTATAATAAAAACATTTTCATGCTTAATTCAAAAATGTATTTACAAAGGTTTTCTTTGTTATGGAAATAATTAAGTTTCCAAAGCGTCTCATAAACAACTTCATTTTGATATCAATCACTTATAAATCTCACTTTGAATAATCCTTATTGTGATGAAAATTACATTTTCTCAAAGGATACCGTTTTAAAAATGTGTGATCTGCAAAAGAGTGATGAAGAGTTGTTCACCGAGAACTAACTACAATATGATAAGAAATGAGCTTAGCCAAATAATCATGAGGTTCATGACCTCGATGGCACTCACGAAGAATGATTCACAACGTAACTCAAATCAAGATGAGTACTTGTTCAATGGTTGCATCACTAATGCGAACATTAGGATGAAGCAATAAAAGATAGATAACATCGATACATGTAGGATTTAGCAATCAAAGGTAGTCTTTTCATTAATCACAAACAAGTCAAAATTGTACCGTGACATATTACGCGTCACTATGTCATACAATTCTCAGAACTCATCCTACCAACTGATATCTCAGTTAAGTTAGGGATTTTTAAAAGATACCACAATGAATACTAATCTACAAGAGTCATTAGGTGTTTCACATGTCCCGGAAGATCCATCGGTCCCAATTCAGAAGAAGATTTCTTCAATTTATTTGTTGGACACTGGGCATCCTCGTCAGTGGACAATGGCCTAGGAACAACCCTTAACACAAACTAACAATCAATTAAAACCTTATAATCTAATCACAGAACTTAACGACTTCCTCTTAACAATCTCATATTCCATACAGGTTAAATTTTACTTTATTCAAGTTTCAACAAATTTTATACTCAATTCGATATCCTACCTCATTTTCCAATACCTTCGGTCTTATTCTTAGGCCTTAATAGGGCAAATAAAAGCTCGATATGAATCAACACTTAATTTCCAATCCTATAGCTCTTACAACAACAATTATCAAATGAATCACTAGTATGAAATGACTTGATCATTCAACTAGACTTCACGGAAAGGTATTAGTGGCATGAGGCTTTTGGGTAATGGTTCCAATGACAGCCTCAAGTGCAACATTCACCCTTTCGATTTCAATTTAAGAATTGGATGACAACGAGTC
Organism: Glebionis coronaria; assembly: GCA_025667525.1. NCBI lineage: Eukaryota > Viridiplantae > Streptophyta > Magnoliopsida > Asterales > Asteraceae > Glebionis > Glebionis coronaria. The sequence continues at coordinate 149,967,262 of CM046876.1, forward strand.
AGATGACATCTTTCTAGGTGGTAACGTTTTGTAAAACTCCACTCTATAAGAAAAGATCGTCATGACATCGATATCAGATTTAATCTCGCCAATCCTTTTTCAATATCACCATCAACTAATATCTACATTTCTATGAATATCAACCATTTGCTGGGATCATAAATATCCACAACTTGGTTTAGATCTAGGATAGCTAGAATTCCTAGGAGAATAGCTTAGATTAATTTACTAGGGGATTTAGGGTTCCTTGTGACAATCTACGTCGTATAAATATCAAAATAATCATCAAACAATCATGTAATAAAATTACATCATATATATATATATAATCCAAGTTATATATATATATATATATATATATATATATATATATATATATATATATATATATATATATATATATATATATATATTAAAATAACACTTCTCAGTCTGGCCTTGTCGGTAACTCGGGAATTCTTCGGCACCGTTATAGTCAAATGATTTTTAGACATCTTTAGAAAAATGTTTATAGTTAAAAGATTTTGAAATGTTTTATTCAAAACCTTGGTTTTAAAAATCTTTCGTTCTCTATAACGAGAGCTCTGATACCAAACTGTAACACCCCCAAATTTATACAACTCAATACAGCGGAAGACTAGTTGGTGTTACGGGATAGCACATTACTCACATCATAGACAACGCATAAAAATCGCGTCGTTTATTAATAAAGCATTTCCATTCATAAATATCAAAGTTACATCGGTCCCAAGTCATATTATTTCATACAAAGTTTTACAAAGTATTTGAATGGAAAATATTGTTTAAGTGCGGGCCATGAATTCTTGTCGTCTTCCCGAGAATTACCTTCAAGTACCTGAGATAAAACATGTTAAAAGAAAAGGTCAGCGATAACGCCGAGTAAATTCATAGAGTTTAATAAATTCCATCAATATAATATCAGTATAAAATTATTACTGAAAATCATTTTGTACAAATCATTTTAATAGGCCATAAAATAGCCAAAGTCATTTTATACAAATCCTTATCGAAAATCATAATATAGGCATTTGCCATAAAAATCATTATACGAGCCAATGTCGTAAAAACATCATACAATACGTCTTACGACGTTGTATAAAGTTAAATGAAAACCGTTATATGAATATGGTTATGAAAACCAAAACACGAACATAATATCAATAGTATGACCCTGTATTGCTAGTCAGGCAATACATCGTAATTCGGAGCGTCTAGTAGTATTTCGTTAGTTTTGGATTATTATAAGCCGCATGACATTGTTACCTTACTAAACCAACAACGGGTAGCTAACCCGATACCAATTTTGCCCATCTAAAGTAGCGTGTCGTCACAAAGGTCACGCTATAGAAATCTTCTCATACATAAATTCGCTTACCAATCAATGTGGCACGACGGGGATCAACCGTCAAGGCGCGAACTGGGGTGATCGTCCCCAAATAGTACTATTAAATGCATAAGCGTCTACCAAATCCCGGTAGTTCACAATTCATGCTAATGGGACTTTTAGTGACATAACCTAACTTTAATAATCCATTTAATTTCATCTATCGGGTCCTTTAATCATTTATCGGGTCATACAATCGGGTCATTCAATCATTCGGGTCCAAAAATCAATAAACAAACAATCGGGACAAATGGTGTCCTATTTAATAAAAACTAACATGTTATCTCCCTCGCGGGTTTATAAAACATTTATAAAAACATTTAAAAGAGTGCGAGGCTATGAACTCACGTTGATGTGGGAAGGCGGGTTATCGGCAATTCGGACGTACGGTACGTGCTTCAATCACGGAAACCTAGACAAATAATATTCGTCTTAGACTCATGTCCAATGACTTTATAAAAATATCAATTATGTATACATATGATGATTTTATATATATGATGATCAAGTGGGTTTACATATTCTCGTTTGCTCATTTTAGTGTTATGTGTCGATAACTTTTATACTAGTTTACTAGTTTTACCTATTTACGTGTTTTAAGTCCAATAAACTTATTATAAGTTCTTTAACTTGTATTAATCCATGTTATACTTATATTATCAGTATTTAAACTTTACAAGTTGGGCCCAAATGGGTTAAGCCCAATAAGTTCTTTTTATAAGTATTTATCTTATTTAGTCCAATTATTAGTCCAATATGCTTAGTTAGCTCGTTAATGTCCGTATGTCCTATAGTTCGGGTTTTTATCGGTTTTTACTTGTTATATATGTTTATATATCAGTATATGAGTTTTATAAAAGTTTACATTAGACGGGTCCAACCGTCTAAGTTTTATTTAACAAAAACGTTAATTTTACGGTAATAGCCGAAAAAGTCGTAAAAATCATGTTTATAGTTTTATAACTTATAAAACATAACAAGTTACTATTTTTATAAAATGTCTACTTATTTATCATTGTACATATTTATATAAATAAAATTCATGAGTTAGTGGGTTTTAACTTTACATTTTATACAATACAATTTTTAGTGCTTATATAATAGTATTATACTTTAATTTCTAAAATCTGATTTTTATCTTCACTTTCACCCAAACTGCCATATCTAGAGTTTTATATGGAGATAGAAGCTAAAATTTTTATCACATAAACTACATGATATGTGCTCCATTTAACTCTTCTAAGTATTTTCTAAAAATCATCCAAAACAGTGAACTCAGATTTGTACCTTAAACTTGTTTTGATCATATCTCACTCATTACAATGATTCCATTGCATGGCCAATTCTCACATGTGTACAAGACCCATAGCTTACTGTAAATCCATCCCACTTCATCATTTTATCAGTTCATGACATGTTTCTTTACTGTTTTATACAGCATCACTTTTAAGCAAGATTTTAGCCTTGTTCTTTATAGTTTTCTTTTAATCATGTTTATCAACAACAAATCCCCACATAACATTTTTATCATCATATAATCATCATATACATATACAATAGGAAATAAAATACATGTTTACATAATCAAAATAACAAGAAGATGAGGAGGACAATCTTTATACCACCAAGTTGATGTAGGTTGTGATTTGGGCATGGATTTTGATGGAGAAACTTGTGCATAACCATGACCATCTTCAAGATCACCAATCTTCATGAATACCTTGTGGAAAATCAGCCCTACTACTCCATGAAAACTCCTCCTTGGATGTTATAAGCACCACCAATCAATAGGGTTTCAAAAGGGCTTCAACATATGTGTATATAACATAAGATTCATGGTTGATTTTGATCAAATTTGGGGTTTTTGGGTGAGATATGGACGGCATTATAGAGAGAGTAGAGAGGAAATTGTAGTTGTTTGCATGGTGAGAAGTGAGCTAGTGGTAATGAGAAGTGGTTTTGGTGTAGTGGAAGCTTAAACTTTAAGCTTAGTAGACAAGTGTTGTGTAGCTAGTTCAAGGCTTGACACCTCATGTGTTGAGGCACTAGTTTGGCCGCCCCATGTGTGCTAGTGGGGTGGGACAATGTATTTTGTCCCATCTCACTAGTTTACGGGTATTCCTCGATTCTAGTTTTCTCGATTTGCGTGACCTCGGGTCGTTTTACGAAAAACGTTTTTATAAATTATGAATCAACGTCACAAAACGAATCCAATAAAAATTGTTTCATAAAAAACGGGGTTCGAAAACGTAAACACGTAATCCTAAGGTTTCCGGTTTAGTCGTAAAGGACGTTAAAATAAAATCGTAAGTCCTAATCTCTTCTCGTAAATTTGTGAGTTTATGAACCAACACAAATTTAAAACTCCAAAATAATATTCATGGATAAATTTATTTTCTGAAATGTCGGACTGTCACCAAAGACGGTGTATGCAAACGTAAGCACGTAACGTAGAATCCTCCGGTTTAGACGTAGTCGATGCTACTTCAAGACGTAAATCCAAATTTCTTCCCAAAAATAAGTGAGTTCATATTGTAACATTAAAATAATGTTTTCAAATAAATATTGAGAATAAAATATCGACCATAAATTGACGGATTGTCACAGGTAGACCTGTTACATACTTACCTAGACGCCTGCATTATTTGTGATATCTTCATGACATTGTGTCACCATTTATAATATTTCCATTTTATTTAGTTATATCTATAGACACGCTATTGTTGTGATGATATTCATACGTCGCGCCCCATATTCCGCCATGGTGGGGTGTGACAAAATGGTATCAGAGCCAATGGTTATAGAGAATTAGGTTGCTTAATTTAGTAGCCTGGTCTATAGCTTAAGGGTCCATGCATGTAGGTGTCATAGGGGTATGTGTGCATTATAGTATAAGGAGTGCTTAAGTGTTAATTTCGTTTTAGATATTTATTTACTTTCATACTTATTTATTGAGACATAGTATATGTAAGTACATTAATTTATTTTCTATTGATGCGACGTATGAACCGGAAGTGTAGGGATCTATTTAGTGTTACCCATGTCGCGTAGAAGAAGAGGTGCACTAGGTAATAATAGGCTAGTACCGATGTTGAGTCTGCGACTAGCAGTAGATTGGAATTTCCGCCTGAATTGTTATGATCATTTTCTTTAATGTTGGATATTTTGTTGTTATTGATTTGTTTTGGCGTTTGAGCCTCGAGTTATGAATGAAGTTAGGGTTGACGTATGAGATGTTCTTATTTGACCTATTTGGTATATATATAGAGTGTATTTTATGTGGTATATATGTGTTTCGTGTAGTACTAATTTATTATTAGTGTCGTCATAGGAGGGAGTACATGGGTGAAAGGGGACATATATAATTATGGAGGACTACGTAATTATATATGTGCCACAACACCGATGGACTTCCAATTATGGTTGCATGAAAAAGGGGTTAGTACATGCTTGTATATGATGAGATCTGTATTTTGGGTATTTGTATACAATAGGGTTTATGTAATGGTTGCCTATGATATGGCTATGTTTTTTTTGTGTTTTATGTTTTAAGTAATAGTAATGTTGTGTGATTATGGGGTCACACGATATGGGTTGATTTTGGTGATGGGTTTTATGCCTTGTTGTGGCATGGTGAAATGGTGAGATGGTGATTACTCGTATGGAAAAACAAGTGTATGACGCGATCTATTGACTTGACATGTATCATAACGAGTATGTTTTGGGAGATTTAATAGGTATATATATGTGGAGGTATATATACTAGTAGATGTTATGTTATGATATACGGTCGTTCAATAGTTATTATAACTTGAACGCAACTAGTGTTCTCTCGTGTTTAAACAGTTTATTAGTGCTGGAGTTTGATGGAGTTCCAGCGACGTTTTGAACCTTTTGAAGTGTGTCTACATTCGGGTATGTATTTTAATTGATGAGAACTACCAAATTTTCTTGCAAAGGAGTCTAGCTAATTTAAGGAAAATGCTTTTGAAAATACTTTGTAAGTGTATGGTATGATTTCCTGATTTACATATCTTTTGTTTAAGTTTATTGTTAACAAGTTTAAAAAAAAATCTTGACAATGAATGGATTAGTTTTCTAGGTAACATTTGATAGTACGTATAAAGGTAAAGAAATTTTACGATAATTTTCTTAAAAGTGGAGTTAAGATTTTAGAAGTATTTAAATAGACGGAAACATTAAGAAGGAAGATTTTATTATAATAATGATAATAATAACACCACACCTTGTAAATGTGTAATATTTAGTTATAACAAGCCTAAATGGATTATATAAAATAATTATAATATAGAATAAAATGAATAAAAACACCATATTTTATAAACACGTATTGGTTTTATAATAACAAGTGAAATGAGTTTAATGTGAGTAAACAAGATAATGGTTAAAATAACATTATACTCTACTAACTAGTAGATACCTTTGATAAAATAATGAAGATAAAAGAAGAGTTTATTGTTAAAGGAGATGATAGATAAAGTGAGTTTTAGTACACTAACTGAGTTATGCCCTTTGATAATAACGAAGATGGTAAAATATGACTATGATTTCATTTATTGGTGTTAAAATATGGTCCTAATGTGAAGTAACTAATTGAGATGAAAATTTAAAATTTTCTAAGATATTAAAATTTGGTAATACAAATCGTGATGAGTCTATGTTTTGTTGTTGGCACACTCCATTGATCTTTCAGATTACATTATTTCGTTTTCAGTTGTTTTGGCTAGGGTTCATTATGGTTGATCTTTCGGTTTACCCTATATTTATTATGGGACGCGATCGTTTGGAATTCTTTTGGTACACGTCATGGTTGATTTAGTTATACGGTTGTGGAAACGTTAGGATGAGAGGATAGAGTTGGGTATTATCGCTTATGGTTAGATATTAGAATGCAGAGATGTGTTTTGGTTTAAAGGTGGTGTTGAAGGAATGATTAAGATTTGTGGAGTTTTGAAACTTAGATTGGTTACGGGAATAAGGGAGTAAGTAAAGTTAGTTGACTGGTTGTAGGAACGAGATGTCATGCTATGAGAAGTTGGTTGAAGTACCATTAGGAGATTGATGAAAGTACTAGCAGATGTGAGGGTAGAGTAGAAAGTTTCTACTAATGGAAAGATGGGGCAAATAACACGCAAGGGAATTGGTATAGTTATGGAGGCAAGGTAGTAGTAGACACGTGAAGGAAAACATGGATGTGAAAGAATGATTGGTAGGAGGCTGATTAATGGTGAAGTACAACAAGTAAGGAAGAGTGAGCTATTGAGGGGTTGAAGTATAATAAGTGTGAAAACACTTACCCTTTTACCACTTAATTATAATCATAACCAAGCCAAAACGTGTATTTTATGTCGTAAATGTCGGAATTATGCGTGGTTTGTGTTTTTTTCGTGATTTAGGACTAAAATGTGAAAAGGGAAGAAAACACGGGCTTTCACGGGCTTTTATCGAAGAAAAAGATAAAAGACGAAGTCGAAAGATCAAGAGTGCATAAAGAACGGAAGTCCAAGGCCTATTCTGAAGATTTATCGAAGAAAAAGTCTAAAGACGGAAGTTTAATGAAGTCGAAGAACTCAAGTCTAATAAATGGAGAAATTATAAGACGAGTTCAATTAATCCCGAGACATAGTCGAAAAAGTCGAAGAATTTAGAAGACGAAAAGACGAGAAAGAAAGAAAGAAAGAAGGAAGCTTCTAACACATGCTAACCTCCCTTCTCCCTATAAATAGAGACTTCATTTCATTTTTTAGTTTTTTTGGCTATTTGACAAATAGTTCTTCCATTTTAATTACATGCACTTTCATATTGTCAGTTACTTAATTGTCATTTAAATTCTTGCCTTTAATTTCAAGTAAGTTTAATTTTATGTTGTTGAATCTTTAATTTTAATCAAGTTTTTATTAATCTCCTTCTACCTTTATTGTTTTAATCTTAATCTTTTTAATCATCTTCATTTGTTTTGATTTCGTGTTCTTAATCTTAATCTTTTTCGTCTACTTTTTACATAAAGTTTGCGTCTTTTTACATTTCTTTGTTTGTTTTTAAAGTTTTTATAAGTTTTATCATTCATCTATTCGTTTTAGTTAGCTTATTGGTGTTTTTCCTGGCTTATTGTCCTTAAAAATTTGAGTTTTAAGTGCTTATTTTCGTCCTTTTTAGTGTCCCTAGTTTTTAGGAAAAGCTGATTCGATTTAGCAACTTTTTCCATAATTGCGAAATCTTGGTTTTTCCATAATTGCGAAATCTTGGTCTTTTGATTATTGCGAAATCATTGATTTCGCAATTATTGCAAAATCCTGGTGATTGCGGAATCCTTCCATTTCTAGCATTGCGAAATCTTCTTATTTCCCACATTGCGGAATTGGTGCACTTAAGGAATTGCGGAATCTTGGTGACTGAGTATTGCGAATTCTTTGCATTTTCAGTTATTGCGGATTTGAGGCATATTCAAGTATTGCGAAATCTTGGATTTTGTGTGAATTGCGGAATCTTGGATTTAAGGATTACGGAATTAATACAAGATTTTGCAATTATTGCGGATTTGTGGTTCTAATTGCGAAATCTTTGTTTTCTTATTGCGAAATTAATTCATATTTTCTTTTAATTGCGAAATTTATTGTTTTTATTTTAAATTTAATTTTTAAATTTATTTTTCCCGCCATTTTTACTTAGCTTTATTTTAATTGGTTTGTCTTAATTTTACTCAGCTTTATTTTTACTTGTTCGTCTTAGTTTAATTTTTAAAGTTTTTTATTTTAAAGTTTTTAAATTTACGTTTTGTCGAGTTTAATTTTACGTCATTTAATTAATTTACTTTTAAAGTATTAAATTTATTGCCATTTACGTTTTAATTAGTTTAGCTTTATTTACCGTGTCATTTACTTTAAAGTTTTGCATTTTAATTTTACTACAACGACCAATATATTTCTTTTCACCAAAATACGACTGAGTCGCACAATCAGCTGTAATCAATTCGAAGAGACTGAGACGATAACTTTTTACATACAAAATCTCTTGTATTAAATGGCGCCGCTGCCGGCTCTTTTCGTGAAGATTAACGGTTTTCTGTGAGAGACGCGTTGAATTTTGGGATCCGTTCTCTTTGGAGCGTTATTTTAAAGCAAAAAAATTTCAAAAGTCAAAAAAAAAAAGAAAAAAGAAAAAATTTCGAAAGTCCAAAAAAATCTTTAAAATCATAAAATGCATATCTTTTCTAAGTTTTGCAACCAAATATTTCCTCTTTGTCCTCTATTATGTTTAATTCTTTTCTCCACCCCTCTTATTTTTAATTCTTCATGGGTTCTTATGTCCATTGCGGGAGGTGTAGGGGACCATTATATGATGACGAATTATGTGAATTTTGTTATTGCGAGCAAAGCGGAAAAGATCTCCCAACCGTTTCTGATTCACAATTTTCCCATTTTGGATTTTGTCCATCGTCCAATTCGACTAATTCATCCTTTTCTTCTAATCCACCTATTCCTCCCCCTTGCATATATTGTGGCAGCAATTCTCATTGGTGTATTGTGTGTCCTATTCGATACCCGTCTTTTGACGAGCAAGAACCGAGTTACAATTACGACAATGGTCCTAGCTATCTGCCAAATGCACCGGGTTTTTATCAATACCCGTGTTGCAATCATTGTGGGGGCCCTCCCGATACTTCTTATTTTCAGCCGATGAATTATCATGAGCCACATCAGTACTATAATTCCGGTTTTCAAAATTTTGAGCCCCCACATCACACCGTCGATCATCAACCTTCTTTCGAACAGTTGAGTACCCAAGACCAATGGGCTACTCTTGTTACTCAATTTCAAAACCTCGAAGAAGCTTTCCATAAATACAACGCAAAATGTCAAGAGGATCAGCGACAAGATCAAGTATCAAACCTTAGTGCTTATACTCCTCCTCTTGTGCCTCCATACTATTATGATGATGATGACGATGAGAGTCCTAATTTCTTGGAACAATGAGAATTCTATTCCTTCTCTCTACTTGCCGGCTCTGGAGCCTAAGGATTCACCCATCCTAGGGGATGAGGATCTTAGCACAATTCCTGCAAAGGAATCCGACGAATTCATAAAGTCTAGTGCTGATAACCTTGTCCCAATTCCAAGTGAATCCGAGGTGACATCCGACAGTGAGGATGAATATGATGTGCTTTCTTCTGATGATGTTCCTTCTACCAACACTTTGGGAGATGATTCTTTGGCTTTCTTGAATCCTCTTTTTGATCAAGATGATGATTTTACTTCTAGTGATGACGAGTCACTATCCGATGAAGACGTTCCGAAGGAAACTTTCAAGATTTATTCGAACCCTTTATTTGATTTTGATGACACCTACATATCTAGTGAGGTGAATCCTTTCTTTGACGAAGGGATTGGGGACATTGATAGCCCTGATTCTCTTGTTATTAATGAGCATACTTTGTTAGCCATGCCATCTCCTATGGCGGAAGCGAAGAGATTTGACTCTACTGGAAAGGTGACGCGGGTGGAAGGTAATTGTTCTTATACTTCTCATACTATATTGCCACCTCCTCCTACCGCGTGCACGCCCAATCGGGTGATGTATCGGTTTTACTCTCCCCATTTCACACCAGGAAATGAGGATGAGTATTTTGACCCGGGAGGTGAAATTGACCATTCTATGATTGACAACTTTACGGCTTTGCCGCCTAGTGACCATCAAATGTATTAGGGGGACAACAATTTGCTTCCTTTCCCCACCCCACCTCCCGTGGATCATGATTTCACTTACTTTTCTTACATTGAGAGGAATTTTCTACCATTCAAAACTTATCCTCCGGCCTCTCCTTTATTATTTTCCTCCGGGAACGAGGACAAGATCTTTGATCCCGGTATTACATTAGAGGCCTCCCCATGGACCATTTAATTCAGGGACGAGTCAGGCTCACGACTCGGCTAACAAAAACAAGCGCTTTTTGGGAGGCAACCCAATTATCTATCTATCTTTATCTATTTCCATCATAAGTGTAGGGGGAGACCCTAGTATGTGTTTGTTGTTTTCTTTCTTATCATCTACAGGGATTCGAGCTTTCAAAGATCCATTCTTGATGACTTTTGACAACCCGTGATTCCGTGTTCCCGTCTTCCCGGTTCTATCCTAAACTCCTTTGATTCATTATTTTATCATTTATGATTGAAATAGGAATCACTTTAGTTGTCTCTTCTTTAGCAAGATTTAAACAAAGTGCACAATGTCCTAAGTGTAGGGGAGGTTACTTCCACATGCTTAAACATTGAGGACAATGTTTATATTAAGTGTAGGGGGGACTTATATCGAAGTTAAGTGGCCTTTTCCTTGTATTTGTCCTCATTTTAACCGGAAAATTGATTTTTCGACATTTTTCAAATTTTTTGACCTATTTTGGCCTAGTTGTATTAACCTTTGTTATAGTTATTTTCTTTCATTAAAATAAATTTTAATAAAGTGGTTTTAATTTTTAAACGTTGTGAATCTTTTGACTCAGCCCGAGTTTACTTATCCAAGTTTACTCTAGCTAGTATCCTTAACGTGTTTAAGTCAAGTTTTGCTAGGCTTTTATATAGGGAACTTTAAAACGTGAAAGTCTTAACTCTTACGGGTTAAGAACAAGAACTTTTCGCAAGTTCCTATAAATGATCCTAGAAAGTCGTTTATCAAGGGAACTTTAAAATGCGAATTCTAAACTTGAAAAAGTCTAAGAAGTTGCAAGATCCTATAGATGACTTGAAAACCCAAAACATTGATTTAATAGGCTAAGCATCCACGAGTCTCATTCCTTGAGATTTTAAATTGTGGAGAACGAGAGATGATAGAGTCAATTATAAGTTTGGTATTCTTTCATGAATTTATATGAGTTGATTATAAGCTTTTTCTCCCATCGCTTGCTAATAAATTTAATTGCAATAAGTAAGGTTGTACGATTTGAAAAGTTACTTAGCTTCTAGCCCAAGATCGTTTAAAAGTTGCTCGGTATTAATTAGAGTTCATAGCCAAGGCATAACTTATTGAAGCGGGATGCGAAGATTGGCGAGTCCAAAAAGGCCCTAACAAGGCATGAGGGCTACATTTTGTTGCTAAAGATCCCAAGTGATGTGAAGAATCATTTATCAAAAATCAATATGAAGGATCGAGACACACGACGAAAAGCAAATACTCCCCTAAACATCATGGAGAAGTCTATTCAAAAAGGCCCTAACAAGGTATGAGGATAAATATATCCAAGTCCTAAAAGGAGGCGGATCGTTGTATATCAAAATCCCAAATAAAGATTGGAGAAAAATGAAGAAGTCGTGGTCCAAGTATGAAGAATCTCTCAAAACTTCAAGTGAAGAAATTCCTATTATGAAGAGAAGACCATAATTTCAAGAACGTCTCTCTAGATTCGAAGTATGAAGTCGCTGCCAAATATCGGTCCGAGAAAGGTCTCAAATCGCGAAGCGAGTTATGCCAAGATATGAACTTTATGAGGTCCCGAGAAGCAGTTTTAAAAGGTTTTATCCTTTAGCTAACTATTGATTAAATCGTCCTACCTTATTTTCGGCCTAATAAACTATCGAAATAAGTCAACAATGCATCCTCGTGATCATTCAAAACAACAATAAAATATAAGAGATACACCTAGGAATAAGGGAGTCTAAGTGAATAATTGGCCCATATGAGTTTGTGATAGTCTGCTAACTTATAATAACGATGATCTCGTTTTTAAGCTTGGTATGGGGAACATGAAACTTGAGGATGATAATCATTCATGACATTCCAACCCTAAGGTAAGTTTTTGATCTTTTTACTTGTTTTCTTCCTTTAGATATTTTGTCTCTTTAATAAAGGCCAATGTAGATTAATTGTGATGGAAAATGTAAAACTTGCTTTGTAATTAATGCATTACATGAGGACATTGCAACGGTCAAGTGTAGGGGATTTAATAAGTGTGAAAACACTTACCCTTTTACCACTTAATTATAATAATAACCAAGCCAAAACGTGTATTTTATGTCATAAATGTCGAAATTATACGTGGTTTGTGTTTTTGTTGTGATTTAGGACTAAAATGTGAAAAGGGAAGAAAACACGGGCTTTCACGGGCTTTTATCAAAGAAAAAGACAAAAGACGAAGTCGAAAGATCAAGAGTGCATAAATAACGGAAGTCCAAGGCCTATTCTAAAGATTTATCGAAGAAAAAGTCTAAAGACGGAAGTTTAATGAAGTCGAAGAACTCAAGTCTAATAAATGAAGAAATTATAAGACGAGTTTAATTAACCCCGAGACATAGTCGAAAAAGTCGAAGAATTTAGAAGACAAAAAGACGAGAAAGAAAGAAAGAAAGAAGGAAGCTTCCAACACATGCTAACCTCCCTTCTCCCTATAAATAGAGACTTCATTTCATTTTTTAGTTTTGTTGGCTATTTGACAAATAGTTCTTCCATTTTAATTACATGCACTTTCATATTGTCATTTACTTAATTGTCATTTCAATTCTTGCCTTTAATTTCAAGTAAGTTTAATTTTATGTTGTTGAATCTTTAATTTTAATCAAGTTTTTATTAATCTCCTTCTACCTTTATTGTTTTAATCTTAATCTTTTTAATCATCTTCATTTGTTTTGATTTCGTGTTCTTAATCTTCTTTTTCGTCTACTTTTTACATAAAGTTTGCGTCTTTTTACATTTCTTTGTTTGTTTTTAAAGTTTTTATAAGTTTTATCATTCATCTATTAGTTTTAGTTAGCTTATTGGTGTTTTTCTTGGCTTATTGTCCTTAAAAATTTGAGTTTTAAGTGGTTATTTTCGTCCTTTTTAGTGTCCCTAGTTTTTAGGAAAAGCTGATTCGATTTAGCAACTTTTTCCATAATTGCGAAATCTTTGTTTTTCCATAATTGCGAAATCTTGGTCTTTTGATTATTGCGAAATCATTGATTTCGCAATTATTGCGAAATCCTTCTTTGGTGATTGCGGAATCCTTCCATTTCTATCATTGCGAAATCTTCTTATTTCCCACATTGCGGAATTGGTGCACTTAAGGAATTGCGGAATCTTGGTGACTGAGTATTGCGAATTCTTTGCATTTTCAGTTATTGGGGATTTGAGGCATATTCAAGTATTGCGAAATCTTGGCTTTTGTGTGAATTGCGGAATCTTGGATTTAAGGATTACGGAATTAATACAAGATTTTTCACTTATTGCGGATTTGTGGTTCTAATTGCGAAATCTTTGTTTTCTTATTGCGAAATTAATTCATATTTTCTTTTAATTACGAAATTTATTGTTTTTATTTTAAACTTAATTTTTAAATTTATTTTTCCCGCCATTTTTACTTAGCTTTATTTTAATTGGTTTGTCTTAATTTTACCCAGCTTTATTCTTACTTGTTCGTCTTAGTTTAATTTTTAAAGTTTTTTATTTTAAAGTTTTTAAATTTACGTTTTGTCGAGTTTAGTTTTACGTCATTTAATTAATTTACTTTTAAAGTATTAAATTTATTGCCATTTACGTTTTAATTAGTTTAGCTTTATTTACCGTGTCATTTACTTTAAAGTTTTGCGTTTTAATTTTACCACAACGACCAATATATTTCTTTTCACCAAAAGACGACCGAGTCGCACAATCAACTATAATGAATTCGAAGAGAATGAGACGATAACTTTTTACATACAAAATCTCTTGTATTAAAGTACCTTTAGAAATATTGTGGTTGATGAGTTGAAGTTAGAAGCTACTGCGTAGTGTGAAGTTCCTAGGTAACATCATGGAGACGAGAAGGAGTGCGTGAAGAGCTACATCATGAAGCAAGGAGCCGAAAGGACTACGTGCCGGCTGCTAGAAGGATGTAAGAGATTTAGAAGGAGTCACAGAAGTTGCAAGGACTGGAAAGGTGACAAGCACTATGATGGGAATCTCCGTATGGTTCGTGACAAAGAAGGACAGAACGAGTACCAAAGTGGAGCTACAAAGAGCTAAACCAATGGATCGTGATGGAGTGACTACATAACATGGGAGATTAAGAGCTCGTGGAAGTAACAAGGGGAGTCGAGTGACTACACAAAGATAGAATTTCATGGCAATCAATATCGAGGGATGAGTAGTGAAGCTGAGCGGAATAAGTTCGTGGAAAAGTGATTATAGGGTCAGTTTAGTATAGGTGTTTATGAAGGATCTTTGGAAGAGACAGTTATGCATTATCCAATGAAATAACGATTTCCATAGAGTTGATGAATTGAGTGAGAAATTTTGGTTGGACATGATATTGTAGGAATTAGGGAGAACTATGGAAGGAGAGAACCAAGTATTCTTAGAAGATGATGATTGAAAGTACCTCATGTTAGGTGCAAGGTCATAATAGAAGTATGAGACTTGAGTAAGAATTTAGACATATGGAAACTAATATGGGTATAAGATGAGAGTGTGATCCGCATGTAATCACATGAAACTCTAGTTTGTCCCTATTAGGAGGGAGTAGGAGAACTGGTCGTGAGGAAAACAAGTGAAGCTATGTGGAAAATTTTGACGTATAGATGATTTGAAAGACGTGAAGCATAACCTCGTGATGTATGCCATTAGCTGCGGAAGAAGAAGGAAGTGTGGATAGATGCGAATCATGAATGAAATAGGTCGAGATAGGAACCGAAGGTAAAACTTTGGTATAGCCTAATGAGTAGACTAAGCACAAAGCATGCTAATATTGTTGTAGTGTGGAAAAGGGAATGGCACTAACCGATACTGTTAGATTGGAAGGCTTAGTATTGATAATCTAATGGATGAGGAGTTATATATGTGATGTGTCATCAGAGACGAAGGGTTTGGTCTAATTGAGACAAGATGGGGAGCACTATGACCTTGAAGGTAAGACATTGTGTAGGTATAAAGGAAGTGTTGGGTATTAAAAAAAAGTATATAAAAAAAATCTTTAATTGAGGAAAATGAGGAAAGAAGTGTATGGGTGATACTAATGAGCTATCCAAATTTGATATAAGTAGCTGTAACATGGGTTTGGATTACTGATGAGACTGTATTTATACAGTCTCATCGTCCAAATCGGGCTTAAAACGCTTAAAATATCATCAAAATACCCAAAAATATGCCTGTGTTTGTCCGTTGTGTATTTCAGGTACGGATATCGTGAATTCACCAAAAGATTACAGGAATCAAGCAAAAACGAACACGGGAAACGAAGCCGCACAAAGAACCGGACCCGAATCATGAATTTCCTTTGAAGTCCTTGAAGTTTGAAGATTTGGCATAAATGGTCCCTCAACTTTTGAAGACTTGACACTTTTGACCCTTGTAAAACTCTATTATTACAAGATTGGTCCTTAAGTTTCAAGAAAATACCATTTTGGCCCTTGAAGAATGCAAATTGTGCATTTAAAACCCTTTAAACAAGTTTTGAAAATCATTGTGCCAAAAATGACAAGATGGGCAAAGATTTTACAAAGGAAATGGAAGTTGTGGCTGTTTGAGTTAAAGAGACAAACATTTGGAAGTTTGAGGACCTTTCCTGGCAGACAACAAAACCCCACCAGCCTCTAATATCCTGCCACCTCACCCCCACTCTCCCATCAACCAATCAAAACGCACCCAACACCCACCTCAACATTCCACCTCCACATATTAATATTAACTAAATCAGTTTTAAACTGATTTTAGTATATTAATTAGTGGCGCCAAACACATACTATTCACCCATCTTCCCCTAATTCTCCCTAATCACCCAACAAGAACCCTAATTTCTACTTGATACAAATCAAAGGGTAATTGTTTGAAAATTTCCATATCATTAATCAACCCCATCACAAACCAAACCCACACCCAACTCACTTATCCCGTGACCTCCTTGGGCCCCACTCATGTCCCCTGCTCCTCTCAAAATAGCAAATTCAGCATCTTGCCAGCAAATCAACGTTTGAAGACTATATGCGTGCCCCCTAAGCTCAAATAAACGGTTATGATGCATTTAGCAGCTGTCAAGTCACATGGCAACATCTTTTTGACCAAGATTCGATTTTCTTCAAAGGGCATAAAGGGAAAATCAGTTAGCTAGGGTTTTTAGACTAGAATGTTCTATCCACTAGTATTTAAGGAGCCAACAGAATGTGCTTGAGCCCTTGTTCCAGTTTTATTTTAAAAATATTTTAATGAAAAAATAGTTAAAGTTTCTTATTTATCTTGCAAATATAACTGAGTTCCCAAGTGCACTACTTGTTTTAGCTAAATTTTATTCATATTGCAAGTTAGTTTAAAGATTCATTAGGTTTCTGTTTGTTAAGTGATTTTCAGAAAAGTTGAGTTTTAAAGAGTTCCTGGAAAAGTCTTTTAAAAAAATCTGATTTTCACCCCCACATGAAGTGTAAGTGGAGTGTGGGGGGATTTCAGCTTATTTATAAGCTTTTGTTAAAGTTTTCAAGTTTCAAGTAAGGTTTTAAGATTGGTTTCATCTAATAGGTTTTTGAAAGAAAAATCTTTTGTTCCGTTTTTTAGCTTACTGCTTAAATAAGCCAGCTCATAAGCTAGCTTACGAGCTTAGCTTATTTGAGCTTGTAGTTTCTGTTCTTGTTGGTTGTTGTGTGCAGGTATCAAGAAGGCATCAAAGAAAGACCTCTTTCATTCCCATTCCATTCTTGTTTGAAGATATTTTGGCCTTGGGTCCTTCTTGGATTCCAACAGCAGGCCCTCTCTACTGATCTATACATCATCATTAAGCTATCAAAAAGGGAAATAAGGATGGCATTCAGCTGGTAAGAGGCTTGAACCCCTTATTCAACTCCTTTTTCTAAGTTTATTTGGTTTGTGTGGATTTGTGTTTTACTTGTTTCTAGGTTAAGATATTTGTTGTTCATGCTTATTTATGTTTCACATGCATGTTATGGATGATTTTGTTCAGTTTAATTTAGGTTTGTATGTTGTTGCTTTGTTAAACTTCATATTCTGATTTTAAGGGGGTGTTTGGATCTGCTATTTAGGTTAAGTTAAGTGACACTAATTGGCCTTTAAACAGACTAAACATACTCAAGAGGCAGTAATAGGATTGTCTTAGTATTTTGTTTCATGATTGGTAGGCCTTAGGAAAGATTGCATGCTCATTTTTTTTTGGTAATATTAACTAATATCAGAAAGTTCATCAATCTGCATTGTTTAGCTTGAAATTGCCCATCAATCTTTGTAATCTGCTAGGATATAGGTCCATCTAGGGTTAGGAATTGATTTGTGAGTGTTTGTTCAGGAATTGAGTGAGTTTTGGCCAACCAAAACTCACCCAATTGCCATTTAGATCAGCAAAGCCTCCACAGCCCCCTTTGCATTAACAGTAACTGCAATTTGCTCTCTTGTGTGTTAATCTTGTGAAGGACTTGTATATTTTTTGGTTTAAACTGACTCCCCACACTTCCATGAGTGTGGGGGTGCCTTTGTTTCCCATTAACATTCAGTAACAAGCTTGCAATCAAGCTTAATTCCACCAGACCTGTTAAATTGCACTAGCAGTGGGAACTTCATTACCCCTGCTAGTGCTTTTGTTAGTACTGCCCAGCTAAAGGACAAAAACACACAAAGGTCACTATCAGTTTCATACTTTTTTGTCTTTAGTGGTTAAATTTAGGAATTAGGGTTTCAAACTTTTTCCATTATTTTTCTTTTTTAATTTCTGATTTTTCAGTTTGGTTTATTTTGGTGTTACTGTTCATTTGCTATTTTTGGATTATTTTGCATTTTTAATTACTTTTTAATATTCAGTTTTTGTCATTTAGTGTAGAAAATTATTATTTTTCACTTTTAAAATTTTTCCTAGACTTAGAATTATATTTTAAGATTTTTGGTTTTAAAAATATTTACTGTTCACTTTTTAATTATTTTTTATAATTAATTTAAGTTAATTAGGGTTTAATTATTATTCAGTTTTGTCTTTTAGTGCAAAATTTTTACTTTTTTCAAACTTTTTCAATTTTCTACTATTCATTAGGGTAATTTAAGATTTTTAAAATTGTCAAATTAATTTTGGCATTATTTTATTAATTTTAATCATTATTTTAGTTTAAAAATAGTTTTTAGTGATTAAAAAAAATAGAAAAATAGTTTTTAAAATTTAGGAAAAATAGTTTTTAGTCTTTAAATAATATAAGTAACTTATTTGTTCAATAAAAATAATATTTTGGACATTTTGTTAATTATATTTAATTTTAGGGCTTTAATTAGCATTAAAAATTGAATATTTAATTAATAAAAGGTTTTAAAATATATTTGTTGGATTTTTATTCTTATTTATATTATTTAAGACTTAGTTTAATCTTTTAATTAATTTTTAGGTTTTATTTTTAATTTCGTCACGTTTTACGTATTACGTTCGCGTTTTACGTTAATTCGTCGTAGTGTAATCGTAGTCGTAGCTCGTCTTTAATTTTTCTCTTCTCAACCAAAAACGTCACTAATCCAAACATTGTTATTTTATATATTGGCTCATTAATACACACACCTCCTTCGAGAACGAACCCGCATTTATTCGGTTTTACGTTTTTCCTAAAGCGTATAACTTAATACTTGTCGCATTATACGTTGTTTTCCTAAACGCGTATTTCTACACCTATCATTTTGGCACCGCTGCCGGGGAGGTGTTTAGTGTGACATTATTATTAGTATCATGTTTGTGTGAGTAGTGCGTTTTTGCTTTTCATTTTTTGGAAAGCGTGAATATCGTACATACTCATTTTTGTTATTTTTATCTATTATATTATAATATCCAAATAAATCGTGTTTAGTTTTCCTAAATTAAACACAAATCAATCTTTACTATATTGTAGATATATTGGTTTTCGTTTTTATTGTGAATATATTATTACTATATTGTACTACGTAAGAAAATAAATATACAAGTACTCCAAAAGCGTGAAAACGCAACCTTGTTTCGGGATTTCATCACTCGATCATTGTATTCGAATCCAAAGCAAAAGTTTAAAGGCAAAATAGATAAATACTTTCGTGAGGCTTAATTTCAATTAACACAAACTATAAGGTGGGTATAAGGCGGTTGTATTTCACGACCTAAAGGAAAAAGGCTCTTAAGTGCTTCGCGCCGCCTCGTTTCCTCCGCTTGCTTGTGCGTGTTTTGAGAAAGAGGGCTAATCGAGGGTTTGCCGCCCAAGTATTATCTACGTATATTATATTTGCTTGTGTTTTCAAGATTAAACCCTCTTGAACGTTTTGGTGTTCCACCAACGTTCTAAAGTCATCGAGAACGTTCACTCCACGTGATCGTTTTCATTCTTTAAGGCTCCTTTAATCGAGAAAGTCGATTCGAGGAGAGATTTGTAGATTTGTGTCTACGTAATACATTCAAAAATCCAAAAAAATTAAAAAACCAATCAAAAACCAAAAAAATTGAAAAAATCGAAAAACCGCAAAAATAATCTTCTTTGCTACCACCCATTCTACGCTTAGTGCATGCGCACTCGATCGAAGGATTATTCCAATTCTAGCGAAGCTTCGAATCGACGCAATCGTAATCGAAGGAATCGACGACGTAGACGAGAATTAGAAACCGACGTTCCTAATATCGTTGTTGAAGAGACCTTAGACGAGATGGCCGACAATCGTTCTATGATGGAATTGCTCCAAGCGCCCACCGAGGGTTATGGAGACGCGATCGTAATTCCCGCTATCGAGGCGGAGAATTTTGTGATTAAGAGCGGAATGCTTTCGTTGATCCAAGCTACAAAGTTTCGAGGTCGTGAAGCCGACAATCCTCACGACCATATTCGGAGTTTTGATCGTCTTTTAGCCACGAGCAAGTTTAAGAACATCGACACCGATGTCGTCAAGCTTATGCTTTTTCCGTACTCGCTCGATGGTGCCGCCAAGGATTGGTACGAGAAAGAGCCACCTAATTCGATAGTTACGTGGAAGGATCTCGTTTCCAAGTTCGTTAATTATTTTTTCCCACCGTCTAAGACAACGTTTTTCAAAAACGAGATTACGAAATTTGAGCAAAATACGAATGAATCTTTTAGAGACGCGTGGGATCGTTTTAAGGAATTGCTTAGGCAATGTCCTCACCATGGTTTTTCCGAGTTGCACCAAATCGATACGTTTTACAACGGTCTTAATTTTCACGAACAAGACTAGTTGAATTCCGCCGCCGGTGGCAACTTTTTGTGTAAGACTCCGAAAGATGCATTGATAATTATCGAAAACCGATCCAAGGTCTACCAACTCCGCAACGCACCGAGTGTTGCCAATGTCGCCAATGTTAGTAGTTCTAATCGCGACATTGAGAGGGTTGATGCAAAAGTCGACAAGTTAACGAATGTGTTCACGTCTTTTCTCGTCGAAATGCAAAAGAAAGACGCTCCCGCTACGGTGAAAGCGGTTGAGGTTTCGTGTACGTTTTGTGGTGGACCTCATAATTATTACGAGTGTGCGGCTACGGATGGCCAAACGTCGAATGTGAGTGCGTTAAATGGAAACAACAATTTTTCTAATCAAAATAACGAGGGTCCATCACAACAAGGCAATTATAATCAAGGCAACAATTTTCAAAATCGAAACAATTTTCAAGGAAATAATCAACAAGGAAATTTTTCGAATCAAAATCAAGGAGGTTATAATCAAGGTCGTAATATAACTTGGCAAAATCGAGACAATAACCAAAACTCGAATTTTTCAAACAACAACAATCAAGGTAACAATTTTTCAAGTGGGAATCAAAACAATTTTCAAAGAAACAATCAAAACCAAGGGAACTTTAATTCAAATCAAAATAGTTCGTCAAACGATTTTCAAAATTACATGAAAACGAATGAGGCTAATATGAGACGATTAGAGGGAGAAATTGGTACTTTGAAAAACGACTTTACAAATACTTTGAAATTGCAAAACACGAAGATTGAGCAAGGACAAATTGATATAAAAAAGATGTTTTCGGCCATTATGAACAAAGCCTCGGGTTCGTCATCGAGTTCGTTACCTAGTGACACCGTAGCAAATCCGAAGGAACAATGTAAAGCCGCCTCGTCTCGTGAGAAAGGTCGTGTGATTACCCCTAACCTTGAAGGATTCCATGTTGTTTATCCCTCTCAACCCTCGACTTCTAAGACGTCTTCTTGTTCTAAAGTCGATGGGGTGAACGTGGCGGCCAAGGAAAAGAGTGCACACCCTCGTGTACCTCAAATTCCATCCACGGTTCAAAAAGAGAGCTTTGGCGACCTTACCAAAGTAACCCTTGAAGAAACTTGTGCTTCAATCCTTCTTAAAAAACCCAAAAGGCGTATGCCTAGAAAGGAAAAGGATCCGGGCCAATTTCTATTACCTTGTGATTTTTCCGAGATTGAGGGATGTTTAGCCCTTGCCGATTTAGGTGCTAGCATCAATCTCATGCCTCATTCTCTTTGGAAATTGATGAGATTGCCTTCGCTTACCCCCACAAACATGACAATCGAGCTTGCAAATTGTACTCCACTTATACCAATTGGAATAGCCGAGGATGTCTATGTTAGGATTGGAAAGTTTGTTTTTCCCGCGGATTTCGTTATATCCGATTACGAGTGTGACCCTAAATGTCCCATTATTTTAGGCCGACCATTCTTATCGACGGCTAGAACCGTAATCGACGTTCACGAGGGGAGACTTACTATGAGATATGGGGATGAGAAAATAGACTTTTTCGCTAGAAAATCCCAAGGATTTAATGAGAATGAAAAAACCGAGGTTTCAAAACCTAATGATTCAAATTCTAATGATTTCAAAATGTTTACTTTAGCGGAAAGAATGAAGCTTGATGCATGTTTTGAAATAAATAAGAAAAACGGTTTTAAAGATGATGATTTTAATGATAAAGAATACGTGTACCTAATTCAAAAGGGTATGTGTAAATTTATGGATGAAAACTCACTTTGGGATGTTTTTAGCGAAACAAGTGAAACACCAATTCCGAAGGGCGACGTTAGTGCCATCACGACAAAGACCAATATGGGCTCGTCTTCACCACCTTCGAAGGACCACGTCTTTGAGGCTTCAACTTCTAACTCCATCGAAGTGCCTCCTTTGCCTAGCCCAACACCCGTTGAGGCTAAAGGGTTTATCGACATCGATCCTCTCGTCTTAGAAAAGTCACCTAAGCATAGTCATTTGACTTGTAAGTCCATGGTTGTGAGTGCTCACATCGACTCTTTCTTTGACGATGACGATGGCGATTTTGCCGAGATTGATCACGTACTTCGACATCCACATGCTATTTTTGATTCTCCTAAGAAGAAACATGTGAAGTACGATGATTATGAGTTTGATCCCGAGATTGAGGAAATCATTGAACGAGAGCTAGCTCTTATGCCTCCACTTCCACCTACGAGTGAGGTCGATCTTTCTAAAATCGAGGATGAACTAAATGAGTTGGAACGTCTTATTTTCGATGACGAACCAACTCATGTGACCACCAAAAATCCCATTCTCGAGGAGTTACCTTATAAACACTCCTCATTTGAGAATGACGTTTACCACATTCGTGAGGATCTAACTTATCAACGATCCCCACAAAAGAATGATGGTTTCGTGCTTGATCGTGATCTTTTCGAGAGAGTTTTTAAGATACTCAAGGAGGGGAATGACAAACCGTGGTTTGAAAAGCCTATCTTTGATGAAGAAATCGATGAGAACGACGTTCATGAGGATGACGAGTATGTAGACCCCGAGGAGCGGTGTTCTTTATTGATAAACGTTTTGAGAACTTATACAATCCGCCACCCCCTCCCACCAATGACTTAAATGTGAGGATTTTTAGCGCGACTAATTTTGAATTTGACACGCCAAATATTTTCGACATTATCAAATCGGGTTTTCATAAAGAGTTTAAAAACGATGAAAAAGGAAAAGATTTTAAGAATGTTTTAAAAGATTTTTCTACAAGTTTAACTCCGTCATCACCTCGTTTTATGAGTGCTACCACCTCGTCTACTCCTTTTGACGATGGTGTGTGTGGTTTTAGTGTGGGGGAAGCCCCAAATGTTCCCTCCCATTTTTCCACCGAGGACGAGATTTACGATCCCGGAATTACTTGTAAAAGGAAATCTCGGTCTTCCACCGATGCAATAAATGGAAAATCTTTTCGTTTGCTTGGTGTGAGTCTACCTCGAGTAGCTCATATTGTTGACTTACCCATTGCCCCACCTTTCCACTTCTTATCTCTTTTCTTCTACCCCATTGGGGTTTGTGTTGGAGTGGCGTTGTTTCGTCTTTCATCCGAAAACGAGGACGTTATCTTTGACCCCGGTATACGTTTATCGGGTTTTTAAAGTACTCCACGTACTTTTGGGCCTTGTTTATCATGTAAGCCCCACCAAAAAATGACCATACCAAGATTATCCCTAAATGATCACATTTATGGGGATTCGAGTCGAGCTTTTGACTCGGTTATCAAAAACAAGGTGCCTCGTGGGGGATTCTCATGCTTATCCTTGTAAATATTATCGCTTTCTTAGTTTAATGTAACGAGGGGACTTGTGCTCTTCCTACCTTTGTTTCGTGGTTGTTTGTGATTGTGATTCATTAGGTTCATCGTCATCATTGAAGCCTCTCGTGTTCGTTTTATGGATCACTCGAGCTTCGATCGTTGCCTTTGGAGATTCTGATATCTGATGATATCCTTTTACGTTCTAACGTTTATCTTATTAGCACAATTCATAAACGGCTTTTAGGTTATTCGTTTTACCCTTTCCATGCTCGAGATTAAGCATTCGACTTCGTCTCTAGTATGGGGGTGTTTACACCCCTAGACTCGAAACATTGAGGATAATGTTTAGTTTTAGTATGGGGGGGGGGGGGGGGGGGTGAGTAGATACTTCACCTTGCTTACGTCAACACGCAATCAAATATTCATCTTTTTGTTATCGTTTTGTTGCAAAATAAGGCTAAAAATGGCCAAATTTTAAAATTTTTCTAGTCTTTCATAAGTGTTTAAGACACTAATGTAGGTTTTCCGATGGTGAGAATAAGAGTAATTTTTGACTCGACCGTGCGTGTTGAGCACTTAGCTTCGATTCCTTAACTTTTTAGGCTAAGTCTCTTAAATGAGGACGAGAATGATAGTTATTTATAAGTCTCGTAATCGTCACAATCTTATGTGTAGTAATTATTAGCTTATTCTCCCAACGCTTTTGCATAATAAATTGTTAATAAATATTGATTTGGCGGTTTAGTCACTATTGTTGGTTTCTAATTTGTTTTGGTAGCTTCCATGTAATTAAATTGGGAAAACATTAAGGTATCGCCAGCGTCATGGTTTTGAAGTATTGGCACCCGAATAATCGAAAGCTTCACCTAATAATAAGATTTCAAGTGCTCACCTAAATTAAGCAAAAATTTGAAGCTCACAAGGCCGAAAAATCTATGCCCAAATTGAAAGTGAATCAAGCCTTAATCTTCGAAGCTTTAAAGATCCAAAATTCGCTTTAGCGTGAGGATATACGTCTTTGGCTAATAAAACCACCGATGAGGCGGATAATAAAAGGCAAGGCAAGACCGAAGTCATAATAAAAGCTTCATGGCGAAGTTGAATAAAAGATGGAGGTAAACCAAAGATAATAAGGCCCTTCCGTTAGGGGGCGTATAAAAGTCTTGGTAATAAGTCTCATGTTCAAAACCGTTATAAAATCGTGTTTATCGATCCTTCTTGTTGACTTAATTTTTTTGACATCGTTGTCTATTGGGGTGAATTATTAATTTAATGATTTTGGTTACACCGTTAAGTTTCTATTTTTAGACTTAATCTCTATTCACGCATAAGTCAATGATGTATCCTCGTGATCATTAAGACAAAAATAAAATATAAGAGATACCAAGTAGGAATAAGGGAGTTTAGGTTCGTAATTAACACTCATGAGATGTGATCGTGTTGCTAACTTATAATAACAATGATCTCGTTACACGCTTAGCATGGAATTGGGTGAAAATCGAGGACGACGAAATTATTTCTAACGAAGCATTCACGTGTTCTTGTTCTATGATCCCAAAAGTCACTTAATCGTGATGAAAACAATACATTATGTCTAAAATACGTGTAGTAGTTTATTTAAATTCATGTCTTGAATAAAAGTCATCATAAAATGAATTTTGGAAGTGCTAAGATACTTAATTCTTGCATTGCGTGGGGACACGGCAATGGTTTAGTATGGGGGAGTGATGAGACTGTATTTATACATAGTCTCATCGTCCAAATCGGGCTTAAAACGCTTAAAATATCATCAAAATACCCAAAAATATGCCTGTGTTTGTTCGTTGTGTATTTCAGGTACGAATATCGTGAATTCACCAAAAGATTACAGGAATCAAGCAAAAACGAACACGGGAAACGAAGCCGCACAAAGAACCGGACCCGAATCATGAATTTCCTTTGAAGTCCTTGAAGTTTGAAGATTTGGCATAAATGGTCCCTCAACTTTTGAAGACTTGACACTTTTGACCCTTGTAAAACTCTATTATTACAATATTGGTCCTTAAGTTTCAAGAAAATACCATTTTGGCCCTTAAAGAATGCAAATTGTGCATTTAAAACCCTTTAAACAAGTTTTGAAAATCATTGTGCCAAAAATGACAAGATGGGCAAAGATTTTACAAAGGAAATGGAAGTTGTGGCTGTTTGAGTTAAAGAGACAAACATTTGGAAGTTTGAGGACCTTTCCTGGCAGACAACAAAACCCCACCAGCCTCTAATATCCTGCCACCTCACCCGCACTCTCCCATCAACCAATCAAAACGCACCCAACACCCACCTCAGCATTCCACCTCCACATATTAATATTAACTAAATCAGTTTTAAACTTATTTTAGTATATTAATTAGTGGCGCCAAACACATACTATTCACCCATCTTCCCCTAATTCTCCCTAATCACCCAACAAGAACCCTAATTTCTACTTGATACAAATCAAAGGGTAATTGTTTGAAAATTTCCAGATCATTAATCAACCCCATCACAAACCAAACCCACACCCAACTCACTTATCCCGTGACCTCCTTGGGCCCCACTCATGTCCCCTGCTCCTCTCAAAATAGCAAATTCAGCATCTTGCCAGCAAATCAACGTTTGAAGACTATATGCGTGCTCCCTAAGCTCAAATAAACAGTTATGATGCATTCGGCAGCTGTCAAGTCACATGGCAACATCTTTTTGACCAAGATTCGATTTTCTTCAAAGCGCATAAAGGGAAAATCAGTTAGCTAGGGTTTTTAGACTAGAATGTTCTATCCACTAGTATTTAAGGAGCCAGCAGAATGTGCTTGAGCCCTTGTTCCAGTTTTATTTGTAAAAATATTTTAATGAAAAAATAGTTAAAGTTTCTTATTTATCTTGCAAATATAACTGAGTTCCCAAGTGCACTACTTGTTTTAGCTAAATTTTATTCATATTGCAAGTTAGTTTAAAGATTCATTAGGTTTCTGTTTGTTAAGTGATTTTCAGAAAAGTTGAGTTTTAAAGAGTTCCTGGAAAAGTCTTTTAAAAAAATCTGATTTTCACCCCCACATGAAGTGAAAGTGGAGTGTGGGGGGATTTCAGCTTATTTATAAGCTTTTGTTAAAGTTTTCAAGTTTCAAGTAAGGTTTTAAGATTGGTTTCATCTAATAGGTTTTTGAAAGAAAAATCTTTTGTCCCGTTTTTTAGCTTACTGCTTAAATAAGCCAGCTCATAAGCTAGCTTATGAGCTTAGCTTATTTGAGCTTGTAGTTTCTGTTCTTGTTGGTTGTTGTGTGCAGGTATCAAGAAGGCATCAAAGAAAGACCTCTTTCATTCCCATTCCATTCTTGTTTGAAGATATTTTGGCCTTGGGTCCTTCTTGGATTCCAACAGCAGGCCCTCTCTACTGATCTATACATCATCATTAAGCTATCAAAAAGGGAAATAAGGATGGCATTCAGCTGGTAAGAGGCTTGAACCCCTTATTCAACTCCTTTTTCTAAGTTTATTTGGTTTGTGTGGATTTGTGTTTTACTTGTTTCTAGGTTAAGATATTTGTTGTTCATGCTTATTTATGTTTCACATGCATGTTATGGATGATTTTGTTCAGTTTAATTTAGGTTTGTATGTTGTTGCTTTGTTAAACTTCATATTCTGATTTTAAGGGGGTGTTTGGATCTGCTATTTAGGTTAAGTTAAGTGACACTAATTGGCCTTTAAACAGACTAAACATACTCAAGAGGCAGTAATAGGATTGTCTTAGTATTTTGTTTCATGATTGGTAGGCCTTAGGAAAGATTGCATGCTCATTTTTTTGGTAATATTAACTAATATCAGAAAGTTCATCAATCTGCATTGTTTAGCTTGAAATTGCCCATCAATCTTTGTAATCTGCTAGGATATAGGTCCATCTAGGGTTAGGAATTGATTTGTGAGTGTTTGTTCAGGAATTGAGTGAGTTTTGGCCAACCAAAACTCACCCAATTGCCATTTAGATCAGCAAAGCCTCCACAGCCCCCCTTTGCATTAACAGTAACTGCAATTTGCTCTCTTGTGTGTTAATCTTGTGAAGGACTTGTATATTTTTTGGTTTAAACTGACTCCCCACACTTCCATGAGTGTGGGGGTGCCTTTGTTTCCCATTAACATTCAGTAACAAGCTTGCAATCAAGCTTAATTCCACCAGACCTGTTAAATTGCACTAGCAGTGGGAACTTCATTACCCCTGCTAGTGCTTTTGTTAGTACTGCCCAGCTAAAGGACAAAAACACACAAAGGTCACTATCAGTTTCATACTTTTTTGTCTTTAGTGGTTAAATTTAGGAATTAGGGTTTCAAACTTTTTCCATTATTTTTCTTTTTTAATTTCTGATTTTTCAGTTTGGTTTATTTTGGTGTTACTGTTCATTTGCTATTTTTGGATTATTTTGCATTTTTAATTACTTTTTAATATTCAGTTTTTGTCATTTAGTGTAGAAAATTATTATTTTTCACTTTTAAAATTTTTCCTAGACTTAGAATTATATTTTAAGATTTTTGGTTTTAAAAATATT
The DNA here is from genome assembly GCA_025667525.1 of Glebionis coronaria. Lineage (NCBI taxonomy): Eukaryota > Viridiplantae > Streptophyta > Magnoliopsida > Asterales > Asteraceae > Glebionis > Glebionis coronaria. The sequence continues at coordinate 149,995,676 of CM046876.1, forward strand.
TACTGTTCACTTCTTAATTATTTTTTATAATTAATTTAAGTTAATTAGGGTTTAATTATTATTCAGTTTTGTCTTTTAGTGCAAAATTTTTACTTTTTTCAAACTTTTTCAATTTTCTACTATTCATTAGGGTAATTTAAGATTTTTAAAATTGTCAAATTAATTTTGGCATTATTTTATTAATTTTAATCATTATTTTAGTTTAAAAATAGTTTTTAGTGATTAAAAAAATAGAAAAATAGTTTTTAAAATTTAGGAAAAATAGTTTTTAGTCTTTAAATAATATAAGTAACTTATTTGTTCAATAAAAATAATATTTTGGACATTTTGTTAATTATATTTAATTTTAGGGCTTTAATTAGCATTAAAAATTGAATATTTAATTAATAAAAGGTTTTAAAATATATTTGTTGGATTTTTATTCTTATTTATATTATTTAAGACTTAGTTTAATCTTTTAATTAATTTTTAGGTTTTATTTTTAATTTCGTCACGTTTTACGTATTTACGTTCGCGTTTTACGTTAATTCGTCGTAGTATAATCGTAGTCGTAGCTCGTCTTTAATTTTTCTCTCTCAACCAAAAACGTCACTAATCCAAACATTGTTATTTTATATATTGGCTCATTAATACACACACCTCCTTCGAGAACGAACCCGCATTTATTCGGTTTTACGTTTTTCCTAAAGCGTATAACTTAATACTTGCCGCATTATACGTTGTTTTCCTAAACGCGTATTTCTACACCTATCAATTACAGTTGATAAAACTAACTAATGAATATGTGAAAGACCGTCATAGGTCACTTGTGTAAGGAAATTGGAATTTTTAAGTAGTTTGGGGGTACGGACTAAAGGGAGTTGATGAACATGGTTGGATATGAGTATATCCAGCTAATTGGAAAAGGATGGACGAAGTGAGAAATTGCTACAAGTATAGGAGTCATGTTGAGAGCTTGGGTGACTAATTTAGAGGGAGGTGGGAAACTCACTTGCGATGTCTGAGTTTTCATATAATGATAGTTATCATACTAGAAGTCGATGAATGCGATTTGAGGCACTATATGGAAGGATATGGTGAGTTGACCTTATGGTGGACTAAAATTGGTGAAAGAGACTACTAATATGGAAATGGTGTTTGTGGAAAGGATGAGAGAAACAAGAGATGCTATGTTGAAAAGGAGGAAACCACTAGGGTTTAGTGACAAAGTTATGTAGGAAGTTTCACCCATAGTAACGGGTGGTATATTTTGGTAAAAACTGAAAAGTTGATGTCGAGTTTTGTAGGTCCATTTATGATCTTTGGAAAGATCGGACCAGTAGCTTATGGGTAATGTATTACCTGGGGAATTAAGTGGTGTACATGATATATTTCATGTATTAAGATTGGGAAATGTCGTTTGAGAATGCATATTTGCATGTACGGTTATTTGGGATTTATGTTAATAAGAGTCTTCGACTTATCAAAGAGTCATTTTTGAGATTTATGGGCTGTGAGGTCAGGAGTTTGGGAATGAATTTTAATATTGTTGGTTAGTATATGTGGTAAATTGAGACATGAACTGAAGTACACATGGTAATGAGAGGAGTTCATTTAGAACAAGTATCCTCATGTGATTTGTTGATTGTGTGTTTGATCCTAAGGAGTAAATCTCGGGACGAGATTTTTATTAGGAGGGAGTGATGTGACAACCATGGTCTTGAGGTTCGTCACTTAGTTTTATTTTGGGCATATTTCGTGAAATTATGTGTCTTTATGTGTTTATGTGTTATTTGGTGTGAATAGAGTGTGGTTTGGACATTGTTTTCGGGTACTGGGTACCTTGTGAGTGAAATGATGTGTGACGTTTTTATGTTCATGAGCTCACATAGTAGTGACTATGAAATAAGATGGTGTTATTTAGTGGTTTTACGTATACGTATATGTATTATAGAAAATCGTAATTTTACGATTTAAGGTTTATCATTTAGAGGTCTCAGATGAGGTAATTAGTCACGGGAGTATTTTTCGGGATGGTTTTAAGTCATTTTGGACTTAGTTAATTAGTTTATTTCATATTTCAAGAGTTTTTATAAAACTGTATATTTTACGTCTTTTATGGTATACGCGTAAGTTTGACTAGTTTTACGGTTTTGAGGTTTTGGAGGCTTTAGGAGCTGAAATAAATTAAGGGAATTTATGGTAATAATAATTAATAGTTAATTTAAAGTAATATAATTAAAAAAGTCGGCCATATGGTGTTTGGGCTTGGATTTGGGCTGACTTAAACTTAAGGAAAGGAAAGGGAGCCCAATTTGAGTCCTAATAGGAAGCCTTTTTAATTTTAACCATAAATAAGACTCCATATGACAAAAAAACGAATTTAGACTTCCCCTAACCAAATCTCAGTCGTTTGTATCAATGGGAGGAGCAAGAAAACCCAATAATTCAATTAGGGTTTAAGGTACACACTAAAACTATGTCAATTAACGTTTAATTTACGTATATGTAACCTAATATGATGGATTAGGGTTGAGATTCATAATTTTTTATTAGGGTTTGTTAAGGACCTGTAATTAGTGAGGTAATTAATGGGTTTTTATCATTTGAAATCATTTTTAGGTATTAATTAGAGTTATGTATGATTAATTAGGGTTATGTATGATTAATTAGGGTTTAATCATGTTTAAAATCGTTTTTAAAAACTGGGCAGAATTTTAGGCTTATTGTTTTGATCATATCTAGAGTTATAGGAACATTCATTAATCTAACCAAATAACCCTGAAAATTTATTTGAGTTGGCTTTTGAATGCAAGAAACTAGGAATAAATTAGAGGTTGGGAAGTGGGACAAAAACAGGTTACAACAGTCGGAGGTCAAAACAGTTTTGAAATCAGTCTGGTTTAAATTAATTTTTTAAGATGTTTAGGGTACTTAGGAGTATAATTGGACCTTCAAACGAACATGATACTTATATTATATGTTAAATAAAAGATCTAGAGGAGGGCTAAACAAATGGGATAGGGTAAGACCCTCTGATCATAACAAACTTTTCATATGTTCAAAATCAGTAAATTTTGGATAAGTAAAAGTATATATATATATATATATATATATATATATATATATATATATATATATATATATATATATATATATATATATATATATATATATATGGAGGCCTTAACAGTAGATTTAAGACTGAGGCCAAATGTGAGAGTTAGCTAATACATGTAAGGACATAGGGTTTCTTTTAAAAGGCATGTTATTTTGGTTAAGGGGGTGTTCGACCCATAGTTTGAAGTATGAAAAACGGGATTGTTTTGGGTTAAATGTTAACGGGGCGAGTTATGAACTAAACTAAGTTAAGGGCTTTATAAAGGGATGTAATGAAATGCATATGGCATATAGATGGGGTTAAGTGGTAGGATAAGGTTATATATCCATCATAGATTGGTGAGCCATTTTGGTATGTGGTTCATGTCTTGAATGTATACGTTTGTGTGTTTAGATTTTTGATAGAGCGCGGATATTTGGAGAAGCTTGTTCAGGTGAGTTTCATAGTCCCATGTCTTTTTATGATTTGATTTCCAGATGGGATGGAAGAGACACTATATGTTTTTGTAAATAATGTTGTGAATGTTTTTATGGTTTGTAATGGACTTGTGTGTACACTTATGTGATTAACTGCTATGTGATTCTTGATTGTGTTTATGATTTGGATCGGGGGACACGTACCGTCTCAGTTATTGTAGTTTGACTTGGTACCAAGGGGATGTTAACAAGGCAGGGCCTTAGGATTGGTTCATAGGTGTATGGGCGCCTATGGGACCATGGTGATTGGTAAGGCTTGGAGCCTTAGAATTGTGGTTATTGGTATGGCTTGGAGCTTTGGATTTGTGGTGATTGGTTAATCTTGAATGCTAGTTGTTAATACATAATTTTAGCACATTGTCCATATGTTCTTTTGTTAATGGTTGTTATTCAAAGCTTATAATTGATTTGGAGTTGGAGTCTAAACCTATGACTCTCACCAACTTTATGTTGACATGTTTTAGTGTCTCTTTAAGGTGAGAATGTGGTTAAGCGTGAGAATAGGAATGGCTAGCTGGGAGGCTTAGGATTGCATTGGAGGAACCCCTTTTCCTCTTAGTCTTTACTTATGTTTGAATAAGTGATTCTTTGTAGACACCTATATGTTTGTATGTGTTAATTGTATGTCTTTGGTAAGAGGTAGACCTGTTACCTACTTACCTAGACGCCTGCATTATTTGTGATATCTTCATGACATTGTGTCACCATTTATGATATTTCTATTTTATTTAGTTATATCTATAGACACGCTATTGTTGTGATGATATCCATACGTCGCGCCCCATATTCCTCCATGGTGGGGTGTGACATGGAGTAACTGGGGGAGGGATAGAAGGCCCTACTAAAGTTGCTCCACTACGTGTAGTAATAGCACTCACATTAGCTCTAGGGTTGGTTTCGATTGTTGAAGGAAGAGCACCTTGGGGACGAAGGGCTTGAAACATTTGAACTAATTTCCTATCCGTGGACTCTTGCATTTCCTTTAATTTCTTATCTTGTTCCGAAATATTTTGAAGAACTAAGTCCATTTGTGGATTAGGTAAATTGAACCCTTGTTGTGGAAAATCTTTGTTTGGGTATTGGTTGCAATACTCGGCTTTTACACCTCGTATAGAATCTTATCGTCCGAATCCTTTCGAATTAAAAACCGGTCTAAAGTGCGACTCAATCGTCTTTTGGTGAATCAAGATAATGGCTTGGTTGATTGTCTATTTTAAACTATAAGCAAGTAATAAGTGTCGTTGAGTAAGGTAGAAGTTTAAAGATTAAAAATAAAATGACTAGTTAAAATTAAATGCTTGAAAAACTTAAAGACAATAATGGCAAAGAAACTAGAACACTAAATAAATCTAACACTTGGGACTACGTAAAAACAATAACTAAAATTGACCTTAATCGGAATATTGGAAAAAGTTACAAATCGAAATATTAGAACTACACCCGTCGGAATATATAACAAAACCCCAGATCGGAATATTGGAAATGACTTGCAATCGGAATATGGGAAGTGTACTGATCGGAATATCCAACGACTGAAACCAATCGGAATGTTGGGAACACACCCAATCGGAATAACCAAAACAAGTCTAATCGGAATGGAGAGAAACTAGTACAATCGGAATATCGTAAACCCTATTCCAATCAACATGATCGGAATACTAAGCTGCAAATCAGAAAATCTCAAAACCCTTATCCGATCAATCGATCGGAATATGAAGATTGGAGGCTGCTCGGAATGTATAAATCGGAAAGGGGTTTGTACCCTTTCCGAAAATGGTGGGATTCGGTTAAAAAGCTAAGGAATAAGCTAAAAATGATAAGCTTACCCTCAAACTAGGACGAATAAAAAACAAACCGGATCAAATAAGTTCTAGAATCAACTTATCTAAACTCAAAATAAACAAACTTTAAGATCAAACACTAAAAAGATTAAATTTTTAAGAAAGCTTTTTATAAGAAAATAAGCTAATCACAAAAATAAGCCAATAAGCACAAGAATCTCAAAGCTTATTCTTATGAAAACTTAAGTAATGATCAAAAGATTAACTTTTTAAGCACGAAATCATTAAGAACAACACGGATCTATTGATAATCGCACCAAAATCAATCTAAAATCAAAGAAAGGTAGAAGGAGATTAAGGATTAAAAGCTTAAAATAAAACTTGATTAATGAAAATAAGCAATACAAAGTGTTTAATCTTGAAAGATTAAAAGAGAAGATGAAACTAGTGAGAGAAAGTTTAACACTTTCTCTCTCTAAAACTAGAAAGAAAAGTTAAAATTAAAAACTAGCTAAAACTAACTAACACCCTCCTAATGACTATTAGGAGGGTATTTATAGGGAAGGTGGAAGGAGTGCATGTGTTGCACCTTATTTCTTGCTTTCTTCACGTCTTCTCGACTCGACTTTAATTCTTTGTCTTTTCTCGATGTCGTCTCGGGATTTGAACTTGTCTTTTAATTTTCTTCTTCTATTAGACTTAAGTTCTTCGACTTCGTTAAACTTCCGTCGTTAGACTTTTTCTTCAATAAATCTTCAGAATAGGCCTTGGACTTCCGTTCTTTTTGCACTCTTGATCTTTTGACTTCGTCTTTTCCCGTTTTCTTCGATAAAAGCCCGTGAAAACCCGTGTTTTCTTCCTTTTTCATATTTTAGTCCTAAAACACAATAAAAACACAAACCACGCATAATTCCGACTTTTACGACATAAATCACACGTTTTGGTCTTGTTATTTATTGGAAATAAGTGGTAAAAGGATAAGTGTTTTCACACTTATTAAATCCCCTACACTTGACCATTGCAACGCCCTCATGTAATGCATTAATTTAAAAGCAAAGTTTACATTTTCCATCATAAATAACCCACCTTGGCCTTTATTAATTACTAAACATAAAAAGATAGAACGAGAAAAGAAATCAAACACTTACATTGGTTTTGGCAGCCATGAACGTTTATCATCCTCAAGTTTCACGTTCCCCATACCAAGCTTAAAAACGAGATCATTGTTATTATAAGTTAGCAAACTATCACGAACTCATGTGGGCCAATTACTCACTTAGACTCCCTTATTCCTAGGTGTATCTCTTATATTTTATTTTTGTCTTGAATGATCACGAGGATGCATTGTTTGACTTATTTCGATATTTATTTAGGCCGAAAATAAAGTGAACGATTTAATCAATAGTTAGCTAAAGGACCAAATCTTTTAGAACTGCTTCTCGAGACCTCATAAAGTTCATATCTTGGCATAACTTGCTTCATGATTTGAGACCTTTCTCGGACCGATATTTGGCAGTGACTTCATACTTCAAATCTTTGAGAGACGTTCTTGAAATAATGGTCTTCTCTTCATAATAGGAATTTCTTCACTTGAAGTTTTGAGAGATTATTCATCTTTGGACCACGACTTCTTCATTTTTCTCCAATCTTTATTTTGGACTTTGATATACAACGATCCGCCTCCTTTTAGGACTTGGATCTATTTATCCTCATACCTTGTTAGGGTCTTTTTGGATAGACTTCTCCATGACTTTTGGGGAGTTCTTGCTTTTCGTCGTGTGTCTCGATCCTTCATATTGATTTTCGATAAATGATTCTTCACATCACTTTTGGATCTTTAGCAACAAAATGTGGCCCTCATGCCTTGTTAGGGCCTTTTCGGACTCGCCAATCTTTGCATCCCGCTTCAATAAGTTATGCCTTGGCTATGAACTCTAAACCGTACCGAGCAACTTTTAAACGATCTGGGGCTAGAAGCTAAGTAACCTTTTAAATCGTACAACCTTATTTATTGCAGATAGATTTATTAACAAGCGAAGTGAGAATAGGCTTATAATTAACTCACATAAATTCACGAAAGAATACCAAACTTATAATTGACTCTATCATCTCTCGTTCTCCACAGTTTAAAATCTCAAGGAATGAGACTCGTGGATACTTAGCCTATTAAATCAAAGTTTTGGGTTTTCGAGTCGCCTATAGGATCTTGCAAATTCTTAGACTTTTTCAAGTTTAGAAATCGCATTTTAAAGTTCCCTTGATAAACGACTCTCTAGGATCAATTATAGGAACTTGCGAAAAGTTCTTGTTCTTAACCCGTGAGAGTTAAGACTTTCGCGTTTTATAGCTCCCTACATAAAAGCCTAGCAAAACTTGACTTAAACACGTTAAGGATACTAGCTAGAGTAAACTTAGATAAGTAAACTCGGGTTGAGTCAAAAGATTCACAACGTTTGAAAATTAAAACCACTTTATTAAAAATTTATTCTAATAAGGAAAGAAAATAACTATACAAAGGTAAAAACAACTATACAACTAGGCCAAAATAGATCAAAAATTTTGAAAAATGCCGAAAAATCAAATTTTCCGGTTAAAATGAGGACAAATACAAGGAAAAGGCCACTTAACTTCGATAGAAGTCCCCCCTACACTTAATATAAACATTGTCCTCAATGTTTAAGCATGTGGGAGTAAACTCCCCTACACTTAGGACATTGTGCACGTTGTTTAAATCTCGCTAAGGAAAAGACAACTAAAGAGATTCCTATTTTAATATTGAGAAATATAAAATAGTGAATCGAAAAGAGTTTAGGATAGAACCGGGAAGAAGGAAACACGGAATCACGGTTCGTCAAAAGTCATCAAGAGTGTGTCTTTGAAGCTCTAATCCCTGCACATGATAAGAAAGAAAGCAAGAAACACCACGGGGTTCCCCCTACACTTATGGTAAAGATAGATAGATAATTGGGTTGCCTCCCAAAAAGCGCTTGTTTTTGTTAACCGAGTCACGAGCCTGACTCGTCCCCGAATTAAATGGTCCATGGGGAAGCCTCGAATGTAATACCGGGATAAAAGACCTTGTCCTCGTTCCCGGTTGACATCAACAAAGGAGAGGCGGGGGGATAAGTCTTGAATGGGAGAAAGGTCCTTTCAACATACGAAAAGTATGTGAATTCAAGATCCACGGGAGGTGGGGTGGGTAAAGTAAGCACATTGTCCTCCCCCGAAGACAATGGATGCTGAGGAAGCGGCAAAGCCGTATTGTTATCAATAATAGCATAATCAATGTCACCTCCCGGGTCAAAGCACTCATCCTCCGTGATAGTGGCTAAAGGAGAGGATGAAAGGTGCTCGGGAGGGGGACTTGGGACAATATCTTCCTGCAGCAAATTATCAAAAATAATGTCCCCCTCCGTGTCAGAATCATCAATACCTGGAGGGATGGAGTGGATATCGATTTCTTCCAGCAATGGGTCATTATCTTCAACGGGAGGAATAGATGGAGGTAAAGACTTGGAAAGAGAAGGAGAAGTCAACTCTTCGATTTGAGCAATAAGAAGATGAACTTTCCGTAATCTATCGCGAAGAAGCACGTCTTCCACCTTATCCACAAGATCATGTTCATCGGTGAACTTCTCGTGAACCGGAGAGAATAAATCGTCATCGTCTGCATCTCCCGGTGGAGATTGAGAAATTTCAAAAGTGAAAGTCTCATAGCAGAGAGAAGAATCGTCATCACTAGGATCGACCTCTTCCGTAAGAGCAACGTCGTCCTCAGGCTCCATAGCAGGTAAGTCACAAACCTCATCATCCAATACTTTGTCGAGACCAACATCACTAAGCTCATTCAACGAATCTATATCCTTAGATGCAGTAGGAACATTGACAGTAGGAGCAACAACTTCAGAAGATTGGTTGAAAGTGTAGACATCATCGTCGTCATCATCATCATAATAGATGGGACGAGTCCAGTTAGGAGTGACGTAGTCGGCTAACTCTTCCTTGATAACCTCCACATCTTTAAGAAGCTCATGCAACAACTTTTGTTGTTCATCGCCCCGAGTATGTTCAATTTCACCAATTCTATCCCACGCTGTAATTAAACATTTTGGTGTAGAAAAGAAGGGAAAACGACTAAATTGGCTCAAAAAGGTGTCGGTGGTTTTCAAGGTTTCGTCCACATCAAGCAACGGTTGCCTTTCCTGATGTAAGTCAGCTCGAAGTTGAGCTATACTTTCTAGAATGTCATTCAAAGAAGTGAGTTGTTGATCAAGACTAGTTTGCTGAGAGGATTGATGATTGAGGGTGTGATGTGGGGGCTCAAAGTGTTGAAAACCTGAATTATAGCATGGTTGTGGCTCATAGTAGTTCACTGGTTGAGAAAAATTAGAAACCGGGTTTGGTTCATAATAATCCATTGTTGAAGAAAACTGAGGACACGGATTTTGCTCATAATAATTCATTGGTTGACAATAATAAGTATCGTGAGGACCCCCACAGTTTTTGCAAACCGGGTATGGAGAAAAATCAGGTGCGTCTTGTGGATAGCTATTATCATTGTCATAATTGTACCCCGGTTCTTGCCCGTGATCATACGGGTATCGAACCGGGCACGAAACATGCCAATGAGAATCGCTTCCACAATAAATGCACGGGGGAACAGGAGGTGGGTTCAAAAAGAATGAATTAGTCGAGTTGCACAAAGGACAAAATCCGAATTGTGTGTTGTCGATATCGTTTCCACACCGCTCACATGTACACCATTGACAAGAGTTGTTCCCAGATAATTGTTTCCCACACCGGACGCAATGGACATAAAAATCCATAAAGAAAGATAGATAAGCAAGAAGAATATTTTTGGTGCAAAACTTTGAAAAAGAAATGCTTTTATGATTTTTCAAATGTTTTTGGATTTTTTGAAAATTTTTGAATACGAAAAATAACGTTCACGAGTGAACGGATCCCAAAAGCCAACGCGTCTCTCACTAAAAACCTTTGATCCTTACGAAAAGAGCCGGCAGCGGCGCCATTTAATACTCGGCTTTTACACCTCGTATAGAATCTTATCGTCCGAATCCTTTCGAATTGAAAACCGGTCTAAAGTGCGACTCAATCGTCTTTTGGTGAATCAAGAGAATGGCTTGGTTGATTGTCTATTTTAAACTATAAGCAAGTAATAAGTGTCGTTGAGTAAGGTAGAAGTTTAAAGATTAAAAATAAAATGACTAGTTAAAATTAAATGCTTGAAAAACTTAAAGACAATAATGGCAAAGAAACTAGAACACTAAATAAATCTAACACTTGGGACTACGTAAAAACAATAACTAAAATTGACCTTAATCGGAATATCGGAAAAAGTTACAAATCAGAATATTAGAACTACACCCGTCAGAATATATAATAAAACCACAGATCGGAATATTGGAAATGACTTGCAATCGGAATATGGGAAGGGTACTGATCGGAATATCCAACGACTGAAACCAATCGGAATGTTGGGAACACACCCAATCGGAATAACCAAAACAAGTCTAATCGGAATGGAGAGAAACTAGTACAATCGGAATATCGTAAACCCTATTCCGATCAACACGATCGGAATACTAAGCTGCAAATCGGAAAATCTCAAAACCCTTATCCGATCAATCGATCGAAATATGAAGATTGGAGGCTGCTCGGAATGTACAAATCGGAAAGGGGTTTGTACCCTTTCCGAAAATGGTGGGATTCGGTTAAAAAGCTAAGGAATAAGCTAAAAATGATAAGCTTACCCTCAAACTAGGACGAATAAAAAACAAACCGGATCAAATACGTTCTAGAGTCAACTTATCTAAACTCAAAATAAACAAACTTTAAGATCAAACACTAAAAAGATTAAATTTTTAAGAAAGCTTTTAACAAGAAAATAAGCTAATCACAAAAATAAGCCAATAAGCACAAGAATCTCAAGGCTTATTCTTATGAAAACTTAAGTAATGATCAAAATATTAACTTTTTAAGCACGAAATCATTAAGAACAACACGGATCTATTGATAATCGCACCAAAATCAATCTAAAATCAAAGAAAGGTAGAAGGAGATTAAGGATTAAAAGCTTAAAATAAAACTTGATTAATGAAAATAAGCAATACAAAGTGTTTAATCTTGAAAGGATTAAAGAGAAGATGAAACTAGTGAGAGAAAGTTTAAGACTTTCTCTCTCTAAAACTAGAAAGAAAAGTTAAAATTAAAAACTAGCTAAAACTAACTAACACCCTCCTAATGACTATTAGGAGGGTATTTATAGGGAAGGTGGAAGGAGTGCATGTGTTGCACCTTCTTTCTTGCTTTCTTCACGTCTTCTCAACTCGACTTTAATTCTTTGTCTTTTCTCGATGTCGTCTCGGGATTTGAACTTGTCTTTTAATTTTCTTCTTCTATTATACTTAAGTTCTTCGACTTCGTTAAACTTCCGTCTTTAGACTTTTTCTTCGATAAATCTTCAGAATAGGCCTTGGACTTCCGTTCTTTTTGCACTCTTGATCTTTTGACTTCGTCTTTTCTCGTTTTCTTCGATAAAAGCCCGTGAAAACCCGTGTTTTCTTCCTTTTTCATATTTTAGTCCTAAAACACAATAAAAACACAAACCACGCATAATTCCGACTTTTACGACATAAATCACACGTTTTGGTCTTGTTATTTATTGGAAATAAGTGGTAAAAGGATAAGTGTTTTCACACTTATTAGGTTGTATGATGGAAAACCTTGTGGATTAAAACCTTGGTTTGGATAGCCTTGACTGTAAATTTGATAATTTCCTTGATTTGCATTGTAGCCCCGTACATTTGCATTTGGTTGAAAATTAGCTCGTGGTGGCCCTTGGTTGTTTTGGGTGGGTGGGGGTGGTCTTTGTTGAAAACCGGGTGGAGCCAAATAATTGTGGAATTATAGGATAAATGATTAACATCGACATTCGGCTTGAAATGAACCCTCTCAGTGTTGTTGTAAGCATATATTTCCCCGTGAGATTGGTTATAAGCCTTATCACAGTTAACGTAAGAGTGTGGCCCACCACATGTTTTACAAGTCACATTAAGGGAATTCACATGTTGAATAGGAGTGTTTTAGACATGTAAGGCAAGTTTAGTCACAATTGAAGTAAGTGCTTGAATTTGATTGGTAGTCTCACTATCAATAGTACTAGCCATAGTAGCCCTTACACTTTTAGTTTGCACTTTGGCCTTGTTTTCAATTATATCCAAAGCGACTTGTGTTGTTTTCACGAGAATATTACCCCCGAAGCACTATTTAGTGAATCTTGGTCATTCAAACTTAATCCATTGTAATAGGTATTAATTTGATGGACTTTAGTAAAACCGTGTTGTGGACACTTTGTCAAAAGTTCCCTAAAACGATCCCAAGATTCACTAAACGTCTCACCGTACTTTTGTTCAAAATTGATGATATCATTCCGCAAAGAGGTAGTACGTGAGGGTGGAAAGAAGTAATTAACGAATTTAGTCTCTAAGTCCGCCCATGTGGCAATACTTTGGGGTGGTTCCTAATCAAGCCAAGTCCGGGCTTGTCCCTCGAGAGAAAAAGTAAAGAGGAGCAAACGAATTGCCTCTTGTGAGACCTTATTGTATTTCACAGTATTAGTTAAGTGTACAAACCTCTTGATATGATCGTGAGGATCATCATGAGTGCGGCCCAAGAAAGGTGTAGCAGAAATCATCTAAAGAAAACCGGTTTTGAGATCAAAGTTATTGGCTCCAATATCTGGCACCACGATAGCATCGTCGTTGCCTTTAACGTGTGATTGCAAGAGCTCAATCATTGGTCGGTTATCCATGGTGTCAATAGCACGAGTCTCGATATCGGCTTGAGTGGTTTTCCTCTTGCACCCACGAGTACGCATACACCTACAAAAGAAAAAGATAGACAAGAAATAGAAGAAGAACTAAGGTTAATGTAAAAAGAAAATATTTTTGGTGCAAAACTTTAGAAAAGAAATGCTTTTTATGATTTTTCAAAAGTTTTTGGATTTTTAAAATTTTTGATTTTTTGAAAATTTTTGAAATTTTTGCAAGAAAAATAACGTTCACGAGTGAACGGATCCCAAAATCCAACGCGTTTCTCACAAAAAACCGTTAATCTTTACGAAAAGAGCCTGCAATGGCGCCATTTTAATAAGAAAAATGTTCTTAGTTGGTCTAATCGAATTGATCTCGGTTCAAAGTGTGACTCAATCGTTGGGTGGATAAAATAAAATAGATTATCTATTTCTATTTAAAAAGTAAAACTTGACAAATACAATTAAAAATAAAACGTGACAAATATATTAAAAATAGACGGACTAAAACTTAATAAAAGTAATAAAGAAAAATGGTAAAAATAAAAATTATGATAAGCAAAGTAAATAAATGATTGAATAAAATAAAATAATAAAATAAAGCAAAAATAAATTTTGAAATAAAATAAAAGTAAAAATAAAAATTAATTCGGAATATCAAATTAAAGCAAAAATGGCGGGAAAATAAAATTATAACAATTCGGAATCTGAAATGTTTTTACTATTCAGAATGTGAGATTTGAAAGTAATTCAGAATCTAACTTATAAGAATAATTCGGAATTTTGAAAACTTAAAAACAATTCGGGATTAAAACACATACAACAATTCGAAATTAAAAACTAAAAACAATTCGGAATCAAAAAAACTAAAAACAACTCAGAATTTGAAAATCTAAATTAATTCGGAATAAAATTTTGAAAACAATTCGGAATGTAAAAATTATATTAATTCGGAATCCATAGATAATAATTCGGAATGTGGGACATAATTGCAATTCGGAATGTTTATATTCCGAAATAAAATTCGGAATGTTGAATCTTAAAAGAATTCGGAATGTTGAATTAAAGCACTATTCAGAATGTATTTATTCCGAATTATAATTCGGAATAAGGAAAGTTAAACAATTCGGAATTCAAGGAAAATAAACATAATTCAGAATTGGGGTTTAAACTACTATTCATAATATATAAAAAAAATGTAACTCGGAATAAAAGGGTTTCTAAATAATTCAGAAAATAGAAAAAAATAAGCTAAAAATAATTAAGCAAATAAGCAAAAATTAAGGTAAACTAATTTCTAAAATAAGCCAAACAAGACACAAATTAAAACTCTAAAAAGCACCAAATAAGAAAAATAAATAAAATGTATTTTAAAAATATTAAAGTACCAAATCCACTCAAATAAAAATAAGCTGAACATAAAATAAGCAATAAGCACAATAAGCTCTAAAAACTCAACCACATAAAAATACAAAAAACAATAAATTAGCAACTCAATCAAATAAGCAATAAGATCAAATAAGCTAACATGATGATTAACCAAATCAACACAATTAAAAACAAGAAAGGAAGAATGAGATTAATTGAAAAGTTTGAAATTAAAGATGAAGATTAAAGGTTTAACAATTGAAGATTAAAGATGAAAAGCTTAAAGAAAACTGAGAGAGAGTTTAAAATTACACCTACTCCTAATTACCTTAAAATTAAAACTAATGAAAAACTAACTAACTAACTATTACAAATGAAGGAAAAAGATCTATTTATAGTGGATGAGTGGTTGGTGTGGTGCTTTCTTCTTTCTTTTGTCTTTTCGTCTTTTTAATTAATTCGTCATTCTCGACTTTGTCTCGGGATTTGTCGATAAATAAAATGAACCCGTCTTCTAATTTCTTCTTATATTAGATTTGGTTCTTCGACTTGTTAAACTTCCGTCCTTGGTCTTTTTCTTCAATAATTCTTCAGAATAGGCCTTTGACTTCCGTTCTTTTTGCACTTTTGATCTTTTGACTTGTCTTTTGTCTTTTTCTTCGATAAAAGCCCGTGTTTTCTTCCTTTTTCATCTTTTGGTCCTAAAACATAACAAAAACACAAACCACGCGTAACTCTGACTTTTACGACAATAAACACACGTTTTGTTCTCGTTTTTATTTGTATTAAGTGGTAAAAGGAAAAGTGTTTTCACACTTATTAGGTATCCTACAAATATACATTTTACAGATCGTTGTTGGAGTTTGTCACCCGAGTCACGTTTCACATACGCCTCGCAACCCCAGAGCTTTAAATTAGACAAATATGGCTTCTTGCCATGCCATAATTCATATGGTGTCTTATCGACCTTCTTTGTGGGAACCATATTTAAAATACGAACATCAGACTCTAAAGCATAATCCCAAAAGGATAAAGGTAAAGCTGTAAGATTAAACATAGATCCCACCATATCTAATAATGTACGATTTCTCCTTTCGGATACACCATTTTGTTGTGGAGTATAGGGAGAAGTAAGATGCTGAACAATTCCATTCTCACTTAGATAATCTATAAACTCTTGACTTATATATTCACCACCTCTATCAGAACGAAGAGCTTTAATCTTCTTTCCTAGTTGCAGCTCTACTTCTGCTTTAAACACTTTGAATGTTTCAAATACCTCATGTTTATGCTTAAGTAAATAAACATAACCATAACAACTATAATCATCCGTAAATGTTAAGAAGTAGCTAGCACCTTTCCTTGACACATGTCTAAGTAGTCCACACACATCAGTATGTATTAATCCAAGTAGATCAGTAGCTCTTTTAGTATTGCTATTAAAAGGTTTCTTGGTCATCTTTCTAGAGATACAAGACTCATATTTATCGAATGATTCATCATTGATATTTTCCAAAAGTCCTTCACGTTGAAGCTTTTGTATACGAGTCTTCTCAATATGGGCAAGTCTACAATGCCAAAGATAAGAAGAGTTCTTGTCAAACTTTCTCTTCTTATTCATGCTAAAGACAGATTTATTATTCTTGGAGTCATTATCATGCATGTCTATTTCAAACACACCGTTCACAGAAATTTCATTAAAGTAGAAAATACCATCTTTCCAAACAGAAATTCCATTATTATCAATCGTGTGAACGAATCCATTATTCAACAAATAAGAAAAGGGAATAACACCCCTAACAATTTGTAGGTGCATAATGACAATCATTTAAAATCGGTACTAAACCCGAAGGTAAAACTAAATTAAATGTTCCTATTGCTTCAACTACTGCTTGTGCGCCATTGTCCACTTGCAAAAACTGTTCCCCATAGGATAGCTTCTTTTCCAGATTAAATCCCTGCAGCGTATTACAAATGTTAATACCGCATCTCTTATCATATACCCAGGAATTTAATTTGTATGTTAAATTGAACAATTCAATCATAAATAAAGTACCTGAAGCTGCAGCGCTCTGCTCAGACTTCTTCTTTATTTCTCGCAACTCTTCGAGGTAAAGAGGGAAATTCCTCTTCCAATGACCACTTGCCTTGCAACGGTGACAAGTCTCATCCTTCTGAGATCTATTCTTCTTGACAAAGTTCTGCTTAGGTTTCGATTAAGTCGCAACTTGCTTGCCCTTATCACACTTGCCTTTGCCTTTCTTCTTGTTCGCTTGCGGTTTTGGCTTACTCACTCTACCCTTTTGTATGGTTAGTACAGGAGGAGTAGAAGTAGATGCCTTGTCCTTTAACCCCTTTTTCATAGTTAATGAACATTGCATGCAAATCATTAACTGTCTTCCCCGTGCAATGCATACTATAGTTTCGAACAAAATCATCGAAGTCCTTGTTAAGGGACCTATTGATCAAGTTGATAGCCATATTATGATCATAGGGTTGTCCTAGTGCAATGAGCTGTTCCATATAACCCCTCATCTCCAAGTAATGGACACTTACAGACTTTCCAGGAGCTTGCTTGCAGCTATACAAAGCATCTACTAAGTCGTAGATCTCCATAGCTTACGGCTTTTCGAACACAGCCTTGAGCTCATCAAGCATTAGCTTTGGTGAAAATAACGCATACTTCTGTTGAAGTGGAGGAGCCATTTTACCTAGCATTAAGCAAGCCACCTCAGAGTGCTTCTTAACATTAGTAGCGTGTTCAAGCCTTTGCGCATCAGATGCTCCTTCAGCAAGATCCTCCGGATAAGGAGTAGTCAAGATATCAATAGTACCCGCTACTCTAAAGACAATTCTTAGTGAGCGGTACCAATCATTGAAGTTTGGGCCAGTAAGTTCAGGAAGACCAAAGAATGCTTTGAACGGAGAACTTATAGGGTTATTGTCGGGTTGAGCCATTTCTACAGAAATAAGTTCAAATATTAGTACTTTTGATAACAAAATACTTTCAAGAAAATAAAATTACCCTGGTATAAAAACCATATTATTTTCCTTGAATCCTAGAACTATATTAACATAGATCCATTACAACAGTTGATCTGCTAGTAATGATTGTACTCAATGTAGCGACTTGTCGAACAATTCAATTGACAAACAATTTTCAATTTCTAGATATTTAAGGGATTTACATTGCCAAAAAATATTTTGCATTGTAAACATGTTTCATCCCTTCTGAATGCCTTAAGTTTCCAGATCTCACTCAGTAACTTAATTAAGTCGTCTAATCTGAGTAACGTAAAACCATCATACGAATTCTCATTCTATGAAAGTTTTCTCTCCATCACAACATCACCTAAAATTTGATGACGTAGTAATTTCAAGTGTTCGTCAATTAGGAGCATTCGACTTAATTTTTTAGGGTATAAATTTTGATGACAAAATCAATGTATGGAGAAGCATGCATACAACTCCATAGCATAAGACTAATAAAATATTTAGTAAAATTTTTCACGAGACTAAATTTCTACATAAATTATGTTGAGGTGTTGGTTAAACCAATTAAATAATTTACCCACAACTATTCACAACGTACTTTTGCTAGAACTCGGCTATGCACAAAGCAATACCCTTATTCATTGTGTTTTGGATGTGAATTTGTGGTAAATCACCCTTAAGGTATAATTATATTAATAATCGTAGGTAATTTCAATTTTACGCATAGGCGAGCCGAGAATTTGGTCAGCGAATAATGGCATAACACCTCCTTCCTTAACCGGGTACATGACCAGCAGTGCGTTAAACCCACTTTATAAATTGTCAAAAGGAGTAGGTCGTTAGATTATTATTGCAATTCACCAATCAACCTAATCTTATGTAATTTAGATCTCTAACAAATCATTATTTTAAATATGATTTAGTCTATATTATTTCTTTTCAAAAAAAACCCTTGTTTACAACAATTCAACAATTTTTAATATAAACAAGTAAAAAAAGCTAAATCATAAACACATAATAACAATTTATATGTGTAATAAATAAATCAGATAGCCACACGCATACGATTTATTCAATAATCATCAGATCTAGGTTTTTATATTCATATAAAAGTGTTCCCTAATTCAAGATTTATTGAATCAAATAATCACGTAGCACATAAAATCATATAAACATATAATTTTACGATCCATGAAAACATGCACGTTATCATGGATTCTCCCACAAATCTTAACTATTAAATCTCTACGGATCGTAACCATACATGACATAACAATTAATCATGCAATTTAATATAAAATTATCCCAAATGTAATTTAGGGTTTCAAAACAATTCTTTTTTTTATTTTAAAACTTTGGCCAAAACCCTAATTTAAAAAAAAAACAAAACCCTAATTTAAAAAAACCTAAAAACATGTAGTTTTAACTCAAAACAATTATTAGTTAAAAAACTTTATATTTTCGATAATTATAACATGTTAAAACGGCTCTGATACCACTAAGGTTTATTTACATCAAAACAATTACATAGAACCCTAAATGAGATCAAAGCACATACAGCGGAAGCGATTTAACAAGATCATAATCATAATAATACAATTATAATTAATCGAATTAGGGTTACATACCTTTATACTAAAGCAAACCTACAAGACGAAGAACGAATCACCAATTAGGGTTTATAACGAATACCACCAAGATATAGTCTAAAGTAAGAATATATTACGATCTTGAACACACATAATACAATGAGCTAACCGTGATTCTAGCACGTGTAAACCGAGCTATAACGCTTGTAGAAAATCTACCCAACAACCCTAGAGAGGGGCTAGGACTAGATTATAAGTAAAATTGATCAAATAAGAAAACTAACCAAAAACCCTTTGTGGGTTCTTCTTGCGATCGCAACAAGAGAGAGGGAGAGGAGAGATTTGTGTATCTTGAATTATGAGGTGAGGGTTGTTTATATAGGCTTAATTCTTGTAACCTAAAACAAATAAAAGGAAAGTTTTTTTCCTTCCCCTTCCCTTCCTCCATAACCGACAGCAAACACCCCCTTATGGGGTGTTCCGGAATTTTCCAAAATTCTTTCTATTTGTCTTACTATAATTTATTTAACACTCGTTAATACTTATCTCTTAATTATTTAACGATCGTTAAAGCTACATCTTGTTTAATTTAATAAATACATAAATATATATTTATTAAATAAATTAATAAATACAATAAATATATTTAATAAATAAATTAACTCTATACGTATTGAGTGCAATCCCACAATCTCGAGTTCGATCCCATCACACGACTATTAAATATAAGTCCATAAACTTTCATCATGTAATATAATAACATGAGCATGAATACTTAGAGGGGCGACCTCGTCATGCTGTCAGAGGGATGACCTCTAACTAATAAACTGGGTGGAGGGATCAACTCCTATGTGAAGGATGTAGAGCACACACCACATTCACTTGCTAAACTATAAACTGATAAACTAGGATGCACCCATACGTCCCACTGATAAATAGCCAACTGAAATAAAAGGGACGTCACGAGAAATCACTCCCTCGTAGAGGAGTCATGACACCGGTGCCTCAAGTGTCATGGTTACGGTATCTCCGTAACTAGATGAAACTGGTCATGCGTGTATATAAAGCTCAGGCCGTTAACATAGTAATCATGTAAAGTTTTATAACATATAACTGGGAAAACAAATGACTACAGACGGGGAATTCTAATCATGCATAGAAAGGAAGTCCATACCGAAGGATGGAAAATTCGTACCTCGTATCCAGTAACTGACTGAAAATGAAAAGACGTAAATCCTACTCCGACTTCACGTGATCTACATGAATAAAAGGACATGTATGGGTTGTCTGCGTATTACATGAGTTACTGTTTCTTGACTTGATTTAATTGTTCTTGACTAGTTTTACTTGTTCATGTATTATTCTGTATTTCCTTAATCTGGTATGGTCCGTGAGTTCTTGATAATATATTTCATGTAATAGGCTAATTTAATAAGTTCATAATAAAAGTTGAAGCTTATTCAATATATCTGATAAGTCCTTATAAATTAACAATTAGAAAAGAGTAAAGTTTATAAAATAAATAAAGTGACATGTCATAACTTATAGTTAATTAATAGTTAATTAAATACCATGTTTTAACCGATTATTAATTAATAAACATGATGTAAAACTTTACAGTAAGTTGATAGTTAATTAATTAATTAAAAGGCTATGTTTATTAAACCCGTTAACATGTAAATTACTATTACTAGTCCAAATGAAACAAACCTAATAATAACCAAACATCCCTTTTATGTTCGATTTAGTCGAGTCAAAACTAAGCCCACCGACTCCTAATGACCCGGTTACACGAAAACAAACAAAAGTTAAACCAACAATATAAAAACACTTAACCACCACAACCCTAGCAGCTGTCGTTTCTGCCACTGGCCGACCAACAGCCCCCGGCTGTTATCGGTTTCCCCCTGTTGACCAAAACCTCCCACCGGCTATAGCCGGTTGCTACTGATGGCCGCATGTAGCCACTTCCTCAAGTACTATTCCCCCTGCTGTCCATTTAATACCCATTGAGACCCTAGAGGTCTCGGTTGCTACTGCTACAAACAAACACACCCCCACTGATGGTTCTGGGTTGCGACCGACCACACAAAACCAACACCGCACCCCTGTGGTCGCGGCTGGCCTAAAACAAATCACATCGAGAGTCTAAAGACTCTCTGTTTCCGTGAACACCAACACAAAGCCCGACCACAACATCGTTTATTACATGTTTATCCCTTTTATTTAATATATGTTCTTGATTTAATATGAATGACCATGATAATTGAAATCAAATAAAAAATAGAGATTAGAAGATACCGACTTCGTCTAAAGATTAAGGTTTGATGAACATAAACGATACCCGAATATTTTTAATGATCAAAACTTGCTCCTTCCCTTGTTTTCTTGGTGGTATACTGCGACAGAGAGAGAGAGAGAGTAGTAGAATAGGGTTTCTTATTTTTTGTTAAAAGCTGTGAATATGTTTTCCCCTGATGGTTTAATTTACTAAATGGACTGGGCTTAAAATCCCCTTTTGTTTTTTTCTTTCTAGCCGTCCAACACCCTTAACATACATATGTTTTCATTTTCAATTTCAAATGAATCCCGTGTGTTATTATTTGTATTGTGAGTTCGTGTTCCATGTTCGTATTTATTTCTTGATGGTATTTATTTCTTGCTGCCATGTATTATGTATTATACTAAATACTTGTAATAATAAATGATATTATACGCACTACTTGGATTGAACATTAATTATACTGAAATACTTGTCGTGAATTACTTAATAAGCTGTTTTAATTAATCTAAGATTTCTTGTAATTAATATGTTCAAGGATCTTAAGCGGGTTTTACAACTCTTCCCCTCTAAAAGAAAAATTCCTCATCGAATGAGAAACATGATAATGCTGCGGGTTTTACAATTCTCCCTCTCTAAAAGGAAAATTCGTCCTCGGATTATAGATACGATATGCTGATGGTTTTATAAAAGCTGAAAGGACACATAAGCTCAAAATATTTATAAGCTGAAAAGGACATACCAGAATCATAACTGGAAATGAGGATAAGAAGTCCGTATAGACTTCTCCGTTTCCCAAGTGGCCTCCCGCTCGGAATGGTTTCTCCAAAGGATCTTGACGAAAGGAATAGTCTCCCTTCTCATGACTCGATCCTGGCGATCTAAAACTGCTTCGGGTTCCTCAATATAGGATAGATCCTCCCGAATCTGATCGAGTGGATAATTGACAACGTGTAGCTCATGATAGTTGTAGCCTCTGAGTAATGATACATGGAACACATTATGAACGTGTGAAAACTGAGGAGGTAACGCCAATCGATAAGATACCTCACCGACATGTTGGAGGATCTCGAACGGTCTGATGTAACAAGGACTGAGCTTGCCTTTGAGGCCAAAACATCTGACTCCTCATGCTGGTGATACCTTGAGAAAGACATGATCACCAGTCTAAAATTTCAGATCTCTGCGATGCTTGTCAGCATAACTCTTCTGACGAGTACGCGCTTCCTGCAGCTTTGCCTTGGCAATGGCGACCTTTTCATAGTTCAACTCTACCAGTTTTGGTCCCTCAATAATACGTTCTCTGACTTGATCCCAACAAATCGGAGCACGACACTTCCTGCCGTATAACATCTCAAAAGGAGCACACTCTTGATACTTGCATGGCAACTGTTGTTGTAGGCAAACTCGACCAAGCAGATATAGTTATCCGAATTACCTGTCCATTCTAAAGCACATGCGCGTAACATGTCCTCCAAAGTCTGGATGGTACGCTCTGATTGACCGTCTGTCTGAGGATGAAAGGCCGTGCTAAGTTTGAGCCTGGTTCCCTAAGCTTTATGCAGACCTCTCCAGAAATATGATGTGAATCGTGGATCCCTGTCTGATATGATGTCTGAAGGAGTACCGTGTAATCGCACGATCTCTTGCTTAAATATATTTGTTAATTTGCTGACTGGGTAATCCTTACGAATAGGGAGGAAATGTGCTGACTTGGTCAAACGATCAACAACGACCAAATGGAATCATGTGCCTCCTCTGAGTTTGTGGTAACCTGGTGACAAAATCTGGAGATCTTGTCCCATTTCCACTATGGAATATCTAATGGTTGTAGTAAACCACTAGCACGCTGATGCTCTATCTTAACCTGCTGGCAGGTTAGACATCTAGAAACAAAAGTAGCAACATCCTGCTTCATACCGCTCCACCAAAAATGCTGCTTAAGATCGTGGTACATTTTGGTGGAACCTGGATGGATAGAAAACAAAGAGTTGTGAGCCTCAGTCAATAAGGCTTTCCTGAGAGTAAGGTCTTCTGGAACACATAGTTTGGTACCTTGCCACACGATACCATCATCATCGATACGAAACTGAGTCTGCTGGTCAATATTCTGAACAATAGCCCAGATTTCACCATCATCCTTCTGTGCAACTTTATTCCGAGAGAGTAAGTCTGGTTCAACTCTCAGACTAGCCCAATAACCTGTTTGTCCGCGTACAACAAACTCAACCTCCAAACGTTCCAAATCACGGATAATTTCTTCCTCCACTTTAATATCAGCAATCATACCTGATTTTCTTTTTAAGGCATCAGCCACTGTTAATTCCACTTCAATCCATAACACAATATAAGATGATATTTAGAGAGATAAAGAGTAGAAAAGTAGAGAGAGAAATAAGAGAGATTATGGATGATTAAACACTTTTAGAGAGAGAAATAGATGTTAACCAACACCCTCTTCCACACATGGAAGAGGGTATTTATATGCCACGACCATAAGGCCTTAGTGGGCTTGTTCATGAGCCGGGCTTGGCTTTGCTTCGGCTTACGCCCCTAACTTATACAATATTAGCTTAAATACCAAGCCCGGTTTTCCCGACTAACCTATTACAATACAAGACCAATAACGACTAAGATGACCTATTACATTCTTGTTTGACTATATAAAATATAGGGCTAACAATCTCCCCCAATGTACCGGTCATCTTAAAAAGCTTAAAAAGCATAAGATGATTAAGTGAATACATTCTTGTAGAGGAGATCTTCCTGCTTTGGTCTTGTATCTTGGTCTTGATCTTGTTTGTAACGGCTTTGTTCCTTCATGCCTTGTGATCTTTATCTTGAGCCTTTGTTGTTTTGACTTTGAGTGCTTGAGATCTTCATCTGTGCTCCTTGTGACTAAGATGACCTATTACATTCTTACATTCTTAGGTATCTTGATTATCGCCATCTTGTGCTCTTGCGACTTCTAAATCGACATCGGTTAGTACACAGCTGCGCCACCTTCTTGATATGCAGCAACATATATAGACACGGATAAAATGGTTTTGAACATTTCATCCTAACTCGGTAGCGTTTTACCTCCGGTCGGTGAAGACAGTTAGACGGTATCAGATACCGTACCTGTGATCGGGTAGATTCGATTTAGAACCTCTTTGACAAGGTTTCCCGGTGGTAGTAGCCAATTCTCTTTACTCGACCGTCTCAAAGCAGACTGCGAACGTAAAGAGTGAATCTTAAGGATAAATTATCCGTGTGATTAGAGTCGTCAATTCAAATTCCTGGAACAAGTTTGATTCTAAAAGAATCGCACCATTGTTTCTTTCCAGTTTGTCACAAGCTTGATTCATATAGAATCTTGCGAGTTACCTACCGTAGTGCTGTTTGATGTTGACACTGGAAGGATTTCCATTCGTCACTGTGAACACTAATGAGTGTCACTCTGAATGTTCTGGCAAGATCACACGGATTTTGCGAAGAAACCTGGAATCAAGTTTGAATCAGTTAAGAATCGAAACTTAGTTGCTTTCCAGTTCTCACAAGTTTGATTCGTGTAGAATCGCACAAGTTACCTACCATGAGCTTTTTTAATGCTGGCTGAAGCAGGATTTCCATCTTCATTGTGAATCGTATCACTCAGATGTTCTGGCAATATCACAAGGATAATGCGTAGGACTCGATTGTGTCCTAATGAGATGATAGATGGATCTCTTTTTGGATCTGGACTCAATAAGTGCATTTTGGTAATCGGAGGCTGGAGCAAACTGCCACCTTTTCAATATTAACTATCTCGGAGTGAGAAAGTCAATAGATACGTGTTGATCTCCGTGACAATGAGACAAGTTTCTTTTGAGAGAAACTCGAATGGCTGGGGAAGGGTTGTGCATCGCATCACTGGGTCCATGACACTTGTCTTCAAGATATGTGTTAACCCGGTTTCTGCCTAAGTTGCATAGAATATTCAACTCCTTCAATGCTTACCAATACGTCATCACTAGCACCTTGTTGTGATTGTTCCAGTGCTAACTTAAGTAATTGGTCCGCATTCAGCTTCATTCAACTCCATCTTTCCTAAGGACAAATATTTCTAGCTATGGAATGTCCTTGGGTAGATCCCTCCGGTTCTGGTTGGATCATAGGACTTAGTTTCCTATCCTAAACCACCTTTTGACTCCATCGTTCCGTCGTGGATAGTAGGTTGTTTTGGGTATAGATCGTAACCATAAACCATTGGAAGTCATTCAAAGTGTTTGATAAAAATCAAAACTTTTGACACTTGAAAGTTTTACATTTCCGAAAAGCTCCCCCTACACACATGCATCGATATACGAAATAGTTTGGCATGTGAAGGAAAGAGTTGCACTTGAGTCTTTAAGATCACATGTTGCGATATATTACATTTTAATCACATTTTCTCCCCCTATCTCTAATATAAAAATATAATATTAGAGATACCAATTGATTAAAATATGAAAATTTCCGAAAAATCAACGGGAGAGAAACATGTGTGCACGCATGAATCATGGAACTTTTTCAGTCGGGTCGCTCCCCCTCAACAATATATGTGTGTCTTGAGACAAAATTTGACAAAATTTTAGAAAAACGACACCACAAAATATGTTGAGGTACGGAGTAGAGATGTCTTTACCGATAATATATATGACAGATTTAATATCATTTTCAGAATGTGTTGGATACATAAAATATGACAATTTTAGAGATGTACCCAACAACATTAAAGGCTTGATTTTAAAACGCTCCCCGTCAAAAATTGATCAAAATAACATATGACAATTTTGAGATTTAAAAACCACATATGAGGAAGGGAGTGTTGAACACACAATTTTGAAAGATTTAGAAAAATCTTTTGAGGAATTCTTGAAAAATTGTGTTCAACGGTTTTAAAATAACATCTGATTTACATGAGCTCAAAACTTTGAATGTTTTGTGACTAGCTCATGACCGAGAAAAATTAATTTCCCGTTGTGAAGGATAAGTTATCATCCGTGATAAACTTTCCTTAAGTGGAAGTACGAGTTCTAAGCTGACATTTACTTAGAAGTCGTTTTTCCTGAACTTAAAAACTTTGAATGTTTTTATAGGAAGCTCATGACCGAGAAATATTAATTTCTCGTTGAGAAGAATAAGTTATCGTCCGTGATAAACTTTCCTTATTTGAGGTCCGAGTCCTAAGCTGTGATGTGCTTAGAAGTCATTATGAGAGAAAAATCAAGCAGCTTCATTCGCCAAAACCTCCAAGTCTTCAGGAGTCATATACTTCATACCAAGACGGCCAACGAGATACTGAAACCTATTTTGAGATAGGGCTTTTGTAAACAAGTCAGCTATCTGGTACTCAGTTCTGACAAAGTATAATTCCACGATGCCACGTTCCACTTATTCCTTGATGAAGTGATATCTAACTGCGATGTGCTTGGTACGGGAGTGTTGAACCGGATTGCAAGAGATGGCTATGGCCGACTTTGAGTCATAATACATAGGTATTTTATCAAAGTGGAAGCCATAATCCGTGAGTTGAGTTCTCATCCAGAGGACTTGAGCACAACACGCGGATAGAGCCACATATTCTGCTTCAGCTGATGAGAGCGAAGTGTAGTCCTGCTTCTTTGACGACCAACTCACAAGTTTGTCTTCCCCTAGAAATTGTACGCTACCAGAAGTGCTTTTTCGACTATCAAGGCAACCTGCGTGATCAGAATCTAAAAAAGCTATTAGATGAAAACCGGTTCCCTTCGGATACCAGAGTCCCATGTGAATGGTATTCTTAAGGTACCGAAAGATCCGTTTAACCTCTTTGAGGTGCTTTTGAGTAGGTCTGGCTTGATATCGTGCACAATAGCATGTGGCATGATGAATATCAGGCCTGCTGGCTGTAAGGTACATAAGTGACCCGATCATACTGCGATATAACGTTTGATCTACGGGATATGAGTACAAGTCAGCGTCTAGGGATGTGGTCGACAATGGTGTACCAACGCGAGCACATGAGGTCATACCATGCTTTTTAAGTATCTCTTGAGCATACTTAGCTTGGTTTATGAAGATACCACGTGAGGATTGATGAATCTAGAGGCCTAAAAAGAATTTTAGCTCCCCCATCATTGACATTTCAAATCTGCTGTGCATTAATTTTTCAAAACGTTTTGAAAGTTTTGGGTTCGTAGAACTAAAAATAATGTCATCAACATAAACTTGCACTAGAAGTATGTCATCCCCATATTTATTAATAAAGAGTGTAGGATCAATAGAACCTTTGGAGAATCCTTTCGAGACCAAGAAGTTGGATAGTTCTTCGTACCATGCCCTTGGAGCTTGTTTAAGTCCATATACAGCCTTCTTGAGACGATAGACTTTGTCAGGGTGATGAGGATCGATGAATCCTTCCGGCTGATTCACATACACTTCTTCCTTCAAATGACCGTTGAGAAAAGCAGTTTTAACGTCCATCTGAAAAACCGTGAAGCCCTTATGTGCAGGATAAGTGAGGAATATCCTGACAGCTTCCAAACGAGCAACTAGAGCGAATGATTCATCGAAATCTATCCCTTCTTGTTGACGATACCCCTTAACCACAAGACGAGATTTGTTTTTGATGATGGTTTGTTCTTCATCCAGTTTGTTTTTCCAGATCCATTTGAAATCTAAAAGCGAAATTCCATAAAGTTTGTCAACAAGTTCCCAAACATTTAGGCGTTCAAACTGATGAATTTCGTCTTGCATTGATTCAATCCACGCATGATCAGTCATGGCTTGTTTGATGTTTGTAGTTACAGTTGAACTCACGGTGAGTGCATACATACACACATCGCCATCGGTGTTGAGTTGTTTGCGTGTTCGAACCGGTTGTGAAGGATTTCCAATTACTTGCTCCAATGGATGATCACGAGTCCAATGGTGAGTGGATGGATATCTTTGGTAGAATGTATGCATGTTGGACGGATCAACATGTTGCGTAGAAGACTCTCCAACTTCGTGTACCGGTGTACCGAACAGGTTGATAAATTCTTCTTCGTCAGGTTGTACATCGACTGCTTGATTGTTGTTGTTGGAAATACGTTTTACGTATTAGGAAGGATCGGTCACTCCGACATTAGTTCGTGTAATAGCTCGTAGTTTAGTCATTTGCATTTACTTAACCAAAGCCCAAAACCGAGCCCATGAAATGTATGGGCCGGCGGCCAAATGTAAGCCCAAGCCCATGACAAGGGCTTGGGTATATAAACCCTCTCCTTTGATGGAGAGGGTGTGGTTTTCATTAATTTACACATAGTTGTTCTTAACTTTCTCTCTCTAGAAGTGTGAAATCCACCATCTTTCTATCTCTTTCTCTCTCTAAAAACATAAGCATAGACGGTTGGTGATGTTGGTTGTATGACAGTTTCTTGAGTTTGTTGATTATCCAATGGAATAGTCTTTTGAGCAACGGTTGCTGAAGTAGAGGCAGTTGTGTCTAGTTGATTTTGTTCAGGTGCATCAGCGGTATTGACAGCGGAAGGCTTTGACACAACTTGATTGTTTCCATAGTAATATTCATCAAACATTGGATCATATAAATCAACCAACTCATTCATATGTGTCGTATCCGTCGATTCTGTTGTAGGGGTATTTTCTTGACATTCTTGCACGGGACGTACACTATTGTGTGTAGGTGCCATAGCTGGACAATGAGGTGCGAGACTTGAGCTGTTGTGTTCAAGTTCCATTTATGGCAATTCGTCAAAGTTCACATGAATTGTTTCTATAATAATCTTTGTTTTCTTGTTTTAAACTCGATATCCTTTCGACAATGTAGCATACCCCACAAAAATACATGCAACACCTTTTTCTTTCATCTTGTCGAGATTTTCACCGTCTTTAAGAATGTAGCATAAAGATCCAAATACGTGAAAGAATTTAACTGTAGGTTTCCTGTCATTGATGATGTGGTAAGGTGTCTTTTCATGTCTTGGGATAACGAGAGAACGATTTTGAGTATAACAGGCAGTTGCAATTGCTTCAGCCCATAAGAATAGTGGTAAGTTTGAAGCAGAAAGCATTGTTCGAGCTGCCTCAACCAAGGTGCGGTTCCGTCTTTCGACAACGCCGTTTTGTTCAGGAGTTCGAGCAATAGACGTTTGATGTTCGATGCCTTTTTCTTGAAAGTAAGATTGCAAATTCTTGTTCAAAAATTCAGTACCCCTATCCGTTCTTACGGTTAAGACTCGAGCTTGAAGATTGCGTTGTATCATCTTGAAAAAGTTTTTGAGAACCTCTGGTGTTTCATCCTTGGACCTTAAGAAGAAAGTCCATGTGTATCTAGAGTAATCATCAACAATCACGAGAATATACTTTTTCCCGTTAATACTCTCTACTCACATGGGACAACATAAATCCATGTGTAGAAGTTCCAATCGTCCTTTTGAGCTTGGGGTAGTCTTTGTTTTGAAAGCCTTCCGTTTTGCTTTCCCCAACTCACAAGAAGAACAAAGATGGTCTTTGACGAATTTTAATTTAGGATGACCGGTCACAATATCATTCTTCGAAAGCAAGTTGATGGTGTCAAAGTTGAGATGTGACAATCGTTGATGCCATAACCATGCTTGAGAGGATGTAGCTTTCGCCATTAAGCAAATTGGATTTGTTGAAGATGTATCTTGAAGAGTTATCGTGTAGAGATCAGAACCACGAGAACCTGTAAGAAGGTCATTCCCATCGTAGTCTCTAACATAGCAAGTAGTTTTCCGAAAAGCCACTTCCAAATCCGCATCACAAAATTGACCAACCGAGAATAAATTGTGATTCAGTCCCTCGACGTAATAAACCCGTTTTATAGTGATATTCCCTTGAACCAAGTCTCCATATCCGAGTATCGGTGCAAACTGATCATTTCCAAACCATACCGTACCCAGAAACTTCTCCACGAAGTTAATTAGAAGTTTGAGATTTCCCGTCATGTGCTTTGTGCACCCAGAGTCCATTATGAAGAGAATGATCTCGACAAGCTGCATAAGCATTAGAAGACAATGTAGAGTTTGACAAATGGGAGCCCTTGATAGAAGTGGGTTCTAAAATATTAGTAGACATAAATTCAAAAGGCAAACTAACATTCATAGACCCAATTAGAATAGTATTTGTCTTAGGTACCCATTTGTATCCAGGTGGTGTATATCTTGAGTACCCCTGTTTACATGTACTACTCATGTTCTCATAAAGCTTCTTTAACATTTTTTGTTTACATAGAGTAGTGGATTCTAACGCACTTAGCTTCTTAAGTGGTTGAGCAGTGGATTGGTTCAAAGTTTTTGTGGGTTTTCTAGTACTAGTGGGCACAAGAATAGGCTTCCTAGTTCTAGCATTCATGCCATTATGATTAAAAGCACAAGCATCATGATTGAAAGTACGAACACATTTTCCACACTTAACACAAACAAATTCAACATCCGAAGTCTTAACATTCAAACTGTCATTACATGCAGTTACAAACGTTTTATTCTTAGAAAACTTAAAATTCCTACGGTGATCTTCTACTTCCTTCTTCTTCCCTTGAATATTGTTAGGCATGACTCTATCTTTAATTCTAGTGCTCTTAAGCTGTGGTCCGCTAACGCTAGTAGTGGGAGTTACTCCTGTAGAAGAAGCACATGTTGATTAGTTTTCCTAGTATTCTGAGGTAACCCCGATGTTCCAGTTTGAGTGGACCTAGTGTTCATCTTGTACATTCCAGGTGCTATCACATTTGTGCTCTTATCAGTTCCTAGCTTAGGCAAAGTCTGTGGGGGTTTGCCCAAAATAGATGATTTAGGGCATTTAACCGTATTCGGTTGACGAGCAGCTGATGGTTTACCCAAATCAGACTTTCCTTTCAGTTTCTCAATGAGCTTTTGTAACTCACTGATTGCCATGTCTCTTTCTTGTAGTTGAGCTTTCAAATCCTTTATTTCAAAATCTTTTTCATTTAAAATACGAAACGAAGATGCTGCCATTTCTTGACACTTTTTATGATTATGAGATTTATCACCTTTTCGTAAAGCAAGTTCAAGAGAAATGGAGTGTTTCTCAAGTTGGGAAAAACTTTTCGAAAGTTTGTTATATAACTGAATTTGTTTCGAAAGCTCTACTTCAAGATTGCGACATTTCTCGTCCGATTCTGACACTAGACATGCTACATGACAATATTGATCAAGATCGGTATACACACCAAGTATAGCATTCATATGGTCAGCATAAAAGTATTCCTTAGAAAGTCGATCAATTTCCATTAGAAAGTTGGTGTTCTTGTGTCTTTAATTTAATTTGAATAAAATCAACTTCATCTTCAAGAGATTTGACATAGCTTAAATCGGTTAACATTTCCTCAGTGAGAGCATTATAAAACATTTCCACATTTTTTGAAAGATCATCAATGGTTGGAACAATGCATTGTTGAATGACGACTTCTACTTGTGGGTTAGGTTTAATATTCCAAATGGTATCCCTAGAAACTTTTTCATAGTCGACGACACCTTTGTACAAATTTAAAACCCCTTGTTTTATAAACTCAAATTGCTGAACACTTTTGCTTTTCTCATCCCATTTACGTTTTTCATCCAAAATTTGTTTTTCTAACAAAATTGATTGCTTTTTGATACTCCTTTTTAAAGAAACTCTCTTTTGGGGTTCATCACTTGGTGGTGGAACACTATTGTACATCTTTTGTTCTTTGGAAAGTTCTTTTTGAGGAACAAACTTAATATAATTATCTGAATCAGAAGGTTTATTATATCACTTAAGTTTGATCGACTTTCTTCTTGTTGACGAATGATTTCGTCGCAGTCAAGGGAAAGCATAAGAGCAAGATTATCAACATAACAACCGATATCATAAAGAGCAGGCTTGGTACTTTGAACTTTCTTGAGATATTCAGGCTTGACAAAACTCGTTTTCATATTTTTATTGAGCATATTCATAGTTTGAATAGACTGACCCGTTTTGTAAACAATGTTGTTTAACGTGTCGACTCTCTTTTCCAAAGCAAGAATTTTTTCAATATCCTTTTCTTCACGAGTTTTATAAAGCTCAGTTTGTTCTTTGTTAACCTACTCTAATTCAGTAATTTGGAGTTTATGTAGCAGTAGTTGTTCTTCAAGGTCCAATATCTTTTGTTTTGACATATGAATTTCGTGTGTTACTTCAGAACAATATTGTTCATTGAGCACCTTACGTTCATATACCAAACCATTAGCTATCGCAACCCGTCGATCAGCTTCTTTTACATAATCATACTCTTTAAGCCTGTCTATCTCCTC